>OY294056.1:16810504-18146858 GCA_958510865.1 Myrrha octodecimguttata
AGGATGTCAGTATTGAAACAAATACCAAACACAAGGTACAATCCCCCAAATCCAAGAAATCTCTGGAGTGTATAAATGAATCAGCTCATAGGATATCGGACTTGGCTGATTGTGCGAAAATATTTGATGAAGAAGAAATGCACTTAAGTGAATCGGATCAGAATGGAATTGCACTCACAAGAAAACTTGTTTTATCACAATACTCGGATCAAAAGCAAGATGAAACAACAGATAACGAAAAATTTAAAAAGTCTCAGAAAGAGAGGCATTTAGAAAATATGACTTCATTAGAGAGAAGAGAATTATATTTCAATTCTGAAGAAGAAATATCTCAGTCATCTCAACAAGGTAACACAACAATTGTGTTTCCGGACAATATCATCTCAGAGCATGGCTTCTCGAATAGGCAACTCAACTGAGGTATTATGTAGTAGCTTGAATACTTTTGCACTTAGATAAAATGGATATGCTCAAAGTAGTAGTTTCGCTTTCAATGATTCTGTTTGAATATTTGTGTCGTTAATTTCCCATAATCATCAGCGCCACATGTCTACCGAAGGGGGAATACATGAAATTGGTTGGTAAGTATGTTCTGAAATGTCAGAAGTACATGGTGTATTTTTACATTCATTCAAAATCATTTCTTCAGCTTCAGGACGATATCTCAAAATAAGAGAAAATGTCCCTTCACATCAACATCCCCAAAATCGCTATTACCCCAGAAGATGAAGATGATGATGGGGACGATAACAATTTACTGAATTTAGCTGAAGCACTGACAGACGTTGAGGAATTATTCGAGGATCATGCTTCATCGAGGAAAAACCTGTTCAAAAATAAACTGAAAATTAAAGTAAGTGATAATGATGGGTACAATACTGCTCTTGAGGATGTCGAAGCATCTGATGAAGATGACTCTATACCAACTTTCGTGCTACATCATTGTCCAATATCCCTGGAAGATATTGATATGGAACAATATTCAACTGAAGAGAAATATGGCATTGCAAAAAAGCTACTGAATGATTTTGAATACTTAAAACTACAATCTTCAAACAGTAATGAAACGTTCCTTGGAACCAGTAATGAGACATCAGACGATTCACCCTTAACTGATGTTGAAGATTATGACACTGAAAACGAGTTTCAGGATGAGATAGATATACCAAATTCTGAAATCCAAATGGACAATAGTGATATAATGCATTTTATCACAATATCTGATGAAATACAGGAAAGAAAACAGGTACCATCGAGACAAAACATTCTTGTGTGCGACAATCCTTCAACACCTTTTTCCATCTCACTTTTAGAAGAAAAAACGTTGAAACAAAGAAAAAAGCCACCAACTTTCAGCCAGATGATGAAATGTAGAGGAAATTCTAGCCATGTCCGAATACGAAAAAGGAAACGTAATAAAACGAATTCAGGAAAAGTCAATGGGCAGAAATTGCCAGCTGGAAATGATTCATCCGAAAATGAAACGACCAAACCTGAAGGTTTAAAATATGGATTACAAACGAATTCATTAAATTATGAGTCAGACGTTGAAGAAGAAAACGAACTTCCATTTCCGGTATGTAAAAAAACTTTCAAAAAAAATATTCAGCATCTCAAAATGCCCGGATTCGATTTAAATGTTAAAACTGATGAGGAAGATTTTGAATGTGAAACTGAAACATTTAGGAGGCGTGTATCGGTTGATAACACCATATTTCAGAAGCAATTGGATGAAATGGCTAGTTGCTATAGTTTTACCAAGGACAAAAATGAGTCGACGCAAATAAAGGGAGACGAAAAAGGGAAAATTTGTTTTTCTAATTTTAAAACAAATGCCACGAATATGATTGAACAAGATGTAGAAAAACTATTGAAACCTACCAAGCAATTATTCATCTCAAAATCTCTCATAGAAGATGGTGAAAAAACCGATATTGAACTTTTGTCTGATACTGAAGAGAGAAAAAATATTAAACCAGGTATAGAGTCAGAATACGATACCGAAGAAGAAATATTCAAAGGACCAAAAAATGCTATTGAAGTTTTTCCAGATATAATTCTTCCACCACCTACTAGAACACGAATCATTGCTGGGGAAAAGAAATGCTTAGTTCCCACAGTTCGTATTATGCCTTTAGATGACAGTATTGAAATGGATTCGGAATTTGAGGAGGCATCTACAACTGATGAAATTATTAACTCAGATACAGAACTAACTTTAATAGATAAAAGAATCCTACGTAGCCCTCAACTACCAATCATAGGAGCGGAAAATGTGAAAATGAGTGAAAATTTCGTTGATCCCATGCATAATAAATCTATGATGGAAGATATCCCTACAGATTTTGAGGATTTAAACGGAGAAACTAAAAGGGTTAACAGAAAAGTAACTAAGAAAATCCTTTCAATACCAAATAAGTCTTCAGTTGGTTATTTCACAGATTTAGAAGAAATAGAAATGAGTGATTACCAATCAGATGAAAAGGTATTCGTCGGTTCTGATATTGAGGGCCATACAGATCTCGAATATTTCGGTTCATCTGAGGAAGATAGCTTCGCAAAGACAGATTTGAGAGGAAATAAAAAAATCAGTATGAATTCGTCATTCTCTAAGCCGATTCCGCAAGGATTCACAGATACAGAAGATCTTTTCGCTTCAGCCGAAGATGAAATTGATAACTGTACATTCCATGGAATGAAAAAAGAACTGGATGATGCTAGTTCCATCCACATAGATACTGAATACCCATCTGAACTAGATGATGCCACTCCAAAAGAAGTTATGTATCTCAAAGGAGGAGGCTTCCATGATATTAATACTGACAGTGAATGGTTTCTCGATGATTCAGAATCACACATACAAGACGTGATGGAAGCATGGGAATATTTCAGCCTAACCGATGTGGTAAAAGCTCCATTAAAAGAAGGTAACAAAACTTAATACAATTTCTCATAGATGTCCACTGCTTCATATTTTAAAGCTTTCAACCTTAAGCCTTCATTAGGTCATTAATCAAAAAGCATATTGATTTGCTCAACAATTAGTCAGGTAATGTAGGCATGTTTAGATACTTCGTCATAGTTGAATCTGAGAACTGTATTAAAAATATAACTCGAAATGAATTTTTAGAGCGGAATGCAGCGACAAATGCTGAGAAGATATCCATATCCCAGCCGATATCTGTAAGGGAGGATAAATCAGGTATATACCATCAATACATTCACAGCTGAAATTGAGACCTCAATATTCTTGGAAATCATTGTATTTCGAACTTGATTTCATTGTAACTGATCAATCTTTTGTCATAATCATTCGAAAAATTTGATTTGGCCACCCAGGAAGGTATCCAAATTATAAATCGAAATTCTGCTTCAATTTAAAATTTTTTAAGCCAGAGGTTGCTCTATGTGCTAAGAATATATTTTCATTATGTTATTTGTCTTGGGATGATGATTTAAATTTCTGAGCATGAAAAGAATGATAATACCTACCTGCATCATTTAAATAAGTTCTTTTGTTTTATTTCTCGTTTCAAATAGTATTTGCACTGACTTGAAGTATCAGCCAATCAAGTGTTCTCCAAAATTTTATATGATTATGCTACGACCAAGAGCTTTCGTTTTTACTTGTGTTGGAATGCTTTTCAATGAATTTCCCTATTTTTTTTTACTGGAACCTCATGAAAATAATCTATTTGGGAAGCGCAAGGAAGCCAAAATATTTATAAAATATCGAATTCTGATGAAAAGGATCATAGCACAACCATTATTCATAAACCATAACCGTGTACTGTTTTTCGAGAAAACCAGGTATTTTTACTTCAGGCGATATTTATTTATTGGTTTTTATTTGAATGAAAAATATTGTTCAACGCTTCAGTTGATTAGATCATCACATATATTATAATGCTTTCAGTATCTTCAGTACATCGATCTGTGGATATTTCACCAGTATCATATGAAAGCATTTTGTTTCCCTCAAATTCTCAAATGGGATGTTCTCAGGAAACTTATTCCTACAATCAAATAGATGCAATGCTGGAAAAAATGTTGAGTGTAGTTGATGAGTTCGATGTTACGACTGATAATCATACAAACTCCTTAACGTTAGAACCATCATCTCACGCTCTGATTGAAATTCCAATAAGAAAGTGTCGAAACAAGAAGGTTTACACAGTTACTGCAAATATCTTTGTACCTGAAAATGAGTTGGCGGAGCCAGATGAAAATGCTGTCCGAATCTATCCGGGTGGTGATGATAAAACAGATAATGATCTAACTGATGAAATTGAATTCTCCTCTGGCGATTATTTAGATTCGTTTTACAAAGATGATATATATTTCTCGAATAATCTGAATATCAATGAAACGGAAAATCTATATGAACCCGTGGATACCCGAATATCTCACAATTCAAATGACCCCGATTGTGTATGGCAGAGGGAAATAAATCGAAATTTGAGTACAGTTATGGAGGAAGATGAAGAGAGTTGTGGCGTAAATGATAATTATAATAATAATGATGCAAGAGCAGGATCAGTCGAACTCTATCAGAAAAAAAATATTCACGAAACATTTTTTGGTCCGATAGAAAATACTGACTATGGTAGTGAGACGAGTCGAATATTTTCTTCGGTCAGTACTGAAGAAAGTGATAGTGACTCAAGCGATCGAATGATCAGAGCCGACGTTAAATTAGTGATTACCTCTAAAAAAGATGGATTGAATGCAATTGAGGTTAAATCAGTGAAAGAATGCAAATCAGATATTGATCAACAAGGAGAAAAACCTAAAAATAAAATTTACAAAAAAAAGGCTGAAAAGGAGAAATTAATCTATATCCTCGACAAGAAAGAATCGGATTCCAAAAATATGTCACAAATGAAACCCACAAAATTGAAGAAAAATGTAATGATAAGACCATCATTTACAATACCAAGAATTTTCATTAAATGTTCTGATTTTGAGGTATCATCCTCAGAGGATCGTAAAAGAAATAATGATATTATTGCGAAACCTAATGAAAATTTTCCATTAGCTATAAATCAACAGCAAGGTAATAATGAGAATAAGCAAACAGAAGTAGATGTTTTCACCAACCAACCGTTTCATGCAAGTCAAAACGAAATTTATTCTTCATTGAATACAACGACTTACGTACCCCCTTCTGATGTTATGATCTCTGAAGCTTACTGCAGATGGAGCACAGAAACGGAAATTCATGGAGGTAATGTGTGAGACGCCTGAACTTATACGCATGAATTTTATTGAGAGTTTGAAGTTTGATACAATTTTTCAATAACAACCAATAAATAGCCTGACGTAAAAATAATTGGTTTCTTTCAAAGTAAATGATATTTTTTGTCAAATTTGCATGTTCTTACAGGAAAAACGACTTCACCACAGTATTTAATTGAGGTTGAAGAAAAGTTGCTAGATAAAACTCTAGACCCTCCTTTTGTTGCCTACCCGAATCCGGAACTGAAAAATCTTAAATCACACTCGAAGAAAACCAACGCTTTTCCGCAGTTCGAACTTGAAAGCAATAAAAATAATTCATTTGGAGCGAAGGAATTAGATAAAAACTCTCCAATGGATTCGAAAGAAGAAAGAATAATAATCGAAAAGCAAGAGAGCGAAAATTCGAAAGAATGTTTTGATTATTCGAAAATTCATGAAATAGAATATGATGGTGCCCCAGAAGTGAATAATGATTTCGGTATCAGGAAGGGAGAAACAAAGTTCAAAACATTGGAATCGATACAAACGAATCAAGGAACTTATTTCATTGGAATTGACAGAAACAAAAACCTTACTGAGGATTTGCTGGAAGGAGGTTGGCCGAACCAGCAATGCCAGAAAGCGGACTTGACCCTACAAACACTTTCCAAAGGAAATCAGATCGAATGTTATGTATCGGAGATCAATAATCAACAACTGCTCGAAACGAACGAAAAAACAATAGAATTAGATCGAATGAGAAAAAGTATTGATGGCAATATCGAATATAATAAGCAAGAAGAATTCAATAAATCAAAGGAGAGGAGGGAAGAATCACAAGCAGTGCCAAATATAATTGAATCTCAGGAAGCAAATATAACTGAAAACAGATTAGATGTACAGTTTTCTGATACACAAGAAAATGCTAGACACAAACGATTACCCACAGGCGAATATTTAGAATCAAAAGTGAAAGATGAAACACATTCAATTCCCAAAACAGAAAGGGAAAATTATGGAAAGAATGAATATGAGGTTGAAGTGCAAAACTATAATTTCATTGAAATAGAGAGAAAACCGAAAATTTCCGATGTATCTGAAGACGAGAAACCAAAATATTTGATGGATAAGAAAGAAATCAACCAAAATGGATCAAAATCATATGGGTCACCTTCAAAGATAAACGAAATATTCGATGAATTTCTATGTGACGAAAACATTAATTATAATGATGCAATCAATGTTCATCCACAAACTA
This sequence comes from Myrrha octodecimguttata, assembly GCA_958510865.1. Taxonomy (NCBI): domain Eukaryota; kingdom Metazoa; phylum Arthropoda; class Insecta; order Coleoptera; family Coccinellidae; genus Myrrha; species Myrrha octodecimguttata. The sequence goes on from OY294056.1 coordinate 16,816,983, forward strand.
GCTACGGCCTCGATAATGAAATCTGTCATGAAAAGGAATCAATCGCAAATAGCAACATAATCACGAAATCATATAATACATCTGAACAAAAAAATCCGAAGGATACAATTCAGGAAAATGAGGAGCACCAACGACAAAACAGTCCAGATGAAGCTGAAGTGAAGGGTAAACCAACTTTCAGAAAAACTGACTTTTCCAATGAGAATCACACAAAGTTAGAAGAAATAACAAGAAATTTGTTGTCACAAGAATATGCACAATATGAGGGTGACTTGAAGCAGATAAAGAATACAAATGAAGAACGAATTGAAGAGATACCATTTGAATATCAGCCTTTAAAAGACGGTTCTAATGAAATCCAAGTGGCATCAAGGAAGAAATATGAAAACAAACTGTTCACCACCATTGAATCAGGAATACCAAAAACAGATATTTCGGGCGACAGAGAACAGAACGAGTTTTCGAAGGACAGAAGTTCAAAATTGAAAGAGAATACTGCACATTTTCTCTCGCAAGAGAAAAAGGAATATGAAGACGGTATACACCTTGTCAGCAGAATTGAAATGCGAGGAATAAACGAAAATCTATATGCAGATATGCTACATCTAAATGAAGAAATGAAAGGCGAATCCAATAAAATCGAAAAAATATTGACAGAAAAGTTAACCGCTAGTTTAACCTCAGAAGAATCTAACATGGATTTTTCACAGGAAAATAAACAAGCCTTCTATCAGCAGGATGGTCATTTGCAGAATTATTCAGAATCAAAAAGAATAACTACAAATTTTCTTTCGGAACAGAAAGAGAAATATGAGGATGGTTTATATCTCACCAAAAAGATTCAAATACAGGAATTGAAAGGAAAGCAGGGTGTTGGAATTCCACAAGAGCATTCAAAGAAAATATATGAGCTTGATAAAACCAAGGAAAGCAAAGATTCACTTGTACTATCAGACATATCTGAAGATGAATACAGTAAAGAGATTGCACCTCGGGATGACAAAAGTAATCAACAACATAACGCTGAAATGACCATTAGCTGCTCACTCTACCCAACCAGTACACCAGCACAAAATGGTTTTGCTGAAAAAGAAAAAAGAGCCGAAAAAAATTTGACACATGACAAATCACTCTACCAACTGAAATATGAAGAAGACCCTCAGCCAATCTCTAAGCAGCTAGAACATATGAGTGAGCCCACTCCATCAGAAGAAATAACAAGCGCTAAGAAACAGACTTCAGTCGAAATTTCTAACTCTACTAAACAAGAAGAAAAGGCAATTATAAGAAAAGTTGGCAAAAAACAAGGAGAAGAAGGATCTATGAAGGATTGTGAATCAGAAGAAATTTTGAAAAAGTCTTATTTTGAATTGAAAAAGGCAACATCATCTTTTATCTTGAAAGAAAATGAGGAATATGAAGACGGTCTATGTAAATCATCGGAAGATTGGATCGAATGCGGAACAAAAAAAATTATTGGAGAGGAACTTATTCAGGTATTACCCTTAGAGCCTGGAATACAGGAAAATAAACAACCTGTACTGAAAGAATGCAGAGCCATCGATCAGATCAGTGAATCAGAGAAAAACGGAATGTATCAAGAACAAACCACTGGAAAAGCCAGTACCGAGGAAAATATTTTAAATTATGTGGCAGTGGAAAGTCCTAATAAAAAGAGGGAAACATCGAGCATATTGAATTTTTTCCGAAAAAATTCAGAAAAAGAGGATCACAAATCGGTAGAAGTTTTGACAGAAACGAATTATGAAAAGATTTCAGAATTGAAGAGTGAAGCTTTATCTTTTCCCTTGAGAGACAAAACAAAAAATGAAGACCGTCGATGTGAAGATCTTACCGAAGGAGAATCAGAAACAGTTAGGGAAGAAAAACCTATTCAGCTGTCACTCCGGAAGACTTGGGAACAACCAAATGAAAAAACTCTCCTGGAAGAGTGCCCAAACTTCATGCAGGTAGAAAAACAGTACATTACAACTATAGAAAAACAAGAAAACATACAAATGCCATCTCTTTGCGAATTTATATTTTCGGAGCCCATTTCAATCACTCGACATTTTCTAGATATAGAAAGAAATGTAGGTTGTGATACATCAACTGCCAATAAGAAATATATTTCCGGTTCAACTCCTCGGAATTTGAAATCGCATGTAAATGAAAGAGAAGACATTTTCGAATTGGAGAGGAAACCATCACTTCAGAGTGCCAAGGATGAAAAGTCCAGTTGCAATGATATTGCAGCAGCCAAAACTTTTTTGATATTCGAGAAACAATTCTATGATAGTCCTAAGGATATGGAACATATAAAAAATCAAATCGCACCAGAAATTGGAAACAATACTGAGTTTCTGGAAGAAGAACAAAAGGTCGTCAAATCACTCAATACCTTACAAACTGTCCCGTGGACCGAAGACTCATCGCGTGATTCACAATCGAAAGTTATTCCAATATCAAGAGATAATGAAAAAGTTAAAACGATTGATCAAATTGGAATTATTGGAACCCAGACGAAAATGAGTAAAAAAAAGGGATTGTTGGGTTTTTTGAAGAAAAAATCTGAAGATAATAACGATAGATATCCTTCTGATAAAAACTCATCAGACTCTCAAGTAAAGCATAAAAAGAAAAGCATTCCAGAAGAAAAACTGGAGGACTCAACAAGTCATAAACCAACAATCGACGATGAAAATCTTCACGATCCTAACAAAGAATTTGAAATGGTCAAGAACATCGTAAAAACAAGTGATAGTTCGATGAGAAAAAAAGTCAAATCGCAAAAAAAAACACTGAATGAAGAAAACACAACAGAATCCAAAAGAGGTATTTTAGGGTTCTTGTTCAAAAAGAAGAAACCCAAGAATCAAGGAGAATCTTTTCAATGCTCGTACTATGAATCCGAAGATTTTCTGAAAATATTAGAAGAAACGAAATATTTTCTCGATGAAGAAACGAAAATAGATCATGATATGACACCATCGAAAGATTTCAATCTCATGAAGCAAAGTAATATTACAGAACCTTATGTAGAATCAGGAAGTTTCAAAGATAATGAAGATGAGAGAAATTTATATGAGAATACTCAAGCCTTAATCGATAATGAAGTCAATAATTATTTCGGTAATGCAACTCAATCTAATGCCGAAAGAACAAAAGAAAAATGTCATATGAATATTCCAGAATATACAGCTTTTGATTTCATAAAGGAAGAAATAGAAACATTTGAGTCCACTAAGCTACCTAATACAAGCAGAGTTGAATCCTCTATCAGAATTGAAACAGAAGTTGAAAATATTGAGGGAGGTCCCCCAAAGGAAATAATCACAAAGAAAATAATAATTTCTGAAAAATTATTGAAAATGCAGAATGCATCGAAAAGTAATACATCAGAAAAAATATTGGAAAAACTAATGGAAGTCAATGAGGACCTCAAAGCTCAACTGAATATAGAAACATCGGAACATTCCGAACAAGACAGACCCGAAATCACCATTTTGTTTGAGACACCTGAATATATTCCAGATGAAGAACACCATAGAGAAGAAGACGATAGCACTATGCATTCATATGACATAATGAAAATAGAATCTAAAAATATGAATAAAGTGCTGAAAAATATCCAGGATAAGCCTGTAGTGAGGAACGTCGTCTTAGATGAAAGTAATATTGTTGTAGACGTGCCTTTATTGGAAATTGTAACCAATTCATCGAATGATGAAAAAAATGAAGTTGTTACGGATTTAGGTGAAATCACATCAAACGAATTATCTTTTACATATCCGCAGCATGGTAAAGAAATTGAAAAAGAGTTCAGAGATAAGCACCAAAAAAGTTCCAATGAAAGAATGGTTACTGTTGAAGGAAATATAGTAGAGCAAGAAACAGAAAAAAATTACCAACATTCAAGAATTAACAATAGGGTAAATTCGAAATTTAAAATCATAGAAAATCGAAACTGCGAGGATAGAAGTCCTCATAAAAAAGCTATTAAAACAGAATTCCACGATCAATGTGAAACATCAAGTGAAGTCATGCAGGTTCCAGAAAATTCCCTGGCAGATTCGAAAATACAATACAACCCATATGAGGAAAATAAACATGGCTACTTCGATCATCTGAATAATCCACAATTTCAACCAATTTTTTCCGGAAAAAAAACATCGACACCAGAAACCATAAAGAGACAACCTTTATTCAGGATTGAATCGGAGGAAGAAAATTTCGTTTTTGATGAAGATGTGGATGCACCTTTCCCAATGAAGAAAGATTTCGATAACCTACTTCGTGAACTCGGGAAGAACAACGCACAAGTTAATATCATTGATATGAAACCGGAAAGCAAGATTGAGGTCAGCGAAAGGAAATCTATTTACCAGATTCCAACTCGCTCGGTCCAAGTCGATATCGAAACTATTGAAAGTAAGCTTCGTGACTTAGGAAATGCGTTAGATGCTTTAGAAATGATTGAGTCTGAAGTTTCAGGAAAAAACGAGGTTAGGGAAAAAAAACTTAGGAGGGTCGAAAGAAAATTCGAGCGAATGGCCTCCGAAACTGACGATTTCGCAACTGTTACTAATCAAACGGTTGAATTATCAAAACCTACAAATCATGAGCAATATCAACAATTAGTATCACATCTAAGTCAGGATGAGGTTGCTTCCTTCCAAGGCGATTATAATAATTTATGGGATGAATACAGTTTATCACGAAGCGATGAATGGGATTCAAACACTCCCGAAAGTCAAGCAGATGTTCTTGAGTTCCCACAAGGTATATGTTGAATGTGGCTTCAAATGTTCACTCATCAATCATGTTCAAACACAACAACAATAAACCGTTTGCATGTATCAAACTTTTACACTTATCAATTTCACCAAACATATCGGGACCTGCTAGTTTTAGTTAGCACTTGATTCAATACATATGTTCAAATTTCACGTTCCCGTAGGTGAAATTGTATATATGGCACCTGTTAAACTGAATAAAAATCAATGTGTCAGCAGAGCTGGAAAAGAAGTAGATATTATTCCCATAATGCCTAGTCCACATAATTCTCCAAAGAAGACAAATAAAATACACGCAGCACCTTACGTTAGATCCCAAAGACATATATCGAGTTCGCCAGAAGAAAATCCGAAGTCGTATCTACATGAGTCTATCACCAAGAAACTTCTTCGAGTAAACATGAAGAGATTTTTATCAGGATATTCAATCAATGAAGGTTACACAAATCTCAATAAAGAATTATGGATAAGTAAGTCTCTGAATAATATATCTTCTACTGCATCTAAAAGACCTATAATGGACGCTGTTTCTTGCTGGCTAAGCAGAGCTACTTCAAAGGAATATTTGACTGGAGAAAATAGTTTGTCGGGATGGAATAAAAACAATGATGCCTCAGATACTACAACAAATCGAATGAACAAAATATTTTTTTTTAACTAAATATACCTAAATATATATAGAATACAAGAAGAAACGCACAGATAGGTCCGATATGTTTGATATTATATGCATGAACTTAATTGTTGTAAAAACTCTTTAACATCGTCTGGCACTAGCAAACTTTGGCTTTCAAAATGAAAAATTAATATTTCAAACCAGAGACAACTATGGCTCACTAAGTAAGTATTAAATACGTTTTTCTGGTCCCTTCAGCTTGAGGCTAATTAACGTATGATGTATCATACTTACATACAATTGTGTACAGCTAGACCCTCCTAACTTGTAATACACTTTTTTTAGACGCCTCCTGCAAACAACTAACGGATTCTCCGCAAAAATTCCAAACTAACATGCAACCCCCTCAGCCTAGGCCAAGACATCAGAAGTCCCAGGAGCAAATCGACAATTCTATTGAGGAAACTGTAACGCTTACTAAGCAGATATCCCCAGTTCGAGATGATCTTCTGGATGAAAGTGATAAAAATGAAGATATATCCTACCAAGACAAGAAAAAATTCTGGGAAAATATTGCTAAAGAACCATCGAAAAAACAGTCTGAAATAATCACCCCCTCCAAAAGAAATTCAATCCAAGAAACATGTGCTCCACCAGTACCCAAACCAAGAGCAATATTACAATTTTCTTACAGTGTTTCAGAAAAGACAACTGAAAAGGTTTTGGTGGAAGAACCAAAGGGTAAAATGGAAAGTACAAGTACAGATTTCAAATATTCTTCAAATCTCAACACAATGGATCCACATGAAAACTTTCAAGTTTGTGAAAATATAGAAGGAAAGCTCATTCCTTCTGATCCACAAGACAACCAATACACTGAAGATGCAGCACAAAAAATCCATAAAACTGATAGTGTCGAGACAGATACGGAAGGACCGGAAGAAACAAGTAGTCAAGGTGATAATGCAGGATATATTTCAGACAGCGGAGACGTAGAACAGTATATTTCAGATTCTGAAATCGAAGACAGGGTCCCACAGATACGTGAGAGACAAATGAGTGTATTTTTTCCTTCATCGGTTTCACAAAAGTCACGATACGAGCGGTCAGCTTCACTTCCCACAGAAGACCTTTACGAGGTATCCGCTAGGAGCACCCAAATGAGAAAACAATATTATGAGGAACAAATAAAAAAAGAAATGATCAAAGAACAACTCACAATTGACCTTGAAGATGAAGGTTCGCCTGAAAGAAAATCTATTGCTTCTCCCGAGCTGAAGTCTGAAGAGATTAGTCAAATATCATCGGAAAAATTCCCAACAAACGAAAGAATGGATAGCACATTAGATTCTGAACATGAGCAATTTACTGAGAAAAACTCTCTCGAAGGAGAAAACAATTCCATTGTATTGAAAAATGAAACTAGTGAAATACATGTTGACAAGAGTGAAACAGAAAAGTCTGAAAAATTAATAGATGAACATTCTAAAGCTACTCCACAACAACAGCAAAAAGTACAGCACCAAGAGTCACTAACACAGGATAATATACCAGAAATAACAGTCACTTTATCAGGAAAGCAAAGGCGAATTAGCGAAGAAAGTGACGAGTATACTGTAGAAAATGTCGAGAAAATATCTCCTGTCTTAGAACAACAAGAAATCACATCGGAAGACAAAAAAGATGAAATCAGCGAAAAGCAAAAGAATATATCAACAGAAGTTTCAGTTGTATCTGAACACTCTGACACATCACGAAATGTGCCCGATGAGAAAAAAGTATCAGGAGAAAATATTGAGGACTTATCAGATATAGACTTAGAGAGCAAAGATTTAAAAACTATCGTATCTCGACTTGAAAATATGCATAAAATCAGAAAATTGAAAGGTTTCAGTAAATCGCCCAAGACAATTGGAATAAAAGAAAAAAGTACTGAAAGGGAACAAATATACTCTTCAGCAAAATATTCTGCAGAAGAGGTTCATGATCAAACTGCATCGCAAAATCAGGTCAGCAGAGATCCTCAACATGCGGGTTCCCAGTTAAAAGAAGATCAAAATGAGGAATCAAAATCATCCGAACACAGTCATGATCACCAATCAAAGATCGAAGTTATAAGTGAAGAAAAAATGATGTTTGGATCAGAAGCGCAAATGTCTGAAAAATCAGAAACTGCAGTGAAATCACATGGGAAAAATACGATAACACATAGCCAAGAATTCAATCAAATATGTTCTGAAGCAGGCGGAGTTAATAATGATCAAGGTAAATCTGTATCAAAATCGCACAAAGATATAGGAATATACGAAGAGAATCTTGATCGACTTCCAACACAAATAAAAAACTCAAACGAAGAACTCGAGCAAGCTCATTTTGTACCAACAGTTGCTCACATTAAAGAATCTCCTATATACTCACAAGATAAAATAGAGATATCACAAAAGCTTAATGATGAATATCCATCACAGAATATAACTCCTAGTGGAGTTCTTGAACAAATGACTGTTTATTCAGAGATGTATCAGATGAAATCATCAGAAACTCGAATACCTGAGGAAAACATTGAACAAGAGCTGTCGCAAATCGAACTGATTGATACAAAACGATCTAATTCACAACAAACAACGTCAGAATTGAAATCAATTGAAAAAGACTTCAAACAAGCTGAACGTGAACAAGAAGTTATTGACTATGCAGAAAATCCAGACTCCTTTATGAAATCATGTGGCGAAATAAAAACACTAGAGGAAATCCATGAAACAAATATTCCAATTGAATCTGATTCGAAAACAGAAAATTCTTCAATTCAGAGAAAAGAGGAAATGCTAAAAGAATCTGATAGAGTGGAGGAAATGCGTAAAGTAAGGTCATCAGAATCTTCGAGAGATCCAGACTCGCCATCAGAAAAACTCGTATATGAGTCAGAAAAGCAAACTCAGAGTTCAACTATAATCAATCAACCAGAAGAAAATACTGATGATACAATATGGGAAGTATCAGTTGAATCAGAAGTGTTGAAAGAAGAAGAATTAACTTCTATGCCATCTTCCTGTAACCGGAAATCCATAAAGCCAATCTCTGATTCTATATCAGACAGAATGAATGATAATAAATATTCAGTCGAAAATACCACAGACGAAATTAATATACAATCGGGAAAATTTGACCAAGAAGTAACAGATTCTTTAGTCTCTAACAAGTTAAAATATGATGATCATAACGATATGAAAAACATTATATTAGAAAGTTTAAATCAACAAAAAGTGGATCCTGAAGAGGCAAAAATAATTGCTGAATCCATAATGGAAGAAATCGAATCAGAAATTCAAAAAGTTGAGAATTTCAACCGGAGATTATCCAGTAAGAGTGAATCGTCAGAATCAGAAAAACACGTAACAGATTACATAAAAGAACTAGCAGATGCAAAAGGTCTGGATCAAAGAGAAGTTGAGCTAGTAGAGTCTGTTCTTCAGAGACACCAGAGACAAATTTCAAAGTTATGCCGGGGGGACACACAAGCTTCGAGTATGGAAATAACTGACGAGGACCTTCGATATAGTGAACCTGAATATGACTACTCGAATGTTTTACAACAACAGATGGGGCAACTAGAGGCAGAACACAGTGACCATCTGAAGAATGTATATGATTCGTTAGTGGAAGACCAGAGAACTATCGATATTTCATCAGATGATATAACGACTATGCAGTCTGATGATAATTCAAACATTGATAAAAAAGGCCATACTAGTAAGGATGAACAGTTGAGAAGTGAAAAATCATATAATAATAAAAAGGACATTATACTGGAAGAAGATGAAAATATCACTGATTCGTTGACAGATGAGCCAGATATTGCTATGGTGAAATCTTATTGTTTGGGAGTAGAAAATCGAATTTTGGTCCAATCCCAGAACAAGACTGAAATAATGGAAGGCAAAAATCAAATAGAACAAGTTACGCGTGATAAATATTCCGATGATAATGCAATCGTTAACGCACAAGGAACAATTTTCTCTGATTTGAGTGAAGAATTTTGTACAAAAGGAGAGCAAAATATTTATTCAGTAACTGCTGATGTTGCGAAAGAAAAGTTTCCCATACTAAACTCAAATATAGAAACCGGAGCGAATGAGAATGTAGTAGAGCAGGTTGCTGATGAATCAGCACAATGTGACGAAAAAGAGAATTATGGAGGAAGTATCAAACGTACTTCAAGTTCTGACTCGAAATCAAGTATGGGATCAAACAAAACACCTGATGATTTATATTCCACTTGTTCGTCATCAAAAATAACTGATTTTGTAACGTCTTCAGAAATAGTACTTAGGAAATCTAAGGAACACGATGGAAGAAGTTTCAGAAATATTGAAAAAAAATCAGGTATAGATCTAGAATCCTATTCTAGTTCCGGAGAAAGTCATTATCATAGCTTCGAGATTGATAGCAGAAGCAGACCTTGCTCATCTGATTTGGAAGGAATAATGCCTACAGGATCTTCAGAATATGAATCAGCCCTGAATTCTCAAGAGCTGTCAATAAAATCGCAAGTTACTTCTGGTGAATATCATACCGCTATCAGTAGTTTGAGTTCGAAAGAGAGTATGATGAGTATAGAAAGTGAAAGCTCAGGAAATCTTGCAAGTATCGAAGTATCTGAAAACTCAGAAACTTTAGTACCCTCTAATAGTGATATCGAAGCTGATATTGACATAGTCGATCAGCAGTTGTTTGAAGATGGTGAGCTTTGGCAAACAACATCAGAATTTGAGAATAACGAAATCATTTCAGAAGATCAATCAACTCAAATATCATCAATTCCTCTTTCATCTGAAACCATAGATATTCCTTCCAAAATGAAACGATCATATGAGATGACCTTCCAACCTGAACCGAAAATGCTTGCTACAGATTCTCCACAAACAGAATCAAATGATATTGACGAGAGATGCAGTACAAGTTTTGATGATGGAAGTGTTCTAAGTGTGAGCACTTCAAGTGCTCAATTGAAGACAGTGATAGAATTGTCCAGAACTGAATCTGGAGGTCCTGAAGAAAGCATTACGTCGGCATTCTCGGATCATTTAAGTCTTGAAGATGGTGATTTACTGGCGAAAACCTCTGAAAATATAGTTTTCACTGATTCCTCAACTTCAACATATGAAGAACCCAAAGAATTCATAGAGTCTGTAACTATTTTATCAGCGACCATTACTAACAATGGAATATCAAGTGTTTGCAGTCAAGTAACTACTGAAACACTTCCTTCATCTGTAACCCAAAAATTGAATCATGAGGAACTGAAAAAGAAAGGGCATCGTCGTCAAGAGAGTACTTCCTTCATTCCATCTTTGATTCATGGTGTTGTCAAAACATCAGAACAACAAACGCTTGTCGAAGATGAACAGGAACCAGATACAGACATATCGATTGAAAAATCAGAAATAAGATATGAAAAATCGATGGATTTGTCTATTCGACGAGAATCTACAGAAAGACGAGATTCCCATGGAAAGTCAAGCAATACATCAAGTGAAAAATCCAGTTTTGAAGAAGCCGAAGCGGAGGCAGCATTCAGTATGGTAGCTCACATATCACCTGTTCATAAGTTGAAACAAATTTGTCCCATCATAGAAGACGTAGATGCTGAAAAAAATGAATTAGAAGCAAAGGAAGTAGCTGAAAGGGAAAGAGTACAAAGAGCAAATCAAATAAAAGATTCAAGTCCAGGGTCAATACCTGACATAAAAGTGACTGAACACATGGCCCCTCTGGATGAAAGTAAATTTAGATATCCAGAATTAGAAATTGAGCGTGAAGAATTGGAACAGGAAAATAAAAATACCCCTAATAGTGAAACTTCACATGCACTAAAGGATACGAGACAATATAGCAATGAGACTGAAGATATTGTTTTAGGAGGGGATCAGATACAGGAAGAAAAGTCACATGAAACGATAGAAGCAGAACCTATAAAACCAGAAGAAATAGGGACAGATAATGGTCCATCGATAAAAGGTACGAATGAGGAAGAACGAGGTTCTGACTCGCCAAATAGTGATTCTTTTGAATTAATTGAAAAACCTGACATTATCGATGATTTCGTTGTTATTGAAGAAATCGGAAAAGAGGCAAGTGAAATGGATTCTGAGGGAAAGAGTATGGCAATTCAAGCTAAACCAAAATCTCACAGAAAAACGGATGAAGAAATTGACGCATATTTGGCTAGATCAGATCCTACCCCGTTAACAAAAATGACAGAGTTGAAATACTTCCCAGACACAGAATTAGAGTTCGAGTTTGAAGATAGTCCACCTCAAACAAAAGGAGATACAACAACGAGAGATTATGGATCTAGGTATGACCAAGAATTAGAAGCAAATAGGAAATGGATTGAAAAACAATTTCATGGTGATCATGCAGCTATGAGTGCAGCAGGATATGGATATGAGATGGAATTTGAAAGGGGGCCTCTAGAAGATATAAAGGAGGAAGATATGAACGACATAGATCTAGCATCCAGTCGAATAGGAAGTCTGGGATCACAGAAAGAATCAGGTGGCAGTTTGGGAAGTATCAGAGATTCTTATTCTAGCACACCCGAATATGACGTATTAGCTGGAAGAAGGTATTTCACAAGATCTGGGGAACATGATGATATTTCCATGTCTAGCTTGCAAGAATTCGAGAATTTAGAGAGAGCAATGTCTTTGGAAACGAAAAGAATTCATCATGGTTCTGGATCCCAAGAATCTTCAAGCAATGGTAGCTTCAAAACGCGTTACTATACCTGTAAAGGACAATGTGATGATGTTTCTGCCAGTTCTCTCAAAGAATTCGAAGGTCTAGAAAAAGCCTGCATTGCAGTTCATAAAACGGAAATTAAAGTAAAAGAAGAAGAAGAATTACTTTCGCAAATTGAAGAGGTACAGGAAAGTCTATCGAACGAGACTGAAAAAATTGAGAAAGTCTCAACAGAGGAAAATAAAGTGACAGAATCTGATGAGGAGGATTATGAAAAACGAATGTTTGAAATTGATGAGATCATCCGACAAGCACAAAACAATGTTGAAAGATTCATAGATCTTAAGGAACCTGAAAAAACAGAATCCTTGGGCAGAGGAGACTCAATTGAAGAAGTTTCAAAGGTTCCAGATTTAGATCTTGATGCACCACTCAACATATTCACAACGGAAACGCCTAATAACAATAATGATCCTATGGTAACGTCCACAGATTCTTTGGATATTGAACAGAACAAACCTCTGCAATATGGGAGCACAGATAGTTTGGATAAAAAGAACACCGAAATAGATATAATGACTGCTAGCACAGATTCAATCGAATGCAATGACCAACTGGATAAAAATGTGACTACAGATAGTATTGAGACTAAAACTGATGGTAGCAATATGATTTGCAGTGATTCTCTAGATATTGGTGCTGCGATGAGCTTCAGACCTCAACGAGATTCTTTAGATGAGGACGAACCGAAACTTTTCGCTGATCATAGCAGTTCTGATACGGGAAAAGATTTGAGTTCCTCTGGTAGAGATGATGCTGAAGAGCAATTACATGGACTGATGCTTGGGAGTACAGATATCTCAGAACCAACGAGTTCCACAGCTACCCATGCAACATACCAATATGAAACTGATTCAGTCTTTTCTGGAAGTTTCACAAGTGGTGGATCGAATACAATGGTTTCTTCTACAGATACAATAGATCCGAATGTGTCCAAGGATAGTATAGATATCGCTGCAGCTGTTCGAAAAGTATGGTTTGAGGAAGGATCCATGTCATCCGAAAAAAATACAACAACAGAATTGTTCGAAGAATCATCCATGCCCTACGTAACTGAAGTTATTGAACCAAGCGATGATCCAGCTTTTTCCCACACTATTCATAGGAGGGTTCAAATGCCAACTGAAATCAGGAAAGTAACATTTCATGGTGAAGATGCAGAAGAAAAATTAGAGCAGTTCATAAAAGATTTCGGAAGCAATATTGAACAAAGACATGAAACAGAAGAAACCGACGTGGATGGCAATGTACATACTAGGACAATTATTCAGAAACACTTCGTAGTCAAATCTGGAGTTGAAGCAACAGATCTTAGTAAAGCAATCCATACCGAGGGGAAAAGCCTTAATAATTGTCAACAATTTGAAATATCTCCTTTCCAACTAACAACATTAACAAAAACAATAACAGGTTCGTTTTATCAACACCAAATTCCCATATTTATTCCGCTTGAGCTTTAGATATTAAATAAGTGCCTGAACTTATACTACTCATCTTATTTTAACAGCTGATTTTTGTTTGATTTATGTCTGATAGGCATGCAGTGGACTTTCAACACTGATTTTGTATCCGAACGATTTCATTAATTTATCTTATTTCTACAGGTGAAACTTCGCAATCATGTGAAACTCCTGAAATAACTATTTCGAAAGGTAAGATTCGCTCTTGAATTTTCCTCTTCTATTTTACAAATTTTCGTCGAAGTTATTTCTATTGAAAGTTATAACTATCACTTCGTGAGTAGTGAGTTATATAAATTTGTTTCAAATGTAGCTCGAGCCTTCCATAGAAGACCACTGAGATATGACATCAGTGTAGACGATCAAACTGAAGTGGATCCGAGAGAACACGACTGGCTATTTAATTTGACGAAAGATGGTACCTAGGAGTTTTGAATTCATATTCACTGAGTCGAATTTATATATCACTTTTCTAATTTTTTTTTCCAGTTTTCAAACTTGAATCAAAATATGTACAAACAAAAATGAGTAGATATAAAGCTCGATATGATTCTATACGAGAGGATGACGTAGGTTAAATACTCGTTGATTTCCGTAGAAACTGGCGCTTGAATTGAAGAGAGTCGTGAGAGAACACGTCACTGAAAGTCTCATCTTTCACTTGTATCCACTAATAGCTACATTGAACTCCATATTCCAAAAATTAAATCTGGTGGCGCATATAAAGACTGCAACCATGCCGTGCATCTCTATGAGTATGAAACTGCAGTTCATTTAGGTAATGGGCCATCCATAAGAGCACTAGTTTATACTACTTCCTACATATTTCTGAATATGTGGTATTGAATTGATATGAATTGGAATTCGTTGTAATCGTGAACGCATAATCATTTATAGCTGATCTCTTGGACAAATATCTTCATAAAAAATATTATTTAAGAAGCCCCTAAATTATTTTTTCATCGTTTGTCCATGTATTCTGTGAGTACTTATGCTGTTGAACTATTCGCGAAAGTACGGAGCACATTTTATAAATATTTTTTACTAGTTGTAGATGCATCTAATTCTAGATGAGATCCTATGGAAAACAATGAGAACTAATAATATACCTACCTACATAAAAACAATGATTCATGTTTGAAAACAGATAATGAAATATCAATCATTCATTGAGCTTCAGCAATATCCAACAGTAAACGAGACAGTATATCTCAAGTTTTCCGAAACAACCTAATTATCCGAGTTCGCATTCGCCTTCTAATGTAAATAACAAAAGTTCTCTTTTGCTGCTCAGTTGACTGAAATGAAATCGAATATAAATCATCAAAAATATTGGGTTCACTAGGGTGCAAACTTCGCCGTTTCACGCTCATGTTCTAGGGAACAGGAGAGTTGGCATTTTGCCCTCATGTCTTTTTACGCGCTTGTTCTAGGAAACAGCGCGTCGTCCTTTCGTCACAATGTCTGTTCTTTTCAAATTTTGAGCCGAAAATGGTCCCAAACGACTAGGTTGAATTCGCTGATGAAGAATCCATTGTCAAACCCAATTCGGTTCAGCCGTGTGTGCGCTGACTAAGGAGAGGGCCTAGAGTCTTGGTTTGATTCGCAGTTTGAATATCATTTTTGAGTTCGTTTTTGGGCCAAATCGACTGAACGGTTCCGGACTTATACGAATTGTAAATTTTGAGGTTAGTTCGTCGATATCTTATGTACTGATGCAAAATTTCATGTAGATCAAGTTATCAGAAATTTCAACAAAAATTTTAATACTTCTTTTTATTGTATCTATTTAATTGATCATTTTCCGTTGAAATTTCGCATAGACTTTGATGAAGATATTTTCCGAATTTCAATTCGATCCGATAAAAATTTTCGGTGATATGGGGGAAAAAAAATTTGTTATTCGAAATTTTAAGGTAATTTCCTTTATATCTCGAAAAGTGCTCATACGATCCATTGAATCATTTGAAAAATTGCAACGCACAACTGACTGGAGAATTTCGTGTGGATCTAGTTGTTGGATAATATAAAACATTTTTCGAAGATTTTCCAAATTTGTGTTCAAAGTATTTGTTTTTTCTGAGATTATTTCTTATTTCTGAGAAATTTCACATAAACTTTGAAGTCGATATTCAAAATCATTGTATCAAATTTCAATTCGATCCGATATTCATTTTCGAAGATTTTCGGAGATGTAAGGAAAAAAAATTCGAATTTTTGTTCTTATTCGAAATTTTGGGGTTATTTACTTGATAATTAATTAAGATTAATTAGGGGACCGTCCAACCATTCGCTGTTGGGTAAACAATTAACAGTGCTGTTCCTAACGTGGCGCAAGGAATTAGTAACAAAGCCTACACAGAACACACCCGGTATCCTAACTCGCACAAGCTTTAAGCTTCTGAGGGGTTTCGTTGAAGCCTAGGATATTCGGAAAAAATACAAATACAAATACAAATAATGATAATAACAATGATTTATTGATCCTCTAGATAACAAAACGTTCATAGGACAAGTCAAATTACAGATATATTGACCCTCAGCGTCAGTTAGGAGAGAACAATCACTATAGTAGTCTGTAACAGACTAATAAATATCTCAAAAAGAAGATATGATCAGATTGAAACTGAGTTATCAATTAGGGAATACCAACGCTGAACTAAATGCGAAAGTTTGTGTGAATCTAATCGCTAAAAAACTTTGAAAAAATTCATATTCGAAAATTTTAGTTGTGAAATTTTTTCCTCGGAGAGTTTCGATAAAATTTCAAAGAATATTGGCACAGACCTCCAAGTCAATATTCAATGGAGGGGCTTCAAATTTAAGTTTAATATAATATTTGTTCCCGGAGATATTATGGAAAAGAAATATGTCAAATCTCTATTTGAAATTATGAGGTTATTTCCTCAATATTTCAAGAATAAGGGTACGTTTTTTCGTCGAAATGGTTAATTGATTTGTATTTGTATTTTCCGACTATCCTAGGCTTCAACGAAACTCCTCAGAAGCTTAAAGCTTGTGCGAGTTGGGATACCGGGTGACTTCTGCGTAGGCTTTGTTACTAATTCCTTGCGCCACGTTAGGAACAGCATTGTTAATTGTTTACCCAACATCGAATGGTTTGACGGTCTCCTGAAAACCGGAAAAGTTATTTCCCGGCCAAGGGCTCGAATTCTAGACCTTACGATCATGAGGCATGAGCTCTAGCCACTGAGCTACCTGCGCAATTAATTAACTCCTATCTCTCTCTTCTTTGGACGAGAACAAAGGAAGAGAGAGGGGGAGATACACCGATTAATCAGTTCGATAAAAATAAACGCACCCGAACTGACATGCCCTGATGGAAGCTTATGAGTTAGTTTTAGAACACCGGTCCGCAACTTTCGCGAATGGTCGTGTGCACCCGTATAGGTAGAAAATCCAAAAATGTTTTTTTCGAAAATTTTGCAACTTCATATCAACTTTTTCTTTCGGTAACTATTCATCAGATTTCAATCTATTTTGCACGGATCTTAGATTTTATATTCAACAACAGATTCCAATATTTCAGTCCGATAGTGTATCAATCTCCTGAGATATTGTAAAAACATCTGCTAAATTTGCTGGATATTTCCCAGTTATCGTGGTTATTTGACGAGTTTCTTCCGATTCAAATAACCAAAGTTACCTGTTTATACCACCTTTGTTTTGTTCGATTGTATGTATGATTTTTCCTTCACAGCCATCAAATGAAATGTTTTGTTTACGCTATAAGATGGTCAAAAATGATTGTTTTTTTTTGCTGAATTTCTTTAATCGGTTCTACCTTGAACGCTTTTCTTGAAACCCTGGGAGGAGAACAAACGTGAAAAAGTGGGTGTATCGACGCGGTTGACAAGGAAACGCGATGCATTTGTGATGGAACGATAGAGTGCGTTCATACCAGCTCAGTCAACAGGCGCTTCGTGAATTTCCAGTCTCATTCGATTCGATTCCTGAAACCTTTCGATTTGATTTAAATGCTTAACGAAGTGGTTAAAAAAAATATGTTAAGATTTTCCCATGAAACACTAGGTGCTATTGCATTATTACTTGAAGAAGATGAGGAGCAACAAAAGTTAGAGAAAAGATTATATCCTTTTCGTAAGCTTCTTACTATATTTCCTATTATTAAAATCTTAGAATAATCCTCTTTACGAACCAAACTTATCAATTAGTCTAAATCCATCACGTTTTGAACTTTTTTGGCGATGTAAAACTATGCTGGCGTTCAGTTGCGTTCAGACAAATCTCGCCCCTCAGCCTATCCGCAGAGTAAGAGCCAATTCGTATTAGAGATACATATATTGCAACTTTTGAATAGTGCAAACGTTATGTTATTACGGTTACGCTAAATATTAAGTTCCGAAAGTAGACTGATTGCTACCGTTGCGTTAGTTTGTTTGGTTAGGTTATCTGAGACGTCAGATTTTTGTGTTACAAACTCACGTTTAAACTACTAAAGTTTAATCATCGCATTTCTGCATTAGTTTTCTTAATTCTGGACAAAATGAAAAAGTAATCGGAAGCAGTAATTTCAGCTGGTGCTAATGCAGAAGAAGTGGAACTAGTTATATTGCACAATATAATTGGCATGGTTCAAACTATTTCTAAATTCAAACCCCTCATGTTGCTTCTAAAAGTATTTCTAAATTCGTGAAAAAGTAACAAATACCTATATATGAAAAAAATTTGCTGTGGTAGCACTAATGGATCTTAATGTCTAAATCAGTTGTGAATAAAAGGTACTGTAAAATAGATTCAAAGAATCTGAGGAAGTTGTGTAATTAACACCATAAGACGAAAAAACATATAATGAAGCAGCTTTTCTATGACAATGATAGGAGCCGAAAGGAGCGGAAGCTTAACGAATCCTTCCGATATAGAATAGCGCAACGTAAATTGCGACTCGCAATTTTGCGTAAATAACGTTAGACGCTGACGCTATATTAACTCCAGGCCATTCTGTAACTAAATCTACGCATGCTCAAATGTCAAAAATAACGTTTGTAGTTATAACGTCACACACATTTGACACAGCAATATCTCTCTAATATCCGATTGGCTCAGTTCAGCTCCGCCGCGACAGCGAATCTTTCAGCGGGTTTTACGTAGACTAATTCATATTATTAATTATCAACGAGCATTCAGCACGAATCAGCATGTGTACGGCAGTCGGAAGGTAAACTTCCGGAGAATACTCTGCGGATCGGCTGAAGCTGCATTCAGAATCAATTCGCGGGTGAAGTGCGACTTCGCTACGCGTGCTAAGCGTGGGTTTCAACGTTGTCATTCACAATAAATTTTGTGCCGGCACGCAAGTTGATAAACATCTACTGCTGAAAAGGATAGAAAACGGATAGATCGTATAACATACTTTTTGGAATAATAGACAAATACTCATAACAACTTTTTATTTATATAGGAAAGGACTTAATTAACACAATATTAAGCGTTATTCATTATGGGTTGACAAACAAATCCTCTCTACAGTCATAAAATTGGTTTTGAAGAAGCAGTAATAACCCTTGAATAGCTTCGATTTCATCGGCAGAAGCACTTTGAGCGAAGAGTATTCATCACCAGATATTTCTTTGTTGAGACTCTTAAACATTCACGTTGTTCCTTTATGATCAGTTGAACAGGAAGATTCCTCTCAAGTAACTCTCCCAGCTTGGATTAGGGGCCTGGAAAAAAATAGTCTTCATGATTTCATGAATGTGATCCAAAATTTCATGATCAGTTCGTGCTTAACTCTATGAAAATGATCATCATTGGTTAAATGAAGGTAATGCTCATAAATCTTGTTTGTTGGTTTACCGAGTTCAAGTTATAAGTTACCAAGATTTTTATCGATTGTTCAACACATTGAGGCATGGCTTCTTGAAGAAAGTTCCTTTTGCCCAAACTCGAAATTTCGCACAGGGTTGTGGAAATCTATGAGAAGGGACATTTGAGTTTGCTTCCTACGAGGAAACACATTTGTAAAATTACACAAACGCCAAGAAGAATGCATAAACTTTCTCATTTCCTTGATATTTCTTCAATGATAATCTGTCTATCTCGGTATCTCGGGATATTCTGGTAGCAACCACAAGGAGTAGCGGTTATCTTCATTCGCCAATTGACAAATAACGCGTGTGTACCACAGAATAGGAAGAAATACTCCACCATTCTATGGTAGAACAAGCTTTCTTATTGAACACTCATGTCATATCGTGGACTAGTATTTAATCCCTTTAAATTTTAAAACCCATTTTGGAATCTGAATTTCAATACTTGGTGAAGGTAATTTGAAAAAATCATGGATGAAACCCAGAATAATTATGTTCAAATTTTTATTTGCAGTAATAATCTGTATTCAGGAAAAATCCCCATTGACCGCAAATTTCTGACGGGAAAATTCGTATATTTTCAACTTTTATTATCGATATTGAAGAAAAAATCTTCACTGCCGTATAGGAACCACATTGAGGGGACAAACAAAAACGAATTACCCAAGTAAAGTAGAGTTTCTACCAATAACAATTATTTTATTTACACGAAATAAATGATGAGTTTCCCTTTCACATCGGTTACCTATCTCTGAAGACCCAGCTTCAATTGTATGTAATTGTATGGTCTCATGTCGGCCGAATAGATTTTTGTGGTTTTCATATTTTCCGATTAGACGACAAAGAATAAAATTGTGTCCTTATTAAAGAGGATTAAAAAGCTTTTAAATTAGGAAGTTCTTGTACAAATTGGTTAGCTGTAAGATCCTAGCTTCAAGTACTGAATTGTATGATTTCATGCTGAATAGATTTTCATGTTTTCCAAAGAGAAGGGCTATGAATACTTAATTTTTCGTAAGCATTGATTATCTCTTAGAGTCCAGCTCCAATAGGTGAATTGAATGATCTCATATCGAGAGCGTAGATTTTCGTGATTTTCATATATAATACATTCCGAATAGGCAGCCAAGTATGAAACTTTGTCCCCATGTCCATACAGGAATGAAAGTGCTTCAAATAATCCATGTTCGAAAGCATTGGTTTCATCTTAGGGCTAAGTTCTTAGAGCCGAATTGTATGATCTGAAGCTGGTCGAATATATTTTCGTGATTTTCATATTTTCTGAAAAGGTGCCCAAGTATGAAAGTGAGTCCATTTCCTAGAGAAACAAAATAGCTATGGATAAAAAAATTTTGTACACATTGGTTAGGTACCTCCCTGTAAATCCCCGTAAACATAAATTAAATCATCCTCAAATCCCTGTGAATCCTCGAGGCTTTACACCATAAATCCCCAGATATTTACCCCTCGGCTACCTCCAAGGGTCCGGCTCCAAGAGCCGAATTGTATCATCCCATTCGGGACGACTTTATTTTCGCGGTTTTCATATTTTCCTAATAGGCGGCCAAAAATCAAATTCCCTAAATGCAACCTATGATTTTTTTTCTTTTTGACTCTTGCATTCCCTTATATTATAGACAAAGTTCCATTCTTTGCCGCCTCTTCTGAAATTATAAAAATCACAAAAATCTCTTTGGTTGGCATGAAATCTTACGATCATGGAACTGAGGCCTTAGATGTAACCAATGCAACGAAAAATCGTTTAGTTGTAACCCTTTCATTCCTCTATGGGATGAACCTGATTCCATTGAGTTCATCTATTCAGCAATCACCAAAATGACGAAAGTGTGTTCGAGCGGTGTGAAATGAAAAATTCCCTTGGAGCTGGCCGGCTGGGAGCTAACCTGTACACATCGTAGCTTTACCTCATTATAAATACGTTTTTTAATTTTATGATCAGTTGGACCTGACAAAATCCTGCAGCAACTCTCAAGCCGTAATTTTTCAACCAAAAACTGGATTCCATATATGGATAAGATCTCTATTTTTGGAAAATAAAATAATGAATGGGTTTTTCACGAATTCGATCTTCGTAATTCAGCCCTGAAACTGCTCTACAACTGTCAAGTTATTGTATTTACAGTCAACTTAATGTCCGATATTAAATAAAATATGTTTCGAAAGAAACAACATAGAGACTGGATATTTGTAAACCAGGTCTAGAACTTACTTACAAGGTTCAAATTCTTGAATGGGTACTCCTCTTAATGATTGATTATTTTTTTGAGAAATTTCATCTAAATCTGAGTAGTAGTCCCCAAAATGAAAATTTACACTAAAAATTCGGAAATATTTTTTGTACAATTTCTATAGACCATCTTGTCGAAATTTGCATAGGTTGGTTGGCCTTTCATGACTAATTACCAAGTTTTAATTTTATCGCATTCGTACTTCTAACCCCAAAATTTGAAATACAAACTTCGATGTATTCCGCCCAATGCGGTTGTTATAACGGCCAATTGTTAACACAATAACATCGGAAAGATATAAAACTCAAATACATGATATTTCTGAAGCAGGTTTGGATCCTCCTTTTGAATTATTGAATAAATAAAAATCAACCCAGTGATACCATACAAATTTGTAATTTCCAAAAATAAATCAGAAATCAGTTATACTCATTTGAAAAATGACAGCATGAAGGTTTCAAGGAGAATGTTTTCCACCATCCAAACCAGCCAAAATCTATTAATCAAAAGATTCTTCTGCTTTGGAAAAGCCTTCATGCAAAATATAAAATTTAAAGATACAATTTTTTTAATTTTCTGGTGATATGATCCGCTCGGAATGTTGAACAAATTTGCGCGTCGGTTCATACATCGTATTAAAGAAATTCACCCACGTCATTATTCCCAATGAAATATGGAATTCTTGAGAATAAAATCTCCAGAATTCTATTTCATTGTTTTAACGATACCAAAGGTTTGTTCGTTGTACCTGCATGAAAATGTTAATGTACACTAAATTCCACTGATTCTCTACTCGTCAGCGCAGATGAGTGTAGTAGAATGTGGTGCAGAGCGTAGTTGAATCTGTTGACTGATTCTGCTCAAATCATAGATCATATTCTGTGCTACTTTAGTTTTCGCAAACATCTTTCATATTCGGCAAAAAAATCGAAAATCACCAATATTTGGACTATATAATATCGCGATGTTCTCCAGAAGAAGCGCACAAAAACTAACCATGGTGATAAACTAATCTAATTTCCATTTGCACTCTAATATTTTACAATTTTTTTTCCGGAACAATATTTGGTATGATTTCTTACAATTTTTCAGAACCTTAGGAAGATATATTTATGTTTTTCAGTTTGTAAATTGTGAAAAATTTGGAAGAAAAATCGCATTTCGAAAAAATATGTTAGATCTCGTTTTTTTTCCTGGATATCGTTTTTTCGGAAAAACTAAAAATTAATGATTCAATCATGATGAAACTTGGCAGATAGTTTGAAAATGCGAATAGACAACTTCATGCGAAATTTCGTGGTGATCGTATCATTAGAACATTTTAAAAAAACTTCAAATTGATTTTTTTTTCAAATATTCAATATGCTGTGATCTTCTGATCATATTATCGTCATGAAATTCTAAATAAACCTTTGAACTGTCATTTTTCGATGAAATTTTGGATTTTAATTCCATCTGATCTGTATTTTTGGAAATATTTGGAAAACAAAATGAAATGGGTATATCTGCGAATTCCACCGTCGGAATTGAGCTACAAACCTACTTTACAAATATCGAGTTTGAGTCGTTAATTCCGGAAGTTATTGTGTTTATGGTCGGCCTAACATCCAACCGTAAACACAATAACTTCCGAAAGAAACAACCTAGAAACTCGATATTTATAGAGTAGGTTTGGACCCTAATTACGAAGGCCAAATTCGTGAATGGTTGAAATCCACCCAATGATTCCGCAGATAAACCCATTCAAAATTTTATTTTTCAAATTTTTCCAAAAATACAGATCAGATCGAATTGAAATCCAATACTTCATCGAAAAATCACAGTTCAAAGGTTTATTCAGAATTTCATGGCGATAGTATGAGCAGAAGATCACAGAATATTGAATATTTGGAAAAAAATCCATTTGAAGTTTTTTTTCAAAATATTCAAATGATCAGCACGAAATTCAACAAAATTCTACGAAAAGTTCCGAGTCCTTTTTGTCAAACCATCTGCCAAGCTTCAGTAGTTCTCGAAATATCAGGGAAATAACCTCAAAACTTCAAATGGCTATAACTCCGAAACCATCCGACCGATTTTGCTTCTAACGAACTCAACCTACGCATTTTAAAATGCAACCTATCCGGAAATGTTCAAGTCGGTAGAATACTCCGTACGCCCGTTATCGTGGTGACGGCCGGGCGGACAGAATCGATTTTGACAATGGATTCGTGATCAGTGAGTCCAACCCAGTCGTTTGAGACCATTTTCGGCGCGAAATTTGAAAGTTACAGACATTTGGGCAAAACGATAGCAGGCGGTTCCCATAGAACATGCGCGCAAAAAATACCTCAAGACAAAATTGACCGGTCCTACCTATATTCCGAAATCTAGATTTGTATGACGAAAAAGATCTTCGTTTGTGTTTCAATGTGAAATCATGTTTATTCTGTATGTTTCTATATTAAGTTATGGATATCATAGTGATAACATTGTTTATACAATGGTGATAATAATAAAAATTGATATTTCATCATCCACCATTTGCAGTTTATTCATCTACATGTTTATATTTCTGCTGTAGATGAATATAGGGCAAAGCTATTATTGATGTTTAAAATATTATCTGTTGTGGGCTCATGCTGTGTTCCAGTGTTATTCCTTTTTTGGTATGTTCGACACAATGTAACCAAAGTACCTGTTGAAAACTTTCCTCTGCGATATTTCAATTTATGACATATATTTTTGTGAATGGATGTTGCTTGAAATTATCAGCATAATAATAGACAGGTGTAATTACAGGTCAACAAGAATTACCATCAGAGATGGGTGATGGACAAATGAGGTAAGTAAAGTTTGTTGTTGATCGTCAGTTTATACTACAAAATGGCTACAATAAAAATGCAGTCCACATGATTTGAAAATGATTTGGAATTAGATTTCTTCACATTTTACTTTTCAGTCCAATAAGCTTTTTATCGTGTACATTATTTCCATATTGATTAAACAAAATATTGAACAACATAATATTTTTTCCATATAAAGTTGCATTCATATATTAAATAGAAACAGAACACCACAATATGCCTGCATTCACATCATTTTACTTTACACTTTCATGATGTTTCGATGCATTATTAACTCGCTATACAGGGTGTCTACTCTAAAAAGTTCTAAACAAGGCGAGATTCTACATGTCATTTCCAACAAAAATGTCATATGAATCATGGTCGGAATATTGACGGTAAGTCTTCAATTCAACATTTTGTGTTTTTTTATGTAATCAATCACACTCCAGTTATCCTTGTAGCCTCATCAAATTTGATCGCATATCACGAAAGAGCATGAAATTGACTATAACACAAGAATATTCTGTGTCAAAAAATTCCTTACTGCGGGCGTGGTTAGCAGATAGAAGTTCCTAGGTTAAAATTATCAATCATATTTTTCCAAAAGGTTTATCGATGAAAAATTAATAATTATGAACATGCTTTCTCTTCAGCAGAAACTTCCCCATTTAGTGATCGTTCGAATGGCATATCAACTTTTGTACTAGCTGTTTCATTTCAGCCTCAATATCATGGCTAACATGATAACAACGAAAAATAAGGAATTATTCTAACCTGATTTTCCTCTATTTTGATGCTCTTAATGATTCAATATGTTGTTTTTTCTGATTAAATATTGGAGCAACACTCACTAGAACTGTTAAGATATCTTTTGACTCAAACGAATTAACTAAATTCTATTAATACATGTTATAAGGAAGAAGTTTTTAAAAAGGCAAAATCCTGAAAAAAACTCGCTAGAAATAATTAAACAATAAATTAATAGCAAATGTTCAAAATGACTACCTCCTTGTTCAATACATTTCACACCTTTTTTTCTTACTGAATCTACAACCCATGTATTTCAGAACGTTCCTGACTCATTTCTGCACAACACAATTTGATTCTATTCATCAGATCAGATCTAGAGTTTGAAGGCTAATTTGATAAACTTTTTCTTTAAATGTGTTACGGACATAAAAATCCAACGGAACAAGATCAGGGCTTGTTGGTGGCCACCTTACTGGAACGTATCTTCCAATACATTGTTCTCCTGAATATTCATTCAGTTCAGGTCCCATACATTCCGACTATTATGAGTTGGGCAGCCATCTATTTGAAACCAAACGTTTAGAAGGTTTTCCTGAGGCTTTTCATCCAGTATGTCTGTTAGACATATTATTCTTCCTGACCTTCCTCAACTCTGCAGAATTCATTCATTCAATCCGAAACAGTCTAACAGACATACTATATGAAAAGCCTCTGGAAAACAGACAAAACGTTTGGTTTCAAATAAATGGCTGTCCAGCTCATAATACCCGGAAAAGTAAGGGACCAACTAAATGAATATTTCGGAAAATAATGGATTGCAAGGTACGGTCCAGTGAGATGGTCACCAAGGAGCCGTGATTTCACCTTTTTGGATTTTTATTTATGTTACACATTAAAAGAAAAAGTTCATCAAAAAAGCATTCAAACTCGGGATGATCTGATCAATAAAATCAAATTGTGTTGTGCAGAAATAGGTCAGAAACGTTCTGAACTACGCAGGGTTGTAGATTCAGTAAGAATAAATGTGGGAAATGTATTGAACAAAGCGGTAGCCATTTTGAACATTTGCTATGAGTTTGTTGTTTAATTATTTATAGGGAGTTCTGCATTTTATCCTCTCTCATAACTTCTTTCTTATAATATGTATTATTAAAATTTAGTTCATTCGTTTGACCCGATAGATAAATTAACAGTTCTACTAATTAAGTTAATTCAATATTCAATCAGAAAAACAACTAATTTCATCATTAAGAGCATCAAAATGGAAGAAAATCAGGTTTGAATAGTTTCTTATTTTTCGTTGTTATCATGTTAGCCATTATATTGAGGCTGAAAAGAAACAGCTAGTACAAAA
This sequence comes from Myrrha octodecimguttata, assembly GCA_958510865.1. Classification (NCBI taxonomy): domain Eukaryota; kingdom Metazoa; phylum Arthropoda; class Insecta; order Coleoptera; family Coccinellidae; genus Myrrha; species Myrrha octodecimguttata. Next base: position 16,843,692 of record OY294056.1, read on the forward strand.
GTTGATATGTCGTTCGAACGATCACTAAATGGGGAAGTTTCTGCTGAAGAGAAAACATGTTCATAATTATTCATATTTAATCGATAAACCTATTGTAAAAATATGATTGATAATTTTCACCTAAGAACTTTTATGTTTATCTGCTAACCACGTCCGCAGTAAGTAATTTTTGCACCAAAAATTCGTGTGTTATAACCAATTTCATTCTTTTTCGAGATATATGATCAAATTTGATAAAGCTATAAGGGTAACTGGAGTGTGATTTCGAAAAAAATATAGATATTCCGTAAAAACACAAAATGTTGAATTGAAGAATTACCGTTAATATTTCGAACATGTGTTATGTGAATTTTTTTGTTGGAAATCACATGTAGAATTTTGCCTTGAAGTTTTGGACTTCTAAAGTAGACGCCCTGTATACCCTACTATTTTCATTCTCATTACCACCAGTCTCGAGATGGCTAGTATATTTAATACTAATCACTCATTGACCAGTCAGATAGAGCACTTTCTAAAGAATTTGAAATGGCAAATTATCCTACCTGAACCAACCATCGAAAAACAGTAGCATAAAATTTGCAACAAAAATAAATCACCATTTGTTGCCCTGCTCCACTCTTACCGCTCTGGGTTGTTTTGATAATCGGTTCGATTTTGTCCATTACACGAATCATTTATTCTTTTACTCACTTGTATATATTAACGAAACGACAGACAGATAAAATCGATAATGACTTTTCTTTCATTTTATCTAGTAATTTTTAAAATGCAGAAATTTTGACTGAATGACAGCACCTTAGAACGAGCATCCGAAAAAAAAAAAACAATCCTCCAATTTCTAATACAACGGACTCCATCTATGAGTGAACTTCAGAATATATTAAGGCTTCTGCACACAGAAAGCAATCTATTGCGGCGACAAACGATATCAGACTGGGACTTTTAAGGCCGATTTGCCGATTTATATCAGCTTTGTTTTTTGTTTTCGTTTCGAAATTCAGAACTGTCATAGGACAGTCCTAGAACTGCGTAGAATCAATGCCTACACGATCGTAAACATAATAATTTCCGAAAGAAACAACTTAGAAACTCGATATTTGTAGAGTAGGCTTGGACCTTAATCACGACTGCCGAGATCGTGTTGAAATCCAGTACTTTATCTAAAAAATTAATAGCCGTATCCTATTGAAAATTGGTACACTGCTGTAAAATATGAACCTCAAGGTATGAGCAAAATTGATTTCGAATATGTTCAATAGTTTCTGAAAATTTGAAAAAAAAAAATTAAATCAAGTGACCATACAATCCCAACAAAATTTCGCTCAAAGTTGCACGTCATTATGCTTCAACTAACTGCCAAGTTTCAATTCAATCGCTCCAATAGTTCCTCGAAAACCTCGAAATTTCAAATGGCTACAACTCCGAAACCATTTGGCCGATTTGGCCCATTAAAACCTAAAAGTTTCGAGTCGCTATCTTGTTCTATCCCTGTCGCAGTTTGTATGAATTACATAAATTTTTGGAGGTACTTGCGTTCACTTAGATTTTTTTTTTTTGTAGAAACAATTTTTCTGAATTTTTCTCTATTACTTCCATTATATCTCAACAACAGTCTGAGAGTAAGTAATACAAAAAATAATGATTGATTGATATAATAATGTATTCAATGATGAACATATTTCATATAGGTGCGTTTTAGAGAAAAATTTTGATATTTCTCAATGTGGTAATACAAACAATTAGTTTCGCTCAATAAAAATAGATTGAACTATAATTTGTTCGATCTAATAAAACTAGTTCTTAAAAAAAAGTTGGATATTTGAAATAATGGATCTGCCTGGTTGGCCGCTCCTATTCTGTGTTCTTATTTTTTAAAATGAGTATATCAATTATTGAACTGAGTTTTAATATATCCCATATGAGAAAAGCAATATAGGATTTTTTGTTTTAAAAGACTCATGAATACAAGAATTAATTTCGAAGCCAGAATAACGGTAATTGCCAAAAAATGAATTTAACTCAGGAATTCTAATGGATAACTTCTCTTATGAAATGTGGTCCAGAGTTATAGAATTCTTTCTAACTTCTGAAAATATTTCGAGTCAATGTAAAATATGAATTATCACATAAATCTATCTGTTGATGTTCATCACAGAAATTTGTCATAAGAATATTAAAGGACGAATTAATTGTGTCTAAGGTTTAAATTTTTTCCTATAATATAGGTTTTTTGTATACAAAACTCTAAGATTACTTTTGGTCCATGAACTAAAAAATGAAATGATGAATAGCTTCTGTACCTAATAAATTCTGAAAAATATCGAGTTTCAAATATGTGTATTCAGAGATGAAAGTTAACTCAACATAGAGAGAGTTGGACTCGTGATTGAAAGGTTCCGGGTTCGATCCCAGACTAGGAAAGGAGTTTCTAGATCGGTACCGGCCACCATTTACTGTTTGGTCAAACACTATCGGTGCTGTGCCTAGAATGTGGTGAAGACACAGTAACAAATCCTACACAGAACACACCCGATATCCTAACTCGCACAAGCTTTAAGCTTTTGAGGTGTTTCCTTGAAGCCTAGGACAATCGAAAAGATACAAATACAAATGCCTCAATACATACCTATTTTCGCCATTCTTACTAAAAAAAATGAATCATCATAACCCAAATTTGTCCAAATGAACTTATTTTCCGAAATTCCTAAAAATACTGTATGATCCAACCCGAAAGATCAAAAAAAAGCTCTAATTTGACAAGTTTTGATATGAGATTTCGGTGAATTCCGTAAATATTTCAGATTTTATATGGCAATAATTCATAAAAGACAAATCGCTTCTTCATTGCGGAAACTTACCTCTTCGTCTAATATTGTATACATAGATGGTTCCTGAAATAAGTTTCATTTTTCCAATGAAATTTCTTAGCAATTTTTAGAAGTTGACATTTCTCAACTCATCGACAGTTTTCGATCAGTTATTTCGGAAATAATTTTATTCTGATCTTCTTATTTTTGAATCCGCCGGATATATCACAACCTCATTTCGAATCTGATCTAATTCGATTAGATGGACAGTTTCTGAGATATTAAGCTTATATCAACAGGAAATCTGATGGTCATTAATACAAAACCGTTGGGTGATATTTGCCACGCCCTCCAAAAAATGTTCGAGACTATAAGTCCGCTCCTTCAGAAATATATAGGTATTGATGACGGCCAGACAGACGAAATTAAATTTGACTTTGGATACTTGATCAGTCCAATCTATGGTAATTCGAGACAATTTTCGACTCAAAATACGAAAATCACAGACATTTGGACAAAATGATAATGCTCATGATCCCTAGAATGAACGTGTAAAAATAATGTCCATTGAGGTAAATTCGCAATTTCGTTTCCTTCATTGTCCAATATTGTAATCATATCACTCATTAATGAGGGAAATAAATTATTGCTCACATTTTCAGCCATCTCATCAAATTCATATTTTCCTCTCTTTCGATGGACCGTTCATGCAAAACCACTCAAGAGCTCGGTAAGGACTGCAATGTTGTGGTAACAGTACATTAATTTTCTCGTTCTCTCACAAAAATGAAAATGTGTAGAATATAATATATGAAAGGAATAAAAGATGTGAACGGACAATATTTATGAGAGAAGATCTTTTCATCCAAAGTGACAATGAAAAATGAAAATCTGGTTTTGAAAATAGATTAATGTAACATCAATTTATTAATTATAAATTTTTCCATTTCAAACAACAAACACTTCCAAATGCATGATATTACGTTTTTTCCGGAAGTTATTGTATATTGACCCCGCCAAATGCACTTTCACTTCCACGAAATTAAGCATGAACCTTCAAACTTCTAGCACTGGATTTCAATTCAATCCCATGGGGAATATTGGCAAAATAAATTTTTTAATAGGTATATCTTAGGAATCATTTGGCGGATTTCACCCAGTCACGAATTCGATATTCGTAATTGAGACCCAAACCTCCTCTACAAATATAGAGATTCTATGTTGTTTCTTTCGGAAGTTGTTGTGTTTACGATCGGTCGTTTTTACTGGCAATACGTTATCAACAAAATTTCGAGAGAAGTTACGCGTCGTTATTCTTCATCTAACTGCCAAGTCTCAATTCAATCCTTCCAGTAGTTCCTGAAAGATCAGGAAAATATCCTCAAAATTTCATATGTCTATAACTCTGAAACCGTTCTGCCGATTTTGCCCATTAACGAACTTGACCGTCGCATTTTGTAATGCAACATACCCTTAAAGTTTCAAGTTGATAGAATCCTCTCTACGCCCGTAATAGTGCATACAGACGGTCGGCAGGCTATATGGACAAAATCAATTTTGACACCGTATTCGTCATCACCTAGTCGTTTGTAATCATTTTCGGGAAAAAAATCGACATTTGGACAAAACGATAGCGCGCTGTTCCCCAGAACATGCGCGCAATAGTGAAGTCTTCTGAACAAGCTTCTGAATTACCCTCCCTTTGTATCTTGCCCGATTTGGCTCCACCTCTCTCGCGGATCTCTCTCTGGTTGCTTTATCTACTTTTGACTCCATGGAACTATATTAACTTTATGAATTTATGTTCCACTACGACTTGGGTAAACTAACAGGCCGGAAGGTTAGACGTTGCCGTCGTTGCTAAAAGAGGGTCACGAAAAGATCATTTATCGCGAATAATCCAGAACTCACCACGAGGAGCTAGCTATTTTATTGAGTTTCAAAAGATGACAATCAAAAAAGGAATTATTCGAATTTTAGAGGGGATCTGTCAATCATTCAGTATAATAAGGAACATTTATAAAAAACAAAAAAGAAGAATTGAAATTATATTATCCATCGAAAACGATAGTGCATACTCATTGTTCATCACAAACTTGAAATAAATTCTTAAAACAAAAGTCAACAAAGATAATCTGTGAATACATAACTTATAATTTAACTAAAATAAATTCTATTAAACAGAAAATCAATAGCCACTTGAATTCAAAAATGCGTATATTAGCTTCGTCTTTTAAAATTTTTATTCCAAAATAGGTAAAAATCTTGAACCCTGACAATATTTTTGGTAACTCACCCTCGAAATTCATTTTGTAGAACTAAACAAAATCGTTTTCTGGATCGTTGGGGGTTATTGTAGAAGACATGTACTTCGGATGATTTAAAAATATTGAAGAGAATGCTTCATCCGTTTATTTGGGAATTTTTCTGGGAATACTAACAAATGAACCATCTAAAGTTGGTAGAGAAATTTGTTCCAGAATATGACAATCTCAAAATGTTTTATGCATACTACAACATCGTCGGTAATTCTGAAACGTTTTTCTCTATGTCTCATATGTATTGCTTCGATCCATTTTCGTCTTCTTATGGCATCTTTGGGAAATCGAAATATGGAAACAATTGCGTGAGTGGATTAATAATTACTGTAACGACCAGGTACTGCACAAGTACGAGCCATGATAAAACTCGAATCGAAAATTTCCAATGTTTTGAACAACTCATACCTGTTGAGAACCCTTGATATCCACTCTTTTAATGGAACAAAACGCACTTCAACAACACTCCACAATAATTTCGACTCAACTGAAACACTTATTTTCATCTAACTCAATAAGAAAACACATTAAGTAGTAATAGGATACACAGAACATCTTCTGTGCATCCTAAGTAGTAAGTTGTTGAGTATATTAAAAATGTTCAAGAATTTTAGAAAACACGTTGTATGAGGAATTTTTGTAATCTTGATCCTTATTTTTTATATTTGACCCTTATTTTATATATTTGACGATTCTGAGTTGGGAGAGTTCACTGAGTCTAGTCTGTGGATGCTTTGACAATACAGAGCGAAACTCGTCACGAAATAAAATAACTCTAGGAAGCAACAACCTACTTTTACTTGAATACACCACTTCCTATCGGGACAACCCTAGAAATATTAATACTTCTCCATTCTGTGCCGTTTCCAGAGAGTTTAATATATCAATCATTATGAAGGATAGGCCATAGAATAACGACCATTGTTGCAATTGCTCAATTTTGCAGTTTCAACTCATGATAAAACTTAAAACCATGATGTAAGCGAAGCACGGTGCGCTCATCTGCTCATCTGTAATCGTATTCAACAATGATGACGTCACTTTTTTCATTCAAATTCAAAGCACAGTATATATATTTTCATGTATTTCAATCCTGCTGACTTCACCTTTTTTTCAGTGAGCACACCATGTTTTTTACATCATGCTCAAAACCATTCACTACTGGACTTTTTCGCAAGATTAACACATATATCTCTTTCGGAATTCAAAGAAACATAATTGTAATGGCAGGTGCGAATAGAGAAACTATTGCCATTCCAAAATCTTGACGAAAACATAATATCATCGATATTAAATTTTGAATCTTCGATGTGTCGTCACATTCAAATTTTTATCTAACTATTTGAAGGAACGACAGGAACATTTGGAAATAGATTAACATCAATTTGGTTCATATTCGAATTCTGCAATTTATCGAGAAAGTGTTGGGTATTGTTTAAAAATGTCTTTCCTCCCGGTTAATGATTTCAAAATTAGTAATAAATATTTTGCTGGATTTTGTCATATGATCATTCGATAGATGATCTTAATGGAATAAGATGTTTAAATATTTTAGGGAGGCCGTATACGTGTGGAGGTTAAGTAAAAGATCGTGCAACGAGTTTTTTGTACGCGCTTGTTCAGGGGAACAGCGCCTTATCGTTTCGTCGCAATGTCTGTAATTTTCGAATTTTGAGCTGAAATCGGTCTCAAATGACAAGGTTTGACTCACTGATGAAGAATTAGTGGTCAAATTTGATTTTGTCCGGCCGGCCGTGTGTGCTCTAACTTCCGGAAGGAACGACCTAGAGTCTTGAAATTTTCTGGTTAGGTTTTGATCCTGAATATCTCGGTTAAGTTCGTTCATGGGCCAAATCTGCCATATGGATTTTGTGTTACAGCCATTTCGAATTCTGATTTTTCAATAACTCTAAAAATATTTATCTGAGCGAAATTGAACTCGGTTCGAAGATGAACAGTGTCAATAAGAAGAATTATCAATGGAAAAATTCGAAAAAAAATATTTTCCTTTGAAAATTTTCATATTCCATTCAAATTTCATTGAAATTTCCAGGTCGCAATTTCGCCATGTGAACAAACGCGTAAAAGCTGCTGACTTCACGTCAGTGCTTTTCTAGGTTTTTTAGCATGAGCCAGACTTTAGAATGTTTCGATAAAATTCGCCTAAATTTCCTCTCTGTAATATAAGTTGGATCTTTATTAATTCTGGAATATTTGTTAACATCATCAACAATATCTAAAAAAAGTGTGATACTCATGTGAGTCCAAAATTATGGTAGTATTTTCTTTATCAAATGCCCCAGCTACAGGTTATTTTAAAGGTAGGGCCAGTGAAATTGAAGGTAGGGCAATGAAATTTTTTATTGATTTAATGAATTTTTGCGCGCATGCTCTAGGGGAACAGCGTGCTATTCTTTTGTCTAAATGTCTGTAATTCTCGAATTTTTTACCGAGATCGGTCTCAAAGGACTAGATTGGCTGATGATGAACCCAGTGTGAAATCGATTCTGTCCGTCCAACCGTGAACATTATAACTGTCGAACAGAGCAAGCCAGCGGCCTGAAACTTTCAGTATAGGTCGCGCATCAGAATCCCGCGGCAAAAGGTTTCGGAGTTATACCATGCGAAGTTTTTTCCCCACTATTTCAGACATTACTGAAGCAATTGGATTGAAACTTGTCAGTAAGTTGAATCATAATGCCGCGAAATTTTGTTGAGATCGTATTGTTACTGAATTTGAAAAAAATTTCCGAAATTTTTTCCCCCAGAAATAATTTTTACTTTGAAAAAAAATTTTGCCCATATCTTGAACTCCATTCTTCACAACAGTGTACCAAATTTTAGTTTGATATCGTAATAATTCTTATAGATATTGAAAAAAAAAATGTTAAATTTCGTGCATTTTTCCTCGGTATCGTTGTCCCTTTGTGGTATAACTCAGAAAATACTGAGTCAATCATTATGGAACTTAGGTAGGAATTGGTTCATGGAGAAAAAAGAGCTCCAGTATTAAATAAACTTACATAATCACAAGGATGAATATCTGTCGATAAATCACCAATATTCCTCCTTGATCAGACCTACTTTTCACCTGTCAGATGGAGCACTGCTGTATAACTACATACAGCGCGCCATTTCTCAGAAGCATCTTCCGAATCTTTACCTTCGAGTGCAGAATACTTTGATCGGTGTGGATGACGTTCACCTTTTTGTCGTACCAGGTAGTGCGATATTGCAATTCACAACGTTCGTCACGACTCGGAAACACTTGGTTCATGTAGTTTCCCTTAAGACGTCCAACATCTAACAAAGATATAGGAATTGGTTCATAAAGATAAGAAAGCTCCAGTGATAATAAACTAACGTAACCACAAGAACGAATATCTGTCGATAAATCAAGAAATATCCCACCAAGATCAGAGCTAATCATCTAGTAAACCAAAACATCTCTGATCGAGGTGGATTAATTGTTTTTTATTCGTTCTTGTGGTTATGTGTAAATTCGATACACCGCTGAGAAATATGAAGCTCGATGATTGAGACGGTTTTTTTTTCTGAATTTCGAAAAAATTTAAATTTTTCAAATTTATTCACGCAGTATGATCCCAACAGAATTCCGCAGAAAGTTGCGAGTCAATATGCTTCAACTAACTACCAAGTTTCAATTCAATCGCTCAAGTGGTTCTGGATTCTAAAAATTTCAAATGGCTATAACTCCAAACCGTTTGGCCAATTTTGCCCATTATCGAAATTCGAAAATTACAGATATTTGGAAAAATGGATAGTACGCTGTTCCCCAAAACATGCGCGCAAAAATTGGTATGTGATGACGCAATTCATTCAAAAGTTTTTTTTCTGAATTTCTACAGCTTGTTTCTTTTTACGGGGGCGAATCTAGGAAAATGGTAGAGGAAAAAAGTAATTTATTAAATGAGAGATATTTATAGTTAAAATTTATGTACAACTCACAATTCATTCTTCAGTTGGATGTGTTCTTAATTCGATTGGGTTTTTCAGGCATCTCCCCAAAGATCAACACCAGCTATCCAGTGAAATGAGAGAACTACTCAAAGAAATGGAAGAAGCAAGCAAGAATTGAATTTTATTCGGTAAACCTACCTAGTCAGTCCACCTCAAATGATACTGTGAAACAAGCTGAGCTAGTGAAACTTTTTATTAATGTTGATACCATATTAACACCGAAAGTATATAATCTGCTTTGTTTTAACATAATTTGCCGCTTGACGACTTCGAATAACATGAAATTGTGAAGAAAACTTCAAGTTCGGATGGGTTATAATAGAGTAAGAAAGCCCACCATATCGAAATGTTGCCTATCATGCGAATAATACTTTCAGAATATGGTAGTGTATTGACATACCTTATCATTCTGTTATTGTTTAAAGATTGTTTTGTACACTATGAGTGTCATTATTCTTATTTAAAATATGTTAAATCTTCATGACCAATTGATGTATAGTATTCTGAGTAATATTTGAATAACTGATTATGAAAGAAATTGAGGAGAATACTACGATATGTAGTCTAAACTAATACATTCTAAAATTCTTTCATAGAATGTCCTTATAAGTTTTTCCTACAAAGTATATTGTATAAATTTATGATCCAGAAATTTAGAATATCCTGATTGTGTTAGAGTTTCCAAATACTGTTAATTGAATATCGAGTGTACTCTCTGAAAAAGATCTGGTGAATTAGTGGCTTTTCAAAGTTATTTTTATTAGAGAATTCTGAACTAATTCATTCATCGTTAACATGTATTATGCGTACCCAAATAAAGCTTTCAATACTGATCATGGCTCTCTTTGCTTCACCACTGCTGAATCAAAATGTCCCTTCTATAATAATTTAATGGCATTCGCCAACTTGCAATGCAAGAAAATCGGGCCCTTGGCGTTGGGTACCTATATATTACTCTGCCGGATTGATTGATCTGATCAATCGCGACTATTGCTAAGAAGTTTCGATGGCCTACATTTGTTGAAAAATACCTGGTGTATTTTGAACCTACTTTGCACAGCATCAAACAATTTGGGGCATAGGTATTTCTACTACAATTTTCGGAATCAGCAAATGCTACAAAATAGTTTCATAAATGAAATAGTCATATAAAAATAAATAAACCAAGCAAGTATATGATCACTTCCGAGCGTGTTTCACATATCACAATTGTGCCGTGTTTGTATTGACAGAAATGGTGCGTTTTTATTTATCACTGATGACTGAACTACTAACCCATGGAAGGAGTATGGAGAGAGACTCGCGGTAACGTTTGTGAGATAGAAGATAATCAGCTGATACGGGACAAAACATAGGCAATACTTCCCTTGAGCTATACGCGAATCGGTGAATTAGTAATTTTATTTGTATTTTTCCAAATTTGTGCGTATTACTATAGTGTTTGTACTTGAATAATTATTTACCTTCGATTATTCACGATGGTAAAGTCGTGTACGACATATAATTGCACACAAATGGTATACAAAAGGCAGCAGATTTTCATATCTCTCGTGAGTTTCTCTACTGATAAATTATAGTTCATGAATTATCAATATGAGTGTGCATAATTTACTGACCAAAATATAATCCTGTGAATCACGACCTTAAAGAATATTTAATTGAACCAAACTCTAAAATTGAGTTATGTATATTGGGATATTCGTGCCACCACAATCCAAATTCAAACCCACCCCGAATTGGGGGTAATTTATTCTTGTAATTTTTCAAAATAATTTGCTGACCGGAGGTTTCCAGTCGAGATATTTTCTCGAAACGCTTCATTATGATTGAATGTAGCATACTTTTTGTGCCACCATACAAAAAATTCAGATCCGCCCCCGCTTAAGGGTAGTTTATTTCTGTGATTTTTCAGTGATCCTTGCTGATGGGAAATTTCCCGTGGAGATTTGTTTGAAACGATGCATTATGACTAAACGTAGCATAGTTCTGGTTCCACCGTAAAAAATATTCAGATCTACCCCTATTAAGGGTAGTTTATTCCTGTGATTTTTCGGAAATCATTGCTGATCGATATTTTCAGGTGGAGATATTTCATTGAAAGGAAGTATAACAATTGCAAATCGGATACCCTCTGTGCCACCATACAAAAATTCCAGGTCCGACTCGTTCAAGGGTAGTTTATACTAGTTATTTCTCGGAATACTTTGCTGACCGAAAATTTTCAGTGGAGATATTTTATTGGAACAACGCATTATGACTAAACGTAGCATACTCTTGGTGCCACCGCAAAAAAAGTTCAGATCCGCCCCTGTTTAAGGGTAGTTTAGTCTTGAGATTTTTCAGGAATCCTTGCTGATCGGAAATTTACCGTGGAAATATTTTATTGAAACGATGCATTATGACTAAACGTAGCATACTCTTGGTGCCACCATAAAAAAATTCAGATCCGCCTCCTATTGAGGGTAGTTTATTCTTGTGATTTTTCGGAAATCCTTGCTGATCTATTTTTTCCAGTGGAGATATTTCATTGAAACAAAGCATAATAATTGCAAATCGGATACCCTCTGTGCCACCATACAAAAATTCCAGTTCCAACTCGTTTAAGGGTAATTTATCCTAGTTATTTCTCTGAATACTTTGCTGACCGAAAATTTTCAGTGGAGATATTTTATTGAAACAACGCATTATGACTAAACGTAGCATACTCTTGGTGCCACCGTGAAAAAAAATTCGGATCCGCCCCTGTTTAAGGGTAGTTTATTGGTGTGATTTTTCAGGAATCCTTATTGGTGATCGGAAATTTCCCGTGAAGATATTCTATTGAAACGATGCATTATGAATATACGTAGAATATTTCTGATGCCACCATAAAAAATATTCAGACCCACCCCCTATTAAGCGAAGTTTATTTTTGTAATTTTTCGGAAATCCTTGCTGATCGATATTTTCCAGTGGAGATATTTCATTGGAACAATGCATTATGACTGAACGTAGCATACTCTTGGTACCACCGTAAAAAATTCAGATCCGCCCCTGTTTAAGGGTAGTTTGTCCTCGATATTTCCGGAATACTTTACTGGCCGAAAATTTTCAGTGGAGATATTTCATTGAAACAACGCGTTATGACTAAACGTAGCATACTCTTGGTGCCACCGTGAAAAAAATTTAGATCCGCCCCTGTTTAAGGGTAGTTTATTCGTGTGATTTTTCAGGAATCCTTGCTGATCGGAAATTTCCCGTGAAGATATTCTATTGAAACGATGCATTATGACTAAACGTAGCATATTTCTGGTGCCACCATAAAAAATATTCAGATCCACCCCCTATTAAGGGTAGCTTATTCTTGTGACTTTTCGGAAATCCTTGCTGATCCGCCCTTGTTTAAGGGTAGTTTATTCTTGAGATTTTTAAGGAATCCTAGCTGATCGGAAATTTCCAGTGGAGATATTTGTTTTAAGCGATGCATTATGATTAAACGTAGCATAGGTCCCACCATAAAAAATATTCAGATATGCCCCCTATTGACGGTAGTTAATTCCTGTGATTTTTCGGAAATCCTTGCTGATCGATTCTTTCCAGTGGAGATATTTCATTGAAACAAAGCATAATAATTGCAAATCGGATAACCTCTCTGCCACCATACAAAAATGCAGGACCCGACTCACTAAGGGCCGGTATTATAAAACTTAACTTTAACTTTAACTGACAGTTTTGACATTAATGTTAGGACATATCTGTCATAACTGTCGGTTAAGGTTAAAGTTAAGTTTTATAATACGGGCCCTTAAGGGTGGCTTATCCTCGTAATTTCTCGGAATTCTTTGCTCTAATGAGAGTAATTTGAAAATCTTCGGAATAGCTTGCCGACCGGGCGTTTTCAGTAAAAATATTTCAGCAAAACAATGCCTTATGGTTTCTACTTCAAATAGGTGTAGGTATGTTATTCTTCGTGAAACTGTGGTGATTGGGGGAATTCTGTACAAGGATTTATATTGGAGTGGTTGCAAATGATTGCACATCTTATATTTTTCTTGGCACCACTGAAAAATCATATGCAATTCCGCAACTTATATTTTGGTTGCATAAATATTTAAAACTGAAATGATGTAAAAAAATATCAACAAACAAAACTGGAAAATAAATCCTATAAACTAAATACATAGTCTTCACAGTCTTATAGAACTTAACTCGAAACTGGGAATATATATGTGAATTAATACCTGCATTCATTTTGTATATAAAACAACATATATAATAAATATATTCATGTGAAATAATGAAAATATTATCAGTTTTAAAATCAACAGATATAATAAAATGCCCAAAAATATGGGAACTTCACATTGATATCACAAATAATCAAGCAACCAAGAGAATTACTGAAAAAATTATATAAATATATATTTTGGTTTTCAGTCTTTCGATTCTTCAGAACATAAGATTAGGGAAAATTGACTGATTACTCGAGGAGAATATTCAAAATCTCTTATTATCTCATATTTCACCAATATAATATAATTTAAATCTTTACACTTGGAAGCTATAATTGCTTCCAATTTTTTCAATTATTTCAATTTGAAAAAAGATGGCATCGTTTCAGAAGCGAATAATTCGATCAAATTGAAGGATTTTGTCTTATTTTTGTGAAAGTTAAAATTGAAGTTTGGGAATTGATATCTTATTGTACATTGTTTCGTTTGTTCAGTGGACATGAGGAAGAATATCCATTCAAATGCTTTATTAGGGTCGGTATTATAAAACTTTAAATCTTCAACTTTAACTTACAGTTAAGCAGTAACTTACAGTTAAAGTTAGATTTTCAGAGTTATCTTTATCTGGTGGTTTGAGTATCAATTATTGGGAACTTCTGCGAAGATGCCAGCGCCCTAACGGATAAATTTGGAACCTGTCCAAGCTAGTAGATTTATGTGAACAACTCGTAGAAATGTGGAGGAGAACGAAGAATTATTGAGCAGGACAAGAATATTTAATAATATTATTAAAATTTTGTGTAAGATATTTTGAGAAGGGACTTTTCTTTTGGATGACATTATAAAATCGTGCTTCAAATCGTTCCTGGAGGATAATTTCGATGTTATTTTAGTGTCTGTTGCTTGGAGAATCAAAATGAACCAATATCTAAGTTTACTTGAATTTCTGGAAAAATAGGCACCTCAATAAGTAATTCAAGGACTCTTATCAATGTGAGGAAGTAGTGAATGCAAGCCACATTATGTGGTAAACTAGAATCAGTCTAAATGATATGACTCGTTCTCTTTGTTTACAAACGAGTGAATCAATAAAATGAAAAGAAAGCTTGGGTGCGTTTTTATTTTAATCGAAATATCTAATCGATTGATCGTAAATGCATCAAGGCGTTTTTATTTTCATCAGAGAAATCCCGATGAGTTTCAGCAGGGTGTTCTTATTTTCAATATAGTTTAATGGATTAATTTCCGATTACTAATCGGTTCCATCGTACGCGGAGGCCGATCGAACTGATTGGATGGATAATTCTAACCTAACTTTAATGTTTTGTTATGTTTTGACCAGAAGTTTTCGTGGATTTATCAAATATGTTTGGTGTGAAAAGTTTAAAAAATTTATAGTGATGATGTGGTGAAGATGGTTTGAGACTTACTGATGAGTCCACCACTGAAATGGTGGAACTTAGCTACAAAAATAAGATATTTTAGTACATTTTCCTCAATATAATTCTTGATATTTACATTTCTTTCATTCTTTTTCTTTTCCGAATCAAATATTACGAATTCTTCATCACTAGCAGAAATATCATCAAGTTTCTATCATATTTCTCACAACGGGAATAATGCCTCCTCCTAATAATGGTTTTTGGCAAAAATATGTGCAGAAATACAGAAAATAACTATCACAGAATGATAGGATATCTGCAAAATAAATGAAATAACTGATTTCCCCTTATTTCTGTATATTATGATATAAAGTGTTAATAACGATCGTTATTAATCTATACACCAGAAATCCGTTCATTCAAAATTCAAATCCATTAACGAGATTCATCGAGAATTCTCTGATTCCTGTCTTTCTTTTCACCGAATGATTAGTATATTTTCGATAGATTTGATGACGTCACGTCAATCGTATTTTCATCGCTCGATCGAATTTATCGATTTAACTGATTAAAATAAAAACGCACCCCTTTTCTGCTCTAGTTTTTTTGCATCGTATTTCGAACGGAAGGAAACAGATAGACATATGATTGATTTTATTTTCATATCACAGCAGCTCAAGATACACATACAAAATGAAAAATGTAACAGCTCGTTCAACCTACCTACCTATATAGAAATGAAAAATATCAATGTATTTATATGAATTACTTTAGCTATTATCAACTATGGTAAATATTAAAGTTTTGGGTCCTCGCTGATATTGAGTTGAAATTTGGTTTTTATTACCAAATTTAGTCTCCTGAACACGAATCTGCACTCAAACCTTGGCGGTCTACCTTATTTTCGGAGATATGCCCCCCCCCCCAAAATTCCAAACATGTCCATTTCCAGATCACTTTTTCCACTATAAAAACAATCACAAACCACTGTTTTTTAGTCCATATATCATCTATGAACCTTTGCCTAACTATTCACTACGATTTTTGCCGAGAATATTCATTATTTATTGAATAAATGCGAAATTAGCGAACTGCCATTTTACCTCAAAATCTGTTTACATTCAATCATAAAACAACTGAAGTTTGGCAAACGCGCGAATATCAACTGAAGTTTGAAGAATTTGAGTGTCATCGTTCGGGCTTGTTTACTGGAAAGAGGAGTAGTCGAATTCGTAATATGAATTTCGTGAGTTGTGAGGTACTTGATTAGGTTAGGTTAGTTTAGTTTAGAACAGTGCCAGTTCGAATCAGAAGAGCAAATTAATTTACTCTTCAGATTCGAAATGGTACTGTCCTAAACTAAATTAACCTAACCAAGTACTTAATATCTTCTAAACTAAGAATTTTTATTAGTTATTAAACCACCTGAAAGAAACATTTGAAATTATTGGGCTTATAAAATATCAATTCGAATTTCGCAATGTTCATCTTTGTCATATTGCGAAGACGAATTCGATTACTTCTCTTCGTAACCGCATCCGTCTACGACGCATGACGATGGACATTAGCTTTGCGCCTTTGCCAAACTTCAGTTGTTGTATAAGCAAAAGTAAGCAGATTTCGGAGTTAAATAGCAGTTCCCTAACTTCGTATTTATTCAAAAAATGATTAATATTCTTAGGAAAAATCATGGTGAATAGTTAGGCAAAGGTTCATAGATTATATATGGTTTAACAAACAGTTGTTTTTGATTGTTTTTATATTGGAAAAAGCGATCTGAAAATGGACATGTTTGGAACTTTGGGGGCCTATATCTTCGAAAATAAGGTAGACCGCCAAGGTTTGACTGCAGATTCGTGTTCAGGGGACTAAATTTAGTAAAAAAAACCAAATTTCAACTCAATATCAGCGGGGACCCAAAACCTCAACTATAATTCCTTCATTTTCATTTACACCTAAAATGTCTGGACATGAAGTTGTTTCGAAATGAACACATTGTAATTTACCTTTATGAAAATAAACATCTTCAGAGGAATGCAGTGAACATATCATTTCATGTATTTCGTCACCTCTTTTCCAATTTCAAAATCCAGGCCTTTCTTCTATCATTGAGTTCCCTGCCAAATGCTATTTCCAAATTAACTTTACTTTCATTTGGCTTTGGAAAAAATGAAAACTTGAGGCAGTAGATGATCCTTTCTTCTTTGACCATGGGTAACATTGAGTTCAGGCACACAACAATAGTCATTTCGGAAGGATGGCATTTCGAATAAATACAATGGTAAATTTTAATCGGAAAGAAAGGAATCGATTGATGAATATTACAAACACTTTCGGTATACCAAAATTTCAACTCGGAGAACAACACAAAAGCTCGAAAATGAACTCTCAAAGTAAGTAAAATACGTTAACATAACAGAGACATAACGGGCACGTCGAAAAACTACTAGCTTGGAAGTGTTCGAATTTCTATCGCCAGAGGGCGTATCGCTCAGCAGTAGTTGCGAATAGTTAAAGTTAAAATTAACTCCTGTTTTTCCACCGGTGTGAAGATAGCTAACAGAGTTCCCGAAGATACCCGAACGGGTTGAGCGGATCAGTGGCGTGCATTAATTCGGCAGCGCAGCAAAATATGGGTTACGAAATAAATTTTCGACTCATAAATCTGAATAACGTTTGAAAATGTCATTTGTGTTACTGACTGTGTTGATATAAAATAGTTAAGTAGTTTTTCCATTTAATAATAAATAATAATTTAGCATCAATAGTGCGGGAATACGGGATATATCAAAATGACTTATGGCCATTTTCAAGATTGACAAACGGTCTCGATTCACAACCTCGAACGAAATATTTATTGCAAAATTTCAGATGGGCTGGGGTAAATTTTACATGATCAGCGGAGGAAAATCTCTTTAAATTCTAATATAATTGTATTATCTATCTAGGAAGATAATCGTTTGTGTCGCATCAATTGAATCCTTTTAAACTTTTTATTTTTCAGGTCTGCATTGATCAGCCCTGTATGGAAATGCTAATTAACATGTCCACATTGAAATCCATAAAAAATATTTACTTGCTCTGACTGCAGTTTCCCCGTTTCACCCCTATTACTTTTTTAAATTCCAAGGCCCATTTGGAAAACTTACGCATGAAGTTGAAATCTAGGAATACTATTCTTCAAAAACTAGCTGGTTCTTCATGGGAGGGCTGACCCTACAACTCTTCGTACCGCAGCTTTGGCTTTGGTTTTTTCTGCTGCTGAATATTGTTGTTCGGTTTGGTTTAATAGCGCTCATGTTAGTAAAATAGATGTACAGCTTAATGTTGCTATGAGAATCATTAGTGGGACCATAAGATCTACACCTTTACAGTGGTTACCAGTTCTCTCAAATATTGTACCGCCCCATATTCGTAGACAGGTTGCAGTGATAAAGTCTTGGGATAAATATCATTCCTTTCCGAATTTATTCCCAATCATGTCATATATTCCGGATTCTAAAATTGCTAGATTGAAATCTCGTAAATCTTTATGGATTAACGATTTTCTTTACACCAATAAAAGTGACTAAGAAGTTTGGCGTTCGGAATGGATTTCGTGTAATGTTTTCAACAAAGGTTTGATCAGCGATCCTTCAGAAGAAGTTCATGGTTTCAATCTTCCTAGGAACATTTGGTGCATTTTGAATCGACTCAGAACCGGTCATGGTCGCTGTAATAGTTTCCTCTTCAAATGGAATTCGGTCGAAAGTCCAAGGTGCGAGTGCGGAGAACAAGAGGAACATTTAGCTAATAGTTGTCCTATATATAAATTTGACGATGGTTTCGAGGCAATTCATTCGGTGTCTGATTCTTTTTTGAGATGGATCGTGAAATTCAAATTAATTTGATGAGTACTAAATCATTTACTAGTTCATATTAGTTTTTTCGTCTACTTTTTTGTTTTCAGGTGTAATTGCAAGATTTCAACCTGCATCGCATAGGAAAGAAGAAATTTTGTCGATGAAAAAGAAGCCCTTCAATAAAAAACAACAATTTCATTACACTTATACGGGGAGACAGATTTTTTCCTGGGGTTTTCATCTGTACTCTTGTATCATACGTAAAAATGTATGGTACCCCGTTTACATTTCCTCTGCTAATACTGTTATGACACAAATTTTTGATATAAAAAAGAGTACTGCTCATCTCAAAATATATATATGTAAAGAAAGTACTTTCTTCATTTAAATAAGATGGCTAGCAGATTTTGAAGTTTCCAGAATAATACGTCAAAGCAGTGAATCAAAAATAATTCGTTAATCAAGTGAATCAAAAGATAGATAATAATAAACTTTAATTGCTGTTTCTTTCGTATTACAGGTAACTTTGAAACTAATGTAAATAGTGTGAATAATAGCTAATAAAGCTTTCGTATTACAGAGAGAAACAAAAACTGTTTTATTGTTATCAATAAAGATTTGACATCCTTATAAAACAGCAATTTTGTTTATGATGTCGAAACTACAGTTTGAATTTATGGTAGTGGCCTCACCAAAAGATGCTAAAACCAATGTTATTGCCATAACCTCAATTTGTACAAAGGATGGAAAAAGATATGTATTGCCAGAAGAATTAAGATATATGGGAGATCATGTAGAACTGAGAAAAACTAACAATTTCACGAAACTAGCTCATTCGTTAAAGGAAAGAAATCATATAAGGAAAGTGTGGATAACAATGACAAAAGAATTACAGGAGACATACATAGATGAAGATGGAAATTTACAATTTGGGGATCAATATTTAGAGGAAATAAATGCAGGGAATACAAACCAAACACAAGATCATAATCTGAAAGAGATATTAGAAAGGCTGATAGAAACAACACAAAATAAGAATGAAGAGAAAAACTTAAAACAAATATCAGAAAAACTTTTGATAGGAAAATTTTCAAGCAATAATACTAATTCTGAACAGTGGATGGAAAGCTTTGAAAAAGAGTGTTCTAGATTTCAAATAGATAGAAGTGATGACAAAATTGAATTATTGAAATTATTTTTGGATAAACCAAGTTTAGATTGGCACTCATCTACACTCATTAGGTTGACAGTAAATGCTGGTTGGTTAGAATGGAAAAAAAGATTTTTGGAATGCTTTACAGATAATGGATGGAATAACGTTACTTATGCACTATCATTTAAATATCGAGAAGGTTCGCTAACTGACTATGCTTTGAAAAAAGAGAAACTTTTGATAGATTTCAATAAAAATATGGATATTAAGTCACTTATAGCATTAATAGCAGTTGGGTTACCAGAATTTATTTTGAACAGAATTGATAAGTCAGAACTAAAAGAAACAACAGACTTATTCAATGTATTGAGACAACTCGAATGTCTAGTGAACAAAAACAATTCTCAAAAAAAATTCACATTACATTCTCAAAAGAAAAAATATGAAGAAAAGAAACCTTGTAGGACGTGTGAAGATTTGGGTAAAGGTGTGAGATACCACCCTAATGAAAAATGTTGGTTCAAGAAAAATGAAGAATATAGAGAAAAAAACACTACAACAAAAAAGGTGAATAACAATTCTATTTTAGATGTAGAAATTTATGCTGAACCAGAAAACGAATAAACACACCACTAATTAAGTTAAATATTGTATTGGAAGGAAAGATTAATATAGAAGGGATCTATGACTCTGGATCTCAAGTTTCATTGATAAATAAAAGAATAATAAAAACTATCAATAATAATATTAAAGATAAGAACCCAATACAATTGAAAACAATTAGTGGTGTAACATTCACAAAAGGATTGACAAAAATAAAATTGCAAATTTTCAATATTGAAAAAGAAGTAGATGTGTTCATTGTGGAAAATGAGGATTTTCATGATTTTTTGATAGGCCTAGATATAATAAAAGAATTTAATTTGAGGCAAGATGAAAATCTGAATATAAGCCAAAAACCATCGCAAAGAGAAGATACGATAGAAATAAATTTCAATGAACACATTGAAGAAAAAGATTTTAAAATAGATTTGAATCATTTAGATGACAATAGAAAAATTGAAATAGAACAATTGATAGAAGAGTATAAAGGAATATTTGCTAAAGACAAATATGATATAGGAACTGTGAAAGACTATGAAGCAAGAATAGATATCTTAGTAGATAAGTTCTGTTATAAACGACCGTATAGATGTACAATAGAAGACAGGAATGAAATAGAACAACAAGTGGCAAAACTATTAGAAAAAAATTTAATTGAAGAGTCATATAGCCCATTTGCTGCGCCAGTGACTCTAGCATTAAAAAAAGGCGAAGGAAAGACTAGATTATGTATCGACTTTAGAGATTTAAATAAAATTGTGACACCACAAGCTCAACCTTTTCCACTTATTGATGATCTAATAGTAAAAGCTAGAAATTGTAAGTATTTTACATCACTGGACATCAACTCAGCATTTTGGTCAATACCACTAAGGATAGAAGATAGAAATAAAACAGGTTTTATAACTCAAGAAGGACACTATCAATGGACTTGCCTACCATTTGGTTTAAAAACAGCACCAGCAATCTTCCAAAGAATTCTATCAAGTATACTAAGAAAATATAATCTTAAGAACTTCACGGAAAATTTTATAGATGACATCTTAATATTTTCAAAAACTTTTGAAGATCATATCATGCATATAAAACAAGTTTTAGAAGCCATAATAAAAGAAGGCTTTAGACTGAAATTAAAAAAATGCACGTTTGCATCCAAGTCAATCAAATATCTCGGTCATATAATAGAAAATAATACAGTAAGACCAATCAAAGACAACTTAGTATCCATAAAAAATTTTCCTACTCCAAAAACACAGAAGAATATCAGACAATTTCTTGGTAAAATAAACTTTTACCACGAATATATACCGAAAATCTCAACAATACTAGATCCATTACATAGACTGTTGAGAAAAGATGTAAAATTTCATTGGTCTGTAGATTGTGAAAAGTCATTCACAGAAATAAAAAAATTATTATGTTCCCAACCAGTGCTAGAAATATTCGATAAAGATTTGCCTATTAAGATATTAACAGATGCTTCAATAGAAGGTATGGGTGCAATACTGAAACAAACACAGCAGGATGGAAAGGAGAAACCTGTGGCCTATTTCTCAAAAAAATTAAATGAGATGCAAAAAAGAAAAAAGGCTATATATTTGGAATGCTTGGCAATAAAAGAAGCAGTGAAATATTGGGAACACTGGTTGATTGGAAGAAAATTTGAAGTTTATTCAGACCATAAACCTTTAGAGAACCTCAACATAAAATCAAGAACAGACGAAGAGTTAGGTGATCTAACATATTACCTGTCTCAATTTGATTTTAATATTAAATACATACCAGGGAAACTCAACACTGAAGCAGACTGTCTTAGCAGGAACCCGGTATTGGAATCAATAGATAATACTGAAGAAACATTGAAGATAGTAAATGCAATCAAAATTCAAGAAATAAAAAAAGATCAAAGTGAAAACATTGTATTGAAAGAACTTAAGAAAAAAACAATAGATGAACATGGTATAATTTATAAACAAATTAGGGGTAAAAAGAAGATAGTATTATCAGAGAAATTGAGCATTCAATTAATAAGAAATACACATATAGATTGGTGTCATATTGGCATAAATCAACTGACTAACAGAATATGCCCATATTATACTTCAAAAAGATTAATAGAAAACATAAAGAAAATATGCAAAACATGCTATTTTTGTAAAAGAAATAAATCTAGAGGTCAAGCAAAATATGGATTAATGTCACAATTAGGACCAGCAACAAAGCCATTTGAGATAGTGTCGATTGATACGATCGGTGGGTTTGGTGGTCAGAGATCAACGAAAAGATACCTCCATCTTTTAGTTGATCACTACACAAGATATGCACTCATACACACTTCAAAAACCCAAGCTGCAACCGATTTTATAAAAATAGTTCAAAACACACTAGAAATAAGCAAGATAGATACAATATTAACAGACCAATACCCAGGACTCAACTCTAAAGAATTCAAAAACTTTTTAGAAAGACAAAATATCAGACTCATTTATACAGCCTTAAATGCACCTTTTTCAAATGGACTCAATGAAAGATTAAACCAAACAATAGTCAATAAAATAAGATGTAGAATCAATGAATCTACAGAAAAGAAGGCCTGGACGACAATAGCAAGAGAATGTGTTGACAAATATAACATAACAGAACACTCAGTTACAGGTTTTACACCAAAATATCTACTAGATGGGACCAATACAAATATGCTACCCGAAGAACTTAAAGAACATAAAAATGCAGAAGATTGGAAGAAAGATAGAAAAATAGCTCTTGATAACACTATAAAATCACACGAATATAATAAAAATCTATTTGACAAAAACAGAAAAGAACATGAATTCAATACAGGCGATTCCGTATACATTGAAAACGGAAATAAATTGAACAGGAGAAAATTAGATGAACTCAGAATCGGACCTTTTAAAATAACAGAAAAAATATCAAATACCATATTTAGAATTAAAACCGGAAAAAGAAACGAAGAAACAGGACTATTTCACATAACAAAATTAATACCAGAATAAAGTAGCTAATGAAAATTCTCATAAGAATTTTCACAGTGAAGAGGGGAGATGTAAAGAAAGTACTTTCTTCATTTAAATAAGATGGCTAGCAGATTTTGAAGTTTCCAGAATAATACGCTTTGACGTATCAAAAATAATTCGTTAATCAAGTGAATCAAAAGATAGATAATAATAAACTTTAATTGCTGTTTCTTTCGTATTACAGGTAACTTTGAAACTAATGTAAATAGTGTGAATAATAGCTAATAAAGCTTTCGTATTACAGAGAGAAACAAAAACTGTT
Organism: Myrrha octodecimguttata; assembly: GCA_958510865.1. Classification (NCBI taxonomy): domain Eukaryota; kingdom Metazoa; phylum Arthropoda; class Insecta; order Coleoptera; family Coccinellidae; genus Myrrha; species Myrrha octodecimguttata. The sequence goes on from OY294056.1 coordinate 16,867,289, forward strand.
TTATTGTTATCAATAAAGATTTGACATCCTTATATATATACCCCTATTCGCGAAGTATCGAAAACGTCAGCTATCTAGAGCAAATTCAAACGTTTGTTACTTTTTATCGTTCAGGTCTGCATCGTAGAGAACTATGTAGAAATGTTAATTAGCATGTCTAGATTGACTTCCATAAAAAAAATTCACTTGCTCTGCTTGCAGTCACCCCGTTTCACCCCTATTCGCGAAGTATCGAAACCATCAGCTATCTAGAGCAATTTCAAACATTTGTAACTTTTTATCGTTCAGGTCTGCAATGATTAGAACTAAGTAGAAATGTTAAATAGCATGTCCAGATTGACATCCATACAAAAATTCACTTGCTCTGCTTGCGCTCACCCCGTTTCACCCCTTTTCGCGAAGTATCGAAATCGTCAGCGATCTAGAATAATTTCAAACTTTTGTAACTTTTTATCGTTCAGGTCTGTATTGATGAGACCTATGTGGAAATGTTGATTAGCATGCCCAGATTGACATCCATGAAAAAAATTCACTTGCTCTGCTTGCAGTCACCCCTTTACACCCCTTTTCGCGAAGTATCGAAATCGTCAGGTATCTAGAGCAATTTCAAACATTTGTAACTCTTTATCGTTCAGGTCTGCACTGATGAGAACTATACGAAAATGTTAATTAGCATGTCCAGATTGACATCCATAAAAAAATTCACTTACTCTGCTTGCGCTCACCCCGTTTCACCCCCATTCGCGAAGTATCGAAATCGTCAGCTATCTAGAGCAATTTTAAACTTTTGTAACTTTTTATCGTTCCGGTCTGCATTGATGAGAACTATGTAAAAAGGTTTACTAGCATGTCCAGATTGACATCCATAAAAAAAATTCACTTGCTCTGCTTGCGCTCACCCCGTTTCACCTCCATTCGCCAAGTATCGAAATCGTTAGCTATCTAGAGCAATTTCAAACTTTTGTAACTTTTTATCATTCAGGTCTGCATTGATGGGAACTATTTAGAAATGTTAATAAGCATGTCCAGATTGATATCCATAAAAAAAATTTACTTGCTCTGCTCGCAGTCACCCCGTTTCACCCCCATTCGCGAAGTATCGAAATCGTCAGCTACCTAGAGCAATTTCAAACTTTTGTAACTTTTTATCGTTCCGGTCTGCATTGATAAAAACAATGTAAAAATGTTAATTAGCATGTCCAGAATGACATCCATAAAAAAAATTCACTTGCTCTGCTTGCGCTCATCCCGTTTCACCCTCATTTGCGAAGTATCAAAATCGTCAGCTATCTAGAGCAATTTCAAATTTTTGTAACTTTTTATTGTTCAGGTATGCATTGATGAGAGCTATATAGAAATGTTAATTAGGATGTCTAGATTGACATCCATAAAAAAAATCACTTGCTCTGCTTGCAGTCACCCCTATTCGCGAAGTATCGAAAACGTCAGCTATCTAGAGCAAATTCAAACGTTTGTTACTTTTTATCGTTCAGGTCTGCATTGTAGAGAACTATGTAGAAATGTTAATTAGCATGTCTAGATTGACTTCCATAAAAAAAATTCACTTGCTCTGCTTGCAGTCACCCCGTTTCACCCCTATTCGCGAAGTATCGAAACCGTCAGCTATCTAGAGCAATTTCAAACATTTGTAACTTTTTATCGTTCAGGTCTGCAATGATGAGAACTATGTAGAAATGTTAATTAGCATGTCTAGATTGACATCCATAAAAAAATTCACTTGATCTGCTTGCAGTCACCCCGTTTCACCCCTTTTCACCCTTTATTGAATTTTTTATTCTCCAAATTGATCATTATTAAACAATAATGATTTTGTCCAATAAGAACGGGCATAGCGATGAACTTCTTTTTGATTTTATATTTTTCAAGTATGTACTCGGTAACAGTATTTTCAGAATTGAATATTATAGATGATATTTCTTGTGGTATTATCTGATATTTATTGTCATTGATTAAATTGAGTGCAATATTTATAACGAAATTGGAAACCCAATTCTTGCCATCCAATGAAGAAAAATCAGAGGACTTTATTTCTTTCACACAGCACATTATGTTGGAAAAGACAGCTACGGTATTATCTCTTGAAACTATTGCTGCTTTCTGTCTGACAATTTGGGTAGCTCGGAGCTGCCCCCGTGCATGAAATTTGTTAACAATTCTCATGCGCGGGGGGAGCTCCGAGCTACCCAAATCGTCAAAAAGAAAGCAGCATATATTCGGAGGAACATAATAAACTATACAGTTCACCAAACCATTTGGGAGAAATTTCAAGCTTTTCAGAGGTATCCATTTTCTGGAATCTGCATCTAGATTCTCGAAACCTATCAAATTAGGTAAATAAAGGAAATAGTAAAACTGTTTGAGTTTTGGTAGGATATTTTCAAAGAATTTCCTATTTCTTTCAATTCTATGCATTTTCAGGTCTTCGAATGTATATATAACTAGTTCACAACACAACCTGTCTGTTATTTCGAGAAGTCCCTGCACTTGATAATACCAGTTGCTCGTGCATTTTAAGAAACCATCTCTGTTGAAATAGTCATTGCATGCAATAGCAGGATTCATATTCCGAAACTTGTAAGGGCATTTGATCTCGATGAGTCCATCATCATCTAGAAGGCCGTCAGGGGAACCGGCTAAATATGCGATCTCTTTATGTATAACTAGTCCTGACTTTTGAAATTTGTGTTGACTCCTTTTTTTGTATTCTTCGATACCCGTATTTTCATTATCTATACCATGCCTAATAGCTTCATTCGCAGATTTCTCATGAGATAATGAACTCCTCACAATATTCATTCTACTTTGCGGAGATCTCGATTTACATATCATGCCAAAATTTGAAGCAGTTAGTCTGATTTTCCTTTCCTCAAACCATCTTGGTGATTCCCTTTGGAGTCTTGTTTCCCTGTCGATAATATTTCTCTTAGATTTTTCTTCTTCCAAGTAGGATAAAATTGTTCGCATTTATTAGATAAGTCAGCATTTGGTTCTTTGCTTGCAAGGGAACATTTTTGACAGAAAAACTGACCAGAATAGGTTTTATTTAAACTTGACGTATCATATTCAGCATGGACCCATCCGTTACAGCCGTCACAAGCAACCCAATCAATATTGGTTCTATCCAGATCGCTCTTTCCACAGTACATGCAATTGTCACTTTCCATAATTTCGCCGGAATTCTTTAAATTCATTTGGACGTTTACGTCCACGACACGTTTCAAGTAATTGCCAAGAAAATGAAATCCAGTCATTTTGGGCTTTCTTTTCCATGTTTCTTGTGCAACGTTTTCGTCCGATGGTTCTTTAGGAATTTTTTCTACCCTAGTCAAATTGCTTTTTGGAATTCCAAGAATGAATTCTTCATGAAGTGCTAGAATATTTTCTCTGTTCTCTGAGAAATCGAGTACACTTTATATTTTTCTGTCCAGTCATTATATTTGTTTCCAAGTTTCCAAAATAATTTTCCACATAGGTGTTGCTCAGATGAGGTTTATCAGTCTTAAATTTCAAAATAATGGGTGTCCAAAGAGAACAGAATGACATAAAATGAAGCAGAATGAAATCGAGGAATTTCGCATTATGAAATTGATTAGTGGGATCTGGTGCATCGGAACTGATAATTTTTGGAATTAATCTAGAAAAGTGACTATAAAATGGGCTCTTCATATGAAGGGTATTGGATTTTGGATCACAGTCTTCTAACCTTTCCTCCATACTTTCCTTTTTGGGGGCAGTTATGTTAGCATTTTCTTCTCGACTTAAAGATGAAACATATTTGCGAGATTTAATTACATCAGCATTAACACGAGGATTAATCAAAAGAACAGAAATATGATAGAACCAGTTTTCGACCTGCATGAGAGTTCTCAAATTTGTAGCTTGTGCAATTAAATCTTTGAAAAAGTTTGCAACATATTTGCTGGAAAAATGTTCATCCACATGCTTAATATCATTTTCATGAAATGAGAACAACACAAATAAATGGTAATGAAAGAATCCTCAATGTTCGCATCCTCTTTAGTTAGAACAAAACACTTGTCAAAATATTCTGACAGGGTACATCTATTGCACGATTTGCATATGGCGTGTAAATTTGCGAAACTGAACTCGGTTACGACTGCTCCAAATACGGGCCATCTATTATTTTCTTCGCAAAATACTCTGAAGTCATTAAATATTTTAAATATCGTTTTGGCATAATGATCCGCAGATATCATCTCGAATACTGGAAACATACTCTCCCCGAATAGGTCGAACTTAAAACAGCAGAATATAAAAATATTTTTTTCATGGACCCAAGACCAAGAGGTTTTCGGACGATACTACCTGTGCCATCGAAATACAAAATAACCTGTTCATATTTGGACAACACATCGATAACGGTTAATCCTTACTATAAATTTTCACATTAAATGGAAAACAAACCTCCTGAATATATTCTCCGTGGTCTACCTGCATTTTAATCATATCCATGATATCATCCTGACTCCTGTCTTTATGGGCCATCGCTTCCGATTTAATTTTTCTCACATTAGCATCAGATTTCACAGACCGCAAATTTCCCAACTCAATAAGTGACTTCTTGGATTTCATGATAGATTTTCTTTTATACTCCGATGGTTTTTTGGTGAAAAGGCGGCTTTTCATAATATCCCTTTCTACTCCTCTGGCACTAGAAGTTATTTTTTGCTTGTGATAAAAATTCAAAGAAGAAGAAAAACTATCAACATGTAAATTATCAATGATGATTTTGAATTTCTTGCAATTTTTCGATAGACACGCAGCGTATATTTTAATTTTTCCGTTCTTTAAATATTTCGTACTTCTGATGGCTATCATACAAACGTTTTTGATGTATCTTTTAATACGACTTTTCAAAAAATAAGGATAATAGTATCTATCCAACTTATTATTTTTCATAATTAGTCGTAAAATATCCTCTTCAATTTCAAAACTGCCTTCAAGAAAATTACATTATCCAATGTTAGAGGGTGGCATATTTTGAATATTCCGAGATCCTCTGGGTAATACTTCAAATCTATCAGGAATGTTTCTCTGGATATTTTGAGAATGGCCTCTGGAATATTGAAACTATCGGATGTTACGTGTTTTGTATCTTAAACAGTTGTACTGATAAAATGGGTTGCGTTTTCAGTTACATCCGAGTTAACAGTCAATTCTTCGTTTTCATTTTTTTTTTCCTCGGAACTATTTTCATGTGAAAAGAAATCAAATGAATCCATTTTTCTTTGATGATCCAATCCCGATTCTGGAGGTGAACTGATACCATCCGTAGCGTTTTCAGTTGCATTCAAAGTAAGAGGAAATTCTCTGTTTTCATTAACTTTTTCCTCTGAACTATTTTTATGGTAAAAAGAATCAAATGAATCATTTTTTTCTTTCATAGTCCAAAAGGAATTCTGGAGTTGAATTGGTACAATGTGTTGAATTCTCTAGTACATTTGAACTAACCTTTAATTCTACGTTTTCATATCCTGTTTCTCCAGAACCTTGTATGTGGGAAAAAGAATCAAAAAATCATTCTTTCTTTTATGGTCCAACTCCAATTCTGGAGTTGAACAAATACAATGGGTTGCATTTGAAAGTTCATCTAAATCAACTGTCAAATCTACGTTTTCATTTCCTTCATTAAATACAGAGACATATCTATTGAAGTAGTACCAAATCTGTTTTCTTCCACGTACATTTCGATCACTTATTTTCAATTCTTGACATAGTTTTCGGAATTCCTTGTGTACACATTTATAATGGGATTTTAAAACATCATGAGAAATTCTACTTTTTATGATAGAATTCACAATTTTATTTCTCTTATCACGAGAGATTTCTACTGATTTTTCATTTTCATTGTGAAATAATTCCCGCATGACTTTTTGATTTCTTCGGATATATCTATACACAACACTAGGGAATTTTAGTTCCTTGAAGTTACATAAGGTGCATATTTTGGCAAATATTGGATCTTGTGGTGCTAATTTAATAACATTATCGAAGGAACAATCGGGTATTTCATTCGAAACGACTTCAATTATTTTTTTTATGATTAAGAAGTAAAATAACTTATTTCCGCTTTATATATTTATTTTCACAACAATTGTTTCGTCATGATAACATGACTTCATCAGGTGAGCATGGTTACTGACTACATATTTGGGATACAGTTCTTTAAATAGTTGAAAAAAATGAAAAAATATGGTGCGAAATACAACAAATTATGGGAATTCCTGGGTTTCAAAAAAGGTTGAGTAAGGGAGATTTATTCAGGTCCGTTCGGTCGTTGAGGAGAATCTGTTTTTTATTGTACCTATTTATCACCATTGCTTCCAGGAAGTTCAATTTTAGGGTCTTATTTTCCACGTGCAGAATTTCGAAATTGCTGTCGAAATCATGACCAGACTCCAACAATTGTTTTGCATATGTTGAATTATGAGCTTCGCTTACGTATGCTTTCTGATGTTCTCCTATCCTAGTCCCAAATGATCTTCCCGTTTGACCAACGCATCTGTGCAAGTACCGCAGTTCAACTTATAGACTCCAGACTTTCTATCTTTAGCGACTTTATCTTTATTGTTTTTTATTAAATTTCCTAATGAGTTTCTAGTCTTAAATGAAATATGGTAATTATTATTTTTCTTTAGATATCTTGCTATTTTTTCAGATTTATGTCCAATGTATGAAAGGAAAATATATTTATTATCTTGTGAAATTGTTGGATATACAAGTGAAATAGATTTTTTCAGTTGCATTCGATTAAGTATTTTGTTAATGATAGATGGATTGAAACCATTGTTAAGTGCAATCTGCTTTATTATATTAAGTTCTATATCAAAGTTCTCATGTGTCATGGGTATGTTGATCAATCTAAAAATCATGCTATTATAAGCTGCCAGTTTTTGAGCATATGGGTGGTTAGAGGAGGAATGAATTGTGAGATCTGTGTTTGTTGATTTTCGAAAAATTGAAAAATCATGTTTTTTATCAATTTTCGTGATTTTTAAGTCAAGAAAATTAATACTATTATTTTGTTCCTCCTCATATGAGAATTTTATTGTGGGGGATAATGAATTTATGAATTCTAAAAACATCGCGAGTTGTCTCTTGGTACCGATAAATAAGAGAGAATAGAATATATACTAGACTAGAGCGGCCACCGTAATGCAAAAGGGCCAGCGAATATGTGCACTTACTTCATATCATATGGCGAGTTACCGATAAGTCACGCTCCGAACTCGCTCCCAATTCGAATGAATCGTATAATACTTAACGAAAAATCATAAAGTTGTGGTAGATCCAACAGCGATCGAAAATACTCACTGACTCACTACCTGTATCAGAAAATTCCAATTAAAATGGTACTCACAAGAGAAATTCGAGAAGCAATCGAATCTTCCGTCAATCAAGCGATAAGCAAATCCATGAAGAACGAGATGTTTATAGGTGAGATAGTCTCGACCGCTGTTGCGAAGAGTATAGAAGACACATTGTCGAAAATGCAGACAGCAGTGGCGGAACTAGAGGAACAGTTTAGGGTTCGATTAACTGTATTGGAGGAAAAGCTGGAGAGGACAGAACGTGACAGCACTCAGCTAGCAGAGAAGGTGGATGTTATTGATCAAACTAGCCGACTGCGTAATTTGAGAATATTCAACGTTAAAGAAATACCTAGAGAAGACACCAGGAAGGAAATTCTCAGGATTTTGAACTCACAATTGGCAATGAATTTGAACGAAAACGATATTGAACTATGCCATCGATTTGGTAAGAGGGGTAAAGATGGAAGAAGAGGCATTTTCCTGAAACTTAGCAATTATAACATAAGGCATAGTATATATTCCAAGAAGAAGTTATTCAAGGGTACAGGTGTAGTTATTAGAGAGGATTTAACCAATACCAGACTGCAGTTGTTAAGTGAAGCCATAGAGAAAAAAGGAATTAGAAATGTTTGGACAATCCACGGTAATATTCATTTAAGTATAGATCATAAGGTCAAGATTGTTAAAAATATGTCTGAATTGAGTCAAATACTTGAGGAAATCTTGTAAATTTTTGAAAAGTGATACTATCCGTTACATTTTCTCTTTTTGATAGCTCAATGTCAGGGTGCACTTTTTTTTGTGTGTTTTCAGCTGTGCTGGGATATAATGAATCTGCTGTTTTCATTATGTTGTGTTTTACTAATATGTTGGTCTACTTTACTTTTAAAGTTATGAATAAAAGAATAATGTTTTTATTTGTTGATCTTTTTACTGGGGGTGAGTGTGCTAGGAGGTTTAGATTGTAGAACCGGTTATCATTTCATCTTTGTTTTTTGTGGGATTATGCTTAATTTGTTGGAGGAGTTGGATCGTAATATTGTTATAAAAAATGAAATTTATAGCTGTTCTACTGAGTACGTGGGGCGAAAGTCTCTTGGTTCTGAACGTGGTTTGGGTATTGTTCATTTCAATGTTAGAAGTTAAAAAAAACACTTTGATCAGCTACTGCTGTACGTAGAGGAGGCGGGTGGACTTTTGGATATAATTGTCTTATCGGAAACAGGAATTATATCTAACCCCGATGATTTCAGTATACCTGGATTTTACTTTTTTTATAATGAATCATCATTCAATAGATGTAATGGGTCTGTAGTATACATTAAAAATAATATACCGGCAAGTGCAGATGTTGTGGATGTAAATGATTTGAAAGTTCTGAGAGTAAAATTCTATACGAATTCGAAGAATAAACAATTAAAATGGGGTCTCAGCGCGATATACCGTTCACCGTCAACTAATATAAACAACTATATTGAGTATTTGGACACTTATTTGAGCAGTATTGACAAGGAAGATTTTGAAATTTATTTGGGCGACATTAATATTGATTTGCAAAGGAGCGACTCACCGATTGTTAATGGTTATTTGAATGTTTTAAATACAAGCGGATGTATATCGTATATTAACAAACCTATAAGAGTTACTAAGACCTCTGCTACCACGATTGACCATACCTGTGTTCGTGTACGGAATGATTACATAAAAGCGACAAATATCGAAGCATCCATATTTCATACAGACATGACCGACCACTTCAGTCCTTTTATATCTGTCTCATTGGCACTTGGATGCGAGAAGAGTTCTAAAATCGAAAACAAGCCAACGAGAGTTAACATTGAAAAATTGAAAAAATTATTGGCGGATGAAGATTGGGAGGGAATATTTTCAGAACACACAAATCTTATGATACATTCATGAATAAATTACTTTTTTATATTGACACCTCTGAAGAGTATATAACTGATCGTCGTAAAGAAAGTAGGAAAATCAAACCGTGGATTACAATGGGCTTGATAAACTCCATCAATACAAGAGATAGCATGAAACGAAAGTTAATAAAAAATTTTACTCCAGAACGAGAAAGAACATATAAAGAGTACCGTAATAAACTTAAATAATCTCATACGAATAACTAAAGAAAATTTTTATAAAGACAAGTTAACTACCGCTGCTGGAGACCACAAGAAGACTTGGGAGGTCATTAAAAATATAACTGGCAGTAACAAAAAAAGGAATCTTCTCGAGAATACACCGATAGTCGATGAATTCGGCTCCGTTATCACTGATAAATTAAAAAAGGCCAACTTATTTAATGATTATTTCACGAACTTGGGGAACAATATGGCTCGAAAAGTTCCGGGAACACCGGGACCAAAAGAACATTCAAGTAATGGTTGGGTCTCTCAGTCTATGTTTCTCAAACCAGTCGATAAAAATGAGATTATCAGCTATTTCTCCAAATTAAAACGTAGTTGCTCTCCTGGGCCGGACACTCTAACAACAACCTTATTGAGAGGCATTCATGCGTATATAACGAATCCGTTGGTTCATGTTATCAATTTATGTCTCCTCAATGGTGATATGCCTCTGTCTTGGATGTGTTCTCTGGTAACTCCAGAATACAAGGGAGAAGATCCCACTCAAATGGGAAATTATCGACCGATATCCCATATTGATAATTTGGCGAAAATTTTCGAGCAGGCAGTAAAGAGGAGGTTGATTGGTTTTTTGGGAGGTAACGGTGTTTTGTCCGGGAGTCAATTTGGGTTTATGGAGGGCTCAAGTACCGAAGATGCCATTATGGAGTTTTTGCAACATCCGGTCAGAGCAATGGATGGCTCAACCAAGTGCCTGGCAATTTTTCTGGATCTTGTAAAGGCCTTTGACACTGTTTCTCATAGCCTATTACTTGAGAAACTGGAATGGTATGGAGTCAGAGGTGTGGCGTGGGGACTGTTTGCGAACTATCTTGGCAGCAGGACTCAAAGAGTGAAGGTGGCTGGCGTGTTGAGCGACGAGTCAGTGGTTAAGATGGGTATACCTCAGGGAACCGTACTGGGACCAATTCTCTTTCTCCTGTATATCAATGACCTACTTGAGATGGGGAATTTGGGTGGACACCTAATTTGTTATGCGGATGACACTGTGGCTGTATTTACGGGTGAATCTTGGGAGGGAATTCATGTATTGGCGGAGGGTGAACTTTGTAAGATTCACTTATTATGGTTGTGTAATAACTCACTCTCTCTAAACATCAGAAAAACTAAGTACATTACTTTCGCGCCTAATATTACCCATCAGCCCATTTCAAGTCGGTTGCGTCTGCATCTCCCACTCTGCAAGAAGAATTCTTGCTTATGCCCTGAGATAGAGAGAGTTTCTTCCACTAAGTACCTAGGAGTCATTGTCGACCAGCGTTTGCGGTGGCATGAGCACCTTATCTGCATCTGAGTCGTCGTTTGAGAATGCTCATCCACCAATTCTTCAATCTAAGAGGATTACTATCGAGAAAGACGCTGATGATGGTGTATAGTTCTCTACCAGAATCTCTCATAAGATACTGCAATATCATGAAAAGGATCGATTAAGCCTCAGATTCTTCTGCTGCTAACATAAGTTTTTCAAAAGTTGTATCAGTAATCACTAAAAAAAATACTACGGAATATATTCTCTTCTCAATTTATTAAAGAAACTTCCATTTTTTCAACAATTGAAATTACACCGATTCCTATTTATTCTACGAACTTTTTGTGGCCATCTGTCAATTCACTTATTTATTATCGTTTCGAGGGCTAAAATTTTTTCAATTAATATCTTTCGAAAGTCACGAATGTCTTCCATTTCAAATAATGTTTTATTGATGTTAAACGCCTCAGAAACTCAAATAATACCTATTATGATTGTAATCTTTTGGAACTCAGTAATACAGCTACCTCCTCATAGTGAGTTCTGGATTATTTGCGATAAAGGATTGTGAAACTAATCAGGAAGAAACGAAATGCTGTATATTTCTTTTTCAAAAACAGTTCTTAGTGATATCACGTATATGAAAGCAGTTCGAAAATCACATCGTTAACTGTAAAGTGACTATGACATCGGTGCTCCATCTTCTTTTTTCCCTGCTTCGTGACACTCCTTTAGCAACAACGGCAACATCTAACCTTCCGGCCTGTTAGTTCACGTAGGCCCCGGCGAAAGTGATTCGGTGACTCGAAAATAGCGCCTCTGCAGTAGTTCATTTCATAGTTTTTTTGTTCTGTGGTTAAGAGTGCAAGTGTCAAAAATATCTTGTCTATGATCTCAAATTGAAAGACAACTTTCATCAAAAATCATAATAAAATTTTGATTTAAGAATCTTACCAATGTTTTTTAAATATTTAGTATTGATATCTAAAAAAATGGTATTCAATAGGTGTGGGAAATTCTAAATACCCCTCAAAATTTCAAGTCCAATTCCTCTGGGCAAAAATACTAATTGGGGGATATGACTTTGGAAGACCCATTTTTTGTTGTGAAAGAGTAAGTTTATTATTTCTTTATATATCAGTCAATGAAATTATACAATGAAAAATTGATTTCAGTGAAGTTTTCAAAGCATTGAACAAAACTCGTGGTTTGTACCTTCGATGGGTTGAAATTCAAGCCGATCATATTTGTGTATCGAAAGAAGAGATTGAATGGATAAATACTGAACTGAAGAACTCATTGAGGAGTATAGAATGGGATTTAGAAGACTTAGAAGATACTATTGATATCCTTTTGTTGGGCCCATGTTCTAGGGAACAGCTGGCTGTTGTTTTGCCGAAATGTCTGAAACTTTCAAATTTTGAAGCGAAAATGGTCTCTGAAGAATCTGTTGGATTCACTGTTGACAACTCTGATGTCAATATCGATTCTATCTGGCCACTGTTATCTAGATTACTTGAGAACAGAAAAAACTCACGACTTGAATCTTTGGATGCATTTTTATTTTCATCGAACTGATTGATTGGTGTACCTCCCTCTCTCTCTCTTAATAATAATAAACAGCTTTATTTCAGAGTAGATTACAAACTTTTATTGCAAAAGGTCTTCAATATAGAATAAAATCGCATCAAACAAAAGGAAGTTCAGATTTCTCTGTTATAAATATTTTTTAAATTAATGTTCCAGTGAGGTCTGTCTTTATATCATAGGCCTCTAAGTCCAAAAGAAGTTTTTTTTGCTCTCTATTGAAAACTCCAATCTTCTTAATCCGTTTTATTCTATTCGGAACATGGTTGAAAAACTTGATTGACATATAGTTGGCCCCTTTTTCAGTTGCTGTTAGTCTATGAAGAGGATACATACATTAATTTGTTCTAGTGGGATACTTGAACATAAGGCATTCATTCATATAAATTGGGTAGATTGTCATTATATTGGTGGATTTAAGTACTGTTCTGCAAGTTTGGTTATAATTTGAGTTGTTAATCCTCTTATTATTCTTTTTGAACTATGGGAAGACCAATTCATGAATAACAAAATATTTCGTCTTCGATTTCTTTAAGTATAAGTTTATTTTTATTGAACCAGTAGTCCTTAGTATTGTTGAACAGATCAGTACTATTTACCATCATCTCTGGGAAGGAACAGACTTTTATCATCTGCAAAAATAGATTTGAACTGATGTTGGTTTAGGTTCAGATTAGATAAGTCGTTCAAGTATATGACGAACGAAAGAGGGCTGGCAATGCTCCCCTGCATTATTCCCATCTCTGTGGGATGTGTTTTGGATCTGTAGGTTTGTCCGTTTCATTTTATTTCTACTGTTTGAAGGCGATCTGATAGGTAGGATTCAACCCACTTCAGAGCTGAACCTCTTATGCCATATCTTTGTAATTTTATGAACATTAATTGATGATTCAAGCAGTCCTATCCTTTGGATAGGTCCAAAAACATCCCTAGGACTATCAATTTTTCTTCCATCATGTTTGCTATGGTTTGTGTGAATTGATATATGGCTGTTAGTGTTGACCTACCCTTCAAGTGTCCACGTTAAAGCCTACTAAATAAGTTGCTGTGATTCATAAATTCTATGATTCTCATTGACATTGCTAGTTCAAATATTTTTGAAATCTTATGTTCTCTACCAAACAAGGGAGAGATAGCGGTTAATCCATTAATAATTTTGATGAAAATATAAACGCAATCTTTTAGGCTGGGTTGCGCATAAAAATGTGATGCTTGGGTTCGTTAATGGGTCAAACTGGCCATATAGTTCTGGGGTCATACTCATTAATATTTTCAAAGTTATTTCCTCAAGGTCTCAGGAACTACCAATGCGGTTCGGATTGAAAATTGGTGATCAGTTGTGAAATCTAGTTGGGATGATATCTTCAGTAACTAAAAAAATTTTCCAAATTTTTTGAAAATTTTTTCTTTCTGAAACTATCCATCACATTTCGATTAAATCCCTCACAGATCTCAAAGTCAATATTACACAACAGCTTACCATATTTCAGTTCGATCCAATTTTTATTTTCAGAGATATTGCCAGAAAAGTTTATCAAATTTCGCCGGTTTTCCTTAGTGTATTTTTTCCGGGATAACAAGTCCCTTGCATAATTTTTTTCACCATTGAAATCAAATATTATATCCGATAGAATACTGGAAAAATTCAATCGCTGTCAAAAATTTCCATTTTCAACAAGAAAACCATCTTTTAAATTTGGCTCCACAAATTGGCTGTTTAAACGGTTGCAAATTTTGCTGACGACACTTCCTTTATCAGTCAGGCTTAAATGAGAGCTTTGAGAGTGAGCAGGCTGGAGTGGCTTTGGGAGCTGCTGCTGAATGGTTCATGGCAAATGGGCTTGTGCTGAATGGAGATAAAACGCAGACGCAAATTGTTAAAGTGTGTGATAGCATATACGATGATTTTGTACAGAAATAGAATGAGAAAAACATAAAAATATGATAATTCGTCTTAAATGCAAGGGACCTACTCAAAAAATACGTATCTGATCACGATAAAACTTGGAAACAAGTTGACAAATCTTGATGCACAAGTTTGTGCCAAATTTTGTGATGATCGTGTCATAAGAACGTTCAAAAAAAGTAGTGGTTTTGATACATAAAATTGGAGTTTCGATCTCAGGTAGTGCTTTTTCACAAAGTACTTAGTGTTTTCATATGAACCATGGATATGATGATTGATTTAGAACTCATCGTCATAGTGTATCCATGTGCTGAATGTAGACCTTATCATGTCCATGAAAATATATGGATGATAGAATTTCAACTGCGTTTATCTACTAAACTGGCAGATTTTTTTAATTCTGAACTTTACCTTCATATTTAAGCTTTGAACCGGGCTGAAAATTTTGAGTCTCTAAGCTTTGCAAAGTAATGCACCTAATGGTTTAGAAAACTGAAAGCATTTGAAACTTCTTTTTCCCAATATTTAGGTAAATACAGTATCAATCAGGTTGAAATTCAGCTCATGGATATACAATGGGGATGGCCTCTCATTCAAACATTAAATCTATGGATCATATGAAAACATTAAGTGCTTCCTAAAAATATCACTTCCTAAAATAGAAGATCCAATTTTATGTATCAAAGCTACTAACAAAGCCACAACACTCGATAAATGTAAATCAATTTCAAGGGATGGACCATAAGCTCCAGTTATAGTTACGGTTATCCAAATTGACAGATTATCCTTTGCCTCTATGTCAGTTTGGATAACCGTAACTATAACTGGAGGTTTTGGTCCATCGCTTGAAATTGATTATTGAATCAAATAATGCTTAGGTGACAAATTTGAACAAGCATGCAAAAGCTGATGACTTCAAGTCAGTGCCTTTCTAGAAGTTTTCAACTCTATAAACAGGTAAATAATAGTTTTATCTGACCATAGAAGTTTTAAAATTATTTTTTTGTGGTTGTCATTGAATTTTGAAGTGAAGATAAAAATCCGAAGAGAGCCATGCTACTTGTTGTATATTTTCCATTAGGTGTTGTACTGCTTTGTCAATGTCTTGAGTCTGTCCTATGCTCATTTCTACATTTAGGTGGTCTTCAGTATAGGTTTCAAACATCTTCCAGTCAGTTCTCCCTGTGCTTGGTCTAGCCAGTGCACTTTACTTGATGTATGTTGAGCTGATGGTGGCAATTACTGGGGTGTCGCCCGATAATGATCCAAATTTGCATTAAGCAATTTGGTGTTGCAATAACATTTGTTACGAAGAAGTCAAGTAGGTCTGGAAATTTCTTCGAATCTATAGGCCAGTATGTTGATCACATGGCTAGTGTTGGCGTTTGTCATTTATGCTGAAGATTACAAAATTCTTTATAATATTGGAATCAAATATTGTATCCGTAAGACCACTGAAAAACTTTAAACGCCATCAAAAATTTCAATTTTCAACGAGAAAATGCTCTTTTAAATTTGGCTCCGCATGTCGGTTGTTTAAACGGAAGAAACTTCGCGGTTTCCGTGACTTATGGGGATATATCCACTCTCTCCCTCTTCTCGTGTACTTTTCTGTCTAGCAAGTCAATAGACAGCGTCGGGCTGTATTGGTCGGTGAATCGTACAATAACGAGTGACGTAGCGGCGATCTGACGCGTTTCTCCCGCTTCGACCATTAGTCCCGATTTGGCCATTTTTAATAACGAATTATTCAAAATTCGCGAATTATTGAAGTGTGTGATAGCATACATTATGATTTTGTATCGATATACAGGGTCTTTCACGAGGAACCTCACCCATATTTATACGGGAAACTACTGAACGTATTTTCATGAAATTCAGCACTCATAAGTATTTCACGATGCTGATGAAATCTAAAATATTTTCAAGGCATGAGCACCTCCGGTTTTTCCGGAAATGACGTCAACTTCCGTTTTTCAAATTAGAACACCATTTTTTTATTGCAGAAATAGATTCCTTAGAAAATTTAAATTTATTTTGATGTAAAATTTTTCAGTTTTGGTTGGAAAATTCTCTCTGAGCGGGAAAATTCGAAAAAAAAATCGAAAATAGAGCTCCGCTGAAACAAGAATAACTTCGAGGTTTTTGGATGGAAAATTTTCATTTCATTGGGATTTTTCAAGATGTAAGATTGATGTATCCACTTTAAAAATCGAAATCGCGATTTATGATACAGGGGGTGAAAAAATCGCTTTCAAAGTTAGGGATGACAAAATCGTGAAAAATCAATTTTTTCAAATTAGAACCCCATTTTTTTATGGCAGTGAGTGTGTGCATCACACCCTTGCCCTAAAGTGGATATTTTCTGAGTTATTCACAAAAAACTGTTTTTCGTCTTGAATTTTCAGCTATTTCTTTTCCCTTCACGCCAAAAAGATGACATTTTCAGGAACTGTTACTTCAACCATTTTTTAGATTTCACTACCCTAATATGCAAGAGAAAAAAGTTACAGGTTGTTCCTAAATAGATGGCGAATTTGGATTCGAATTTGTATCGAAAACCTCTTTATTTCAACTAATCGGCCATCGGTTTTCTCTCCAATGATAAATAAATAATTCCTTATGAACCATATGCAAAAACTTACCATGTTTTACATTATTTTTTTTTAATGATAGATATCATTAATTACATCTGCCAAATTCCTCTTTATTCAGTAGCATTTTGTGTTTACTATTAATTTGGTGATAATTCGTATTAAGTTATAAAATCGATCACTATGCCTAATTTTACCAATGAAGATTATTTAAATCTCATTCTACTTCATGGAGAATGTAATAAAGTTGTAGATAGAACGATTCGACTGTTCATTGAGAGGTTTCCTGACCGACCCAGACCAACGAGAGATACCATTAACAGAACCATGACAAACTTTAGAAATGTCGGATCTTTCGTTAAGAAAACTACACACAGAGAAAAAAGTGTAGTAGAAGATGAGAACAACGAAATTACAGTTCTTACATATTTTCGTGTGAATCCTCAAAATTCTCTCAAAGATGCCGAGATTGATCTGGGATTATCGCAATCGAGTGTTTGGAGAATATTAAAAAAACATAAAATGCACCCATATAAATTCAATAGGGTACAGGATTTGAAGGAAACTGATTTCGTCAGGAGAACAGAGTTTTGCGAAGCTATGATGATTCGATTTCAAGAGAATGAAAACTTTTTGGACTGTATAATTTGGACAGATGAATCTAAATTCACAAAGAATGGTTCTTTCAATAGACATAACAGTCATTATTGGGATGAAGAGAACAACCACCACTTCAGACAATGGAACTTTCAAGAGACTTGGAGTTTCAATGTTTTTTGCGCCATCACAAATAATGCAATTCTCGATGTTCACATTTATGATGGGACTTTAACTGGTAAGATAGAACACTACACATGTTTGCATTATTTAAAGAATGTTCTCCCTTAGGAGATAGATATTCTGACATATTGACTCAAATAATTGAGCCGCTAGTACAGAACCATAATGACTTATGGTATCAACAAGATGGCGCGCCTCCACACAATTCACTCAATGTGTCAAATATCCTCTACAGGCTATTTGAAGATCGATGGTTGGAGAACAATGGTCCACATCTTTGGCCACCACGTTCTCCCGATTTAACTCCTTTAGACTATTATGTTTGGGGTAGGATAAAAAATATTGTCTACTCAACTCCCCTGACTGATAAAGAGGACTGCATAGAACTAGTCAGAAATGCGTTCAGGTTTGTTTAGATTTTTAGATTCATAGATTTGAAACTCAATTTGGTTTTTAAACACTTTTGCAGATCTCTTTCTCCCGATGAAATAAGAAGAGCAACGCACGAAGCATTCCTGAGACGTATAAATAAATGTCTAGAAATTAACGGTCAAAACTTTGAGCATCTTCTCTAGTTATAACTGCGAAATTTAGCCATGGTTCTCCTAATAGTAACTTGAAGTCGGTTTCAAGAAGGGGTGAAAAATCTACAGCATGGTTCAAATAACAGTTCCTGAAAATTTCATCTTTTTGGCGTGAAGGGAAAAGAAATAGCTGAAAATTCAAGACGAAAAACAGTTTTTTGTGAATAACTCAGAAAATATCCACTTTAGGGCAAGGGTGTGATGCATACACTCACATTATTTTTTAACGTAGATTCAATATCTGCCATAAAAAAATGGGGTTCTAATTTGAAAAAATTGATTTTTCACAATTTTGTCATCCCTAACTTTGAAAGCGATTTTTTCACCCCCTGTATCATGAATCGCGATTTCGATTTTCAAAGTGGATACATCAATCTTACATCTTGAAAAATCCCAAAAATGAAAATTTTCCATCCAAAAACCTCGAAGTTATTCTTGTTTCAGCGGAGCTCTATTTTCGATTTTTTTTTCGAATTTTCCCGCTCAGAGAGAATTTTCCAACCAAAACTGAAAAATATTACATCAAAATAAATTGAAATTTTCTAAGGAATCAATTTCTGCAATAAAAAAATGGTGTTCTAATTTGAAAAACGGAAGTTGACGTCATTTCCGGAAAAACCGGAGGTGCTCATGCCTTGAAAATATTTTAGATTTCATCAGCATCGTGAAATACTTATAAGTGCTGAATTTCATGAAAATACGTTCAGTAGTTTCCCGTATAAATATGGGTGAGGTTCCTCGTGAAAGACCCTGTAGAATGAGAAAAACATAAAAATTTGATAATTCGCGTTACATGCAAGAGACCTATTTGTTTTGATTTTTATCCAGTTTCTGGTGCGATATCGAGTTCCGGATTATGACTGCAGTTCCTCCATGACCTGTACCATCTGGGTGGGTGGTGTGGTAAATAGAATAGAATAATCTATCCCTAAAATGAATATCTGAGGCTAGCTAAACTTCGATTTTATTGAGGTCTAGGAAGGCTATTGCCTCTTTTTTATGGTTCAATAGACCTTTAACATACCTCGATTGATTTAGTTAATGGTCAAATGGCTCTGGAGTTATACTCATTAGAAATTGAAGTAATTTCCTCAATATCTCAAGAAGTACTGTTGAGATCGATAAGAAACTATCTCTCAGATTCTTTTGAAACTTGGCTCAGACCTTGAAGTCGTCAATCTGATATTTATCTTCGAAAATATTGGGGGGGAAATATACAATTTCGTTGTTATTTCCTCAATTACTCTAAAAATATAGATTTAGTGAAGGATTTGAATGAACACTTAAAAACTCCAGACCTCATGTAAGTGCTTGTCTACAATTTTTCTGAAAAATATCTCAGACCACCTCCTCTGGGGAAATGGTATTTACATAATGGTTTGATATTTTTTCAAATTATGAAGCTGTGGAATTATATTGGATACTTTCAAAACTGGGGATTAAATAATTAGGTCAAAAATAGAATATGCTCACACAGTCTGGAACCCATATTATGTCAAAGATATTGAGATCTTGGAGAGAATTCAGAGGAGAGTTACCAAGATACCCACTGAACTGTGAGATCTACCATACCCGGAAAGAATGAAAAGACTACAGTTGAAAAGACGGGGGGAACGGAGACATAGAGGAGACCTTATAGAGGCTTACAAGATAATTGGTGGACACTATCATTACGAAATTCCATTTTAACCAGAACACGCAGCTTCAAGGCCACTCTTTGAAAGTGTACAAAGAAAGACCTGCTGAACTCCGAAGAAAGAACTTCCTAGCCAATCGTGTGGCATATTCATGGAATGCACTTGCAGATGAAACAGTGACTGCAGCAAACGTTGATGTATTTAAAAATCGGTTGGATACAGAACTAAAGCGGAGTGCAGCAAGAATGATCTATTATAGCGCAATAACACATGCTAGGAAACAATAGCCTCATCGGTTTACCGCTTGCTATTGGTCAATTACAGAATAACAGAATTCATTCCTTCGGGGTGATGGTCTTTTGCATTGGTAATGGAAGGTACTTTTGAAACTTGTTGTATTAGAAGTTGGTGGTGATAGTAGATCTTGTAATAGATTTACGAAATCAGCCTATGGCTAAAAAAACACGAATGAGTAGGTATATTTTCAGCAAGAAATAAGTATTGAGCAACATATTTGAAATTATTTTCTATGTGATATAGTAACTCCTGCAAAATTGAAAATCAAATTGGTATAGTCAAATACTGTATCATTTCGATGTCAATCCTGATGAAGTCTGAATGGCAAGATAGAGCAACATTACCACTAAATATGGTTTTGTTTACTTTGACCAGTTTTTTTCCCCTTGACTACCAGTTTATTCGAATTGAACATCTATCAATACTCATATTCTTATTGAGCACTAATTCTCCTTAACTTTTCATACATATAGTCGAAAAGAATCCAACCAAGTTCAAAATAGATAATAAAGAACTTACAGTGAGGAAAAAGTTTATTGATAGTACTAGGGAAGAAGTGAAGGTGAGTTCGCTTACACTTACCCTTATAGTTGCCCTTTTGGTTACACTTACCCTTTCCCTTACACTTACTATTTCAACAATTACCGTGGATCTGACGCGTATCCTTAAGCTTACCCTTACAATTGCCCTTAACCTTTCCCTTACACTTACCTTTATCCTTGCACTAACCCTGACCCTTAGACTAACAGTAACCCTTACACTTACGCCTCCCCTTAACCATACCTTTACAGTTGAACTAAGCTTTTCGCTTTCACTTATACTTTCTCTTACACTTATCCTTGGCTTTACGATTACCCTCACAGTTACCCTTACCTTACCCTTAATAATATTCATCTTATTGAAATTTTGAAAAGCATATCATATTTCAGATAATGAGGGACAAAATAAGTATGAATCGAGGAAGGGATCGAGACCATGCAGCTAGACAGGTGAGAACAATGTCTTTGGTGTTTTAGTTTCGAATTACCCTCGTAATCTGTACGACTGGTGTTCATGGATATTGAAATATCATTGTTGTTGTTTAAAAATATGTTTAGTTGATCATTGAACCAATGGGTAACAGTTTGCGCCTTAACTATCACCTTAATTCAACTTCACTTTGGTTGAGTACATAATAGATCAATATCCATAAATATTCTAAACTTATTGTCAAAGCCCAATGTTGTTAAGATGCCGGCGACCGATACAGACGTGTCGGATCGTGAATGTTCTGGTGTTATGAACAACCGAATTAAAATATCAAATACATAGACTTGCATTAACTGAAAGAGGACTAGAGTGCAGGTGTATAAAATACTTCAATAAACTGTCAAACCAAACAAAACAGATAACCAATCTGAAACTATTCAAAAAGGAAGTCTACAAGATGCTAGTTCAGATTGAGTTCAGTGGAAGAATTCTTACTGCCTGAAATAAGATAATTAAGAACGAACATTGAATTTCTTTGCTGACACAATTTAATTTCATGTGGAAAATATTTGTACATATATGCACTTTATTTGAAATAAAGCATATTATTATTATTTTTATTATTATAACACCAGTTGAAGTTGGACTTGGTGCTCAACTGAGATGTTCAAAATTTTCGATCAATATTTTATGACGAACGTCTCAAATAAATTAATTGATATTTTCTTGTAAAACTCAATTTTTCGGAGAACATTAGGTTTTTTCATTGTGTCTCCACTAACTACAGTATTGTTTACCTATGTAGATGGTGTAGCACTGAAAACGTTCGGTGATTTTTCTTGTTAACTGCACGTTCGATGTTGAAATATTGCTATCAAATGTCACATTATCACAGATATTGGAGTTCTGACTTTGCACTCCATAAGGTTGCACCGAATCTTGGAAATGTATGAGGTTATGTATGTTTATATAAATATAAATATCTCATCCTAAAAGGATTGTACTGGCCTGAGTAATTCTATACTAATTGATTGAGTACGTTCGCCATTTTGCAACATTGGACAATCTAACCGCTAGGTCTTTTATAATGCTGTCTCTGAACATTTAGAAGTAGGCAAATCTATCTCTAAAGAAATTATATGGCATACACTAGTTTCTACCTACAAATACAGTAATATGTTTCTTTGCGAAAACGAAAGAAATATAGAATAGTCGTCTTTGTAGATAGCCTGGTACATAAATAATAAATGCTCAACTTCATTGAATGACTGCATTTTCGAAATATACCTGAAACAATATTAGTATTATGCCCTACTTAGTGAATAAATCGAATAACAGGTTTTATTTTTGCCATATATTTCTGAAATAATGTTGAAACATTGAAGTTGTTATTCAATTTATTGTTCAGCAAAAAAACCGTGAAATTGTAGAGCATTCCTTGCCGAAACTAAAGTTTCTAATCTTTTTGCGCGCATGTTCTGGGGAACAGTGTGCAAATGTCTGTAATTTCCGATTTTTTCCCGAAAATGGTCTCAAACGACTAGGTTGGACTCACTGATGTCAAAATCGATTCTGTCTACCCGGCCGTCCGAATGCGCGATTACGAGAGTCCAGAATATTCTATCTACTTGAAACTTTCAGGGTAGGTTTAATTTCAGAATGCGACAGTTAAGTTCGTTGAATAGCAAAATCAATTTGAAATTTTGCGGTTATCTCCCTGATATTTCAGGAAATACTCTAGCGGTTGGATTGAAATTTTCGGGAAAATTTTTTTTTTTAAACTATTCATCATATTTGAGAAAAAATTTGCTCGCACCTCGATCTTTACATTTCACAACAATTAACCAAATTTCAATTTGATACGGTTATTATTTTCGGAGATATTGTGAAAAACTATGTCGAATTTTCTGCTTTTTCTACGGTAGGTATCATTTTTTTTTAATAACTGTTATTGTGTTATAAGAAAAAATGCCAATTTTTTGTGCAATATTCAATATTCTGCGATCTTCTTTTCATATTTTCCTCACGAAATTCTGTATGGACTTTCAAGCTGTCGTTTTTCAATCAAGTACTGGATCTGAATTCGATCTTGTATGTCAGTTGGGAAATATTGGGAAAATAAAATTTTGAATGGGTATATCTGCTGAATCATTGGGTGGATTTTACCCTTTCATGAATTCGACCTAAACATAATAACTTTCGGAAGAAACTATTGAATTTACTCATTCATCTTGCACTTCACTGAAAATTTCATCAAAATTGAATGAGCCATACCAAAGTTATCAAAAAAAGTAGGATCGGTTGGAGTGAAATTTCGAAATTTTCCTTTTTTGAAAAATTTTCTTCGGAAAACTGGAGTTCTACCAAAATAATTGAATACACCTGAATAATGACTCATAATGGTGGAATCTGAAACGGATAGGGAAGTTCTGAAAACGCAATTTCAGGGCGTTTTTGCAACCTGCATAACCAATCTGAAATTACCACAATAAAAACCACGTATTTTGAAAAAATTTTCATTAATTTTTTTGAATTGGCTCATTCATATTGTGCTACGATGAAAGTTTCATCAAAATCAGGTGAGCCACACCAAAGTTATTGATTAATAAAAGTGAAATCGATCGAATCAGACCAATCATATAGTCTTAATAGGGACCACCAACCATAAACCAAAAATTGTTTGGCAACTGTCTCGACTAGTGTAAACTTACCTTAAAATCTGACGGTCTCCTCCAGAATTACCCTGTATATTTATCACTGGATGAATCTCATGAGAAGGCACGCTCTATAAATGCAGAATTGCTTAGTTTATCAAACATCTTAGCGATATTGACTACATCCTCATCACTCCTATAATACACCGGTTACTATATTAAATTTCTGTCATAACTTTCAGCCATTGCTGGATAGCAGTGAGGTTAAGGTGACAAACTCCAGAGGCACAACCAAATATTCGAAACTGGAGAATGATACCGACAGTCCCCAAAGAAATTTCATCAACGATACGTTCTCACAACAGCAATATTTGACAAGACAACAAGAGGAACATCTGGAAGCCATAGGAGATAGCTTGGGATCCCTCAAAAATATGTCAAGACACATAGGAATAGAACTTGACGAGCAAGCAGGGTAATTTAAAAACTATCACTAACAAAATGTAGTCATGTGAACATCAAGAATTGAATTGATAATAATAGAACACAGTGATCAACAACTAGTATTGGTTATGATCAATTAAAAAATAGTAACGGATGAAACAACTCACAATTTTTCTAACCGATTTCCAAAAGAGTTCCTAATTCGTTAAATTTGTTTTCATGTTTGTCTAGCATGACATTCTCAAACTAGTTACTAAGTTTCATCATTAGTTTTTGAATTATCTCGGAAAAATCAACGAAATTTGAAGTATATATGGGCCCAATATCTCCATAAGTTAAATTAGGATCAAAATGAAATTTGGTTAACTGTGCTGAAATATTGAATATCTGGTTTGTGTAAATTTCTTTCCACATCTGATGAATGGTTTCCGAAAAGTTTTTTTTCATTCACTCATCTTACGATCCCAACAAAAATTTGTAAAAAGTTGGGTGTTATCCTGATTAACTAACTACCAAGTTTCAACACGTTGCTTCAGTAGTTCCTGCAATAGTGAGGAAATAATGTCGAAATTTCAAATGACTATAACTCCTAAACTATTTGGCCGCTTTGGAACTCAACAATCACATTTCAAGATGCAACCGACCCTGAAAGTTTCAAGTCGATAGGGTTCTCCGTACCGTCTCCGCCCGGGCAAAATCGATTTTGACACCAGATTCAAAATTGATGGAAAAACAGTTTATGTAAGCACGCACTGCTTACAGATAAATCTAAATGCACGAATTATTTTACCGGCGGCCCTAGTGTATATTATAGACGGTATCAATAAGTTTCAACAATGCCAAGCCTTTTTGGGTAGTGGAATATAAAATTCCACTGTCTGCGAATCCGTTGAATATATCGAAATAGAAATCTAACAAGATACGATTGCCGGTGCTGGCTGAGAAGTTTTGAAAAAAATGACTTCAAACATTCCGGTAATATCTTTTGATGAAACAATAATGAAAATACCGAAAAATCTTACGTTACTAGATCCTTCTTGAAGTACTTCTTGATGTTTTGTTAGGCGCTAGTATTTTATGTAATGTGAGCAAGCCAAATAAAATTGGGACACGGTCAACCCATATTATGAAAATCAGTTTTGGGTTGGATTCTCTCAGGCGGTTTGAACCCCATTAGCAGAAAGGTAACGGAAACAATTGCTGATGAACTTAGATGTTCAAGACCAACTTGAAATGTTTTGGAACGTGGAGGAATGTATAGTCTAAAAGTTTTATTCGAGAGAAGAAACCTAGTGTAAAAAAGATTTCGTAGAAAATAGCATAAGAGATAGCTCCTGCATTTCACAGTAAGATTGCCATTGACAAAAGGCGTTGAAAACTAGCCGTTTCTTTTGGAAATGGGTAGTAAAAGATTTTTGAAAGAAGATAAAACGGAAGTAGTATTATTGAAGAATATTCTAAATTGGGACACATGGAAAGATTCGATTTGGCTTCAAACAGAACTAGCCTAAAAAACATTTACCAACCACACAACTGCGAATAGTTTTTGGTGCCTCAGCAAAAATATATAATGGCATCTAGTTGAATGGCATATTTATGGTTGGTCCAAATTCACAGTATGATTTATCCAATATTCCAATTCGATTCAGGAAACATTTGATCACAATAATGGTAGGCATTGCAAAAACCTCAGGGCAAGTCTAACAGCCGGTTTCACAAAACTTTGATTGCCTGATCAAGGGCTTGATTGTTGGTCAGAAGTAAATTCTGTGCTTGATTTCAGTTAATTTTTAACCCAACCAAACCTCAATCAACGAGTTGATCGGACGTCAAAAGTTTTGTGAAACCGAAGGTTAGTGAGCGAAGAGCACAGAGACTTGTAACGCATCCTCTAGAGAAATTATTCAAATGCTCCATTGAAACATTTTCGATTAAAACAGTAACGTACGGAACTGGTCCCGCGTCATTTTTAGCAACAAGGTGTCTGCATTAAGTAGCCTTTGATCAGCAGAAAGGCCCAATAGTGAGTAAAATAATTTTGAATTGCTTAGTGTTCCGGTGAACCTGGGTTTTCACTTAGAAAATGATAATCAAATCGAGCAGAGGTTAATACTGATACTTATCGGATAACAAAATCGAAAATATGTATAAGCTTTCTTATAATGGAAGGTGCCAAGAGGAAACCTTTGGGAGTATTTTGGAATGCGAAAGATGGCATTTAAGAGCATACATTACCTTGAATTTAAAGAGATCACTTTGGGAGACAAGAGTTCTTTTTTTTCGAAAAAAATTTTGGGTGTAAATGGTTGATGCAATAGTAAAAATGCGAAATGTTGCCACTTTTCTATGTGTAAAAATTTTCGGGTGAATAAAAACTCAAATAAAGTGAAAAAGGGAAAAATAACTAGTGGTTACTTGAAATACCCTTCGCCACACCAAAATGATGCGCTCATGTTTGACATGAAAAAAAAAGGGAAAAAGGCACTCGAACCATTTGATGCGTATTTTTGATATTAGCTTATGTGTAAAATTTTCAACACTTTATGCTGTGTTTGAGATATATGACAAGAAGTGTTGCTTTGACGTGATCTTCAGAGAGCTCTAGCGAATCATTTTTGCATTACAGGATGTGTATAGAACATTCACTAGCTAGAATATTTGATATTGTCCAAGGATTAAAATTTTTAACACTTTAAGTGACGCTGTTTTAGAGATATGCGACAGAAAGTGTTGTCTGGGCGTCATTTTGAAGGGCCCTTAAGCTCCTTTACGATGCATTTTTTATTATATGATTCGTGACGGATGTGTCTAAAATATTGTCTAGATCATCCACTAGAAGCTGGTCGGTCTAGTTATGGGACACCTTTATTGTATTGTATTGTTTCCGATTCCGATGTGGAACCCCTCACAAGCCAGGTGTAGGCAAGGAGTTAGGAGACCGGGTGTGTTCTGTGTAGGCTCTGTTATTAATTCCTTAGACCACGTTAGAAACAGCATTATTAATTATTTAACAAACAGCGAATTGTACATGATATCGAAATATTATGTTGAATGTAATCAGTTTGTATAGGATATATCTTAGAATGTAATGCTCGTTCTCAAGAGAATATATTTATATATAGGATGCTACAGCAATTGCATCATGCAAAGATGTGTTTGTGTGTTTGGAGAGGAACTGGAACGTCCTGCGTGAATGTTTCAACTTATTATATTTTATTATAACTAATTTCGTTGTTTCACACCTACATAAGTTAAATTTCTAGAACTGAAGGACTACAACATCTTCTACTTCATTTTATATTATTTCTTCTAATCCACTTAACATTTTTTGTCTCAAAAATCTAGCGGCTTTATTGTCTCAAAAAGTTTTTTGCTCGCTTAGTAAGTATTTCATTTGTTATCGTTTTATGTTTTCTTGAAAACTGTTCCACCGTGTTCTAAACCGTTTCATGCCTGTACCCTAAGGTTGGCCCCTGAGGGTCGAAACATGTCTAGAAGTCTTTAAAATGAAATACGCAGCTTATTTCAGTTGGAGTTTTCAGACCGTTGCAACCCCTTTTCAGCACCCGTCTGGGGCGCACCCGATGCGACACGAGGCGCGTCACTCGTGTTCCAGTGAGCGGGAGCTTTAGACACTCGCGCTTCCCACCCCCTTTTCCTTTCTCGCGCGCAAACCCGTGAAACGCAAAATTTTTCACTAGCTTAGTTTTGGTTCCGAGTTCAGAACCAATTCAGAACTGTTCGGGACGGTTCGAGTGTGTGCGATTGCTATTTTTCAGATACAAAATCACAATCGCGCATACTCGAACCGTCCCAAACAGTTCTGAATTGGTTCTGAACTCGGAACCAAAACAAAGCTATCATTAACCGGTATTTCGTCTTGTTTTAGTGATAACGCGGGCGTGAAGTCTCAGTGTGTCAAGCCCCGGGGGCGTCAGGCAGCTGATGGTGAAGAGCTGACAAGAGTAGGAATTAAACAATTTCTCGGTAAAGGTACAGATCAATATCTGATTGGAATTGTCACTATGGGAATCGTAAATTAGAAGGTCTGTCCCTATAGATCGGTCAGCCAGGTCAACGCTCAGTTCTCGGTTAACTGTCAATGAATTTACTAAAGGAGGGTTCGTTGTTTCACTACCTGTAATTTTGGCCCTGTGACTGGCATGTGAGTCACAGCTCCGGAGAAATCACAGAATACAAATCCAGTCACAACACATCTCTAGTATTTACGTGCCTGGCCTACAGAAAGTGGCATAAAAAGAAAAAACAATTTTTTTTGTTTATCTTCGCAGGGGATTAACTTTTCCGGGGGGAGGTTTTTCAAAAAATGTTATACCAGATACCTACCTTAATTTTCCTCACAGAATACCCCTTAAATTTTTTCGGTATTATTCAGATATACCCTGCATATGGACTAGGGCCAACACCCAGAAAGTATTTCACGTGTATTTGAATTTTTTCCACTTTCATCGATATGTAGTCCACCGCCATCGCTCTCGGAAAAACGTACAATCACTTTGGTGTATCGAAATTATGGAGTGAATGATAACAAAGCATAAATATTATATTTTTACCTGGGCCATCTCTCAGAAAATATTTCACGTGTAAATTGAATATTTCCTACTTTCATCAATATGTAGTTCGCCGTCATCGCTCTGGGAACAACGTACAATCAGTTTGGTGTATCGGAGATGATAAAGTAAATGATAACAAAGCATAAATACTATATGTCGACCTTAGCCAATACTCAGAAAGTATTTCACGTGCATTCGAATTTTTCCCACTTTCATCGCTCTCGGAACAACGTACAATCCGTTTGGTGTATCGGAAATTATTAAGTGAATGATAAGAATGCATAAATATCATATGTCGACCTGGGCCAACACCCAGAAAACGTATTTCAGGTAGATTAGATCTTAGATTAGATTAGAGGAAGGGCGATAAGGCTATGCTTAACCTTGCTGACACCTTGACCTAAAGATCTATTGTGCAACCCCGGGCTGTTTACCAGTCAGGTAGCAAGGCTTCGATAAACTTTACTACCTTACTGGGTGCTACACCCATTACTTGTTCCGGTTTTAAGGAACAGGAGCCAAGATGCTGCAGCCTTCTCTCGAGGACAGCTTCACATTTGCATAGCAGGTGTTCCGCTGTCTCAGTGGCTTCTTGGCAGAAGCGACAGGTATCATCAGGAACCTTCACCATGTTCCGAAGATGATAATTCACAGGACAGTGTCCCGTGAGTATGCCTGTCAGTTTTCTCAGTTCCAATTTGCTAAGTGAGAGAGCTTTCTTAGTACAACTCGTTGAGTACGAGAGGAATTACTTAGCCTGTCTCTGCCCTTCGATCCTTCGCCAGGATCTGGCCTTCCTCTTTTGTTCCCATTCTTTAACCGCCTTTGCTTGGTGGCTTGATGGGAAGCCGCAGAATGGCTCTGGTCCAATGAAGGGGGTTGATCCCCCCCTCCCTTGCTAGCTGATCAGCCATTTCGTTACCATGTACTCCAGAATGACCAGGCACCCAAATAAGGTTGAACTGATTATTTGATCCGAGTGCGTTGAGTGATATTTTGCATTCCCCGACTAGATTTGACCGGATTGAAGGTGAATCAAGCGCCAGTATTGCTGCTCTGCTGTCAGATAGTATGTATATCCTTTTTTCCGGTAGTTACATCCCGCACAATATGCGATGCACTCCCTTATGACAAAGGTTTCCGCTTGAAATACCGATGGACAGAAGCCCATTGGCAGGGCTAGTTGTAATGAGGGGCCGTATACACCGGCTCCGACTCGTCCATCTTCGGTCTTTGAGCCATTCGTGTAAAACAGCAGAGACCCTGAAGGGAAAACCACTTCGCCGTTACTCCATTGGTCGCGACTTGGTATTGTCACGCTGTAGTTTTTCTGAAACTCGTGTTTCAGGGTAAGATTGTCTGTGACCGCATTTAAAAGCTTACATTCATTCAGAACGCGAAGATGGCCTTTGTAGTCTCCAGTTTTGAGCTCCCTCTCTCTCGCCACCCGCAGAGCCCACCTATCCATCCCACTTTCTAAGAATAGTCCTAGAGGAGGCAGGTCCA
This sequence comes from Myrrha octodecimguttata, assembly GCA_958510865.1. Lineage (NCBI taxonomy): Eukaryota > Metazoa > Arthropoda > Insecta > Coleoptera > Coccinellidae > Myrrha > Myrrha octodecimguttata. Next base: position 16,897,584 of record OY294056.1, read on the forward strand.
GGATAACTTGCATGGCAGCAGTCGGACAGGAGCGAGATGCTCCTGTTTTAGACAAACACGCCGTTCTTTGCAATTTGTCCAGGGTCTTTTGTCCCGTTTGTGATTTCGCCTTCGGTCATCAAATGAAGGCTGCGTAACTGACAATTGGCCGCACAATGGATTTATAGATCCAGCTGGTAAGTTCCGGTTTGAGTCCCCACGTGCTTCCGACCATCCGAAGAGAGCTCTCTGGCCCTTGCTAATCGCTGCCTCGAGGTGTAGGCTCCAAGAGAGCTTTTGGTCGAAGAAAACACCAAGATATTTAGTGTGATCTGTGGGAGCTAAGGCGATTCCTTCCATCGTAATAGTGCTATTTCTTTATACTCTATAGCTTTGTCTAGTTTGCTGGTGAGACTATGAAGAGCAGAAATTGTGGATTTACCTGCTTGGTATGCGAATTGGGCCTTATGCAGAGGGGATCTTGTCAGTAATCCAGCTCTGATATCTTGATCAACAATTTTTTCCATCGCTTTCAATAGAAAGGATGAGAGGCTTATGGGGCGAAAGGATTTTGCTTCTGTCCCCGGTCGTTTATCGACCTTAGGAATGAAACTCACTTTCAGGTCTCGCCAGCATTCTGGCACATATCCCCATGTGTAGCTTTTTCGAAATAAGACAGCTCTGGTAACAGAACCGACAGCCCCCTTTGAAGCAACACCGGGTATATGCCATCTCCACCTGGGGATTTGTATGGTTTGAAGGATTCAATGGCCCATCGAATCCTCCCCCCGGTGAAAAGATTGGCAGCTATTTTCCTAGCCCCTCTTCTGGGTGCAGAAAAGTTCTGGCTGGGTTTGCTGCCTTGAAATATTTGGGAGCCTGGGAAGTGAGTCTCTAGCATTAAAGACAATGTTTCATCGTCTGTGCTAGTCATCTCACCTTCCCTTTTTTAAGTTGCCCCAGACCATTGTTATGATCTTTCGATAAGGCCTTCTGGAGTCCAGCAGCCGTGGGCGTTCCCTCAATGCTTTCACAGAAGGCACGCCACGACCTTCGCTTGGCCCCCCGAAGTTTCTTGTTGTAATTAGTTGTTGCCTCTCTGTACGCAGTCTTGTCTTCTAGTGTTCTAGTAGTAGACCACTTATTGTATAGTTTGCGGGCGTTCTTTCGTAGCTTTGATAGATTCGAATTTCACCAGGGTACGTTTTGGTTGGAAATCGTTTCTCTGGGTTGGCAGCTGCTCTCATAAGCGGCTAAAATCCTACTTTGGAGATTTTCTGCCATCAAATCTATGCCCTCCACAGAATCAGTTCCTCGGCCTCATAAGAGCTCGTTGTTGGTCTCTAACAGACCAAGATAACGGTCCCAGTCTGTCCGCCTAGGATTTCTTCTGGGTTCTTGTAGCATTGGCTGCAATCCTATGTCGAACCGGATTTGTCTGTGATCAGAAAGGGAGGCCTCCGCTGAGACATGCCAGTTTGAAATTTTATGTTGTAAGTCTGGGCTGATAAGTGTAACGTCTAATACCTCTTCTCTTATCGCATTACGGAATGTAGACTCACTACCCCTATTTGCTAGACCCACCCCTTCAGTAACAAGAAATTCAAATAGAGACTCACCTCTTTTATTGATGTTGGAGCTCGCCCAGACGGAATGATGAGCGTTGCTATCACATCCAATGATGAATTGCATATTCTTCTTTTTGCAGTATCTCACTAGGTTCGTTACCTCCTCTGGTGGGGATGGCTCATCCTCATGGTGGTAGGTTGAAGCTACAATAACTTTGACATTACCACCGGGAAGGCTTTCATCCAACACTACTGCAGCGTTATCGCGTTGTATAAACCTAGAGAGAGGCATATATTTAATATTTCTCTCGATATATAGAGCTGCCCTATTTCCAGGTATTTCAGTTAAATTTTCACTACTTTTAATAGGATGTATCGAACTGTAATCATGATTAATCGATATTCAGTAATTATCAAACTTCTTCTAGCCCATGTCTTTCCCGATATAAAATCATAAAACGATAGTTTCTTCCTTAAACTGCCTGCGTAAATAGAGGTGTTCGAATCCTGCAGCTCAATTAAGCCGGGTTCAGATGATTGTAATGAGAACAGCGAATGCAATAAATCAGTTTTATGGTTCGAGGCTGAGCTCGAGTGAAGGTCTACACTATTTGCCGAATCGTTTATCAAATTTTACTGCATTCGCTGTTCGGATTACACTCAGCTGAACCCGGCTTCAAGTGCCGTCCACACTATTCGCCGAATCGTTTATCAAATTTTATTGCATTCGCTGTTCGGATTACACTCATCTGAACACGGCGTTACGGAACGTCCCCAGCCGCTGCTTACCCCTCGCGGAGTTAGCACGCTATGTTGCCCTACGTCGACCGTCGGCGGAGCCATCACTGGGAATCCATCAGGGTTTTCACGCGCTTATGGATAGTCAGCTTGAGGCAGATATTAAGCTAGGATTGCTTCCTTCTTTTCTACAGTTTTCTGAATCATGTAACACTGATTAGGTTGTATCAAGCACAGGTTTTATCGAGGCTTAGGTACAGGTACAGGCTTAGGTCACGAGCATCACCAAATTTGGCACATAAGCATTTGCCAATAGTTACCGAAATTTATTAGGACCGGGTAAGCATTTGTGTCATTTGAGGCTTCCCGGAAATAACGATACCTAGAAAAATTCCACGAAATTGGGCTAATTATTCCCTCAATATCTACAAGAATTAGAGTTGCGTCGAACTGGAATTTGGTACTCTTGTGAAATATTCACTTCAAGATATGTGCAAAATTTTATTGAAATTTCTCCAATTATCAGCTTAATTGGTCTTTTGCTTGTTATACGAATTATCAAATTTATAATTTTTCCTCAATATTCACAATTCGCGAATTGTGAATAATTCCGTGTTGAAAATGGTGAAATCGAAACGCAACTCTGAATTAAGTGAAACGCGGTAGATCGCTTTGTATGTCACAGCACGTTCTTTCAATGATAAGGCCGTCGCTGTCCATCGGTTTTGTAGGATGGAAGGTCCACGAGAAGAGGGAGTAAGTGGATATGAAACGTTACGTCATTCAACACCGCGAAATTTCATGCGTTAAATCAGACAATATGTAAAACCAACTCTTAATGATAGTTTAATCCATGAAAATTATAATTTTTGACAGAAATTAAATTTTGCATCATTCTAAACGTCAGAATTATGGAACAAATTCATTTTCCCAGAAGAATAATATTTGGCAACGAAATCCTGAAACAGGTCAATTTTTGTTTCACTTTTACCCAATTTTTATGCATTTTTGAAGGATTTTTGTTGCACCCTGTGCCATCCTCATCAACCCTCTAAATTTTTTGAATAAGGAAAGTGGGTAATGTGGTATTTTTTTTGGCAAGGTCTTTGTATCTTCTTTACAGGCGTGCAGAAATTTTCAAGAAAATTTTTTTTCTCTTGAAAAATAAGTTAGTTCAAAGAGGTTTTCATTATGTGCACTTTGTCAATGGTACCTGAGGAAATTTGTCACCGAATGAAAGTCGACCATTACAGTTCTGTTCATGCACTTTCAACCCTCTCACGTGAATTTTTTTTTCTCCATTAAAGGGTTCGTAGGGGTTGAAAGTTGTGCATGAACAAAACTATAATGGTCGACTTTCCTTCGGTGACAAATTTCATCAGGTACCATCGTCTCAAAGTAAATGAGCCATGACGAAGTGCACATACTGAAAACCTCTTTGAACTAACTAATTTTTCGAAAAAAAATTTTTTTCTCGAACATTTCTGCACGCCTGTAAAGGAGATTCAAAGACCTTGCCAAAAAAGTACCACATGACCCACTTTCCTTATTCAAAAAATTTAGAGGGTTGATGGGGATGGCACAGGGTGCAACAAAAATCCTTCAAAAATTTGGTATAAGTGAAACAAAAATTGACCTGTTTCAGAATTTTGTTGCCAAATATTTTTCTTCTGAGAAAATGAATTTGTTCCATAATTTTGACGCGCACTATGGATAATAAACGATTCCAACAATAAAATTAACAAGTATTAATTTCAGCATGCTGGAAGAGTTCGGAACTGAAATAGATGCTAGTGAGTCTAGGATGGATTCGGCGATGAAAAGAGTGGCCAAAATTCTTCATATGACAACTGGTGAGTGTCTAAGTAGTAGCAAAGTTCGAGCACAGCGAGGGTATGTTATGATTCCAGTTCTGATATTAATTCTGACACCTAAATAGCGAAAGAATCTATTTGATAGAATCATCATATTTTTAGTGAGTGAGCGTTCTGTTGGAGAGTGAAACGGAACAAAGCTTTTCCTAAAACCCAAGGGTTCTGAGCTGCAGCAGTTAGGATGAAAACAAGTCCAATTTATTTGAAGATTATGCCATGAATCTTCGAAATACTAATCACTTCAGAGCTGAGCAAAAAGAAAAAAATCTAGAAATGCACTGACTAGAAGTCGGGAGCTATACGCGCTTGTTCAAATTCTAAGTCATTTCCAAACGTAATTTTGCATGGACAGTCACATCCCGTCATTTCTCAACCAAGTACAAAACTTCAACTCGATCATATCTATATTTTTGAAAATATTGGAAGAATTAAATTTTGAACGGATATATCTACGAAATCATTGGGACGATTTTACCCATTCACGAATACGACCTTCGTAATTGAACTTCCAACACGCTCAAAAAATATCGAGTCTTTAAATAGCTTTTTGAGCCATCCATTCTGTTTTTGCGCGCTTGTTCTGGGGAACAGCTAGTTATCGTTTCGTCAAAATGTCTGTTCATTTTCGAATTTTGAGCCGAAATTGGTCACAAACCCCTTGGTTGGACTGACCGATGAAGAATCCGTGGTCAAATTTGATAATGTCCGTGTGCGCACCGGCGTGAACTTGGCAGCCACTTCTCAGCAGCGAAATGACCAGTGGCGTCGGGAGAAATTTCGACTAACGAAACGATTCGTTTTGGAGGTGCTAAGTAGAAATTTGAATATTCGGCATAGTTACTCTTCAATAGATAAATAACATATCTGAAGGAGATTCATTTGCAGGCCGTCTAAGGGGTAGTTTACACCTGTCAATTTTTCGAAATTATCACGAATGACCCAGTCAGAAATGTTTAGCCAAGTTGATATTCGGCATAGTTACTCTTCAATAGATGTAGAATAACATATCTGAAGGAGTTTCATTTGCAGGCCGTCTAAGGGGTAGTGTACACCTGTCAATTTTTCGAAATTCTCACGAATGACCCAGTCAAAAATGTTTAGCCAAGTTGATATTCGGCATAGTTACTTTTCAATAGATATAGAATAACATATCTGAAGGAGATCCATTTGCAGGCCGTCTAAGGGGTAGTTTACACCTGTCAATTTTTCGAAATTCCCACGAATGACCCAGTCAAAAATGTTTAGCCAAGTTAATATTCGGCATAGTTACTCTTCAATAGATATAGAATAACATATCTGAAGGAGATTCATTTGCAGGCCGTCTGAGGGGTAGTTCACACCTGTCGATTTTTGGAAATTCCCACGAATGACCCTGTCAAAGATGTTTAGCCTATTGGATGTCTGGCACTCTTCAATGAATAGAGAATAACATATCTATAGTAAAAAGCCCCTCTCGAAAATAGTTGGCAAGTTGGAATAGATTGAAGTGAAATGAACCCAAAATGGTGTTGCAAAAATGAGCCGCCAAATCCCATATGACTCGATGGGAGCACGGTATTCACCCACTAGTCAAGGTGCCGTCGTAACACTGATGCCCGCGGTAACCATGCAAGCTTTCGGGAACTTTGTCAATGAAGATGAAATTTGTTCATTTTTTTCTTGTTCTTAGAATATCGAGCCTCCAAATCGACTTATCTAGATAGTAGTGTGTGTACGGTTTGTTAGAGTTATCACAAATACATGAGATAAAAGCACTATGAAAGCAACTCCTTAGACCCAGTCAAAAATGTTTAGCCAAGTTGATATTCGGCATAATTACTCTTCAATGGATATAGAATAACATATCTGAAGGAAATTCATTTGCAGGCCGTCTAAAGGTTAGTTTACACCTGTCAATTTTCCGAAATTCTCCGAATGACCCAGTCAAAAATGTTTAGCCAACTTGATATTCGGCATAGTTACTCTTCAATAGATATAGAAAAACATATCTGAAGGAGATTCTTTTGTAGGCCGTGCGAGGGGTAGTTTACATCTGTCAATTTTTCGAAATTCCCACGAATGACTCAGTCAAAAGTTTTTGGCCAAGTTGATATTCGGCATAGTTACTCTTCAATGGATATAGAATAACATATCCGAAGGAGATTGAGTTGCAGGCCGTCTAAGGAGTTGCTTTCATAGTGCTTTTATCTCATGTATTTGTGATAACTCTAACAAACCGTACACACACTACTATCTAGAAAAGTCGATATTCGAAGAACAAGAAAAAAATGAATAAATTTCATCTTCATTGACAAAGTTCCCGAAAGCTTGCATGGTTACCGCGGGCATCAGTGTAGCGACGGCACCTTGACTAGGCAGGCGGTTAAATCGGTTCCTCTTTTGGTATCTTGTATAAGCACAAGAATCGACGGACAGTCTTCCAAACATCCTGATGGCACCTTCTCCCCGATTTTAACTCCCAAATCATGCGACCAATTTTCAACCCAGAACTTGATTTCATTTAGTGCTTATCCGTATGTTGGAAAATATTGTGAACATTAAATTTCTAGTAGTCACATCTGCGAAATTAGGTGGAAATTCCCATTCATGAGTTTTGCCTTTTTAATCAAGCGCTAAATGCCTTCAAGAATGGCTACGACACCAGGGACACTATTCTTGAATGTGATGATATGAACGTTCTCTATCGTTATATCAAAAATGCACCGCGTTTCCTTGACAACAGCATCGACACGCCTATTTTTTCCCATCCCCGATTCTAGAATAGGGACCCTGGCGTGCTCAACGGTGATTGGATGACACATCTGTCGAATTCTCTCCATATTTTTCATCTTTTCCATAGCTAAAGCAAATATTCTGTTTGAATGTTATTTTAGTTGGAGTTTCTAGGTTTTTTCCGCTTCTAGCAACACAGGATTTCTTCCCGTATAATCAAATAATTTGAAATGTAACTTGAATGAGAGATCAGAATTAGGAAATCAGTGGGTGAATACCGTGCTCCCATCGCATCATATGGGATTTGGTGGCTCATTTTTGCAACACCATTTTGGGTTCATTTCACTTCAATCTATTCCATAGGAGATACATTAAAGACCTTGCCAACTATTTTCGAGAGGGGCTCTTTACTATAGAAATGTTATTCTCTGTTCATTGAAGAGTGCCAGACATCAAATAGGCTAAAAATCTTTGACAGGGTCATTCGTGGGAATTTCCAAAAATCGACAGGTGTGAACTACCTCTCAGACGGCCTGCAAATGAATCTCCTTCAGATATGTTATTCTATATCTATTGAAGAGTAACTATGCCGAATATCAACTTGGCTAAACATTTTTGACTGGGTCATTCGTGGGAATTTCGAAACATTGACAGGTGTAAACTATCCCGTAGACGGCCTGCAAATGAATCTCCTTCAGATATGTTATTCCGTATCTATTGTAGAATATCTATGCCGAATATCAACTTGGCTAAACATTTTTGACGGGGTCATCCGAGAAAATACCGTTATGTACCTCATCGCTAAATGATTTGTTGCATCATTCTCGTCCATCTATCACATGAACGTGTGTAATGAAATGCTATAAATACTTTATTGAAGTCGATTAAGTGAACTCCAAATTTTTACTTTGCACTTCGAAAACGGATCGTTTCACTAGTCGAAATTTCTTCCGACGCCACTGGTCATTTGGCTGCTGGAATGAATTTGGCTGCTGAAAAGTGGCTGCCAACTTCACGCCGGTCGTGTGCGCTCTAACTTTCGAAGGAAAGTACCTAAAGTCTTGAAATTCCCAGGGTATATTGAGATCCTGAATATCTCGGATAAGTTCGTTGATGGGCCAAATCTGCCGAATGGTTTTTTTGTTATAGCCATTTAAAATCTTAATTTTTCAATAACTCGAAAAATAATTATCTGATCGAAATGAAACTTGGTTGGTAGGTGACCAGTATCAATAAGGAGAATTATACATAGAAAAATTTGAAAATTTTTCCAAAATTTTTACGCGTTTGTTATATTTCATTGAAATTTCACTGATATCTTCAAGTGGCCATTTAATAACCGAGTTCTTTATTTCAGTCCGATCAGATTTGTATGTTTGTATTGTAAATCTTCATTTCGGGGGGCATCATTCCGTCGGCGCGTTAATAGATGGCGCAGAACGCATTAGTTAACTGTACAGTGACTCTTTACCTGTATGGAGTCACTGTAGGTAACTGTAGTCCGTAGGTATACAGTGCGCGTCAAAATTATGGAACAAATTCATTTTCTCAGAAGAAAAATATTTGGCAACACAATCCTGAAACAGGTCAATTTTTGTTTCACTTTTACCAAATTTTTTTGCATTTTATTATCTATGCATATTATTTGTACGTTTCTAGAAACGTACTCATAACATACCTACTTAAGATCATAACTGAAGCGCAGTGTTTCACATATTCTAATTTTTCACGTGAGGCCGTTGAAAGAGGTTGAAAGTAGTGCATGAACAAAACTGTAATGGTCGACTTTCATTCGGTGACAAATTTCATCAGGTACCATCGTCTCAAAGTAAATGAGCCATGACAAAGTGCACACGCAGAAAACCTCTTTGAACTAACTAATTTTTCAAAAAAAAAATTTTTTCATGAAGATTTCTGCACGCCTGTAAAGAAGATACAAAGACCTTGCCAAAAAAGTATGCCATGACCTATTTCCCTATCCAAAAAATTTAGAGGGTTGATGGGGATGGCACAGGGTGCAACAAAAATCCTTCAAAAATGCATATAAATTTGGTAAAAGTGAAACAAAAATTGACCTGTTTCAGGATTTTGCTTCGAAATATTCCCCTTTTGAGAAAATGAATTTGTTCCATGATTTTGACGCCAACTGTATATCTACGCTAAGCTAATTAGAAATCTTTATTGATGTGTTGAGTTTTCTATGCATTGACTCAAAAAACTCTAGAGTACAATATGCATAGATATAACAAACCATGGATGAGTCCTGTCAGCTTGCACTGTGTAATCATATGTTGCCGAGAGAGATAGAGCTAGTGGTGGCAGAAAGCCCGCGTACTCCATTTAAATAGTATTAAATGCGTATGAAAATTCTGATTTTTATGCGTTTTCCTGAGAATTTTCGGAGCAAATATGAAAATAATGAGAGCTTACATTGGCTAAAGGATTATTTGTTTTTATAGCTACAAAAATGGATTACTGAAAATAGCAGGAATTAGATAAAAATGATTGATGTAGGTACTTTTTTCTTGGCGCGAGCTTTCGAGATTTTATTATTCCTTCATCAGGAGAACTAAAAATTTACAATGCAGAAGGAGCATTAAAATGAAAGATTATTTTATGATATAGAAGTATTATATTTGACATCAATGATAATTAGTAGGTGAAAATATTGCTGGAAAATATTGACTTGAGTCGAAATGATATTCTATATTCATTTATTGATTCAGGGCTATTGATTAATCAGAATTTATAAAATCTAAATGAGTTATATGAAAAAATGGAGTTGAGACCACCTATATATCTCTTCTTGAATTCATTCTTTTTTCATTTCGTGCAATTCTATTTTTTTAATATGTTCTTCGAACTCTATTATTTTCTAATGAATTATTCTCGAAATTTGGTTCATGTTGTTCTTTGTTCTGATATTACAAAAATGTTTAAAGCAGGTACTTAAAATTTCAAGGAAATTCACGGAAGAAAAATAAAAAATCTATGGAAGCACTAACGTGAAGCCAGCAGCTTTTGCGCGCATGTTCAAAAAATAAAACACCATAAGAGAACACGCGCAAAAGCTGCTGACTTCACTCCATTGCTTTTCTAGTTTTTTTCGAGCTATTCTGGAAATTATTCCGGAAAAACAACGATACCGAGGGAATAACCACGAAATTTGACATATTTCTTCCCAATATCTCCGAAAATTATAATCGTATCGAATTGAAAATTGGTACACAAAGATGTGAAGTATGGATGTCAAGGTCAGAGCACATTTTTTATGGAATATAATGAATAGTTTCCGAAAAAAAAATGTTTTCGAAAAAATTTTTGTTATATCTACTAACAGTACGATCTGAAAAAAATTCCGCAAAAGTTGCGCGTTGTGTTGCTCCAACTAACTGTAAACTTTCAATCCAATCGCTTCATCAGTTTTTGAAATATTAGGGAAATTACTTCAAAATTTCAAACAGCTATAGCTTCGAAATCGTTTCATCGATTTAGCCCATTAACGAACTTAACCACGGCATTCTGATACACGACCTACCCTGGAAGTTTCAAGTCGCTAGCTTGCTCTGTTCGATCGTTATCGTGCCCACTGTCGGAAGGCAGAATCGATTTTGACATTGGATTGGAGTCCAACCTAGTAGTTTGAGACCATTTTCGGCTCGAAATTCAAAAATTACAGACATTTGGATAAAACGATAGCACACTGTTCCCCTAATAAGAACATGCGCGCAAAATGCCGATTGATATCGTCGTGATGTTTTATTGAATAAACTTTCAATCAATCCAAAATCCAATGTTGGAAGAATTATTTAACATTTATTAACATTTGAGATTTATATATAATAACTTGATTCATTTGAACAAAATTCATTTATACCAATGTTAATACCAATTTTAAACAAAATGCTTGCTGCAAATTGAAGTGGTGTCCGTGGGAACAAAATTTTTTCTTCGTACCACCACTAACCATCTTTTCCTCAGGACATTGTCCTTTGAAAATCTGTAATATACTAAAGTCTTATCTCTTATTCAGAAATTAGGAAAAAAAACAAATCAGTTTTAATTAAATAAAAACCCAGATGAGATAGATGCCATATCTTATTACTTGTGAAATTTGATATTTGGGCCTTTTTACAACCTGTTTGTTCAGTTTACGGCTGATCAAGATTCAACCATGTTTTGTAACTATAATATACACACTTCAAAAAGAAAACTCTTTGAAAAACCTTACAAAAAGCATAAAATAAGATGCTTTTGAATGCGATTTGGCGGGCTTCTTGCCACTCCTAGCTCTATCTTTCTCTAGACAACACGTTTCTCTTTCCCTCACCGCTTCCATTGTAAGTTAATAGTTGAGTTCCGATATTCCTGGCCAGTACTGGCCAGTAAATTTTGACAGTTGATTTTACTGGCACTGCTTTGGTAACTGTTCGTATGAGTACTAAGCGTTCCGAAATTACTGATACTGGCCAGTACTGGCCAGGAATATCGGAACTCAACTATTATTTCTATGACAATATGTCAATGTTTTTGACAACACTTTGTTGTTTACAATAGCCAAGGACGTATAACTTATATTTATTAGGAGTATTTAGTTTTTTACGAGTGAAATTTCGTTACAAGGTATCTGATAAACTGCTATTCAATCTCAAATGAAACACATTAAAAACGATATAAAAGAAAAATTGCAAGTGCATTTAAAATTGAATCTTGTCTTTTGAAGCCTGAAGAATGTGCCCTAGAGATATCATTTATTAGAAGTATAACTTTTGAAAATGAAGCAGTAAGAATGGTTGGCTCTTTTATTTCCAGAAACTAATAACAGAATGAAATAAAACATATTGTGACGAGTACGTCTATTCTAGAATGCTCCAGAAGGCCCGAGCAGTCTATGAGTCACCCGCCTCGCTCTAGAGCATTCTGGAAACTGCTGGAAATTCCACACCTAATAAAAAGGTAGGCGCGGTCAGCACAGGGACCAATTCAGCAGAGTGATTCGTAGCGGCAAGAGTTCAGTGAAAATAAATTAATGTGTATATAAATTGTGAACAGACTTTGATAGAAATAGTTGTTTAGTTATTGGAACAGTAGTGTGTAAATAAGTGCAAATAAATAATTTAAATATTCTAAACGTTTTGAAAACCTAGAAAACGTTACATTGGTGTCAGGTGTGCGGTTCGACATCGCTCGAATTGAGTACATAAACTCTAGTGATTGAAATTTATGCCAGTGACTACAAGATTGCAGATCGCAATGGAGACGCAGGCGATAATGGAATTTTTGAGTAAAATGAATGAGAAATTGGAAGAAAATTCTCGGAAAATGGAAGAAAATTCTCAGAAAATCAATGAGAAAATGGAAGAAAATTCTCAGAAAATCAATGAGAAAATGGAAGAAAATTCTCAGAAAATTAATGAGAAAATGGATAAAATGGAAAATAAGGCAGAAGAAAATTCCCGGAAAATGGAGGAAAATTCTCGGAATAGCAATGAATTGGTGAGTCAATTCGCAAGTAAATTGGACGAGAAAATGGAAATCATAAAAGATGAAATGAAGAAAGGAATGGACGAAGTTAATGAAAAATTTGATAAAGTAGACGAAAAGTTTGACGAAGTTTATGAAAGATTTGACGGAAAATTTGACGAAGTGTATGAAGAGGTTAACGGAAAATTTGAAGAAATAACAGGAATAATTGAACAGCATTCTAAAATGATAGAGACCCTGAAAAGAATGTCAATTGGAAAAGATTATCCGGCTTCATCACCCTTAAGCAACATGAAAATGGAAAATAACGGCGAAAGTGGAAAAATGAAGATCAAGCCACCGACATTTGATGGGAAAGTCCCATGGTCGACATACCAAAAACAATTTGAAGCTGCTGCGATGGCAAACATTCAACATTCTGCAAACGATTCCGGAGAGCCAACAGGCCTGTTATGAAGTTCTAACATCGAAACTTCAGATGAGATATGGTGATGCTCATTTACAACAAGTTTATCATGCCCAAATCAAGAACCGGGTGCAGAAAACAGGAGAAAATCTCCAGGAGTTTGAAGCAGATGTGGCTAGATTAGTCAGGCTGGCGTACCCAACTGCTCCAGACAGCTTCCTTGACCAGCTATCCATCCAAACCTTTGTAGATGGGATCAAGGACAGCGAAATACAACAAGCCTTGAGACTCGCACGCCCTAAAACCATGGATGATGCTTTAGCTCAGGCTTTAGAATTCGAGGCAGCGAAGCAGGCATCTCATAGAGGACAAGTTCGTGTGAGACAAGTCCAAGAAATAGACCGACCTGTTGAAGAAATCATCAGAGAAGAAGTGAGCAGATTATTACGTACTAAGAAAAAGGACGCTGTGTGCTGGTATTGCAATAAAAGTGGGCATATTAAGCGAAATTGTCCCAAAATGGAAAAAGACCCACAGCAGGAAAACTGAAAAGGGTCGGTGATAAGGGGCATAAATCGACCCAAGCTTTGGATGCCCCTGAAGTGATAATCCGAGGAATCATGTCTACGGATTCTTCAAGCATAGTTATTCCCGGAAAAATAAATGATCGAAATGTGAAAATCTTGGTAGACACTGGATCGACCAGAATTATTGTGCGTCCAGAAATAGCTAATGGATTCAAGATTCGTCCAGTTATGATCAAACTTCGAACTGCGTCTGGACAAGAAATACCAACTTATGGATCGGTCTTCTCCACTATTGAATTGGGAAATACAACAACAAGGCACGAAGTTCTAGTGGCTGAAATCACGGAAGAAGTAATCCTGGGATTGGACCTCGTCAAGAAACTGGGATGCCAACTGGATATGAAGAATGATGTTCTTCGACTGGGAAATGAAGAGATCCCGTTCAATGATGTGGATGACAAGACATATCGGATTCGATTGACAGAGGACATCACGTTGCCAGGTCGAACTGAAAGCATAGTGATTGGTAGTTGTGATGATGTTACGAGAAATGGCTGCGTTAAAGTAATCGAGCCCTCTGACGATGCAATACTGGCTAAAGGACTGTTACTTGGGAAGACACTGGTAAGGTTGAGAGATAATATTCCCATCCGATTACTGAATATGAACATGTTTCCAGTCACCTTGAAGAAGAACACTTTGATTGGACACGGAGTACCAGTGTACCATATTTCTGGTGGGATAGATACTGCAGGAGTCTCGCAGAGCCAGAAGAATACTGAAGAGCTGGTGTCCCTTCTCACCTCAAAATGTCAAGATCTGGACTGTTATGAACTAGCCGAAGTGAGGAAACTGATTCAGAAATTCTCCGACGTATTTGCCACTGACGAAAGAACAGGAAAGACCGATATTGTGCAGCATAAAATCAATACTGGTGATGCACAACCCATCCGACAGCACCCCAGACGTCTTCCTCTGGCAAAAAGAGAAGAGGCTGAACAGATTATTGAAGACATGGCTAGAGAAGGTGTCATTGAACCATCCAATAGTCCCTGGACGTCGCCTGTAGTGTTAGTGAAGAAAAAGGACGGGTCCACCAGGTTCTGTGTAGACTATAGGCAGCTCAATCAAGTTACGAAGAAGGACAGCTATCCCTTACCTAGAATAGATGATACACTGGATACACTCTCGGGATCACGTTGGTTTTCCACCTTAGATTTGAAGAGTGGGTATTGGCAGGTTGGCCTGGATCCAAGAGACAAAGAGAAAACTGCCTTTAGTATTGGAACGGGTCTGTGGCAATTTAAAGTGATGCCCTTCGGTTTATGTAACGCTCCTGCTACATTCGAGCGTTTAATGGAGACAATACTGAGAGGACTCTCCTGGAAGACTTGCCTGGTGTACTTAGATGACGTGATAGTAGTGGGAAAATCATTCCGAGACCACCTTCACCACCTGTCCGAAGTTTTCCAGCGACTTCGTGAAGCCAACCTCAAGCTGAGTCCCAAGAAATGCAATTTATTTCGAACTGAAGTGAAATATTTAGGACACGTAGTTTCTCGAGGGGGCGTGAAAGTTGACCCGGATAAGATCAAAGCAGTACAGGAATGGCCTATACCGAGAGACAAGAGTGAATTGCGAAGTTTCTTAGGCTTATGCACCCCCAAGTAAATCAAACTTCCCGGCGAGATATCTGAGCAGTCCCAATCCGGCTTTCACGCGAACTCCTTAAGTGATTTCCTAAAGTGATCACAAACACTACATGATTTGGGAATTCGCAATGCGAGCTCCTAAAGTTATCGCATACGTAACCAGAATTAGATATTCACAATGCGAGTTCCTGAAGTCATCTCAGATGTAAACAGAATAGGAAATTCGCAATGCGAGTTCCTAAACTCAGCACATACATAACAAGAAAGGGAAATTCGCAATGCGAGTTTCTGAAGTCATCTCAGATGGAACCAGAATAGGAAATTCGCAATGCGAGTTCCTAAACTCAGCACATACATAACAAGAAAGGGAAATTCGCAATGCGAGTTTCTGAAGTCATCTCAGATGGAACCAGAATAGGAAATTCGCAATGCGAGTACCTACTGTCATCACAGACAGAACAAGAAAGGGAAATTCGCAATGCAAGTTCCTTAAGTCTTCCCAGACGTAACCAGAATAAGAAATTCGCAATGCGAGTTCCTAAAGTTATCACAGTCATAACCAGAATAGGAAATTAGCGATGCGAGCTCCAAAGATCATCCCGAGTGTGACAACAATGGAAAATTGTCTTAACGTTCCTGAAGTTATCCCGAACATGAGGCAGAATTTTTTACGATATCCCTCGTGCGTAGTTCGAACAAAGAGAAATTGTAGATAATTTCATTTCGTTGTCCACTATTTATACATATAGGCAAAATATGTGTTTGATTCATAAGAACGAAATAAATAACATCGGAGAGGCTTCCTAGAAACCAATAGGATAATCGGCAAACATACCAAAAACAAATAAGTTTAAACATAATTCACATTGACTCTATCATATTTTGTTACTGGCTTTTATGGTGCCGGATTTTCCGGAAGGTTATGATGAAAAATTTTGTGGTACAAAATCACGGCGTTTTTATACATTCGGTGGAGGAGTAAATGCATTTCAGGTTGAAACCTGTATTAACAAGTAAGATGTGCCCAGAAAATTTATAGTTCTGTTATTGAATGAAGACCTTCCTTATACAATGGTTTTATACTAAAACTATAGTTATCGACTAGTTTACTAGTTGATAACGAAACGAACCTAATTGAGTAGCATTTATGACTTCATTCAGTGCAAAGAATGCTCTCTTTTTCACATTATCATATTTCTGTATTGAAACTCACCAACAGTATCGGTTGCACAACGGCAAACTTGTACAACATTATGCGAGTGGGAATTACGTTCTCAAATCTGAAGAATTTCGAGAAGAAGAAAACAGAAAAGCCAAAATTCAGTCGAAACTGCTTCATATTTTTCTCAGATTCGTCCGAATATCGACCAATCTGAGATCCGTTGTTTTTCCTCAAGAAATCATCAACACATTTCTCATTCAAATACTGACAGAGATTCCAAATCAATATTTTGTTTCCATATACCCATCATAGTATTATGGAATATGGATATATTTTTCTAATAACCGATAATTAATCTCCATTCATTTCTGAAAAACAAATCAATATTCGTCAAAGCCATCTCACCTCCAGATGTAAGAACCGACAATCTAAGCGCTCATATTACGATTTCGTCTGGTATATCTTATTCACGGATCTCGCCATCTCGCGGATCTCATTCATATCCGAAATACGAATGAAGAGTGAATATAAATTCCGACCGCGCTAAACAATACTCGAAGTCATCTAACCACCAGACGTAAGAACCGACAATCCAAGCGCTCATATGTAACGATATCGCCGGATGTTTTGATCAAGGAGCTCGCCATCTCGCGGATCCCTGGTAAAGTAGATCTGAAAATCCTTGTCTTTGGTATATTTCCTGAGGGCGCTACTCGTGAGGATTTTAAATCTGTGTAGGCAAAGTGCTGTGTGTTAATGCTGCATTGCTGCTATTTTCACAAAGCAAGTCGGCACAAAATCTATATAATTAGCATCAGGAATCTTTCCAGAAATATAATTCACAAGTTTATATCTGTACCTCCGGATATTTTCGTTAGGGGCATTTCTTGAAAATATCGCATGTCGTACTCCCTGAAATCTCGCGATGGGAAGTATTTGAGAATTTCTTGAACTCTTCGCCATGAGACTGTGTGAGCGAATTTCCCATAGACCTCCCGTTGTGGGAAGTTAGAGAATTTCCGCATGAGATATCTTCAGGATCTCTTCGAGAATATCGCTGTGGCGGACATTTGGAGGAAATATAGCACTCCCTGTGACTTCTAAGAGAAGTAGAAAAAATACTCTCAATGTTCTGAGAAGATATCGCCGGGATATCTTCCAAACCTCTCTGTGTTGCCTGGGCCTATTATAGAAGATTCGTATCTGGATTCGCCAAAGTTGCCAAACCTCTTACAAAATTAACAGAGGATGGACAGGAGTACATATGGTCCTATGATTGCGCTGAAGCTTTCGCACAGCTGAAGAAGGCCCTGGTCACAGCTCCAGTTTTAAGCTACGCAAGAGCTGAAGGGAAGTTTGTGCTCGACACGGATGCTAGCAATTCAGCCATCGGGGGTGTTCTATCGCAGGTTCAGGATGGACAAGAAAGGGTGATAGGATATTTCAGCAAAGTCTTATCGAAACCAGAACGAAATTACTGCGTGACCAGAAGAGAACTTTTAGCAGTCGTCAAGTCCGTAGAACACTTCTACAAATATTTGTACGGAAGAAAATTTCTGCTGAGAACGGACCATGCTGCTTTGAAGTGGCTCCTGAACGTCAAGAACCCGGAAGGACAAGTGGCCAGATGGATTGAAAGACTGCAAGAATATGACTTTGATACCGAACATAGAATGGGGGCTACCCATCGCAATGCCGATGCGTTATCAAGAAGGCCTTGCCCCGAGGATTGCAGCCATTGCTCACGTGTGGAAGACAAAGTTGATGTGAGACGGACCCCAGTAATTGAAGATGATTGGCTACCCCAAGAAATACAACGGGCACAAGAAGAAGATCCAGACTTGAAAGTAATCCTGAGTTGGAAGAAGAGTGGTAGACGACCTACTTGGGAAGAAGTATCCAGGCTGAGTCAAAATGTTAAGTCGTATTGGGCACAATGGGAAACGTTGAAGATCGATAAAAGTCTTCTGAAGCGTTGTTGGGAGAGTGACGATGGATCTGAACAGAGGCTCCAGTTGATTGTGCCGAAGAGTCGAGTGACAGACGTTTTGACCAGATTACATAATGGAACTTCAGGTGGACATTTTGGGATTACTAAGACGCTAGAGAAAGTCAGGCAGCGGTTTTATTGGATAAACTGTAAGAAAGACGTTAAGACTGGTGTAGAACATGTAAAGCTTGTGCTGCAGCTAATGGTCCTTACGACAAAGGGAAGGCTCCAATGAAGCAATATAACGTCGGATCTCCCATGGAACGAGTAGCTATCGACATCGCGGGCCACTTTCCCGAAACAGATCACGGAAACAAGTACATATTGGTAGCCATGGACTATTTTACCAAATGGGTGGAAGCGTACGGTATTCCCAATCAAGAGGCAGGTACGGTTGCTGATAAACTGGTCAAAGAATTCTTTTGCAGATTTGGAATACCTCTAGAGCTGCATTGTGATCAAGGCCGAAATTTCGAGTCGACATTATTCCAAGAAGTTTGTAGGAAATTGGGGATTAATAAGACAAGAACAACAGCTCTACATCCCCAATCAGATGGCATGGTAGAACGAATGAATAGGACCATGGGAAAACATCTTGCCAAAGTAGTCTCCGACCACCAGCGGGACTGGGATGAGTATTTGCATCTATTCACCATGGCATATAGATCTTCGGTTCAAGAATCCACCAAGGAAACTCCAGCCAATATAATGTTCGGCCGAGAAATTAGACTACCTTGTGACCTAGAGTTTGGTTGTAAGCCTGGAGAAGATGTAGCCGGGGAAGACTACGTCAGTAAATTGAGGAGTAAGCTAGATTACATCCATGACAAGGTGCGTAATCAAATGCAGCAAGCAAGTGATAGGATGAAAATGCGCTATGACATCAAGGCCATTGAAGGAGGGTTCACCGCAGGAGATCTGGTGTGGTTGTATAACCCTCAAAGAAAAAGAGGATTTTCTCCGAAGCTGCAGAGACAGTGGGAAGGACCGTATGAAGTCATGAAAAGGATAAATGATGTAGTTTACCGGATACGGAAGCTTCCTAGAGGAAAACCTAGGGTAGTCCATTTCAATCGATTGGCTCCGTACGCGTCAACACAGGATGACGAAGAAGAGGTACGTTTCATCGAGGTTCCGGCGAAGGAAAGTGACGATTTTCAGGAATTCATGAATAGTTATGGGGGAACACGAGTTGCACGGTTTGGCGTTACAAAGGAAGTTCAACAAGACCTGTTTACAGTTCCCGAGGAATACTCTCTTGCTCATTGTGTAGCAGCGGATCTAAGGATGAGTAGAGGAATAGCAAGAGTATTCAGAAATAAATTTGGACGTCAAGAGGAACTGATGAGATTGCAGCCCAGAATCGGAAAATGCCTGAGACTGAAGTCAGAGGGTAGATTCATTTATTACGTAGTCACCAAACAGTACTCATATCAGAAGCCCACCTACCAGAATTTATGGACAGCACTGCATGGCTTGAAAGAAGAACTGCAATGCTTTGGGATTAGGAAATTAGCTGTCCCCAAACTAGGTTGTGGACTGGATCAACTGAATTGGAGGGTTGTGCGAAGCATGCTTGAGGTAGTCTTCCAGAAGACAGGTATAGAGATTTTGGTATGCAATTTCAACCCAAAGCAAAACGTAAAGCCCAGCAAAACCGTAGATTGCTACTTCCATCAGAGGGGCTACTGCAGAAATGGTAACGATTGCAGATTTCATCACGGTCCTCTGAGGAATTCGTGGAATCTGTTCTGGGACAGAACAGGCTTAAGGAGGGGACAGTGTGACGAGTACGGCCCTGTCTATTCTAGAATGCTCCAGAAGGCCCGAGCAGTCTATGAGTCACCCGCCTCGCTCTAGAGCATTCTGGAAACTGCTGGAAATTCCACACCTAATAAAAAGGTAGGCGCGGTCAGCACAGGGACCAATTCAGCAGAGTGATTCGTAGCGGCAAGAGTTCAGTGAAAATAAATTAATGTGTATATAAATTGTGAACAGACTTTGATAGAAATAGTTGTTTAGTTATTGGAACAGTAGTGTGTAAATAAGTGTAAATAAATAATTTAAATATTCTAAACGTTTTGAAAACCTAGAAAACGTTACAATATGTATGGAATGCAAGAAACATGGATTGGAGAAAACTTTTCAGAACAATATCGAATAATACTGTATGTTGAAAATTATTAATTAACTATTATATAATTCTGATGATAGTCATCACAGCGATCTCATGATTGAACGAATTATACAAAACAAATTGAATATGCATCCAGAACGTTTACCTTCTCTAGGAGACTCCATATACTCTTCTTTTTCTTCCAATGACGAATAGAATTTTGAGAAAAGTTTCAAATATGAAATCTACAATACTACAACTACAATAGGTACCTTCATCTGCTAAATTGTATTCCACCTACTCTCGCTGTATTTATGTTTCAAAATGACAAATTCTCAATGTAATAACATTGATATCGGGAGACTGCAGTTTCAGGATATCTGAAGAAGTACTGATGCGATCAGATTGAAACTTTGTAATTAGTTGGGGCATAACAACGCACAACTGAGTGCAAAAATTTCCTTCGGGTCAAGTGGTTGAAAAATTCGAAAAAAATGCATTCAAAAATTTTCCAAATAATTTTTTATCGGAGATTATTGATCAGAATTCGAAAAAATTTGACACAGACCTTTTTGAATATCAACAACGTGTTCCAAATTTCAGTTTCATCTGATATTTAATTTCAGAGTCAAATTTCGTTTTTGTTTGAAATTTTTACGTTATTTCCTATATCTCAAGAAGTACTGATGCGATCAGAAACTTCGTGATAAATTGGAAAAAACCAACGCGCAAATTTCAAATTTCGTGGCTATTCGAAGTTTTGAGCTTATTTCCTTGATATCTCAAAAATGATCTATGCGATCAGATATGAACTTCGTGGATAGTTGTGAAATATCGATGCATTTTCTAAATTTCAAGGTGATCGTATAGGCTTTTGGAAACTATTCATTAGATTTCAGTGAAGTTTGGCAGAGTCAATGAAGTCACTGCCTAGCCAAAGAGTTCGAAATTTCAGATGGATCGTATATTGATCTTCGGAGATTTAGGGAAGATATATGTAAATTTCTTGGTTATTTCCTAAGTATCGTTTTTATTTCACACTCAAAAAATACTTATTCGGTTATGATAACCCCATTTAGTATTTTGAGAATGATGAGCAAATTTGTGCGGGGTTTTTAGATGATCATTCAATTAGATTAAAACAAAATCAAAAATCTTGTTTTCAAGTGATATTTGTTGATCTAATTATACAGGGTGTCTACTAAAAAAAGTCCAAAACTTCAAGGCCAGATTCTGCATGTGATTTCCAACAAAAAATCTCATAACACACAATCGAAATATTGACGGTAATTCATCAATTCAGCATATGGTGTTTTCACGGAATATCTCAATTTTCTTTATAAAATCAATCAGACTCCAGTTATCCTCGTAGCCCAATCAAATTCGATTACCTATTCCAAAAGTGCATGAAAATAGCTTTAACACAAGAATTTCTTTGTGTCAAAAAATCCTTTACTGTGGCGAGCAGATAAAGATAAAGGTTCGTAGGTGAAAATTATCAATCAGTTTTTTCCAATAGGTTCATCGATGAAAAACGAATAATCATGAACATGTTTTCTCTTCAGCAGAAAGTGGTCTTTCGAATGACATATCAATTTGTTTACTAGCTGTTTCTTTTCAGTCTCAATATCATAGCTTATATGATAACAACGAAAAGTAAGAAATTATTCAAACTTGATTGTCTTTAATTTTGAAGCTCTTAGTGATTGAATCAGTTGTTTTCTCTGATGGAATATTGATCTAGATGGTACTAAATTTTATAAGTAAAGAAAGAAGTGAAGAGAGAGGACCAAATGCTGGAAAAACTCTATAAACAGTTCAGCAATTAACTCATAGCAAATGTTCGAAATGTCTGCACCTGGTTCAATACATTTTACACATTTTTTTACTGAACGTTTCTGATCCATTTCTGCACAACACAATTTGATTCTATTCATCATCTATAGTTTGAACGCTTATTTGATAAACTTCATCTTTTAATGTGCTCCAGGCTTAGAAGGTACAGTTCAGTAAGATGGCAACCTAGGCGCCCTAATCTTACTCCTTTTGATTTTTAGATGTGGAACACATTAAAAGTAAAAGGTTTATCAAATAAGCGTTCAAACTCGAGATGATCTGGTAAATATAATAAAATTGCGTTCTGCAGAAATGGGACAAAAACTTTCTAAACTACGTAAGGTTTTAGATTCAGTAAGAAAAAATGTGTGAGATGTATTGAACAAGGCGGTAGACATTTGGAACATTTACTATGAGTTAATTGTTTAATTATTTATAGCGAGTTTTTTCAGCATTCTGTCCTGTCTCTTTTGAGAATTACTCCAATATTCCATCAGAAAAATCAACTGATCCAATCATTAAGAGCTTCGAAATGGAAGAAAATCAGGTTTGCACAATTCCTTGTTTTTCGTTATTATCATGTTAACCATGATATTGAGAGTGAAAAGAAACAGCTAGTACAAAAGTTGATAAATTATTCGAAAGATCACTAAATGAGGTAGTTTTTGCTGAAGAGAAAATACGTTCATAATTATCCATTTTTCACCGATAAATCTAAACGGTTTCTTGGCATTTACGTATCACCCTTGAACCTACAAGAAACTGCTGAACATTTTCAAAAAGTAAATATTAAGTAAGCTCGAACAACCGCCACAAAAACTAGACAACATTTGGGAAATACGTTTGATAAAATTCCGGATGAATTGAAATCGGGCATATACGAAATAAAATGTTCAGACTACGATAAATCTTACATCGGACAAACAGCAAAGAACATCGATACGAGATTTGAGGAACACATAAGCGATATCCGTAACAACCATCCTGACAAATCGGCCGTCGCTTATCACGGTTTAACCGGTCGTTTAATTTCAGAAAAATTCGTAAAGCTATTAAAGAGCTCAGGAAAAACTTATTTGAATAGGCTTGAAGGTATTCATATATTCAAAGGAAGAGATAGATTGCTAAACAATGATCTTACCCCCATTAGTAACCCATTAATACGATTCTGGACGAAGGAAACGTGGTTTCCGAAACGTGCGTTAGACGCAGAAAGTGTAAGTGGCTTGTAGGGTAGTTATACACTGTTTTGTTATC
This sequence comes from Myrrha octodecimguttata, assembly GCA_958510865.1. Classification (NCBI taxonomy): domain Eukaryota; kingdom Metazoa; phylum Arthropoda; class Insecta; order Coleoptera; family Coccinellidae; genus Myrrha; species Myrrha octodecimguttata. Next base: position 16,920,885 of record OY294056.1, read on the forward strand.
AGTGAACACATAGTGAACTCAAACAGTCAATTAGGTATAATTAGGTTATGTTTCAGTATTGATAATGACTGATTAACTACTTGAGCCGATCGCTAATGTCTGCATAATCAGTTACAAAAGTTGAATACAGTAAACCAGTTAAAGTTCATTTCAATTTGAATTGATTTACGATTGATGAAGGTTTCAAATACAGTGAACACTCCATGAGTCCCGGGACCATAAAAAACATTTCGACTTATCTATAGTTCGGTTTACTAAATTTTAGTTATTTAGGTAGGAGTTTACTCATTGAGGGGAAAAACTCGTGTCATCATGAAATCAGGAGTAGTAGAAGTGAAACAAGTGTTTATTCTTACATTGCACATCGGAGACCGGAGAAACTGTTCGACTTTTCGAAGAGTTCTACTTATTTATGTTCAACTTACCAGGAGTTCACTGTATATTGAAATGGAAAGTAAAGGAAATAGATACATAAAGGTTTCACGAAATGCTTCTGTACTGTCTATTTTGATTATATTGAATTTTCATATTCATGAATTGATTATATTACCTACTGTTTCCATTGATGATATAAAAATATTAACATGCTTATTCTTTTGTAGATCAACGCCAGTGGACTGCTATTATCATTTTATCAATTACTCTCTTCATTGTGATACTTTTATTTACTTTACTGTGATTTTAATTTGCCATTTACTTCATGAAGCTTAGTACAATAATCTCTGATTTTTCAGGTAAAGATAGATTTTTTGTTTATACGTTTTATATTCTGAGTATAATTGATAGATAGCTAGATTTGTTACATACATGGGGATCAGATAACTGTAATGGAAAAATCAATTCTTAAGTCAATCTGCAAATAGTTAGTATGAATTGTTACTATTGAGGAATAGCAATTAAGCCTTATTTTCTTCTTCTATTTGGAAGCCTTATTTGAAAATCTTTTTTGAAGATCAGATGTATTGCTCTATACAATCGAGGGGACTCTGAACTCTGAAGGGTTTTAAAAAGGCCGAATTGTTCGAATATTGCCCTGAACAACTAATCAAAAAATTTCGGACAGCGAAAAAATTATTTCAACGAGTAATATATAGATATGAAGAGCCGAAAACAGCTTCAGCCATTTTTTCATTTCCAAGAGCAGCATCAGTTTGACTTTGATTGCCTAAAAGTTTAAGACATCTGGGGGAATTCGATTGAGGAGTAACATGAGTGTAATGGTGGTTATACGGTTGAACAGCACTGTTTATAACAAAATAAATACCCAAAATTTGACTTAAATATATGAGAATATTTTAGTCTTTGCAAACAGAATACAAAGTGAATAGGTCTCTCGTATGCAACTCGGATTATCATATTGTTATATGTTTCTCAATCTCAAGATTGAACAGTTTCACCATTGGCGAATTTTGAATAATTCGGTATTGAAAATGGTAAAGTTCAAATGGATCGTTCAAACAACCAGTATGTGGAACCAAATTTACCATATCCATTTTTCATTGAAAACTGAACTTTTTTAGGGTGATTGAATTCTTTCAGTATCTTCATGCATAGAATAATCGATGCCAATGATGAAAAAATACCCAACAGACCTATTGGTCTTGAACCTGGTAGTGGACACATATGTATATGCCACATATGTTTAGTGTAAATTCCTTCTCCTTGAGTTGATTTTCCATCCGAGTATTAGGTCGATGTCGGACACGAAGGGGAGATTATTGTTGGTACACTGTCTGTGGTTCTTTTTCGATTAGTTCAAGAATGCTTCGTAGGGTGCATAATTTGACCTCTGTGAGTAGGTTTCAATGCAGATCGTAGCTCTGTTCTAGTCCATTTGTTGTGTATATTAATGTTTTTTTTTGTATGTTGACCTGTTTCGTTATCGTACCTTTTTAATTGACTTTAATCATGATTTGTATCTCGGAGCACCGAATGAGCAGAAATTTCTTGCGAAATGTTGTACTAGCTGAAATCTGTTCTCATCAATATAAGGATGTTGGGTCCATGATTTTTTCTACTTAGATTTCGTATGTTTTTATTTTCCCATATCCCTAGTCCACTTTCTGGGTGTCAGGCTTCCGCATTTCAGATGGGATTCGAAAACGAAATGCATCCGAATATTGATGTTCTGCAGGGTCATAAACAGCTCACATCGACTTCATTCCTGATATCAGTTGACAGTTTCAATTATTTCATATATTATACAATATACTAATGAAATAAGCAATGGCCTGGGTGGAACTTTATCTCGAAGTCGAAAAGATTTAAAGAAATTTCGACTCTCCTATGAAAAAATGGAGGGATGAACCAACCAATGGGTTATTACTTGAATGTTTCTTGCAAAACTATAGGTTTGACTTTTCTATCAAACATTTCCACTAATGCTGATCAAAAACATCCGATCCGACTCTTTGGAGACTTCGACACGAATGACTGACTCACTTATAGGCAAGGGTTCTCATTTTAAGTGTCCATTTGTGTGTGACAAATGAGTCTCGAGAGCGCTCTCTGTTATTGATCAATACTACTCTCCGAGGCAGCATGTGTCTCGAAAGTACATTTGAACTGTCTGAGAGCGATCTCGAGACTTTCTCTCTCAGATGGACGGAAAAAAGTGTCATACAATGCAGATTCAAATTCGTGATTTTTTGTGTGTTTCTGTTTTTTCAGATGTTAAGATTTCTCTGGCCCTTGTTTGATATTCACTTGAGAGATCTAACTTTTTTGAAATGATTTATATTATTCGATTATACTTCAGAGGAATGTTCCATTCTACCTTCCTCTCCTCAACTTGATTGCTAAATTGTCTAGGTAAGCTTAATTTAAAGGATCTTGGAGCAAATTGTTTAGGTGTCTTTACCACTTTTAGATTTATAATATTTAGTTGTTGTTGAATCGTTGGGTACACTGAAATCTTCATCTGGTGATGATGAAACGCCTATTTTTTGCACCTGATGTTTGCTCAAAAATCAAACATGAACTTTCTTGAATATGGAAGTCACCTATTTCTCTACGAGAAATAAGCATGTCGATCATAGAATTCGTGACAATACAGGGCTACTTTATGAGAAGAGAAAAAGAGCTCATGATAGAAGGCATGCAGTTTGTTGAGCATTCCTAAATTATTTTAGTACAATTACGGTTACTACTGAGTAAAATATCTGATCTTCAAGAATATTTTTCGATATAATTATCGACATTCTGGAATTTTTACGATGCTTCCGAGTGCAACTTCATCTCGATAATTATTTATAGACGTTGGGTACTGAGTGCATTTTTATCACCTTCATTATGATTTATTATAATATGTGAGAAGCAGTGCCATGTTCTATTTTCTTTCTATATGAGCTGTATATAAATAAGTGTGAATCATTTAAACATGCGAATTCTTGTATACGAAATATCCAGTAGAAACGAGGTTTCCGCGGTGTTTTCAGAATTTCCTGAATAATATTGAGAATGGTCTGTAGCACGCCATAATACAAATATTTCTAGGTACGGTCCACTTGCAAATTTGTCAAGTTCCTTCCCCTAAGCACATCATATTAATAATAATCTTACATTCTGATAATCTGGAGCGTCGAAATGTTCTAAAGCTCATCCTGAATGTTTGTGCTCCTTTTCGATGGAAAAATTCTAAACCAATCATCATGACTGTTTCGAAAGAGCAAAATTATAAAGAACCTCCCGCATAGAAATAATAAAATTATTAGGTCGAAATTTTTCGCTTGAATAGAAATTTGTAACTCCATAAAGTACAAAGTTCGCTTCGTCGGGGGGAAAATTTCGCTCGATATTTCGCGTTCTCTATGGCATGTTCTTTATGCCTATTCATATGATTGTCCCATTCAATAACTAATTTTTTAAAGCAGGTAAAATTGAAATTTACTGAATCGCCCATCTTCACTTTTCAGAATCGGATTACTTCAATTACTAATCAAAATGCTTTGCACTTCTTTATACACTGTGTTTATAATTCCTGATGTTATGTGATTTTTAATTATGAAGCAAGAAAGTGCAGGAGAATTACTCTATCGCATCAATTTCAAATAGTCAAGTGGTGTTAGAACGAGACTGGCAAAATTTGGGGTAAAAACGAGACAATGTTACGAATCGTGATAAAATACATTTAATTTAAATGAAAAAATCTCATGAAAGAAGTTTTATATTTTCCCATATTGAAAAGTTTCAAAAAAATTTAACCAATGATATGAAAATTGCACCACTGAACACTGCAAAAGGTGACCTCGAAAATTCACAGCGACTACTGAAAACTTTCCTAACAGCGCGAACACTCGAAGTCGGGTACGGTCGTCGTTGTCGAACCTTCTAAATTGATTTAATGCACGTAAACGAAGTATGTCTCTTTTTTTCTCAAAACGCATGCCTAAAACGAGACGAGCAATTTCAATTTTTCCAAGAATTTGCGAAACTTATTAACTGCTTTATTTTGTACATGTTTGATAATATATTACAAAAAATTTTTGAACCGTTTGGACTACTCCTTTCAATAAAAAAATGGAAAGATTTGAAAAGTGTCCCGTTTTTACACCACTGGACATAGTCCTAGTCATTCTTCGGTTGGATGAAATATTTCTATTGTGCAAAGAACTTTTGTTTCTAGAAAATCTTTTTATATGTCTTTCGAATGATTTATCTATCATTCTTTTATGAGTGGTTTTAAATTGTTGTTATCTTAAATTTATTTATATTTGTCACATGAATCGAATTTCTTTTATGACATTTAAGTCGAAAAATTGGATTATAAGTAGAGACTGTTTTTTTGTTTTTATGGAAATATATTATTTATGAATTGTGTATCGATATTGTGTTTTGGAAAACGCATTATTCTCGGCACCTCTCACCAATTTTCATGTTTGTTTATGTTGTGAAACTTCGATGTAGGTCGCTATTAGAAATGTACGAAATAAAAATGTATAATAGATATATTCATACATATATACCATTGTTACAGGTTTCAAATAGATATTTGTCTAGTGAAATTGTAGCTACAGTTTTTTAATTGTTTGAAATATAGTAATCGAATTATTTTAAGTAATTTGTTCAATATTATTCCCCCTATATTTATACGATCCATGTTCATTTTGATACCAATCTGATAATGCAGGTAATTACTCAGCCTAAACTCAATTAATTGGAAAAACAAATATTCCATATTATGGAAAATTCTGAAAAAGCACTGAAGTGAAGTCAAGAGCTTTCGAAGCTATTTATTCACAAAATTTTGCATCAACCTACAAGTCGTCATTTCTCAAACAAGTACAAGATTTCATTTCTACTATATGAAAACTTTAATTTTTTCTGGTTATACACGAAATTTTTCATTCGTCTTCGTGTGAATACTCTACAACCAACAACTTCAATTCGATCGGACAGGTATCCTTAAAGTAATTGGAAGAACAAAATTCCAATTCGCCTTATATCTCCCACGCAGATATTCTCAAGCGATATTTCCATTTTTAACAAGTTGAGTTTGAATATAAGAAACGTTTGTACGTGGAAAAATGTATCGTAAAGAAAAATTGGTCTTCAGCGAGGATTCAACCCGGTTAATTTTATGGCTCTGTACAGGGTGTCCAAGTTATCACTTGCCAACAGAGTGATTCTGCAGGCAATTGACAACAAAAAAGTTGCTATAGAGTATGGTCCAATTATTTTCCATCATGGTGGTTTCGTGGACATTTCATGAAGCACTTACTTGTCATAGTGCGATAAAGAAATAAAAAAATTATGAAACTTTCCCCAGCCCGAAGTTTGTATCGAATCTACACCAGAGTGATGGGTGGAAAATTCTCCTTTGACTATGGTGATTTTATGAAGCACAAACTTGTTAAAGAGCAGCAAATGAATAAAAAGAATAAGAAAAATTGGATCGAATATACTTCAAATATCGCATAATAAACACATTGAATTTATGTCTCATTTTCCAAGCTTTTCGATGACGTACAATAAATTAAAGAATAATTTCATTTTTGTGCCAGAAATCATGAAAAAATATTCTGCTCCTAACTGGAAATTCGTTAAAATTTATACAAGTGGAAGGCATTTTGTCTTTTCGGTAGGATGAGTTGTTTGAAGACGTTTTTTACGCACTCTGCCTAATCGGGAGATGACATATGAACAATATACGGAAAAATGTCAAAAACCTTGGATGCCACCGCTAATTGGCTGAAAAAAGAAACTTAACAATTTCGCCCAAAAAGTCAACTGCAGTAATCTTTGCCAGACGACGCTTGCCAGATATTGTCCCAAATCTAGCAATAAACAATATTGACATAGAATGGAAATCCTAGGTAAAATGTTTAGCAAAGCAAAAACAAGGAATAAACCTGCTCCAAATTCTGTGTAAAACATGGTAGGGTGCTCAACCCGAAAACCTGATCACTTTATGTTCAGCTATGATTGAACCGTACCTAGGTTTTGGGTCGCTAGTATATGGAAATTGTCCTAAACAATTACTCAAAAAGCTAGACACTACTTTCTATCAAGCCATAAGAGTGGCAATGGGATTAATGCTTTCAACACCAATTGATGTTCTATTAGCCGAAAGCGGAGAAACAACCCCGTAAAAAAGAAGACGTCTAATAGCAACCAGATTCATAGCCATAAACTGCAAATCAGGGACAATAAAACAATAGAATTAGTTAAAAATTACACGGAAATCCCCCCTTCCTGCAAGCATACAGTGGTCTACACCTATAGGCGCACGAAAAGAAAATCTTCTCCGGAAAGCGACTCCCCTTCTATAAATTAGATTATAACCAACATGCAACACCATGTTCCATCCTAATTCCCAATCTGGACAAAAAGATATCGATGTAGCATCAAAATGCAAGAAATTACGTGATAACAAATTTAGGAGTTTTGAAAGAATTCACACGGATGCATCTTCGAAAAGAGAGGGTTCAAACTGCACGGTAGGGATGGTAGTATATTCACCAACGATGAAGATAGAATCTTCATACAGATTACCAGATTTATGGTCCATTTTTTCGGTGGAAATGCTGGCGATAGGGAAAGCTTTAAAAATTATCTAAAGAGAAATATAAACAAGGCTGCGATATTCACAGACTCCCTGAGCGTTCTTAAAGCTCTTAAATTTTGGAAAATCGAAACACATGTGGGTATGATAACCGCGTCAGTCAAAAAGTTGTGGACAACACATATAAACGAGGGTCACATCATACAGGGTGTTTGGGTGCCGGGACACTGTGTATCACAGGGAATGAATATGCGGATAGGTTGGCGAATGCCTGTAGAGAAAAAGAAGATAATTTAAACTATGGGGGAGGACCGGGGCAAGACAAAGGGAAAGACAAAGGAGCGAATTAATACACATATGAGAACTAGGTTTAAAACACCTAACATAATTAAACCTTACTAAATGCTTTTATCAGAACTGCCTAGAAGGTATCTGACAACAATGATGAGACTCCGCTGTGGGCATTGTTTATCCCCAGAGCATCTAAATAAAATTAAGGTATTATCCGGTCCACATTGTGAATGTATGGGGCTTGGGAATTTGCAACACACCTTCCTTCAGTGTAAATGAAACAGGAAAAACTGTGATATTCTGTACAAAAAGCTACAAATTCAATCTCCGAATTAACATATACGAGATCATATATAGAGATAAAGAGGATATAGGAGAAATTGTCATGGAATTCTTTTAAAAATCAAATATTAGATTATAATGTTTAAAAAAATAAAAAAATATTTTGTTTTGGTTATTTGAAAGAACACTAATATTTGTGTATATCCTGTGTATGTATTTTATGTATCCTAATGTTTACCCTTTCCGTCCTGGTCCAGAGAGGGCGATAGTGGGAAAATTTTGTAAAAATACCAAATACGAGAAAACAAGAGCATCATAATCTGGGCATATGCTTCGGCGAGCTCATTACACGCTTTTACAGGAGTAAAAGAGGGCGAGACCAACAACTTTTTGATGACTGGTACGTAGTTTTTCGAAAGGATAGCTATTCATCCCAAACAAGAGGTGGTGGTGTTCTTCTCGCAGTTGAAAATCATAAACTCTTGAGTAGCCAAAACAGATTGCCCAGTGGAATACTTATTTGTAAATTTAAAGTCGAAATTAACTTGCTATTTTTCTGAGGTACCTATACTTTCTGCCAAAATCAGATATTACTTTATATGCTGTATATTTCAGACTGTTTTATAACATATTGTTTAAGGGTGGAGATATAAAGATGATGGGAGATTTCAATATTCCCATGTTTGTTGATTTATCGACTGATATTCGTCCTTCTGATTATGTTAGTTTTACTACTGGAGCTCTCTTTTCTCCAAGAACCAATTCCTATCTTTATCAGATGTTGGACGTTATCGTCTTGTGGAAAAACCACATGAACCAGAGCGTTCCCAAAGTCGTGACGGACGTTTAAAACTGCAAAATCGCAGTTGAAGCGACCTGATACGACAAAAGGATGAACGTCATGCACATCGAACAGAGTATTCTGCACTCGAAGGTGGGAGTCGCAAGGTGCTCCTGGAAGATGGCGCGCGCTGTACGTTGTTATACTGCAGCGATCCACCTGAAAGGTGACAAGTATCGGGATTCCTTGTGCGGTTTTATCCAAGGTAAGTTGACCTGACGATCAGTAATAACTGTGGAACAGCTGTAGTCATTCTCCTTTGATCCGCTTCTTCGGTGTAGATGTTTTGGTTGATTGGATGATAAGCTTCTGATCAAGGTGGAATGTTTGTTGATTTATCGTCAGATATTCGTCCTTGTGATTATGTTAGTATTCATATGTTCTCTCAAACATGAAATAAATGTGTTTTAATTAATGATTTTCAGAATCTTTTCTATCTAGCACAGAAAAACGAAGTAGAAAATTTTATGAGACGTAAACACGTCTTAATACTATCTAATATTTCAATGTCCATGTCAACCATAACAAAATCTGAGTTTCCTATTGTAGAAGAAGATAGATACCATCCTGCTCTAGAATATTATTTGGATCCTATTTCATCTAATCAGAAAAAAATCTAGAAAAGCACTTACGTGAGGTCAGCAGCTTTTACGCGCTTGTTGACATTGCGAAATGGTGACTTGGAAATTTCAGTGAAGTTTCAATAAAATATAAAATTTGCAAAAATCAAAGAAAAAAATTCGAATTTTTCCATAGATAATTCTTCTTATTGACACTGTCCATCTTCCAACCAAGTTTCATTTCGATCAGATAAATATTTTTCGAGTTATTGAAAAATCAAAATTTCAAATGGCTGTAGCACAAAAACCATTCGGCATTCGAAAATTACAGACATCGTGACGGATTGATAACGCGCTGTTCCCAAGAACAGTTTTCTCCTCGACTATAAATTCTATACTAGTTGCATGCTTTTATTTTATCGATAAAAATTATTAGTTTATTCCAATAATGGGCCATCGTGCTGTTCACGAATGACTCATCTATATCAACTGTGCCATCAACATGGATTTCGGGAATGAAAGATGATATGGAGTGCTTTTGGCCTGATAAAAAAAGTCGATACCACATCCAGAATAGATCTGAGGTAGACGGCGGATGGACCAGATACAATATCAAGATACTCCATGAGACTGGTAAGATGAGAATTAATATCTTAGGGTACCTGAAAATCCATCATCAGATTCCTCAGGGTGTTCATTGTTATTGAACAGTTTTTCAAACTCCTTTTATTTTGATGTTCTAGGATGCTGAAGGTACCGGGTTCGAATCCCGGCGAGGTCATGGAAGTTGTAAAGTGTCTAGGTGGTGGTTATTTGGAAAGAATCTAAAGTAAAATGATATGTTCCATGTGTCGATGGTTCATAGTGGCCAAGCACAGTAAAAGATAGAAAAAAAACAAAGGTTCTGAAGAAACATCACTCTGATGATAGTGATGGTGAGCTTTTCAATCAACTGTTATAGACTATGTCGGTTTTCATAAACACAACTTTTACAATTCATGAATTGCGATGAAAAGTTTTTTTTTAGCTGTTGAGTTGAAATACCATAAAACATTATATATGCCATAGAATTTTTTGTTTTTAGCAAAACGATTGCTTTTATGTAAGGTCTGCTCCTCAATACCGACTTCCCTGTTTATTTCTAAAAGTTCTAATTGTTACTGAACTGCTAAAAACTGAGTTATAGAAAATTGGTTTATTCAACACTTTTAGATTAAGCTATTGATATTACATTTCAGCTTGTTGATGTGGTCATGTGAAACGAATCGTTGATCATGCATGTGGTCATTTGAAGGACACTGTTGGAGGAGCAAACCAATAATTTAAAAAAAATCATTTTGTCCCAGCCACCGTCAGATTCATCAGCTTCGTCTATTTCATCATTCGAAACAGTCCCAGGTGACGCTTTCAAAAAAAAACAAGAATCTTATGAATTATGAAACTTCTTTGAGAAACTCTGAGACGGCTAGAAAGCAGTTGGTTAGTTTGATATTTCATTTTTATAAAGTCGTGAATTGAGTATCTCAATTTGTTTTGTGGGCGAAGTAATTATGTGTCACACTTCATTTTCCATTCGTCACTATATAATTTCCTTTTTTTTTTCCTCTATAGTATGTCTATAATATTCAGTAATATGGAGAAATATAACGTTAATTGATTTTAGATAATTGTGTTCAGTTGACGGTGATTCATCATGAACACGATTAAAAAATTAAAACTCTATTTCCGCTATTATTTATTTAATATCACAACTATTCCGTCTCGTAAGTATGATAGTATTCTACTAAACTGACGAATTCATGTTATGATAAGACTCTGTTCTGAAATTAAATAAATAATAGCGAAAATGAAGTTGTTTTAAGTTTGGATGCTTGAATATTAATAATTTTCTTTACAATATATGTACTTATATCGTGCCCCATTTTCAGGAAACTATGTTTTTCATTGGTGGAGGAAATTTCCCTAATGACCTCATCAAAAGAGGTCTAGTGAAAATATTTTCGAAAAGACTGGCCAGAAAGTTTTCCTGGTATGGCAGGAAGAACAACTTAGCCCTGAAGAATTTAATAACAGTATCGATCCTGAAAGGTTGGTCTTCAATGAATATGAAATATTATGATCTCTTCTAAATAGCCGCTGATAGATATACTTCATATTAATTAAAAAAAATTACTTTTTTCGCAAAAATAAAATGGGAAAGGGCAAAGGGTAATGAACCGAAAATGAGCTTAACTTGCCTAATTTTTTTCAGACGCTGCACGGAAACGATTCCCTGGATTGACCAACATGATTTTGAGAAACACACGGCTCTTTGTTTTTGACAGTCACCGTTATGGTTTAGAAGAGAAAGTGAAAATGTTCAGCCTTAAGAATGGTGAAATACATATTATAGGTATATAAATATAAAGATATATATTTATATGAATATATGTAATAGCATAGACAGAATACAGACAAGTTCATTTAGACATTGTTTTATTATTGCCATTTTCAGGGACATAATGGATTAGTGATAAGTGATGCGAATTATCTATCAACTGTAACTTGTGATTTTTATGAATGACTTAAACTGGGATTTGAAATATTTTTCAGACTCAGCAGCTTTTGCGAATGAGAGTAATACAAATTAGTAAACTTTTTATTTTTTGTAAGGCGGTAGGCGAAAAAACGAATGTCTCTTTCAAATGTCAGTTTCAATAGAATCATTTATGTAAATCATGTATTACTGCATCTTATCTAACTAACTGCATCTTAACTAACTACCTGCATCTTCCAAAATGTTTCGATTACGTTTCATAACATGTGTAACAATGTGTAAGAAACAGATTATAAATATGTTTCTTACACATTATTTCTGAAACATTGCACATGAAATATATCGGGATTAATTCTCAAGTAGTTATGTTACGTTTTACAAGTGTTTCATCTGAAACATTGCCCCTGAAATATATTTTCATGTTTACAAACGCAGTAAAAACATGTCCCAGAAACGTTTCATGTCAAACGTTACACACCTAGGTCATTTCTAGTGTCAGGTATGTTTCTATTATGTATCTTAGCCAAAAAAAGGAGACGTTTCAAATGAAAAGGTGATGGTTTCAGAAATGTTTCATACCCTTATTTTGGTTTACTGGGGAGAGAGCTCGATTCCTACCAAGGTTTTTCAGAAAATATTTTTTTCTTGATGAATTCATATTTCTATCCAGGTCACTCTGGAGGCCTATTAGCATACATTAGCATCCGTAGGGCCACCAGTTCCTCGAATAAAAATTATTTAAGTGCTCCAGACGGAGCCTTTGGAATGCTGTAAATGAAAACCAATGGATATTTTTTCATTCTGTTTTCACCCCAGTGTTCAGAATGAAGATGAGTTCAACCTCGAAATATTTCAACAATTTTGGGTGAATTTTTTTTTCACTGTAGACATGTAAAAAAAAGTTGAGTTTGAATTTTGGAAAAATTTGTTCACAGAAAAACTTGGAAAATTGAGTACATTGAAATAATGCTATCCAATTTGGCGATCGAAAACAAAAAATTCCAACTTTGTAGGTTTTCCGCCATTTTGGAATGTTTTTTCTAGAATTCTACAGAAGAATTGAAATGACCACCAAAAAATACTAAGATGTGACCAAAAACCGTTATTTCAAAGGTCACGTATAAATCACCACATTTATCAGAGTATTGCTCGAAGTTGAGATCAAACACTCGTATCTCGCTTATGCTTCGAAAACGGGGTGTATGTCATTAGGCAAAAATGACTTTCCCAATGTCACCTATACGGCTATATATGTTAGACCAGTTTATGGTGAAACACCCTGTACAGCTGAATTGGAAAATGGTGAGGAAGCTGAATACTATAGGTAAAAAAGACTGTTCTGATAAGATTTATTCAAACAAGGGTTACTCATCTCATATTTCTATATTTCACTGAGCTGTCAACAAAACAAAATTCACTTCCTATATCCTGAAAATCTAATAATTTTGAGAGGATTTAAAAACATTGCGAATAATTGAAACTCGCCAATCAATCTTTTCGGAACTTAAACATATTAAATACAGATGACCCTATACTAGTAATCATACTAGTTAGCTTGAATGTGAAACTGTTATTATTTGGAGAGTCTTTTCCAAATACAAGTAATTCTGTTTGAGGAGTACTCTGATGAAAATTAGAAATATCATTCGATATTCTCAGAGGTGATTCTGATGATAAAGCTGATGTCGGCTGGGTACAAGGTACTGAAGATTCTTTCTTATCCGATGATTCTTTCCTAACCAATGATGGCGTATCATAAGATGTTCTATATGGTATTCTGTAAGATCTTCTAGGTGACAAAAAATGTCGATCAGTTTTTATCTCCTCCTGAAAAAAATATATTATAAATTTGAAATGCAGTACTTCATATCAACCCAATTTGGGAAAATGAACTACTCAAAAATTAAAATGTATATTTTTAGTCTCCTAAATAATATTCCTGACAAGTGGATTATATACTGCCATGTCATTTATTTATGGAAAATATTTGTGCAACCTTGTTTCCCTGTGTGTAGATATCTCTTTGATGCAAGCACGTATGTGGTTGAAAACGATTTATATTGATATAGTGGTTGTACTGACTTTATCACCATAGCTACTAGAGGTAATTCTGAGAGAAAGAGAAAAACGGATTTTTTGAATTGGACCAATGGGGTTTAATGGGTCGCAAGTTATTTTTTCGAGTAAAACTCATTCAATTCACAAGATAAGATATATTCCAAAAATCGTCAATTTGTAGCGGCTGTTTTTACTCGCATACAATAATAGACAGTTCGAAAAAACTACAATATTTTAATTAATTTATAGAAGCTATTTTCATAGTGTAAAGAGAAATATAGAAACACTTATGAGGAATCAACAACAAATTGCCACTCTTGTAAATTATTTGAAGAAATAGTATATAGATAAATCGAAACAATTAATGAATAATTTCAAATCGTACGTACCATCATTGGAACATATCGAACAAATGCATCTCATGACAATTGAAATGAAAGATATAAAAATACTTTGAATGAAAGTTTGAACAAGATTTCATATTTTACTTGAACCATTGTCACCTTACTCGAAATGTGAGGAAAGAGTTAAAATTATAATATTTTTCTTATGTATCACTAGAAATATTTTCTTGAATTATGTCATACGTAAGTTATGTTGAAAAATAAAACATTATCATTTCTTATATCGATTCCTACGGTTTATGAAGGAAATTTCAACGTATACAAGTTTAACTATATACCCCATAGAAATTTGACCTTTCCTTTTACTTATTCCAATATCCCCACTCGATATGACGAACTAAAAATATCCACGAAACAATGCCATAAAATTAAAGGAGACTAGCTCTGTGATCAAGATTCCCTAGGCAAACCTCCAGAATGTATGAAAGTATTAAGAAAAAAACATATAGAAAACTGTCCGAAGAGATTAGACGATGAAAATATTCTAACGGACAACAATTCGGAAGTTCAAGAAAAGTGCCCCCAACAAAAGAAGAACCATTCCACCCCACCAATGGCAATTTTACCCCATCCAGATAATGAAAGGAGAAACATATATAATTTTATCGAAAAAGACATTTTCAACAATGAAGAATGACTCTAAGGAAGACGAAGAAAATTTCGCGGATGAAGAGATTCCAAATATTTAATTAAAAAAAAATTGGAGAATGGAAATGGAATTCATCATTACCTACATTTATAATTTTAACAATAATATCTCGTGTAATTTATAGATTTTTCCAGACTTTTAAAGCTTGAGGAATTACGTCGTACCCCATATTGATAAAATGTTTTTTTTAGTTGAGTCATAATATCTGAATATTACTAAAGTAATTTATAGTATATAGTTTTGTAGTTAGCAAGGTCAGCAGTGAATACCTTCTCACGATGAGCTGGTAAGTCTGGTGTAAGTATCGTATTTCTGTCCCTATTTCACATCCAACAATTGAGTAATTCTTAAATTATACAATCTACTTAGTGAACCACAAACGGGCTATCTTCTCTTAAGGGTATATTCCTTCGTGAACAAACAGCATGAAATCTCGACTATAATAGGAGAAAACGAGGTTTTGTTCTGCACGTTTCAGTGATTAGTTTTTGAAATTTTTTTATGGGATGCTCTTAATTCTTTCGTGAGAATGCGCAATTTTATTCATTTTTCACTCCATTTCAATTTTTATTTTCCCAAAAATTCTTGAATATAAAAATGTGACACCATTGCGAGTTCTTACTATTTTTTCCAACCATTTGCACCCGAAAAATTTTTCGAAAAAATCGAACTTTGGCCTCCAAAAGTCACCCCGTTCTCTTGGAATACTGTATGCTAGTGAAAAATAGTTCTTCTGTTTTAATGATAGACCACATTTATTCTAAGTGCGGGTTACTTTCTCATTCAATGTGTAACAGCTACCGCGAACGGTATTCCTAGTCGACGCTTTCCAAGAAATTTTAGTGTTGCATTAGCCTGGTTTTATCAGTGAAATTTCAAGCGCGAAATCCCGATTATCCGGAAATCTCACCAACATTGATGTGGATGTAGAACCCGGAGGAACAAATAATAAAAGAACCCCTTGGAAAGCAGACCCAAACGAAATTATCAATGACTTATCAGATGCCAAAGATTGAAGAATTGATACGATTCACAAAAAAATATCGCACAAAAAGTCCAGGTGTCACCGTAAACGATGATTAACCCAGTTTATCGTTCCGAACAAAAAGCAGGAACATCTGTTTAACAATAAGAAATGTTTTTAAGATACAGAATGTTGACGTTTTATTTTCGTTGTTTTTAACTAATTTTCCATATACTGACTCTGATTAAGAAAATTGGTACTGAGAGGATTTTTCAGGGTGTCGAATTCGGACCTGATGTTATTATTGCTCTGATTTATAGGGGGCGCACCTACATGTATGTCTGATAATCGATGCGTGTTGAAGTTATCATCATAATTTTGTATTTTCTGAGCATTCTTGTGAAAAATGGAAAAAAGTGGAATATTCTACAAAAGCAGATTTTATCCTGCATACCCAAGCAACGAACCAGATCCAGCTCCGCTTCCTTGCAGCAAATGCATGCTCTTAACACACTGTAGCCGACACTGCACTGAACTAGCTAAATGTCTAAGATGCAATGAGCAACAATCCACAAATAAGTACAAATCAAAGGTTGCATCAAAATGCAGCGGCTGTGGCTCAATAGATGATCAGGCCTGGTCTTTCAAATGTCTTGAGCGGTCCACTCGACCCATTGAATGCATACCTAACCGACCAGTGAAAACACTCAACAAAAAAAGTAACCAACTCAGCACATACATCCGTAAAAACTCAAGAATTCACGCACCAGCTACCATCCATGACACAATCGTTAACACTTATATTTCAAAATTAAACAACCCTAGAAACTCCAACAGAGAAAATCTTATACAAAACTTGAAATGGGTGTGAATGAAGCAACCCTTTTTCAGCAACGGTTTTTTGGAAATGTCTATTATCGTATCTGAGTGAAAACAGCCAACAATTAGGGGGTTTTTGGAATATATCTTATAGTGTGAGTTGAATGAGTTTTATTCAAGATAATAACTTGTCATCCCTAAAAAACCCCCCTTAATCACCACCTAAATTGGAAAATACCGTAGACACCGAAACGACCGTTGCTGGCGAATTTTTGATGCGAATCGTTTACTCCGAGTGAAATAATTTGTGACCCCTTAACAACCCCCTTAATCACCACCTGGAGTGTAAAATACCGTAGACACTAAAAAGACCGTTGCTGGCGATTTTTTGATTCCAATCGTTTCCTTCAAGCCTGCTGAACACGTTCCAAATAGTGAAATAATTTGTCACCCTTTAAAAACCCCCCTAATCACTTTAAGTGGAAAATACCGTAGACACTAAAATGACCGTTGCTGGCGATTTTTTGATGCCAATCGTTTATTTCGAGGCCTATGACCATGTTTTATATAGTGAAATCATTTGTGACCCTTTAACGACCCCCTTATTCACCCACTAAAGTGGAAAATATCATAATAACCAATACGACCGTTGCTGGCGATTTTTCGGTGCCAATCGTTTACTTCGAGCCTGCTGAACACGTTCCATATAGTGGAATAATTTGTGACCCCCCTAAGTGGAAAATATCGTAATCACTAAAACGACCGTTGCTGGCGATTTTTTGATCAACTCGTTTTTTTCGAGGCCTATGAACACGTTCTTTGTAGTGAAATAATTTGTGATCCCCTTAAAAACCTCCTAAATCACCCCTAAAGTGGAAAATATCGTAGACACTAAAACGACCGTTGCTGGCGATTTTTCGATGCCAATCATTTATTTCGAGGCCTATGACCACGTTCCATAAAGTGAAATCATTTGTGACCCTCTAACGACCCCCTTATTCACCCCCTAAAGTGGAAAATATCATAATCACTAATACAACCGTTGTTGATGATTTTTCGATGCCAATCGTCTATTTCAAGCCACGTTCCATAAGGAAAAATAATTTATGATCTCTTGACAACCCCTTTGGAAGGCATGGCATTAGGGAAGTAATTCGAAGTATTCCACTTGATCGGTACTCAGTTATAGAATGGATGGGTGGGATGTTTGAGTTTAGTTGAAAGGTTTGGTATTGTATGCTTGTTACGGGCACAGGATTATGATTTATTGCTTCAAAATCGAGGTCTCTGATAATTACTGGTGTGGTGTATTTAATTGAAAAAATGAACCTGGTTTATTGTTTGAATTTTATAAAAGAATCACATTCATTATTTGGGATTTCGAATAAGAACTATCCAATCAATCCTATTTCATCAATTGCAAATGAAGTTTGGTGATTTTTTTTTAAATTTATTATTCCATATTAGATTTTAATGTCATTTTATAAATCAGGAATGGCAAATAAAAATGAAATCGAATTCACGCGGGATTGAATAATGCAAACAAGTATACTTCGAAAAATCACAATTTATTTATTGTGGGAAATTAGTGAATTAGAAATAAATTTGCAGCAAAATACTCCTAATTTTCATGGGTACCTGTTTCTAGATTCATCAAAGATATCAAGCCTCTCATATTCGTATTCAAAATCTTGAGAGTAACAGATAAAATGACCATCGAAGTTGCATTCGAAATTGAAAATGTTGTGAAAAATTTTATGAATGAATTTCTACCATACTTTCGGCAAACATATTCAATAATTATCATTTTTTTGAAACTTGAAATGAAAGAACAATTTTTATTCAATTTTAAAAGTTCTGTTTCAGATCTTCCCAAAATGAGCTTTTAATCGATACTTAAAGGAAATGCTTGTCAAAATTATGATGCATGCGCTTACTGATTTTTTTTTGTTAAAATGATACATTTGAGTGAAATTATCATAAAAAATATTGGATGAATTTATTCAGTATGGAGTTGAAATATTTCCGTTAACTATGCTTATTGCATGTTCAAACATTGAGACTATAGTTTCCATATCATTATACACATATTCAGCCTTTCCATATTTCCAATAATTCATCATGGAAGGACTTCGACTGTACAGAAATCTCGCCGATTGTTTCAAGTCCGAAGTAGGAACAGGAGCAGGTACCAAATCATAGCCCGCATACCATTCTCGAATCTCGACTCTAGTTCCGACGTTCCTGACTCCTTAAAACGTTCCGATTACGCCGGAATCGCAATAGATCATACGTACTCAGTCAAGTCACGACTCCGAAAAGGAGCTGTGATTTCTACGGAACTGTCACAGTGAGTCACAGCTCCGGAGAAATCCTGTCACAACACATCTCTAATTGAAACTGCCATTACCATTGTTGGGGATAATCGAGTTTACATAGTCATGCAGTAGTGAAAAGAGGTTTCTACGCCACTAAACTGTCCCAGAATCCGTACCGCATGTTCCGTGTCCCAGAATCCTCAAACGCTTCCACCCCGCGATCCACTGCCCCAGGGTTGTGTTTGTACCGCAGCTTATCATCACCCCTATCTCTCTCTCTCTCTCTCTCTCTCTCTCTCTCTCTCTCTCTCTCTCTCTCTCTCTCTCTCTCTCTCTCTCTCTCTCTCTCTTTCTCTCTCCTAGCGTCTCGGCGTATCGATTTGGCGGACAGGCGGCCGAGAGTCCGATCACCCGACGGACAAGTGGACGGGCGGCCGGCCGTCCTATCGTCCGTCCGCTCGGCAGAGGCGGCCCGGGTCGAGTGAAGATGGAAGATTCTCGAAATTTCGTAGGTGCGAAAACATTCTTGTTCATTCTTGGCGAAACGCGCATGGACGTTTTCTCCAATTGCGATACATGATATATTCTCTGATTGAAACTCGACTGCCATTCAAGTTTCATGCTTCGAAAGGAGCCAAAACTGATTTCTTGTAGCTACTTCTTACGTTGAATTCAATGACGTTCATTTAATTTTCTGTGAACTGATAATTTATGAAACATCGCTATGAATTTTTTTGAATGGTACTCTGTAATGTATTCGATGCGCCTGAGTTGAATCCCCTCTATATTACATCTAATGAATCGGATGTAAGAACGATAATTTGTACAGTTAGTTGTAATATGGCAATATATGGCGAATGAACGTTGAGCTGACACGCCTTTTTATTAACCCTAAATTCATTAGTACCAACCCAAACGAAAGTTACGCCCATGAAAAATCATAGAACTGACAGTGTCATGTCAAACTAAACGTATCTGTGTTCTCTAATTCTCCATGGTTCAAAAATTACTTCAGGGGGATCCTTACCAAAGGCCAAGGAGAAAGAGAAGTGCTTGCAATATTTTCATTTAGTTAGCTTCGTTCATCCACGTTTTGAACGCTGTTATATTTCACAATGGTATATGAGGTTTTTTACAAGATGTCCCTTGGCAAACTCAGCGATAGTCCTTTGGTAATTTATGGAAACTTGAAAGATGTAAACTAGAGCGGATATTTGCAAGATTTCAACTACTTACTACATGTATTGAGAAAACTTTCATATTGGAAATCATGTATGTAGAATTGTACTTATTCTCTAAGTGGATTTGTATATTTGAATGAACGGATATAGTTATGTGTATTGTGCCTCAATAGGATTCTTAGCGGATTCTGAAACTTGGTTAGCGATAATATTTTACTTTTGATGGTTTAGGTATAAAATTCTTTCTCATGACCATTCTTCAATTGTTGTAGAAACATTTAGCAACTACGGGTGTGAAGCTACCGACGGATTCTACCGATGGATTTCGTCGACGGGGGTCATATGGCAACTAACTACTCCACTAATATCAACATTTGTATTAATATTTGCGGTGAGCTTCATAATATCTCGATCATTGTTCTTGAATGCATCCCAAAAATACTCGCAAACATTGATGGTTACACCCTTAGGGTCTGAATGTATTTGTTGAATGTCTACGTGAATCATCCACCCCAGTCAGATTATTGCTGTTTCTTCACAGAAAGTTCCGAAATTAATATTCATTCTTCTCAAATTGCATTAACATTACGTTAACAAAGGTTGGCCTTACAAGTGTCCAGATGAAAAATTGAAATGTTATTTCTCTAAGAGGTATGAACTTGTTATAAAAGATAACTGTATCTTTTGGAATCATAGGATCGTAGTTCTTAAGGATTTACGTGAATCAATTTTAGAAGAATTGCATTAACATTACTGTTGACTGGTGCAAAAAGGTAGCATCGAGATGAGCTCCGCCATGATAGATTATAAAAAGTGCAAAACAAAGATTGTTTCATATTTATTATACAAGAGCAGAATGGATAGTTAGCACGTGACGAAGTTGAAAATTGTAATTAACCAACTCAAATGCAATAATTGTACTTGGTTAATATTGAACCTTACTTTGGGGAGCAGAGGAAGCGAAAAATCAAGAAAATGTCAGGGGAAGAAGCTGATGATGAGGCGTTCAGTATGGATCAGAAAAGTCTATTGAAAAATGAACTTCTTCAAGTATTGGACTGTATATCAGTGCAACTTGGAAAAAGATTCACTGCGCTATCGGAAGTTGCCGAAGACTTCAATTTCCTGAACGGAATCTCTTTGAAAGAGTCTTCCCTGGATGAATTGAAGAAGAGAACAGCAGATTTGCCATTGAAGTACAAATCGGATTTAGATCCGTACGAATTCGTCAACGAACTGGAGAGCTTCAAATTTCAAGAATGTGTGATGTTTACTGACTCAAACAAAATGAATGCTCTGGAGTTACTTCAGAAAATGCGTGAATTGTCGCTTCAGATGATTTATCCAAATCTCGACACTGCTCTGAGAATATTCTTGACGTTGCCAGTAACTACAGCAACGTGTGAACGGTCTTTTAGTAAGCTGAAGTTAGTAAAAACTTACCTCAGGTCCACGATTGGACAGGAAAGGCTAGCTAACTTAGCAATAATATCAATAGAGAGAAACCGATGCAAAATCACATGTGAATACAATACGGCATAAGAAATTCGCGGATATAGAAGAATAATGAGACCTTATTAAGCTCTCAGGGGCTTGTCTTTGGATCATTTCACATCATAACAAAAGGACATTTTATGTAGTGAGTGAAGCGAAAAATATGACCGAATTTAAAAAAGAAAAGAAAAAACACTTTTAAATTTCGAACACAAAAAAAAATTTTTTCAAAACAAGAGAAGAAGAAACATCACAGTTTTAATAGTCCGACTCAGAAACAGACACAATGAAATGAAAAAAAATAAACCATCCGAACAACAGAGAAAGCTAGAGATCCACAAGATCATGGAAATCCATCCTTTCTACAGACAAAATCCACGTTTTCACCCTCTTCCGGACAAACTCTTGGAATTGATCGTCTTCAACTGAGCAGGCATCATGTTTCTCAATTTTGGACCGACATGCGCAAAAGATCTCTGGCCAACCGGTTTTTTTGATCGCGATATTTCCTTGGCTGCCAATCGCCCTCTGGTGTGGTACCGGTGCCGAAACAGCGAAGATGGAGGTGCACCATACGTATGCGCCAGGATAGACACGCAGAAGAGTTGTCCTATATCTAGAACGTGGACATCCCTGAACAACTGATCTGAGGAATAAAACGGGGGCTTGTTGAAGGCCACCCTCAAGAGACGTTTCTGGACAACCTCAAGGGGTTTCAATACTGTCCTCCGTACTCCACCCCATCCCAATATGCCAAACTGTATGATCGACTCAACCAATGAATGACCAATGAATCTTCAGGTGTCTTACATGTAGAAACTTTTTCAGTTGTTCGAACTTATATATTAGTAGACGAAGTTTTTTGACGACACTATGGATATGAATGTCCCACCTCAAAAATGAGTCGATCTCTATACCCAGATATTTTGTTGAGTGACTCAGTGGCACCGAAACATTGAGTATGCTGATAGTATCATACTCCGGCCAGCATCTCCTATATGGCGTGAACGGCATGATCTTTGTCTTGGCAAGATTCATGGTCATACAATTTCTACTGAACCAGTCAGAAATCATTTCGAGGTCCCTTGCTACAGCCTGTCTTACATCAAGCCACGAATCTCCCGCGCAGACCAGTACCGTGTCGTCAGCGTATGAAATGATTAACCCCGAAGTGCTCAAACTGAGAAGGTCATTCAAGTAAATTATGAAGAGTACAGGACCGAGCACAGTCCCCCGTGGCACGCCACAGTTCACCGCCCTAACACCACTCATCCCACCACCAATCTGAACCTGCTGCCTACGACCCCGCAAGTAGTTTCGGAAAAGTTTGTGAACCTTTCCTCTTATGCCAATCCGTTCTAATTATCTAGAAGAAGGTTATGATCTACGATGTCAAAGGCTTTCGCCAAATCAATAAACACACCCAGGCATGGCTTGGAAGCATCAACGGCACTATAAACATTCGACGTCAAGGAACCTATGGCATCCTGAACCGGCAAATTCTCTTGAAATCCAAACTGGTTTGGTGAGATGAAGTTAATTCTCTTCAAATACTGTACAAGTCTCTTTTTTATTATTTTTTTCGAAAACTTTTGATATTCCAAAAGTCAGAGATATCGGACGGTAATTATCAGCGCAATCTCTTCTTCCAGCTTTATGTAGAGGCTTAATTGTGGCAATTTTGAACTGTGATGGGACTTCGCTACCCTCGAAGGCGAGATTCATGATGTGACACTGAGGCTTGGATATAAAGTGTACCGTAAACGCGGGCTACTTTGGCCCTAGGGTCCTTCTTTGGAACAGAGTGAAAACAAAATTGAACCGTCCCTAGGTACCTTCTGGAAACAGACTTCGAAATAGTTTCGCTTTTTTCTACAAGAGTGCACTACCATGCAGCGACTGACGTGCGCGAAATTGTTCGATAGTTCCCCATATATCCAGCATTTGTGGATTGTTCTCCTTTGTCAAAAAACGCAGTTTATCGAACTCGAACTTCCACATGGAAAAGGAGTCCTACTTCTACTAGAATTTTGGTAAGTTTTTTTTGACAACTCACTTTAATACTTTGCGCAGAAGTATAATTGTATTTATCCTTCTTGTTCCCGTTTTGATCATAATATTCAATAATAATACAAGCTCTGGTAACCTTCTTTAGCCCAGCATTTTTCTGGGCCAAAGTAGGTCTTACTTTTTGGGCACTTACTTTCTGCGAAATGCACCTTTTCTTAATGAATTATTTGGATTTTATTTTATTGCATGTGTTCGTTCTCAGAGTGATGAAGATGCCGTATAACTACAAACGACATCTATGAAGAAGAGCTAGCATTTGCTAGTCACACGGACAAAATGTGCGAATTTGGATTCCCAATTGATGAACTCGATCTGAGATACATAGTAAAAATTATGTAACAAGACAAGGGAAGACAAGACTATTCAATGTTTTTGTAATAATTTGCCTGGCCGTGACTGGACCTAATCTTTTCTCAAATGACATCCCCAATTGACAGTTAATCTGAGGGATAATTTGAGATCTGGTTCCAAGAAGGCTGGCATATATCCCATCAACAAAGAAGAAATATTAAAATGATTCTAATAGTGTCTCAGTAAATTGGGAAATGGTAGGCGGAACCATTATTCAACACTTGGAACAGAAAAGGAAAGAAGTTGTCAAGCCTCGATCAACAAAAAAACAAAAGCTAGATGCTCCAGCTGGTAAAGGTTCAACAGCCAATGATATTCTTCACTATGAAATAAAACGAAAAAATTAACAAAATCAGAAGAAATGGGAAAAAAAGAAACAGAAAAGGGAAAAGAGGAAAAAAAGACAGTTGGGGATCAGGAAAAAAAGCGAAAAGTTAAGGAACAATACCAAAATAAAAAATTCACTAAAAATTATGAAGCTTCATCAACAGACCTGAAGATTTACCGGTAGTGACAACTACAGTCTTGTTTCATCAGGCCACAGTGACATGGTGTTTTCAAGTGAAGAAGAGTTGCAAACTATTGTCAGTTCCCAAGGAAAACTACAAGGATTTGAACCAATTGCATCTACTTCCTCAAACGCCAATCTCGAGACTGTTGGCAGTCCGGCAAAAGATGGCTCATATATTAATCTGACTATCTCAACCACTTCAGACGGCATGCATTATCAAGAAAACATTGAGAAAAATCTTCAGGAAGGCAATTTTGTTTAGGTTGAATGGAATGGGATGAAGAGTTGGAAATGGCCCAGACAAAAAGATTCATTGTTCTACTAATTGAAAGATTTAAAGAAAATAATTTGTTCTCCGACACTTATCAAAAGAAGACTTTTTTCTATCTTTGATAACATATAGTTAATACATATTTGAATTTCTGCATTATTTTTTTGAGGAAACTTGTTTAACTTGGTTTGAAAAATAGTTTTCTTCCATTGAAAAAAGATATTTCGATGAACCCATCTCCTTCTTTGACCCGAGATATTCATAACATGCTCAAAAGTAGATGAAATCAATATGGGCCAAAGTAACCCCAACCCATGTGTAATATTGGCCCAAGTGAAAAATTGAGAAAAAAAAACAAATCTTATGAAAAACAATGGAAAAAGTCTTATAAATTTCATGAGAAATAGTCTAACTCTGTAATAAGCGTTTTCAGAGCTAATAAGTAGGAAAATACACAAAGTTATTGAGAGTTGATTGAAAACTTAACAAAAAATGGGCCAAAGTAGCCCAGGTTTAGGTACCACAGATTTTAAAGTTTCGTTAATGATTTGATCCGGGCCGCATGCTTTCCTGTCTCTCAACTCCAGTATGATGTTGACTATTTCTTCCTCACTTGTTGCTTCCAGAAACATAGAATCACCCTCACATCCACCATGTCCCGACACCTCCACGTGATTCCCCGATTCCGCCCACATTACTTCACCAATGTTTGCAAAGTGACCGTTGAAAACCTCCGCAACGTCCGATGGATCATCCACCTCAACACCTTCCTTCGTGGTAATTTTTCTGGCGGAATCCTTTTTCCTTCTTCTTCCAGTGAACTGGTTGACTATATTCCACATTCGGCTAGAAGAATTTGTTTCGCCAATCAAACGTTTGAAGTGCCGAATCTTAGTCTTTCTTATCAGTGAATATAGCCTATTTCGATATTGCAGATATTTATGTTTGACATCTTCATCCTCCGGGTGCCTCAGGTAAAGTTGTCTCAGTTTATCCCTTGTTTTTATTGAGGTCATAATACCATTTGTTATCCAAGGTTTCCTCTTCCGCCCATTTAACTGCCTAACAACGGTGGATGCGACCTCAATATGTTCATTGAAAATTGAATAGAAATTGTCGACCGCCGACGATACATCCTGACAGTTGAGAACTGCATTCCAGCCTTCATTCTCCAACCTAGATTTAAGTTTATTATAATTAATTTTTTTCGCGTAAGCATTTTCACCATTTGCTCTGTTATCTTCAGCTCTCATTCTCACTGTGACAGAAGTTGAATAGTGGTCGGTTATATTTGTTCTTATGACACATGGGATAACATCAGAGTAATCCTGGTTCCTAAATTCACAAAAAATGTGGTCTATACAACTAGATGATGTGGGAGTCACCCTAGTAAACTCGTTAATAAAAGAAACAAAAGCATATTCGGACAAGATGTTCAAATAATCCTCAATTACGTCAGCAGAAACCGATCTGGTGTCGATGTTGATATCACCAGCAAAGATGACTTTATCGAAGCTCACGTTGGTACTCATGCTCTCCAAAAACAAACCGAGCTGCTCTCCAAAGTTTTCTGCATTAGAAGAGGGGGATCTGTATAATGCAATCAATTTGGTCCGTTCCCTACCATAATTCATCTCAACAGAGATACCATTGGCTTCCCCAATCTTTAGAAACTTGTAGTCGAAACCCAAAATGCTCCTTATGTAAAAATAAGTACTCCATCATTTTGATTATTTCTACACTCATTGTTGTGGACCAAGTCATATCCCTCCAAACTGACCGTTTCCGATTATCTTATTTCCCATTTCTCCGTTAGCACTATGCAAGCAAAAACGTGTTGGAAACCCGAAATGAAAGCCCGAAACTCATCGAAATGTCCATGCAAACTACAAATATTGGCATGATAAATTGAAAACTGATCCTTAAGTCCGGCTGTACCCAGTCTCTCCTCAAACGAATCCAAAAATCCCGCAAAATCATCGACAACTTCTGTTTGTACAGGTTCACCAGAAAAATATCTCACAAAAACATCCATTCTCAAAAAAAGAAAAAAAAAGAAACGAAAGACAAAAACGGAGAAACAAGTTCCACCAACTTCAATGCAAATAATTACTATTTTTTTCGCTATGAAATCTGGTTTTGACTTATCCGATATTTGCATTTATTCTTCTCAGGGGCTTCCTCTTACCACCATCCGTCATCTCCGTCTGATTCTGTTCGGTGGGTATCGACGGCAGGTCTGTTTCCTTCCTCACAGAAGCTCACAACGGAGAGGATGTGAAGGCGTTGATGGCGCGCTCCTCACTCGACCCGTGCACTCAGTATTCTCTTCAAGACGCTCGCTCTCGAGTAGCTGACTCACTGAGTATTTCCTGTCATCAGAGACCAATTTATTTCCCCCAATGAATGATTTTTTATCCTGGTACCGCCTATATTTCTGCAGGTGCCTTCGCAAAACACTCAGATCTTCCCTTTGCTTAGCTTTTACAGCTAAGCACACCCGTCCCACTCAGTTTTTTACGGTTAGTGAATAGAAGTTTCTTCGTGAAATTTGAAACGAATTCGACTTTCACAGGGAAGTTTCGTTGAGGCCCCAGACAATGTATGTCCTTAACTTGATGTATTGATATTTCTACTCCTAACAAGTTCCTCAGTTTTTCAACGATAGAATTGGGTGAGATTTCGTTGCGTTCCTTATTCAAACCAAAAACAATAACGTTATTTAAATTCTGCTGGCGTTCCAGCCTCTCAACTTTATCTTTAAGGAATAAACTCTCGGATTCCAACTTCCTGATTTTCTCATTAGATTCCTCCAGTCGCAGCTGAATACGCGCCTCACAAGCATCTATTGCATTCTTCAGTTCTGTTCTGTTTTGCTGAATTTCTTCTATTATATGCTGCACATTGATTTCGGTAAGACTCATAATTAGATTGAATATAATTCGTGCGGTGTATGTAACTCTTTATGACTCAGCGTAAAAGATGTTCCGTTCACAATGTGTGCTTCGAAGACAACCAGGTCGATTCTGTTTGCGTATTGCTATGAACCTTGCTATTCTAGTCATATTGCTATCTTTCTAATTTATAGCAATATGGCCATGATGTTACTTATTCTGTTTCGAGTGTTATAGCAATGTTTGTTATGAATTTTTTCATAACAATATTGCTATCATAGACTTCCATAATTGGTGATTTTAGAGCTGACAACACTGTATTTTGTGACTTCAGAACTACAAGGAAGAAGAAAATAACCCTAATTCGTGAGTTTTCTTTATGGTTTCGCATACATAACCTCTATCTACGGCTTTCTTTATTATAACATCGACATAAAAAATGTTAGGAAACGAAAGGAGTCAAATTGACCAACAAACAATTTCCTGGATACCAAAAGAATATTGGCTACCAGAAATCAAATGCACCAATTTTATTCAGACGTTAATAATTCGAAATTCGATATACTTTTTTGTTGGCACTTCAAAGGGATTGCTGTTGTTGAGATGATTAGAATAATCATCTCAGCTGTTGCCTATGCCTCTATCTTAGTCTAGGAATTTTCCTTGAAATTAAATAATATTCTAGAGAACCTTGAACACATTTCCATTAGCATATACTTTTTTTTATTCATGTAAACATCGACTTATTCGAAAATGTTATGAAACAGAAAAACCAATTAAAGTCAAATTGACCTATTTCCTGGATACCGATAGAATTTTGGTTTCCAGAAATCAAATGCAATGTTATGCAGGCGATAATAATTCGAAATTCGATTAACTTTTCCGTTTGGAATTCAAAGGGATGGCTGTTGTTGAGATCATTAGAATAATCAGGTCAGCTGTTGCTTACTATGCCGGTGTTTTAGTCTAAGAATCCTTAAAATTAAATAATCTAGAGAACCTTGAACACATTTCTATTAGCACATTCTTCCTTATCTTCAATATTTTCGAATTCTTGGGAGAAATAATACTGAAACAAATGGATCTCTGAGAGATTCCTTTTCTAAACTTTCTTGTTATGAAGCATAGCAAGTACTATTTTGAGGTTGCTAAGATAGCAATGTTGATAGCAAGATTCTTGTTAAAGTGACAGATCATATTGCTCAAAATGGTTGATCAGAATACCAATAATTCCAATCTTGTTATGATAGCCATATCGTTTTCATAGCAATATTGCTATTTGCAAACGGAATCGACCTGAATGTATAATTTAAAACAAAATTTAACGAAGGAAAAGGAGAGGTGAAACACACTTCACTTTCATGGGCCGATATGAAAGACTTTCAACTTCACAGATCGAATGGAAGGCCACGGTAACATGGGAGTTTACAAACAAAGGAAAGAAAAACAATCAGGAGAATCCGTATGAACACTTATCTCATCAGCTGGTAGATAAGAACACATCTGCCCCCTCAAAGAAATCACAAATATGCTTGATGATTAATTTCACCGAAATTAAAAGAAGAAACAGCACTGGGGTATTCGCTCGAACAAAAAGAATTTACTAGGTAAACAATGACGAAAAAATATCAAAAATTGTACAGACCCTAGTACTTGTCTGTTTTTCAGTATCACTTTTCAACAGAAAACCGGTTTGAGTTTTAATAATGCAGTCTAAGGAGTGTGGAAATGTTGTTTGCCATATAACTGCTACTTCAATTCTTGAGAAGTTCATATTGACCATACTGATGTAGAATAAACCGGCGTGAACTTGGCAGCCACTATCCAGCAGCCAAATTCATTCCAGCAGCCAAATGACCAGTGGCGTCGGGAGAAATTTCGACTAACGAAACGATCTGTTTTGGAGGTGCAAAGTACAAATTTGAAAGTTGAGTTCACATAATCGACTTCAATAAAGTGTTTATGGCATTTCAATACACACCTTCCCGTTATAAATGAACGAGAATTCTACAAATCATTTAACTGTGGGGTACATACAGGTATTTTCAAAAAATGTTTAGCCAAGTTGATATTTGGCATAGTTACTCTTCAATGGAATTGCAGGCCGTCTGAGGGGTAGTTTACACCTGTCAGTTTTTCGAAATTTCCACAAATGACCCAGTCAAAAATGTTTAGCTAAGTTGATATTTCGTATAGTTTACTCTTTGATGGATATAGAATAACATATGGGAAGGAAATTGATTTGCAGACCTTTTAAGGTGTAGTCTACAACTGTCAATTTTTCGAAATTTCCACGAATGACCCAGTCAAAAATGTTTAGCCAAGTTAATATTTCGTATAGTTACTCTTTAATGGATATAGAATAACATATGGGAAGGAGATTGATTTGCAGGCCGTCTAAGGCTGCACCTATACTGGAGCCGTAATTTCCACGACACGATGTCGTACGATATCGTTGGAGAAACAAACACATAGCTTGTAATGCAAGTGCCCATACTGGAGCCGTAATTCCCAAAACGACGAGGACCGTTGAACGAACGACCGTCGTACGACGGTTGACGTCAGATGCGCCTACACTGGAACCGTATTCTCACGAAACGATGTCGTACGACGACTATGAAAAAACAAACACAGGACTTGCAATGCAAGTGCCTACACTGGACCCGTATGCCCGAAACGACGAAGGACGTCAAAGCAACGACAATTTGTCGAAACAAACCTGTTTGTTTCCAAAACGATTTTCCAACACGACAGCCCACGATCAAAGGAGGGTAGAGAATGGGAGTTTTGTTTGAATTTTTTATGAACATGCTATTAAAAATCAGCGCAATAGGAGATAAATTAATGGAACCTTGACAAAAGATGAATAGCAATAACAAAACCATATCGTTTTTAATCAATAGGGGTTGTATATTCATTACAATAATTGGAATTTCTCTTGGAATTCAATGAAATTGAATAGCATTTGGTATATATAATTTCCATAGTTTTAGCGCACATGTTATAGTGAACGGGGTGATATATACAAATGACTGTAATTTCCGAATTTTGAGCCGAAAAGGATCTCAAACGACTAGCTTGAACCCATTGATATCTCAGAAATTATGAGTGGTTATGTGATATTAACATGTAATCAACGTGAAAAAAATTGAAATTTTCCTTGATAATTGTTTTTTCTAGGAACTACTACCGAGCTCATTTTTCAGTCAATATGATAATGGAGTTCAACTCGATCCATTCTTTATTTTTGGAAATATTGGGAAAATATCATTTTGAATGGCTATATCTGCGCAATCATTGGGTTGATTGAACCCATTCATGAATTTGGAATTCGTAATTGAGATACTTACCTACTCCTTGGTCCAATTCTTGAATGGGTAAAATCCGCCCAATGATTCATCAGATATCCATTCAAAATAAACAGATACACATATTCAAAATGATATTTTCTCAATACTTCTAAAAATTCAGATTGGATCTTATTGAACTCACTCGATTGAAAAATGATGGCTGTATGGTTCATACAGAATTTCCTGATGACCATATGAAAAGAACAGCGCCAAACCTTTCCATCAGGAAGTGAAAGTGCATTTGGCGGGGTCAATACGTGAAAAGATTAATGCTTTGGTAACGAATTTGGCCATGCACGCAAAAGCTCAGTACTTTTCTAGAATTTTTTTTCTTGTGACACGATACGAAGTTATGCACATTTGTATCGGTACTGCACGAACACCCACTTGATCCATTCAACCAGATAGATTATTTTTGATTCACCGAGAAGAAAATTCTAAAAAAACTAACGTGAAGTCAACAGTTCCTGAGCGCATGTTCAATTTTTTTGCCAAGGCGTTAAGTAATTCGATATCTAACAGGGCTTTGTTGGTGATGTTGATACATAAAATTGGAGTTTCGATTTTAGGTAGGTAGGTGTAATTTTGCGAAATATTTTTCCGGTGATCCTCTAGCCCTTGATATTGAACTCTTTCTCTTCGTGAGATAGGCACTGCTTGGAGTAAGATTCCATCAAATATTCTTTCAAAGGATATGCATCGTTCCTCAAACATAATGAACGGTCAATATCAATCCCTTCGACTGTTGATGGTTGCGGTTAGGTGGAATATATGGTACTTTTCTGAGGATGTGGACAAAGTATAAACAGAAAAAGTTCCTCCGTCTCTGTCTTCCAAAATAAATTTTGGATAGATATATCAGAGGAATCATTGAGTGATTTTACCCATTCACGAAATCGGCTCTTGAAACATTAATCGAATTTCTAAGTTGTTTCTTTAGGGAGTTATTGGTCGTGACATCTGAAAAAAACAACTTAGAAACTCCACATTTGTGAAGTAGGTTACGGGCTTAAGAGGAAACAATACCTCGAATATAACAGGGTGACTTTTGGAGGCCAGAGTTCGTTTTTTTCAAAAAACTTTCTATATTCAAGAATTTTCGGGAAAATAAAAACTGAAATAGAGTGAAAAATGGAAAAATAAATAACATTTCGCATTAAAACTTTCTATATTCAAGAATTTTCGGGAAAATAAAAACTGAAATAGAGTGAAAAATGGAAAATAACTAACATTACGCATTCTCACAGAATAATTGAGAACATCCAGAAAAATAATTTTCAAAAAATACATCACTGATGCCTGCAGAACGACACCCTGTTCTCTCCTATAAACACGGAAATTTCTCCGAATTCTAATATTTCTGGCGGCTATTCGCAACGTTAAAGCATGCTGACTGTGGGTGGGTGCCTGACCTTGAGATATTAACGAGGTTTAATAAAACTTGAATGTGGCTGTGTTGCCGAAATGTAATTTAGTAGCATGTGGTAGTGTTTGCTCTCAATCATGAATGTAGAATTCGTGAATGTGTAAAATCCGCCCATGATTCTGTGTATATACTCATTAAAATTTTACTTTCCAAATATTTTCAAAATTACAGATTATATCGAACTGAAATCCAGTAGTTCCTTGTAAAAAGGCAGCTTCAAGGTTCATGAAGAATTTTGTGGTGATCGGTGCGTTTTTATTTTCATCGAACTGATTAATCAGTATATTCCCCCCTCTCTCTTTTTATGTTCTCCACCGAAGAAGAGTGATCAATTAATCATTTTGAAGAAAATAAAAACACAGGCTACAATATAATCATATTATCAATAAATGTTTCTATCAGGAAATAGAGCTGGGTCAATAAGTGAGAAATTACAGCTTTTGCAACCAATATAGACATATGAACAAATCAACAACGGAATAGCACATCTTTTTAAGACTTACATCTATAAATATTGAGATTTTTGAACAAAAATCTATGACTATCAGAATGGAATAGATAGAATATTCATCTAAAGAGGTAAATTTTTTAAAATGACCTTTAGTTTATGAAATTACACCCATATTCAAACAAATTTTCTTCTTTGTAATAACAGCACAAGTGCTACCTACCTCTATGGTCTGCCTTCTTCTTTTCAATGGAACTCCTGGACTCAACCCTGCCTCATTATATTCTTCAAATTCTTTTCTTTTAACTGGTTTCCTTGTCGAACTCTCTTTACGCAAAGTTTTCCTCTTCTCTACACAATTGTCAATAGCATCTCTTGTAGCACTAATCCAATCATTTGTAACTGACAGTTCTCTATCGTACAATATGAAATCATCGTCCTGACAATGTATTTGAAAGCAACCTTTTTCTGCATTTTCAATAACAATGCATTTATTCAAGGGAAATATTTTTTTACATTTAAGTGAGTTG
This sequence comes from Myrrha octodecimguttata, assembly GCA_958510865.1. Lineage (NCBI taxonomy): Eukaryota > Metazoa > Arthropoda > Insecta > Coleoptera > Coccinellidae > Myrrha > Myrrha octodecimguttata. The sequence continues at coordinate 16,954,136 of OY294056.1, forward strand.
GGCTTTAGAGTACTGCATTTCATCTTACAAAATAAAATAAGGTCACTCAATAAAATGACATAAAACTTTTCACTAGGCCCTACTTTTCTGTCAAACTGTAATAAAATGCCCTCTTTCAGTAGATTTCTACCTGGGGTTATTATTGATGGTTGGCCATTTTTTATGAATCTTTGTACTTCCAACAATCGTTGCATATTTTCCTGGTCTTCGATCACTTTGTTTATGTGTTTAGCTGCCTCTTCTACTTTAAAAAGGGACTCGGAAATACTTTGATAGTCTGTCTCTGTTGGTAATGAGAGCTCATGAAGTTGTTGAAGAAGAAGTTTATATCGTGGAATTCTTTGAATCGGAGCAATCAGCAATGCAGATAGTTTATTTTGTACCTCAGGTCGTGTCTCTTGCTTCTCCATAAAATCATTGAATGTTGGATTTATATTTCTTACATTCTGAAAACCAAAAACAGTTATTGTATGCAAATAATATTTAGAATTTTTGATTCCAAAGAAACCAAATGCAGAATCATGATATCATACGCCAATCTCTTCAATTAACCCTGCGTTACCCGCGGGTCCAAAAATAGCACGTTAACTCACAGGTGAGCATTCTGGTCACTCATACTTTTTTGCCATATCAGCGTGAAAAAATTATTATGGGGACAATAAAATTTAATTCAGTAAACAACAAAATATTTCTCTATCGAAATTGAAAGAATATTGGTAAAGAATTAATTAAAGACCTAGAAAAGCACCGCCGTGAAGGCAGCAGCTTTTGCGCGCATGTTCAATGGAGACGACCGCTTTGGAAACGAATTTAAACATGCGCCCAAAAGCTGCTGCCTTGTCAGCAAGGCTTTTCTAGGTTTTTTTCGAAAAACTGCTGGATTTCAATTCGATCTAATCTGTATTTTCGGAAATATTGGAAAAATAAAATTTTCAATGGATATATCTAGGGAATCATTCGGCGGAATTTTCCAATTCACGAATTCGACCTACCCTACAAATATCGAGTTTCTACGTTGTTTCTTTCAGAAGTTATTGTGTTTATGGTTGGCCGTCAGGACGACCGTAAGAAGCTCTTCTTGCTACAGCACTTCAAATATTATCGAAAGTCTTGCTTCTTCTTTAGTATCCGTTTTTTACCCGACCACCTGAACAACGATATAAAACACAAGATTACTACGCGGAAACACAAAATGAACTTGTTCATACTCGCCGATCTATATGACTTACACCAATACTCGCAGGTTAGCAAGTCGCTCACTTTTCAACATGCACGGACTAAGAACGCGCTATAGCAGAGCTGAATGTGTTGCAGCAGCAAAACCACTTACATACAATTGAACCTAATACCACGGAAGGGGATTAGCTAGAAGGGCATGTAGATTAAGGCAAGACACTTATTGCAGTGCCAACAACAGAAAGGTGAGCGCCGCGCTCACCCTGCGGGCAACACAGGGTTAACTTAGGCTACATAAATAGTTTTTTAATTATAGAATTGTTCATACCTCAAGAAAATCCAACGTTTTTCTGAATCCTAATGCATATGATGAATACATTTTGAAATAAGGAGCAATTTTAAGGAATGCATTAGCAACATTTATTGAACCTTTATTTAATTCCACCAGAAGAGCCTCATTAACACTATAAATCGTTTGAATGTTTCCAAAAAGGGTTTCATAATGCTCAGTACTAAGCAGTTTTTTTTCCTTGGATGGTTTCATGAAGAAATTAATGATTGTAGATAATTGGTGTACATAACTTTTTTCGCTTACTATTATCTCAAAAATAGCATTTTCTCTTTTCCTTTTTCTTCCTTCAATATTATGATTAACTTCTATTTCATCTAACACATCAAACACTCTCTTTTTAGTTCTTGTTGTTAATACATTCCTTTCATGAAGAACCTGCTTCAACTCTTTGCTGAATTCAACATTTGCCGTAGGTGTTAACATAAGGGAAGAAAATGGAGCTCTATTATTTCTCTGTTTTGGAGTATCAAGGGACTGTGTTTTTTCACCGTTCATATTTACCACCTGTAAACTGTAAAAATAAATAAATCGTAGATTTGAAAACTACAACCACAGAATACGAAGACTAGCACCACAGAATACAAATATCTAGCACTACAGACCATAGAATAGCCTAGAACTACATGCTACAATCACAGACCATCAACACAACCTCTTTTTCCCGCTTTGTTTATGTTATGAAGTACAATATTTTCAACAATTCGCAACTACTGCTAAGCGATGCGCCCTCTGGTGATAAAAATTCGAACACTTCCAAGCTAGTAGTTTTTCGACGTGCCTGTTATTCCAACGTAATTTGCTTACTTTTGTACTTCATTTTCGAGCTTTCGTGTTGTTCTCCGAGTTGAAATTTTGGTATACCGAAAGTGTTTGTAATATTCATCAATCGATTCCTTTCTTTCCGATTAAAATTTTCGATTGTATTCATTCGAAATGGCATCCTCCCGAAATTACTATTGTTGTGTACCTCAACTCAATGTTATTCATGGTCAAAGAAGAAAGGATCATTCATTGCCTCTAGTTTTAATTTTTTCCAAACCCAAATGAAAGTAAACTTAATTTGGAAACAGCATTTGGCCGAGAACTCAATGATAGAAGAAAGTCCTGCTAGCTTTAGAAATTGAAGATTGGAAAACAGGTCACGAAATACATGAAAGTATATGTTCACTGCATTTCTCTGAAGATGTTTGTTTTCATAAAGGTAAATTACCTACAACGTATTCATTTCGAAACAACTTCATGTCATGATGTTTTCAGGTGTAAATGAAAATAAGAGAATTTGGAAGAAAAATGCTGCAGAGAAACTATCGAGCACTTCTGCAGCTACCTAATTCACATACTACACAAAATCTTATTCTAAAAGAGTGATCTGGTTGACAACCTGACAAAAACTAGATATACTGTTTAACTTGATAATAGCTGAAGTTATTCATATAAATACATTAATACTTTTCATTTCCATATATAGGTAGGTTGAACCAGCTGAAACATTTTTCATTTTGTATGTGTATCTTGAGCTGCTGTAATATAAAAATGAAATCCATTATGTGTCTATCTGTTTCCCTTTCTTTAGAAATACGATGCAAAAGAACTAAAGCAGAAAATCTGTTTTCATTTTATTGATTCACTCGTTTGTAAACAAAGAACAAGTCGAATCATTTGGACTGATTCTAGAGTTACCACATAATATAGCCTGCATTGAGCACTTCTTCACATAAATAAGAGTCCTTAAATTACTTATTGAGGTGCCTATTTTTCCAGAAATTCAAGTAAACTTAGATATTGGTTTATTTTGATCCACCAAGCAACATACACTAAAATAACACCGAAAGTATCCTCCAGTAACGATTTAAAGTACGATTTTATATCGTGATCCATACGAAAAGTTCCTTCTCAAGAAATCTTACACACAATTATAATAATTTCTTTAAATATTCAAGCTCTACCTAATAAATTTTCGTTCTCCACCACATTTCTAAGGTTTGTTTACATAAAACTACTAGCTTGGACAGGTTCCAAATGTATCCGTTAGGGCGCTGGCATCTTCGCAGAAGTTGCCATATGCAAGGACCTCCATGGTTCTATGTCTGTACGTACCTTAAATCATGATGAAAAACATGATGTGTTCATTTGAAAAAAAGTGACGTCAGCAAGATCAAAATACAAGGAAATATATATACCGGTGTGAAGTTAGCTTCCAAAAGATAGCTGACAGCACAGAATACAAATACAGACAGAGTTCCCGAAGATACCCGAACGGGTTGAGAGGATCAGTGGCGTGCATTAATTCGGTAGCGCAGCAAAATATGGGTTACGAAATAAATTTTCAACTCATGAATCTGAATAACGTTCGAAAATGTCATTTGTGTTACTGACTGTGTTGATATAAAATTGTTTAGTAGTTTTTCCATCTAATAATAAATAATAATTAAGCATTTATAGTGCGGGAATACGGGATATATCAAAATGACTTATGGCCATTTTCAAGATTGAAAAATGGTCTCGATTCACAACCTCGAACGAAATGTTTATTGCAACATTTCAGATGGGCTACGGTAAATTTTATATAACCAGCGGAGGAAAATCCCTTTAAATTCTAATATAATTGTATAATCTATCTAGGAAGATAATCGTTCGTGTCGCATCAATTAAATCCTTTGAAATTTTTTATTTTTCAGGTCTGCATTGATCAGCCCTGTATGGAAATGATATTTAACATGTTCACATTGACATCCATAAAAAATATTTACTTTCTCTGATTGCAGTCACCCCGTTTCACCCCCATTCGCGAAGTATCGAAATCGTCAGCTATCTAGAGCGAATTCAAACGTTTGTAACTTTTTATCGTTCAGGTCTGCATTGATGAAACCTGTGTGGAAATGTTAACTAACATTTATAGATTGACATCCATAAAAAAAATTCACTTGCTCTGCTTGCAGTCACCCCGTTTCACCCCTATTCGCGAAGTATCGAAATCGTCAGCTATCTAGAGCAATTTCGAACTTTTGTAACTTTTTATCATTCAGGTCTGCACTGATGAGACCTATGTGAAAATGTTAACTAGCATGTGTAGATTGACATCCATAAAAAAAATTCACTTGCTGTGCTTGCCGTCACCCCTTTTCGCGAAGTATCGAAATCGTCAGCTATCTAGAGCAATTTCGAACTTTTGTAACTTTTATCCTTCAGGTCTGCATTGATGAGACCTATGTGGAAATGTTAATTAGCATGTGTAGATTGACATCCATAAAAAAATTCACTTGCTCTGCTTGCCGTCACCCCTTTTCACCCCTTTTCGCGAAGTATCGAAATCTTCAGCTATCTAGAGCAATTTCGAACTTTTGTAACTTTTTATCCTTCAGGACTGCATTGATGAGACCTTGCCTAAAGGAGCAACTATAAATACGGCCCCTTGTTTTTCTTACATCATGCCTTAAATATATTTGATGTTCTTTGCCTTAGGGCCGGTATTTTAAAACTTAACTTTAACTTTAACTGACAGTTGTGATAGGACAACAAACGTTAGGTTCATTCGGGTTCCAACAATAACTGTCCTAGAACTGTCAGGAGTTTGCGCATTAGAGTTGGTCACGTTCGGGTTTTGTCGAACTGTTTCAGGACCGACTTGATTTGTGTTCGGGTTTTGTCAGAATCATCCTCGGACGGTCCTAGAACTGTCCCAGAACAGTACCTGCTTTCTAGTGGGTACTGTTCTGGGATTTCTACCGCCGCATGGTCAGCGTTTATATTTTGGACAATGCCATTGAAATCCGAATAATTGAACATATTAATTAGGAGTTGTGTTTGTGTTTTGATGCGTTTTTTAATTTTAATCGATTAGTCTATTATCGACTACCTAATCGTTAACATATAAAAGTATATTTTACTTCCAATCAGAAAAATTCCGATGACAATTACAAAGTTGTGTTTTAATTTTCAACAACATTAAATCGATAGATTTCCTTTTTGAATCGAATCGAAGATTTTTTTCATTTTCAATATTCGAAAAGGATGTGTATTGTGAAAAAAATCAAATATAATAATTCTGTTTGAGAAATGAAAAATGAGAAAGAGTTTTTTTTTTCATACTCTTCTGGTTGGTCGAGAGATTTGATGACGTTTTGTCCATTGTATTCCTATCGCCAGATTTAATTCATTATATTACTAAGCTGATTAGAATAAAAAAATTGATTTTCATCTCGCTTTTTCTGTCCTTAGTTCTGTTCGGGTTTTCATATAGTTTGAACTGTCCTAGGATAGTTCTAGGACTCGAAACGTCTGCTCATCGGGTCTGCGCAGTTCGGGAACAATCCTAGGATAGTCCGGAATGAAGTTATTCAACTTCTCTGTTCTTTCGTCTATCACTTTGTATTATTGTATTCTATGGTCAATAGTCCATCTGTCATCTGTCTCTTGTCTCTGTGGTATGTCGAATATTTGGCTGATGCAATATCATAATATAATATAAGGTTATTTGCAAATCCAATTTTATACGAAAAATAGTTTCTAGCAGCTGAGCAGCTACACTTTTTTATTTGTAATCGAAATAATTGAAATCAAGTTATTATGGCGGAAGATGAAGCGGTAAGTTTAAAATTATTTATTTACGAATATTCCAGAATGAACATGTGGGGGCGTTGGTTGGTTTTCATAACGTGGACACCATTTCAGTTTCCATGTTAACGTTGGTTATCCTTAAATGAGGCTCTTTCTCATATTGAAGATACGCTTCAATGCGAAACTAAGGCCCAATTTATGCATCATAGTCACAAGCATAAGAACCAAACCTATGCACCATAGTGATAGTAGTCTTAACTGATTAGCATTATATATGACTATATGTTATTATACTCATGATGATCTACTTTGTCACTTTTGGGCTCAGTTTATTTAGCATAATAGTTTTTATAATTATGAGAATGAAACCTGTGCATTTCTATGGAAGTTTAAACGAATTTATGCATCATGTTTACAGCTTAGTACGGCGATATGACATTGCTACGATTGAGTCGAAGTCGCAAAGACATTCTTGCACTTGCAAGATTTAAAAGATATGCTTTGGCACTTTACTTGCATCAAACAAATGGAGTATTCACAATCATAATTTTTATTTTCAATCTGGAGCCTCTATGAGTTGAACTGTGTCCTATCAAATAAAACCGAAAAAGATTCAAAAAGCAAAAGAATCACCATATGTGGTAGCCATCACATGTATCTCAGCTTGAACCACCTGCATCACCAACTGTTCAAGATGCTGTACAAGACACCTAAATTCCCTTGAGACTTCTAAGAGCATTTGAATATGATATCCTCACTAAAGTTGATAAAATCGCATTTGTAGTTTATAACTTTGGAAAAAATTTTTAAACATATAAGAATAAGCGATTTTTTCAAACCAACATGAATACTCACGTATGAATTTTAATACGTACTTGAATTTTCGATGTATATTATTTGTTAAATAACATGTATGAATGAAGGCTTGTTTCTCATTAACTAGTGACGATTTCGTGATTACGCGAGTTTTTCCATCAATCAGTTGAACTCTTACCTAAATTACTCGAACGTTTGATGAGAGGAATTGTAAATAAGTCAAACAGTTTTTATGTTCCATGTAGTTCATCTCATCGAGATTTCACTGTATATGTTTCCGCCTACAATGGGTGTTATTGATATAACTCAAATACTGAGACAACATTACATGGGCATGCGTATATCAACTGAAACTCAACTTTGTATGTGCTAGCAACTTGTACTGCCAGATATATATTCATGCGTTAACATTAGGTGGCAAAATATAGTAATATATAATCTGTCATATTCTCCGTGTTGGTTTCCTTGATAATTAACGAAGGGGGGTGATAATGTCTACAACTAACAGTTCTTTTTTTAGATCATTTTTCTTTGCCTATATGTCAGTTTGGATAACTGTAACTATAACCGGAGCTTTTGGTCCATCGCTTGAAATCGATTTATTACTAACATGTCATAATTATTACCAAGTGACAACCCAATATTATAACCTATTTCTTCGATTGGTGACTCGACTTCACTTCTGTGTTCTTAGGGTGTGTTCCTCTCAAAATTCTCAACTTCATTCAGTTCTTCCATATTATCCAATCATAATCGTTCTCTACCCTAATCAACTATAAAGTTAAACAACGGTTTATATTCAAAATTTGTTTGTACATTAAGGGGTTTTCCTTGCAACATCGTGCCTGCAACAGTGATTCAAATTTCAATTCTATTCGATATGTATTTTCTGTGGTAAGTATTGCGAAAAATATGTTGAATTTTTCTTTAAATTTAAAGTTTTGAAATTATTCTCGCAATGTCAAATGCTTAAGAGACAAGATTGAAACTATTTATACAATGCCGCCGTTTTTCGTATGACTCAAGCGCTTTTCTTATTGACCTCGAAGAATGGAACTATTAAATTTATTTTACAGTTCCAAACATCACAAAGGATGCATAGTCAGCTATTCAGTACCTGATATTTATATAGTTTTATTGTTTTGAACCTTAAATCCTTGATGAAGGTCCGACCTCTGACCCAAATGTCGGTTGCATTTTGTTATGAACAAAGAATAGCCAATAGGCAATAAAAAAAATCGACGTAGATGACCGCTTCGGCAATGAATTTGAACTTGCGCGCGAAAGCTGCTGCCTTCACAGCAGTGTTTTTTTAGATTTTTTTCGATAAATTACTGGATTTCAATTCGATCTAATCTGTATTTTTGGAAATATTGGAAAAATAAAATTTTTAATGGGTATATCTACGGAATCATTGGGCGGATTTTATCCATTCACGAATTCGACCTTCGTAATCAAGCCCCAAGCCTTCTATACAAATATCGAGTTTCTAAGTCGTTTCTTCCGGAAGTTATTGTGTTTACGGTCGGCCTAACGGTCGACTGCGTAAATACAATAACTTCCGAAAGAAACAACTTAGAAACTCGATATTTGTAGAGAAGATTTGGACCTTAATTACGAAGGCTGAATTCGTGAATGGGTAAAATCCACCCAATGATTCCGCAGATGTACCCATCCAAAATTTCATTTTCCCAATATTTCCAAAAATATGGATCAGATCGAATTGAAATCCAGTACTTCATCGGAAAATTACAGTTCGAAGGTTCATACAGAATTTAATGAAGATGATATAAGAAAATCACAGAATTTTTTTTTCAAATTGTTCTAATGACACGATCATCACGAAATTCTGCATAAAGTTGTCTTTCAGCATCTTCAAACTAGCTGCGAAGTGTTATCAGGATTGAATCAGTATTTTTCGAGTTATACCGAAAAAGCAACGATATCGAGAAAAGAACCTCGAAATTTGTCACATTTTTTTTCCTGATAACTCCAAAACTTCGATAATCGTATCGAACTGAAATTTGGTACACTGCGGTGAAATATGAAGCTCAAAGTCCTAGTAGTTTTTTCCTGAATATGATGAACGGTTTTCGAAAAAAAACATTTTTTGGTAAAAAATTTTTTTTTTTTAATATACTGACAGTATTATCCTGACAAAATTTGGCTCAAAGTTGCGCGTTGTTATACTCGACCCAACTGCCAAGTTTGAATTCAATCGCTTAAGTAGTTTCTGAAATAAAAAATAAATAACTTAAAAATTTCAAGTGGCTTTAACTCCGAAACTATTCGACTGATTTGGCCCATTAACGAACTTAACCGCGGCATTCCAATGCGCGACCTACCCTGAATGTTTCAAGTAGCTAGCTAACTCCGTTCGACAGTTATCGTGTCCACGGCCGGCCGGACAGAATCGATTTTGCCACCGGATTCGTCATCAGTGAGTCCAATCTAGGCGTTTGAGACCATTTTCGGCTCAATCTTCGAAAATTACAGACATTTGGACAAAACGATAGCACGCCGTTCTCCTAGAACATGCGCGCAAAAAGCAACGATATCGAGAAAAAAAACTCGAAATTTGACGTATTTTTTCCCGATAACTCCTAAACTAATAATCGTATCGAACTGAAATTTGGTACCCTGCTGTGAGATATGAAGCTCAAAGTTCGATTGGAATTTTTTCTGAATATAAAGAAGTTTTCGAAAAAAAAATGTTTTGCAAACAAATTTTGAAAAGAATTTACTGACAGTATGATCCTGACAAAATTCGGCTCAAAGTTGTGCGTTGTTATACTCCACCTAACTGCCAAGTTTGAATTCAATCGCTTGAGTAGTTTCTGAAATAAAAAATAAATAACTTCAAAATTTCAAGTGGCTATAACTCCGAAACTTTTCGATCGATTTGGCCCATTAACGAACTCAACCACAGCATTGCTCGATCTATTTCGAATGTATTGTCTCTGACACTTCACAATTCATGATTTTGTATAATTCGGTTTTAAGGCGCGAACTGATGGACCCGATTAACGCTCAAGCGATGACTGAGTTGTCAGATGCTCTCCTGCCAAAATCGCGCGATCCTTTTTTGTAGTTGAAACTTGCAACTTCAAGAAAATGACGGGATATTCAAAACACTCAAGAGATTATTTATACTCTTATCTTATGATTATAGGCATTTTTTTATCGAAACAAGTTCTTAGTCCTATGAGGTCTTCGAGTTCAACGGATGAGGAATTATAAGTATATTGAAAAGTATTTTTTCAACTATTGTCCTAGAGGAATTATGTACTCAATTGGAATCTTATAATGACGATATATAGCAGTTTAAAATATGCATGTAATGTGATGTCTTTTCAACATCAAGACGAAAATAAAATGTGATTTTCACGCATTATAAAATATTATATTGATTTATCTTTCTACTTCAAATGACCATTCCTGCAGAACAAACGTAATTCCATCAAAACGATTTTTTCGATAGCCATGTGCTTGCCCATAAGCGTCTATTAATTCAAAATTCAATTATTAAAAACTTATACTATACTTGTTGAAGAACCAGACCAACTTGTGAATAAATTCATACCATTTGAAATGTGACATTTCATGAACAATCGCGCGTTTTCATGACAGATGTCAGCCGCAAATTACTGACATTGGTCATTATTTTTTAACTCGTCCATGAGTACGAGCCTTTGAGAATGGTAAACTGCAAGCTGCAAATCCAAATTGGGTGAAACTATGCCAATTGGTCGATCATTCCATACGTCACTCGTCACAGCACGATTCTACGTTTGATTAACAGGTGATCATGCCCAACTGCTTGATAGAGTGAAAGGTCGTAAACTAGAAAGAGTGAGTGAAAGGGTGAGTGTCTCTGACATCTAACGTCACGTCGTTCCCGTTGAAAATTGAGATTTTTGGCGTCGATTCAATTTCTTCAGTATTCTCATGGATAAAAAAATCGATCCCTATAATAAAAAAAAATCATGGTAAAATCTCAGTTTTCAAGAATTAATATTATAATTATTCTTCTGAAAGAAGCAAGATATTGAAAATTGAATAATAATAGTTCAAGGTGCTGTTCTAGAGCCACTTCTTCACTATAATCTATATTCGTTACTAGGGCATTTGGCCAGTGTTGCTCGCCAGGGATTCGATTCCATTGATCAATTTTACTTTCAGTCCTGATATCCTTAACACGATTTCCCGCAAAAGATATCCAAGTAGGATTTTTTTACCACACCAAATCTACACAGGTAACTTTTACCATAAGTTGCACAAGCTTCTGAGGGTTTTCCACGAAGCCTAGAGCCTAGGATAATCGGAAAATTGTTGTGGCGTATTTTTGAATTCAGAAATGTTTTTCACAATTCTTACTTAGCCTACACCTATCGAAGCGGGAACAAAATCCAGCATTTGTAGATAAATTGATCTAATAGGACCGTCCTCAACAATATGTGTGTATTTGCCTAAGAGCGATGGTTGCAAGATTCCTCAATAAATTGTAGTGAAATTTCCGACAGATCGGCGAGGGTCATCGCGTACTGATGTGTGGCGATTTTAACTATGCCGGTATCGAGTGGACGAGACCTGCCCCAAAAACAGACCAGGCTATCTTTTTGGAGCCGGTGAATATTGACAGCAAGTATGCGGAAAGTAGGAAGTTAGGTTAAATTATTCAATAATTTCGATTATGATCTGAAACTTTCGTGGGTAAATTGGGATTCATTGCCTGGTGATACTAATGTTGATTAATGTTCAATATTTCTTCTGTGTATTTCATGGGGTAACCTCTGAGTTTTTACCACCCATGACCACTTACCCTAGATTTTCGGTATATTCCTCTTCTGGAACTATCAAACTAATACGTCAGAAAAATAAATTGCATTCAATGTTGTACCGTAAGTTGGAGATCTCACCAGATTCCAATGAACTCTATATTATATACCTGGAAGGGACCCGTTTTGAGCGACAAGTGAAGCCAATTCGTTGCTTATGCAACCCGCGAAGTGGACGGGTATCTATCTCTTTCTTCCTCATTGCAGTAAAGGGAACTTGTCGCATTTATTCTAAATATTTTTAATTTTTCGTTTCAAATTAGGAGAACCTGAATTTTTTTCTGACTAATTCGTGAATAAGGCAGGATTGAAGAAGATCGCACATGTTCAAGTAAAATTTCAACTTAGTGAGCGCTTTTTCTGGGGAACAGCGCGTTATCATCCTCCGTAAATTTGCATTTTTTTGCCGAAAATCGTTCCAAGCGACCAGGTTGGACTCATGATGAAGAGTTCAGTGTCAAATTGAATTCTATTCAGCCGCCCGTTGCCACGATAACTTACTACCGAGAAAAGCTATAGCGACTTAAAAAATTCAAAATAAGGTCGTTAATGGGCAGAATTTACCTTACAATTTCGAAGTTATATTAATTTCAAATATATTATTTTATTTCCTCTATATCTCAAGAAGTACTGATGCGATCAGATTGAAACTTGCTAACTCATTGCATGAAGAATCGTTAAAAAAATATTTTTTTCGGAAACTAGCAATGAGATTTCAATGAAACTTGGCGCAGAACTTGAAGTCGAATCTGAACAGCAATGTTCGAGATTTCAGCTCGATTCGACACACATTTCCCAAAATATCGGAAAAAAGTATGTCATATTTCGCATTGGCAATGAATTTTAACCACCGCTTAAATTTTCCTGACTTCAAGTCAGTGCTTTTCGAGAAGTATTTTCCTATGTTCCTATTATTTAAATTTATTTTTATGATGATGAAACTATCGTCAATCGTCAATGCACAGCTCACACCAACATAATTCTTCACTTTTTGAACCACACGCGGTGAAGGCAGAGAAAGTAATGGCATATCAGACAAAAATAGATATTCATTTTCAAAAATATTGCTCTTTCTAAATGATGTAATACCCAAACCACCTGAATTTCCAAGTAAAACCAAATTTGAGCCGTTAAACACCATTTACTTCAACGGGTGTGACAGGGAGAGGTTACCGTCCATAGCGCTATCTTTGTTTCGTTGCCCCTTGTTACGCTTTAAGCTTAGTTGAAGAAGGGTCGGGTCCTTTCCAGGTAGTAATATAGAGTTCTATGCCAGATTCATAGAATTGCGAAAATTGTCAAAAAAAACGAATTTCAGCTGACTACCGAAAACATCTCTCTCACATTGAAGAAAGCCTTTCGTCGGACCCTGAAGATTTTTTAACTTCTTGAAACTTAAAAAAAACACGGTTACCCTTCTAATACAAATCTATTGTAGCGAATTATCCTCGGGCTATTGCTGACTACTTCGCCAGATACTGAGTCTCTTCGAACCGATAGGCACCGTCGATAACTATATGCCTGGCTCCGAGACCGGTGTGAAAAGAACGGCCAACAATTCGGTAATATTCAATTATCCTTAGAGGAAGTTCAACTGGCGTTATTATCAGTGAATGTTCAGAAGGGCCCAAGGGATGGCATTTCACCCATTTTGTCAATAAAGTGTGCACCAAATTTAGCCTACCCTCTACACTATATTCAATAAATCTTTGTCATCGTAAAATTTTCCGAACATTTGGAAGTTGACGTATGTTCCAATATTCAAAAGCGGACACAATATCTCATTGAGAACTACCGTCCTGTAAGCATATTATCAGTATTTCCCAGGCTATTTGAGTCTGGTTCATAGATACCTTTCATTTCATCTAAAGAAAATCATAATGGATGAAGTGCACGGTTTTGGAAGTAGCCTACTAAGTGTTGAGACGAACTTGCTTCATTTTTCATATTTTCTTGAGGGTGGCGACGAGTCCTCCGTCCAAATAGATGCCGTCTGCCTGTCTTCAGACTTCACGAAGGCCTTTGATAAACTGTGCCATACAGTTATATTGGTACAGCTTGCAGTGGTGAAGGTGACGGTGTGTGGAGTTTGAGGTTTTGGCTGATGTCTTATCTCGTGGGTAGATATCAGTACGCTTCGGATTCAAGCAATTTCGCAATACCTCTGGGGTTTCGCAGGGTTCTCATCGAGGCCCTTTACTCTTTCTAGTTTATATACTTAACATTGCAAGATGTTTTAAGTATTGTATGTTCCTACATTTTGCCGACGATCTGAAGTTGTTCATGTTTATTCGATCCCTTGTTGATTATTTGAATCCCCAGAGTGATCTGGATAGATTAGCCCAATATTGTAAGGATAATTGCTGTTGCCTTCACCTCGATAAATATTTGAAAATGTCGTTTCCAGGAACTCCAATAAGATCTCCTTTCAGTTCAAACTCAACAACCATCGATTGAAGGAATCTAGTGTAGTCAGGGATCTGGGGAAGCGCTCGACTCCAAATTGCTGTTTAATGCTCACATTAACGAGGCGATCACAACTAACTCCAGCATGATTGGCTACGTGCTCAAGCACTGAAAATCTTTCCAAAAGAATGAGACAAATTTAAAACACTACCATGCATTGGTCTTCAGTCGATTGAATTTTGCATCGATCATATGGGACCCGAGATGAGAGTTCTATATGTGGCGCTTGGAGTCCGTTTGAATAATTTCATCTGGTATCTGTCCTACAGGATATAAATAAAGTGTTCGAAAATCACGATTACACTTACGCTTGTAGGATTTTTCAGCTTCTCTGACTAGTCGATATAAGATTTATAGTCTAAGAACTAGCAACGTTTTCGAGAGAGAATTTCAGGTAGACCTGTTTTCCGATTTTTTATCTTGCTCACCCTCCTGGACGTCAAACGGCCTATCTCGCTGTCGGTAGAGGTTGCGTTTTCGAGACACAGGGTGTTAAAGTTTGAATTTTTTTCAAGTTTTGTCTGAATGTCTGTAATGCTCGAATTTTTGCCGAAAACGGTCTTGAACGACTAGGTTGGACTCACTGATGACGGATCCGTCCGGCAGCGGACACGATAACTGTCGAACGGAGCAATTCGCGCATCGGAATGCCGCGTTCGTTATTGGGCCAAATCGCGGCCAAACGGTTTCGGAGTTGAAGCCATTTGAAATTTTGATGTTATTTCCCTAATATTTCAGGGATTGCAACTTCTTTCAAAATATTGCTGAGACCGTACTGTCAATAAATAAAAAAATACCTTCGGCTCCATATTTCACAGCAGTGTACCAAATTTCAGTTTGATACGGATATAATTTTCGTAGATACTGGGAAAAAAATATTTCAATTTTCATGATTTTTTCTCGGTATCGTATTTTCAGAAATAACTCAAAAAATACTGATTCAATCATAATGAAACTTGGTTATTAGTTTGAAACAGCTGACCAAGAGAGAGAGCCTTCATGCTGGCCAAATGTTTAAAATAAACCTTAATATCACTTTCTTTTTTACGCAATGAATCAATGTTTACCTGAAAGCTTCAAACTTTTTGAGTACATCTTGAAAAACACAGATGTCCCGAAGGTCTCCATAGGAAGCTATGCATTTTTGTATTCTTATGTTCTCATCAATGGAAATGTATCCTTTCTGTGTGTAAATTTTGGTTGTTTCTTCTAGAGTTGATCACATTTTAGGGTCTATGGATTTAATTAAAAAAATCTTGCAAATTTGTCATTCGAAAATAAGTAAGAAATGGATTAAGTTTAAAATAAATACATATATAATATAATGAATAAAAAAATTTGGATTGAGTATCACAGTGGTTACAATATAAGTAAAAACTCTCAATGAACTAAGTAATCTTCAAAATTGACTGAGAAACAAACTATAGTGACAATTTTTGATATTACAGGCAGTAACAACATAGGGCATTTTTGTGAAAGAATTTTATATGACTGTATTCGGTTGATGGCTCTTTCAACATGAATCCTAGATTTTGCAATTTTCTTAATGATGAGTTCAGTCAATCACTTACAACGCTTGAGAATGGGAGCAACGTGCAGCTTACATTCAGCTTACTTTTCAAGTCCTCATTTAAAAATTCTTTCTAATCCACAGGAGCGTCGTGTTCTTATGAAAAGTATTTCAAGTCACACCTTTCGAACCGCTCTCTATCAGAAATTGCACACTCAAATCCTTCACAAGCATATGTTATAGCACACTTGGATAAATACCAACCAAGAATTTGATGTAAATGAATTATTATAACTTGAATACAAATTACCTTGTAGAAAACGTGAAGCAGTTTATAAGGCAATTTCTGTACCGTCAATGGGGGTTTTTCCTTTAAACGAAAATGCAGTAATTTTCGTGAAAAACCTTTAGAACATCACATTTCAAACTTATAGTTTCAATATTATATTGTTAAAAAAATGTTTGATTACCTAACACTGAAAAATAAAAATGGGGATTTGCATTCAAAGGAATTTGTCTTGAGTGCACTATATGGCAACGTCGAATTCCGCTTTCTCGGAAAGAAAAGGACGTCAAATGTGTTACTTTGCTTAGGAAACAGAGATAGCTATACTTGGATCTGGTTAGAGTAGAAGACAACGACCAAGGAATAGAAAAAAAAGAGCACAGACTGTCATACTGTCATATTACTGACAAATCGCAAACGGAAATTGTTTGGTTATATTGACAAAGAACACGTGTGTACCACAGAATAGGAATAAATATTTCATTATTCTATAGCCGAAAAAGCTATTCTACTAAACACCGTTGTCACTTCGTGCATGCCTGGCAAATCTCAAACCCCAATTTTGAAATTTGCATTTGCAGTAATAACCCAAATTCAGGAAAAACCCCCATTACAAGTGTTACGTTATTTCACACTATTGCATCGTGAGACCCAGGAAATAGTTGAATAGGGTTTCATTCCTCCAGACAATTTTGGAAGAAAAGTTGTTTCAACGAATAAATAGTGTTTGAGTGCCTTTTTGCGCGCATGTTCTAGGGGAACAGCGTGCTATCGTTTTGTCCAAATGTTTGTAATTTTGGATGATTGAGCCGAAAATGGTCTCAATCGACTAGGTTGGACTCACTGATGACGAATCCGGTGTCAAAATCGATTCTGTCCGGCCGTAGACACGATAACTGTCGACAGAAGCAAGCTTGAAACTTTCAGGATACGTTGCGCATCAGAATGCCGCGGTTAAGTTCGTTAATGGGCCAAATCGGTCGAATAGTTTCCGAGTTATAGGCACTTGAAATTTTGAAGTTATTTATTTTTTATTTTAGAAACTACTCAAGCGATTGAATTCGAACTTGGCAGTTAGGTGGAGTATAACACGCGCAACTTTGAGCCAAATTTCGTCAGGATCATATTGTCAGTAGATTTAAAAAAAAACTTTTTTCGAAATTTTTTTTTCCGGAAACCATTCATCATATCCGAAAAAACATTCCACTCACACTTTGAACTTTATATTTCACAGCAGTGTTCCAAATTTCAGTTCGATACGATCATAAGTTTTGGAGATATCGGGAAAAAATATGTCAAATTTCGAGGTTTTCTTCTTGATATCGTTGATTTTTTCGGTATAACTCGAGAAATACTAATTCAGTCCTGATAAAACTTCACAGCTAGTTTTGAGATGCTAAAAGACAACTTTTTGCGAAATTTCGTGATAATCGTGTCATTAGAACAGTTTGATAAAAAAAATTCTATGATTTTCTTATCATATCATCCTCATTAAATTCTGCAAGAATCTTCGAACTGTTATTTTTCGATCAAGTACTGGATTTCAATTCGATCTGATCTGTATTTTTGGAAATATTGGAAAAATAAAATTTTGATTGGGTATATCTACGGAATCATTGGGTGGATTTCACCCATTCACGAATTCGGCCTTCGTAATTAAGGTCCAAACCTTCTCTACAAATATCGAGTTTCTAAGTTGTTTCTTTCGAAAGTTATTGTGTTTACGCAGTCGGCCGTTAGGCTGACCGTAAACACAATAACTTCCGGAAGAAACGACTTAGAAACTCGATATTTGTAGAGTAGGTTTGGGGCTTAATTACGAAGGTATAATTCGTGAATGGGTAATATCCGCCCAATGATTCCGAAGATATACCCATTCAAAATTTTATTTTTCCAATATTTCCAAAAATACAGATTTGATCGAATTGAAATCCAGTAATTTATCAGTGAAAAATTTGAAAAAGCACTGCCGTGAAGGCAGCAGCTTTTGCGTGCATGTTCAAATTCGCTGCTGAAGCGGTCATCTACATTGAACATGCGCGCAAAAGTTGCTGCCTTCACGGCAGTGCTTTTTGAATTTTTTTTTATTTGTTCGTTCTGGGCTTGCAGGATCTCAATCAGTATTATCTGGCACATTTATATTTGTTTCCTGCTCAGTTATTACGAAATTTTAATTTATTTGAAACCGTGGCAGTAGCTGGATGAGAAATCGGATTGGAATTCTTTGTAAATTTCCGACAAAATGCTTTCTACAAGTGAAGGTGTTTGATGTGATATAATTCACATCTAAACAGTCATACCCACATAGTTTGATCCATTGCAGACATTTTATTATATTTGTTTTTTTCTTCTGAAACTGATGAAATTTACATGTTTACAAATTAATGATAAAGGTTGACTGGTATGGTTGTGGTGGAGTATGGTGAACATAGAACATAAATGGTGGAGGTTGGACTAGATAATTTGACAAATGTGAAAGAACTGTTGTGAGATGTGTGTTGGTTCGTTAATGTAGATTTGAGAATGGTTAAATCCAAATTAGCATGTCAATGGATAGAATTTTGGACAATTAACATATGTCTGATTCAGAAATATCACTATTATATTGGAATAGCTCCCAAATGATCATAAATTTTCTTCAGATATTTGATCCTTCATTGAAGAAAAAGAAGAAGAAGAAGAAGACTACATTTGATATTGAAGCAGCTTTGGCAGATGGAAGTGACACCCAAGAAATTGGGAATGGAGAGTTGGAAATAAAAGAAGAGGAATCTAAACTACAGAAAGATGAGGATCCTGAAGATGTAGACTTGGATCTAGACTTCACCAAAAAGAAGAAGAAAAAAAAGAAACCTTTTAGTACTGAGGAACTGGATGCTGCCTTGAATGATATAAACAATGAAGACTCAATTGAGGGTGGAAACAATGAGGATGGTATCGATGATAATTTTGATATTGATATGATAGATTTCAGTAAAATGAAGAAGAAGAAGAAAAAGAAGGATCTAGATGACATTATGGCAGAAACAGAAGAAAGAGATGATAAAGAAAATAGTAAGTATGAATAAGTACATCAAAAATGTTACGGTCAGAAAGCTGGTGTTGAATCCAGAGAAGGTATTTTAGTCAACTTGAAATTATCAAACAAATTTATTAGAGATGTTAGGGAAATCTACAATTGATTAGGCATTCGCGATCATTTCGCGATTTCACAGTAGTAGCCACTAATAAATTCATCAAAAAATTTGCCTTGAGGCTCACTGTTATTATTTTTATTCATCAATTTGGGATTCATAGAGTCTAAAAAAAGTAATGCTTAACTCTTTGTACTATATAAGCTACAGACTGAAGGTCTTAGAATCGTGTTTTCCATAATATGGGAAAAATAGGCTATCTCGTATTTTTATTCATTAATTTAGTATTCTTAGAATCCAAAAATAGTGATGCCAAACTCTTTGGACATTTAAGAGTTACAGGCTGACTTAATTTCCGTTTTATGAAAAATATACGTATACAGGGTGTCCTTTGATGATATGCTAATATATAAGGATTTGATTTTTGTAGCAATTCTAAAGGAAAGCCTCATATGAACATATGTCGTAAACAAACATTCGAGATCCAGGTAAAGTTTCTAGAAAAAAAATGTTTATAACCATAATTATGCTATTGCAGATAGATAGATAGATGCATTAATTTCAATAATTGAAAAACACTTATATATCCGATCCATTTCAGACAAAAACATAAGCTTTCATGGATCTAGATGAATTGCTTACTCTGGTATGATCATTGATGATTTTAACATATCCCAATGCTCCCAATAAGTTAAATTAATCGTGAAAATAATCTACTTCAAATATTATATTCACTTCCTACTAGAAATATGAGTAGCTAATATTATGACAGTGCTACTCCAGATGCTTAGAAGGCAATTCATTTAATTAAGTGGGGACAAAGATGATGAGCGATAAAGGGCATCAATAAAAAAAATATTATTATGCTATTATATTATGCTATTATTGCACGTAATATTTTAGTCTGACCATTCTTCTTAATGTTGGTTTGAAACACCAAGTGGCTCTTGATGTACATAACTACTCCATGACATTCAGGCTGGATGAAATTTCTTATACTCTGATACATAATAGAACAATAGAAACATAAAAAGAAATTGAAACTGAACTACGAAAACTATTTTACCTGTAGAATCTCACCTGGCAAATTCTTCCGGGTATTTGTCTTAGGTATTGTCACTTAGGACCTTTGGAACCGTTTTAACTGCACCAGAAAATGTGGGGCGAGCAGTGAATTTTGGTCTTCCACAGAGGGATTCTTTGCAGCGGCAGATTACCGACCCTTGTTGGAACTACAACTGCAGGTCAAATTTTATCATTCACATCTGGTTCGCTTGATGAAATTCGATTGTTGCTACCGCCACAGCAGTGGCTGGACTCCGGTCATTCGCTTCTGGTTCCTTTGTCCGAATTTCGATTTTTATCGGTAATAAATCGAGGGATCCTACTTCTCAGTATGTTTTTTGATTTCCTGTGGCAATCTTAATTGGTGTACACGGATCACTATGGGATGGGGTGTTATCGTCCCTAATTCCATCCAGATTTCCTAGGCCTGACACACTATAAATAATACCATTCATGTAGGGCTTATTGTTTTTCAGAAAACAAGTGTTTCTTATTTTGTCTTGCCGCCAGCAAATGTCACCCCAAAATTTTCTCTTCTTTCCTTTGTTCGAGAATTAGACCTTGGGCAATTCTTATTGTTGGTATTCAATTTCTTGGTTTCTTTGAGGGCAGCTCTCTTCTTGAAATATGAAGAAAACTCAACCTTCAACAAAGAAGTTCTAACCTAGAGGATACAAGTTATTGATATCACATTCTTTCAATTTTATATCCAAGGTTGTTTTTATTTTGGAAATCAGATGCTTCGCAGCAACAAGTTCTTCTTTTTTTTACCAAATCAAAAAGTATTTTTTGAATTTTTCTCTGATATCTTTCAAGTTTTTTCGTTTTTTCCCCCAATTCCTTAATCTCTCTTTCAACTTATAATAATCTATGGTTCAGCTTTTCTCCTTCAAACCTTTTACTTCTAACGCATCAATAGTAGTGGATCTCAACTCTTCATTACCGAATTGGTTCTTATCGGTGTCGCGCAGATACGTGATTAACAGACAAACAGCCCAGCTTAAGTCTCTCCGGAATTTTATTCTTGCTATAAAATTGCATGAGACGCAGCGCACTTGAGCGCTATAGAATACGGCAAATTAGCAAGGAAATAAATTTCCTTTAAGTATTGATCAAGGTTTAGAACTATTAAAAATTAAGTCAGAATCTTTTTTCGTGGAAAACGCCCTTGCGGATTGCAGGATTAAACTATTTGTCAAGGGCAGTTTCTTGGAAAACAGATTTCCTAATGAACAATACAGGAACAATACAAACGAAAAGCAGAGCGAACTGTGACGTTTCAGAGTACAAATCTGACTCTTTCATCAGACAGAGGAGAAAACTTTTACTAAAGACACATGATCCTGATATTTTTTAACTGAAACATCTAAAGATGAAAGTTTATTTTTTTTTCCAGTTCCATTGTGAATTTCATTGTGGGTTCTAATTTATGTATTCGAAAAATCTCTTTTCTTCCATGTTGCCAGTACGAAAACATCATCAACATATCGCCACCAAGCCTTTGGCATTGGTGAAAGTTTTTCATGCACCGTCAGCCAATTCAGTATTTGTAGTGTTTCTAATTAAGTGTTGAACGACCTGTATGTTAGTTTTGGCTAGTGAAGAACGCGATGTGTTTATTTTTTTGTTGTTGAGTATTCCCTTAGCGAGCTCAAACACGAGCTCTCAAATGAGCTTTCTTGAGTTTGCACAATGTTATGAATTGTTCCGTTTGTATTGTCGAATTGAAGAGAAATAAATAAATAAAAATATAATACTCGTGGCAGGTGAGAAAAATTTTCTCACACCTTCTTATATTAAACCTCCACATTGGTACGGCTTCCCAAAATACATAAACCACTTATTCCTTTGAGACCAATTGTAAGTTCTATCGGATCCCCATGTCAAAATTTAGCAAAATATCTATCACAATTGTTGAAACCACTAACAGTGAAAAAGGGCAGTTTTCTAAAAAATACTTAACATTTTCTGGATAAATTTTGTTTTTTTTTTTTGTAATTCAACATATTTTCGAGTGGAAGAGGTTTTTTATCTTTGAAACTTCGGAATGGCAATGGGTTCTCTGCTCTAACCTGCCATGAGTAAAAAACAGGGTGTTCCAAAATAAGTGTATCAACGGTCAACTGTAGATATTTCATGAAAAAAAAAAAAAAAAATTACCAATTTTTTCCTCTGGGTCGTTTCGGAGATACAGGGTGTCAAAAATTTATATTTTTTTCACTTTTTTGCTAATATTTCATAGACCGTTACAGAATGAAGTTTTTGTACACATTGTCAGTAAAAACATCTACTTTCTTGCACTTTACTCGGTTTTATTAGAGGTGCCAGTGGCGGAGATATTGAATTCGCACCGTAGAAGAGTTGGAGCCGCAGTAGAGCAAATTAAAAATACGCCTCAGATTATGAACAATGTTCATAGGACATGATCCAGATGTTATTGTAATGCGTGCATTCAAGCCAACGGGCGTAATTTTAAGCAATTCTTGAAATCCTGTAAACTAGAGTCGCAAAAACTAATGGAAAATAACTTTACAATTTGAACTTAAAAACCTAGTCAAATTTTGTTGGAATCAATAAACTTGTTGATTATCACAACTAATTTTTCCAATTACAAGAAATTTACATTGAGTTAGCAAATCATTTTTGATCATAAAATGCCAGTTCTTGAAAACGGTCCACTTGAGAGCAATGAACCAAGAGTATCTTTTTTATGTAAAGCACATTGGCGCACCAGAATTTGCTGTGCAAATGCAAATTTGTTCAGTGGTGTGAAAGTCGGGAGTAAAACCTTTGTGCAAATTCAATATCTCCGCCACTGGCACGTCTAATAAAACCGAGTAGATGTAATGTGTGTTCAAATTCTCTCTGTAATTCAAACGGTTCCTGAGATATTAGCAAAAAACTGAAAAAATTATAAATTTTTGACACCCTGTATCTCTGAAACGAAAACCCGGAGGAAAAAATTAAAGGAAGAAAATGTTATTTTTTCATGAGAAATCTACAGTTGACCGTAGATACACTTATTTAGGGACATCCTGTTTATTCATGAGTTGGACAAATTTTTCGATTACAATAATTGTCGAGAACTCACAATGGAATTAGAAAAGAATAATAAACTTTCATTTTCAGATGTTTCAGTTGAAAAATAAAGGGTGTTTTTTTAGAGGTATAGAACTTTGAAATGGAATGAAAGAAAGGATGAGTTTTTAAAATTGACATGAAATTGACTCTATTCAAAAGATTATGTTCTGACATTATGATTTAAAGATAATTTCTGGCATATGACCGTCACGGCTGGCTCGGACATAATCTAATCTGGAGGCCCAAATTTCAATAACTTTTTCCAACATTTGTGGCCGTATATCGGCAATAACGCAGCGAATGTTGTCCTCCGAGTGGTCGATCGTTTAGGGCTTATCGGCGTAGACTAGCGACTACACATATCACCACAGAAAATATTCCAGCGGCGTTGAATTGCACGATCTTGGAGGCCAATTGACGGGCCCGGAACGTGAAATTATGCGGTTATCAAACGTTTCCTTCGGTAAATCAATTTTGGCACGAGCTGTGTGACATGTTTCGCTGTCATGTTGAAACCACAGCTGCTGCACATCATGATTGTTCAATTGAGGAACGAAAAAGTCAGTAATCTTGACTCTATAGCTGTGCACGATGGAGGATATACTGAGTCGGGTCCTCCTCAACGCTACGCTCTACAGCAGCAATGGCTGTACGACGTCTCTGTGGATGCGTATTATCAGTTGGAGTAAACAGAACAATTATTTTCAAGATAAATTTGCACAATTTGGAAGCGTTGTTCAGGCCAGTCTATTCATGTTGAAATGTCATACCAAACTAAACACAAATCACTTAAAGGCTGACAGAATCGCCGTCAGCTAAAACAGTGTTGCCAACTTGGTCTATACCTAAAAAAAAACACCCTTATCAGGATCATTTCGATCATGTCTTTGGTAAACAAAAATTAATCCTGCAATCCGTAAGGGCATTTTACATGGAAAAAAAATGTTATTTAATTTTTAATAGTTCTGTTTCAGATATTGGGAGTGAAAAAAATCTAAAAAATAATACGAAAAAATCCGTTTCGCCGTTATAGCCGATCAGTTAGCTTTGGCCTCAATGCGACTGAATTAACTATTTATATAGGGTGTTCCGAAAACGAAGAGGGGAGATTCTCTGCTTGCTTTTTAAGAGAAAAAGTTTCATGAACAGGAGATTCAGAGTTTAAATCTTTTCAACTTTCGTTTTTCTCATAGCATTACCATTGTATAAAGAGGGATAGTAAGCCAACCTTACGGAAATATCATTTGACGGCCCTGATACCACGGATAGATGACGACACAAAAGCTGGTATCAGTGACATGTCGATTCTTAGTTCGGGTTGTAGTATGTCGTAGCTTGAGTTACGTAGGATCATAGCTACGTAGCCAACTCTACCCGATAAAAGATGGCGCAAATTCTTTCAATTAAGATGTCTCTGCGATCGCAGGTCATTTCGATGATGCGACATGGGCGGAACTAGAAGATGGGGGTATATTCATCTCAATCTACAATAGCATCGTTGAAGAATACAATGAGAACAGAAAAATAAGTATTCAAAAAAAAAGTTGAAGAAATTGACTTGCGCATCGGGAACTTCGAATGATATGTAACGGATAGAATATTGGAATACAGTTTCAGCCAATTCGATTTTAATCTGTTGTTCTTTATTTGAAATACTTCACGAACATTGTATCCTTATACACCAACGTTTAAGAAGGAATGCTAAATCTTAATAAAATTGTATAGAGAATACAATGATCCTAACAATGCTTTTTGGATTATATAACTAACGAAAACTTCTGATAATTTCCCACATGAAATAATTAGTAGTCAATTAAATCCCAAAAGTCACTATATTATGCTTCTGAGGTTCCATTTTAAAAGAGTGATAATTATTTTTGTGAAACCTCAATGGCAGGGGTTCCACGCCTTATCGGATCTGTGCGCTACATTTATCCGTATTTTCATCGTTTCCACCTAAAAAAATCTAGGAGAGCACTGACGTGAAGTTGGCAGCTCTTACGCGCTTGTTCACATTGCGAAATGGTGACTGGGAAATTTCAGTGAAATTTCAATGAAATATAAAAATTTTCAAAAAAAATAATTTTTTTCCGAATTTTTCCATGGATAACGAGATATTCGGGTTCTTAATCTAACCTGAAAATTTCAAGACTCTAGGTTCCTTATCAGTTGGTCCAACCTAGTTGTTTGAGACCAATTTCGGCTCAAAATTCGAAAATTACAGACATCGTGACGAAATAATAACGTGCTGTTTCCCAGAAAAAAGCGCGTAAAAAGGCAAAAAGGGGCATATCTAATGCAGAAAAATGAGTCATACTCATCGTTATACCTGTAGAGGTCGAAATATCATATAGAATTGATATGATTATTGAATCCTGACATATTATTTGTTATATTTTGCATCTCTTACGACTAATTCTCAAAAAAATTCCCTTGTTATAGCCCGGGGCTATTTGGAACCCGAAATCGTCGGTAGTCTACCTAGATGCTATTTTATTGTCCCCTGTTTACATTTCAAGGGTTTGTCGAGTATTATTTTCGATGTTGCGTGTCTCTCGAAGCAATTTTTCATGCAGTCAGTAATTAAAAACAAAATTTTTCGAAATTTTTTTTTCACCAAATTGTTTTCTTCGGAAAGTATCCATATATTTCAAACGAATTTTTGTCATTACTTGAGCTTCATATTTCACAATATCATACCAAATCACAGTTGGATTCTATTCTAATTTTTATAAATATTGGGAAAAAATAGTTTCAAAATACTGATGAAGAACTTCGTGCAAAGTTTCGTGATGATCGTTTCATTAGAACAATTTTAAAGAAATTTCATTTTTTTTTTAAATATTCAATATTCTGCGATCCTCTGATCTTATTATCCTCATGAAATTCTGTATGAACCTTCAAGTTGTCATTTATCTTTCAAGTACTGGATTTTATTTGATTTAATCTGTATTTTTGAAAATATTAGGAATATTACGAAGGTCGGATTCGTGAATGGGTAAAATACACGCAATAATTTCGAACAACGAATTTGAACATGCGCGCAAAAGATACTTTTGCCAGGGGCTTCACGCCTAGGTGGATTTGTGCGTTACGTTTATCCACATTTTCATCATTTTCGCCTAAAAAGGCAGCGTGATCAAAAGTGTAAATGAATGAAGGATTTTTTTGTGCAGAAACTAAGTCACAGTTGCCGTTACACCTGCATTCTTTGATGAATCATACAATATTGAAATAATTTATACATTCTAATAAAGTATCTGTTACATTTTGGTGTCCAAACGAATAATTTCTAAAAATTCCCTGGTTATGGCCTAAGGGTTACTTGTCACCCGAAAGTGACGCACGTCCTATTCCAGATGGGGTTTTATTGCCCCTTGCTCACAATTCAAGGGGTTTGTCAGGTATTTTCACTCGGCGTTTTTGTCGTTTCAAAATTGCTGTAGGAAAACAGGGGACAGAGTTCAGAAAAAACATCACTTTGTAGATTTGCCATCGGAATTGGCATGTCACATAGGGTGAACTCTGAAATGTATTTGATATGCCAAATTTTAGTGGAATATCTTGTGAACTGCATTTACTATGAGAAGGAAACTTGAAAAAAATCAAACTTTAACACATTGTATCTTGAAAACGAAACGTTTGAGGTTCCATATTTATGGAACTTTTTCCTTGAAATTATGTCAGAGAGTCTCACCTTTTTGTTTGTGCGTCCAATTTAGGAACAAACGATGAAGGTACAAATGGGAAATTGACTTCTCCGTGGTATTGATTACAATACAATTTTGAGCGTTGGTGATTAACGTGATTATTATTCGGATATGATTATTTAAAATCAATAACAATATCTGATGAATGACCCTATTTTTTCAAATTTTCTCGGGCCGCTTGGAACTTACATTGTAAAAATTGTAGCTGAGTAGTGTGTGAGTCAGATAATGATGAGTTAACTCATCGAAATGATGATTGATTAAAATTTGTGGTGAAAAGTCTTCCCCTTCTTCTAACCCGCTATAATTGCAACCCCACTTCAAGAATGGACTTCTACTAACAAACAAAAAAAACTATAATTATCAACTATATCCTCCTACAATTAATGGAACAACACGGATTTATCATTATTAATATATCAATCAATCCGATTTAAAATGAAAGAACTCAAATTCTATTCGAAAAACTTACGAAAACACAAACAACACGGAAATTATATCTTCTGTATATTATTTATAATCTAATTCAAAATGGAATAACATCAAATAAGCTTTGAAAATTTTCCGAAAAAACAAATATAAGTTTCAAAAAATATATTTGATTGATAGATTAATAAAGTTTAATTTGTCTATGGTTTGAACCTGATCTCCCTTTTTTTTGCCGTATTCTATGGTTTTGCCCTAACTAGTTTCATCCTTGTGCTCGCACTCCCCAGTTCCCCTCCCCTCTCTCTGAGTCTTGTTCATATAGTTTCATAAGTCTATGGTTTGCACAGTTGGGATGAATAAATTCAATAATCAAATAAATTATTTAGCTCCACAAAGTAGGTTAGCTGCATAAGCACGGCTCAGCTACATGGCTGAGGTATTTTTCGAGTTGCAAAAAACTTTCTCTCGTATTTTTTATTGTGCAAGCAAAACACACTAAACATTCGATGTTTCTCAGAAATTCACAATAACCTGAGTGAAAAAATCTTCAACTCTTTATGCAATCATCGAAATACTCTAAAAGGGACGTTCGAATTGACTATTCGCTACAGCCACTGTATAAGGATTTTGAATAAAAAGCTTCGGCACTATTTATCAAGAAATAATATCGTGTACCATACACGCCACTGTCTCGGTCTTCTCTTATATTTTTAAGTCTTGAAATTAGTCTGTTTGAGTTGATTACAGTTCTCTAGATAGACAAATATAGAAAACTTCATCCCTTTCTTCTACAACCTAGAGAAATATAATAGTTCCTAAAAATAATTGCATTTTTTGCGGAGATCGCCACTTCACAGGCCATTTTTATGGCAGTACCTCAACGTGAAAACCAGATGGCTCTCAAAATCGCTTCAAATCAGTTTAACATAGGGACTGGCTTACTATCCCTCTTTATACAATGGCATTACCTCGGTTAATATTTTCAAAAAGGCGAGTCTATCGCAAGGATTAATTAATGATATTCACTAGTCTTTGTCCTAAACCCCATAGCTCTTGTGCTACAGGCGGTGAATTTTCGGGAAAAAAAATTGTGATTTTATGATAACTTTAATATCAGATATTTGATCATGAAATGTGCCACAATCCCTCTGAGCATCCATAGCCATTTCTTGTCGTGGAACCTGTTTTAGTGTTTCAATCAGTAGCGTCTGAGGGATATGGTCTTTATATTGTTGGAAAAATATTATGTACGCGCCTGCGGTTTCTCGAGATAGGAATTAATTTGTCAAATCCTTATTATTAATAAATAAAGACAAATTTGATTTCTAGACTTTTCCGTCCGACACACGATTATCGCGTAATAAATAAAAACAATTAAATGCATGGCCAAATTTCAACAAAATAACTGAAGCAGTCTTATATAATTCAACCACCCATGAAATTTTTTCCACCATAATGGCGTGTCGGTCGGAATAAGTCAATATATTGAATTTGTTCTCAGATAAATAAAGATTTCAGAAATATCTAAAAAATGGGTTTCAATTTTCAGCTAGTCTGCCAACTTAGGAATCAGAATCTCATTCTGAAATATTCTGTTTATTTTTATGATCTCTACCTTCGTGCAGTAGGGGATTATCTGTGAAAGCCCATAGAGTTTATTTAAGATTCTCCCAATACCTCAAATTACTTTATAATTATAATTTCAATTTGCCTAAATTACCTTCTTTCAATTCGTTACCAGCCAGCACTTAGGCTATTATGGGATATTTACAATACTCTGATTCACCATTATCTTATGGAAAACTGATTGTTGAAGAGTTATTAAAAATTTTTACAAATCAGACAACATTAAGTTCCAATTCATGTGTGATTGGTAACTAAAATTTTATGGAAAATAATATTTGAACATCAAGTTTCCACTTATTCAGTAGGATGGTGTTATAATAATACATTAATATTTATTCTTCATTTTGATCCCTGATTCAGTTGGTAAATTTTGAACGTTTAGTTTTACTCTCTGAGTAACTTTTTCTAACCTAACTTAACTTCCTACATGCTGCAATGATATGGGGGAAGTTCCTGTAAAAGGTAAACATTTTATTGAATGCATTATGACTGAATTATGATACTGAAATAATATTGATATTGAATTGTTTCATTATCCAATTTTTTTCAAGAGCTGCAGTACTCGTCCTGATTGTAATATTTTGAAGAACATACTCAAAACAAAAGTGAGACATATAAGACCACTAGGTCCTATTGTTTCTTGTGTGGAATTATATTGATTTCTTTGTTTACGAAGAATCAAGAATTATCTGTGCTTTTAATATCTCATTAAAAGTAGATTTCCACTATGAAGAGAAGCCTCTTTGTATGGGATCAATGCATATGGGCGTAAAAGTTCGATGAACTGCTTGAGTTTTGAATTGACTTACATTTCCTATTCCTATTTTAGGTGGGGAGGCCACCACTCTCAGGGGTTGATATTTCGAAAGATATTATTACCATAAAAGAAAATTGTTTAAGGAATAACATTAAATATTCACAAATCAAAACTTTGACTATCAAACATAGATTTCCAAATTGCTGGAAACTGTACCAATGTTGATGACGCGCCATCAATGTTAGATAGATCCAATTGATGAATATATTTGATCCACATTTTTAAATATTTGACTCTTAACTCATAAATATTTATTGTCTGGTAGAAAATAAGGTAAATATTAAAGTTTTGGGTCCCCGCTGATATTGAGTTGAAATTTGGTTTTTATTACTAAATTTAGTCTCCTGATCACGAATCTGTGATCAAACCTTGGCGGTCTACCTCATTTTCGAAGATATGGACCCCAAAGTTCCAAACATGTTCATTTTCAGATCACTTTTTCCATTATAAATACAATCACAAACCACTATTTGTTAGTCCATATCTCATCATGAACCTTTGCCTAACTATTCACTACGATTTTTGCCGAGAATATTAATTATTAGGTGAATAAATGCGAAATTTGCGAACTGACATTTAACCTCAAAATCTGCTTACATTCAATCATACAACAACTGAAGTTTGGCAAACGCGCGAATATCAACTGACGTTTGAAGCATTTGAGGGTCCGCTCGGATTTGTTTTTTGTTTACTGGAGAGAGGAGTAGACGAATTCGTGTTCTGAGTTGTTAAGGTACATGGTTAGGTTAGGTTAGTTTAGTTTAGAACAGTGCCAGTTCGAATCACAAGAGTTAATTAATTTGCTCTTCAGATTCGAACTGGCACTGTCCTGAACCAAACTAACCTAACCTAACCAGGTTTCAAAATTGGGGTTTGGGATTTGTCATGCATGCACGAAGTGACAACGTTGTTTAGTAGAATTGCTTTTTCTGCTATAGGATAACGAAATATTTATTCCTATTCTGTGGTACGCACGTGTTCTTTGTCAATATAACCAAACAATTTTCGTTTACGATTTTTCAGTAATATGACAGTATGACAGCCTGTCTATTCCTTGGTCGTTGTCTTCTACTCTAACCAGATCGAAGTATAGCTATCTCTGTTTTCCTAAGCAAAGTAACACATTTGACTTTTCTTTCTGAGAAAGCTGAATTCGACGTTGCCATTTCGTGCACTCATGACAAATCCCTTTAAATGCAAATCCCCATTTTTATTTATTTAAAAATATAATATTGAAATTATATGTTTGAAATGTGATGTTCTGAAGGTTTTTCATGAAAATAACTGCATTTTCGTTTAAAGGAAAACCCCCCATTATTGACTTATGCAAAAATCGTCATTTTGAAATACTCGATCGCCTCAGATTAAGATATATATGGTTGATCTAAATGTCCTAGGCGTGCTCATTCATAATCTGACGATTATTTGGAGTTCTCTTAATCTGACGCGCTCGATAAAATCTGATGGTCAAGTTTTTTTTAAAACTTCTTAACCCTTCTACGTAGTTTCGTCACACTGAGATTGTCAGATTATTGGAATGTACACTTTTCAGCCTTCACCCTACCTTCATCTTACGCGATCGAGTCAATCCCGAAATGTCCCTCCCTTTCTAAATTATTCATTATTATTATTGAACAAGGAGGCAAAAGCCTTTTAATTTTCAAAACAGAAGAAAATCAAATACGAATTCATGTGTGCTAAAACAAATAAAATAACAATTGGTAAGCAAACCTAACACCCCAGTTTCTGGAATTATCACAAAGGAAATTGGCATTTTATTGACCATAGGAAAAGATGAAACGTTCAATTGGGTAATACATTCAAAACATTTTCTTCTCTATGATGGAGAAATTTAAAAATCATAAATTTCAACACTAATCCTGATGAAATCTGTTGGATTTCAAGGAAAAATTCCATAGAAATATGGATTTAGCTCTGTGCCAGTTATGAGAAAACATTTGAGTTGAGATATGTGTGAGTTGGTGATGTAATAGATTATTCAGTTAATTGTATTAAATGCATACTTAAAATTAGTTATCAAGCCTTAGTAAATTTCAGAGCCCCTTTCAAAAAGTTTTTGACATTGAAATCTAGTCAAAATAAAAATGAAATGGAACAGTTAATTAATTGATTGTTTTCTTTCAAGTTGAAGACAATTCGAATCAGTGGAGTGGCTCAGATCGTGACTATACGTATGATGAATTACTTAACCGTGCATTCGAAATCATGCGTGACAAGAATCCCGATATGGCTGCGGGAAAAAAACAGAAATTCGTCATGAGACCACCTCAGGTGGTGCGTATAGGTACCAAGAAAACATCATTTGCCAATTTCACGGAAATTTGCAAGATGCTTCATCGTCAGCCTAAACATTTGTTGGACTTTTTATTAGCTGAATTGGGTACCAGTGGATCTGTTGATGGAAATAGTCAGTTAATTATCAAGGGCAGATTCCAACAGAAACAAATTGAGAATGTTCTCAGAAGGTAAGCTAATTTTCATGAAAAATACATTAAAGTAGTTTTTAACTAAAACCAAATTACATTTGCAATGTAGTAAAATACTAACATATTACAGTTATTATTATTAGATATGCTTTAGCATACAAAATTTAATTCATAATCTCATACGATACAAGTATGAATCGAAGAGAAACTTAAATTTTCGAGAAGCACTTACTCGAAGGCAGGTTTTACTGCTCTTGCTCAAATTCGAAGGCATTTCCTCACGAAATTCTGCATTATCCTTCATGCATTATTATTATTGTTCGACCATGCAGTAAATGTCAATTCAATTGGATCTATATTTTTGGAAATATTTCCAATGGATATATCTACGGAATCATTGGGCAAATATACCCGTTCTCGAATTGGATCTGCCTAAATAAACCCACACATCTGCTGCACAGCTATAGTTTCTTTCGGAAGTTATGGAGGTTGATGTTTGCCTGACGCCCGATCGTAAACACAATATCTTCCGAGTGAAACAACTTATTCGAATTCGTGATTTGGTAAAATCCACCCAATGATTCTGCAGATATACCTATATACAGTCCTGATGAAAATTGAAATCTAGTACTTGTCGCAAAAATGATGTAGTGAAGGTTCGTCCAAAGTTCGTGAGAAACATCTACAGAATCATTGGACGCAATATACCTGTTCATGATTTCCTCCTTGGTTATCAAGCTCCAAGTTACAAATATGGATATTCTATATAATTCTTTTCAAGAGATGTGAAAAATACTTTTGCGGTCAATCAATTGAAGAAACAATAAATTCATTTACTGTTGTCTTTGAAGATAGGCCTATACCTTCAAGTTCCGTTATTAAGAGCAAACCAGACCACTTGGTGTTGAATTACGACTAGGCAACACAGCCACATTCAAGTTTCATTAAACTTCGTTAATAACTCAAGGTCATGCACCTGAATCGCGGCTTACATGTTTTAACGTTGCCAATAGCAGCGTGAAGTCTTAGAATTCGGAGAAATTTCGACGTTTATAGGAGAAAACTGGGGATCTTTCTGCAGGCTTCAGTGAGTATTTTTTGAAAATTTTGTGAGAATGAGTGATGTTAGTTATTTTTCCATTTTTCACTCCATTTCAGTTTTTATTTTCCTGAAAATTTTCGAATATGAAATAGTGGCAACATTGCGCATTCTGGAGATTTTTTTCAACCATTTGCACCAAAAAAATTTTCTGACAAAAACGAACTCTGGCCTCCAGAAGTCACCCCGTTATATTCGAGGGATTGTTAGTTCTTAAAGGTAATTGTTAAGATCATCGCATAACTCTCTAAATTTCAGGAAAAATCAGTACTTACCAATTTTCATATGGAGATCACGAATCCGAAGTCAAAAAATGTCGCTTGCTTCGATTTTTCAAAAAGAAACCTCAAAATTCTTCGAAGTCGCTTAACTTTTCTCGCTGAATTTCGCTATTAAACTATAACGAACCATTCTCTTGATGGATATTGATCATAAATGCATCAATATTCAGATTTCAAGCAACTTTCGCTACCAAAATTGTCAGGAATCCTGAAAAAACATTCATTTGATTATTGTTTATTTTCGATGTATATGTATATTCAGATTTCAAGCAACTTTCGCTACCAAAATTGTCAGGAATCGTGAAAAAACATTCATTTTATTATTGTTCATTTTCGATGTATATGCGCCCATGATGGTTTTGAAGTTCAGAAGAACAACATCTGACAGCAACTCCAGTCGTCCTATTTTACATTGTTGCCGCTTCGAAAATACTTCGGTTTACAGACTGAATACGTCACTTCTAGTTTTATTGCATAAATTCCCCTGGCCCAACTCGGTTAACTCATTTCATCATGCCATTGTCCTATTTTATAATAGGTACCAAATATGACATGGTTAGAAAAGTTATCCAGCAAAGAGCACTGGGAAGTGTAGACCGTCTCTGCCAGGAAATGATGAAATTCAACAATGCCTAAAAAAAATTACTCAACCTCATCCTGTGAATTATCTGTGAGGGGATATACTTCACTAATGTATTCAAGGAATTGGTGGAATATTTCTGTATCGTCGGGGTATTTTCGGTGAAAATAATATTCAGCCAGATAGAACACGAAATTGGTTTCTCGCCTTCCAAACCTAAGAATATCACCTCTTAGATCCCTCCACAATCGGTCCACATTCTGAGTATGAGCATTGTATTATACAATGGTACGAGTCCCTGTTCTGTGATTGGTCTCCTGATGTTGGAAACCTCTTATGATTTAAACAATCATAGGATCTCCAACATCACAGTGGTTCCTCAAAGAATCTACTGCTTTATCAGGGCCAAAAAAGTATCCTGATTCCTATTAATAACAGGAATCTTAGGTACTCCCTTGGATTCCTTCTCAATCCCACCAAAAATCCAGTGACCCTCAATGATTCTACCCCTATTATAATTTTCGTTGGCCAACCAATTTCTAAAATACTCCCTTTCCCCATAAAGGTTTAGAGTTATCACTAATAACTAGAACCAAGCACATCTCTCTACAAAAGCTGGTCCAATCTACAACTGTTGGCCTACCCCATGACATTCACCGTTCTAGTTGCTCCTCTTTAACGCCTAATAACCAATCAACTCAAAAAATATAGATTTGATCGGAAATAAATTTGGCAGCTAGTTTGGAAATGCTGATGGGCAACTCTGTGCAAAACTTCATGGTGATCGTGTCATCAGAACAATTCAAAAAACAAATTACTAAATTTTTTTTTCAAATATTCAATATTCTGTGATCTTTTGATCATATCTTCATGATATTCTGTATGAACCTTCGAACTGTCATTTTTCGATTAAATACTGGATTTCAATTCGCTCTAATCTGTATTTTTGGAAATATCGGAAAAATAATTATATAATATTTGTAGAGTAGGTTTGGGGCTTAATTACGAAGGCCGAATTTGTGAATTGGTAAAATCCGCCCAATGATTCCGTAGATATACCTATTCAAGATTTTATTTTTCGAATATTTTCAAAAATACAGGTCAGATCGAGTTGAAATTCAGTAGTTCATCGAAAAAAAGTAGAAAAGCACTATCGTGAAGGCAGCAGCTTTTGCGCGCATGTTCAAATTCGTTGCCAAAGCGTTCATCTCCATTGAACATGCGCCCAAAAGCTGCTGCCTTCACGGCAGTGCTTATCTAGTTTTTTTTCTCATGTTTGTTACGGAATTCTATTGTGGTATTGCAAACGAATTCTTAATGATCTTTATTAAACTTGCAAGGTTTGTTGCATTTGGGGAAAATCATTTCCTCAGAAAAATCAATCACACCATGCTATCTCAAAAAACTCAAGTTTCTACTTTCATTCATAATTGGCCCAATAATTCGAACAATGAATACTTACAACATCAAGAGAAACAAATTTTAGTGGAAATATTGCGTTTCGATTACTGTTCTGACAAATTCGGTATTTCCATATCCGTCCTATACTCCCTAGCCTAATAGATTCAGGAAATTTACTAAGACTGGCAACACTGCAGGATTTAACGCTCTACGCGTACAACCTCTGAATAAAGAACAACAGGAAGGAGCATACGGCCTCACATTGGGTACCCGGGATGGAGGTTGCATATGGCCGGCTTCCGTTTCACTTTGAAGGGAGAAAACTTGTTCCGCAACTTCTTTGTTCGAAGAAATTAACTGTTGTTCTTTATTCAACGTACTACGCTTACGTAATGAGAATATAAATTTATTTTTACAATGCCTGTCAATTTTTTTTCATGAAATTTAGAGCGTTATACGATGATCTTAACAATTACCTAATTGAAAAATGTGCAGTAATTGCAAGATTGCATTAGTGGAAATTGTCAAAAGAAGTGAATGTTTGTGCTGAAGCTGGTTGTGATAATAATGATTAACGTAGTTCCGTTTGTATGGAAAGAAAGCTTATTCAGTTCATAATGCTGACATACAAAAAATGCTCTTGTCTAGATACTTCCAGGAAATCCTTGGGATTCGGTGGAATGCAATGACATTGTAAAAAGGAATGCTACAGCCTAAATTACATAACAATATGTAACCAATTTGGAATTTAATCTATCAGTTGATTGAAAAATCCAGGTGTTGGTGAATCACCAATGTAGCTGTAAATTAATTGCTCGCTAATCACTCAGTGAATCATTGTTATTGATAACAGGATAATCAAACGCAATTCTCAAAACTGAAAATGAAATACAAAGACACAACAATCATACTTCGAATAATAGATATCAACAACGAAGATATTCACGATTGGAAGTTTATGTTTATCCTGTTACTAATATATCTGTTTAACTGTAATGATATGTTAGATTTCGTATGTGAATATGATTCGAATCGATCACACGCCGTTCTGAACACCTAGAGTTCTAGAACTTACCCAGATAGCAGTGAATTTGAAGGATTCGTAGAACATTCGATTTGCATATTCCAAAGTATGAACCTTTAGAACCTATATCATATTCTATGACTGTTTTGTGCAGTCTGGATTGGGTCATGATGTAAAAAACATGGTGTGCTCATCTGCATTTCTGTGGTCGTTTTTACCGATGATGACGTATTAAGGAAGGTTGGGGGAAGGATTTGTGTGCTTTGCACCATAATGGATATAATCTCACGAATAGATTATTCTGATGCTATTTATTCTCTACACACACAATCACAAACAAGTTAATTTTTTTGTGTTTTCTTACAAATATATATTAGAATGAAATTCTCCTCTAATTGAGTTTCATATTTATCTGAAATAGGATAAATGTACTTGGAAAACTATAAAAATCTAGAAAAGCTTTCATACGTGCTCGTTCAAATTCGATGCGAATGTGTTAACCTATTTACGCGTTGACCTACGAAACGAACCTTTACTGCGTAATGAATTGGATTGGAGTTTGTCAGGATCATAAGATCGAAGCTCTTTCTATTGATATTTGCAGAGCAGACTGAAGCATAATTGCAGAAGTCAAATTTAGGACCCAAAATTAATATCACTTGCCAGCTTTTTTTAAGGATGACTTCTTGAGATTCTTTCATGAAATTCAAACATTCACTGCTCTTCACCCAAGTGCCGTATAGCTAAAAAAAGAAATCATAAACTCAAAATATCCCTGATTATTCATAGTAAAGGTTTCCAACTGACCTCATAATCCTGTGGGGCATTTCAATCTGACCAAATTTGTTATTACACCCTAGCATACAGTAAACATAACCCCATCTTCAATTCGAAATATCAATAACGTTGGAGGTAAATTAAGATGAGAACACTTCCACCCAAAGATTTAATCTTTGATGCAAACCAAAGATTTATCTTTGATGCAGTTATGGTGCAAATGAAGTGCACTTGAGCATTTCTACTCGTATTCTGTAATTCTGAATATATTTGCTTTGAATTTCAATCTTGCTGACGTCACCCTTGAATCCAGATGAGCACACCATGTTTTAGTTACATCATGGGTTGGGTGAAACTCGGTAGATCGCCTCCTACGTCACACGTCCTAATTTACGATTGGTGTGGAAGGTACATGAGAAGAGTTGAAACTTGAACTTTTTGGCAGCGATTGAATTTTTTCAGTATTCTTATGGATATATTCAAATATTCTCAACTGACGAAAATATTATTCAATTACATCTTATACCTGAAGAGTAATATTGAAGTTTTATCTTCTAACAGATATTATGTTAATATTCAATATAACAACTACTGCCACCCCACAATTGATGTCTTCATGGAAATGTCTTTCTCCCATTTGAACATATCAATTAGATAGGTGTTCTGAAATTAATATAAGTATCGCTTCACCTCCTGGGAATACATTTATATAGAAACTGCGAACTGCTAAACAACCATCTACCCCAATCAATAACTCATTATTCCAAATTTAGTTGACTCAACCTTTACTAATGACCCCCTTCTCTTTTTTGAAGTTTACTCACAAGGATATACGTGGACGACACATGCGTTTGACGCCATAAGTATAACCACAGACCAACAAGACAAATCACTCTACCGATTGCCAGCTTCACTGCTTGTCGACCTTGAATCGCGTATTACCACCTGCAATGTGATTTGGCACCCAAACGAACCCCAAAGTGCTTATAATATACGGCTACGCTCGATTCACCGTCACGAACAAGTGCACATAGGTTTCCTTAGTAAATTTCGCGAGTGGTTTATCTGGTTGGTCTGTGATAGCAGTGTTTCCGATCGGCAAATATCAAATAATGCGATTTCGTAAAGTCTGTGGTCCCTCAAAGTTACAAGTTATATGCGCATGCGTAGAATATATTCTTTGAAGTTATGTGCGCTCATTAAAAAATAAGAGCTTGAATAATTAAATTGTTTTTTAACAAATTTTGCGAAAATATGCGCTCGAATGAAATATGCGCTAATTATACTATAGGGTTCAGAATAATGCGCAAATCGCATAATTATGCGCGAATCGGCAACACTGCTATGTAGATTAGGAAGCAGATGTATTGTGTATTGGTATTCTTTCTTCGTATTCTATCCTCAACAAACTCAAATATTTTAAAGGTTGTTCATAAATCTTCATTATATCCAAATAAGAACTGTTGTTTTTCCAATTCTGAATTGATTTTGTATAAATTATAATGAGAAATATTTTCAGGTATATCAAAGAATATGTAACATGCCATACATGTAGATCTCCAGATACAATTCTACAAAAAGATACTAGGTTGTTCTTCCTTCAGTGTGAAACTTGTGGTTCCAGGTGCTCAGTAGCAAGTATCAAATCAGGTTTCCAAGCCGTTACAGCAAAACGTGCTGCAATTCGAGCGAAGACTGCTTGAAAGTCTCTTATTCATCGGAAATTATCCAATTTATTTATACAAGGAAGATGAAGAAATGAATACTGATTTTTATGTAATTTATGAGTGTGGGCATGTTAAATTTGTACCATATAATAGTGAATTGTTGAATACATAAAACGACCACCAGATATGTTTGATTTGTGAGACCTGTTTTACCCGTTATTCATATTCACACTGATAAGTTCTTCGGAAACATTAAGTGGCGAATTTATTAATGTGTTGAATGTTTCACCATATGGTAATCATACACTGAACTCTTGATAAGTCGAACAGTTTCTCTGTTTTCTGTTCGTGCATATCTTACCCTGTGTATTTTCACATCACTGAGTCAAAGAGTGTTCTTGAGAGAGTAAAGTAGATAAGTCTGCTGAAAGTTCCCCGCGAGAACCTCTATCTAAATAAATTGTACTAACCACCATCGCCTCTACGAGTCGAACAGTTTGATTCAACGTCTCAACGAATGAAACAAAAAGGGCTCGGTACGCAAAAGAATCACGACATGTGGTAGCCATCAGATGTAATTTTCAATTCGAAAAAAACTTTTAAGCTAATTGGGATAAGTTTTATTTGGAATCAAGAAAATAGCAATTAAGGGAATTAGGTTTTCGGTTTGTCCATCTGTTTGAGGACCCCAGTTGTTTCACTATCATCTTCAAAGCTTTCGTTGGGTTCAAACTTGAGTATGGCTACCTTGTCTGGAACCCATTATACAATGTTCAAGAAATCCAATCTGTCCACAGGCAATTTTTGAAATATGAAGCTTTTAAATTCGATGGTGTGTACTCTGCTCGGCGATGCGACCATAATGAGCTTCTGAGCAGGTTCTCTTTTATGTCGTTAGAGAACAGGAGAGTATTGCATGTGCCTAATTCTATATAAACTTATTCATTTCCTTTTGGAGTGTCCTCATTTGTTGGCCAAGCTGAACTTCCGGTTACCCTGTCTCGGGAATAATCTAACATAACCACAAGGGCGAATATCTATCGATAAGTCAACAAATATTCCAGCTTCATCAGAGCTAATCAATCAAAACATCTACACCGAAGAAGCGGTGTCCAAGGAGAAATGTTACAGCTCTTTCACGGTTTTTACTGATCTTCAGACCACTTCCCTGGTAAACCGCAGAATAAGACTAGAGACTTATCACCTATTAGATGGGACACTGCAGTATAACTACATACAGCGCGCCATCTCTGAGGAGCATCTTGCGAATCCTGACCTCCGAGTGCAGAATACTGTAGCTCTTTCTTTTCCAAGAACCAATTCCTATCTTTGCTACATGTTGGACGTTATCGTCGCGTCACATGAACCGAGTGTGTCCAAGTTGTGACGGATGTTGTCAACGTGAATATCGTAGATGCAGTGACCTGATACGACAATAGGATGAGCGACATGCACATCGATGTAAGTATTCTGCACTCGAAGGTTAAGATTCGCAAGTTGCTTCAGAGAGATGGCGCACTGTATGTAGTTATACTGCAGTGTTCCATCTAACAAGTGATTAGTATCTAGAGTATTATTTTGCGTTTTACCAATAGTGTTGGGTATGACATGACTTTGTAAGAGTAGCTCAATTTTCGAACTGAGCCGTACAAATTTTAACCTGACAGTTCAAATGAAGCGCCAACTACCTTTCAGTGGTTCTCTTACAAACTATTCAGAAGATGCTGCCTCACTAATTCGTGATTCGTGTGGTTGACTCTGATCTTTGATCAAGACATTGAGAGCAAGCATTACCACGTGTTGGTAAATCACGGCTCGCCAACACAGCCGCATGCAATTTTCATTCAACCTCGTTAATATTTCAAGGTCAGTTACCTTCCAGCTCTTTGCCTAATTTAACGTTGCTAATAACAGCGAGATTTATTGGATATGCGTGAATTTAGGAGAAAACGGGGTGTCGTTCTGCAGGCTTCAGTGATTATTTTTTGAGAATTTTTTTTGGGATGTACCTAATTCTTCAATGAGAATGCGCAAATTTTGGTTATTATTCCATTTTTCACTGGATTGCAGTTTTATTTTCCCGAAAATTCTCTGGATTCAAAAAAGTGCCAACATTGCGCATTCTTACAATTTTTTCATCCATATTCACCCAAAAATTTTTTTGAAAAAAACGAGCTCTGCCAACCAAATGTCACCCCGTTTTATTCGAGGTATTGTTTGCTTTCAATAAATTACAGGATTTAGATACTGAAAGATTATTTTATGATAATATTGAATAAGGTAAAAAAAAAATACTCTCAATTGATGGAATTCGACAGATTGCCCATTTTAAACCAGTACAAATTAGTACACAAAATGAAAAACGGACTCGTCAAAAATGGTGTACTGTTGGAGAGATCTGGAGAGTTTCATCAGCACGATACAAGAAATAGGAATAAATTTCGTCTACAAAAAGTAAATACTGAACTGAACAGAAGATCTCCTGTGTATGCAAATGTGGGGCAATACAAATGTTTACCTTTATCCTTAAGGTTGTGTGAAAATTATTCAAAATTCATTAAATTTATAAAATCTTACATCTGCGAGAACAACTATCAGTTGATTTGTAGATTAAAATGTAATAAATAAAATAAAATATTGTTTTAAAATTTTATCGGATGTATTAATTCATATTCATCCCAATAATTAGCCAAATTGTCATATTGAATT
The DNA here is from genome assembly GCA_958510865.1 of Myrrha octodecimguttata. Taxonomy (NCBI): domain Eukaryota; kingdom Metazoa; phylum Arthropoda; class Insecta; order Coleoptera; family Coccinellidae; genus Myrrha; species Myrrha octodecimguttata. The sequence goes on from OY294056.1 coordinate 16,995,984, forward strand.
CGTAACAGTGCTCGATATAGATTGAATTGAAGGGTAGAAAGACTCGATAATTTCGGGAGAAACCTCATTGTTTAATTCATGGTATAACTTTTTATTATCTGCCAAGATTTATTAGGGCCGTATTTATAGTTGTTCCTTGAGGCTTCCTTGAACTGAAGGCCGCCTTGAATTTGCGTTTCTATGGAAACAAATACAAGTTTGTTTGTATAGAAACATAGAAAAGCAAATTCAAGGCGGCCTTCAGTTCAAGGAACAACTATAAATACGGCCCTAGAGATCCTGAAATACAACAAAAACTCTCTACGTAAATATCGACACAGAATTCTGTAATATCGACTAGATGATTAGAAGCTCTTCTAATGAAATGACATGACAATCAAATCGAAGAATAATCTTTCATGACAATGTGAGCACAGAGCAACCGATGTATGATATGACATTTGTATTGAAGTCCTACATTTATAAAAGTTGAGGCGATTTGACATTTTTGTGTTTTGTGCGGATCAAAATTTTCCTAGGTGATTGTAACTACTATTTTCATGTTAATCTATGAATACTGTGTTGTGTTGAGATACCTGTTTGGATTATTTCTTGATATATAAAAAATTTTTAAAAAAAGATGCATAGAAGACACTCTTTGACATATTTTGGGTCCGAAATGAGGTCCAAACCAAAAGTTGACAAAATATGGCTTTGTTGTCCTACTTCAGTTTTCGCCGATAGATGCCGCCATAGGAAAATCTGCCATATGAATCTGAAATATTCATGGAAGTTTCCTGTCAAATCAGAACTTCTTTCAGATTTTTCGAGTTGGACCATACATTATTTTCAAGAATTTCCGAAAACAAATTCATTTTGACAAATTTAAATTATGATTATTAATTTCATTCAGTCAGAATAGCGATAATATGTATAAAAGGTTTAATTCGTCTCCTAAATACAAGACTGAAACTTGATATTTTTGAATATACCTATTACAAGAGGTAGGTATTTATTATCTCAATATTTAGTTTATGGAAAGGAAGTCTTCCAGAGTTGTTTTCAGAAATACCACAAGAACACATTCAGAACTATAGATAATACGATTAATTTGTTTGGTTTGAAATTCGTATGAACATGAACAGCAGAGTGAAAATTCATATTTAAATTATAATAAACATGAACATTTCCTCGAAATATTCTCGCAAGTATGTAACAAAATGCATAACTTTTGAATTGAATATTTATTAAATACATACAAAATTTATAAACCATATTTTGATGAAAGTAGATCCAAACTATCCAATAATTCCATGAGTAATATCAAGGTCCCGTTCCGTTTTCACCGTTGTTTTCGCATCCAAATAACTTCTTGTATCCATCCATGTAAGTATACTCATATCGCTCCTTATCCCCTTATACATATTTCATATTGTATAAATGTGTAGATGTTCCACATTTGCTAAACTCCTCTCATACATCAGTAAAAATCCATAATTTCAAATATCTGATTATTTTTTGGGAAATAGTTTCATCTAATCAATTAATTTTTATTCAGCGGAATTAATTGTATGAACTAGGAAAAGCGACATCATCAATTACAGAGCCAAGTAGGACAATATTTTGAGTGGATAATAGTAGGAATGAGTCGACACCTGATATATTCTATGCATATCTGGGACACTTGTACGTCATATCCAACACTATTTACCAAGGTAGGGTGTTCTGAAGATGAGTAAACAAATTGGGCCAACAAATCAGGACAGTCCAAAAGGAATATGCAATACTCTCCTGTTCTCTAACGACAAAAGAGAACCTGTTCAGAAGCTCATTATGGTCGCATCCCCGAGCTGAGTAGACACCAGCTAAATATTTCAAAAACTGCCTGTGAACAAAATCGATTTCTCCGAGTTGAACTATTTTCCAGCAGAGATAAATCATTGAGATTCATCGTTTTGATGAAATATTTCTACATAAAACGCCTAGTCAGCAAGCTATTCCGAAAATTTTCAAGAATAAATTTTCTAGAGGACGGATCTGAAAGATTATGGTATCTTATTTTATGTGTATTCATTCTCTCAATAACACAAAACGTATGCTACGTTTAGTCATAATGCATAGTTTCAATAAAACATCTCCACTGAAAATTTCCGGTGAGTAAAATATTCCGAGAAATTACGAGGATAAACTACCCTTAAATGAGTTGGACCTGAAATCCAATTCGCAATCATTATGCTTTTTTTCAATGAAATATCTCAACTGGAAAATATCGATCAGCAAGGATTTCCGAAAAATCACAAGAATAAACTACCCTTCATAGGGGGCGGATCTGATTTTTTTATGGTGGCACCAAAAATAATGCATCGTTTCAATAAAATATCTCCCTTAGAGGAATCCTATGTGAATGAAAAATTAACTCATCACACTTATTCATGGCTCTTTCATTTCTGCATTATCAACTAAATTTTTTTTTCTGCTCATTCTGAAAACATAAAAATCGCGAAAATCAGTTCGTCCAGCATTTGAACCTACAATTTGGCCCTTGGAGCTAGACCCTTAGAGGTTCCAGCTCCAATAAGGGCCAAATTCTACATATGACTAATTTTTCATTCTGTAATATATTCGGGTATCGCTAATTTGAGGATACAGAATATAATATTCGGGAATATATTAATATGAATATAACCACAAATCAAACACGTTCACTTTTCTCCAATCTTTAATCTCAACTGGTGTATGAAACAAATTAACACACATTGTCACACATGTGAGATAAGCTTGCGCTACAGAGAAAAGAAAGACATTGGTCAACAATTTTATATCATATATTACATCTCCCCCCTTAAAATTAAACAAAAGAAAAATTTTCCAATCATATTTACAATATTATTCAATTGTAATTCAAGCGTTCTGGTGGTTTAACCACTCGTTTAGGTCTGCTTACAACCAAGTTCTCATCCCTTACATTAATATTTGGTTCTGTATTATCAGAGTCCAAAATAATGTTGTCAGACATATCAGGAAGTGAAGACGGAATGAAATTATATTTCTTCATCTGATTAAGATGACGTTTCCATTCTACATTATTCAACTCTGGTACTCTTACCAAGTAAATGAAAGAGCCAATTTTTTTCTTTACTATCGCTTTAATCCACTTCCTGCTATTCTGTTTTCGATAGTCACGTACAGTAACTTCTTCATCAATTTCAAAAGTTAAAGATCTTTTTCCACCATGATACAACTTTTGTTGCTTTTGAGCTGCTGAGACTCGATTCCTCAAATCTACCCGATCCGTTGGCATTAAAAAATCGAAACGAGTCCGCAACTCACGACCTAAAAATAATTTTGCTGGAGTCTCCTTTGTAGTACAATGAGGAGTAGTCCGATAATCGAATAAGAAATTATTCAAAATAAAATTTATATTTCCATTTGCACGATGACCTAAAGCATTTCTGAGAGCATTTTTTACTGTTTTCACTGCATTTTCTGCAGCTCCATTTGATGAAGGATGAAACGGTGGACTAGTCATGTGAACTATACGATTTTTGCTCAAGAAATGTTCAAATTCATCTGAACAAAATGATGTTCCGTTATCTGTCACGATCTGATCTGGTATTCCGTAACGAGCGAAACATGATCTTAAAATTTCAATTGTCACGGTAGACGTAATTGACTTCATTGGAAAAGTTTCAATCCATTTACTGTGAGCATCTATAATAATTAAAAATTGAGTGTTTAAAAATGGACCCATAAAATCCAAATGAATTCTGCTCCATGGCTTGGAAGGCCAGGGCCAACTAGACAGTATTGCCTTGTCTGGACTTTTTTTATTCAATAAACAATTTTCACATCTTTTTGAAATTTCCTCGATATCACGATCTAAACCGGGCCACCAAAAATAAGACCGAGCTAGAGATTTCATCTTAATGACGCCCATGTGAGAGGAATGAAGACTTTTCAACATATCTTCTCTCAAAATTGAAGGAATGACAATACGATTGTTCCACATCAAACAATTAGACTCAATTGTCAAGTCATTTCTGATATTATAAAAATTTTGTAACCGTTTTTCCGAAGTTTTATAATTATTCCAACCTTTTCTGGCATATTCAATAACCTCATTCAAAATTTTATCCTTTTTTGTAAACTCCGCAATTTTTTTGAAATCGATTTGAAAATCTTCCAAATTATTAAAATAATCAACATAGTTAAATTCAACATTTTCTATAGATTCTTCGTCGACCTGTTGTGGAAGACGAGATAAAATATCTGCCTTATTCTGATTTGATTTCACTACCTTTTCTCGCATTGCGAATGGTAATGGTCGGGCTCTACAAAATTTAGGATTACATAATCCGGGTTCTATATTTATTGACATCGTCCCTTTATTAAAATTTCCTAAACCTGGCGAAAAAAGTTTATCGAATTTACGAAGAAGAAAATCCCAATTTTTAGGAAGATCACCTGTGTTCATATTATAGATAGACAATTCAAATAGATTAAAGAAATCGCGTCCCAGCAGTGGTGGTCCCCCATTTTTAATTATGAAAAATGGTAAATTTGCATGTTTTCCTCTAAACATAACATGACAATCAATATAACCTAAAGGTTTAACCTTATCGCCATTATAAAAACTAAAAATTTTATCAGTCAATTTTAGTGTTTTGTTTTTGAAATATTGATCATAAAATGGTTCAGTTATAACACTATAACTTGCACCAGTATCGAGATTGAACGTTAACAATTTATTTTCAATAACTACTTCGATACTAATTGGATCTGTTCTGCAATTGATATTATACAATGAATATTCTTCAGATTCTAAGAAGTTATTTTTGCTAAACTTCGATTGTTTATTTAAATTTTTCCTATTAGGACATACTGGGGCAAGATGCCCTTTCTTATTACAAGAATAACAGTAACAATCTCTAAACGAGCACTTATCTGAATGATGATTGCGTCGACCACAAACAAAACATTTCGTTTGTGATGATCCATCAGAATAAATTCTTTGTTTACGTTTTCCCTCTCGGTTGACCAGGGAACTGCCGCTCCGGGAAACTGTTGAAGTGGTAGGTCGAGCAGGCGCGTGTGCATGCGCGTGGTTCCTTGATGCGTAGTATACTTCTGATTCACTTTTCACAGCTAACGAAGAAAATGGCTTACTGGCCGATTTTGAAGCAGCCAATTCCACAACACCAGAAAACGAAACATCGCCTTTTTCTTCGAACAATCGATCCTTGACCGGTCCTTTTTCAAAGCCGATCACAAAAATATTCACTAATGCACGATCGATTTCATCGGCACCCGCGAAATTGCACATTGACACTAAGCTGCGTAGTCGAGCTGCCCATTCCTTCGGTGATTCGTTCGCCATTTTCCTCGCCTCGAAGAATTTTTCTCGACAATAAAACACCGATGTCGCCGGCTTGAAATGTCCATCCAACAACTTGATTATGTCTGCATACGACTTAGACTCGGGTTCATCAGGAATACACATATTATGTAATAATTTGTAAGCTTCTTCATTGAGAAAACTCAAAAGAATTGCACGTTGACGATCACCATCTGTAATCGCATTTGCCGTGAAGTAATTGTATAGCCGTTTTTTATAAATGGACCAATCGGACACAGACGGCACAAACTCTTGAATGTGACCTGTATACTGCTTTTCAGTCATTTTACTGTTTGTATACTACACTAAATTACTCGTCGCCACTGTAATATATTCGGGTATCGCTAATTTGAGGATACAGAATATAATATTCGGGAATATATTAATATGAATATAACCACAAATCAAACACGTTCACTTTTCTCCAATCTTTAATCTCAACTGGTGTATGAAACAAATTAACACACATTGTCACACATGTGAGATAAGCTTGCGCTACAGAGAAAAGAAAGACATTGGTCAACAATTTTATATCATATATTACACATTCAGATATCTGAATGAAAAATTAATTATATGTAGAACTTTTTCCTCTTTAAGATGGACTTGTCTTCATTCTTGGCCGTTTATTATGAAAATATAAAAATCACAAAAATCCCTTTGGTCGGCATGAAATCCTACAAATCAATCTTTTGGAATTGAGCCTTTATTACAGTCGAGATATTTGAACGAAAAATTATTTATTGCTCACTTTTTCATTCTTTTTTAAAATCAACTAAATTTTATTACGTTCATCTGTCGGGAAATCAATAACTTACAAAAGTATATGTTCGACCGTGTTAGAATGAAAAGTCGCCGTGGAGAGGTAGCAAACTGTAACGTTTTCTTGGTTTATCAAAGCGTTCAGAGTAATTAAACTAATTATTTACACTAATAACAAATAACTCATCAACGTATTATATAAAAGTCTATGAACAATTTATTTTCCTTGGTAACTTACCGCTCTGTAACACTTCGAGTGTTACTCCGCGCCCATCCTTATATAACTCGTGGAACTTCAAGCGATGGCCAGAAGGTTCTAGACACCAAGAGGATGACGCATATAGACATCCGGAATTTTCTAGAAGATTCTCGCACAGACAGGACCGTACTCGGCACACTGTCCCCTCCTTAAGCCTGTTCTGTCCCAGAACAGATTCCATGAAGTCCTCAGAGGACCATGTGAAATCTGCAATCGTCACCATTTCTACAGTAACCCTACTGATGCGAGTAGCAGTCTACGGTTTTGCTGGGCATTTCTTTTTGCTTTAGGTTGAAATTGCATACCAAGATCTGAATACCTGTCTCCTGAAAAACTACTTCAAGCTTGCTTCCCAGGCAACACAGAGAGGTTTCAAAGATATCCCGGCGATATCTTCTCAGAACATTGAGAGTACTTTTTCTACTTCTCTACGAAGTCACAGGGAGTGCTATATTTCCTCCAAATGTCCGCCACAGCGATATTCTCGAAGAGATCCTGAAGATATCGCATGCGGAAAATCTTAAACTTCCCACAATGGGAGGTTTATGGGAAATTCGCTCACACAGTCTCATGGCGAAGAGTTTGAGAAATTCTCAAATACTTCCCATCGCGAGATTTCTGGGAGTACGACAAGAGACATTTTCAGGAAATGCCCCTAGCGACAATATCCGGAAGTACAGATATCAGATATTGACATTTAAAATTTAAATTATATTTCTTGAAAGTTTCCTGTTGATAATTGAAATTATTTTATGCTGACTTCTGCGGACTTGCTATGCAAAAAATTAGCAGACAGCACTTCGCCGACACAGATCATAAGTCCTTACGAACAGCCTCAGGGAAAATTCCCAATGCAAGGATTTACATATCTACTTTACCAGGAATCCGCGAGATGGCGAGTTCCGTGATCAAGACATCCAGGCGATATCGTATAACATGAGCGCTTGGATTGTCGGTTCTTACGTCTGGTGGTTAGATGACTTCGAGTATTGTTTAGCGCGGTCGGAATTTATATTTATTCTTCATTCGTATTTCGGATATGAATGAGATCCGCGAGATGGCGAGATCCGTGAATGAGATATACCAGACGAAATCGTAATATGAGAGCTTAGATTGTCGGTTCTTACGTCTGGAGGTTAGATGGATTTGATGAATATTGATTTGTGTTTCGGAAATGAATGGAGATTAATTATCGGTTCTTGGAAAAATATATCCATACTACTATAATGGGAAACAAAATATTGATTTGGAATCCCTGTTAGTATTTGAATGAGAAATGTGTTGATTTCTTTGAGGAAAAACAACGGATCTCAGATTGGTCGATATTCAGACGAATATGTCGTGAAAAATATGAAGCAGTTTCGATTAAAGTTTTGATATTCTGTTTTCTTCCGAGAATTCTCTGAATTCTTCAGATTTGAGAACGTAATTTCCACTCGCATAATGTTGTACAAGTCTGCCGTTGTCTAACCGATACTGGTAGTGAGTTTCAATCCAGAAATATGATAATGTGAAAAAGAGAGCTTTCTTTGTGATGAATGAAGTCATAAATGCTACTTAATTAGGTTCGTTTCGTTATCAACTAGTATTCTAGCCGATAACTAGTTTTAGTATTAAACCATTGTATAAGGCAAATCTTCATTCAACAACAGAACTATAAATTTGCTAGACACCTCTTACTTGTTAATACATGTTTCAACCTGAAATGCATTTACTCCTCCACCAAATGTATAAAAACGCCGTGATTTTGTCATCATAACCTTCCGGAAAATCCGGCACCATAAAAGCCAGTAACAAAATATGATACATTCAATGTGAATTATGTTTTAACTGATTTGTTTTTGGTATGTTTGCCGATTATCCTATTGGTTTCTAGGAAGCCTCTCCGAAGTTATTTATTTCGTTCCTATGAATCAAACACATATTTTGCCTATGTATAAATAGTGGAACGAAATGTTCCATTGTTGTTACACTCGGGATGATCTTTGGAGCTTGCATTGCGAATTTCCTATTCTGGTTATGTCTGTGACAACTTTAGGAACTCGCATTGCGAATTTCTTATTCTGGTTACGTCTGGGAAGACTTAAGGAACTCGCATTGCGAATTTCCCTTTCTTGTTCTGTCTGAGATGACTTCAGGAACTCGCATTGCGAATTTCCCTTTCTTGTTATGTCAGTGATGAGTTTAGGAACTCGCATTGCGAATTTCTTATTCTGGTTACATCTGAGATGGCTTCAGGAACTCGCATTGTGAATATCTAATTCTTGTTACGTATGCAATAACTTTAGGAGCTCGCATTGCGAATTCCCAAATTATGTTGTGTTTGTGATCACTTTAGGAAATCACTTTAGGAGTTCGCGTGTAAGCCGGGTTAGGACTTCTCAGATATCTCGCCGGGAAGTTTGTGTTACTTGGGTTTGCACAACCCGCCAATCCAGTGCACAACCTAGCTTGGGAACAGCAATAATCTCCTAACCCCAAAGCATTGAAGGTCTCTTTTCAAGCCATGCAGCGCGATCCACAAATTCTGGATAGGAGTACTGCTTGGTGACTATGTAATAAATGAACCGGTCCTGTGAATTCAATCTCAGACATTTTCTAATTCTGGGCTGCTGTTCCCTCAGTTCCTCTTGACGTCCAAATTTATTTCTGAATACTCTTGCTATTCCCCTACTCATCCTTAGATCGGCTGCTACACAATGAGCAAGAGAGTATTCCTTGGGGACTGTAAACAGGTCTTGATGAACTTCCTGTGCAACGCGTGCTCCTCCATTAAGCTATTCATGAATTCCTAGAAATCGTCTTTTTCGTCACCCTGTGTTGACGCGTACGGAGCCAATCGGTTGAAATGGACGACCTTCAGTTTTTCGTTGGGAACCTACCGTATCCGGTGAACCATATCATTTATCTTTTTCATAACTTTATAGGTCCTTCTTTAACGTCTTTCTTACAGTTCATACAATAAAACCGCTGCATGACTTTCTCAAGCGTCTTAGTAATCTCAAAATGTCCACCTGAAGTTCCATTATGTAGTCTGGTCAAAACGTCTGTCACTCGCCTCTTCGGTACAATCAACTGAAGCATGTGCTCAGATCAATCTTCATTTTCCCAACAACGAATCAGGAGAACTTTATCGATCTTCAACGTTTGCCATTGAGCCCAATACGACTTTACATTTTGACTCAGTCTGGATACCTCTTTCCAAGTAGGTCGTCTACCGCTCTTCTTCCACCTCAGGATTACTTTCAAGTCTGGATCTTCTTCTTGTGCTCGTTGAATTTTTGAGGGTAACCAGTCATCTTCAATTACCGTGGTCCGTCTCAAATCATCTTTGTCTTCCACTCGTGAGCAATGGCTTCAATTCTCGGGGCAAGGTCTTCTTGATAACGCATCGGCATTTCGATGGGTAGATCCCGTTCTATGTTCGGTATCGAAGTCATATTCTTGCAGTCTCTCGATCCATCTGGCCACTTGTCCTTCCGGGTTCTTAAAGTTCAGGAGCCATTTCAAAGCAGCATGGTCCGGTCTCATCAGAAATTTCCTTCCATACAAATATTTGTAGAAGTGTTGTACGGATTTGATCACTGCTCTCTTCTGGTCACGCAGTAATTCCATTCTGGCTTTGACAACACCTTGCTGAAATACCCTATGACTCATTCTTGTCCATCCTGTACTTGTGATAGAACGCCCCCGATGGCTGTATTATTAGCATCCGTGTCGAGCACAAACTTTCCTTGAGCTCTTGCGAAGCTAAAAACTGGAGCTGTGGCCAGAGCATTCTTCAGGTGTGCGAATGCTTCAGCGCAATCATAGGACCATATGTACTCCTGTCGATCCTCTGTTAATTTTGTTAGAGGTTTAGCAACGTTGGCGAATCCAGATACAAATCTTCTATAATAGGTGCATAAGCCTAAGAAACTTCGCAATTCACCCTTGTCTCTCGGTATACACCATTCCTGTACTGCTTTGATTTTGTCCATGTAAACCTTCACGCCCCTTCGAGAAACTACGTGTCCTAAATATTTCACCTCTGTTCGAAATAAATTGCATTTCTTTGAACTCAGCTTCAGGTTGGCTTCACGAAGTCGATGGAAAACCTCGGATAGGTGGTGTAGGTGGTTTTCCCACTACTATCACATCATCTAAGTTCACCAGGCAAGTTTTCCAGGAGAGTCCTACCAATATAGTCTCCATTAAAGTTTTCTCTTTGTCTCTTGGATCTAAGCCAACCTGCAAATACCCACTCCTTCAAACCCAAGGTATAAAACCAACGTGACCCCAATAGTGTATCCTGTGTATCATCAATTTTCTGTAAGGGATAGCTGTCCTTAGTAACTTGATTGGGCTGCCTATAGTCTACACAGAACCTAGTGGACCCATATTTTTTCTTCACTAACACTACAGGCGACGTCCAATGGGAATGACACCTTCCTTCGCCATGTCTTCAATAATCCGTTCAGCCTCTCCTCTTTTTGCCAGAGGAAGACGTCTAGGGTGCTATCAGATGGGTTTTGCATCACCAGTATTGATTTTAAGCTGCACAATATCGGTCTTAGCTGTTCTTTCATCAGTGGCAAACACGTCGGAGAATGTCTGAATCAGTTTTCTCACTTCGGCTAGTTCATTACGGTCAAGCTCTTGACATTTTGAGGTGAGGAGGGACACCAGCTCTCCAGTATTCTTCTAGCTTTGCGAGACTCCTGCAGTACCTATCCCACCAGAAATATGGTACACTGGTACCCCGTGTTCTTCTTCAGGGTGACTGGAAACATATTGACATTAAGTAATCGGATGGGAATACTGTAGGCTATTCTTACCAGTGTCTTTCCGAGTAACAGTCCTTTAGCAAGTATTGCAGAGTCGCAGGGCTCGATCACTTCAACGCAGCCATTTCTCGTAACATCGTCACATCTACCAGCTACTATGCCTTCAGTTCGACCTGGCAACGTGATGTCTTCGGTCAATCGAATCCGATATATCTGGCCATCCACCTCATTGAACGGGATCTCTTCACTTCCCAGCGGAAGAATATCACTCTTCATATCCATTTGACATCCAAGTTTCTTTACAAGGTCCAATCCCAGGATAACTTCTTCCGTGATTTCAGCTACTAGAACTTCGTGCCTCGCTGTTGTGTTTCCCAATTCAGTAGTGGAGACGGTCGATCCATAAGTTGGTATTTCCTATCTAGACGCAGTTCGAACTTTGATCATAACTGGATGAATTTCAAATCCTTCAGCTATTTCAGGACTCACAATGATTTTGGTCAATCAGTGTCTACCAATATTTTCACATCTCGATCATTCATCTTTCCGGGAACAACTATGTTCGATGAATCCCTGAACATGATTCCTCGGATTATCACTTCAGGGGCATTTTTAGCTTGGGTCGATTTATGCCCCTTTTCACCGACCCCCTTCAGTTTTCCTGCTTTGACTCTTTTTCAATTTTAGGGCAGTTTAGCTTGATATGCCCACTTTTATTGCAGTACCGGCAAGCAGAATCCCTTTCTTAGTAAGCAATAATCTGCTGACTTCATCTCTGAGGATTTCTTCAACCGGTCGTTCTATTTCTTGGGCTTGTCTCACACGAGTGTCTTCTATGCGACGCCTGATTCGCTGCCTCGAATTCTAAGGCCTGAGCTAAAGCATCATCCATTTTAGGGCGTGCAAGTCTCAGGGTTTGTTGTATTTCACTATCCTTGATTCCATCTACAAAGGTTTGGATTGATATCTAATCTAGCCACATCGGCTTCAAACTCCTGGAGATCTTCTCCTGTTTTCTGCACTCGGTTCTTCATTTGGGTATGATAAACTTGTTGTAGATGAGCATAGCCATTCCTCATCTGAAGTTTCGATGAAAGAACTTCGTAACAGACTTGTTGACTCTCCGGAAACGTTTGCAGAATGTTGAATGCCTGTGGCATTTTCGTTTTCGTTCCAACTGTTTGCCAGCGCAGCAGCTTCAAACTGTTTTTGATATGTCGAACTTTGCACTTTTCTACTTTGCCTCAATGTAATTCATGGTCAAAAATTAAAGGATCATCTACTAAAGTTCTAATTTCTTTTCGAAGCCAAATGAAAGTAAAGTTAATTTGGAAACAACATTTGGCAGGGAACTCGTTGATAGAAGAAAGGCCTCAATATTGAAGACTCGAAAATAGTCATGTTATACATGACAGTACGTTTACTGCATTTCTCTGAAGATGATAATTTTCATAATAGTATATTAAAAACCGAGAAATTTACCGATCGAAGACGAAAGTTATTGTCCGAGATAGGTAGTCCGTGACGGTCGAGATACTTCTAGCGTTTTTTGCACGATAGACACACTTTTTAGTTAAACTACAAAATAATTATCCAAAAAATTGAAATAGTCATTCTTCAATGCTGTGTAGGAATTAAGATGCATAGGATATATCAGGTGTCGACACTTTCCTACTATAATATTACCCATTTAAATTTTGGGTCCAAAACGCGGTCCTAGAATTGTCAAATATTGTCCTATTTGGCTCTGTAAACGATGATGGCGCTAAGGTCGCTTCGTTAAGTCCATACAATTAATTCCGCTAAATAAAAATGTATTGAGCTATAATCTGATGAAACTATTTCTCAAAAAATGAATCAGATATTTGAGGATATGGATGCTCAGTAATATAAGAGGATTTTAACAAATGTGGAACATCCACTCCTTAATAATTCAGCAGAAAAGCTGTTTTTCATTCTATTTGTTCACTCGTTTGTAAACAAAGAGAATATAAGTCATATCATTCCGACTGACTACTACATAATATATGGCCTGCATTCAGACTTCGTCACATTATTGAGAGCCCCTGAATTAATTCTCGAGGAGCTTATTATACCAGAAATTCATGTAAATTCAGATATTGATTCATTTTGATCCACCAAGCAACAAACACTAAAATAACATCGAAATTATCCTCCAGGAACGATTTAACGAATAGTTCCTACGCAAGAAATCTGACACGAAGTTATAAAAATTCCTTTAAATATTGTAACACTGCCTAAACTCTAATAAATAAAACCATTGTTTAATATCTGTTATCCACTACATTTCATTTGTTTACATAAACTACTTGCTTGTACAAATTCCGAATTTAACCGTCAGGGCGCTGGCATCTTCGCAGAAGTTCCCAATTATATAGACAACGGTTTTATCCTCTCTTCAATTTTTGCACTGATCTTATCAAACAAAGCCTCTACACCGAAGCAGCATTGTGTGATTAGCTGGGGTTGAGGTGAAATTTTTGGTTGATTTATCGACAAGTATTCGTCTTTGTGTTTCTGTTAGTTTATTATTGAACTAGAGCTCTTATCTTCGTGAACTTTTACCAGTTTTCCAATATTCCATGAGTGAATATCAGACCATACCCCTGGATTAACCGCACGAAGTGACAACGCTGTAACAATATTGTTAAAATCGGGTTGCGTAGTTAGTGACATTCGATAACAAAGGGGATTCCGTGCGCAAGCGTATTCTCAGAGAACAGCTGGTGTTTGTGTTTGGAATTGGATCAGAGATAGAACAGCTGATGGGCTGACTGACTTTTAAACGTTGTTACTTCAGCGAATTTGAATCAATCGCTTGTTCGGGATCGAAAGGGAACAAGGGAAGTGAAAACAATCAGCTGGTGAGGACTGCATTCGGGTGTGCACTTATTGTTTAATAGATCGTCTTGAACTATTCTTTGTGACTTTTCTGGATAAAATAAGAAAGTGAGTAAAATTCAATCTCTTTCGAAGGTACTTCTGCTCATTTCAATACATAATAAGGCACCAGAAAAGTGTCAGTTAACGATAAGTCAAATTTATTGTGAACGGAATAATATTCCGAAAGATTAAATTTTCATTTCGTCTTCGACATTTTATACACGTAGTTTTCTTTATTCATTTCATATTGACGACCAAGCAGAGGTTCATCCTTTGTTGACACAGGCAGAATCTGATTGAGCCCCCTTTTCGGATTGCTTTAATGAGGCAGAATTTATTTCTACCTGAACTCACATACAATAAAAAATCTTACACCCATTGTAGATGTTCCTGTTGTCGGAGGATTCATTCAATTTTGTTAAATCCCTATTTGCTTGGTTCGTGTCGAAACTTATGCAATTACCTCACTTTCTTAAATGACAGTAGGTTGGTTAGATCGATTTTATTCATAATAATTAACCGTGACCTTCACTGTTTTGACGTAAGTATTCTAAAAATTGTCAATCTAAAACTTGTACCTACATATTCGGATGTGTGGGTTTCATACTTTAACACAGGTCCAAGGAAAATAAATACCTACTAGCAATACAATAATTATCGATTCTTTTGTTAAATGATTTTTATAGTAATTCAAAATCGGCCTTAATTGGATGTTGAGTCTTCGTTTCGGAGATACTGGTTGTTTTCTGGAAAATAGGAATACTTACTATTTTGAAGTGTTTTAACTTTCGAACCGCTAAAGTCTCGAAATACACTAGGTATGCTCTATCCTAAACTGATAAGGAATATTGATTAAATAAGTTAGTAGCGTAGTCAAAAATTTCCACTATTCTACTAACATATTTATTCATCCGCCTTTGGTCTCAATGGAATAAAGATACTGCATTTAAATTATATTTTTATCGATTTACCTCAAATAGTAGGGAAAATTGAACCAGTAAGATGTTTTATTTCGAGTGGGACAAATTCATGCATGAAAATGTGAATTTTCCATGATGGGTTGAGCCAAATGTTCTCATTTTCAATGCACTTTATATCGGATACATTTCCAAAATTATCAATTGACTTGAATATTTTCATGGTATTCTTATCCAAAGACTATTTTGACTGCAGAGTTTATCTGAAAGTGCCTTTTGGGGGAAGGAGGTTCGGAGATTTGGAGAATCGGACATTCACCCTATTGGCCGATGACGATCACGTGATCGTCGTCGGCCAATAGGGTGAATCTCCGATTCCCCAAATCTCCGAATCTCCCTCGCACAGTCGCACAGCTTGCGGTCTCTGTGGTCTGTAGAGAGCATTGACTCAATATTATGAGGGAGAAATGCAATTACAATTGAAAATTTCGATTGTTATTAATCATGACTATTGATAGTGATTTAATTCGGCATGAGATTCGATCAGAATATATATCATTAACAGAATATTGTCTTATCTGTCTGGCCAGTTTTGAAATTTTTTCGAGATAGAATGCCGAAGTAAACTTAGGAAAAAAAATTCTGAATAGAGAATAAAATCCTTTTTGGAATCTTTGCTCAATCACATAAGAAATATATGCAATGTATCAAATCGAATTATTATGAATTTTGAAAAATGACATTTGGAATGACCGAATGAATATTTTTGTTTTCAGAATTATTACTAGATGTAATATTTAGAAAGGTATATGTAAATATAATAAATTTTCTGAACTAAAACGTATATTTATACATACATGGATAAAAATATATCCCAGTATAATATGGGTAGGCACATAAAGTATCCCTGAGTTTTGAACATAATTAATTTTGTAGATTTTTGCCAAACAAAATATCATTTTATGTAACAAGTACGTGAATTCTGGAAGTCTGCCAGTCCAAATAAAAATTTCGATGCATGTAGCGTGCCTTCTTTTTCAACAACCATGTGATAACTTGAAGCAATAATGCACATTTACAAATTATATCTATTTGTGAAACAAAATAACGGACATTCACATTTGTGTTCACATTGAATATTCTAACTCATTGTGTACGTAACGATATGGGTGCGTTTTCATTTTCATCGAAATGATTAATCGATTAACCTCTATCTCTCTCTTCTTTGGTGGGGAACAAAAGAAGAGAGAGAGGGAGATACACCGATTAATGTTCGATTGAAATGAAAACGCACCCTATGTCTCTGGAAAAAGGGAAGTGTAAGTGGATAAGAGAGTAGTTACACACTGTTTTGTTATTATTGTATATTGATGTCCATAAAGTTATCAGAGCTTGCAATTTATGAGAACTGTCCTAGTATTTGTCGAATAAATGCCGGAATTTGTGGTGGAAAAAAAAATTGTCGCGCTTCAGTTTTTTTGAAGGATTCTGCTAACTTAATATTGAGTAAGCATTGCCATTCTTGAATTTGTATCGAATTCAATCGCAATGTTCTGAAAAATTGTCGAGTATTTGTTGAAGTCTGCGTTACCTGAAAAAAAAAAGTTCGTTGAAAAAATTTTGAGGTTAGTTCCTCGATATCTCATGGAGTACTGCCCGTTTGAACTTTGCATACAGTTTTGAAATACCAACATGCAACTTAGTGCAAAATTTCGTGTGGATCCCAAGGTTGGGAAAAAATTTATTTATTCGAAGATTTTTTGAAATTTTTTTGAAAAATTTTTATTCTCCATAAATATTAACTAGATTTCAAAGAAATATTGTACATACCTTAAAATCAGTAACATAATTACAAGGATTAATATCGTTGATAAATCAACAAATATCTAGATACTTGTCACCTTACAGATGGAACACTGCAGTATAACTACGTACTTAAAATCAGTATTTTACAACAACGTTCCAAATTTCGATCCGATCCGATGTTTACTTTCGAAGATATAGGGAAATGAATATGCCAAATTTCGTTCCTATTTGGAATTTCACCATTATATCCGCAATAGCTCAAAAAGTACGAGTCAGATTGAAACTTCGGTATCAGATGCAGAATACCAACGCGCACCAAGTGCAAAATTTTGTGTTGATATAATTCTTAAAATTCGAACGTCAGTGCTTAACAAGAACTTCTTGTTGTTTCTAAATTCATCAGTGTCTACCTATACAGACTAGAAAATCTTGAGGTGAGACAGTGACTTCAGGATCCCTCATAATCTGGCGGAGTCCACACCAACATCAACAAAGCATGATAGGTATTCCATCATTACGTGAATACACATTCTATGCTGCTGTTATACGAATGTACTAGAGTGCGAGAGACCCAGTGATACGGAGACTGGCAGTCTTACAAGATCTTGAGAAGATCTACGAGGTACAGCGTGAGCGCTAGCGTCCCCTGTACGAGGCTGCCATACAGTGTTGCCACCTCTACCGATTTTTCGGTAGATCTACCGATTTGCTCTTCAATCTACCGATCTACCGAAAAAGCATATAAATCTACCGAAATTTGATGGAGTGAATGTATCATCTGGTATCCTAGAAAATCATGACTTTTACGATATTGTTTTGAAGGTTTCCTTACTATTACATAATTTGATACATAATTTAAGTTATAAATGGTTATACGTTGCAGATTTATAACGCAAAGCATACCACACGTAATTTTTTTATTTTTTTATTTATTTATTTACACAGGAACACAAACAGGACAAAGTCCCAGAGACAGTGTTCACTAAATTACAAATAAAACCTCAATCAATTATATTAATTCCACTATAAACTAAGCAAAACAAGAAAAAATTACAGAAGATACAACATTAAAATCTACACACAATCAACTTGAAGAAATTGAAAACAAAAGTCGACGTTTCAGACCTTTTTTGAAAGTCATCAGCGAGCAGGAAAAGTAATCGACGTTTGGACCGAGGGCGTTCGATGTCGTCATCATTCTGACGAGTGGGGAATTTGCCGTGTAGTTTTTTTTCCTCAAGGGGACTTGAAACACATCATGAGACCTGAGTCTTAGGTCGGGAACCCTGAAGCGAATCTCCTCCAAAATGCCAGGAGCAACTATCAAACCATTTATGAGCTTGAACATGAATGAAGCATCATTTATAAATCGTATGTCGACTAGCCTAGGAAGCTGGAAAATCCTACAGATTTATGTATTACAGGTTGTCGCTTTATAAAGTTGATAAATACCTCGCTCAAAACGGGGAGCAGTTTGTGATTCCCTTGATAAATTTTGTGAATCCCCAATGAGGGCATGTCACCATATTTATTTTTTTGCATATTTGTTGTTTTCAATAGGTATTAGTTTTTCTAATACTCATTTATTTTGTTATAATACGGATTTTTTGTTCAAAAGTTTAGTTTTTCAAATAATGATTTTTTAATTGATGAAATCTATTTTTAATTTTGCTTCATTCGTAGTGAATTTCATGCTTAATATTTCGGAAAAATGGTATTTAGACTGAATAATTAACCCATACATAGGTGAAAAGTTATGTTTTTCAGAAATCTACCGAAATCTACCGATTTTTTCCGAACTTTCTACCGAAACTGAAGGTACGGAAGGTGGCAACACTGCTGCCATATCTAAGGTACTCCCGACGCAAGCAATAAAGTAAAGCGCGCGCTCTCTAAGTCAGCTCTTATTTTTCGATGAACTCAAAAAGTATTTATCCGATCATACTGAAACTGAGTCACTAGTTTGAAACAGCGGATGTGCAAATATGAGTGAGATTTCGTGATGATCATTGTATAAGTAACAATTTGAAGAAAAATGTCTTGAGGTAATTTATATTTTGCGATCTACTCATTATATGGTCCTCATCAAATTCTTCATGAGCCCTCAAACTCTTTTTTTTTCAGTCAATATCAACCGACCCGATCTCCATTTTTGGAATAGGTGTATCTGAAGAATCGCTTATTGTGTTTACGATCCGTGGTTAGACCGGCCGTAAACAATTTAACTTCTGAGAGAAATGACTTAGAGACTCGATATTTGTAGAGTAGGTTTGTGGCTTTATTACGAATTCGTGAATGGGTGAAATCCGCCCAATGATTTCGTAGATATACCTGAATAAATTGGCAATGGACTGTAAATTAATTATACTTCTTGAGCCTTAAGATTTTATTTATGTAAAATATTGTTGTGTATGATCGTAAGATCGACTTAAGACTGATTTCTTAGAAGACGTCCTTAAACCACGCAGGGTTCTCAGAGCGGCCGTCTGTTATATGTCAATCATCGGGTCGAAAGGGACCCTAGATATCTAGATGACAATACTGTACCTATATGTACAGTATTGTCATCTAAACAAGTGATTGATAAGGGTTTTAACAATACCCATTCACAATTTTATTTTTGCAATATTTCCAAAAATACAGATTAGGTCCAATTTAAATCTAGTACTCGATGGAAAAATAATAGCTTGTAGGTTCATTGATTTGGTACTCAAATAAGAAGGCCGAATTCCTGAATGGGTCAGATCCGCAAAAGGATTCATAGATATACACATTCAAATCTTTCCAAAAATACGAATCGGATCGAATTTAAATCTGTCACTCGATTGAGAAATGATAGCTTGGAGATTCATGCAGAAGTTCGTAGAACTATATGAACTCCAAATCAGTCTATTAAAAAGTTAAAATGCGTTTGGAGGGATCAATGAGCAGGTGACTCCTTTTGGAATGAATTTAAACAAGCGCGTGAAAGCCCCTGACCTCACGTCAGTGCTGTTATAGATTTTTAAATACTTCTCCGTATTCATCACGAAACATCACGACTGTAGATCCACCTTTGTCAGCACTCATCACAAAAAACTCCTTATGTGAGGCGAAAAACTTCCTTGTAAACTCAAATTTTCTCTCAGCGGCATCGCTTGACACCCAAATATTTCCCATCTTATCCATATAATTCGAAAAAATTTCCACAAAATTACACCTAAGTAAATTCTTGTCAGTCTCATCTATTGTTTGAGAGTATATGAAGAACTCAACATCGGTAAAAATCCTCGGAATTGGGATCTCATCTCAAGTCTTGAAGGGAACTTTTAGGTTAGAGCTAAATTGTAAGGTTTCCTCAACTTCAATTGGTAAGCTACAATCATTGTGATTGTAAATAGAACCTGTATTATCCACACCAGAAATCCGACTCTCAACAGAGTACTTTTTCAGCATCTCTGTGATATTGGCCATGTTTTTTGACTTTATCTTAGAAAAAGTGCAGTTGAACAGATTATTGCTCACACCATCAATTTGTACCTCACTGAGTGAGACCCTCAAATTATTCACAACTTTGTGGATAGCTTTATTAATTTCATTTATTTTCCATGTAGTTATTTTAATTTCTAGGTTAAGTACTGACCTAAATTTTCGTATTATTCAAATTTGTTCATGAAAGGATGTTCGTCTTTTTGTAGTTCTTAAATGGATTCAGATTATTTACTATGTGATTAGGGAAAATCCCCCTCCTACGGCACTGCAACAGGAAAACTCAACTATTAGGCAATGAAGGAAGTTTTTTAACAGATCCTTTCCATTTCTTCATTCGATAATGAACTGTTACATCATACATCCGACTAATTGCAGTATAAAATCCCTCTTCACCTTGATTTTCAATAATATCAATAGATCAAGCGTCCTTTATATTCAACATTCGAAAACTACATTAAAGGGAAATGGACCAACAACAGAAAGAAGTTACAAGTTTCTTACATCAGTGGCAACGTTTCGCAAAAGTGACCTTTTGCCTCATCAGGCCTGCAAGTTATTCAGACTATCATAACAACTATCGAAAACTCACCAGAAATGTATCACTTCAACCAATCTAACAACTCCGTATAAACAGCATCCAGAACACAATGTATATTAATGGTTTCTCAAAATAAAATATAGCACAAAATTCTTCCCCTCACATCAGACAAAAAATTAAACAAACAACAAAGATAAAGCGTTATGTTGAGCCAACTAGTGCCTATAGAATCATGAATTATTTAGTAGGTATATAAATTAAGTGCCATTTCCAATCTGTTGTTCAGGGCGGTTTAGTTGAGTGACACCATGTATCACTCTGATAATGTTAACAGGATGAAAGATGTTAAGAAAATAATAATAACTATCTGCACTGACCTGAGGTCAGGAACTTTTACGCGCTAGTTCAAATTCTAACAAATAGATCGACACCAAATTTTGCACCTAGTTGCGTATTGGTAATCTCCAACTGATTACGAAGTTTCAATATGATTGCATTTGTACTTCTTTAGATATTCCGGAAATAACGTTAAAAGTCCAAATAACAACGAAATTTGGCACATTTTCTCCCTTATATCTCCGAAAGTAAATATCGGATCGAATTGAAATTTGGAACATTGTTGTTAAATACTGACTCTAAGGTTTGTACCGAATTCCATTGAAATCTAATAAATATTTTCAGAGACTAAAGAAATTTCATCACAAATTTTTAAAAGTTTTGAATAAAATTATTTTTAATTTTCGAACAACTGGATCCACACGAAATTTTGCTCTAAGTTGCGCGTTAGTATTCCAAAACCGTCAACGAAGTTTCAATTTGATCGAGTTAATACTTCATGAGATGTCGAGAAATTAACCTCAAATTGTCTAATGGGTCTAACTCCGAATCCAGCCGATTCCACCCATTAACGAAATTAACCGAGATATTTCGACTCCGAAACTAATATGACAATTTCGAGTCGATGAGTCTTCTACTTCGAAAGTTAGAGCACATACGGACGGACGGCCGGACATAAATGAATTTAACCACGGATTCTTCTTCAAGGAGTTCAAACCTATCGTTTAAGACCATTTTCGGGTCAAAACTCGAAAATTACAGACATCGTGACGAAATGATAACCCTAGAACAAGCTCGTAAGAATTAAATCAGATCAAAGAGAAGTTCAAATGATAACAATAAGATCTTTTTCAAATTTCCGTTCATATCTCATATAATATTCTTTAATTCAAAGACGATAGGTAATACCATAACCTGACCGATAGAATAGAGATGAGCTTTCTAGCTTAATTCATAGGATCCTCTTTCGAATTGTCATAAAGAATATATTGGTCAAACCAGACAATATTTGAAGAGCAGAATGAAACAGCACAAAAATGATCTAAAAGATGTCAAATTTTAGGAAAAAACAGCTCTCTGTACCCATTATGAGGGTCATGCAATCAATTTCGATGGGGTCAGAATTTGTGAAAGGGAAAAGAATTTTAGGGAAAGAAATATCTTAGAGATAATCTATATAAGCTAGTTTGAAACTATGAATTTTGAAATGGATACAGAACATCTAGCTAAACATTATAGTTTCATTATTTCGACATATAAAGACCTCAGAAAAATAAGATAAAACAATTATGACTAGGTTAATTGTAAGGAATGCTCATTGAGGTTCATGTTGTTCATACTAATGTTTATACTCCGTGAGAAATGTTTGGTTGCTGTGATTTGTTATTTGATGCATATCATCGCTTTGTCTTTGTTATTTGTTTCATTTGTTGTTATTCATTGCGTTCTGGATGCTGTTTATCCGGAGTTGTTGGATTATTTGAAGTGATACATTTGTGGCGAGATTTCGGTAATGTTGTTATGAAAGAAAAAATATACATATTAGTCGAAATAAATTGCAGGCCTGATGAAGCAAAAGATCACATTCGCTAAACGTTGCCACTGATGTAAGAAACTTGTAACTTCTTTCTGTTGTTGGTCTATTTACCGTTAATGTAGTTTTTGAATGTTGAGTATGGAGGATACTAGATCTATTGATATTTATTCGCTATATCTAAAGAATTATTGATGCGATCAGATTGAAGGTCTGTGAGTAGTTGGAAAATATCAATTCGCAACTCAGTGTAAGATCTCGTGTAGATCTAGTCATTGCAAAATGTGTAAAAAATTAGGATGACGAAATAATACCTAAAAAATCGGATATACGAACAACAATATGATTGCCAAGAAAATAAAATAGAGACAAAAATGAGAAAACTGCCCTCGCAATACAACATTTCGATGTAAATCAAAATTTTGACTTTGAGGAAGTAAGTATTTATTTAGTTATTTCATGTAATACATGACGGGACAAACCCAGGTATAATGTATTCACTTATTATCTAACAATATAATAATACAATACTTAAAGTCTAATGCCATACTTAACCAACAAACACAAAAAATCAAAAAACCAAAATAATATAAATATCCATAAATGATACAGTAAACGTAAGAACCGATATTCAAAAATTAAGTAAAATTTACAACAATCCATTTAAAGAAATAAATGAAGTTGAATCATCAGTCCATTCCTTCCGAACATATTTATTTATTAATTCAAGAGTTATTATCTGATAGGAAAACACTAGTAGGCAGTATCACATTGACTCAACAACGAAACCTTGGACGTTCCAATGACATCCAACATTTCCCATCGCAGTCCTATACACCTGACAAAGTTGGTAATAACCAATTTGAAAAAAAATACGAAAACTTATAGTTCAAAGTTATAACAAAAAAATAAATAAAACTTTTAATTGTCAAGAATAAATCCCACCTGAATGCAAGTTACTTCCTGTTTTACTGTTCTGGTTTTATGTATCGTCCAAGCAGATTAATATTGGAGCCTTTAAATTTATAAATATACATAAATTTAAAGACCATTTGTCCAAAATTGAGAATAAATGATTTTGCAGTCCTGAAAAAGATCCCAAAAAAGGATCGAAACATCAACAGTTTGAAAAAGAGTGTTTGATTCACCCCAGAGTTCTGAAGCCAAAACCCCTTTTTCCCCAATTTCGAAAATATTTTAAATTTACACGTTATTTCCTCAATAACTCCAGAAGTATACTGATGCTATCAGATTTAAACTTTATAAGTTGGAAAATACCAATTCGCAACTGAAAGCAGAATTTCGAGTGGATCTATTTTAACGAAAATTAATTAAAAATTATTAATGAAAAAATCAACAAATTTTTTGTTGAAAAAAACTAGAAAAGCACTGACGTGTGGTCAGAAGCTTTAACCCGCTTGTTCACATTAGAAGCCATTTCCTCAAGACATTCTGAATGAACCTTCACGCCGTCATTTTTTGAGTGCAGAATTTCGATTCGATGACATCAACATTATTGGTAATATTATGAAAATAAAATTTCGAATGAATATATGTACGAAATCATTTCAAGTTTTCACGAAAACGACTTTCTTAACTAACCCCCAGACCTGCTAAAAAAAATCTAGTCTCTAAGTCGTTTTTTCGGATGTTATTGTGGTTAAGGTCGGCCTTTCTGTGAAACTTAAAATGAAAATCCATTTAGAGACTGGAAATTTGTTGAACCCGTTCAATTACAATGGCCGAATTCGATAAATGATGAAATCATCCAATGATTACCCATATAAATGTCCATTCGACATTTCATTATATCAGTGTTTTTTGAGTTGAAATAACCAAGGAATTTGACTCAATTTCGATTCGATCCCATCTACATTATTGGTAATATTGGGAAAATAAAATTTCGAATGAATATATCTACGAAATCATTTCAAGTTTTCACGAAAACGACTTTCTTAACTAACTCCCAGACCTGCTAAAAAAATATCCAGTCTCTAAGTCGTTTTTTCGGATGTTATTGTGGTAAAGGTCGGCCTATTTGTAAAACTTAAAATGAAAATCCATTTAGAGACTGGAAATTTGTTGAACTCGTTCAATTACAAAAGCCGAATTCGGGAAATCATGAAATCATCCAATGATTCCGCATATAAATATCCATTCAGAATTTTATTATTTCAGTGTTTTTAGAGTTGAAATAACCAAGAAATTTTACTTATATTTTCTCAATATCTCCGAAGTTAAACATCTGATCAAACTGAATTTGTACACACTGTTGTAAAATACTGACCCGAGGTTTTTGCCAATTCTGTTGGAATCTGATGAATAGTTTCCGGTAAAAAAAAAATTTCGAAAATTTTCGAATACTTTTTTCGCAATTTTTTTACCTATTTGATCCTCACCAAATGTTGCATTGAATCGTGCGTTGTTAATCCTCAACTAACTACATAGTTTATCCCAAGTTTCAGTCTGATCGCGTCAACAGTTATCGAGATATTGAGGAAATATTCTCAACATTTCAAATAACAACGAAATTTGGCATGATTTGTTCCTAATATCCCCGGAAATAAACATCGGATCAGATTGACATTTGAGAAATTGTTGTGAAACACACTTCAAGGTCTGTGAATTCAGAAAAAATATTTTTTTTCGATAAAGATGTGGATAAATTTCGACAAACAATTTTTTCAAAATGAATCTTGGAGCCTGAATATCTCGGTTAGTTCGTTGATGGGCAGAATAGGCCGAACAGTTTCGGAGTTGTCTATATAAAATTTTAAGGTTAATTCCTCGATATCTCATGAAGTAAAGATTGGATCGGATTAAAACTTCGTAACTAGTTCTTGAATACCAACGATCAACTTAGTGCAAAATTTCGTATGGATCTGGTGGTTAGAAAACTAACCCGGAAATTTCAAGACTCTTAGGTACTTCTCTTCAAAAGTTAGAGCGCACACGGCCGGACGGACAGAATCAAATTTGACCACGGATTATTCTTCAGTGAGTCCAACCTCATCGTTTAAGACCAATTTCGGCTCAAAATTCGAAAAATTACAAACATCTTGACGAAATGATAACGCGATGTTCCCCAGAACAAGCGCGTAAAAAACGTTATCGTTTTGCCCAGTGTCTGTGATTTTCAAGTTTTGGGCCAAAAATGGTCCTAATCGATTAAAAAAAATTTGAAAATTTGTCTTCAAAAATTTGTTTTTCCGAAAAGTATTCATCGAATTCAATGAGAATTGGCACACATCTTGTAATTAAAATATAACAACAGTGCTTCCAATTTTAGTTTTAAGGAATATTTATTTGCAGAGAAGTTGGAAAAAATATTGTCAATTTCTCGAAAAGTAGTGAGGTTGTCAAAATTAAACTTCTTTTATAGTAATGCCAATGCATAACTTCTAGATTTCTTTTGAAAAATTGACTTCACGACAGTGCTTTTCTAGGTTTTTTTTTCAATTTCCATTTGAAAATTTTCCTAATTCTGGCAAAAATTTCTTTTTCTCGAAAAGTTTCGATCAGATTTCTATGAAATTAAGCGTAGACCTTGGAGTTAATATTTAGCAACAATCTGTAGAGAAGTCCTTTAAATAAATGTGGATGGCATTTTTTTCGTGGATATATGTTACTAAGGTCGCTTTATAAGAATATATCAATTACCGATTTTTTCGGGCTGGAATTGACCCCACAAAACCCTCTCAACTTCTTTCAAGAAAAACTTAATAAATCCTCAACATTCACAGGGATGAATGTTTTTCTTCTGTATAAATGCTACTACCCCGACCTCCTCAACTTTTTTCGAGGAAAAATGTAAAAAGCCTCAAAATTTACGTGAATGATATATTTATAATGGTTTTATGCTACTAAGGACGCTTTATGAGAATACATCAACGCCAGTTTTTGTCGGGCAAGAATTAACCTGACACGACCCCTCAACTGTGTTCAAGAAAAGGTTCATAAGTAGTCAAAATTCAGGCGAATGAAATTTTTTCTTCTTTTACGCGCTTGTTCACATAGCGAAATGGCGACTTGAAAATTTCAATGAAATTTAAATGGAATATGAAAATTTTCAACAAAAAAAATTTACTTCTCAAATTTTCCCATGGATGATTCTTCTTCTTGATACTATCCATCTTCCAAACAAGTTTCGTTTCGATCAGATAAATATTTTTCGAGTAATTGAAAAATCTAAATTTCAAATGGCTGTAACAAAAAAACCATTCGGCAGATTTGGCCCATTAACGAACTCAACCGAGATATTTAGGATCAACCTAACCTAAAAATTTCAAGATTCTAGGTCTTTTCTTCCGGAAGTTACAGCACACACGGCCGGACGGACGGACAGAATTGAATTTGAACACGAATTCTTCTCCAGGGAGTCTAATTCAATCGTTGAGGGCCATTTTCTGCTCAAAATTCGAAAATTACAGACATCGTGACGAAATGATAACGCGTTGTTCCCTAGAACAAGCGCGTAAAAATTACACTTGCAATACCCCAAGTTTAAAAACCCAAGGCCATGAAAAAGAATATGTGTTGCTTATAGTTATCAAATACAGTAATTTCTGTCTGTGAAGAAACTCTTGAACTCTCAGAGATCATTAAATACTTCCGATCTAGGTATGTGGATCGGTCTCTTTTTGAAAACACACGAACTAGTTGCATCTCTTACTTCAAAAGGCAGTAAACTGAAAAATAATATCCTGCATAATCGGTAGTTTTCTTATATGAATGATAAGAAAATCTACCAAGCTTTACTTGATTACCCTTTCTCGGGCTATACACATGTTAATCATTAATTTCGATGAAAACAAGGCAATCAAGAATATCTACTGAAATTCTTATGGAGACTATTGTAGAGTTGATACCCATTAGTTATTATTATATTTCCAGAATGAAGTACATTAAGATATCTCGATCTTTACAGGCAAACGACAAAATGCTTCAGAGCTGGGCCAGTTATTTATTGGGGGCTAGCCAAGAAAGTCAGGGAACACTAGCTGAAAGGATCACCGAAGAAGCACATTTACCAAAATTAAAAGACCTGTTGAGGGAGGACATAGAAGATGAACATTTGGACGATGACTGGGTTTTAATAAGTTGTAATCATGTGGGAAATTCTAGTACTGACATCGGTGTTTCAAAGGACGAAGGGATGAGGAGGGTGCCGTCTGTTCACGAGCTATTGACAAGGACTAGTTCATCTTCATCTCTACATAGCCATGACATAAATGTAGAGGTAAGATTTCGGCTAAAGAAGAGTGTAAAATAATTGAGTGCGTTGACTGTGTTCATATTTTTAGCCGTTTCGTATTCCATTTTTCAGGAAAGTTTAAATTCAACTGTGTCGATATTGTCGAGAGTACTCAAATTTGCCTGTAAATCCCCTTCTTGTGCGGTTCATATTAGCTTCGTTTTGGTTCCGAAATACTGAACTGTTCCGAACGGTTCGAGTTTGCGCGATTGCGTTTTTGTGTTTTGGTTCATTTTAGAACCGGTTGAGGATTTGAGTAATCCTGTTGTGGTTATTTTCAGAATCGATTCCGAACTCTTCTAGAGCTGTGAGTTCGGACGTTAGAGCCGAACTACTTCAGAATCGGGTAGTTCGCACAGGCGTAGAGTTGCTATCGACGATTAAAATGGTTAACCTGACCTTTTCGCGTCGTGATGTGATTTGGTTTTTGATTGTTATATGAAGAAACGGTTAGCTGTTAAATTTTAACTTTGTTCAGTAGTGATAATACCTTTGCTACGAGCTCCGATATAAATCTAAAAGATTTTACTTCCTTGTTCACACCCGGGATGTATACCTACTTCTTAAATAAATCTCCCATCCCTATTGGATGATAATGTTTCGAATGAATTTTTTCTCCAAAACGCACATATTTGGGATACGTTTGTCATTAAATTCATTATTATATGAATCAATCATTTTTACGCGCTTGTTTTTCATTACCTACTTTCAAATTGTTGGTTGATTTTATGATGTAATTTAATGAAGAAAAGGATTTTAACAAAAAAAAAGTATCTCGAAAAATATATAAATTATATATAAAACTGCTACAGGGACTTTCGCATATTCATTAATTATATCACAGACAAGGGGACGTGAACAACATTCCCCTAGAATTATCCTCGGACAGTTCTGAATTTTGGAATCAAAACAAAGCTATTTGTAGATCATGGGACAAGTATAGATAGGATGAAAACTACCATACTATGATTCGGCATAGTTCTGAGCGACCTCATGCGGATGATTAAGGAAGTATTAGGTCCTCTGGCGGTGCTTTTCGGAAAGACCAGCCGTGAAAATTCAAAATGCTCCCTATTGTATACACTGATCTCTGATATCTTCGATTTCAAGAAGGAAACAAACGGTGATTGAATATAGCGATAATATAGCATTCAATTTAAATCAATATGATTACATTGAGGCGACCATATATGCTATATGCTATCGATATATTTCGATCACCACATGTTTCATAATCTAATGTCTTGTTAAGGATTAAAATTCCAGGAAAAAAACAAAAATGTTCATAAAATATCATTTTCTTTTAGGCTTGTTGGGTTTTCACGTGAATTAAAAAACTTTTTCCGGGAAATTTTCTTCATTGGGCAACCATATCTTGTGCACTTTGATGTGAAAAACTATTAATTTTTGTATCAGTGCCTTTCTCGATTGCATTCACACGTTTACACCAAAAATTAACACAAATCTCGACTAATAACTTGAAGGCGGCAGTTTCTGGTTCAGGATGTAAACTGCAGTGGATTGGTTTAAAATTCACTTGCTCCTGCCATATTCGTTAGTACACATGATAAAATGTTTAATATAGCATGAACGAGAAGAAAGATAGTTCACTTGGTAAATCATAGGTAGGCTGAGAAACGTAATCCATCAATTTAACGAAATTTGGAAAATGATTAACTTTCTCTACCTTTTCTAATCCTTCTTTAAATGAGGCCACCTTATTATTAACCTTATACAATTTGCAACTGAATCAATAACTCTCTTAGGAAGATATCTTTCACAGTCACTCAAGCTTGCTTGTTTTCTCAAATTAATCGCAGATTTCCTTGGTCCTCTGCAAGTTCAAGTTTCAGAAGGCCCTGCCAATTCGCTCTTGACAGCATATAATGGGGAACCTTGGACTATCGATGGATTTGCATCATAAGTTTGAGCTGTAAATCATAATGAAAAAATGCTTAAACAAATACCAGATTAAAAACAATGAATTCAATATTGAGCTCCGCCATCTGTTCGACGTGGATTTATCTTCACACTAATGAAAAATATTTAGGTGGAATCATAAAAAGTCAAAATTACTATGAAGTAATAAGATGGGTATAGCTGTATTCCAAATACCTCTTCAACCACCTAATTTCACTTCATCTGAGAAATGTCTATCACAGACGTATTTCCTCCATATTATATTATATATATTATTATTATTATAACGGATTAATCACTTTTTCCACCCAAAGTTTGAAAAGTTCGATTTCCATATCTGGTATAGGAAAACGATGGTAGTATACTAATCTTCACAATTAGGGACCCAATATTTTGCAGTTTTAACAGGTCCAGATATCGACATATTTATAAATTTATGAAATTCGAGAACAACGAAACATGTCGAGGACTTCAGGAGACAGAGGTTATGGTCTGTGGCTATGTTATGGAAACAAAAGCAATTAAGCAAACGTAAAATCAGAAATAGGCGATGCGAGCGACTTCACGCGGTTGATTATGGAACTGAATTATTGTTCCAGATCTTAGTACGCAAGTTTCTCCTTTATCCATGCGCGCTTTCTATTTAACGATTTGGTTAGCTCGGAGCTCCCCCAGCGCATGAAACTTGTTAACAAATTTCATGCGCGGAGGCAGCTCCGAGCTGCCCACTTCTGCTGCAGCAATCGTCAAATAGAAAGCACGCTATATTTACTTTATGTCGTAGATGTCGCACGCCGCGAGGCCGAGACTTGGATACTTGGAAAAGCCTCTACAGTGAACCAATAGGTTATACAATAAGACGGTTCGCTTGGCTATCATCACATTGACATTAAAAAAAAATTCTTGAAAAACACAGATGAGAAGCCAGAAGGTTTTAAGCGCTTGTTCAAATGTGAAGCCTTTTATGTAAAAGATAAAAAAAATTTAAAGGAATAAATTCACTCTCTGAAGCGCTCATTTGACAATTTCGAATTAGGGTTTTAGTATATCAAGATCTTCTTCTGGGCGGATATATCCACAACAACCACTGCAGTTCAGTGAATGAGGAAATTCTAAAAATCGAGAAAAGCACTGATGTGAAGTCAGCAGCTTTTGCGCGTATGTTCGAATTGGTTTTCAGAGCTGTCATCTTTGATTATCTCCTAATCATACTATCGACACGACCTTCTGTATGTGACTAGATTTCAATTCGATCTTATCTTATGTATACTTCGAAATATTTAGAATATAACCTTTTGAATGGAACATCTACGGAATCATTGGGCGGATTTTACCCATTCACGAATTCGACCTTCGTAATTAAGCCCCAAACCATTTTTTTGCTAGTTTGCCATATACAGGGTTGGGATAAAGTATGGTAGTAAGTGAATATCTTTTGAACGAAAAGGACAATATTCATGAAATTTTGCAGGTAAGTGCAATGGAGCAAAATGCATCTGATGTACAATTTTTTGTTAGTAATATACATACTGTTGAACCGGAAGTACCCTCAACTTTTTCATTTATATGGGACCACCTCTATAGCTTTGCAGATGTTAAAAGATCTTGGGATTTTGAATGCGCACATACTGAGTTTAGTGTAAAATATCTATAAAGCGGGGAATTATCGCACGTTAATTGACTTCTTTTGAGTTTTTACATTACTGTAAAAAAACGTTCAGATAAACAAATTGATTTTGTGTGTATGCATATAGTATAAGTAATAAAGCAATACGATCTAGCGGTAACTGTTGCCCAGTGTCAAATTCGAATTTACATAAATTCAATTGTACTGTGACGAGTACGGCTCTGTCTATGCGAGAATGTTCCCGAAAGCTCCAGACGTCTATGAGTCACCCGCCTCTCTAGAATCTTCTCGTAATCGCTAGAAGTTCCACGAGTGATAAAAGGATGGGCGCGGAGCAGCACAGGGACTAATTCAGCGGAGTTATTCAAAGCGGAAAGTGACCAATGAAAATAAATTATGTGGAAATAAATTGTGCACAGACTTTGATAGAATAAGTTGTTTAGTTATTAGAACAGTAGTGTGTAAATAAGTATAAATGAATAGTTTAATTATTCTGAACGTTTTGATAAACTAAGAAAACGTTACAGTACAATAAAGAATGCTTCATTCAAGTGGAAGAAATCTTATTTATTGTACAATTGAATTCATGAAAATTCTGATTTGACAGTTGAGTAACAGTTACTTCTAGATCGTACTAATTTAATACTTACAATATGCATACACACAACATCAATTGGTTTATCTGAACGTGTTTACGGTAATGTAAAAAACTCAAAAAAGTTGATTAACGTGCGATAATTCCTCGTTTTATAGATTTTTACACTTAAGTCAGTATGTGCGCATTCGAAATCCCAAGCTCTTTCAATATCTGCAAGATATTCAGGAGGTCCCATATAAGTGGAAAAAGTTGAGGGTATTTCCGGTTCAATCGGAAGTATGTATATTGTATGATTTATTTTGCGCCATTGCACTTGACTGCAAAATTTCATAAATATTGTCCTTTTCCTTCAAAAGATATTTACTTGGTTCCATACTTCATCCCCAGCAAGTATATTTGTCACAAGAATCTGGCTTCTTCACTGGTTATGACAAAAAGTATTCTGAAGTTTTTTAGACTGTCAGAACCCTTTCCCTTGTTAATATATATAACTCCCCGATAGATTATGAAGTGGTTACCAAACGATTGAACATTTTGGAATTCGGGGATCATTCCTGAATTTCATCGATGCATTTTTGTCGCATCGATCTTTCGCCGTCAAGGTTGGGGATGTGATGTCTCCTTTGTCTGTACTGAGTTGTGTGCTGCTGGGATCTGTCCTTGGTTCTTTACTGTTCATCCTTTATATATCTGTCTACATGTATTATGTTAACTTCCCAATCAGCATCCTATGCCGATAACCTAAATTATAAAACAGGTCAGTCTACCCCAGGTTCTGCAGAAGAATCTGGATTTATTGGTTTGGTGGTGCTCTGACTGGCTGCTTCCATTGAATTCATCCAAATGTTGGGTGTTATAGTTGGGCAACATTCTTATAATATAGATGGTGTTGCTATGGAAAATTGGAGCTCGCATGTTCCTATTCCTGCAATAGAGCTAAACAACGGTGTTTCAGAGCTAGCCATCCAGATACAGTCTCTGCACTATACAAGACGTGCATCCGTCCAGTTTTGGAATCCGCCGGACACATTTGGCATCCATGGCTAAAGCAAGATGCGCAGATGCTCAGTCACTTCACGACGAGTTACGCGTTTACCTTTCGGAGTCAAAAGACCCAGTTATCAGGAACGCTTGAGGATGATGTCGCTGGTCATATTTTCAGATCGTGAACTTGGTGTAGATATGATGTATATTTTTAGCACCGATCTGACGCATCTGTTCAGTTTGAATACGAATCATCTTAGAGGTCACACTTGCTCGTGCGAGGTTCCACACGCGAAGCCAATAATGTTTTTTGACTGACCGGGTTTTTGGCTAATGGAATCGATTGTCACCTGATGTAGTTGGAGCTTCGTCAGTGACCGGCTGGAGGGCACGCGCGTTGCCGTGACGTGTTTGTGTCTGTGTTCTTGTTATTTTTTTCCTATCTTCAGGAAATTCAGATGATTCTGTTTATAAATGGTCTTGAAAACTGTTTTGTTAACGTTTTTTTATTGTAATTTTCAAAAAGTGTATAGTTTCACTTTACTCTTTAATCGTCATAATCATAATAACTCTACAAACAACAGGTTTCTAAGTGTTTCTTCCGGAAGTTATTGTATTTACAGTCGGCCGTGAACATACAGATAAGATCGAAAGGAAATTCAGTACTTAATTGAAAAATGACAGCTTGAAGGCTTATACAGAATATCGTGATAAAAATATGAACAGAAGATCGCAGTGTATCGATCATCACGAATTTTCGCACGAACTTGTCCATCAGCATTTTTAAACTGTTAACCAAGTTTCATCATCGAGTTAGTATTTTTTCAGTTCGGAAATAACAACGATACGGAAGAAAAAACAACGACATTTGACATACTTTTTCCAAATATCTCCGAAAATAATGACCGTATCAGATTGAAATTTAGTACACTGATGTGAAATATGAAGTCCAAGGCGAGAGCGAATTCTCTTTCGATTATAATTGTTTCCAAAAAAAAAAAAATTCGAAAAATATTTTTCTCAAAATTTTTTTAGAACTATCAATCAGATTTCAATGAAATTGTTTCAGAACTCAGTTTGACCCGATGTTCATCTCAAAAGATATTGGAAACGATTAATGTCAAATTTCGTTGCTACTCAAAATTTTGAGCTTTTTTCCTCAATATCCCAAAAATAATAAACGCGATCATATATTATTTTGAAAAAGTTGATGAGCAAATTTGTGCGGAATTTTTGGATTATCTTTCAATTAGATTAATAAAAAAAAATTCAAAATTTTGTATTTGTATTTGTATACAGGGTGTTTCACCATAAACACATATAGCCAATATATAAACTAGTCAAACATATATAGTCGTATAGATGACATTGGGTAGGTCATTTTCGCCTTATGACATATACCCCGTTTTGAAGCATAAGCGAGATACAGGGTGTTTAATGTCAACTTTGAGCAATATTCTGATAACTGTGGAGATTTATACGTGACCTTTGAAGTAACGATTTCTAGTCACATCTTAGTATTTTTGAGTGGTCAATTCCATTGTTGTATAGAATTCTGGAAAAAATATTTCAAAATGCGAGAAAACCTACAAAGTTGGGATTTTTTGTTTTCGATTGTCGAAATGGATAGCATTATTTCAATGTTACCAATTTTCTAAGTTTTTCCGTGAAAAAATTTTTCCAAAATTCGAACTCAACTTTTTTTTTACATGTCTACAGTGAAAAAAAAATTCACCCTAAATTGAGTTGAAATCTTTCGAGGTTGAACTCACCTTCATTCTGAACACTGGGGTGAAAACAGAATGAAAATCCATTAGTTTTTTCTTTATGGTCTTCCAAAGACTCCGCTCGGAGTACTTAAATAAACCAGTTTCAAAAAACTGGTGGCCCTACGGATGCCAAAATTATGCTAATAGTCCTCCAGAGTGACCTGGATAGACATATGAATTAATCAAGAAAAAAAATATTTTCTAAAAAAACTTTGCTGGGAATCGAACTCTCTCCGCATTCGGAAAATAGAGTCAAATTCGATGAACTACCGTTGCTTGGTAACGAACGTCATTATAATCAGAATAAATCCAATTTATACGCGACCATATGGTGCGTAAGTGAAGTGAGTTCGAATCCCATCAAAGTTTTTTTGAGAAAAACATTTTTTTTGATAACTTCATATTTTATCCAGGTCATTCTGGGCGCCCATTAGCACAATTTTGGCCTCCGTAAGGCCACCAGTTTCTTGAATAAAAATTATTAAGTACTCCAAGTGGAATCTTTGGAAGGCTATAAAATGGAAACCAATGGATATTTTTCCATTCTGTTTTCACATCAATGTTCAGAATGAAGGTAAGTTTAACCTCGAAAGATTTCAACAATTTTGGGTGAAATTTTTTTTTTTCACTGTAGACGTGAAGTTATCAGAATATTGCTCAAAGTTGACATTAAACACCCTGTATCTCGCTTATGCTTCGAAAACGGGGTATATGTCATAAGACAAAAATGACTTTCCCAATGTCATCTATACGACTATATATGTTTGACTAGTTTATGGTGAAACACCCTGAATATGTGATATACTTATTATACTTATTATTCCTTACGAGATTCCGCATGCAACTTTAAGTTGTCAAGGGCGATTCGATCTATGTTTTTGGAACATCGGGAAAATGGAATTCTGAAAGGGTATCATTGGATGGTTTTTACAAATTCGCGAACTTGACTTTCGTAATTGAACTCCAAATTTAATCTTCCGGAAGTTATTTTGTTCACTATCAGTGGTTAGGCCGGCCGTAAACAAATTAACTCTAGGAAGAATCTACATGGAGAATATATTTGTAGAGTAGGTTTTCAGGTTAATTATGGTCGAATGATTAAATGGACTGAATTCGCCAATTATTATTAGATGGTTATACCCATTCAGTATTTTGGATCGAATTGCAATCAAGTGCACGATCGTAAATTATAGCTTGAGATTTATGCAGAATTTCGTGAGGACCATATGAAAAGAAGATTTGCTTTGGGCGGGGACAATACGTGTATAGATGACCGCTTTGCCAACGGAACAAGCGCGTAAAAGCTCTTGACCTCACGTCAGTGCTTTTCTAGATTTTTTGCATTTTTTTTCAATATTGTTCTCAATCGCCTTAGAAAAGAGCACCTCGGCGTAAGGTTTTCTGTGTATGTTTGGCTTCTTCTATTTCTTCCTTCATTCTCATAACTTGATCTTCCAGAAGTTCAATAATTTTTTTACTTTTAATCCATTCATCTTTACAATTTTTACAATAAAATTTCAATGTGCGACCTACTCTCTTCAGTTCAATGACCGCGACCTCTGTAGTCGTTGAATTCGAACATGTTTTTCAAAAACATACGTTGCCACCATCAAAAGGAATCACCGGCAGTCTGGAGGTTCCCACTTTCTTACATTTGAAACATTCCATGATTCACCATGTTGACCGACCTATCTTCTATTGATAACAACGCACTCCAGGGTCACATGCTGTAGCTTTTTTTTGAATCCACGGTACGAATTGAGTTTGTTTATTCAATTGTAATAACAAATTTGAGACACAACAGTCAATTTCTTCATCAGTTTACCCGCCATCGTTCAATCTAGGCACTGATAACGAACTTCGAATTGATCGTTAGGATTCACCACAATTACTAACAAAGTCGCGGAGTCATCACTAATCGCACATCTGTTCACCTTAGATGAAATTTAGAAACTACCGGCATAAGAAGAGAATAAGAAAATTTAATCGTGAAATACATCGCGAATTAGGATGTGGATACAGCAAAAAGAACTCCATGTGAGAGTTCGATTTTTAAGGCCGAATTCGCGAATTGGTAACTAACACCTGATGATTCCGTTTATATACCTATTCAAAATTTTATTTTTCCAATATTTCCTAAAATATAGACTGGGGGTCAATTCTTGAATATCTATCAAGAATTGTCGAGTATGACAATTTTCATATGTTTATGTCAAGTTTTTTTGAGTACTGCAACATTTGTGAGAGTTCTATTCACCATTTCAACTATGTTTTCAAGCTAATATTCCAGAAATAACGTGAATGCAAGATATCGAGAAATTCCAAATCCGAATATAAACATAACCTTGTTACCGTTTCGTTCGAATAGACGACTTCGATCCAAGTTGCCAACCCACAAATTTCGTCCAAAATTACTATCACTGGGGAATGGAAAGTTCAGAACAAATTCGACATGATAAGGTACGCTTTATTTATAATATACAGTGTGTCCACGGATTGGGTGCCGGTAAGGTGTAAATGACGAAAAATTTTCGAGTTAGACTCTGATATTCTGAGAATCGCTCCTGCTTGGTCTCAAACTAAGATGTTGAGAAAATGAGCCATATCAATTAATAAACAGGGTGGTTTAGAACTGATTTAAGGAAAATTGTTTAGAATGAAGCACCTTTGTTCTAAAAGATATCGAGAAAGTTTATTGAGAAAAGTTGTTTAGAATCAAAAGACACGGCTAAATCTCGATTCTCAGATAAATCGATCAACTTCGATTTTGTCAGTAGGTTATGAAAATATTTGATAATATCCATTGTTACAAATGCCAGACGTGACTTGAAACGTAAATTTTATTTGTCATAAACGAAAATTTTCCACTTAAAAACATGCTGACCATAGGACAAAGAGTGTTTATTGTACAGTGCTACGGCTTAGGTGCAGACATTTTGTATCAGGGAGCAATAAGAAAATTCCATGAACGCCAAATGTTGCGGTATCGCGTAACCCTGTTAACAAAATAGTTACAAAATTTGAATTTTGATCATGAAAAAAATGTTACATATACAAAATGTTCCTGACCAACTTATAAAGTCAAGGTAGGCTGATTTATCTGAAACTTGAGTTTCTGCAGCAGCTCGTCATTCCAAACAACTTTCCTCAATAAACTTTCTCGATATCTTTTAAATCAAATGTACTTTATTCTTAACAATTTTCATTAATTCAGTTCTTGTCCACCTTGTATATAAATTGATTTAGCTCATTTTCTCAACATCTTAGTTCGAGACCAAGCAGGAGCGATTCCCAGAATATCCGAGTCTAACTCGAAAATTTTTCGTCATTTACACCTTACCGGCACCCAATCCGTGGACACACTGTAAATATATATCCGTGAACGGTGCCTCGGCTCCTCAAACAAGATAATTCCTTCCAAATATAGGTTTTTGTTAAGTTGGGATTCCTGATTTCATATCGATAGTGTCAAGTTTACATAGGATATGTTCCGCAACTCAACTTGGTTATTTCGCTTGCCCGTTTTCTGTTCCGTAAATATGAAATATTCGTTTGGTTCCTGAAAAAAAGGATAATTACGGAATTTGATTGGTGAAAAAGCAATCTTTCTGCCACCAGAACGACAGTCAATGTTCTATCGTAACATATCCATGGCAGAGAACAATCTATATTCACCTTACGATCCATAGACCATACCATAATGTAAGCTTTGCTAACATCATGGACCATACTCAATCATTTTTTCATAGCTGATTGTTGTCTCCTCTATGTTCTATGGATCATAAAGTAAATGATGATTGTTCCATGCTATGGATATGTTGAGAGAAAGATCGCTTTTTCATCAATCCATTTCCGTAATATATGTAAACTTGACACTATCGACATGAAATCGGGGATCCCAACTTAAATTTCAGCGAATTTTGCGAAAACATAATCGAAATGGCGAGTAGAATTCTCACAAATCTTGCAGGTGCTCGAGAAAACTTCAAATATCGACATAAACATCTATGAAAATTGTCATACTCGACAAATCTTGATCGAGATTCAAGAATTGACCACACTTCTTTTGAATGAGAAATAACAGCTTGAAGGGATATGCCGAAATTCGTGGGAAACATATGATTAGAAAATCGCAAAATATTAATCATCTGAAAATCAGTTACCAAGATTCATCATGTTGGGATCATCGTTTTCGAGTTATTCCGGAAACAACACTGATACCGAGGAAAGAGGCACGAAATTTGAAACACTGCGTATTGAATGCGAAATCAAGGAGCCAAACTTAATTTCAGGCCCTCGATATTCTGAGTCGGTATTCTTCAACCAAAACTGAAGTTCAATTTTGATTGTCACCTCTTCTAAAGGTATTGAAAAATTGATCTCGAGATTTGAAATAACTAAGAAATTTGACTTATTTTTTCCAATATCGCTGAAAATAGATATGAAATTTGGAGTACTATTGTCAAATTTTGTCACTTATCTCAAAATTTCAGATAATCGAAGTTTCACAAATTTTTTTCAATAGCTCCGAAAATAAATATCGCATCGAATTAAATTTTGAAACATTGTTGTTGAATATTGAAATCGAGGTCTGTGCCAAACTTTGTCATTAACTGTTCGATTGTCACACCAAAAATTAGAAACACTTTCGAATTGATTGTTAAATTTCCTAACGAGTAGATCCCCACAAAATTCTGAACGAAATTTTGCGTTGCTATCCTCCAATCAATTTCGAAGCTTCACATCAGTAATTCTTGATAATATTTCCAATGGTCACTACCGTTTGGCTGATTCCACCCATTAACGAACTCATCCGAGATATTTGGACCTAAACTGAGAATTTCATGTCGCTATGGCCTTTTGTTCGAAAGGAAGAGCAATTGAAATTTGTTGTGAGATAATATTTCCTGAAATGAAAACGGTTCCGTTTCATTATAAATTATGGCTGAAGTAACATCAGATGTTCCAGCAAAATCTCAATTGGTTGTAGTTTTTCGCTTCATGCGGAATTAAGAATGAGTGGAACGTTTTTGGAGTTAGTTGAAAAACTTGATGTTAATACAATTGATGAAAATATCTGAAAAATTATTGATACTCGTCTGGAAAATTTTTCTGAGAAGATTTTAGCTAAGAGTTAAAACACAGAAGCTGCTATGAGTGAAAAGTACTCAGGTATTCAGGCAAAAATAAAAAAAGAAAACCCAAATGAGAGTATTTTTTGGAAATCCGTATAATATTTCAGCGACCAGAATTCAATAAATGCTGCAGAATCATGTTTTTACGCGCTTGTTCTGGGGAACAGCGCGATATCATTTCGTCACGATGTCTGTAATTTTCGAATTTCGAGCCGAAATTGTCTAAAACGACTAGGTTGGACTCCCTGATGAAGAATCCGTGGTCAAAATTTATTCTGTCCGTCCGGCTGGACTCGAAAAGAAGGACATGGAGTCTTAAAATTTTCATTTTAGATTGAGAACCCGAATATGTCGGTTAAGGTTAATGGGCCAAATCTGCCGAATGTTTTTTGTGCTACAGCCATTTGAAATTTTGATTTTTCAATAACTCGAAAAATATTTATCTGATCGAAATGAAACTTTGTTGGAAAATGAACAGTGTCAATAAAAAAAATTATCCATGGAAAAATTCGAAAAAAATTTTTTTTTTTTGAAAATTTTATATTCCATTAAAATTTCACTGAAAGCAAGTCACCATTTCGCAATGTGAACAAGCGCGTAAAAGCTGCTGACTTCACGTCAGTGCCTTTCTAAATTTTTTTGGTTGAATTTTATCATGAACATTATAGGGATAAAAAACAACTGATTCCAATTGTTTTCAAACATTTCAATCCGCTTCTGAAATTTCAATATATAGACTGTTGAATCTCAGGCTGACAGAAGTCCTATAATTTTCTAATGCGGTACGAGTCTTCAATTATTCGAATATGAATCGATTGATCTTTATGAATGAATGATTTGTTTCAAATATCAGCGGATTTTACTGGGAAGTTGTGAGCAATTGAATAATTGGTTAAGACAAGAACATGTATCTTGGTTATGAAATTCGTCAGATCTACCATATATAGGTTTTTTGAACTCGTCTAGGGTAGCTCTACCTCAGTTCACCTCATGTTCATTATTATTATTATTATGTAATTACCAATACGGCGCGCGATCGGTAAGATTTACCGCTGATTGTCAAATTAGTTCCTTGCATTCTTGTGAAAATTTGTTCAACTATAAAAATTGAATCTTTCTTAACACTTTTTCTTCGGCAAACTAAAGAACGTGGTCCCAAGACGAATTTGAGTATTTTTTTGAAACTCACCGATTAAGAAAACGACCCCGATTCCTTCACCATTTTGTAATTCTAGAAATGGCACTGCTGCCGATGTCTTGCACTGAGTTCCACTAAGTTTTTTGCGCTAACATCTCAATTGATAGGTCCCCGAAAGGCTGGGATTAATTTTTACCTTCACTAAAATATCCTAACCAGAATGAAAAGAAGGAACTTCAACTAACTGAATTATCAGTGATGTTATCAAGAATTGATTGCAGAAATCTGATGCTTGTGATAGGCATTAATTTCGTAAGCAGATGCCTAGCATATCCGTTGTACTCGAGCATGATACTTTCATTCAGCAAGTTCTTAACTCTCAGGAAGGGGATATTTTTACGCGCTTTTTCGGGGGAACAGTGCGTTATCGTTTTGTCACAATGTCTGAAATTTTCAAGTTTGGACCCGAGAATGGTCTTAAACGGGTAGTCTGGTTTGTAGAATATTTCGGTTGAGTTCGTTGTTGGCCAAATCGGCCTAACGGTTTCGGAGTTATACCAGTTTGAAATTTTGAGGTTAGTTTTCCGATATTTTATGAAGTACTGATATGAGTAGAAATTTTCAAAACAAATTCAGTCGAAAATTTCCAAATTTTTCTTGAATTTTTTTTTCTGAGATTATGGATCATATTTCGATACAATTTCGCAAATTCTTCAAAATCAAAATTTAACGACAGCATTCGAAATTTTAATTCGATCCGACATTCACTTCCGGAGATATAGGGAAAAATATGGCAAATTTCGTTTCTTATTTGAATTTTTGAGTTTATTTCCTCTATATATCAAGAAGGACTGCCGCGATCGAATTGAAACTTAGAAATTAGTAAAGAAATGCCAGCACACAGCAAAATCCGAAATTCCGTAAGGATCGATTCTTTCTTTCAAAACTAATTTCGCATTTCGATAAAATTTCGCTTAGACCTTGAAGTCGATGATTATTTCCGGAGAAATGAAAAAATATGTTAAATGTCGTTATTTTAAACTTTGAGACCATTTCCTCAATATTTCCAGATGTACC
The DNA here is from genome assembly GCA_958510865.1 of Myrrha octodecimguttata. Classification (NCBI taxonomy): domain Eukaryota; kingdom Metazoa; phylum Arthropoda; class Insecta; order Coleoptera; family Coccinellidae; genus Myrrha; species Myrrha octodecimguttata. The sequence continues at coordinate 17,038,153 of OY294056.1, forward strand.
GATGCGATCAGATTATAACTTCGTAATCAGTTTAAGATTTCCAACGCGCAACTGAAAGCAATATTCCGTGTTGATCTAATCCCAAAAAAAATTAATGAAAATAACTCGAAAATTTTCCATATTTTTCAAATTTCAATGTGATTCAATTAGTATTCCCGAAGATACAGAAAAAAATGTCAAATTTCGTTGCCATTTGAAATTTCGCGTTTATTTCCTCGATATCTCAAGAAATACAGATGCCATCACATTGAAATCTAGTAATTACAGTTGAACCCCGATTGTCCGTTCTCCCATTATCCGTTTGACTCGGTAATGTTTTCGCTTATCCGTTGCACCGAGCATATATTGACTCGATTCTCCTGATATCGATTCGATTATCGGGGATGCAATTCATTACGCGCGCGCGATTTAGATAATTTTGCGTCGGGATTGTCCCAACATTAACGTTACGCGTGTTTCTGTTGACCGTAAACATAGTAGAATGAACTATACAAATCTGCCCAATATTGTTTGGTAACGAAGTTAATATGATAAGAATAATTCCACTTAATTTAAGGTGCGACAATGAAGAATATTAAATTCACAATAACATCTTCCAGATCATTTCACATCATTTCACATTTTCATTCATGAAAAAAATAATGAGATAGTTTGAACTCAAAGAATTTGAAGAAGTTTGGGAGAATTTTGTTTTGCATTGTGGACATGCAAAATTAAGTTGAGCTACAAGATTGTGGAAATGTTCTCACAAAAAATCTTGAAAATCGAGTATATCAAAATAGTGAAATCCAAATTTTTTTCCAAAATTCTACACCATAATTTGTGTGAAGTATCCAAAATACTGACATGTGACCAGAAACCTATATTTGAAAGTTAACACATCAAACACCTTATGTATTTTGCTTATCCTTGGTGAACTGGCAGTATGACATAAAGGCAAAATTGATTCTCTAATATATTTCTGTTCAGTTTATGGTGAAACACCTGCTATATATGTTAATTATGATCGATTGTATTTGTTATTACTCAATAAATAATATTAATCCATGCATTTCCACACTTAGTATGTGTGTTTTAGGAGACTTCGGTTTTCCGTGTTTTTCTATTATTCGTAAATCGTGTCCTCTCCATTAGGACGGATGATCGAAGTTCTACTGTAGTTCGAAAAATGCCTACGTACTACATTATGCTCAATTTCGTCCAGATTTGGTAGTTAAATAATTCTTAAAAAATTATTATTCGAAAATTTTTCTAATTTTTCTTGAAAATTTTTTTCTGGAACTTTTGGTGATATTTCAATTAAACTTGGCAAATACCTTGAAGTCGATATTCAACAACGGTGTTGAAAATTTTATTTAGATTGAATAGTAACCGCCAGCTGGTACTGTCATTTTTACTTACGTAACTGGTATCGTCAGGTCCATTCCTACCCAGAACTTTCAAAACACGATCAAACTCGAAATTGTTACATACCTTATCATTATTTAATCAACTTCAACTTATGAATACAACATGTCTACTAATAAATAAATTTTTGATATGAATACACTTCACTGTAGGAAAGAAAATACAAATGATTACTCAAAACTCCAACTGAAACATCATAATATCAAAAAAATCAACATGTTGGGTCCTTAAACAACATAGTAAGCCTTCCTATTCTACAAAAAATAAACAAAAACATTCTCGTATCAAAAAACGTGCAATAACTTTTGCACAACCTAGCACTCGTTTTGGCATTTTTCTCAAAATAATGTCGTTGCGCTGGTTACTTTACACTTGTTTCAGCCGGTGCCGTCTAAAGCAAATAAACCTTCGACGTCTTCATGGTTTGATTTGAAATCGGATGTCGAATAGAGCAATCCAAAGAAATGAAGAACCCAACGGAAAATCATGTTGAGTCCATCTTCATCAAAAAAGATGATAATGGTACCATCTGTTCGAGAATGGCTCAAACTATAGCCCTTTAATTCTAGAAAAGATGCAAGAAAATTATAAGTCTCTGATCCAACATGTTAAATGAAAAGTCTTGAATATAAAGAATTTCTCAAGTCAATACTCAATTTTGAATATCTACTTTTTATACGAATTGCCCTAACACTCCAAAGCAAAGCGTTCATTCAACCAAAAAGATCCGAATGTGCTTAGCTTGAACAAATTAACAGTGACTTTCCAAACTTTCAATTGCGGTTATCTCAAAATGAAATAATTGTGACTTGATTTTTAGTTGTGGTCTTCAAATTCATTCATCTCAACTGATTCTTTGAAATTCACAAATGAGGCTGTTTTCCGTCACTACTTGACAAATCCGTAATTTTTTCATTTGTGCATTCGACAATTTTTTTTATCATTTCATCGGTTATTGGAAGAAACCATTTGTTGATAGGGTTCTTATATTGCATGTTTTTAGCCACTTCCGTAAGTCCAGGTAAATGCATGATAATATTATGGCGTCTGGTTCGCCCAGTTTTGGGAGCTATGACCACATGTACCGGTTCTCTCCATGAACATATCCTACGAATGATAACGGCCAATCCGAAGATCTATTAAAGTCCGCACTCTTTACTGCACTGGTCTCAATATCCTGAGCGCCAACAGACAATTGTTCAGGTTGATCGGCAATATCGTAGTCTATGTATATTCTTCACCCGAATCATAATAATTACCGATAGTAAAAATGACACTCCACGCAAAGATAGGTTCGTGGAGAAAAGATAGCTCCAGTAATAATAAACTAACATAATCACAAGGACGAATATCTGTCGATAAATCAACAAATATTCCACCTGGATCAGAGCTAATCATCCAATCAACCAAAACATCTACACCGAAGAAGGGGACCCAAGGATAATGACTACACCTGTTTCACAGTTATTACTGATCGTCAGGCCATCTCACCTTGGATAAAACCGCTGAGCAGGGACTCTATATATTTGTCACCTTTCAGATGGATCGTTGCAGTATAACAACGTACAGCGCGCCATCTTCCAGGAGCATCTTGCGAATTCTACTTCGAGTGCAGAATACTTTGATCGATTTGCATGACGTTCATCCTTTTGTTCTTTCGGGTCGCTGCATCTGCGATTTTGCAGTTTTACAACGTCCGTCACGACTTTGGAAACACTCGGTTCATGTGGTTTTCCCAATATCTGACAAAGATAGGAATTGGTTCGTGGAGAAAAGAGAGCTCCAGTAATAATAAACAATTATCGGCAGATGTTCGTTCTTCTGATTATGTTTGTTTATTATTACTGCAGCTTGCATTTCTCCACGAACCAATTCCTATCATTGTTATGGATAGGAGGAATCCTAGACAGCGGTATATCATTTATGGTGTTACAATATCCCATTGCTCGAGTCATACTGATTTAGGTGTCACCCTAACCTACCAGTTCCGACGCCTCAAGAGTATGGTTTCTCGTGAAGAGATGTTCCATCAGTACATGTCCCTCTTTATACTCGAAGTAGGCGCGACTCATATCGGCTTACGCTGGACCTCTTTGGGATGCGAGACTGGCAGGTGTTAGAACTGCTTTGAAAAATGTCCAAAGGAATCTCACAAGACTACAAGCTTTCGTCGCCGATCATCCCAGTTACGAAAATCGGTTTCGAATGATGGATTTGACCTGTTTTGAAGATCGTCTTATGCGTGGTTCCGCATAAGATCAGAGTCTACGAGGGCACAAGTTCAAGCTTCATCACGAAGTTTCCATGGTACAACGAAAGAAAATATTCCTACCAAATAGAGTTTTTCATGCCTGGAACCAGCTCCCCGGGTAGTAGTGAACAGTGGAAGTAACAATTTGGAGCATTTTATTTACGTTCAGTTAGGAAGATGATGTTTTTCAATGTATCTATTGTCCGTGTTTACTGATTTACCTATGTTTACTGAGTCCTAATGATTTCAAAAATGAATCTACAATAAATAATAATAAATCAGTTATTTTTGATAACTTAAAGCTAGTCATCAAACTCAGTACAACAATAATTGCTATATATTTGAATGTCCAACATGTAGTTTAGTCTAATGTATATTTGAATAACCTCTCAGTCTGTCTAATTGGAAACTCTGTATTTCAACAGGAATCGTGGTTCCTTACTCCCCCTCCATGTTTCACGTCAACAGGACCCTCTAACATGGGGATATCACCTTTCGAGAACTTGCTGATAGAACATCCTAGTATGAGTGTGTACACACATGCTCCTCCAAGAAAATGTTGCCTTAAGGAAATTCTTTCCGCTTCCCCGGTACGGGATTCTTCTCCTGAGCCCAAACTTGAGGAAGATGATGACCTTGAAGCGGAAGAGGTAGATAATGAGGTCGCAATTGTTCGTAGATTTATTAGAAGATACAGGATGCAGATTCAGCTACAAGAACGCCAGTATTCTAAATATATGCATTCAAAAAAAGTAAGTTGGTTTTGAATTACCTATGAATCTATTGATACTCGAAAACATTGACCTTCTTTATGGTTTAAAATTTATATTTCATTTATAACTCTAGAATATATTGTGTCTGCGTTTAAAAGATAAGTGCGGCGCGGTACAAGGTGAGAATGACTCACTGTGAGTTCCATGAAATATGGACATAACTGTGGAAGAATCATATTTATGCGCTTGTTCTAGGAAAAAAACGCCTTATGCCCAAATGTCTCTTTTTTTGGAATATTGAGGTCAAAATGTCACGAGACTATGTATTCAAAAAGCAAAACACCAATAATGAATTGTACTGATATTAATGATAATGAATATAAAGTAACATCCACAATTCTATATCGAACACAAAATCAATGAACCTTACTTGAATATCCCATGTTGACTGTTTTGAATAACTTTTATGTAAAAATATAAGACATCGTGAACCTTCTAAAGTTTAATTGGAATAAATAATGCCAATACAGAAATTCCTTTGCACATTTTGTGGAAGCACAGCTGGTTTTCACTTAATTCGAGAGGGTGTCATAGGATGTGTTCATATTCATATTTCATATTCATATATTTCCCCTAAAAGTTTTACAGGGTATGTCAAAAATAGTTGTTCTGCAATACTACTTACAGAAAAAAAAATACTTCATGATATACACACAGATACATGTATAAAAACAATCTTACATATAACATACATAAACATACAATGTGGCGGACTAGAACCGGTGCGCAATGAACTCATCCAATGAATAAAATGCACCCTCGGCAAGCACTGACTTTACCCTCCTGAAAGCCCCAACAGAAAGTGAGGTAACCCTCTCTGGGAGTTTATTACACAGGGTGTTATATAAGCTCTATGACAAACTTTGACAGATGGTAGCTGTGCTTATTCTGATCTTTTTTTTTCCTATGAGCATAGGCCTGATTTGTTCTCGTTTCGAAGATACAAGCATTTGAAAAAAAATATTTCCATGTTTTGATCAAGTAGACCGACATAAAATATCGGTTGATATGGTAATTGACGTTATTTTAATTATTCATTTGACGTGGTGTACGTTTTGAATAACAATGCATTCTTTCACGACTCAGGAATATGCAGATATTGTATTTGAATATGGGTATTCTAATGGTAACTCCAGAAAAGCAGCTCGAGAATACCGAAGAAAATATCCTAATAGACACGAACCTGCTCACACAGTATTTTGTGCATCATTCCGAAGACTTCGAGGCAATCCTGCTCCAAAGAAAGCCATTCGGCCAACTGAAGTGAATGTAGAAAATGAGGAAAATGTAATAGATGCTGTCCGTGGCAACCCTTCGATTAGTGTTCGACGTATAGCTACTAATCCCCATTTATCACCATTTCGTATGGCGTGTTTTGAAAGGAGAAATGTTGCATCCATTTCATGGACAAAATGTACAAGCTTTACATGCTGACGATGGGTTACGAAGGTTAGAATTTTGTAGATGGTTACTTCAACAACATGCCCAAGATAATAGATTTATTTCGCTTGTCATGTGGTCTAACGAGGCTTGTTTCACTAAGAACGGTATCAACAATAACCACAATGAACATGTATGGGCACTGCAGAATCCATATGCCATTAGACGAAAGACGATTTCAGCAACGTTTCAGTGTAAACGTTTAGGGTGGGATTTTCAACAATGATTTAAATGCAGATTTGTATAAAAAATTTTTGGAGCACAACCTTTTTGACTTCATTGATGACTTGGAGCTAAACATTGTAGGAAATATGTGGTATCAGCACGATGGTGCACCACCACATAGAGGGAGACAAGTACTCAGTTGGCTGAATGAACATTTACCGAATAAATGGATAGGTCAAGGAGGACCAATATAATGGCCACCTCGTTTGCCTGATCTAAATCCCTTAGATCTTTATTTATAGGGACATATGAAACAGCTTGTTTATCATGTTGAAATCGAATCTCACCAACAATTACTTTATAGAATTCAAGATGCAGCAAACCAAATACGAAACGACCCAAATCTGATCCGCCGAGTAACGGCATCTTTAGTTCGTCGATGTGAAGCTTGCATTCAAGCCGAAGGTTGACATTTTGAACAATTTTTATAGTATTAAAATTTTTATTTATAATTATGATTTGAACCTGAAAATATTGTAACGTTTTCTTAGTTTATCAAAACGTTCATAATAATTAAACTATTTATTTACACTTATTTACACTAATGAAAAGTAACTCGACAACTATTCGAAGTCTGTACACAATTTATTTCCACACTTATTTATTCTCACTGCTCACTTTCCGCTTCGAATAACTCTGCTGAATTAGTCCCTGGGCTGCTCCGCGCTTGCCCTTATATCGCCAGTGCAATTTCCAGCGATTATCGGAATACTCTCGAAAGCGGGTGACTCATACTTGTCTGGAGCTTTCTGGAATATACTAGCACAGACAGGCCGTACTCGTCACAATGTCCCCTCCATAAGCCTGTTCTGTCCCAGAACAGATTCCATGAATTACTCAGAGGGCCGTGGCGAAATCTGCAATTGTCACCATTTCTACAGTAGCCCTTCTGATGGAAGTAACAGTTTACAGTTTTGCTGGGCTTTCCGTTTTGCTTTGGGTAGAAATTGCATACCAAAATCTCTATACCTGTATTCTGAAACACTACTTCCAGCATGCTTCGCACAACCCGCCAATTCAGTTGATCAAGTCCACAACCTAGTTTGGGGACAGCTAATTTCCCAATCCCAAAGCATTGAAGGTCTTCTTTCAAGGCATGTAGTGCTGTAGTTGGCTTCTGATAAGAGTACTGTTTCGTGACTACGTAATAAATGAACCGACCATCTGACTTCAGTCTCAGGCATTTTCCGATTCTGGGCTGCTGCCTCATCACTTCCTCTTGACATCCGAATTTATTTCTGAATACTCTTTTTATTCCCCTACTCATCTTTAGATCGGCTGCTACACAATGAGCAAGAGAGTATTCCTCGGGAACTGTAAACAGGTCTTGATTAACTTCCTGTGTGACGCCAAACCGTGCAACTCTTGTTCCCCCATAGCTATTAGTGAACTCCTGAAAATCGTCATTTTCCTTCGCCGGAACCTCGATGAGACCTACTTCTTCGGTTTTCCCCTGGGAAGCTTCCGTATCCGGTAAACTACATCATTTATCCTTTTCATAATTTCATACGGACCTTCCCACTGTCTCTGCAGCTTCGGTGAAAATCCTCTTCTTCTTTGCGGGTTATACAACCATACCAGATCTCCTGCGGTGAACCCTCATTCAATGGCCTTGATGTCATAGCGCATTTTCATCCGATCACTTGCTTGCTGCATTTGATTGCGCACCTTGTCATGAATGTAATCTAGCTTACTCCTCAATTTACTGACGTAGTCCTCCCCGGCTACATCTTCTCCAGGCTTACAACCAAACTCTAGGTCACAAGGTAGTCTAATTTCTCGACCGAACATTATATTAGCTGGAGTTTCCTTCGTGGATTCTTGAACCGAAGATCTATACGCAATGGTGAATAGATGCAAATACTCATCCCAGTCTAGCTGGTGATCGGAGACTACCTTGGCAAGATGTTTTCCCATGGTCCTATTCATTCGTTCTACCATGCGATCTGATTGGGGATGTAGAGCTGTTGTCCGTGTCTTATTAATCCCCAATTTCCTACAAACTTCTTGGAATAATGTCGACTCGAAATTTCGGCCTTGATCACAATGTAGCTCTAGGGGTATTCCAAATCTGCAGAAGAATTCTTTGACCAATTTATCGGCAACCGTACTCGCCTCTTGATTAGGAATACCGTACGCTTCCACCCATTTGGTAAAATAGTCCATTGCTACCAAAATGTACTTGTTTCCGTGATCTGTTTCGAAAAGGGACCCGCGATGTCGATAGCTACTCGTTTCATCCGACGCTATATTGCTTCATTGGAGCCTTCCCTTTGCCATGAGGGCCGTTAGGCAGCAGCACAAGTTTTACATGTTCTACACCAGTCTTTAACGTCTTTTTTTGCAGTTGATCCAATAAAACCGCTGCCTGACTTTCTCTAGCGTCTTAGTAATCCCAAAATATCCACCTGAAGTTCCATTATGTAGCCTGGTCAAAACGTCTGTCACTCGACTCTTCGGCACAATCAACTGAAGCCTCTGTTCAGATCCATCGTCATTCTCCCAACAACGCTTCAGAAGACCTTTATCGATATCCAACGTTTCCCATTGTGCCCAATACGACTTAACATTTTGACTCAGTCTGGATACTTCTTCCCAAGTAGGTCGTCTACCACTCTTCTTCCAACTCAGGATTACTTTCAAGTCTGGATCCTCCTCTTGTGCTCGTTGTGTTTCTTGGGGTAGCCAATCATCTTCAATTACTGTTTTCCCTCTCACATCGGCCTTGTCTTCCACGCGTGAGCAATGGCTGCAATTCTCGGGGCAAGGCCTTCTTGATAACGCATCGGCATCTTCCTTGATCTTGTTCGAGGCAACTGTGCTCATCACTTCAGGGGCGTTTTTAGCTTGAGTCGGTTTATGCCCCTTATACCGACACTTTTCAGTTTCCCTGCTGTGGCTCTTTTTCTGCTTTTGATATGCCCACTTTCCTTACAGTACCGGCACACAGCATCCTCTTTCTTCGTACACAATAATCTGTTGATTTCTTCTCTAATGATTTCCTCGACAGATTTGTCTATTTCTTGGTCTTGTCTCACACGAAATTGTCCTCTATGCAACGCCAGCTTCGCTGCCTCGAATTCTAAAGCCTGAGCTAAAGCATCATCTATGGTTTTAGGGCGTGCGAGTCTCAGAACTTGTTGTGTCTCACCGTCCTTGATTCCGTCTACAAAGGTTTGGATTGATAGCAGTTCAAGAAAGCTGTCTGGAGCAGTTGGGTAAGCCAGCCTAACTAACCTAGCCACATCTGCTTCAAACTCCTGGAGATTTTCTCCTGTTTTCTGCACCCAGTTCTTGATTTGGGCATGATAAACTTGTTGTAAATGAGCATCACCATATCTCATCTGAAGTTTCGATGTTAGAACTTCATAACAGGCTTGTTGGTTCTCCGGAATCGTTTGCAGAATGTTGAGTGCCTCTCCTCGTAGAGCTATTATCAATGCTGTGGCTTTTTCGTTATCGCTCCAACTGTTTGCCAGCGCAGCAGCTTCAAATTGCTTTTGATATGTCGACCATGGGACTTTTCCATCAAATGTCGGAGGCTTGATCTTCATTTTTGCACTTTCACTGTTATTTTCCATTTTCATGTTGCTATAGGGTGATGAAGCCGGATAATCTTTTCCAATTGACATTCTTTTCAGGGACTCTATAATTTTAGAATGCTCTTCAATTCCGTTAACTTCTTCATAAACTTCTTCGAATTTTTCGTCAACTTTATCAAATTTCTCATTTACTTCGTCCAGTTTTTCGTCAACTTTATCAAATTTTCCATTTGTAGTGTCTATTTTCTCATCCAATTTACTTGCAAATTGACTCACCAATTCATTGCTTTTCTGAGAATTTTCTTTCATTTTCTCATTCATTTTCCTAGAATTTTCCTCCGCCTTGTTTTCCAGTTTATCCATTTTCTCATTGATCTTCTGAGAATTCTCTTCCCTTTTCTCATTCATTCTACTCAAAAATTCCATTATCGCCAGAGTCTCCATTGCTTTCTGAAGTCTTGTGGTCACTGGCATAAATTTCAATCAATAGAGTTTATGTACTTAATTCGAGCGATGTCGAACCGCACACCTGACACCAATGTTACGTTTTCTTAGTTTATCAAAACGTTCAGAATAATTAAACTATTTATTTACACTTATTTACACTAATGAAAAGTAACTCAACAACTATTCGAAGTCTGTACACAATTTATTTCCACACTTATTTATTTTCACTGCTCACTTTCCGCTTCGAATAACTCTGCTAAATTAGTCCCTGGGCTGCTCCGCGCTTGCCCTTATATCGCCCGTGCAATTTCCGGCGATTACCGGAATACTCTCGAAAGCGGGTGACTCATACACGTCTTCTGAAATATACTAGCGCAGACAGGGCCGTACTCGTCACAATATAATTTTTCAAATGCTTGTATCTTAACAAAAACGAATCGGATATATCTTCATAGGACAAAAAATTTTAACAATAAGCACAGCTACCATCTGTCAAAGTTTGTCATAGAGCTTGTAGAACACCCTGTACAGGGTGATTCATTAAGGGTGGCCACCGGCCGTATCTCGGAAACCGTTCATCCTATAACTTCCGGAAAAAAATTCTAATGACAAAATCGGCCCCTAGAAAATGATTAAAAATATTTTCAAGTTCGTAGTTCCCCACTAGAGGGCGCAATCTATCACTTGTAAAATATAATCTCATTTTTTACGAAATATTCTCCAGCTAACAGTGGTAAACATTAATAAAATATGAAAATACTCTTCCTGTTCAACAACTTCTGTTTCAGTAATTTTTCTATTTTTCCTTTTTTTTAGTGATGGGATGGAAAAACTTTTGTTCACAAAAAAAACACTCTGACTTCTGTATGCGTGAACCGATTTTTACGAAATTTGATTTCGTTCGAAGGCCATTAAAAGCAGATCACAGAAAAATATGACAACAATATACCGGGTGATCCAATTAAAAACTACAGGCTGTTTTATGTTACTTCACCCTATTTGCGCGTTTTACTGGAGAATTTCAAATGCAATGCTATGATTCTAACCGACTGAGAATAAGCTTAGTATTATTACATATTGACTTGTCAAAACCGCAGACAGATATCTCCGGTCATTCCTAAGATATTAACATTTTTGCAGATTTCGATAAGTGTTGATCAACCCTGTGAAATTCAGGAGGAATTGAGTCATTTCATCAGCTAAACAATCAAATGAAAGAAAAAACTTATCAAAAATGTATGCCACTCACAAAACAAGCTGATCTAGATCCAGTAAGCTTTGGCGTTACTGTTTTTTCTCGGTTTCTATAGCTGTAAAATTTATTTAGGGCGATTGCAAACTACTAGTTCATGAGGCCTCATTATTCAAACGGAGAAGCATATGATATGCTTAATGTTTATGCTGAATGTTTAGAAAATGCAGTACCTGAAAGGGAATACCCGATACAATATCCTGAAAGACGTCGTCATTCCTGAAAAGTATTCAAAAGATTGACACGAAGAGTGCGACAAACTTGGAAGGTTCAATATGTTGGAGGAAAAAATAGAAAACGTAGAAGCCGTAATGAGGATAATATCATAAAAGTTATGGCTTGTGTTTATGCTGAATTACATTCAAGCATCCGATGCAAGTGATTTGGGATCGAATTATTCGCTAGTTCAAAGGATACTAAAGGACCATGAACCGCATCCGTATCATGTTGTCTTGCACCAAGAATTGAAAGAGACGAGAGGACTTTTGCAATTGGTTGAAACGAATGGTGAACGGCGAACCTAACTTACTTCATAGAATATTATGAACTGACGAGGCTACTTTTTCTAGCAATGGTAAAGTAAGTTTACACGACAGCCACTACTGATCATCTAACGACCCATATTGGCAAAAATAAGTCAATAATCAGAATCGCTGGAGTGTTCACGTGTAGTGCGGAATTTTTGATAGAACAGTTGTCGGACCATTTTTCTTCGATAGTATCCTAACGGGACAAAGGTGCTTGAAATTTTAACGGAAAATTTTCTAATTCTTTCGGATGATATTGCTATTCAAGACAGAATAGATATGTGGTATCAACAAGACGATAGCCCTGCGCATTATGCTGCTAATCTTAGGGAATATTAAGATACCGTCTTCTCGAAGAGGTGGATTGAACGAGGGAGTATTTTTCCAGCAAGATCCCTCGACCTCACAGTATTAGATTTTATTTTTGGGGGAGAATGAAGACTTAGTTTTCCGAACACCACCAACTACAAGTGAGGATATGAAAAATATATTTCGACAGGCAGCTGAAACTTTTTCTCCTACTGAAATTGTGACCAGTATCACCTAAAGAAAGACTAAATTTATGTATAGAAAAACATGGTAGACATTTTGAATATTTGAAATGATTATGTAAAAGGGTTGTTTTTTGTTCAAATATTTTCGTTGTTGCTAATTTTTGTTTCATTTAATCGTATTATTGTTATTTCATGTGTGTTTAGTAGTTTAGTGTTTAGTGTTGTCATGACGGATAAAGTCACTTCCTTGTTTTTTCAAGCTCGCAGGTTTGATCAACACTCATCAAAATTTACAAAAATGTTAATATCTTCGGAGTGACCGGAGATATCTGTCTGCGGTTTTAACAAGTCAATAGGTGATAATGCTTAGCTCATTCTCAGTCGGTTAGAACCATAGCATTGTATTTGAAATTCTCCAGTAAAACGCGCAAATAAGGTGAAGTAACATAAAACAGCCTGTAGTTTTTAATTGGATCACCCGGTATATTGTTGTCATATTTTTCTGTGATCTGCTTTTAATGGCCTTCGAACGAAATCGAATTTCGTAAAAATCGGTTCACGCATACAGAAGTCAGAGTGTTTTTTTTGTGAACAAAAGTTTTTTCATCCCATCACTAAAAAAAAGGAAATATAGAAAAATTGCTGAAACAAAAGTTGTTGAACAAGAAGAGTATTTTCATATTTTATCATTCTTTACCACTGTTGGCTGGAGAATATTTCGTAAAAAATGAGATTATATTTTACAAGTGATAGATTGCGCCCTCTAGTGGGGAACTACGAACTTGAAAATATTTTTAATCATTTTCTAGGGGCCGATTTGGTTATTAGAATTTTTTTCCAGAAGTTATAGGATGAATAGTTTCCGAGATACGGCCGGTGGCCACCCTTAATGAATCACCCTGTATATACGCAATCCGTGAAAAACGTGGATATTCTGCGTCTTCTTCAGTCGATGTTTCGGTATTAGGAATTTGTCCTTAGCTCTCGTCTGGTAATTATGAACATCATAGTGTCTCAGCAGGGTGTTCTTATTTCTGTGAATGTACAGGAAGCACTTGAGAATATGGCAGCATGGAACGGTGAGTATACCATATTTTTTGAAAAACGGCCTGCAGCTGGTCATCAGATCGACTCCAACCATCACTCTCAGGGCATTCTTTTGTTTGAAGAAAACCCTTTCAGCATCCGGAGAAGAACCCCGCAGGATTATACCGTAGGTCATTCTTCCGTGGAATTGAGTATAATAGGTGAGGAGGGCTTCCCTCTGAGTGAGTTTGCTCCTTATTTGCCTTATGGCAAATATTGCAGTCGAGAGCTTCTTACACAACTCGTTCAACATGTTGTGTCCACGTCAGATTTCCACCAATTGTAACTCCCAGTATTTTGATATTCGGTGTTGTGGAATTTGGTGGCACTTACCAATTTATGTGTTTTGTCGGTATTAACTTTCAACTCATTACCACTGAACCATTGAATAGCTCCCCTTATCGATTCTTCCGACCTTTCCTGGAGCAACCTCTTATCTGCCGCTCTGTTCAAGAAGGAGACATCATCAGCGAAAAGTACCTCCTCATCCGCTGTCACGTTATCTACTAGATTGTCGATATAAATAAGGAATAATACTGGTTCGAGTATGGATCCCTGGGGCACCCCTGCCGTGATTTCCCTTCTAGAAGAGATTTTGCCATCTAGATCTACAATTTGGTTTCGGTTCTGCAGATATGATCTCATGAATTGCAATGCTGTACCGCTAATACCAATGTACTCCAACTTGGACAAAAGTTCGCCATGACTGACGCAGTCAAAGGCCTTGCTGAGGTCCATACAGGTTAATTCTAGCTCTTCGGAGCAGTCCAATGCCTCAACAAAGAACTCCATCATTTGCACGAGTGCGGTGATAGTAGACCTCGATCTCCACAAGCCATGTTGTTTGTCATTGCTGGTAGCATGGATATTGGTCTACAATTCAAGAACCGACTCGACAAGTTCATTCGAGACCAGAACAATCATTGAGTGACTGTGAATATGTGCGTTTTCTCTATTGTTTCTTTTGTAGTTTATGAATTCCAATTAATTTTGTAAATTTGAGTTTATGGGTGAAAACCCCTTCTCTTTATGTTTATTAATAATAATAATAATAATAATAATTATCGTGATCTTCTTTTTCACCTTTTTATGACTGGTATGATTCTTGCGAGCTTCAACTGATCAGGAAAGTAGCCCTGTTCAAAGCAACCATTTATGAGGTCTGAAAGTGGGACAGCCAGGCAGTGGATTACTTTCTTCAGCAGACTCACTGAGAGACCATAGATTTCCGGTAACATTTTCGTTTTCATATCGGCCTCAGTTCTCGTGATTTCCTCAGGTGTGGTCGGATCCAGAAAAAATGAGTTCCTTTTGTTTCCTAATAGATTCTTGCTCATTTCTGGGTTACTGCTTTGTTTACTTATTTTTGCCGCTATTGTTGGGAAATATTCGTTGAGTTCTTCTGCTGATAGCCTCGTTCGGTTAGTGTTTTCTTTTCTGCTTTTATCTTATAGTTAATTATCTTCCATATGGCACGATTTTCATTTCCGGATTCATTTTCAAACTGTATATTCTCATATTTTGTTGTGTCAGTTATGAGTTGCTTAAGTTCTTGCTTCAGTTTTATGTATAATCTTCTCGAGTCATCATTTCTTTTGGCCATAAATATTGTGTGGGCTGCATCTACTTTTTTTCTCAGTTCAACAACCTCTGGACTATCCCAACATTGTTTTCGAGAAACCTGAATACTTTTCTTCGGAAAACATTGGTTGAATATATTAGTTATTATGTCATGAAACTGATTTTACGATGCTATTGCCGAGTTCATTCCAATGAACCCCCAGTCTGTGCTTCCCAACCGTTTCTTGAAGTGAGATAAATTGTTTTCACTCATGATACGAGTTACCCTGACTTGATGTTTTTCAGGAATGTCCATCCACTGAATATCCAATCTTTGCGACAGATGGTCTGATAAGTGATGATTCACCGTGTATGAACTATAAACATCGGGGTTCATATTTGTGCATATGTTATCAAGGCAGCTGCTCGACGTCAGTGTTCTACGTGTTGGCTCTCTAAGTACAATGTGTATACCGAATGTGCTTAGCATTTCTTGTAGTTTCATTTTCTCGTTGTTTACAGTATCGAAAGAAACCTTGAAGTCACCCGCTATTATAATATTTTGATGAGTATGGGCAAAGATGAAATCGAGAGCCCCACACAATCGTTCCAAGAACAAGTTGAAGTCGCCCTTTGGTGTTCTATAAATGCATAGATAGTAGACATCAGTGGAAATCTCGAATAAAGCACACATTTCTATATGTTTTTCAATGGATATTTCATTAACCGCCCTCACAGGATTACACTCACACTCGTCCCTGACAAGTATCAGGCTGCCACCGCGTTCGGATTTTTCACGGGCGAAAAAAGTCGCCACCCTATAGTTGCGAACATTCACAACCTTCAGCTGGTCGTCAGTCATCCAATGCTCGGTAACACAAGCAATTTTATAATTTTCCGTATTCAGTACCAAGTCCATTGTTTCAAGTTTGTTCCTCAGACATTGTAGGTTGGCATTCAATATTCTGTTATTCTTCAGATTCGTTTGTACTCCAAATTTTCGTATTTTCTCTTTAGATTCACTGTCTTCCCGATGTATCTCTTCCACGAAAAAACCTGAATCTCCTCTCCAGTACTCCCACAGGCCAGTTCTCAGACCTGTAAAGATTCTCCACAACAGCGTGACCAATTTTGTAGAAATCTACTTTTTTGGTAGATTTTCGTTATTATTTCATCATTGTTAGTAGACAGAAATTGAGCAGTAGATTTTGGTAGTATTTCGAACTATCTTAGTAGAATTCTACTTTCAACTGTTGAAGCAGTAAAACGCTTCTGTCTGAGTTGAGAAGTGGCACAACCTAACCTAACTATAATCGCATGAATTATGTGATAAAATAGCACAACTCGTATAGATGGCTCTGACTGACATTGGGGTATTTTTTAATCCCGTCACACTCAATAAGTATATCGTATTGCCCATCATAGGTGCGTGTGTGCGCTACATTTTCCCGCATTTTCATCGTTTTCATCCGAAACGGAAGAACCTTTCATTTAGGTGAATATATAAGAATATCTGCGGAATCATTGGGTGAATTCTACCCATTCACGAATTCGGCCTCCGTAATTGAGGTCCAAATCTTCTCTACAAATATCTACTTTCTAAGTTCTTTCTTTCGGAAGTTATTGTGTTTACGGTCGGCCGTCATCTTCTGGAAGAAAGGACCTAGAAACTCGATATTTGTAGAGAAGATTTAGGGCTTAATTACGAAGGTTAAATTTGTGAATGGGTAAAATCCGCCCAATGATTCCGTAGATATACCCATTCAAAATTTTATTTTCTCAATATTTTCAAATATACAGATTAGATCGAATTGAAATCCGGTACTTTATCGAAAAAACCCCTAGGAGAGCACTGCCGTATATTAATGCAACAGCTTTTGCGCGCACGTTCAAATTCGTTGCCGAAGCGGTCATCTCTATTGAACATGCGCGCAAAAGCTGCTGGCTTCACGGCAGTGGTTCTCTAGCTTTTTTTGCTTAGCGAATGTTAATTACTGCGATATTTTTTCAAATTGCACGAAACATTAAAGTTTTCCATTTTCCTTCCAACATAAAGTGCTAAAACTGCCCTTAGGCAGCAGTAGATTTTCAATAGATTTCTGTAATTGACTTTGGTAGAAAAAAGTAGATTTCTACAGAAGGTTTGGTAGATTCTGAAAAAATAATCACGCTGCTCCACAAGAGCCAAGTTCGCACCAACCCTAAATGATGAACTTCTTGAGTCATCTCGTGCATGGAGTTTCTCGACCATGAAATCCTCATTTGGAAAGTGCTTTTTTAGGTGGCTCTCAATTTGTTTCCCCTCCACATTCTTGCTCACCTTTCCCACATATAACCATGCGAGCTTTGGGACTCCCGAAAAGGGGGCCAAATTCTCTCCCGTTCCAGTCATGCCAGTTTCCTTCCCTCTCACAGTGTTTTTTTTCCTTTCTCGTCCTATTGCGTTTCGACTTTATTCCATCAGAGTCATCTTCACTTTTACTTCTACCTTTTTCTTTTATGTTTTCTATATTTGTGTCAATTTCTGTTTTATCTGCAGTTTTCTAATTGATAGATACTAGTTTATTACTTATTGGGTTCGGTATTACAGATTTCTCCTAGCTGACAGGAGAATCAGTCTTACCAACGCTGGACCGTCGATTAGATCTAATATTTAATTCAGAACTCATAGATGGCGCTTCAATTCGATTTCGTAATCAAGGCCAAAACCTGCTCTGAGAAAAGAGAGATATTGCAGTGTCAAATTTGTGTGACGTTATTAGCGCAAACGTTATTCTTGACATCTAAGCATGCGCAGATGCAATGTCATAGAAAAGCTGTTTGTTAATATGTCTTTCGGAATTAGTTACACAACTTCCTCAGGTTTTTTAAATCAATTTTATAATAACTCTTACACACCACTGATATTAGACATTAAAATTTATTATAGCTACCACAGCAAATTTTTTTCATATATAGGTATTTGTCACTTTTTCACGAATTAAGAAATACTTTTGGAAGCAACATGAGCTGGGGTTTGAAATTAGGAATAGTTTGACCCATGCCAATTATATTGTGCAATATCACTACTTACACTTCTCCTGCAATATGAAATTACCGCTTCCGATTCCATTTTGTCCAGAATCGAAAAACTAATGCAGAAATGTAAATTATTAAGCTTTAGGAATTTAAACGTGAGTTTGCAACACGAAAATATGACGTCTCACATAACCTAACCAAACAAACTGATTACTAACGTAACGGTAACAAAAACGTGTAGCAATACGTCTACTTCTGGAACGACCGTTAAATCCACGTTAACCACCAAAACGTTATATTTAGCGCACCGTAATAACATAACGCTTGCGCTATTCAAAAGTTGCAATATCTCTCTAATATCGAATCTCTTGGACGTTCTTTCCGCAACGGCCAATCGTAAACTCATTGAGCACCCATTTAGAGACTCGATATTATTGTAGAGCCGGTTTTTCGTGAATTGGTTGAAACCACCCAAAAAGTTCCTAGTTCCTTCATTCGAAATTCTATTTTGACAATATTTTAAAAACAGAACTAGAACAGCACTGACGTGAAGTCATCAGCTTTTGCGCGCATGTTCATATTCGTTGCCAAACGTATTGACCCCACCAAAAGCACCTTTACTTCCCGATGTAAAGATTTGGCGGTTTTTTAATTCTATGATCCTCAGGAAATTCTATATGAACCTTCAAGCTGTCATTTTTTTATCATGTACTGGATTTCTTACCTGTATTTCAGAAATATTGGGAAAATAAAATTTTTAATGGGTATATCTCCGGAATCATTGGTCGAATTTTACCCATTCAAGCTGTCATTCTGTCTTCTTGCGGCCGATCGTAAACACAATAACTTTCGAAAGAAACCACTAAGAAAATCGATATTTGTAGAGTAGATTTGGACTTTAATAGCCCCCTTATTCGTGAATGGGTTGAATCCACCCAATGATTTCGCAGATATTTCATTAAAAATTTCACTTTCCCAATATTTTTAAAAATTCGAATGAGAACGAATTTAAATTCAGTACATACTTGATTTGAAAATGGCAGATTGAAGGTTCATACATAATTTCGTGAGGATAATATGATCACAAGATCGGAGAAAATCGAATTTTGATACGATTATAATTTCCGATGCGTTACCTACCCTAAAAGTTCCTACCTTGCTCCGTTCGACACCGGATTCGTCATTATTGAGTTTGGCCTAGTTGTTTGAGATCATTTTCGGGAAAAAATCGAAAATTACAGAGATTTGGACGACATGATTGCACGCTGTTTCTTAGAACATGCGCGCAAAAACTGATCCGATTGCATTGATAACTAATACATTTTGGAAAAATTACACAGTTAATGTTCATGTAAAATTTAACTTTACACATTCAAATCGTAAGATACGTGCTGAGATCAACTAAGATTTCAACTCATAATCAAACCCATTTCAAAATTTGATGTAATATTGAAATGATCCTCTTTCTTCGAACGATTTCATTTCCAATACGCAGCGAATGGAATGATACAAATATATGGTCGTACGACGTACGACACAATTAATTCTTTTCAAGATAATTCATATTATACTAAGAAACAGTAACCGTTAGTTAATATTCCAGAAAAAAAATATCAATTCTTCATAAACATCCATCAATCCACCCCCAACAGAATACGTTTTTATTTACCGTGGGAATATCGAAAATGTACCTCGGGCGCGCGAGATTCGCGTCCTCACGGCCAGGCTGGCAGGAACCCTCATATAGGTACAAGTAACCACAGTGAATGCTGTCGAATGACCCCGATCAACTCCGAACTATAAGTACACCAGGGCCGCGGAATTTTTGCGCCTGCGGCCTCAGTTCGAGTTCATTGGGTCGACGAACGTCTTTTTGTAGAGTTGATGTTATAGACTTTACCTTGTTGGTATTTTTATTTGTGTGTTACGATTCATAATGAATTCAGTCAGCAACATTCTTGAACGAAATTTTGGTTGGCAGGATAAGCTACAATTAGCCGATTCATTTAAAATTAAGGAACTGAGCCGGTCCTTGCCAGTTATGAAATTATCACAAACTTGTGAACGAAACGCCGAAAACAGATCTTTACACGACGTTTTTTAATATACATTAAAAAAAAATATGTCATTGTGAAATGAAAAAATTGTTATATTGTTTCCAGTGTTTGTTATTTTATTAAGTTGACTCAAGAATAGATTCCAACTGGGCAAGAAAAAGAATCAGTGAGTTACACCATCGTCTCGTGACCACATCGATTCTTGCACTGCCTTACTTGAGAAGGTAAATTTTATGTCCCAATAAGATCTGCATACAGTGAAAATATTTTACATATTAATAAGGTCGAAAAAAATTTACACATTTGAAAAAAATCTATTACGTAGTTAGCACTTTTATTTGGCCCTTAGAGGTCACGATGAAAGAGACTGCTTTGAGAATCGAGGAATATTTAAACAGTTAATTAATCTTACTGCAGAGCTTGACAAAAATAAAAATTTTCTCCGGAGAAAAAGGTTCTGTGCTGTTTTACTCTTTTTTGAAAGATACAAATATGTTAAAAATAAGTCTTTAGGTGTGGTACACCCGAAAAATTTTTCGCCGCCGGCGTCGAGCTTTCCTCCTACCCATGCCGCTCAACTTACAATCTTTACTACTTGCTACCTCCCGACCTCATACATCACCACACGCCACTGGGTTTTCTAATCTGTTTGATGTAAGGATTCTGAAAAACCTTCTCTCTCCTGGGAAACCGGCATCGTTTTAAAGATTCTTGAGTCCTTACATATCTCGCAGCTGTGGCTCCTCACGTTGCTGTAGACCGGATAGTTTTATGCTCAAAATTAATTTTATTTTCTCAAAAGGAGCGGAGTTCGTTTCATTGACATCAGTACACTTAGTTCTTTTAACACTATTTCCTTTTTTCAATGTCGAACGTCCATTCTTGGTACTTTTCGAACCGAACTAAGTAGACGCACTAGCGAAATATTCAACGATCATTTTGCATTCTTCTTAAAATTTTCAACAGAAATATTTCACAATTCATAACGTAGCAAAAAAGTTGATGGGATTCAATTGATGTGAATTCTTTTAAGTATCGATTAAAGCTTATTTTGGGAGTATTATGTATTTCTGGTTTTCACCCCGAATATCTGAAACAGAACTATTGGAAATGAAATGGAAATTGTTTTTTTTGTGGATTCATGGATTGCAGGATTCAACTTTTTGTCAAGGGCAGTTTCTAGGAAAACAGGTTGCCTAATGAACAACACCGGATATGAAAAAAGGGAACGTTTCAGAGTACAAATCAGACTCTTTCATCAGACAAATGAAAAAATTTTCAGAACTATTTTCTCTTGGTTTTTCGTTTTGTGAGACTTTTGAGAAACAACGGCAACTTTCAAACCGAGTGAATCTGTGTTGCCGTGGTTCCTTAAAAATGTCAATTTGACATCAGCTTCTCAAAACGAGAAATCAAAATAGAATTATTCTGAAAATTCCACACATGTGATTTTTAACCAATCAGAACGTGTATTTCTTACAGATCACCATCGCAACGGATGAATTTTAGTGGAAATTAATCCCTCGTGGGTACCCAACAGCGAATTATACTGAAAATTTTTTTGACGTTCATATTGACAAAATATTTTCTCAATTCGTTTGCTGATAGTGAGGATGAACTTGCCTTTCTCTTGGTTGGATCTATTTGTAGCTTCCGACGCTTAGCATTTTTTGCAGCTCTTGCGTTGCTAAATTCTATGTCAGAGAATGGATTAAATTTGCGATAATACCTTTCGAAAAGATATTCCTGCAACCGCTCAGCTGTTGAGTTCCATAGAACTATATCACTCTCCTTCTAGTCTTCGGAGTTCTTTTTTCGCATGTTGAAGGCATAGTCTTCAAGAATAAGCGCCAGTTCTTCCACAGGTATCCGCTCTGTCGAAATCATAGCCTTTTTCTGCGCAAAAGTTTATAAACTGCTTCCATACACTTGCCTTCGATTTCCTAGTATTTGCGGGTGTCAACTGCTTAATATTCTGGCGAATATTTTCTTTACATTCTTGGCCGAAGCGGGACATTTTTCTACGCCGTGCTGTTTTTGACAAATTCAAAACAGAAATAATTTCTAGCTTAGAGTTTCACTGAGTTGCCATGGCAACTAAATAATCAGGTCGACAAGACCTTCTATGTTTTGCAAAAACTTGATGGAGATGAAAATTGATATTGTTGAAAGTAAACACATTTGGTGTAGAATTTTTCTACTGAATACCACACGAGGTCAAATTAAATCCGGAATTTTTTTTCTCGCTCATGAATATCGTCTTCGACTCGGGATAATTTTCTAAAATAAATTTTAAAAAAAATAATTTTCTAAAAATATTCATGAGCGAGAAAAAAAATCCGGATTTAATTTGACCTCGTGTGGTATTCATTAAGAAAATTCTACACCAAATGTGTTTATTTTCAACAATATAAATTTTCATCTTCAATATCATTTTTGAAATATTCATGAGCTCGAAAAAATTTCCGTAAATAATTTGACCTCTAGTGGTATTACTAATGAAAATTTTTTCATTTGTCTGATGAAAGATTCAGATTTGTAGTCTAAAACGTTACAGTTCGCTTTATTTATCGTTTGTATTATTCCGGTATTGTTCATTAGGCAACCCGTTTTCCTAGAAACTACCCTTGTCAAAAAGTTCGATCAGGCAAATCCGCAAGGACTTTTCCCATGAAAAAACAATGTTCCTTCCAATTTCAATAGTTCTCTTTCAGATATTGGTCATGAGAACCCAAAAAAACCTACACAATGATGTGGATTTCTGGGCCGACAAAAACGGTTGATTTTTTTTGACATTCTGATGGACTTACGAATGAATTTTTCATTGAAATTAATAGAACTGGTTGGGAGGTAAATTCTTACCCAACAAAATCAGGCGTTAAATTACTACGAAAAACCGTCCCTACGAGCATTCGTTCGCATTCAGGTACATTTTGATGGACTTTCGAATTTTTCTTTGAAATTAATAGAGGAGATTGTGTGGCATGAAGTCATGCTCCTTGAATAATTTTTGTGGAGCGTCCTTTTATTAGTTCTATTCTTTTTTCTTCTGAAAAATATACATCCACTTGCATTTGCGAACAAAATAAGGAAATTCAATACTGACATGATTATATTGATGGTGTTTTTACTTTCATTTGTTTTCCTACTAAATCCTCAGACCAAACTGAGTATAGCAATTGTAGTTCCCAATGTCGCCATAGACGCCACGACGCCACCAATCAAAGCCTATGACACTATACATGGTAATTCGGCAATTATCACTTTGAGTTCATTTGTTTTCTCAGACAGACCGTTGCCTTGAAGACCGGCAGTATATTCCAAATAGCGCCACCTTCAGTGGAAAAACTAATTCTAGCGATATCCTCAACCTTTGCGAAGAGAAGTGAATCTTTGATTTCGCCTTCTTTCCAATCATCAGTTGAAGCTCCGGAATATTTCAGAGAAGTCATATTGACAAATAGTCATGAATTCGAATTTCAATTTCCTTATGCTTCACCAGTTGAAGCCTTTGATATGGTACCTATTCCAATGTCGAAATATATTAATTTCATCTATTTTTCTGAGTAACCGTCTTTCTTTTGTATTCACAGGTATTTCAATATGGAACATAATTGAACCTACCGTTATTATCAATTTATTCCAGGTTCAAATCCAAAAGTCAAACAAGTTCCTAAAGAAGGCCTATGTGGAACGCAACAATAAGGCTCGTGAAGTGAACAGTCGGAACCATAGACAGAGACGAGGAGAGCGGTCTCAAGGCGTCAACCGTTCTCGTGCTAACAACAACCGCAAGTGTTGAGGATAACATGTCATCAGTCATCTCATTCAAACCGTAACAATTTTGACAATATGGCAAGAACAAATTGTTATCCTGTTATATTTTTCTTCGTTTAGAGATAACCAATTTTTCGTTAATTGTTTTGAAGATGATAATATTGTGATAGGAAGCTCCTGATGAAAGTCGTTCTTTAGCGATATGAAACAGTCAATGAAGGTAATACAAAATAAAGTTGATTTGAAGGTTTGAGCTGTTATTATGCTCATTGCTATGATTTCAATTTAAAAGTTTCATAAGCCTTCACAATAAACTAAATTCGGATGGATGTGTAAGTTCTTCAACTGTTTGGATTTCAAAGAACATTGATAGGTGGACAAATGACGCATTTTAACAGTATAGTTTATATCTCAGATGTAGAAGTTTACTCCGTTGAGGAATTAGATCGTATGATGTATTTTACTTCAAAGGACACAATTGGTATTTATAATAAAAACCGGAGTAGCAGTGATTGAAATAAATGATTCAGATTTTTTTAATTTTGGTATTTTAATCTTATTTTTCTGAAAAACACCAATATACAGGGTCCGGAATAGTGGCGCAGTGTTCTATATCTCTATTAAGAAAACAGATTATTATCAAGTTGTCCAAGAGGTTGCCTTATTGTTCCAACTCGACAAAATGAAAATGTTTTCGGTGAACCTGCTCGGGTCCGAACTCAGTTTTTTTCAAATGGCAACCTGTATTTTTAATTACTTTTTCGGTTTACCAGAAAATAAAAGATCTTCACTTCAAAAGTATAAACGGTAAATCGAACTGTGATACAGAGGATCTTGAAAACGGCATGGCAAATATTGGAAATGAAAATAAGCTGAATGTTCCTTATTTCAAATGGAACAACCTATATTTTATCGAAATTCACTAGTTTTCCATAGTATTCCCTTTTTACGAAAAATGGAAACAGTCCATATTTCCTCGCTATAATTTCGTTTAACGACTCCATATTGATATGGTTGTCCATTAGGTCGGTGGAGATGCACGGCGCTGCGCTGCTAGGTCAATAACGGAATCGATGTGCTGAAAGTTTAAACGAAGAACTATGTTTTGGTTCCTAGCTCGGAACTGTTCTGGACGATTCGAGTATGTGATTTTGTGTCTAAGAAATCACAATTGCGCATACTCTAACCGTCTAGAACAGTTCTGAACTCAGAAGCAAAACAAACCCGTTTTGAACTAGGTCCTTCCATTAGGTCGGTTGTACGGCGCTGCGCTGCGCGGTTGGCGCTCGTATTCTCCGCAGACTTCTGGAGCGCGGCACGGTGCGTCGCGTCGCCAATCTAGTGGATGGAGTTCAGAGCCGGAATCATGCGACCACTCTAACTATAAGATGGTTCATCATGTTTCTGAAATTGAACATCATTGAAATTTATTTTCTAGCGATACGATTCTTACTGAATTATGAATGAGTTCTCGCCTAGGGTCCCTATTCCCGACCCGGGGATGGGAAACGCGGTGCATTTTCAATGGAACGATAGAGAATGTTCATACCATCACATTCAAGAATAGGGTCCTAGGTATTTTACAACTCATAACTCAGTTTCAGTTTTTCAGATTGTTTTTTCGAAAACTATTCATCAGCTTGTAATGAAATTTGGCACAGATCTTGAGCTAACTAATCAATAACAGGTTTTAAATTTCATTGTGATCGGATATTTATCTCGAAAGATATTGGGAACGAAATATGTAAAATTCCGTGCTTTCTATTCTCTCGTCTCCAGAAGAAAAAGTTCAGTTTTCAAGTAAATACATCGATAGCCAACCGAGAACTTTTCGCCGACCTGACCGACCGCCTCATTTCCATGGCGTGCCGCGGCGTGGGCGCTGCGCTTCTCCGCCGACCTAATAGGACGGCCAGCTTAACAGAGACTTCATTTGATAAATAGAATAGAAACGCCTGGAAAATAATGTTAAACATATTTTATAAATGTTTGAAAATAAACTTCATCGGACTTTATGTTCTTTTAGCGATAGATGACCCTTTTTGGAATGATCAATTAAGATGTCAGTGCAAAAACCTAGTAAAAGACATTTTCTGGAAATGCATAATGGAACAGCAGCTGGGATCGATCGCTTTGTCCATTCGGAGAATTTTCAAGAAATACTCAATGGTTAGGTCTATCTCGAATAATCTTCCGAAAAACTAGAAATGTCGTCCGAATTTCTTTATTTCGAGTTTAAGCTCGCCAGGGCTCACACTCATTCAATCATTATAATATAGAAATATTCTTCAGAGAAAAGATCTGAAAACCAGAAAAAATTGGTAGAGCCTGTGTTGTGCTTCTTATGGATTTATGAAATAGAGTGTTTCATTTGAAATCAGGAAGATTCTGCTATTTTACTTCCAATATATGACATGCTGTTTTCAGTTCGATTTTAGTTGTACCGTTTGAGAGAGTAACCAATTTACAGTTCGACCGAAATGGGATTTGGCTCAACTAAATAATTTCAAATAATCTTAGTGTAGAATATTGGAAAAAATTACATGTCAGGCCTAGTGGATACAGCGTCGGATTCGTGATCGGAAGGTTTCAGGTTCCAGTCCCGACTAGAAAAGAAATTTTTTAATGAGACGGTACATGCCACCATTCACTGTTGGACAAAAATTGACCATTCTGTATCAAGGTTGGTATAAGGATACAGTAACAAAGCCTGCCTAGAACACAGCCGATATACTAACTCGAACAAACTTTAAGCTTCTGACAAGTTTTCTTGAAGCCATTGATAACCGGAAAATAAAAATACAAAAATATCACGAAAACCGTTAATATTTTCGAAGTGAAAATATTTAAAATAATTAACCTAGCGCATTCTCACAAAAAAATTGAGTACATCTCAAACAAAAAAAATTCAAAAAATAATCACTGAAGCCTGCAGAACGACTCCCCATTTTTTCCTATTAAAGTCGAAATTCCCCCCAATATTGATATTTCTCGAGGCTATTGGCAGAGTTCAAGCATGCAGATCCTAGGTAGGTACCTGACCGTGAGGTATGAACGAGGTTTGATGAAACTTGAATTTGGCTGTGTTGCCGAAATGCGCGAAATAGTAATTTACGAGCAAATGGTAGTGTTTGCTCTTGAAGGTATGTGCTGAATGTTATAGTAACCTGATGAATAGTCTCCAAGAAAAATGATATTTCATTCAAGAGCATACAGTACCTCGAATATAACTGGGTGACTTTTGAAGGCCATGGTTCGTGAATTTTGGGAACGAATTGTCGAAAAAAATACTAAGAATGTGCAATGTTGCCATTTTTATATTCAAGAATATTCGGGAAAATAAAACTGAAAGGGAGTGAAAAATGGAAAAATTACTAGCATTGCGCATTCTCACAAAATAATTCAGTACATCCCAAAAAAAAATTTCAAAATTTTATCACTGAAACCTGAAGAACGATCACTGTTTTCTCATATTAACGTCGAAACTTAACTCGTTCTAATATCTCTCGCTACTATTGGCACCGTGAAAGCATGCAGACTGTGGGCAGGTGCCCGACCTTGAGATATTAACGAAGTTTTATGAAACTTGAATGTAGCTGTGTGGCCGAAATCCACGAAGCCGAAATTTCCCATCCCATGGTTCTGTTTTTTCTTCATTTTCTAATGGATAGATCCACACGACATTCTGAATTAAGTTGCGAGTTGGTATTCTCCGACTAATTACCGACTTTCAAACTGATCGTATCAGTACTTTTCCTGATATTGAGGAAATATCGTGAAAATTTCAGATATATCATCTAACTTGACATATTTTTCCCTATATCTCCGAAAATAAATATCAAAACGAATTGAAATTCGGAACACTACTGACAAATGATATCTTCAAGGCCTATGCCGCTTTCCATTGTGATCTGATTGATAGTCTCCGAGAAAAAACATTTTCCATCAAAAATTCGAAAAATTTTGAATACATTTTCATTAGCTATTTCTAGAGTTCTGAAGATATTGAGGAAAAAACGTTAAAATTCGAATATCATCGAAATTTCACATATTTTTTTCTTCGTATCTCCGAAAATGAATATCGGATCGAATCGAAATATTATTGTAAGATGTTGAGTTCGAAGTCTGCGACAAATTTCATTGCAATCTGAGCAAAAGTCTTCGGGAAATTTGTGTAATTTCAACTGTAATTTGTCGATTTTTGAATACAAATTTTCTCACTACTAGATCCACATGAAATTCTGCACAAAGATGCGCGTTGTTAGAAATCCTTGAGATATTGAGGAACTAACCTCAAAATTAAAGGAGCATAACTACGAAAACGTTCGATCGATATTGCCCATTAGCAGATATATTCAAGTTCCAAACCTCACCTGAAAATTCCAAGCCTGTATTTGCTTCCTTCCGAAAGTTGGAGCACATACGGACGAACGAACAGAATTTAATTTGACCGAGAATTCTTCATCAGTAAGACCGGCTTAGTCGTTTGAGAAGATTTTCAGTAAAAAATTACGAACATTGTGACGAAACGATAACACGCTGTTCCATAAAACAAGCGCGTTAAAAACCAGGTTGCCATTCGAAAAAAAAAGTTGAGACCCGCCCAGAAAAGTGGAATACTATAAACTGATTTTTTTTTTAATTTTGTCGAGATATGGATGATCGCGCCTCTATTGCGGGACCATGTATAATTCCATTTTGGGTTTCCAAAAAAATTTTCTTCCTACTAATTCCACGCGTATTGATCGATATATTGTAGAGCTCATAAAAACTTTATCGTTTAAAACATACCCATGAAAATTTCAAACACACAGAACTATGTAATACATAATTCAGATGACGTATCCAAACCAACAAGAGAATGATTAATAAATATGTAGGTGCCGCCGTATCTATTCTTCTGCAAAATATTAAATGTGATGGAAAACGCTGCCAACTAAACTAACGACAATCTTGTTCAGTAAAATGAGTGAATAAAATATGACAAGATTATTGGCAATAATATTGAAACAATGAAAGTATCGCTAATTTGTTCGAATTAATTGGATATACATAAATCCATCTTTATCAGAAGCTACAATTCAGCAACTAACAATATGAAATCGATATATGTATTTTGAAGGAATGAATGAAAACAGGTTACAACTTTAAAATATATTATGTCATATTTATTATCTACAAACATTTTGAATTAGTTGAGTTCACCATGGAAAGAATGTTGATTCAAAACAGTGGGTAACTTCCCATTAGTCTTCACATACTTTCGGCAAAAGTAGACATGGCTTCCCACTGTTTTGTTTCAGAAGGAGAAGTCATTCATTCATAGGAATGAAAAAACTTACTTTCAACAAATTGAATTGATATTGCTTTATTATTATCTTCGGTAGAAATAATTTTTATGTTTTTGAATTTCAAAAGCCAACTTTTCCTATTAACCTGAACTCGTATTATTTTTATAAGTGAAAAAAATGTCATCGATACATTGTTGCGGCTAGTATTCGATTTTTCAGTATATTATAAATTCAGATTTTTATTTTTCTATGAGTTATATAGTACATGTCATTTCATGCTTCAATATAATATATTACAATACGGGGCATTATTGCTAAATTTTATTAAGTGTGTATCATATATTGTTGAAAGGAGCAGTCTTTGTACATAAGAATTTTTTAATTTATCAATGGATCGACAACTCTTAATTTATTTCATGGAAAGAATTGCTGTTTCATATGTTCTCCAAGTATTTTTATTTATTGTTCTTCTTCGAAATAACAATACTCGGGAACTTGATAGTTTTATTGATGATTTTTGGCTAGTAAATTCATTTTTGGCAAAGCATACAGGGGATTGAAAAAGTCTGTTTGGTTCGATTGACGAAAATCATTATTTAAGTGTTCATACAACAAAATGGTTGAAAAGACCTACGGTTCTCTTGTTGATAAATTGACATAAAGTTTTTCATATACTGAATGGTCGGTAGAATTTCATCACAGAATATAAAATATTTTATCCTTATCGAAAGCTCATGCTGAAATTTGAATTGGCAAGGAAAAAGCCAAACTGATATCTGGCATTATTGATCAATGATCAGATGATATAAAATTTGAATGAAGAAGAATGAACACTATACATATGAGTCAATAAAAAAAATTATGATTTGGAAAGTTATGTTTTTTTTTTAATAAGATGGAAAAATTACAAAATGGTTTTTCCTAAAAAATGGTACAAAACTTCAACTTAAGTAGGTTTCTTGTACATAAAATAACAGAACAATAAATTCGATCCCATAAGACTATTGTTCTGAGATTTTTATTTTTCTGCTTCAGAGATGGTAGATGAGAAAGTCTTATCTTTTGCTTTTACAATGCATCTTTTATTGCTTGCAACCTCTGATGATGGTAGGGTTAAAATCTCCTTATTCTTATATTGTTTTTCGTCTTCATTTCGACCTATCCATAAGTTTCTCTTCAACTTCAATCTCTTCCAATATTCTAGACGTTTCTCAAAATCACCCGTACAACCATATATCTGCAGAAACACCCTTGGCTGATTGCTCAAAGGAATTCTTTCCACACTCTTCGATGCGGGTGAATTTTTCTGAATACATGGGTGGATTTCAGGAGAATGGATTATTTTCATAAGATTCACCACTATTTGAGAAAGAATAATTTCAGGCTTACCTTGAATTATTCATATTGAAGTTCAGTAGAATTAAGTTAATTTTATTCTCTCAATGTTAATATTGATTCAAAAAACTTGAGAATTATTTGGGGTTCATGATTTTCACGGGACCTCTTTCTGCCCTCACATAAAAATAATGATTAAATAATTAATTGCTTTTCAATTTTCTTAAATTTCAATGAATATTCATTGATTTGCTGTATTTAAATAATATTAGTATGTTTTGTATGGCTCTATTGTAATTCCATGGATGCTACATAAATGCATATGAGCACAAAGTTTTGTTTCAGAAGTTCTGAATTGAGCGTATGTATTTCTGAAATCTGATGCAGACTTATTGTTGAGGCACGATTAGATGTTAGTTTTTAATATCATACGCATGAAGATATTGTAAGTGTATGTTGGAAGTGTATCAAAAAAATATCAGAAATACAAAAATAAATTGTGTTATGAATCGAAAAAAAAAGAAAAGATACAAAAATGTTATGAAATAAATATAGTTATGATACTTCAGTTGTTTCAGTACAAGAATTGCCTACCCTTAACAAAAACACATCTTCAGTCTTCAAGCGGTACATTCATTTTAACCATAGATTCCTCTTGTCAAATAAAACACTTTTTTCATTTCCCATTTTTCCATATTCGGCACAGGTGAAAAGTTATGAGCATTTAAATATTTCTCAATGTGCTAATACGCTCCTGCACTTTCTCTGCAAGTTCACCACATATATCTCTAACGGTGGTCTTTTTTGCAATAACCAATTCATTGTTCGAAAAAAAAAATACATGATTGAGAACACTCATTTACTCACTCAATTCTTATGATTTGGTGCTTTTTGCGATATGATTGTAACACATTTCACTACAATGGACTATTAAAACACCGATCTTAGCTTGATATTCATGCAATATCCAATTTCATTCCACCATGAGATTATAAGTACACAATTCCATCCTCATATTGAGAACTCCTTAATTATCCTTATTTTCATTAACTTCATCTACTAACCTTCTCACATTAATTGAACTCATGAATTCTATAGCTTTATTACGGATGCTTTGAGTCAATTGTTTGTTTTTACATTACATACATGTAGACAGAATGAGGCCAGACAGACTGGCAAGGATCACCAGGGACAACAAACCCCACGGAAGAAGACCCATCCCACGTCCACCAAAGCGATGGCAAGACAGTTGGCATTTCACGACGCAGAAAATAGAGACCGGAGAAAACAGGCCGTACGCCTTCTTAAGAAGAAGAAGAATTCTATGGAATGTCTGGTCCATAGACATGGACATGCCTGTGGTCTGATCACGAAATAGTGCAGACCGTGATGTAAAAAACATGGTGTGCTCATCTGAAAAATGAGTGACGACAGCAAGATTAAAATACAAAGAGTTATATATTCTGTGCTTTGAATTAACATGCAAATTCAAAGCACATAGAATATACAACTTTGTATTTTAATCTTGCTGACGTCACTCATATTTCAGATGAGCACACCATGTTTTTTAAACACCATGGTGCAGACCTAATAAAAGCATATTGGGTGTATGCGAATCAGATAATAAATATTTCTGTGTATTTTATAGTCTGGATAAAAGTGGACGGAGCTTAATTAACTCTTTACTAGCTCAGTGGCGGATCCATAAAAATGAGGTAATTTCTTGAGTTTTCATCAGATTTTATAACATTTAACGTTGAATATCTCCAAAACGGTGCATTCAAGGAGAAATTATAAGCAATAATTAGGTATGCTTAAGGCGCAAACTGATGGACGCGTTTGTCGCTCAAGCGATGACATCTGAGTTGTTAAATGCTCTCCCGCCAAAATCGCCAGATTCCTTTTTTGTAGTTGAATAATTTCAACTTCAAGATAATGGCGGGATATTCAAAACATTCAAGAGATTATTTATACTCGTCGGTCATGATTATAGGTACTTGTTAATACAATGGATGGGGAATTGTAGGTATATTGAAGAGAATATCTTCAACTATTATTGCTTTAAAGGAATTATGTATTTATCTACTCAATTGCAATCATATGGTGACGATATATTTATCGCAGTTTCAAATATGCATGTAATGTAATGTCTTTCCAACATCAAGACAAAAATAAAGTGTCTTTTCTTGTGATAAATTATTAAATTGCTTTAGCTATCTGAAATAATCGTTTCTGCAGAACAAACTGACTCCAGCAAAAACAATTGATACGATAGCTATGTGCATGCCCAATAAATCAAAAGCGTCTATTAATTCAATCAATCCCATGAAAATTATAGGTATAAAAACAATTACTATACTTGCTGAAGAACCAGATCCACGCTGAAATAAATTCATACAATTTGAAAAATGATATTTCATGAACAATCGCCCGTTTTCTTAATGACAGATGTCAGCGACAAATTACTGACATTGAGCGTAAAAATCGCCCGATTTTTATTTTTTGACGCGTCCATGAGTACGAGCCTTTAAATGATTGAAGATTCTCATAATGACATAAGATTAACTCTATCCTCATAATTCATGCTATTTTTTATAGTTATATGAATCGGCGAGTCTATAACTAGGAAACCGTTTTAGGTAGGATAAAAGTGATGACTGAAGAATATGTGTCATAGTTATAGAGAACTTCACACTCACCAAAATTCATCTCATTCGGTAAGATCGAATTGAAAGCCAGTACTCTATCGAAAAATCACAGTTTGAAGGTTCATACAGAATTTAATGAGGATAATATGATGAGTAGATCACAGCATATTGAATATTTGAAAAAATAAATTTGAAATTTTTTTTTTAAATTCTTCCAATGACACGATCATCACGAAATTTACCACAATGTTGTCCAGCAACATCCTCGAAATAGCTGCGGATTTTCATCACGATTAGATCAGTATTTTTTGAGTTATACGAAAAAAAAAACGATATCGAGAAGGAAACCACGAAACTCTACATATTTTTTTCCAATATCTCCAAAACTAATAGCCGTATCGGATTAAAATTTGGTACACTGCTGTGAAATATGAAACCCAAGGTGAAGCTGAAATTGTTCTCTCTCGAATGTGAACAACAGTTTCAGATTTTTTTTTTTTTAATTGAGTGACCATACGATTTCAACGAAATTTCGCCCAAAGCGTTGTTATGCTCTGACTAACTGCCAAGTTTCTATAAAATCGCTCCAGTAGTTTCCGAAATATAAGGAAAATAGGCTCAAAATTTCAAATGACCATAACTCCGAAACTATTCGACCGATTTGGCCCATTGACGAACTTAACCGCGGCATTACGATGCACGAACTACCCTGCAAGTTTCGAGTCGCTAGCTGGCTCCGTTCGACAGTTATCGTGTCCACGGCGGGCCGGACAGAATTGATTTCGACACCGGATTCGTCATCAATGAGTCCAACCTAGTCGTTTGAGGCCATTTTCTGCTCGATCATCGAAAATTACAGACATTTGAACAAAACGATAGCCAGCTGTTCCCCTAGCTAAAATGGCAAATATTCATATTTGTTCGCTATGATTCCGTTCAACGACTTGATATTTATATGACAGTTTCAACTCAACTTCACGTCGAGCCACCAACTCCTTCCGAAAAGATGTGGCATAGAATAACGGATAGTCTTTACAGATATCACCAGCTATCTTGCACAGGGTAGAACAGTCTTTCGAACATAAAGTACATTTAAGAAAATAGACAGAGATACCTCTTTTTGGACGAATCATTTGAGATGTAGGTAGAGGAGGAGCCGGGATCGATAGCTTGCTTTGTCGGTTTTGAGAATTTTCAGAATACTCGGCAAAATTGAAACCTCACGTTTTTGGGTCCACTGGTTAGCTTTTTCTAGCACATTTCTCCCAAAGAAGTCGAAATGTCGTCCGAATTGATCTCTTTAGAGTTTAAGCTGTCCACGATTTACATCTTATTTAAATA
This sequence comes from Myrrha octodecimguttata, assembly GCA_958510865.1. NCBI lineage: Eukaryota > Metazoa > Arthropoda > Insecta > Coleoptera > Coccinellidae > Myrrha > Myrrha octodecimguttata. Next base: position 17,072,624 of record OY294056.1, read on the forward strand.
ACATGGTATAGAAGTAGTCTTCAGAAAAAGAGCTGTTAAAAGGAAAACTAGTGAAATTGACCATCAGGACTACAAGACGAAACAGAGATTTTTTGGTGCTTCTTATGGATGGATAAAATATAGGCTGTTGAAATAAAGGAAGGTTTTGCCAATTTTTATTACCAATATGTGACAGGCTGTTTTTAATACCTGTATATCCCAGTTCGATTTCAGATATACCGTTTGGGAGAGTTACCAATGTACAATATTTGACCCGAAATAAATATCAATGGGACTTGGCAGAACATAATATTTTCAAATACTCTAATCATCCAAACAACCTAAACGTCTACACCGAAGAATCGGACCCGAGGAGAATGACTACAGCTGTTTTACTGATCGTCAGGCCGTCTTACCTTGGATAAAACCGGTAGTAGAGAATCTAGATACTTTTTTCTTTCAGATGGAATACTGCTGTATAACTACGTACAGCGGCAGATGGCGCATCTTCCAGGAGAATCTTGTGAATCCTACCTTCGAGTGCAGAATACTTCGATCGATGTGCATGACGTTCGTCCTTTAGTCGTATCAGGTCGCTGCATCTACGATTTTTGCAGTTTTACAACGTCCGTTACGACTTTGGAAACAATCCGTCCAACATCTGACAAAGATAGGAATTAGTTCGCGAAGGAAAGAGAGCTTCAGTAATAATAAACTAACATAATCACAAGGACGAATATCTGTCGATAAATCAACAAATATTCCGACTTGATCAGAGCTAATCATCCAATCAACCATTATTTTATTACTGGAGCTTCTCCACGAACCAACGATGAATTGGGCATCGAGGTTAGGATTCAAATATTTGAGAATAATTTATTTTGTATAAACGTTTCGACGCATCCGCCTTCTTCAGGATAAAATAATTCTTAATTGACATCTGAAATCAAACATACATTATTATAATAAAATCTTACTGTTTGTTTCGCTGTTGTTTTGAAAATATGATAAACAAGAGAAACATTACATTTCGTACCATCAATTCACTAATAACTAACACAACAAAGAAAATGACAGGGGAAAACACTCTAGAGAAAACATGAAGTATCGTATAAATAAAAGATTGCACTACATAACAACGAAACATAGATCCATTCACAACAGAAAGATCCAGAAATTAATGGAGACATAGAGAGGTAATGAAAACATGGACAACGGTTAAACAATAGTTAAAAATCTATCAGGAACAGTGTGGTTCTTATCTTATTAATTCCCAATTTTCTACAAACTTTTTGGAATAACGTGGACTCGAAATTTCGGCCTTGATCACAATGCAGCTCTAGAGGTATTCCAAATCTGCAGAAGAATTCTTTAACCAATTTATCAGTAACCGTACTTGCCTCTTGATTAGGAATACTGTACGCTTCCACCCATTTGGTAAAATAGTCTATCGATACCAAAATGTACTTGTTTCCGTGATTTGTTTCAGGAAAGGGGCCCGCGATGTCGATAGCTACTCGTTCCATGGGATATCCGACGTTATATTGCTTCATTGGAGCCTTTCCTTCGCCATAAGGGCAATTAGCTGCAGCACAAGCCTTACATGTTCTACACCAGTCTTCAACGTCTTTCCTCCAGTTAATCCAATAAAACCGCTGCCTGACTTTCTCCAGCGTGACCAGAGCCTACTTTAGCTGTGCGATGGCTTCAGCGCAATCATAGGACCATATTATGTACTCTTGTCCATCCTCTGTTAATTTTGTTAGAGGTTTGGCAACGTTGGCGAATCCAGATTCGAATCTACTATAATAGGTGCATAAGCCTAAGAAACTTGGCAATTCACTCTCGTCTCTCTGAATAGGCCATTCCTGTACTGCTTTGATCTTGGCTTTCACGCCCCCTCGATAAACTACGTGTCCTAAATATTTCACCTCTGTTCGAAATAAATTGCATTCTTTAGACTCAGCTTTAGGTTGGCTTCACGAAGTCGCTGGAAAAACTCAGAAAAGTGGTGTAGGTGGTTTTGGAATGATTTTCCCACTACTATACTACTATCAAGTCATCTAAGTACACCAGGCAAGTCTTCGAGAAGAGTCCTCTCAATATAGTCTCCATTTAACGCTGAAATGTAGCAGGAGCGTTGCATAAACAGAAGGGCATCACTTTGAACTGCCACAGTTTCTTCAGTTCCGTTTTTGAGAAGGCTACTTTTTCTGATGTTGACTTAGAGTGTGTGGAAATCATGTACAGCAGTAACTCACTTTCCATTGTGAGTGTTGAGGAGGCTCTCCGAACATTAGCTCAGGGTAAAGGTTCGGTTCCGGATGAGATTCCGCCGATATTTTCGAAAAATTGTTGTAGTGCCTTAAAATTCCCGTTACATATTCTCTTCAAAAAATCTCTGGCGAGTGGTATCTTTCCTCAACTGGAAGATGTCTTAGGTTGTTCCAATCCACAAGCAAGGCAGAAAAGAACCTATTCATAACCCACCCTATTACTATTCTTTCTGCCATTCCCAAGATTTTCGAGTCTCTAGTCTACAAATTCATTGCTTATCATGCTAATATGATAATAGAAAATCAGCATGGGTTCATCAAGGGCAGAAATTTGGAGACTAATCTAATGAGTTTCCTGGACTCCCTGCATGAAGGACTCGAATCTCAGGATTGACGTAATTTACACTGACCTAAAAAAAGCATTCGATAAAATGAATCACTCTGTCTTATTGCGTCGGCTTGCTGCGGTGGGAGTCTGTGGTGATTTGTTGAGATGGGTTGAATCCTACATTTCAAGAAGATCCCAATTTGTATGTATTGATTGGCAGAAATCGAGACAGTCTTACAGTACTTCTGGGGTACCTCAGGGCTCTCATCTGGGTCCCTTGTTATTTATAATTTATTTGAACAATATATTCTTATGTTTCCATTATGCTCGGTTTTTGTTGTATGCGGATGATCTCAAGGTATTTCTCAATATCAGATGTATAGACGATTGTATTCAGCTGCAGAAAGACCTTGATAGGTTTTCAGAGTATTGTAGGGAAAACCATTTGTTTTTGAATTTGAATGAATGCATGTCAATAACATTCACGAGAAAAACCAACATAATTAATTTTTCATATTCGGTAGATCAAGTGCAGCTGCAAAAGGTCAACAGCATTCGTGATTTGGCTGTGATTTTCGATTCCAAGCTTAATTTCATAGAACATATTGATAACGTCATCTCATCTTCCAATAAGATGCTTGGATTCACACTACGTCATGGAAGATTATTCAGAAGAAATAAAGCACTCCTGACGTATTATTCTTTCGTTTTCGGTAAATTGAATTTTGCATCGCCCATTTGGAATCCCTATTATATTCGGGTGTCATGTAGAACGCATAGAAGGCATACAGCTCAAGTTCCTTTAGGGCCGTATTTATAGTTGTTCCTTGAGGCTTCCTTACTGAAGGCCGCCTTGAATTCGCTTTTCTATGGAAACAAATACAAGCTTGTTTGCATAGAAACATAGAAAAGCAAATTCAAGGCGTCCTTCAGTAAGGAAGCCTCAAGGAACAACCATAAATACGGCCCTTAGATACTTGTCCTACCGAACTTCAAAATAATCAATCATGATTACTCGGAGGCTCAAGGTAGATTTAATTTGCTCAGCCTTGAGATGCGCAGGAAAATGAAAGACATGTGCATTTTATATGAGATCTTAAATAACGTCATTTCGGTTCCTTCAATACTTCTATCTGTGTCTTACAAGATCCCTAAGAAAAGATTAAGATCAAGGGAGATGTTTAGTGTGCCGTTCCGTCGGTTGAATGTTACTAAAAACTCTCCAATTTGCTTGATTTTGACAACATTTAATTATCGATTGAAGCTTATTTTGAGAGGATTTTTTAGGTTTTTATTGGGAGTGAAAACCCATAAAAACCTAAAAAATAATACAACATTTAATACAGTTTTCTGATGTTGATATTTTCACTATATCCCTCGCTCAATTCAGGAGATATTTGAGGGGAGATTTCTCACTTGATATCTGATTCATGTATATTTTTTCCAATATTTTTGTTTGTTTTACTTGATACTCTTGGTTTAGATTTTGTTTTTCCGTTAGGTTACTGTTAATATTAATTTTTATGGTTGTATGATACCCTTAATTTCATTGTAATATGTCAGTACTGTGTTGGGTTGAAATACCTGTTAGTATTCCTATGTTCTCAAATAAATAAATAATGAATAAATAAATATTAGGCTCACGAAATTCTGTATGAACCGTCAAGTTGTAATTTTCTTTCCAGTAAGTACTGGGTTTCAATTCAATCTAATCTCTTTTTACGCACTTGTTCTATGGAACAGCGCGTTATCATTTCGTCACGATGTCTGTAATCTTCGAACTTTGAGCCGAAAATGGTCTTAAACGATTGGGTTGAACTCCGTGAAGAAGAATCCGCGGTCAAATTCAATTATGTCCTTCCGTCCGTTTGTGCGCTAACTTCAGAAGGAAAACACTTAGCGACTTGAAATTGTCAGGTTAGGTTTGGAGACCAAATATCTCGGTTGGGTTCGTTAAAAGGCGGAATCGGTTGGATAGTTTCGAAGTTAGGCCCATTGGAATTTTTTAGGTGAATTCTTCGATTTCTCATGGAATATCAACGCGCAACTCACAGCAAAATTTCGTGTAGATCCGGTTGTTCAAAAATAAAAAAGAATTTATTCGAAAATTTTTGATGGAAATTTTTTTTCTCTTAACATATTGATTAGATTTCATTGGAATTTGGTACGGACCTCAGAGTCAGTATTCAACAACAATGTTTCAAATTTCAATTCGATCCGATATTCACTTTCGGAGATATGAGTCTCAAGAAGACTAAATGCAATCAGATTGTAACTTCGTAATCTGGTGGAGATTACCAACACGCAACTAGGTGCAAAATTTCGTGTTGATCTAATTGTTTAGTTTGAACAAGCGCTTAAGAGCTCCTGACATCACGTCAGTGCTTTTTTAGATTATTCTTCAATAGTTGACATTTTGACGTAATCGCTTATTCGAATAGGTACTCAAAATAAGATATTTCCACTCCATATACCTAGGCAATTCACATACAAAAAGATTTATGAGTTTTCAGAAATCTATTGAAAAGTAAAAAGATTTAAGGATACAAAAATTATTGCTGTCCATAATAATATAAGATTAGCGGTATTATATTAGTAAGTTTTCACTGGGTAAGGACTCAAATGACTACAACTATTTTCAAAACAAAGTCGACCTTTCGTCGATATATTTCGACTTTCTCAAGACTAAAACACAAGCAATATATATGTGGAGATCACTTTGTCTCATAAAAATAAAATTGTAAAAATTGAAATAATTTCTTAGATGTAAATGACAAATATAAACAGACGTAATAAGGAATACGATGAAAGAAACAGGTTATACGTATGCGACGAACATAGACAATATTCAATCACGACACAAACGATCTAACCTACAATTCAATACAGGGTCTTTCACGAGGAACCTCACCCATACTTATACGGGAAACTACTGAACGTATTTTCATGAAATTCAGCACTCATAAGTATTTCACGATGCTGATGAAATCATAAATATTTTCAAGGCATGAGCACCTCCGAAAAAAAAATCGAAAATAGAGCTCCGCTGAAACAAGAATAACTTCGAGGTTTTTGGATGGAAAATTTTCATTTTTGGGATTTTTCAAGATGTAAGATTGATGTATCTACTTTAAAAATCGAAATCGCGATTCATGATACAGGGGATGAAAAAATCGCTTTCAAAGTTAGGGATGACAAAATCGTGAAAAATCAATTTTTTCAAATTAGAACCCCATTTTTTTATGGCAGATATTGAATCTACGTTAAAAAATAATGTGAGTGTATGCATCACACCCTTGCCCTAAAGTGGATATTTTCTGAGTTATTCACAAAAAACTGTTTGACTCAAATAATTGAGCCGCTAGTACAGAACCATAATGACTTATGGTATCAACAAGATGGCGCACCTCCACACAATTCACTCAATGTGTCAAATATCCTCTACAGGCTATTTGAAGATCGATGGTTGGCGAACAATGGTCCACATCTTTGGCCACCACGTTCTCCCGATTTAACTCCTTTAGACTATTATGTTTGGGGTTGGATAAAAAATATTGTCTACTCAACTCCCCTGACTGATAAAGAGGACTGCATAGAACGAGTCAGAAATGCGTTCAGGTTTGTTTAGATTTTTAGATTCATAGTTTTGAAACTCAATTTGGTTTTTAAACACTTTTGCAGATCTCTTCCTCCCGATGAAATAAGAAGAGCAACGCACGAAGCATTCCTGAGACGTATAAATAAATGTCTAGAAATTAACGGTCAAAACTTTGAGCATCTTCTCTAGTTATAACTGCGAGAGTTTGCCATGGTTCTCCTAATAGTAACTTGAAGTCGGTTTCAAGAAGGGGTGAAAAATCTACAGCATGGTTCAAATAACAGTTCCTGAAAATTTCATCTTTTTGGCGTGAAGGGAAAAGAAATAGCTGAAAATTCAAGACGAAAAGTTTTTTGTGAATAACTCAGAAAATATCCATTTTAGGGCAAGGGTGTGATGCATACACTCACATTATTTTTTAACGTAGATTCAATATCTGCCATGAAAAAATGGGGTTCTAATTTGAAAAAATTGATTTTTCACGATTTTGTCATCCCTAACTTTGAAAGCGATTTTTTCACCCCCTGTATCATGAATCGCAATTTCGATTTTTAAAGTGGATACATCAATCTTACATCTTGAATAATCCAAAAAATGAAAATTTTTCATCCAAAAACCTCGAAGTTATTCTTGTTTCAGCGGAGCTCTATTTTCGATTTTTTTTTCGAATTTTCCCGCTCAGAGAGAATTTTCCAACCAAAACTGAAAAATGTTACATCGAAATAAATGGAAATTTTCTAAGTAATCTATTTCTGCAATAAAAAAATGGTGTTCTAATTTGAAAAACGGAAGTTGACGTCATTTCCGGAAAAACCGGAGGTGCTCATGCCTTGAAAATATATTAGATTTCATCAGCATCGTGAAATACTTATAAGTGCTGAATTTCATGAAAATACGTTCAGTAGTTTCCCGTATAAATATGGGTGAGGTTCCTCGTGAAAGACCCTGTATACTTTCAACGATATTTTAACTGTTTGAAAAGTGATAAATGATTATAAGATTGATTCAATCCCTGAGTATCACTTCTATTATTCACCAATTTCTTTCCATGTTCAAGATAGTCATTCCATCAAAACCAAATTGGTGCCTGTATTGAAGGAATGCAAAGCCAGTGCCGTTTTTCCGTCTTTATCTTTAAATTTTTCTTTGCAATCATTCTTATGTTGTTTGAACCTATTGGCCAATAATTGCTTGGTTTGTCCCACGTAGCATTTGTCACAGTTGTTGCAGGCAATTTTATAAATAATATTAGATCAATCCTGATTTTCTATTCCATCTTTCAGCCTGAGAAAAGCAAGCTAACAGTCTTCAAATTGTAAAAGACGAGTTTCGTGCCAGATGAAGCCCTTTGTATAGAGTTGGCTATAATGATGGACAAGCCTGGTATGTAGGGAAACTTAAAATAGAAGATATTTTCCTGTTGACTCAATCTTCTATCGGTAGCAGATGGACGCTTATACTCTTTGATTATTTTATTGATTAGATGACTAGGATAACTATTGAGTTTGAGAAGTCGGAATATATCGACGAAACGTCGACTTTGTTTTGAAAATATTTGTAGTCATTTGGGTCCTAACCTGTAAAATCTAACTTCTATAATTATGGAAACAAACTATTTAGGTATTATATTATTTCCAAAATATTTTATATTTTTCAAGATATCCTACTCAAAACAAATCTTATTGATAGTATTCCATAATTATCCTGATGGATGAGTGTTAGTAACTAAGAGTATTTGTATAAATGAATTGAAGTCATGAATATACATAAATTCATGACTAAACATCTTCTTATATAAGGTATTCCATCTCAGACGAGCCACCCCGTATATTTCTCATGCAATAGTGATTGACCTCTTCTTCCAATCCAAGGACCAGGGTGTTTCAAATTGAGGTATTGGCGAACTGGTGCGGCGTAGTGAGGAGGAGCTCCGTCTTGTTGGAAATTCAATTATTCTTCAAGTAGTAGAGGTTCGTTTTCTGATTTTTCTGTTATTGACATATCTATCGCATTTTCCAGCATTTCAAAATAAATTTCGCCATTTGAATTACCGGGAATTAGCAGTGGTCCAATTAGGTGGTCTCCCAAAATTCCGACTCAAACGTTTAGCTTTTCCGGAAAATGAGTGTGAGCTTCTCGAAATACATAAGGACTCGTATCGCTCCAGAATCTACAGTTATGCCAGTTAACCTTTCCATTAAATGAAGAAGAACATTCGTCAGAAAAGCAAACGTACAAGAAATTTAGGTTATTGTTGATACGCTCAGCCATTATTTCGCGAAACTCTTGCCTCCGATCCGAATCATCGTAATTTAATTCATGAATTAATTCGATTATTCACGGATGAAACACGTGTTCATTTGAAATTGGAAACGTTAGATTGGTTAATACCGGAAGCTGCAGAAAGTGGTGGTACATAAGTTGGACATGTCCCAATACCACCACAGCAGCTCTTTCATCATTCACAATTGCAATGTGTGCCCTTTTTCATCAATTACTGAACGCGTCTAAACAAATTTTGGAATCAATTTCATTACGTTCTTATGGCAAACGCTACTTTCAGGTTGGTTTTGGTTTAATATTGGAGAATGAAGATGAGCGCTACTCCCTCTGGTGGCTATTAGAGTAACCCGAAGTACAGGGATTATCATTCTATCATTGACAAGTTGAAAGAAATGTCGACAAAATGAGGAAGTTTATGCCTTTTTCTTGGAGTTTGTATGATTTTACAAGTGTTTCTACTGAGATAAAGCAAACTCAAATGTCCCTTCCCATAAATATCTACAGCCCAAAGAAAAATTTCGAGTTTGGGCGAAAGACACTTCCTTTAACAAGTCGGATCTGAAAGTGTTGACAAATCGATAAAAACCTTGGAAACTTGTAACTCAAAATTTGTAAATCAACGAACCAGATTTATGAGATTCTGTTACAGGTATTTTACCGATGATGATCAACTTTATAGCGGTAAGCACGAATTGCTCATGAAATTTTACATCACATTCATGAAGACAATTGTTTTCCAGGCCCCTAATCCAAGCAGAGAAAGTTACCTAAGAGGAATGCTATGCCTTCCAGAAATCTGCCTGTTGAACTGATCATTAAGGAACAATGTAAATGTTTTAGTGATAGAATATAACTGACCGATTGATACAAAAGAGTCTCAACAAGGAAATATCTGGTGCTTAATACTCTTCGCTCTAAGTCCTTCTGCCGATGAAATCAAAGCTGTACAAGGCTTATTTATTACAGCTTTTTCAAGACCAATTATAAGAGTGTTGGAAGAATTTATCCACCAATCCATAATGAATAAGGCTTACGGTACAAGAAGCATTAGTTTTATCTGGATGTATTCATTTTATTCACAATATATTGAATTCAGTCCTCCCCCATATAAATAGTGAAGTTATGAGTGTTTGTCTATTATTCCAAAAAGTATGTTTTACTATCTGCTTTCAACTTCTTGAGCAGTAGATCTGAGGGGGTATTTGATCAATGATCAAGTTGGGTAGGCATAAAAAGGTTGAAAGTTTATTAGTTTTGCAAATAACATGCAACATAATATCATATGCATCTTCCTGAACACTTCTAGCTTCTGTGCCTTGAAGATGCTCCAAATAATTTGAAATTAATCTTGCCATTTAGAGTTGAAATAAGTTGATACTAAAATACTTCTAACAGTAATTGTAGCATTGCTACTCTGAATTGGAAAAGATGATACACAACTCTTTCATGAATATGAAATATGTATACACAGAATCACTCCTGTTAACTGAAAGAATCTTTGAACAAATTGTAAAATCGAATTTTAATCAATCAAATATTCAAGCAAACACTTGAAAACCCAGCTCCTATCCCACTACCTAAGGTTCTTAAACTGGCCTCCGTGGCGCTGCAATCTTATTCAGACGCCAATCCTTGCAGCCGCTCTGGCACAATTATGATTTTGGTACTACAGGTTAACCAGCTCAACAAGTTCTTGCAATGTGTACAACATAATTATTTAGAAAATTTTAAACAAAGCAAAGTAGTAACTAAACAGATTGATTTATAATACATCAAATGATCGAATAAACGGGTGAGATTTTGGTTTACTGGAAATCAGTTATGTGAATAAAATATGAACATGGTGATTTGAGGCTCTCACCCAGTCGGGTGAGACCACTATAGTCATAGTGGAGACCACTATAGTCATAGTGGTAGCATTTTTGTTTTGGGGAAATGCGCCGTTGCCAAGTTGGTCTCTTCGGATTTCTGGAAATCTGATGTTAAGATAGTTCGAGGTGGACATCATTCTAGCGAGCTAGGTGATTCATTATATGACATTCGAAATTTGCGGAAATGCGCCGTTGCCTAATTATGGACACTGGTAACCCTTGAAAGTAGATTTTACGAAATTCCAATTCCAGAATCGTTAGATACATGTGAATTTTCACGGATCTAAATAATTTTTCTTTTCACTAAATACGCTGTTGCCAAGCTCTTCACTTCGGATTACAGGAAATCGGATATCGAGATGGTTCGATGTGGATATTGTATTATTATTGAGCCAGGTGTATTTCGGTAATGTATCGAAGTTTGCGGTAAGGCGTTGTTCCTAAATTATGAATGTTGAAATCCGTTGAAGATAGATTTATGGAAATTTCGGGTGTAAAATCTGCTATAAATGTGCATCTTGGCGAATCTCAATGGTTTTTATTCATACGGTGTTGCTATGTCGGTTACTTCGGAGTAACGGAAATCTAATATGGAAATGCGCAAAAGTGAGGACATTATTATTGAATTATAATTATAATTATTTTATTATTACATTATTTTATTATTAATAAGTGGACATATTATTCCGTTGAACTGAGCGACTGCATATGATATTCTTAGTTTTCGGAAATGTGCTGATTCCAGCACATTTTCAAATTGAATGTTAAAATATATGTGAATCTTGAAAAATATAATTTTTTTTAATATCGACTGTTGCGTGAATGATTTCAAATCTAATATGGAGATAGCTCCAAGTGGAAATTATTCAATTAAATTCGGTGAATCTTTACGTCATGTTCAATGTCATGTCGGTTTGGTTGAGAGGGATTCACATATACGAAAGCAAAGGAACATAAGTTTAAATCTGATTGATCATAAATCTCATACAGAGTCGATAGGATCAGCAAAGCGATTTAAGAAATGTCGGCCGTACGCGAACATTTATTATAAATACTTTGTCCCGCTTTTCAGAAAATTCAGAAAAAATGTTTAGTAGTAAAAGTTCAGATTACAGATATTGCTTCCATCTTAATCTAATTATGATACTGAGGTCCTAACTTGTTAACGGCGCATTTAACGCAAACTTTGGATAGTATATCAGACGCAACTCAGTTCAATTAAATGTTTTACATTTTGAACTATTTCCATATCAAATTTCCAGTAATCCGAAGTGACCAACTTGGCAACAGCGCATTCGGTAAAAATAAGAGTTATTGGGATTCATCAAAATTCACCTATATTCCTAGAATCTGAAACAGAAATTTACATAAATCTTTCTTAAACGTATTCAAACGTTCATTTCTTGGCAACATCGCATTTCTGCAAACTTCGAGTATCATATCATGGGTCACCCAGTTCAATAAAATAACTTCCACTTTGAACCACCTCTATGTCAGATTTCCAGTAATCCGAAGTGTCCAACTTGGCAACAGGGCATTTCCGCAAAACAAAAACGCTACCATTCGAATCGGGTGAGAGCCCCAAAACGCAACGTACATATTATTTTTCCAAATCAGATTTGCAGTGAACTAAAGTTTAGCATTTTTGGTATTCATAGTTTGAGAGAATTTTTCTTATTACTTGAGGAAACATAGCAACTCAATTTTTTAAGTTTGTAAAAAGGACCTCATAAAATGGGCATTGTAAAAATGACCAAAACATTCAAGATGGCTCATTTGAGCTAAAAAATTAACTTTTGGCGACAACTGTTCATCAAAATTACGTTTTTCATACACCGTCGTAAAGAGACTTTCAAGACCTTTCAAATGAAGTATCACTCAACCCCAATTTCGAGGGGTTGAAGCGCCCCTCCTTAGGGGGTTGGTCGTTTGAGTCTAAAATATACGTCCCGCAATTAAAATAATTCGATATGCTCGTCTGAGATGAAACACTCTGTATTTATAAGGTCAATGATTATTTTCTTATATTAAGGCAAACTCAAGTATATTTACTGGATCAATAGACAAAAAATATATCATACATTTTCATTGTTTTCCCTTCTGCGCTTTGTAGGAGGAACATCCAGCTGAGAGGGTATATTCGACATATTGTCATTATGCCTTTTTTCCGCATCTTGTACTTTTACTTGTTTTGACCCAGGCATGTACTTGAACAGATTCAATGCATTGAGAGAACTATTTATATCATTTTTCAACATTTTTGAGGGAATGTCAGAATACAATTGGGATTTTCTTTTCCTTTCCAATTCTAAGCGAGTGAGTGGAAAAATTCTAGAGGCTCTCTGCTTAATAACTGACTTGAAAACCAAATCAGAACCTTTTTTCTTTTTCTTTTCTGAATTTGTTGTACTTGGAGGCAGCTCACTTGAATTCGGATTTTTGAGCACCAATGTTTCTGCTCTATTTTTTACAAAATTCTTATAACCAGGCGAATAGGTCAAACGAGATGTTGGGCATCGACGTCTCCAAATTTCCATATCAACCATACTCAAACATTTGCTTCTTGTCCCATCTCTTCGTGAGGTTGATGATTGCGGTTTATTCATTGACATTTTATTGTCAGAAGTGCTACGACTACATAATCTCTTCAAGATGTTTTGCTTCTGTCGCAAAGATTCCTGGTGTATTATTTTCCTTATATTTTTTGATATTGTATTTGATTCTGAAGACATGATAATATCCATTTTAGGAATTTCGGAAGTCGAAGCTTTTTGTACATCTGTTCCCAATTTCGACTTGATCTCGATGAAATTATTCTGCAACTCTTCGAATTTTTTCTGCATTTCTGAAATCGTGATTTCGTGATTTTCCAATCGAGCTGCTTGTACTTTTAACTTTGCAATTTGCTCTTTGATCACGGAAGATTGCTTTTTTATCCTCAAATTCTGGCGATTCCACTGTAATGAATGATAACTACTCATTATTCAGTTAATGGAATGCAGATTAATTTTTACCTTCTCAGATAGTCTCCTTGTTTTGGATATCAAATAGCCGACCTGTGTTTTTAATACTCTATTTCTCTTGTGTATTTTCCTCAGTTCATTGTGGGTTTTACTATCTACCGCTGATTTTGGGGGTGATGGTATCGAGTTCATGCATCGCATAACTGAAAGCGGAAAATCAGTTTGGTAATACCATATGGTGAATAAGAACTCGATGAATTTACTTGATGTAATAAATTTATTGGTATAATATATTCTATTTACCTTCTTCTTTTTTCTCTAAGATGGGTAATATATGTTCATCGAAATGCTCCATTGCCATACTGCTCAGATCACGAAGTTCTTCCAATAATTGAGTATTATTATGAGGTGGATTAAATCTGCTCTCGATCAATCGGAGTAATCTTTTTATTTCATCAAGAACCTACAATACATAAAAACCGTTATAATTAATTGAAAAAATTCTTTTTTACGTGCTCGTTTTCAGGGGGTTTTGAACGTCTAGGTTGTACACACTGATGACGAATCCGTGGTCAAATTCAATTCCGACCATCCGACTTCACAGTGGTTTGATTTTCGAATGAGATATACAGGTTGTTCCAAAAATTATCTAGAAAAGCACAAACGAGAGGTCAAGAACTGTTACGTGATAGCTCAAATTCCTGAACAAAGTGGTCACTTATTTACGTTGACCCTGCCAATTGCAACTTCACTTTCTGATGGAAAGATTTGGCGTTCTTCTTTTCTAATGGTTCACACGAAATTTTGCATGAAAATTCAATCTGTCATTTTTCAATCAAATACTATATTTAAATTTGATCCGATCATAAGTTTTGGTAATATTGGAAAAATAAAAATTTGAATTGGCATGTCTACGAATCATTAGGACGGTTTCAACCAATTACGAATCCAGCCTTCGTAATTAACAAGCCCGAAACCTACTCTATAATATTATATTATATATAATTATTATGGGGTCTCAAAGAAGCTCCTTTCGGAAATGATTGTGATTAGGGCTGGCCAAACCACCGATCATAAACACAATAACTACCGAAATAATCTACTCAGGGACTTTATAACTGCAGAACAGGTTTGGAGTTCAATAAAGAAGGCAGAATTAGCGAATAGGCTAGGTATATTCACAAAATGCAGGTATATCAATTGAAAATTATATTTTTCTAATATCTCCAAAAATACGGTAGGAATCGAATTGAAATCAAGAACTTGATGTGAATATGAGAGCTTGAAGGTTTATGCACAATTTCGTGAGTACCAAACTATGATAACAAGGAAATGAGGGCGAAACTTGTTGAATAGTGACCTCGAGGTTCGTGCTAAACTTTATTGTTTTTTTTTTGTGTTCATATATTTATCTCGTACAATTAGGTAAATGATGAGGGGTTGTTGCTGCATTGATCGCACGAAAAATGTGAATTATACGAAGCTAGACGTATAAATTGGTGAGCATCTACATCTACGCATTAGATGATAGTTTTTACGAGCATGTCCTAGGAAACTAGAGTGAATAATTCCATCACAGAAGTCTGATATTTTGCACCGAAAATAGTTTTGAACGACTAGGTAGGACTCACATATGAAGAATTTTTGGTCATTTGCAATTTATCTGTTTGATCAGTCGTTAGTTGGACCCTAAATACAGAGAATATTTGATCAATATCCATCTAATGATTTCAGCGGTATATGCTTAGACATATATATCCTTTGTCTAAGGATATATGCATTCGAGATTTTATTTCACTAATATTACCAAATATCAAATGGAAATAAAGGTATATCGCTAGGAAATGAGATTCGAATATTTGAATATAAATCCCTGACTTTTTTATTTTTCTTGTGGTACGATTTCCACGAAAGGTATTTGACAACAAACTACCAAATTTACTTTGATCGAATCAGCATTCAGATGTGCTCTCTAGCCTGGAAATTTCAAATCGCTGACATTTTTCCTTTGTGAATCATCGTGGTAGAGGACGGACGCGCCGAATGCAGAATAGATTTTGAGCCTAAAACTTTCCATAAATGTGTCGATATTAATCAAATCCAAATTCAAATTCATTTATTCATCCATATGAGCGAAGAATTGTTCAAGCTTTTGGCTGAAAATTCCAGAAACCAGATTTCTGGACATAAGCACGCTGTTATCGAGCTACCTGGAACATGCGTTCAAAAATGACGCCTCATCGTTATTTCGGATAATAAATTTCGATTTTTTACGAACTATATATTTTTTTGTGGCGAGACGAGAGTGCAATTCATTCGAGGAGGTAAGGATAATAAGTATTCACAATTTTTATTATCAAGTCAGTATTATCCAACATAGTATTTTCCTTGCTTGAGGACGAAATCGGGCAATCAATAGAAAGATCCCATCATTACATGTATTTATATGAATAATTCCAAGACATGAGGCCTCAAAATCATGTTGAAAATAATAAAAAACATATTTGTATCGTTTCGTTATATCGGAAAGCTAGCGACGTACGAACCTCTCGAACTTTCTGCTTCCATTCCAGTCGCGTGAAACGAGGCATGCGAACGGAACTCAAACGTACGTTTCGAAACTAGCCGTGTACGGTGCCACCTTGAATTGCTTGGGAAGCCGATTCGAGAGACGGGACTGGATCGCGTCGAGCGCATCGGATCGACCCGTGTGCGGACGCCCGACGCGTGAATCGTGCAACCCGTGTGCGGCGTTAGCTTGAATTTCCTAGGAAACCGCATAGAGAAACGAGGCTGGAAACGCGTCGAGCACATCGGATCGTCCCGTGTGCGGACGCTCTTAGAGTTATACCAAGATGAAATTTTCGGTTAATTCCTCGACATATCATGAATTACTGATTCAATGGAACCGACACTTTCTAATAAGTTGGAAAATCTCAATGCGCAACTCGGTGCACAATTTCGGATGATAACATTCGAAAGAAAATTGAGAAAAATATTTATTCAGAAATTTTTTAAATTTTCGTAAAATAGTTTTATTTTCTTGCATGTTGTTGAGCAGATTTCAAAGAAATTTGACACCTTGAAGGCTTTATTCAACGACAATTTTCAAATTCCAATTGGATCCGTTATTTTTCCGTTATATTTCATAAAGGGGAAAAAATAGTCAAATTTCGCTGGTATTCGAAACTTTGAGGTTATTTCCTCGATATCTCAAGAAGAACTGACGATATCAGACTGAAACCTGAAAAATACTGTACCTACAATGACATAAAAATTCACGAAATCCTAAATTAGGTACTATAATCCTACCACAAAGCTCAAATTTTAAAGCAAATTGCAATGGGTCATGAACATTTTGTTTTAATCCTGACGAGCATTTTTTAAACAGTAATTAATCGAATCATAACAAGGTAGACCTTATTTCTGAGTATTTTAAAGGTTAGCCAGTATTGTAGGTTATTTAATCATAATATCTAATACAGTTGGAATTCCACAATCATGTATGCTACATGGAGTTTATACCTTCCATAGATAGGATTCTGTCCTTTCTTTCTTCATTCGAACACTTATTTCCATATACATATGCATTGTCTAAACCAAAGACAAATAAAAGACCCATTTAAAAGTATCTGAGGATCTACACAATACTCCGAAGCTCACACAAAATGATTGCACGCACTTATCAGTAACTAAGTAATAATCTAAATTCAAAAAGGCAGTTTCCGATTTACCATTGTGTCATGCGCTTCTGGTTAGTAGATTTGTGGCGTTTCTGTCGGTGGCGAGAGTATGAAATACAGCTGGTTCCTCAGTTAAGTCTAATGATTCAGAAGGAGAACAAATGAAAATAAAAACACAATTGTTCTATTCATCGCTGTCACATTTATACATATCTGAGACTGTCCACCGACTCAACCGACACAATTACATTTCGTTGTTCATTTTTGAAGATTTTTAAAGGAGTATCACAGAGGTTCAAAGACGGAGCATAGTAATTGCAGATCTTTTGCCTATATCTGTTTTTCTAAAACATATATTAAACAATTCAGGATGTTGTGTTGTACTACTACAGACATTGAAATTGACCAAGACGAAAAGTTCTATTGAATCTATACATTAATTCATCACTTTCAAGGCAAAGATGATATCATTTTTACACCTACGTTTCATAAATTGAGGATTTTATATTCTTTCGATATTGCTGAGTAGTTTATAACGGGGGTGTTGGTCTTGTATGCCAAAAACCCCAAAAATTTATTTTGGACTTTTTGTGAGTGGGTACATGACAAACATTTCTGATACACACGCCCTTAGGTTGTATCAAGAATCTCTATAAACTTTGCCCCGTTGTGAAATGTATGATGAAGGTAGGAAATAATGAGCTATCCAAGTATTATAAGCGTACTAAGAGCTTAGCTGATTACAGTAATTATAGTGGAATCCAAAACTTCGGCGGCACAGGAAGTATACTTGTATGTTCCGGGCTGGATTGAGAGGTTCAGGTTCAGGAAATCGTTCAGGAAGCTGAACGCTGTAAATTCATAAAAGTCTGTACCCGAGCATTTGAACAATCCTCAGGAATTAAGCACTTATTTTCAATCAATTTTCATCAGTAGGAAGTAAAAATTGCAGGTTGAGTGGCATGGGCAGGAGGAAAGCTCGATGCCGGCGGCGAAAAATTTTTCGGGCGTCTTATTTTTAACATATTTGTATCTTTCAAAGAAGAGTAGGACATCACAGAGCATTTTTTCTCAGGAAAATATTATAATTTCTGTCAAGCTTTGCAGTAAGATTAATTAACACTTTCAATATTCCCTGATTCTCTGAGCAGTCTTGTCCATCGTGACGTGTAAGGGACAAATGAAAAGTATTACAAAATTTTCCGCAAGAGATGATTCTTTTTGAAATGTGTCTATTTTTTCGAGCTTATCATTATGTAAAAGAATGCTTTCACTGTATGCATAATATTGTAACGTTTTCTTAGTTTTCAAAACGTTTAGAATATTTAAACTATTTATTTACACTTATTTACACACTACTGTTCCAATAACTAAACAATTATTTCTATCAAAGTCTGTTCACAATTTATATGCACACTTATTTATTTCCACTGAACTCTTTCCGCTACGAATCACTCTGCTGAATTGGTCCCTGTGCTGACCGCGCCTATCTTTTTATTAGCTGTGGAATTTCCAGCAGTTTCCAGAATACTCTAGAGCGAGGCGGGTGACTCATAGACTGCTCGGTCCTTCTGGAGCATTCAGCAACATTCTAGAATAGACAGGGCCGTACTCGTCACAATATTTACCTTTCCAGGTAATGCGATGGCAGTGCAAGAATCGATGTGATCTCGAGATGACTAATGTTTCCTCATTTCTTCTGGAAGATTGTGTAAGTCACTGATTCCTTTTCTTCGATCCTTTTTCTTGATCTTGAGATCCATTCTTGAGTCAATTTCATAAAATAACAAATACGGAAAACAACAAATATAACAAATTTTTTATTTCACACCCACGTATCCAGTTAGTTTTTTGTAAATGTCTTTTGAAAAACGTCGCGTAAAGATCTGTCTTCGACTTTCCGTTCACCAGTTTGTGATAACTTTATTTCAAGTAAGGACCGGCCCAGATTTTTAATTTTCAATTTATCGGCTAATTGCAGCTCATCCTGCCTATCAAAATTCAGTTCAAGAATGTTGCTGACCGATGAATCCTAACACACAAAAAAACACCGACAAAGTAAAGTCTAAACTTCGAGCCGACAAAATAATAAACACGTAAACACGCTAAAAGACGTTCGTCGACCAAGTCTACAACAACAAGGGGGATTTGTTCAACGTAGCCTACCAACCCGAATGCTTATGACCGCGGCCTCCATGGGCGCAGGATTGGGATACGTCCAATCAACGCACATAGCATGCGAAATGCTCTGCTACGCTACCAGTATGGTTTCAGATTCAAATCCTACACCCTCACTGGAAGGAGGAGACCCTATCCAAGTCTCAACTAGCTATGCAGGAATGCAGGTTAGTGCCCGGGTTGGAGACGCAACTCACACGCCGCAGTGGGATACCCCCTCCTAGCCCAGCATGCGGTCTTGCAACCACCGCCACTACAGAACCTATGCCAATAGGGCAGACAGGCACAACTCTCCCGGCGAACCCAGGAATGCTCGCCTGCGGGCAAGCCCTCAGGAACGTGTTCTCTAGCTAATTTCGTATCTTAAAAGAATCCATGCCTTGCTGAAGCAGGTTAGGGTTACCTGTTCGGGTTCACCAAGCCCGTCGAAAGTTGCGTGGAATGGATTTTGAACACGGTATCGTGAAGGCCCGACATACCTCCCTTCAAAACCAGATGAACTCATTCTTCAGCCACAAACTGCTGCACTGCACCATGACTCGCCTTCCTGGGTTTAAATACATCAAAAGCCTTCCAACCTCTCCGAGACCAACACCCAACTGAGTCTACCCAGCTCAGCCTGCCTCCACTACCGTCAATTCCAGAGGGACAAATCCCTCAACGAGTCTTAAATTGGGGTCCTCTTCCTGAAGACTACTCGAGAGATTCAGCCCATCTGCTCATAACACTCGTTCGAACCAATTAGTCAACAGACATTATCCCGTATGCCAGCTCTTGCCAGCATACTTCCCAAAGACATGTCCCTTCCATAATTGTAATTACCACAGTCAAATAGGATGTGTTCCCACGATTCGGTTGCACCACGAATACATCTGTCGCTCTCGCTGAGGCTTCTTTTATACAGGAACTCGATCATACTCCCGAGACCCGTGATGAGATAACCCAAACATAGACCCACGAAAAACCATTAATTTTTCTCAGCAAACTCGACATTAGGGAAAAACCGAAATGTGACCCTACCCTAACCACTTTCGCACGACCTTTTCTGCCATGATTGCCTCAGCGTTTGCTTCAGCTCAGCCACGCCTTCCGTGGAACTAATACCCTTTCACCAGCTACCTTTTTGTCTAACCCATTCAACGCAATCCCCCTTTTGAGCTTATATCTCACTTCCGTTTCCACAGCCAATAAGTGCCATGGCATAACACCCATAAAGACATTCATCGCTTCGGAGGCTACCGTGCGACAGATTCTCAAGCATGCTCCCATTACCACCCTCTGGCATCTATTTAAGCTGTTTCTTGCATTCTCGTACACTATAACACTATCTAAATGTACCAAGTTCCGCCTCGTACATGGCGCATGCTCTAAACATGCCGTTACATACAACTTTCGTAGCATTCCTTTTAAGTCCCCAGTCTTTCCTCAGGACACGCCCAATGCACGCTTGTCTCACTAGCATTGCCCAGACATCCGAGAATTGCTCATGGAATCTTTGACCCTCCTCTACCCTTACGCTTAAGTATTTCACACTACTTAAGTACTTTGAGTCCTTTCCATTCAGGTTTACATTAGGTGGCCTATTAGAGGCAAACTTTCCTTTCAGTATCATGCCGCGAATTTCGCGCGCCCGAGATACATTTTCGATATTCCCACGGTCAATATCGATTTATTCTGTTGGGGGCGGATTGAATTCCTGTCCGGAGTCAACCAGCTTTTATATCTCCATTGAGTTCCATCCAAATATTAAGTTTTCGTTCAAATTAGCGACCGATGAGGATGTTAGGGCCGTAGTGTGGAATCTTAGTTCGAATGTACAGGGGAGTAGATAAATTATTCGCAAAGATAGTTGAACTATCTCTCAGTGTATTTCTACATTGTTTAACAAACATTTTATTATCCCACTGCCTGGAAGTCATCCATAATAAATATTTTGCCTAAAGTACCAAATCCTGAATCACTAACTGATTTCCGACCAATAAGTGTGCTGCCAGATTTTTTCAGGGTTTTTGCAAATATTTTGTTTTTCCAAGTTCGTGACTACGTCACCGATAACGGAATATTGACCGTAGTGCACCCTGGTTTCAGAAGGGGCTACAGCACTACCACCTTTTTGTTGAATATAACTGTTGATATTCTTAGATCATTAGACAATGGGCATGCCACGATATTGTCCCTGTTAGATTGTGCCAAAACCTTCGAAACCCTTGACCACGAACTTTTTTGTGCCAAATTGAAATACTTTGGTTTTGATAACCTTGAATTATTTTCCCAATATTTCCGAAAATACAGATAAGATCTGAATGAATGAAATTCACGAAATTGAACATATTTTTCCAAATATCCCCCAAAGTTTTATCGTATCTCACTAAATTGGAAAACACTGTTGTATTATATAGAGTTCAAAGTCGGAGCAGTTTTTTCAAATCTGTTACCGAAATTTTAAACGCGCTTGTTGAAGGGAACAGCGCGTTATCATTTCGTCACGATGTCTGTAATTGTCGAATTTTGAGCCGAAAATGGTCTTAAACGATTGGGTTGAACTGAACCCTGAAGAAGAATCCGTGGTCAAATTTAATTCTGTCCGTCCGCCCGGCCGTGTGTGCTGTAACTTCCGAAAGAAAAGACCTAGAGTCTCGAAATTTTCAGGTTAGGTTTTGATCGTGAATATCTTGGTTAAATTCGATAATTGGCCAAATCTGTCGAATGATTTTTGTGTTACAGCCATTTGAAATTTTGATTTTCAATAACTCGAAAAATATTTATCTGATCGAAATGAAACTCGGTTGGAGGATGGACAGTATCAATAAGAAGAATTATCCTTGGAAAAATTGAAAAAGAAAAATTATTTTTTTGAAAATTTTCATATTTCCTTTAAATTTCATTGAAATTTCCAAGTAGCCATTTAGCAATGTGAATAAGCGCGTAAAAGCTGCTGACTTCATGTCACTGCTCTTCTAGATTTTTTCAATTTACTGGAAGTACGACCACAACAGAATTCTCCAAAAAGTTGAGCGTCGCTATGCTTCAACCAACTGCCAATTTTCAATCCTGAAATAACCTCAAAATTTAGAATGCCTTTAGTTCCGAAACCGTTCTTCCAATTCTCCTTGTTAACGAAAATAACCATGGCAACCTGAAATGCAACCTACCCTGAAAAAGTTTCAGGTCGATAGGGTTCTACGTTCTCCCGCAATCGTGTATATGATCGGCTGGACCTAATCGATTTGGACACTGCATTTGTCATTAGTGAGTCCAACCTAGTCGTTTGAGACCAAATTAGACTCAAAATTAGAAAATTTTGTTTTTGACTCAAAATTCGAAAATTACAGACATTTAGACGAAACGATAGCACGCTATATTTCCCAGAATATGCGCGCAGAAATGACAGCTCGAAGGTTCATATAAAATTTCGTGAAAATAGTATGATTACAAGATCACCAAATCTCTCCATCACGAAGTGAAGGTTCATTCGGCGGGTTCAATACGTGAAAAGATGACCACTTTGGCGATGAATTTGAACGCGCAAAAGCTGCTGACTTCACGTCAATGCTTTTCTAGAATTTTTTCCTGACAGCTTTGAGGTATTGCCAGGATATTGCCCATTCCCTACTGAACACGAAACATTACGTATCATGGCAGCTACATAGTTCCCAGCTTGTCTGTACAGATTGTCTTCAGAAAATTGTTTTTGAGTTTTAGTGATATTAGAAATTATAAATTATTATGTACATGTCACTGCAACAATGAAGTATCAAAAACAACATTGACTGAATTATCCTCGAGAAACATCACACAAAGTTATTTCAACTATTGTACCCATGCACAACATTGCATCAGTAGGTAATGTTTATTGAAATATACGCACAATATAACGAAATCTACGAATGATATTTCATTTGAAACATTAGAGGGTGGTTCCAAGAGTAAGAAAAGGAAACATATGAATGAAATATTACAACTTCTAAACCATGTTCACTTGGCCAACGCCGGATGAGGGTTATAACATAACCTATAAATGGTCGTTTTCTGCACTTGTTGACGTGTCTCTCAGAATTCTCGACTTTCGATAGTCACTACACAGGTTTGAAAAAGACAGTCGGTAAGATGCGAAACCCAGTGTTAATCTAACGAGGGTCAGAATACAATGGACCAAGTGCAAGTATCAAAATCAGAGCGCGGTAACATATCGAATAAACGACTCATGCAATGGCATGTTAAAAATGTGTGGTAGGGGGTTCAGTTCACTATACGCGACCGAAGGAAGCGCTTGTCAGCAGGGCTGCCGTTATAGTACAATTGTACTATTTGAAGTACATTTTCAACAGAAAGTACAACAGTACACTTTTAGCGATACACTGCTCATGCGCTACGGGCAAATACCGATAAAACTTCCAGGGAATCACCTCATGAAGCATAGAGTGTGAACAGACGACATACGTCGATTGACAATCTATTGACGCCGCTGTCCTGCATAGTGTCCAAAGGATACAGAAAATGCTTCGACTGTTCATCAGTAGATGCCGTGAAAGGTCGATGCGAACAAATATTTTGAACTCATTATTAGGAAAATTCGAAGGATAAATATCTGATTGGACCGAACCAGAGTCTTCGAGTTACCGGTGTCGATTTGAATAAAATTCAAACAGAATCGGAGATATGCTTTCTAAATATATGAATTTCTGAAATAATTTCCCAGAATTTTCCTCTTGATTTGTTCCTCATAAAAATTTGGGAATCTGATTTGGCTGAAATAAAGTACTTGGTTATGAAGTGGCGGTTTGGAGATTCCAGTGATATTTGAATGAAATATGAACATTTTTCTATGGAAAATTCTTCATATTGCTGCTGTACATCTACCAACCAAGTTTCATTTCGATCAGATAAATATTTTTGTAGTTATTGAAAAATTTAAATTTCAAATTGCTGTAGCACAAAAACCATTCGGCAGATTTGGCCCTTTAACGAACTCAACCGAGATATTCAGGATCTCTACCTAGCCGAAGAATTTGAATACTCTAGGTTCTTTCTTTCGGAAGTTTCTACGCACACGGCCGGTCGGATGGACAGAATTAATTTTGACCATGGATTCTTCATCGGTGAGTCTAACCTAGTCGTTTGAGACCAATTTCGGCGCAAAAAAAAAATTCGAAAATTACAGACATCGTGACGAAATGATAACGCGCTGTTCCCCAGAACAAGCGCGTAAAAAGTGATGAATGTGATATTTTACATAAGCATAAAGATAAAGCGTTCATTTATTGGTCCGTTTTTGGAAGTATCTCATGAAATATTTTTCTGTTAATTTTTCTGGGAATGTTTCCGTTGTATTACCTTTGCAATGTCACATTTGTCAATATAAGTGAGCTGCAGAAATGTGCAATTCAGTAACTTCAGTAACATACCGACTTACCTTACTGAATGGAAATAACCAATATTTATTTATTTATTTATTTATTTATTTAACATAAACAGGAATCCTAACAGAAAAACCCAATAACAAGGATTCACCAAAATACAAGAAAACAAACACCTACAATAATGATCATGAACTTATATTACAAGAATAATAATAATAAGGGAGGAAAAGTTTAAAAATATCTTCTTTTTCTAATAATTTCTACACGTATAAGCACACAGTCTTCTCCTAAAAACAGCTTGTGAAGAGTTGAATATGTCAATGAAAGAGATATGCCAGTTATAAAATCGTGTAATTCTCAGAAGAGTTGTAATACAATGATGTGCGGGCTCTCGGGATATAAAAAAGATCTCTATGGCGACCAGTAAAAACACGAGTATTGAAATAAATTTCACGAACAATGGGAAAATCGAAATGATTATTCATTATTCGAAATAAAAACATTTGATCGAGAATAACTCTTCTTTGCTCTAGGGTAATAATTTTGTACATTTTCTGTTAACGTTAGTACTGCTGGCTCAGTGTGGCAGCATACTACGTTGATATGACAACCTCGCAAGCCGCACAACTCAGTACCTTCTGCGCAGAGGAAAACATAGAATAGTTTAAGTTATGGTTGTTGGTAGTGAAGCCAGTTCTGTTTTAGACAAGGACAGATAGGTTGTTTCTAAGCCATCAACTATTAATATTGAATATATAGTTTTTTGTAATTGATCATCTTTGTTTAACAATAGTGAACGATTGAAACAAATAAACCCCAATTTGTGAAGTGTTTTACTAAGAATCCTAACTTGGTAGCAGAGCTTAAAAAGCTGTAACGGATTTCTTGAATTGGCAACCATCTTGGATATTCCAGAAATACTTCCTTTCAACCAAGATCAAGAATACAAAAGAAACAATGGAGAAAATCATTTATGATGAAGAACCCGGTTTGTACACGGAAACGGTTGATGCAATTATAGAGCAACAAGAGCAAATTCCTTCACCGGCGCCAAGCCAAAATTTAACGAGCCAAATGTTGAACTTATTCGCTACCCCTCAGTTCATGACTATGTTGAAGACCACCATCCAACAGAGTATAGAACAAACTAATGCGAGTACTAGTAGCACCAACAGCTCGAATTTTTTGGAGGTAGCCGAGAAAACCAAAAAGATGCCCACATTTTCCATACCGACAATGGAAAATAGCGAAAAATTAAGAGGCCATGGAAACTTCAGGACGTGGAAACTAAAGCTGGAACGAGACATGATCGCTCTGGGAAGAGCTGAGTTCTTGAAGTACCCAATGGTACCCAAGGGGCCAAATGTGCATTTACAATCGAGGAGAAGAGAATGTATGACGCTCAAGTAAGACAGTACCTAGATGCTACTCTTCTAAACGGTCCTCGACAGCTAGTAGTGAATGAAGCAACGGCTGCAGATGCCTTCATGAAGTTGGAGCAAATGTTCGGAAAAAATGACATACAGAAGATGGTAGAACTCTTGGACAATTTTGGAAAAGTAGTTCTACATCCAAAAATGAACCCAATGGCATTTGTGACCAAGTTTGAGAACAGTGTTCAGCAATTCAGAGAACTGGGAGTTCCTCTGGATGAAAAGATTGTTGTGGCATATTTTCTGCATAAGGTTCGTCATGTACGGCCTTTTATGCCATTTTATGCTACGATAGTTACTTTACCAGAGGAAACCAGAACTTATGACTTTGTACGCAGTGCATTCCTTGATGTAGCCCCCACCCTGCACTGTAATGAAAATGAAAATAGAGATAAAGAAGAAAGGTTCGGGGAACCGTCATTCAATTCTCAATTTAAAACTAGTGTTGTTATGAATGCTAATAATGGATTCATTTTGTCTAGAAAATTAAGAAGAAAAATCAGCCTTCTCTATGTGTCGGATGGATTGTATCGGTTGACAGTACAAGTATCTTGTGGAAAACATCAGGAGTCTTTGCCAATTAAAAAAATTGTACCATCTTCGTTAATTAAAAGTAAATTATCCCCAAAATGTTCTAATCTAAAAGTTAATGAAAATAAACGTCAGAAAAATCGTAGGTTGCGAAAAAAACCAAGTGTTGTCCAGGGAGCGAAATTACCAAGTGTTGTCCAGGGAGTGAAAGAACTCTCTTATAATTTGACATCTGCTAGTTGTTCAGTTTGTTCAAAAGCCAAAATGAGTAGGAAGCCATGTTTGAAAGAACGTGAACGTGCAATCAGACCATGTCAAATTATACATGCTGACTTATTATTTGTAAATCCGCCAACTCAGTTCAGTAAGAAAAAGTATATTTTAATAGTTGTTGATGATTATTCACGGTATTCACAAATATTCCTAATGAGGCAGAAGTCAGAAACATTCAAAAATTTGCAGTCAGGCTTACAGTTTTTACAAAACATTTTTCCAGGGCCTGGTCTATTCAATAAGTTAAGATGTGATAACGGCACAGAGTTCACTAGTACAGCTTGTCAAAGAATATTGTTTGAATTTGGTATAGAGTTACAGTTAGCTGAACCATTTCAGCATGAACATAATGGAACGGCAGAAAGATACAATAGAACTCTACAAGAAAGAGCGAGGGCTTTGCTTTTTGATTCAGGTTTTCCTGTCAGTTTCTGGGGATTTGCTTTCGCAACAGCATGTTATCTATATAATAGAACACCACATTGTTCAATTGACTTTCTTACTCCTTATGAGAAATTATTTGGGAAACAAGCAAACTTAGAAAATGTTAGAATATTTGGTTCGAAAGCAGAAGTAAAGATTGAAAATATACCCAAAGGTAAAAAGCTACATCCTCGTTCAAGTACAATGTACCTAGTTGGATATACAGATACGGGATATCTACTATACGATCCTTCAACAAAGAAAACTATTTCTTCATGTAATGTGCTATTCGATGAAAAATTCAATTACAAATCATGCCTTGATAAAATTTCAGTTCCTGAAAATGACCTTATAGTAACATCCGAATCTAGTATGTCTCAACCGCTTGCTCAAACAGGTGCTCATCACCAATCAACAAGTCAAAGTACAAGTCAGACAAACATACAATCAAATTTAGTAGCAAATAATATTTCAAATAATGAAGAGATAGTAGGAGAAACATCTAACCCTCAGCTCAGACAACGAAGTAATGAGGTTGAAATAGAGGTGATTTCACAACTCAGTGATGGTCAAGGCACTAACGAGATAGAATTTGAAGAAGTGCAAAATCCGAACAGTGACCATTATAACAGTGAAGGAATTCAGGAAATTAGTATCAATTCCCTTATTTTAAGTCCATTTGGTTTCGTTAATGATAATTTGATTCAAAGTACAAGTAATACACCACAAGATTATAATGAAGCCACCACCGGTTTAAATAGAAGTAAATGGATAACAGCCATTCAATCAGAACTCTCTTCCATGAAACAGCATTCTGTTTGGAATATAGTAAATAGAGAACCGAATATGAAAGTCATCCCGTTAAAATGGGTATTCACAGTGAAAGACGATGGAAGTTGCAAGGCTCGTTTAGTTGTTGTAGATTGTAAAGATACAGAGAAATATAGTTCTGAAGAAACGGCGTCTCCAACGCCTGCTCTCTCGGTAGTTAAATTGATATTTTCATTATCAGTTGCTAAAAATTGGCATATCGAACAACTTGATATTAAAACAGCTTTTCTATATGGTGATATTGATAGATTGAAATATGTAGCAATTCCTGATGGTATAAGTCTTGATAAAACAAAGTTTGTTTGTAAGTTGCGTAAAGCCTTGTATGGTTTAACAATCGCACCGAAGTGCTGGTTTATAACCATTGATAAATATCTTCGAGACTGTGGCTTTGAAGCGAACTTACGAGAACCCTGTTTGTATTCCAAAAAGAATGAGGGTGAAATAACTATCATATTGGTATATGTCGATGATTTGTTGGTAACTGGCAGTAACATTGAACTTATTCGTGATACAGTTAAAGTATTGAAATCTCGTTTTGAGATCAAACAGTTTGGGTTTCCAACTAAGTTTCTTGGTTTGGAAATCAAAAAGTCTAAAAATCAATTATTTCTCTACCAAACACAATATGTCAACAGTATGTTGAAAGAGTTCAGAATGGAGAATAGTAATAAAGTGGATACTCCGTTAGTACCTCAAGGAAAGCACAAAGCTCCCGAGGGTTTAAATGAAGCAAGTTTTCCGTATAAGAAAGCCATAGGCTCTTTGTTGTATTTGAGTCTATTTACTAGACCTGATATTTCATTTGCAGTCAGTTATTTGTCACGTTTTCAGTCAAATCCGCAACAGTATCACTGGACATTGGTAAAAAGGGTATTCAGATATTTGAGAGGAACCTCTCAAATAGGTCTGAAATATTCTCATGGCACACCAAATTTGTCTTGTTATTGTGATGCTGATTTTGCTGGAGACAAATCTAGTCAAAAATCAACAACTGGATTTGTTATCTTTGCCTTTGGAAATCCAGTGGTATGGTGCTCTAAGCTCAAGGCTACCATTGCACAAAGTTGGGCAGAAGCAGAATTCATTGCATTAACTCATGCTGTGAATGATGTTTTGTTTATATCACAGTTACTTGAAGAAAGTATAGATCTTGTTGTTTATCCTGTACCAGTGTATGAGGATAATGAAGCTGCTAGACAAAATTGTCTGACCAGCACCAGTAAAAGTAGATTGAAATATATTGAAAGAAAGTATCTTCTCATTCGTCAACATGTTCGAGAGAAGAAAGTTAATATAATCAAAATAAATACTAATGAACAGATAGCTGATATACTCACAAAACCTTTGCTAGTATCAAAGTTTTGTAGTTTACGTGACCAATTAGTAACTAGTGACTATCTGATTCAAAGTTGATAAAATGTGCATGCACTTGTTTTGTTTTGACTGATGAATACCTAGTATTCGTTCAGTGAATGTTTTAAGTATTATCTGGAGTTATATTGGAAGGGTCTTCGGTCCCTGGAAATATAATTTTGGCAAATACTAGTATCCTCCATTAGAAGGGTCTTTGGTCCCTGGTGATGGGAGATGCGCAGTATATGGTATACAAGTTGGTCCACTTGGCCATATAAAAATAGTTCTAGTCTGTTTAGTTTTTGAGCTATAGTTAATGTCTTTAATGATTGACTATACTCTCAGACCAATTGTGTGTATGGTTCACTGTAGTGAAGTCATACATGTTCTATTTGTTCAGTATATTTCGCATTGATGGGTTACATACTGATTCCAGCTTATCATATTGAGTTCTATAATTAGACAGAATGAATAAATCTGGTTTGCTGTGTTTCACATTAATGAGTCCTATACTACTTGTCATGTCAAGTTCACACTACTGGAATTGACAAAGGGTCAAAGTAAAGATGCTAGAAGGGTCTTCGGTCCCTGGATGCAAAATTACTTAGTGTTTCAGTATAAGCATGGTTCGCTTCGAGAAAACCACTAACAGTGCTAAAGGGATCTTGTATCCTGGAAGCAAAAACAGTCACATCAAAGTAAAGATGCTAGAAGGGTCTTCGGTCCCTGGATGCAAAATTACTTAGTGTTTCAGTATAAGCATGGTTCGCTTCGAGAAAACCACTAACAGTGCTAAAGGGATCTTGTATCCTGGAAGCAAAAACAGTCACATCAAAGTAAAGATGCTAGAAGGGTCTTCGGTCCCTGGATGCAAAATTACTTAGTGTTTCAGTATAAGCATGGTTCGCTTCGAGAAAACCACTAACAGTGCTAAAGGGATCTTGTATCCTGGAAGCAAAAACAGTCACATCTGAGTAAAATAGATGCTAGAAGGGTCTTTGGTCCCTGGATGCAAAATTACTCATTTGTACAGTATAAGCTTGGTTTCGCTTCGAGAAACCCTGTTCTTTGGCTATGCAGTAACAAATACCAAGTAATCCCACTGACTCGACAGTTTAGCTTTAAGTATATTTATATTAAGACATGTGAATGTAATACCATCTCTGTTTATATATGTATCTATTTATATTATTGTATTTATTAAGACAGTCAGGTGGAACTCAAAGTTGGTAAAAGTTTCGTTTTGTAGTTACAGTAAGTTGTTGCGTGCTCAGTTTGGGAGGGGGTGTTAACGTTAGTACTGCTGGCTCAGTGTGGCAGCATACTACGTTGATATGACAACCTCGCAAGCCGCACAACTCAGTACCTTCTGCGCAGAGGAAAACATAGAATAGTTTAAGTTATGGTTGTTGGTAGTGAAGCCAGTTCTGTTTTAGACAAGGACAGATAAGTTGTTTCTAAGCCATCAACTATTAATATTGAATATATAGTTTTTTGTAATTGATCATCTTTGTTTAACAATAGTGAACGATTGAAACAAATAAACCCCAATTTGTGAAGTGTTTTACTAAGAATCCTAACTTTTTCAATCTCGTCTCATATGGACAAGCTACCTGCCTGTTACCGAATCTGTAATATAGAGTTCTTGTGAACTTCTTCTGAATTCTTTCAATTCTGCTGATATATTTGTGATAAAAAGGGTTCCATATTGGGGTTGCATACTCGACTATACTACGGACTAGAGAAAAGTACAGAACCTTCATGGTTTCTTCATTCTTGAAATTCCGTGTAATTCTCAGAACAAAACCGAGCATTCTGAAGCCTCTAGAAACAACATTATCAATATGATGTTCAAATGACAACTTCGAATCCAGAAATATTCCCAGGTCTTTAACAACTGTCACCTCCTCCACAATCAAGCCAAACAGGCACAGAGGTGCACTCACAATGTTGAAGTTCTTGGTGAAAGTTATATGTTTACACTTACTAACATTCAGGGACAGGTAAAGCAAAGAACAGAACTCGCAAAATCTGTTAAGATCATCCTGAAACCTCTGAACGTCCTCCAAGCTTTTCACAGCTAGATACATTTTAATGTCATCAGCGTAAAGCTCAAAATTCACATAAACAAGATACCGGCAGACATCATTGATATACAAGCTGAAGAGAAGTGGTCCCAAATGAGACCCCTGGGGTACTCCCGATTCAACATTGTAAAGAGACGAGCAAGCATCACCCATAACAACATACTGAGACCTTTCACACAGGTATGACTCAATCCAACTTAACAAATCTGGACCCACACCATAATCTAAGAGAACCTGCAGAAGTGTTGCATGATGTACTTTGTCGAAAGCCTTGGACAAATCCGTGTAAACAGCGTCTACCTGGACACCCCGATCCATATTTTCGGATATGTAATTGATGTATGGCGACAGATTAGTGAGAACCGATCTGCCCTTGAAAAAACCATGCTGTCTGGTGCTAATTTTCGATTTCAGTGAAAGAAATAGGTAGTCAGTTACAATAGATTCGAGCAACTTACCAAAGTGGTTCAAAATGGAAACAGGTCGATAGTTGGACAACAAATTAATTTTTCCGCTTTTATGAATAGGGGTAATTTTAGCAATATTCCACAATTTCGGAAATATACCGGAACGCAGAGATTGATTGAAAATAATATGAAGAGGATAGACAAGTGAAGCAGCACACGACTTGATAAATATTGAAGGTATCAAATCTGGACCTGATCCTTTGTTTGTTTTCAATTCCTTCACCTTATTCATTATTTCGTCAGAACTAATGTAATCAAGGTGTACATGTGTGGAGTCCCGCACATTGTTAACATTGGATTTTCTGATAACGGGTCTGAGGGGATCCTCGAAAACATCTGCGAAGAATTTACCAAACGCATTTGCAACATTCTGATAACCACTATGTTCAACATTTTCATGAGTCACCGATGTGGGTACAGTAAATCCCTTGTTATTTTCCGAAACATAAGACCAGAAATTCTTCGGATTCTCAACAATATTATCTTCTACACGTGAAATATGAGCTGTATAGTCTGTCTGAATGGATTTTTTACACAGTTTACGTAAAAGAGAGAACTTGTTATAATATTCCGCAGTTTTGAACTTTTTGAATTTACGATGAGCGTTAGCCTTCTCTTTAACATATTTAATGGTACGATTCGAGAACCAAGATGGAAATTTAGACTTATCATTTACAACTCTAACTGGAATAAATCTTTCAATTAGATCATTGAGAACATTATAAAAAACTTCGACATTTACATCAACATTGTCGCTACTTAACAATATATCCCAATCGACCAGTGACAACTCCTCGTTGATAGTACGGTAATCCGCGTTGAAAAACTTGAAAATGGATCTTGACTTCCCGCCATCCACCATTCCACCGGGAAGTTCCACCAATACATCCAGGGCAGGATGATGCAAATCCTCAACAACAAAGGGAGACAATGAACGTTTCGTAATCACGGTCGAACTGGAAGACAACACTAAGTCCAGTATTTTACCATTACGATTGCGTTGGGAGTTGAATTGACCCAGTGAGTTATATGACGTGAAATCTCTAAATTCTGTGTAGGAATCACCTTGTACCATATCACACAGGACATCTCCATTCAATCCCACAATCCAGGAGAAACGAGGCAGATTGAAATCTCCCAGAAGAAGGAAATGATCATCGCAGTTCTCGTCCATCAGGGTTGTAACAGCATTAAAGTACGTCAAGTAATCGCCGGAAGATGTACCCGGCGGTATGTAACACACACCAACGAACAGATTTCTCGTTCCACTCAAATTTATTTTGATCCACAAGTCCTCGATTAGTGTTGAATGAAGACAATTTGACACAGCAACACTCTGCAGTCTCTTCGCGACACCGATGAAAACACCACCTCCCTCTCTCTTACTGCTAGCTGTATCGGATCTGTCTCTCCGGTAGACATTATAATTACTGCAAATAAATTCGGAATTGTCTATCGCAGGTTTCAACCATGATTCCGTAACGCATATTAATTCAGCAGAGCAATTCCAGGAAGACAACAAAAATTCAGTTGTCTTGGTCCTGAGAGTTCGACAGTTCTGGTAATAAACACTGAAAGAGACCGCCATGGCGAAAAACTACAACAAAGAAAAGCGAATGTACACTACTGAGGCAACTTCGCCAAATCTTTTTCTGAGGTAACACGCAATATTTTGGAGGTTTCGTCCCTTCTCAACAAAACTCTTCCATCTTGGACCCAGCAGAATTTGAACTTATTTTCCTTGGCAAATTTCCTTGTAGTATTAAACAAACTTCTGTTATCCTTCGAAAGACGTAAATAGTAGTCTCGACGCCTTCAAAACCAATGTCGCTCGACCTAATGCTATCTTTTTTACCCTTGTAGGCTCGTAGGAAATTGTCCCGGTATGACTTGCTCTTGAAGTCAATCACAATGGGTCTGTTATTATCTTTCTTTGGCATGAAATGAACTCGGTGACAACCCTCAACAAAATCTTTTATATTGGAAATATTAAGTCTTAGTGCAATCCTCTCAACAATACTGGATACATTCTCATTCTTCCTCTCGGGAACCCCGACAATATCTAAGGACCTCGCCTTCAACTGTTGCTGCAAAATATTGACCTCTTGATGAAGCCTCACGTTTTCCCTCTCCAAAGTTCCAAGACGAACATCCATCCCATCCAGCCTGTCATTTATCTTCTCGAAGGTTACCAATTTAGACTCGAAGTCATCAATTTTTTGTCCAAAATAGTTAAGAGACCTAATGAACTCGGATTGCTGACTGGTTATAGAAGCTAGGTCCGATACAATTTTATCAAGCTTCCCTCCGATATTGACATAGCTAGAAGTGGCCGATCCAGAAGAGCACTCGCTGCAAACCCATTTAATTCCTCCGGCATCTCCAAAATTCTTCAAAACATTGGACTGCACTCCGAGGCAAAACAAATATATCTCGCTATCACAAGAAAAACATCGCACAGCCGGCTTGTTTCTGCTACCGGGTGTACCACATGACACACAGTTGACCGGCATGTTTTATCAATCCGTGACAAACGAATGTTAATTAATCAAGGAAAACCACTTCAGTCTCTCAATAAAAGTCAAAAAAACCAACTATATCGGATAGTACAGGCAATAAGGATTACGATGATATAGATTTTCAAAATTAATACGGGAAAAAACAACCAAAAATACTCGAAAACTCTCGGAGTGCACGAAGAGATGTGTTTCTCATCTGTTCACGAACATATCTACACATTACACATTACAAATTGAAATTTCAGTAATATTACCAACACATTACATTATTTAGTGGGTCGAGACCTTGAACTTCGTATATGAGCTCAAAGATATATTATTCAGGAAGCTATCGTGATAACTATATATTTTTTCGCATAACATTCGAAAACGGGGGATGGGCTCTCATGTAGGAAGGAGTTCAAGTAAAGAAAGGGGATTAAATAATCATTTAACGAGGCACAATGATTCTGATATATATAACGAGAATATTGACTGATCTCACCTTCCCAGGTACAAAACATACGAGATGTTGATCGATGTATCTCATGTACGTTATGTCGAGCATTCGAATCCTCGAGTCCATACCTTGCAATATTTCACAATATCGTGAAACCAGTGCATTACTTCTTCTTTCAGATGGCCTCCTTGGGAGAAGAGATTTCGCCAATTTATAAATATGAGAATGCTTTTTTTCGAGCTGTACGAAACCTTTCGTAAGAAGACCGCCGCAAATGTTGTTGAATTGTCTGGAGACCTAAAACAAAGATTGATTAAGTATTCTTTTATATTTTCGAAAATGGAATATACAGGTTTTTTAAGGTGGTTGGCGTATTAGACATTAACGGAAAACGGATCATAATTTTGTGCTAGAAATCAAAGCATCGTCTTTCTTATTCATGTTAATTCGTTATTTCATTTTAATTGCTTCCCTCACCAGGCGTTTTTGATACATTTCGATGTTCGACAGTTGTCCCGATTTTTTAAATCGACGACATGACCCGTACTTTTCACGTGTTTAACGACAGAGGATGTCGATACCTCATTATTAATGCTTCTTCGACCCTTGGGGAAATTCTTCTTGTTCGTCGTACCTTTAGACGATTTCGAGCAATCGGCGCACGGAATAGCATAGACTCCTTGAGTTTCCAGAGAGATTTTGTCATTTTGACTTCTAAATATGGTCCCTTATGTTTCAAAGGGTTTGAAAATTGGAGTTATGTTATGTCGTTTCAGTATTCGATCAATTCTGTCCGTTCTTTGTTTTATGTAAGGGATCACCAACTTTGGGTTAGATGAATCCTCTTCTTCAGATCTTTTTTCTTAATAAGTCGAATAACACCAATACAGACCAATCTCAACCGAAACCACATGAAGCTGAAGAAGGGGAAGATATGAAAACAGAGAGCCAAAACACATAAAATATGGTACCCTATCAAATATAAGAGATTCGACAAATAAAATCAAGAATTATTTCAAGAAACAGAATATAAGGATAGCAACGTATAATACAAAGAATATTTCAAAATCATACCGTCAAATGAAAGATCAAACACCCGCACTGCTTAGATCAAATGTGGTCTACAACGAGAGGAATTGTGCCGAATGTGAGTGTACATATATTAGTCACACCTCCCAGTGGCTGAAAAGTAGATTGGCCCTATACCGAAGCGATATCACAAATAACAACCAACGATAGCTAGCGCGCTATTCTTGATATCCTGGGGAGAAAACGAACGTGAAAAAAGGCGTATCTACGCTGTTGTCAATGCAACGCGATGCATTTGTGATAGAACTATAGTGGCCGTTATATACTATCGCAGTCAATAATAGCGACCATAGAGTCTTGAAATTTTCAGTGTCGGTTTGTAGCCTAAATACGAGAATCTTATCTCGGATTTTGAGTATCTTCCCTCGTTGGGAACGTCAGATCATGTGTTGTTGAACAAAAGCATTCAGGTACTATCGTCCAAGCGACCAAAAAGTGCGAGGAAAGTGATGAAATCGGTCGATTACGAGGTTTTTCAGTTCGCAATGCAGGGATCCATTATTCCACCGCAGCAGCATGGACTCGTTCCAGGAAGATCAATTATTACCAATCTTCTGACATGTCTGAATGACTGGACAAAGTCGTTGTATGGTCCCGTTGGATGTATTATATCTTGACTTTGCAAGAGCATTTAACCGGATACCAAAGAGGAGACTACTTCATAAGTTGGAATATTGTGGTGTTCGAGGATCACTACTTGAATTGGTCGATTCATTCTTGTCAGGTCGTTAGCTTTCGGTAAGGGGCGGTAACATGACGCCCCCTTTTAGACCTGTGCTTAGCGGTGTACCACACAGAACGGTTCTAGGTCCCCTTTTGTTCGTTTTATATGCGTCAGATCTATAACTTTTATTGAGCTCTCCGTCCGCATCCTACGCAGATGACATAAAATTGTAAAACAGGTCGGACTGTCAATTGTCATCGGAGCCTTCACAGTGATCTGGATTTGCTGGTGAGGTGGTGCTCTCACTGGTTGTTCTGAATGTATTCAAGTGTTTTATATCTGGGCAATAATAATCCGGGACAACCCTACTTTATTGATGGTGCTTCAGAAGGATGTCTGATCCAAGTCGACTTGGGTTTCGTTATTAACAGTGACCTGAAGTTCACACATTCTACAAACTTGTAATAAATCAAAACAACGGCTTGATATGATCCAGCAGTGTTTTAAAGGTGTCAATCCAGATAGTGTTGCCGCACATTAAAAGATGTGCATCCGTCCAATTTTGGACTTTGCTGGTCCTGTATGGTATTCATGGCTTCAACGTGATGCTCAAATGCTCGAATCTCTGCAGCGGCGTGTCACACGGTTATCATATAATGGAGTGCAAATACTTACCTAACGAAATCGCCTTAATATTATGTGTCTTGAGACTTACGCGGATCGTAAGCTCCATGGAGACATGATTGTGACGTTTAGAGCATTGAGTGCGAGTGCATGATGTAAGTAAAACATGGTGTGCTCATCTGATCATCTGTGATCGTATTTACGAATGATGACGTCACATTTTCCATTCAAATTCAAAGCACAGAATATATTTTTCCTTGCTGACGTCACTTTTTTTTTCAAATGAGCACAACATGTTTTTGACATCATGATTGAGTGGATATTTTGGCTGCGATCTGTCGCATCTCTTTCAGTTCTCAGTTGAACACCAAGCATCTCAGAGGACATGACATGAAGCTAGCGCGAAAAAGATTCCATACGAGAGCCCGTCATCATTTTCTCAGCAATCTAGTGTTTGCTTGTTGAAATGAACCCACACCTCATGTTATTGGAGCTCTGTCGGTTAATGTTTTCAAGAATAGGTTCAATATCTGAAGGACAAGTGTTTTTTCATCGCATATTATGAATTTTTCTTTTCTTTCTTTTTCATTGGATGAATTTTGCTTTTTTTCATAGGATTTCTTTTTCAAGAGTTTCATAGTTACACTTAAAGTTAACTCTATATCCATAACAATAATATCTCGGTTGAATTTGTTGAAGGGCCAACAGTTTCGGACTCTCAGCCAGCTGAGTTTTTTTTCTAAATAAATGGAACAATACCAATTTGATTCATTTGAAACTTCGTTTGCAGCTTTGAAGTACCAATGTGAAGATGGATGCAAAATTTCGTGCGGATCATGAAAAAAGAAGTATTTCAGAGAAAAAATAATGGTAAATATTGGTGCAGTAACAGCAATATCATTGATATTTTACGTATAAACTTTTCAACAATATACAATTCGGTATGTTATCGATGATGAATTATACGATGTAGTGGGTTAAATAATAATTTCCTAATAGGGATAATGCGAAAGTGTGGGCTTACAAGAAGCTACATATATGTTGAAATTATAGTTGGTCTCGACTAATATCTCTGACAAATGTTTGATGTGAAATTTTGCATTAGATTTCGATGACATCGAATAAGGTTCTCTTGGAAATATTAGCAAAATGAAATTTCGAATGGATATATCCTCGGAAAAATCGGGTGGCTTTATCAATTCGCGAATTCGTCGTTCGTACATGTACCGGTTCTACAAACATCGAGTCTCTAAAAGGATTCTGTTTGTGTTCACGATTATCCATCAGGAAGACCGTAATCACAATAATATCCGAAAAAATCGACTTGGAGGCTCGATATTTTTAAAACAAGTTTGTGGTTTAATCACGAACTTCGAATTCGTGATTGGTTAACATCCTTCCAATGATTTGGTAGATATATTCATTGGAAATTAGATTTTCCCAATATTTCCATAAATACTGATTGGATCGAATTGATATCTAGTATTTTATTTAGAGATCCTAAAAAAGCATTGACCTGAAATACAGATGCGATCGAATACAAATGTATTACTGGATTGAAACATGACAGCGTGAAGACTCATGTAAAATTTAGTGAAGAAATGTTTTCGAATGTGAACAAGCCTGTACAAACTTCTGACTTTACGTCAGTGCTTTTCAATAATTTATTACAAGAAGATCATGATGTACATGTTATTTGAACTTGCATTGAGAGCAAACAATACCCCGAATAAAATGGGGTGACTTTTCAAAGCCAGAGTACGTTTTTTTCGATGCAAATGGTTGAAAAACATCGTAAGAATGCGCAATCTTACCAATTTTTTTCATTCAAGAATTTTCGGGAAAATAAAAACTGAAATTGCGTGAAAAATGGAAAAATAACTAGCATTGCGCATTCTCACAAAAGAATTAAGTACATTCCCCCCAAAAAAATCTGAAAATAATCACTGAGGCCTGCAAAACGACACCCTGTTTTCTCCTAAGTAACGTCGTGATACTCGTGATTAAGAAAATTCTACGCATTCGAATATTTCTCCATGCTATTGGCATCGTTGCATTCATTCGTTGCAGCATGGAAATCGTAGGCGGGAGTCTGTGAGATGTTTATGGAGGTTTTTGACGCAAAGGTCTTTTATTGCACCGTAATAATATAATTTGTCGTATTGGTAAAATATGGAAGTTAAATGTAATAATAAATTGCTATGGACCATCTGTAAACACCTGTTTATAATTGTTATAACTATTTCGAGTTGTTCTGGTTGAATTGTTACATGAGCTAATAATAGTTTTTTGATGGAATTCTTTAAATTCAAATGTGAATTATCATATTTAACGGAGAACTACAAAATAGTAATGAAATGGAATCTTCATTCTTCGAAGATTTTGAAGGTGTCTAAATTATTATTGAATTATTATTGTGCGGGTAAATGTGCATTGAATAATTATTATGATTATGGTTATAATGAAATATACATGGTATCTCAAAAAGTTAATGTCACAATTCTCTCGATTATTAACCAACAACGATGATTCCTCTTTCTATGTATCCGGTATGGCTCCACGGGGGTATTTTTCAAGAATGAAATATACAGTGTATCCAGAAAAAGGATTATATAATTAAATCCATGTTTCGAATTGACAACCACCGCATATTTGAACTGGATAATTAATTTCTACTTATAGTAAAACATGAAAGGGTCACATTCTTTTACGTATAACAAGATAGGTACAATGAAATGTACCTGGTCTCTCAAAAAATCAACAGACATAATTCTCTGTATATGGATATCGATATGATTCCTTTCTCACCACATCCCGTATAGCTCCACGCTGGCCTTTTTCAAGAATGAAATATCCACGGTGTCCTCAAAAGAGAAATACTAAAATCCATATTTTAAATTGGCATCCACCCTATTCGAATTGAAAACATCACATTTTTCTACTACTACTAATATGTTCATGCTAAAATGAACAGGATGTCGCAAAAAAGAAATATAATAACATCGGTGTCTCTTTTTCAATGGGAATTCCCAATTTTTCACCAAAAAATTCAAAAAAAATTTACATTTTCCTACGTATAACAAGATAGTTATGGTAATCAGAAACTCCTTAACTGGTTCAAGAATGCTAATGCTCAACTTTGTGCAGAATTTCGTGATGATCGTAACAACAGAAAAAAACATTCCAACTTTTTTTGCCTGCATGTTCTGGAAAACAGCGTGCTTTAGTTTTGTCCAAACGTTTATCATTTGCGAATTATTTCCCAAAAT
Source organism: Myrrha octodecimguttata (assembly GCA_958510865.1). Classification (NCBI taxonomy): domain Eukaryota; kingdom Metazoa; phylum Arthropoda; class Insecta; order Coleoptera; family Coccinellidae; genus Myrrha; species Myrrha octodecimguttata. The sequence goes on from OY294056.1 coordinate 17,113,148, forward strand.
TTGTCTCAAACGACTCACTGATGATGAATCCGGTGTCAAAATATATTCTTCATCAGTGAGTGGTTCATTTTCGGCTTAGAAATCGAAAATAACAGACATTAGGGCAAAACGATAAGACGCAAGGTTCAAGGTGATCGCTTCAGTATTTCTTGAGCTACTGAGGAAACAATCTCAAATCAACAACGATATTTCACATATGTTTTCCCGATATATCCGTAAGTAATTGTCGGATCGAATTGAACTTCTAGGCACTGATGTTCAATATAGACTCGAAAGTATTTTACAAATTTCATCGCAATCCGATTGATATTCTCCGAAAAAATTAATTTTTTCAACAAAAAAACCAGTAGATCCACACAAAGTTTTGCACAAAAATGCGGGTTAGTAGTGTTCAATTTCGAAGCTTCAAACTGTTCGTATCGGTACTACCTCCGAATTTCAAATCAGCAAAACTGTTAGACCGATTTCACTCAGTGACGGACTCGGTAAAACTTTACTTTAGGGACCCAGATATTCAGATTTTCAAGTCACTCGGTCCATTTCTTCGAAAATTGGGGGTCATATAGACGGACGGCCTAGCTGTATCAAATTTGACTAGGCATTCTTCTTAAGGTAGTCCAACCTAATTGTTTGTTTTCGGCTCGATATACGAAAATAACAAACATTTCGACAAAACGATAACGCGCCGTTCCGCGTGAAAATGAATAACATTTCCCTTTATCACAAAATCACGCATGAACGATTGGACCAATTCCGCTCATTCTGTTTGTTATTCTCAAGAGAAGGTTTTTATGGGAAAAACCAGGAAAGTCTAGCGGAAAATGTGAAATGCATACTTTTTCTTAATGACATTCTTTTCATTCATTTGACAATCATCTTTTCTGTGTTCCAGATGATAGCATTTGATAATTGACATTGGATTCACGAAATTCTGCTCAAACTTGTGCATCAGCATTTTTCAATAAGTTATCAAGTTTCAATATCATTGGAATAGTCATTTTTGAGTTATTCGGAAAATACCAACGATACCCTAGAAAAAACATGAAATTTGATATATTTTTTCCCGATATCTCCAAAAACTAAAATCCCATTGAACTGAAATTAGGTAAGTACACTGTTACGAAATATAGGGTTTAAGCATTTTCCAGCAGTCGATTGGATCAATATTTTGGAGTTATTCTGGAAAAAACAACTATACCGAGGAAAAAAACCATAAAATTTTACGATATCTCCGAAAAGTTGAATCCGGATCGAGCTGAAATTTAGTACACTGTTATTAAAAATAGAGTTTGATATACATGCGGATTTTCGTCGGAATCAAGTGAACAGTTGTCGGAAAAGAAGTTTTTCAATCCAATTGAATTCACTAACCAAAAGTTACCAGCAAAATTCTGCAAGTATTTGCGCGTCAGTACACTACAACCAACTACTGAGCTACACAATTTTGCAAGCATTTGTTCGTTGATATGTTCCAACTAACTACCAATTTTCAATCTGATCCCTATAGTAGTACCTGGGATATCGAAGAAATAATCTCAAAAGTTCAAACGACTGTAACTCCAAAACCATTCGGTCGATTTGGCCCATCAACGAACTCAACCCCGGAATTAGATGCTCCGTTCGATAGCTATTGTTTCCTCAGCCGGCTGGCCGGAAAGATTATTTTCGGCTCAGAATAAAAAAGTTGCATACATTTGAACAAAACGAAAGCACGCAGTTTCCCAGAACATGCGCGCAGAAGTGAATCCCAATTTCCATTGGTCACGGCATCACGTGTGAACAGTTGGACCAATTTCGGTAATTATTTTTCTTGTCAGGAGAGTGCTATCGTTTCGTGTTAATGTCTGTAGTTTTCGAATTTTCAGCCGAAAATGTTCTCTAACGACCAAGTTGGGCTCACTGGTGACAAATCCGATGTCAAAATTGATCCGGCCGAGGACACGACAACTGTCGAACTTAGATAGCTAGCGACTTGAAACTTTCAGGGTACATTGCGCATCAGAATGCCGCGGTTAAGTTTGTTAATAGTCCAAATCGGCTTGATGGTTTAGAGCTTTTGAAATTCGATATCTCAGGGACTACCTACAAGAGTGATGGGATCGAAACTTGATAACTAGTTGTAGCGTACTAACGCGCATCTAACAGCAAAATTTCCTTGGGATCGTATGGTTAGTAACTTGAAAAAAATTGAAAATTTTTAAAGAACTTTCATCGGATTCCGAGGAAACTATGCCTGTACCAAGAACCCTATAACACATCAATGTATCAAATTTCAGTTTGATCTGGATTCAAATATCGGAGTTTTCAGAATAAAATATGAGAAATTTTGTGTTTTTTTTCTCGGTCTCGATCGTAAACATAATAACTTTAATAATTTAGAAACTGGAGATTGGTTGAGTAAAGGTTCGGACCTTAATTACAAAAGCCGAATTCGTGAAAGGGTAAAATCCACCTAATGATTTCGCAGATATATCCATTGAAATTTTTCTTTTCCCAATTTCCCAAAAATACAGATAAGATCGAATTGATATTCATTGAGAAATGGCAGATTGAAGGTTCATACAGAATTTCTTGAGGATTGAATTTGATCACAGATTCTTCATCGGTGAGTCGAAGCTTGTTGTTCAAGACTATCTTCGTCTAGGAATGCGAAAATTACACATTTGGGCAAAACCATAACGCGCTCTGGTTTCTGGAACAAGCGTGTAAAAATTGGAAACGTACGAACGCACTCCGCATATGCGGGGTAGTTGCCAATATAGTGGAGTTTGAACTAAATAAACGCGTTGTGATGATGTCTTTCTTCTCAGCAGCTATTTTCCGAGAGTCTCAGTGACTTTCAAGCGTTATCTGTTAAACGCCATATTTTTATGCAGATTTCCTAATGAAGAGAATTTATTTGAACACCTCTTTCATAGCAGACCGCATTGCTTCCTCATCCACCTCTCCTCTTCTGGTCCCCTTTCTATATACGGGGGTGTAAATGAATTGTTGCGAAAAAAATTAAGAGGTGGTTCTTTGTCAAAAGAAAGGGTGGGTCTTTCATATATATTTTTTTTAGCAGCCCCTGCTTAGATACAGCTGCCTGAAGATGTCGCCAGAGTAGCAATTTTATTTTTTTTCTCGAAAACCAAATTTCTCACGAAAATTCAACTAAGTAGATATTTTAGGAGAGCGAAGGAGTTACCCAAAAAAATATATAGTATTGCTCTATGACTTCAAGGGTCGGAAAAAATATCAACCCTTACATTCAACATGACGTTCGCTTACTAGTGCAAAAACGATTCCCAGCCATAAGAGTAATGCTGCTTATCTGTTAATAAAAAAATTTCTGGAATACTTTAGCAAAAGATCACAAGATACCTTTTTTTTTGTTCAGAATAAATGAAGCTATCTGAAATTTATTTTCAGAGGGTTATTATGAATGAGAAAGAAAGTTTCGTGTGGCAATTAATTCCTGGGGAAATTTTTTCATACCCCTCGAAATCATACAGCAACACCATAAAGAAGATTTATGAGTGCCTCCTTCCTCGCCTGAAATGTTTGCATAGTTTTATTTTCTATAAGATGTGGCCTACGGACGTATCTCGGAAACTATATATTCTATAAGTTCTTATCCTTAAAAATCTAGAAAAGCACTGCTGTGAAGGCAGCAGCTTTTGCGCACATGTTCAATGTAGATGCCCGCTTCGGCAACGAATTTGGACATGCGCGCAAAAGCTGCTGCATTCACGGCAGTGCTTTTCTAGATTTTTTTTCGATAAGTGACTGGATTTCAATTCGATCCTAGCGGCCGGCCGTTAACACAATAGCTTCCGAAAGAAACAACTTAACAACTCGATATTTGTAGAAAAGGTTTGGACCTTAATTACGAAGACCGAATTCGTGAATGGGTGAAATCCACCATAAAATAAATCTGAATTAACCCCCAAAGGCTGTAATTTATCCGAATTTGAATTATAAAGAGAAGTTAATCACATGAAATCACAAAACAGCTAACCGGCCAATGCCCAATCAGCATGAGTTGAAAAAATTATCCAACATTGATGGTTAAATTTATGGTATGAGTATAAAAAGCCAAACATTGAAATACTCGAGTATAGCATTGATATTACCAACTGGTGACATCAGGAAACACTTCCAGTGATACCTAGCGCATCACCAGCTGATCAAAATTGATCGTCAACTTGAAATATTTAACTTTTGGCAGCGAAGTGAAAAATTGTTTTCAACCAAGAATTTCATAGTCAATTTCAGGAAGATTCAACAGCTGTCATATTTTCAAGACAGACACTCGGTAACTCGGTAAGGTTAAAGGTTTACGGCACTATACTTACAAATCATAGATAAGGTATTCAAAATTATCGAATTAAATTACGGAAGTGTTCCATAGTTGAGAAGCATAGCCATTTTAACAACAAAAAATTTCAAAAAGCACTGCCGTGGAGGCAGCAACTTTTGCGCGCATGTTCAATGTAGATGACCGCTTCAGCAACGAAGTCTAACGGCCGACTGCGTAAACACAATAACTTCCGAAAGAAACAACTTAGAAACTCGATATTTGTAGAGAAGGTTTGGATCTTAATTACGAAGGCCGAATTCGTGAATGGGTAAAATCCACCCAATGATTCCGTAGATATACCCAATCAAAATTTTATTTTTCCAATATTTCCAAAAATACAGATCAGATCGAATTGAAATCCAGTACTTCATCGAAAAATAACAGTTCGAAGTTTCTTACAGAATTTAATGAGGATGATATGATAAGAAAATCATAGAAATTGTTTTTTTCAAATTGTTCTAATGACACGATTATCACGAAATTTCGCAAAAACTTGTTTTTCAGCATTTCGAAACTAGCTGTGAAGTTTTATCAGGACTGAATCAGTATTTCTCGAGTTATACCGAAAAAATCAACGATATCGAGAAGAAAACCTCGAAAGTTGACATATTTTTTCCCGATATCTCCAAAATTTATAATCGTATCGAACTGAAATTTGGAGCACTGGTGTGAATTACAAAGCCCAAAGTGTGAGTGGAATTTTTTTGGATATGATGAATGGTTTCCGGAAAGAAAATTTTTTTGGAGAAAAATTTGGAAAAATTTTTTTTTTTTAATTTACTGACAACATGATCCTGACGAAATTTGGCTCAAAGTTGCGCGTCGATATACTCCACCTAACTGCCAAGTTTGAATCTTATCGCTCAAGTAGTTTCTGAAATAAAAAATAAATAACTTCAAAACTTCGAGTGCCTATAACTCCGAAACTATTCGACCGATTTGGCCCATTAACAAACTTAACCGCGGCATTCTGATGCGCAACCTATCCTAAAAGTTTAAAGTTGCTAGCTTGCTTCTGTCGAGAGTTACCGTGTCTACGGTCGGCCGGACAGAATCGATTTTGACACTGGATTCGTCATCAGTGAGTCCAACCTAGTCGATTGAGACCATTTTCGGCTCAATCATCCAAAATTACAGACATTTGGACAAAACGATAGCACCCCTAGAACATGCGCGCAAAAAGGATAACACCAAAAAATAAACTTGCGCGCAAAAGATGCCTTCACGGCAGTGGTTTTCTAGGTTTTTGTGAGCATGTTCTAGGGGAACAGCGTGCTATCATTTTGTCCAAATGTCTGTAATTTTCGATGGTTGAGCCGGAAATGGTCTCAAACGACTAGGTTGGACTCACTGATGACGAATGCGGTTTCAAAATCGATTCTGTCCGGCCGGCCGTCGACACGATAACTGTCGAACGGAGTCAGCTAACGACTTGAAACTTGTGGGTTTATGCATCGGAATGCCGCAGTTAATTTCGTGAATGGGCCAAATCGGCCAAATAGTTTCAGAGTCATTTAAAATGTTGACGTTATTTTCCTCATATTTCAGAAACTACTGGAGCGATTGGATCAGAACTTGGCAGTCAGTTGGAGAATAACGACGCGCAATTTTGAGCAAAACTTCGTTGAAATCTCGTGGTCACTGAATTAAAAAATTTTTTTTTTCTGAACCATTATTCATATTCGAGAACTATTCCAGTCGTACCTTGAGCTCCATATTTCACAGCAGTGTACCAAATTTCAGTTCGATACGGCCATTAGTTTTGGAGATATTAGAAAAAAAATATGTAAAATTTTGAATGGTTATATCTGCGGAATCATTGGGTGGATTTTAGCCATTCACGAATTCGGCCTTCGTAATTAAGGTCCAAACCTTCTCTACAAATATCGGGTTTCTAAGTTGTTTCTTTCTCATTGGAATCTTTAGTGCCTTAAAGTAAAACCTCACTTCACCCAACAAATTATTAGCAAAACGCAAAAAAGGTGAAGTTTTTGAGGAATGAATTGACTGGCTCTTTGATTAGATTCAAAGAAATAAGATCTCAATATTGTCCTTGAAGAGGTTGAAATGCTCAGATCAGACAAGCTTATTATTGGGGCATCAGATAATTTGAACAATCATGCTTCTCACAGTTTATCAAGTATTCTGGCGTGTTTCATAGACACGACATCATCTGACTAAGTTATCCTAGTATTTTATAGAAAGAATCATAATGCCTGATAAATCATAGTGAATCATTAAAGAATAGATATGGATTGATAAAAACTGTATGGGCCACACAAGAAATAATCTTGCAAAAATATTGAACTTTCGCTTTCTTTTTTATTTATATTTAATGTTTCATGACACACTTGACACGTCATATGTTTCATTCATCACATCATGTGGATAAAAATTAACTCATTTGTTTTCTATGAAAAATTAGATTTTTATCATGTTTTACAACTAATACAGCGTATAAAATCAGTCAAAACTATAATTTAATCATATATCTGTCTGAGAGTATTGAATACTTGAATTGTGGTAATGTTTGATTATAGTTGTAGCTTATCTATTCAATATCAATATTTTAACACATGCTAAAAAATTCAACTTTCATCATCCGGAACCATTAAATTGAGATTCGCATCAGACATGACCGAGTTTATAAATTTCTGTTCGCCTCCTCTTATTGACAAATTCACAGCATTCGTTACGTTTTTCTCCTTGATCATTGTGGTCCTTTCCCACCTGGCATCCCCGCAATTCTTACATGAATTTAAGGGGATGATATCTAAGCAGGCAACACGATTACCACAGTTGCCACATTTGAAAAATCTTTTGATAGCATTTTTATAAATAAGATGATGTTTTTCTGCTTTACATCTCTCGCCAGCCGAAAAGTTTATATATTTACAATCCAGACACTTTACAGCTTTACATTCGATTTTGTACGTATTTGCCATTTTTTCTTCAAGCTGTTCCTTTACTTCTTGTTTTTTGAAATATTTCTCTTTTTCCTCATTGTCTCTTAATTCCACCAGATCCATGTGTTTAGATTGTAACTCCATCATTTTCTTGAAACGATCTGAAAGGACTTCATTGCCTTGGAATTTTTGCAGTTTTTTTGAATTTTCAGAAGTATTATCCAATTCATCAAAGTTCCTTTTTAACCCTTTTCCTCTTGTTTTGTTGGGATCTGATTTCTCTAGGGGCCCATGCTTTTCTATGTACTTCAAAGCATTCAATTTAGCTTTATTTGCTTTTTTCAGGAGTGGCTTACTCAAATCTACAATACCATTACTATTGGATAAAGAAGGTACAGTATTCGCAAGTAGTTGTTTACTGAAAACTGGTTCTGAATTGGAATGACCAGATGAGTCTCCAGAAACACTCTTTTGGTGTACACTGGATAACACAGCCTTATCTGCATCAACTGGGTCTCTTGCAGAACATTTTTTTGCCAATGGAATCAAATTTGATGAAGATATAAGAGGTTTATTACCCGATGTTTCATTGAAAAATTTGTCAGTGTCCTTTTCCAATTTCAACCTATTTTTATATGCATCTTTAGGCTCTATATATTTTTTCTTGTTTTCCATTACATTTAATAAATTTCTTTCGGAAATAGCACTTTTCTGTTTGGATTGATAATCAATATCTAAATCAATAAAATCAGTCTGAATTATTTCATCCAAGGATCTCTGTAATAACTCAATTTTAGATTTTTCACAATGCCCAACGTTCATACTGTCATTATTCACACAACTAAAATTTCCATTTTCTATTTCGGCTGCCAGATGAGATGTCTCGTTTTCTTTTTCTGTTCTGGTTTCCGGTTTATTTTCTGCCTTGGATTGATGGAATCTCGATAAAATCTTTTGAGCATTTGCTTTGGCTTCATTCATAGTTACATCATTAGAGTGATTACCCTGGAAATTCGAGTTCCTATGGGTTTCATATTTTTCTGTACTTGCGCCTAATTTTTTAAGGATTTCAATATCTTTTATTCTTTGTCCTCTATGCACGTCGAAACTAACTGCAGCTTTTTTTAGAGTTGTTTTCTTTATACTCGAAGTTGTTGCTATTCCATTAAGACTTTGTAGCCTATCTTTATCTTTTTTAACTAACTTCCTACTTTGTTTCGCTGGTATAGCAGTATATGATTTTCCAGCATAAAACACTTCATTTTTTCCTAGTACCTTGTTTCTTAGAGCTATTAGACCTTTACCTGAGAAATTGGCTTGTAATTCAGATCTACGACTACAATTTTGGTATTCTTTCTTTATATGATACATGCAATATTCACATTCACTTTTATTAACAATCACTGTACATTTATCTCCGTTTTTTTTTGTACTTTTACAGGTGCCCAAATCCTTTGACGCACCCAAGATCAATAACTTCTGGGAGTTGTCTACAGAAAGAGTTGCCTGCAAGAAAAAAAGAAAAATCAAGAATTGATCAATAAATGAAAGAAAAATGTTTTACCACAAATAAGTTCGAAATTAAATTCAGGTGATTCAGGACAATTTTGAAATGTTTTTTCCACCATAGAAATCATTTGCAGCACGTGCTTGTGTTCTAGATTTAGATTTTTTATCACAGAAAAACTTCTTATGCTTCTCAAAAAAAACCCTAATTTCAAAATGAAACCTCTTCGGAAGTACGAAAGCGAAGAAGGCCCTGTGTAAGGGTATGAACAGAACCGGTGTGAAGTCATCCACATCCACAAGTACAGTCTGGGACAAAAGTTTGGTCAATATTATTTCATTGTTCATCAAATGAATTACGTGGGATTAATTATGGAAAATGAGCATTGTGATTCGAATATGTGATTCATGGAAGAAAATGAATAAAACGGCAACCCCTATATAGTATTTCAGCCCCCGGAAGGGAGGGAGAAGGCGTGGAAATACTTTAATACATTTTTTTAAATGAAAGAGTACCGCATTCTGCTTTTAGGATATGTTTCACGGAAGATCAATGAATCGAAAAACATACCCCATATAATTTGTCAGGCCTCGGGAGGCGAGGGAGAAGGTGTTTTTTTTTCTATATGGTTTTCGATTAATTTCTTCACTAGGAAACATATCCTGGAAGCAAAATGTGATAGTCTTGCATTCAAAAAAGCAATGAAAATATTTCATACAAATAAAATACCTTCTCCACCCCCAGCCTCCCGAAGTCTGACAAACCATACGGGTTATGGTTTTCGATTAAATTATTTTCTAGGAAACATACCCTTGAAGCAGAATGCGGTACTTTTCCATTGAAAAAAGTTATGGAAATATTTCGTACAAACAAAAAACCTTCCCCACCGTCATCCTCCCAAGGCCTGACAAACTATACAGGTTATGGTTTTCGATTAACTCTTTTCTAGGAAACATAACCTTAAATGCGGTTATCATTCATTCAAAAAAGTTAGGTAAATATTTCGTACAAACAAAATCCTCCTCTACCTCCATCCTCCATAGGCATGACAAACTATAAGGGTTATTGTTTTCTATCAATTTCTCCTATAGGAAACATCCTGAAGGCAGAATGCGGTAGTCTTTCATTCGAAAAAGATATGGACATAGATAGGAATTTGTTCGTGGAGAAAAGAGAGCTGTAGTAATAATAAACTAACATAATCACAAGGACGAATATCTGTCGAAAAATCAACAAATATTCCACCTTGATCAAAGCTAATCATCCATTCAACCAAAACATCTACACCGAAGAAGCGGACCCAGGGAGAATGACTACCACGAACCAATTCCTATCTTTGTCAGCTGTTGGACGTTATCGTCTTGTGAGAAAACCACATGAACCGAGTGTTTCCAAAGTGCAAAATCCCAGATGCAGCGACCTGATACGACAAAAGGATGAAGAAGGCGCGCTGCAAGTAGTTATACTGCAGTATTCCACCTGAAAGGTGACAAGTATCTAAATTCCCTACTCAGCGGTTTTATCCAAGGTAAGATGGCCTGACGATCAGTAATAACTGTGAAACAGCTGTAGTCATTGTCCTTGGGTCCGCTTCTTCGGTGTAGATGTTTTGGTTGATCGGATGATTAGCTCTGATCAAGGTGGAATATTTGTTGATTTATCGACAGATATTCGTCCTTGTGATTATGTTAGATATGGACATATTTCGTAGAAAAACAAACACCTCTTCTCCCGCCTCCCGAGGCCTGACAAACTATATTGGATATGTTTTTCGATCCATTGATATTCCGTCGATCAATTTCTCCTCAAGGTAACATATCCTGAAGGCAGAATGCGGTAGTCTTTCATTAAAAAAAGTTATGGAAATATTTCGTACAAACAAAATGTCGATAACTTCACACCGGTACGAACAGAACTGTGGGTCGCGGTCGATATCCATATTAATGAAATACAATGGAGTGAATGGAAGAGAACAGAACAGGTAAGTCGTTGTGGAGGTTTAGAGCTATGCTAACCAGAAGATTTATATCAATACTTCTCAAATTCAATTCACTTGTTTTACATAGACACATCTAGCGCGGTCTGCAAGGATGCTTCTCTGTGATTCAAGGCCAAGTTGCCATTCCCTTTGAAAACTGAAAATCGAATGAAAGAAAGAATTCGAGATTATGCCAGTTTGGAGTTCACTGGCCTGTGATAGCTCACAATTTACTCACAATAGGCCTTTACTCATAAAATCACTCACATGTAATGAAATTCCTCACAAATGTGAGTAATTACTCATGAATTGGCAATCTTGGACTAATGCTACCTCGACTGAGCATCGCAGGCAGGTAACCTACTTGTTATGTGCTATCGACATAGACCTCGACTTAACTAATGGCTAGGAATTGGTCAATGGAGTAATATTTGACTGAAATATCCACAAGGACGAATATCTGTCGATAAATCAACAAGCACACTTAACTGATAGCATTGACGTCGACCGCGAAACTTGTTCTGTTCGTAACTTATGAAATTTATCGAAAAATACATTTAAAATTCATATTGTGACGAGTACGGCCCTGTCTGTGCTCGTATCTTCCAGAAAGCTCCAGACGCGTATGAGTTACCAGCTTTCCAGAATCTTCCGGTAATCGCTATAAATTGCACGAGCGATATGAGGGCAAGCGCGGAGCAGCCCAGGGACTAATTCAGCAGAGTGATTCGTAGCGGAAAGTGAAAATAAATTAGTGCGGAAATAAATTGTGCACAGACTTTGATAGAATAAGTTGTTTAGTTATTGGAACAGTAGTGTGTAAATAAGTGTAAATAGATAGTTTAATTATTCTGAACGTTTTGAACTAAGAAAACGTTACATTGGTGTCAGGTGTGGGGTTCGACATTGCTCGAATTGAATAAATAAATTTTATCGATTCAAATTCATGCCAGTGACTTCAGAAAGCAATGGAGACGCAGGCGATCATGGAATTCTTGAGTAAAATTAATGAGAAGATGGATAAACTGGAGAATAAGGACGAAGAAAATTCTCGGAAAATGGAAGAAAATACCAATGACATGGTGAGTCAATTCGCAAGTAAATTGGATGAGAAAATGGAAACTATAAAAGATGAAATGAAGAAGGGAATGGGCGAAGTGAATGGAAAATTTGATAAAGTTGACGAAAAATTAGACGAAGTAAATGAGAAATTTGATAAAGTTGACGAAAAATTTGAATAAGTTAACGGAAAATTTGAAAAAATAACAGGAATAATTGAACAGCATTCTGAAATGATAGAATGCCCTGAAAAGAATGTCCATTTGAAAAGATTATCCGGCTTCATCACGCTATAGTAACATGAAAATGGAAAATAACGGCGAAAGTGGAAAAATGAAGATCAAGCCTCCGACATTTGATGAAAAATTCCCCTGGTCGACATATCAGAAGCAGTTTGAAGCTGCTGCGCTGGCAAACAGTTGAAGCGATAACGAAAAAGCCACAGTATTGATAAAAGCAATAAGAGGAGAGGCACTCAACATTCTGCAAACGATTCCGGAGAGCCAACAAGCCTGTTATGAAGTTCTAACATCGAAACTTCAGATGAGATATGGTGATGCTCATCTACAACAAGTTTATCATGCCCAAATCAAGAACCGGGTGCAGAAAACAGGAGAAAATCTCCAGGAGTTTGAAGCCGATGTGGCTAGGTTAGTTAGGCTGGCTTACCTAACTGCTCCAGACAGCTTCCTTGAAAAGCAGTCAATTCAAACCTTCGTAGACGGAATCAAGGACAATGAAACACAACAAGTCCTGAGACTTGCACGCCCTAAAACTGTAGATGATGCTTTAGCTCAGGCTTTGGAATTCGAGGCAGCAAAACTGGCGTCGCATAGAGGACACGTTCGTGTGGGACAAGTACAAGAAATAGACAGACCAGAAGAAATCATTAGAAAGGAAATCAGCAGACTATTGCGTGCGAAAAAAAAGATACTGTGTGCTGGTACTGTAATAAAAGTGAGCATATTAAAAGAAGAAAAAGAGCCACAGCAAGGAAACTGAAAAGGGTCGGTGATAAGGGGCAAAAATCGACTCAAGCTGAAAACGACCCTGAAATGAAAGGCACAGTTGCCTCGAACAAGATCAAGGAAGATGCAGATGTTTTATGAAGAAGACTATGCCCCGAGAAATACAGCCATTGCTCACATGTGGAAGACAAGGCCGATTTGAAACGGACCATAATAATTGAAGATGACTGGCTACCCCAAGAAATTCAACGAGCACAAGAAGATCCAGACTTGAAAGTAATCCTGAGTTGGAAGAAGAATGGTAGACGACCTACTTGGGAAGAAGTATCCATACTAGGTCAAAAGGTTAAGTCGTATTGGGCACAATGGGAAAAGCTGAAGATCGATAAAGGTCTTTTGAGGCGTTGTTGGGAGAATGACGATGGATCTGACCAGAGGCTTCTGTTGATTGTGCCGAAAAGTTGAGTGACAGACGTTTTGACCAGACTACATAATGGAACTTCAGGTGGACATTTTGGGATTACTAAGACGCTAGAGAAAGTCAGGCAGCGGTTATTGGATTAACTGCAATAAAGACGTTAAAGACTAGTGTAGAACGAGTAGCTATCGACATCGCGGGCCCCTTTCCTGAAACAGATCACGGAAACAAGTACACTTTGGTAGCGATGGACTATTTCACCAAATGGGTGGAAGCGTACGGTATTCCTAATCATGAGTACGGTTGCTGATAAATTGGTCAAATAATTCTTTTGCAGATTTGGAATACCTCTAGAGCTACATTGTGATCAAGGCCGAAATTTCGAGTCGACATTATTCCAAGAAGTTTGTAGGAAATTTGGGATTAATAAGACAAGGACAACACCTCTGCATCCCCAATCAGATGCCATGGTAGAACGAATGAATAGGACCATGGGGAAACATCTTGCCAAGGTAGTCTCCGATCACCAGCGGGACTTGACGAATATTTGCATCTATTCACCATGGCATATAGATCTTCAGTTCAAGAGTCTACCAGAGAAACTCCAGCCAATATAATGTTCGGCCGAGAAATTAGACTACCTTGTGACCTAGAATTTGGTTGTAAGCCTGGAGAAGATGTAGCCGGGGAGAGGACTACGTCAGTAAATTGAGGAGTAAGCTAGATCACATTCACGACAAGGTGCGCAATCAAATGCAGCAAGCAAGTGATCGGATGAAAATGCGCTATGACATCGAGGCCATTGAAGGAGGGTTCAACGCAGGAGATCTGTTGTGGTTGTATAACCCGCAAAGAAGAAGAGGATTTTCACCGAAGCTGCAGAGACAGTGGGAAGGGCCGTATGAAGTTGTGAAAAGGATAAATGATACGGAAGCTTTCCAGAGGAAAACCGAAGGTCGTCCATTTCAACCGACTAGCTCCGTACGCGTCAACACAGGGTGACGAAGAAGTACGTCTCATCGAGGTTCCGGCGAAGGAAAATGATGATTTTCAGGAGTACATTAATAGCTATGGGGGAACAAGAGTTGCACGGTTTGGCGTCACACAGGAAGTTAATCAAGGCCTGTTTACAGTTCCCGAGGAATACTCTCTTGCTCATTGTGTAGCAACCGATCTAAAGATGAGTAGGGAAATAGCAAGAGTATTCAGAAATAAATTTGGATGTCAAGAGGAACTGATGAGACAGCAGCCCAGAATCGGAAAATGCCTGAAACTGAAGTCAGATGGTCGGTTCATTTATTACGTAGTCACGAAACAGTACTCCTATCAGAAGACAACTTACCAGAATTTATGGACAGCACTACATGGCTTGAAAGAGGACCTTCAATGCTTTGGGATTAGGAAATTAGCTGTCCCCAAGCTAGGTTGTGGACTGGATCAACTAAATTGGCGGGTTGTGCGAAGCATGCTGGAAGTAGTGTTTCAGAAGACAGGTATAGAGATTTTGGTATGCAATTTCAACCCAAAGCAAAACGGAAAGCCCAGCAAAACTGTAGACTATTACTTCCATCAGAAGGGCTACTGTAGAAATTATGACGATTGCAGATTTCGCCACGATATTCCGAGGAATTCATGGAATCTGTTCTGAGACAGAACAGGCTTAAGGAGGGGAGAGTGTGACGAGTACGGCCCTGTCTGTGCTCGTATCTTCCAGAAAGCTCCAGACGCGTATGAGTCACCCGCTTTCCAGAATTTTCCGGTAATCGCTAGAAATTGCACGAGCGATATAAGGGCAAGCGCGGAGCAGCCCAGGGACTAATTCAGCAGAGTGATTCGTAGCGGAAAGTGTTCAGTGAAAATAAATTAGTGTGGAAATAAATTGTGCACAGACTTTGATAGAATAAGTTGTTTAGTTATTGGAACAGTAGTGTGTAAATAAGTGTAAATAGATAGTTTAATTATTCTGAACGTTTTTACTGAACTAAGAAAACGTTACAATATCCATAGAAAAAATATGAATCAATGAAAAAGTATGATTTCACGGAGTGTTTACGGTTGAATTATGTCCGTTTGGCCGGAGAGTCGTTCACATTTTGGTTCCTAACACTATACAAAACATGAACGGCCGGTTTCACAAAACTTTGATGCCCTTGATCGTCAGTCAACAGTAAATTCTGTGCTCGATTTCAGTTCATTTTCAACCCAACTATCGAATGCAAACCTCAATCAACGAGTTGATCGGACGTCATAAGATTTGTGAAACCGACGGTATAAATACCAAACTGACTACTTAACCACCTAATTCCCATCCTGATCCAATATTTTCTAAATAGATGGATACAAACAGGACCTTTTTGGTGAGAGGAAATTGGCCAGATGGCACAAAAAAAAATTAAAAAGAGTTTGTGGCATTTCGTATTTCACCGTAGGCACGATTGCGGGAGGATGTAAACCTCTATCGACTTGAAACATGCAGGGTAGGTTGTGTTCGTTAATGGGCGAAATCGTCCGAACAGATTCAAATTTGTTGCCAAATTGGCACATTCGTAACTTAGTTTGGAAGCTTAAAAACGAAGACCAAATTCGTGAATGGGTTGAATCCGCCCAATGATTCCGCAAAAATACGGGTGCATTTTTATTTTAATCTATATAATAGAAGATATATTTAATGACATATCTAATCAATTGATCGTAAATGCATCAAGGCAAGGAACGGCTTCGTAGTATACTGAATTGACGTCACACCTCACAGTGCTCGCGTGTATATCGGAGCATAACCTGTATCATTTCATTATTTTTCCTTCCCAAATCGTATATGGAGAATTCTTCATCACTAGTAGAGAAACCATTAAGTGTTTAGCATATTGTTCGCAGCGGGAATAATGCCGCATTCATTATAATGAGTTTTGATAAAAATATTGTATCACTCTGCTGAATTAGTCCCTGTGCTGCTCCGCGCTTGCCCTCATATCGCTCGTGCAATTTCTAGCGATTACCGGAAGATTCTGGAAAGCGGGTGACTCATACGCGTCTGGAGCTTTCTAGAAGATACGAGCACAGACAGAGCCGTACTCGTTACAATATGCGCAGAAACAGCAAATAACTACCACATAATGATAGGATATATGCAGAATAAGAAGAATAACAGATTTCTGTACATTATGATATGTGTTCGTTATGTATCGCTACACCAGAAAACCATTTTATCAAAATTCAAATCCAATAATAAAATGAATCGAGAATTCTCTGATTCCTCTCTTTATTTTCACCGAATGATTAGTGAATTTTCGATCGTATTTTCATCGCCAGATCGAATTCATCGCTTTAACTGATTCGAACAAAAACGCACCCATATCCATTCAAAATTTAGTTTCCCAATATTACCAAAAATACAGGTTTTAACGAATTGAAAGCCAGTACTTGATTCAAAAATGACAGCTTGAAGGTTCATACAGAATTTTCCTGACCAAAAAAACTACACGTGTATAATAGGAGACCTAGGACGGCGGATCTCATTTCAGAGGAGAGAAAATTTCAAATCTACGTCAAAACTTATCTGAGCAGGGGCATGAACAGAGACCGATTGAATATCATTACTTATCACCTCCTTCAACTAGCCAAAAAAAGAGCTCGTACAGAGGAGACCATGGACGGCGGATTTCATTTCGGACGAACGAAAATTTCGAATATATTGTCAGAACAAGATCTATCAAAACTTGATGGAAAAGTTATACCATAATAATATGCGATTATGTTACGGTGAATACAATTATCACTCATGACCATAAAGTAAAATCTGAGGAATTATATATGAAAAATCCATCGGAAATAGCGGAGAACAAGAGTAAATAAATCGGGCAATTCATTAGTACAAACAAATAGGAAACCAAAACCCAAATATTCCAGACAAAAAAGCTAGTAGTGTCGATGAAATGAGCGGATAATGAACACATGAAATATAGAATTATATCATAGTCATTGTGTTATTTATCAGAAAGAGGGTTATACAGGTCTGACAAAGACAGTCTGCAAGGTGCGAAATTCAATGTTAATCTAGATGAGGTCAGAACCCCGTCCGCCAGTCGAGGAATCGAAAACTCAGAGGGATGCCATATCCAATAAACGTCAGATCTCTTGCAATGGTAAGTGAAATATCTGTTGCGTTTCGTATTTCGCCCTTTTTTTTAGATCTTTGGTAATGAAAAAAGGTTCTGACTGCAAATGTCAGACAATACGTTTTTCCTGACTCATTCAAGTTGTAAAGTCAAAAGATGAAATTAAAAAATATAATAAAGGGTTTTTCAACAAGAACTTTGTTTTTTAAAAAAAAATAAAACAAAGAATTTAGTGGAAAATGAATAAAATTTTTATTGTATTACAAAGAGAAAAGTTCGGCAATTATGAATGAAAAATGATATCTGACAAATGTACACCACGACCACGCTGACAGACGTTGATTCTTTCATCAAAATTTTTAATCACTTTTTGGCAAGATGGAGGGTCTATTTCGTTAATGACATCACGGATTTTGAGTTTTAAGGCTGCAATCGATTCGATTGGCCCCGTATAAATTCTGTCTTTAACAGAGCCCCACAAAAAATAATCCAGTGGTGTTAAATCACACGATCTGTCCGGCCAGTTAACAGCTGAATTTCGCGAAATTATGCGATCGGGAAATTTGGTTTGCAATGAATTGATCGTTTCATTGGCTGTGTGACATGTGGCACCGTCTTGTTGAAACCACATTTCAGTGACATCCATGTCATCAATAATAGGCCAAAATGCAGTTGTTAACATCTCGCGATAGATGATCCATCGACTGTTACCGCATTTCCAGCCTCATCTTCGAAAAAAAACGGCCCAATCACACCTCCAGACCACATAGCACACCACACAGTGACACGTTGAGCATGCAAAGGCTTCTCAATAATTGCTTTAGGATTTTCAGAAGCCCAAATGCGGCAATTTTGCTTGTTGACGTACCCTGACAAATGAAAATGTGCTTCGTCTGAAAAAATGATTTTTTGAGAAAAACCAGCAGGTTGTTCCTGAATGAACTGAGCGAATCTACGGCGATTTGAATGGTCGGTCAGCTTCAATTCCTGCACCAGTTGAATCTTGTAAGGCTTCAAAGCCAAATCCTTTCGCAAAATTCGCCATGTTGTGCTTTTGGATAAACCCAATTGTTGAGAACGTCTTGAAATTGATAACTTTTGATCTTCTTCAACACTGTGGCTCACGGCAGCGATGTTTTCTGTTGAACGACACGGTCGAACACGTGTTGGTGTTGGCACATTTTGTACCGAGCCTGTCGACTCAAATTTCGCGACCAATTTCTTGATAGCGGTCTCAGAAGGACGTTTATGTTGTCCGAAAATATCACGAATTTTACGAAATATAACTTTAACAGAACGACCATTTTCATAGTGGATTTGAATTATTTTAATGCGATTTTCGAGTGAAATTGAATTCATTGTAACAATAGACGACTTCGGCCCAAGTTGCCAACCCACAATTTACTTAGCAAGTTTACTTTCACTGGGGAACTGGAATTTCAGGACAAATTCGACATGATAAGGTTCACATTATTTATAAATAACCGTAAAACATGCCTCGGCTCTTCAAACCAGATAATTCCTTCCAAATATAGGTTTTTGTTAAGATCGTCCCCGATTGGCTGAAATTTAAGTTGGGATTCCTGATTTCATGCAAACAGTGTCAATTTTCATAGTATACGTTCCGAAAATCAACTCTGTTGTTTCGGTTGCCGATTTTCCGCTCCGTAAATATGAAATATTCGGATGGTTCCTGGAACAAGCGCGTGAAAAAGGTTATTTACGGAATCTGGTTGATGAAAATGCAGTCGATTTACTGTCACCAGAACGATTTTCTATGGTAAATATCCATAGCATAGAACAATCTATGTTGACTTCAGGTTTGTTTTGGTTCCGAGTTCAGATCTGTTCGGGACGGTTCTAGCATAGACCATAGATCTGTGCTAGAACCGTCCCGTACAGTTCTGAACTCGGAACAAAAACAAACCTAAAGTAAACATAGATTGTTCTATGCTATAGATATTTACCATAGAAAATCGTTCTGGTGACAGTAAATCGACCGCATTATCATCAACCAGATTCCGTAAATAACCTTTTTCACGCGCTTGTTCCAGGAACCATCCGAATATTTCATATTTACGGAGCGGAAAATCGGCAAATGAAACAACAGAGTTGATTTTCGGAACGTATCCTATGAAAATTGACACTGTTTGCATGAAATCAGGAATCCCAACTTAAATTTCAGCCAATCGGGGACGATCTTAACAAAAACCTATATTTGGAAGGAATTATCTGGTTTGAAGAGCCGAGGCATGTTTTACGGTTATTTATAAATAATGCGAACCTTATCATGTCGAATTTGTCCTGAAATTCCCGTTCCCCAGTGAAAGTAAACTTGCTGAGTAAATTGTCGGTTGGCAACTTGGGCCGAAGTCGTCTATTGCCAAAGCATATACTGCGAATACGTCAAAAAACTAAATGTCAAAACTGTCATGTGGTGCCGGTGTTACCACATCGAAAAACAAAGTTCTTGTTGAAAAACCCGTTAGAAATAAGTGAGTCCTTATCCATAATTTGTAAAAAGAAGAGAGAAAAAAATGTATTAAGTAATTTTAGAAAGATATGAAGTATTGATTAAAGCTTATTTTGGGAGGATTTTGCCATCATTTTTACCGGTGTGAAAAGAGCGGCCAAAGATAGCAGCCAAAAGTTCCGGAAACACCCGAACGACTCAACCAGTGGCGTCCGCAGTGATTCCGTTTTAATCAAACGGAATCGGTTTATAATGGGTGAATATGGAAACAATCAGTGAAACAAAGGTTTTACATATTCAGTAAATGTATTCTATGAGGAATGAAGGAAACTCGGACATTTATTATTCGAATCGGGCTCGATTTATTCAAGGCTGGTAAATTTATCGATGATGACCTGAAATCAACGAAGAATGCAACAATATCAGTACTTACTTCATGACGCTATTTGGGAGAGATATTTTGAAGGGTGAAATCATCAATTTTCGAGAAAAAAAATGACTTTGGATGAGAATCAGGGCTTTAATTCTCAACTAAATATTGTGGCACGTTTTTCAATGGGCCAACGTAATATCTTCATCACTTAATTCACACGATATATGTTTCAGGGTATTACTCAGAATTATCGAAAACAAAATATGACTTCGGATGGGGTTCAGGGGTTGAACTTTCAACCCTTAACTTCTGCGTCCGTTTTCGATGAGAAATCGTAAAACCTGCATCTCTATATTCACAGGAAATATTCTTTAGGTAACTATTGAGAATGATCGAAATCAAAATTTGACTTCGGATGGGGTTCAGGGGTTGAACTCTCAACCCTTAACTTTTCCAGCCGTTTTCGATGAGAAATCGTGAAAGCTGCATCACTAAATTCACGGGAAATATTCTTTAGGTAACTATTGAGAATTATCGAAAACAAAATTTGACTTCGGATGGGGTTCAGAGGTTGAACTTTCAACCCTTAACTTCTGCGTCCGTTTTCGATGAGAAATCGTAAAACCTGCATCACTAAATTCACAGGAAATATTCTTTAGGTGACTATTGAGAATTATCGAAAACAAAATTTGACTTTGGATGGGGTTCAGGGGTTGAACTGTCAACCCTTAACTTTTCCTGCCGTTTTCGATGAGAGATCGTGAAAGCTGCATCACTAAATTCACAGGAAATATTCTTTAGGTAACTATTGAGAATTATCGAAAACAAAATTCGACTTCGGATGGGGTTCAGGGGTTGAACTTTCAACCCTTAACTTCTGCGTCCGTTTTCGATGAGAAATCGTAAAACCTGCATCACTAAATTCACAGGAAATATTCTTTAGGTAACTATTGAGAATTATCGAAAACAAAATCTGACTTCGGATGGGGTTCAGGGGTTGAACTTTCAACCCTTAAATTTTGCGTCCGTTTTCGATGAGAAATCGTGAAACCTGCATCACTAAATTCACAGGAAATATTCTTTAGGTAACTATTGAGAATTATCGAAAACAAAATTTTACTTCGGATGGGGTTCAGGGGTTGAACTTTCAACCCTTAACTTCTGCGTCCGTTTTCGATGCGAAATCGTAAAACCTGTATCACTAAATTCACAGGAAATATTCTTTAGGTAACTATTGAGAATTATCGAGAACAAAATTTGACTTCGGATGGGGTTCAGGGGTTGAACTTTCAACCCTTAACTTTTGCGTCCGTTTTCGATGAGAAATCGTAAAACCTGCATCACTAAATTCACAGGAAATATTCTTTAGGTAACTATTGAGAATTATCGAAAACAAAATTTGACTTCGGATGGGGTTCAGGGGTTGAACTTTCAACCCTTAACTTTTGCGTCCGTTTTCGATGTGAAATCGTAAAACCTGCATCACTAAATTCACAGGAAATATTCTTTAGGTAACTATTGAGAATTATCGAGAACAAAATTTGACTTCGGATGGGGTTCAGGGGTTGAACTTTCAACCCTTAACTTTTGCGTCCGTTTTCGATGAGAAATCGTAAAACCTGCAACACTAAATTCACAGGAAATATTCTTTAGGTAACTATTGAGAATTATCGAAAACAAAATTAAGGGTTGAAAGTTCAACCCCTGAACCCCATCCGAAGTCAAATTTTGTTTTCGATAATTCTCAATAGTTACCTAAAGAATATTTCCTGTGAATTTAGAGATGCAGGTTTTACGATTTCTCATCGAAAACGGACGCAGAAGTTAAGGGTTGAAAGTTCCACCCCTGAACCCCATCCGAAGTAAAATTTAACTTCTGCGTCCGTTTTCGATGAGAAATCGTAAAACCTGCATCTCTATATTCACAGGAAATATTCTTTAGGTAACTATTGAGAATTATCGAAATCAAAATTTGACTTCGGATGGGGTTCAGGGGTTGAACTCTCAACCCTTAACTTTTCCTGCCGTTTTCGATGAGAAATCGTGAAAGCTGCATCACTAAATTCACGGGAAATATTCTTTAGGTAACTATTGAGAATTATCGAAAACAAAATTTGACTTCGGATGGGGTTCAGAGGTTGAACTTTCAACCCTTAACTTCTGCGTCCGTTTTCGATGAGAAATCGTAAAACCTGCATCACTAAATTCACAGGAAATATTCTTTAGGTGACTATTGAGAATTATCGAAAACAAAATTTGACTTTGGATGGGGTTCAGGGGTTGAACTGTCAACCCTTAACTTTTCCTGCCGTTTTCGATGAGAGATCGTGAAAGCTGCATCACTAAATTCACAGGAAATATTCTTTAGGTAACTATTGAGAATTATCGAAAACAAAATTCGACTTCGGATGGGGTTCAGGGGTTGAACTTTCAACCCTTAACTTCTGCGTCCGTTTTCGATGAGAAATCGTAAAACCTGCATCACTAAATTCACAGGAAATATTCTTTAGGTAACTATTGAGAATTATCGAAAACAAAATCTGACTTCGGATGGGGTTCAGGGGTTGAACTTTCAACCCTTAAATTTTGCGTCCGTTTTCGATGAGAAATCGTGAAACCTGCATCACTAAATTCACAGGAAATATTCTTTAGGTAACTATTGAGAATTATCGAAAACAAAATTTTACTTCGGATGGGGTTCAGGGGTTGAACTTTCAACCCTTAACTTCTGCGTCCGTTTTCGATGCGAAATCGTAAAACCTGTATCACTAAATTCACAGGAAATATTCTTTAGGTAACTATTGAGAATTATCGAGAACAAAATTTGACTTCGGATGGGGTTCAGGGGTTGAACTTTCAACCCTTAACTTTTGCGTCCGTTTTCGATGAGAAATCGTAAAACCTGCATCACTAAATTCACAGGAAATATTCTCTAGGTAACTATTGAGAATTATCGAAAACAAAATTTGACTTCGGATGGGGTTCAGGGGTTGAACTTTCAACCCTTAACTTTTGCGTCCGTTTTCGATGTGAAATCGTAAAACCTGCATCACTAAATTCACAGGAAATATTCTTTAGGTAACTATTGAGAATTATCGAGAACAAAATTTGACTTCGGATGGGGTTCAGGGGTTGAACTTTCAACCCTTAACTTTTGCGTCCGTTTTCGATGAGAAATCGTAAAACCTGCAACACTAAATTCACAGGAAATATTCTTTAGGTAACTATTGAGAATTATCGAAAACAAAATTAAGGGTTGAAAGTTCAACCCCTGAACCCCATCCGAAGTCAAATTTTGTTTTCGATAATTCTCAATAGTTACCTAAAGAATATTTCCTGTGAATTTAGAGATGCAGGTTTTACGATTTCTCATCGAAAACGGACGCAGAAGTTAAGGGTTGAAAGTTCCACCCCTGAACCCCATCCGAAGTCATATTTTGTTTTCGATAATTCTGAGTAATACCCTGAAAAATATTTCGTGTGAATTAAGTGATGAAGATATTACGTTGGCCCATCGAAAAACGTGCCACAATATTTAGTTGAGAATTAAAGCGCTGATTCTCATCCAAAGTCATTTTTTTTCTCGAAAATTGATGATTTCATCCTTCAAAATATTTCTCCCAAATAAGGTCATGAAGTAAGTACTGATATTGTTGCATTCTTCGTTGATTCAGGTCGACATCGATAAATTTACCAGCCTTGAATAAATCGAGCCCGATTCGAATAATAAATGTCCGAGTTTCCTTCATTCCTCATAAAATACATTTATTGAATATGTAAAACCTTTGTTTCACTGATTATTTCCATATTCACCCATTATAAACCGATTCCGTTTGATTAAAATGGAATCTCTGCGGACGCCACTGGTTGCGTCGTTCGGGTGTTTCCGGAAAATTTGGCTGCTATCTTTGGCCGCTCTTTTCTCACCGGTATCATTTTTTAGGTTTGTTCTGAGTTTTCACTCCCAATATCAGAAACAGAACTATCAAAAATCAAATTGAAAAAAAATAGTTGAATTCTGCAACTCGCAAGGGCGTTTTCCGTAAAAAACAATTTTTATTTAATTTTTATATAGTTCTGTTTCAGATGTTGGGAGTGAAAACACAGAAAAAAAGCTGAAACATGTTAGAAAGATGTTATTTGCTGCCTAACTATCAAATCTGTGAATACTTTTTGTGGCTGATTGATTCTGATTCCAACAAGCAACCTACCCTAATAGTTGCAAATCACTAGCTCATTCCATTTGAAGGACATCAATGTGTCCAACATTAGATTTATGGCCATTTTCGGCTAAAAATTAAAAATTTACAAGCATTTGAGCATTTTATGAAGTCTTTATACACTGATGATAGCATTGTTTCCTATAACATGCTCACAAAAAATCTTTTGAGATAGGATATACTGAATTTAATGAAATTATTGATTTGAAATGAAATGTAGAAGTGAAATAGTTATTGACTCACGTGAATCAATGAATTTATTAAATTTAATAACTTTCATCATCAAATTAGTCGAATTTTCGAAGATATTCATGAGAAATATAAAGAAAAACAATATTCGATATGCTTTGGAAAGAGGAATAACTTGAGAACCACTTAACTCTATCATATGGATAGGAATATATTTACGTGGAAATTAACAAAGAACCAGAAGATATGACCTAGTTCTCATGTTCATGGGTGGAGGCATACTTTTTGAGGAGTAGTTTGTCAGATGCTGACACCATGTCTTTAAAGGTATACATCGAATTAAGTAATGTTTTTGGAAGGGCATAACCGTGGAAATCGAAATGTAGGTGAAAAAATTCAAATGAATCTATTTCGAACCAATTGATAAGCAAATGCACAGCGGCCTTACTACCCTAAGCCATAACACAATAAGGATATAGTTATGCATCAAAATCATATTCACAATCATAAGATTAAATTGAACCTGTGAATTTCAATGGGGGTATTTACGAACCGATTCGAGTATTAGTTGAATGTATAAGTCTTTATGCACAAGAGAATTATGCTATGACTATGCTAAGGCCAAATGCATCCTAGTCAGTCATCAGCATAGATACGATCGTATGTATAAGATGGAATTGAACCTCTGTATTTCAGTGAGGGCATTATTACTATTTTGTGATATGATTGCAACCATGATTATAAAAATAATGAATTAATCATATGCTGTAAGACTGTAACTTTTGAGCATAAAAAGATGCTTAGACTATGCCTAAAACGACCCTGAAATACTTCAATAGAATATCCAGTACTCACCTCATCTTTTGAACCATCCCTCTTATCAAGAATAGATGGGTTCAGAACTCCAACAACACTACCTACTTGAGTTTTCCAGAATTGTTCATATGCACTTCCAAATAAAAATAAAGATACTGTTTTAATATCACCCAATAAATCAGTTATGGTCCATATCATAAATTGATTCCCCTTAGCACTAGTTTTAGTGGTTCCTTTGTTGCAAATCACTCCAGCTAAAACCCAATCATCACTTTTGTTTAGGGTTTTAAGATACTTGGTGATATGAAGTATTGGAACTACTTTACGACCAACCATTTTACCTTCCAAAGTTTTAGAAGAAATTATAGGGTTTATAACGCGTATACCAAACATGGTATCAGTTGTAACTATATTAGAGGATTCCTTTATATTGTCAGTGGTCTTTTCGACGGTAATTTGCTTTTGTTGTGAAATTAGTTTTGTTTTCCAACTGTTTGATAGGCTGCTTTTAGGATGTGTCGCCCCCCCTCGATCAGAAATTGATTTGGTATCATTGAGAATACTTTTTATTGATTTTCCAGACTCGTTATACTTTTTCTCTTCATAATGTCTATTCGATTCATCGTCAGAAGAATCGGTATCTCCTCTGTGGATTGAACTGAGACTATCTTCCGTTTTCAGATTGGATTTGGCCTGATTATTATCACAAGCAAATATGTTTATGTCCTTCAATAGTTTACCATTTCTGTTCTGGGGAACGTATTCGTGGTTCTTTAGCAATTGACTATTACAATTTTCCTGCCTCTTCAATGAATTCAACTCAGCTTCCGCTACATCCAATAAACAAGCCAACAAATCGTCTTCTTGTGCCATTCTTTTCAACACAAATCGCTCGAACTCTTCTATTATCAAATCTCAAACTCGAGTATATCACACAAACTTACAACTAACCTAACATAACATTTCGCGCCTGTGATAACTGTCAAACAGGACGAACTATCTATATTTACTCTATGTTCATCACCACAGAATACAAATATCATCACCTGTCATCTGTAGTCTCTAATTTGGGATCCATAGAAAAACAATATCCTGGGATCACCATCACCCATAGACTTATAATAACATATTCTATGTCTATGCCATCACCGTAGGAGTAACACATCAATGATCTTGAAATGCACATGTATTATTATATTATTAATTAGAATCAATCAACCTAACTTTCCCGCTTCGCTAGTTGGAATGATTCAAGGTATTGAAAAAATTCGTAAATTTAGTTTATTGTGTCATTGTGAAATGCAATATAAATGTACAGAGAGACGTCGGAATACGATTTTTCATATGCAACATGATGTAAAAAAGATACATCATGATATGCAGGGGGATTCCGGAGAAGAGCATCAAATTTTAAGTTAAGTTTTCACTAGTCAAGACAGTTTCGAAATTAGGTTTGGTTTATGGTTAGGGATCTCTATTGAGTCTATACAGGGTGATTTATCTGATTCGACCGATTTTACTTTTATCAATAACTTTGGTATTGCCAATTCTATTAAGATGAAATTTTCGATCTAGCACAAAATGAGCATATATAAAATTCTCGTTCAAAATACGCGGTTGTGATTGTGTTAGTTTCAGATTGATTGTGCAGATCGAGAAAACACATTGCGTTTTAAAAACTTCGCTATCTGTTTCGGATTCTACCTTTATGAGTCATATTATTCTTTTATAAGTCAGTATACAGTTGTTTTTTTCGGCACAATTCCAGGTTTCCGAAAAAGAAAGCACTGACGTGATGTCAGCTGCTTTTGCGGCTCTGCGCACATGTTCATAATTCGAACACGGCTGGCCTGAATAACTTCCGAAAGGAACAATTTAGAAACTCGATATTTGCAGAGAAGGTTTGGACCTTAATTACGAAGGCCGAATTCGTGAATGGGTAAAATCCACCCAATGATTCCGCAGATATACCCATTCAAATTTTATTTTCCCAACATTTCCAAAAATACAGATTAGATAGAATTGAAATCCAGTACTTTAACGAAAAATAATAGTTCGAAGGTTCATACAGAATTTTTTGACGAGTATAATATGACAAGAAGATCATAGAAAATTTTTTTCAAATTGTTCTAATACTACGATCATCACAAAATTCTGTATAAAGTTGTGTTTCAGCATCTTCAAACTAGGTGCGATGTTTCATCGTGGTTGAATCAGTATTTCTTGAGTTATACCGAAAAAACAACGATATCGGGAAGAAAACTACGAAATTTCATAAATATTTTTTCCCAATATCTTCAAAACTAATAACCGTATCGGACTGAAATTTGACACACTGCTGTGGAATATGGAGCTCAGAGATCGCGCTGGATTTTTTTTCAAATGTGATGAACAGTTCGCGAAAAAATTTGTTTTCAAAATTTACGGATAGTATAATCTCAACAAAATTTCGCGAGAAGTTGCGCGTTGCTATACTCCAATTAACTGTCAAGTTTCGATACAATCGTTCCAGTAGTTTTTGAATCATCGCCAAAATAAAGTCAAAACTTCAAAGGGCTCTAACTCCGAAACCGTTCAGCCGATTTCGCCCATTAACGAACTTAACCGTCGCATTTTGAAATGCAACCTACCCTGAAAGTTTCCGGTCGATAGGATTCTCCGTACGACCGTTATCGTGTCTACGGACGGCTGGCCGGACAGAATCAATTTTGACATCGCATTCGTCATCAGTGAGCCCAACCTAGTCGTTTGAGACCATTTTCGGCTCATTCATCGAAAATTACAGACATTTGGACAAAACGATAGCACGCTGTTACCCAGAACAGGAACGGAATGGCTTATCCAAGGATGGAATTTCTTCTACATTATTTTATTTTAATATATGTACTTAGAATTGAGTTCATATTTCATTGACGACTATGAAAGCTCTGACGTGGCATCTGCAGAATAAAAAAACATTTCAATGGATAATAAAATATTTTGTAAAAATGAATCGAAGGTGTTCATTTGAACACAAGGATGCAGTTCTATTTGCAATATTTTGTTTATAACATATATTTAGCACAGACTAGAGCAATAGAAGTATCAATAATATTAATGTATATTATACCAAAGATTTAATCTTTTATTGATACTTTTGTGTATTTAGTCTGGCAACGACGCTCCATAAATGACACTGTTGGATCATGGATCATGCGCACATATTGTTTTGAAACCCACTTCAAACTGTACGTTCACCCAATTCTTCCATTATGTCGTTTTAAATGAATTTCATTTGAGATTGAATTACAGTTGATCAGATCCATTATTACGAACTTTCCCTCGTAAAATGAATATATGCACGTAAAACAGATACACGGTCTAAGCCAATGCAAATAAAGCTGACCCAATGTGATTGAAATGTCAAACCACGTGCCAAATCAATTACTAGCTGTTTTTTGCGATGAACTAGTACCAAAAATAGCTACACTTATCAATGCCTTAGGGCTAGTTACGACGAATGCCGCAATAATATTTCGGTACGGCCAAAGTCGGTGAACGATAATTTCGAGATCTGCAAAGAAGACAGCACATTCGTTGCAAGCCTACTTGAACCTAACCTTTGGGATAAGTTCATGTTGCGGGGTATTTTTTGCAGATTTGAAAATGATCCATCACCGATTTTCGCCCTGCCGCATTATTTTAGCTTCATTGATGGTAACTTAAACTAGCCTTGTAAGTTATATGTTTATTGATACGATAATAATGCGCACTTTTGAGTATGTCTTGCACTACATCGAGCATAGGTTTTTTTGTTTTTTGAACAGCCGGTTTCACAAAACATTGATTGCTCGAAGAAGGGTTTGTCAATCAACAGTATATTTTGTGTTCGATTACAGTTCATTTTCAACCCAACCTTCGAATCCAAACTGAAATCAACGAGATTTCCTAGCAAAGTGAAGACTGGTAATTTATTTCAGCAAATATGCGCACGCTGTTCGCGCATGCACGGATAGCGTGCGTGAATGCCCAGTGTCGGTGTAAATATTGTAAATTGTTTTAAACAATGGTTTGAATATGCTCAATGTGGACGTATGTCAACATGAAAAATAATTTCTGTCATATAGAACATAATATGGAATAAATTATTATTATATAACTATTCGTGTGCGCACATTCAGTCAAATAAATATCCACCTTCACGGAAGATCAACCGACATAATTTTCTTCGTTTCAGATAACATTTATTAAAAGTTGAAAAAGAATAACCCATGATGTAAGTAAAACATGGTGCGCTCATCTGTGATCATTTTACCAATGATGACGTTACTTTTTTCATTCGAATTCAAAGCACATAATATATATAATTCCCTGTATTTTAATCTTGCTGACGTCACTTTTTTTTCAGATGAGCACACCATGTTTTACATACATCATGGCATTACCTGTACTATCTTGAGCGAAATATATTACTAAATATGGTTACCTTTGGGTTTCGACAAGTGGAAATCAAAACAAGCTCTGCGCATGCTCCAACAGTGTCATTTAGGAAGCAACGTTGTCAGACTGTAAAATAAATCCGATGCCACTGGATGTCATGTTATTTAAAATTCGGTTTCCTCTATATAAGTTGTATAGAATATGCGTTGAGAAATACATTGAACGTAAAAGGAATATGTCTGAATTAGTGAGGAAGGGCAATTCAGAACTATGTTTATTTGAAGCAGAGATAAAGGTGGTATGTTTTTCATTTATGGGACGCCTTTATTTTATTTCACGATTTGGATTGATACTGTCCTAAATTCAACAAACCTCACCTAGGACCTAAACAAATCAGAAGACGAAATTCGAGTTCACCATCCCAAAATTAAATTTCTTCTGATTTGGACTGGCAATGTCATAAACTAAACTAACCTAACCCACGGCAGAATTCATGACATAACTTGATCATTATTTTATGTACTTCATTTTCAAGTCAGAATTAACCATCTCAAATGAATCAAGATACTATCACTCAAATCTAGTACTAGGCTTCCGCACAATCTGGCAACGACGGTCCCTAAATAACACTGTTTTGATTTCCACTTGTCGAAACCCAAAGATTACCCAAAATATAGAGTAAACAAACACTGTAAAGCAAATAGGAAGGTAATTCAAAACATTTTTCATTGATTTGAACTCATTGATTTTCATCTCATTTCATGCATATTCAACCAATAACACAAGTGTTCGAGAATAATAGAATAGGGGATGAAACAATTCAATATGTATTTTGAGATTAAAAATACCTAAAAATATTGTATCAAATATTCAAATGACGTCATAACTATTAAATCGTCCTGCGATGTATCGCGAAAATACAACTCTGTGAAATGAATAGATAGAAGGAAATGATGGATATAAATGTATTTTTCAGTATATTCTACCTGATCTCTTGGCCCAATTCCAAATGCAATATCGGAAAAATCATCATTTAAATCATCTCACATAATACTCACTAATCGTTTATTAGCAATCTCGTCATAAGATAAATAAGACAAGATTTTCTCTAAAGCAACTTCTGGTATACATAAAATGGTTATTTCCGTCATATTTCGAAGATACGATTACTTCGATATTCCTCAATATACAACAATGGCCAATTTCCAGAATATATCCATGAAATGTCTAAGGTCAACGCACTCTTTTTGTTGTTTCTATCCAACAATAAGAACCACCAAAACACTGTGTTCAAAGCAATGATCTACAGCCACAGAAAAGAATCACAGTAAGAGTAAACAGTAACACGGAATACATCAACCATCATCATGACATAAGAAAACACTGTTGCCGAATGTCCGTAATAATATGCTCATCTCAGAACATAAAATAGAAAGAAGTAACATCCTTTCAAGATTTGTTTCTGTGAAATATTTTCAGATTTGTTCTTAAATTCTGAAAAATTTCCACCTCCAGCTCCAGATGAACTTACTCTGCTGAACCTTCTTCGTCCTTATAAAGATCTTATTAAGAGTTTAATGAAGAATACATGAAAATGGAAGACGATCAACCTTGAATTTGTCAATAAGAAATGATTTTCAAGATACATGAATTTTAGATATTTATATAAACGTTTAATCAATTGATCTCTTATTAATTTATACCTTTGAATAAAGAAGCTAATATGACACAAGTTATATATTTAAACTGTAGCTCTTTTTAGGCTTCACTTAGGAACACTATTCCGAGGAACAACGCGATATTGTTTGGTCATTGTCTTTTAGAATTTTTAGCCAAAATGGTCTAAAAGATTAGGTTGAACTCCCTGAAGAAGAATCCGAAGTCAAATTCAATTCTGTCCAAGGAACTGAGCAACTTGATTAACTTTAAATTCTTAGCATATTTTTGAGGTCCAAATATCGCCGAACGGTTTTGGAATTATGCCCATTCGTAGTTTTGCGGTTTAGTTCTTCCATATCTCAAGAAGTACCGATTCGATCAGTTCGAAGCTTCGGAATTAGTTGAAGAATACTAGCTGGCGACTTTTCCCAGAATTTTTTGGGGGTTCACTCTCAAGAACATTTTCAAAAAATTTCTTGATTTCTGTTATATATATCCCTCTGACGTCTTTTTGTGAGACGAGAAATGAAAGGTTTCCAGGTGTTAGGTAATCTTTGGCCGTCGTCTCGTTTGTTGAGGCAATTGGGTCGTTTTTCGATTTCGAGTGCTTCACGAATTATCCTACTCGAAAGGGTTTTATCTACAGTGATGTTTTTGCATGCTTTAAAATTTATTTTATGTCCTGTTTCGGAGTATTTTTAAAAAAGTGTTGATTTTGGATCTGCTTTACGCACTACGAGTTGGGGTTCGTATACTCTGTTGGTTTGTCCTTTTTATGTTCTTGGACATGCTGAATAAAGTATCTCGTATATACTTTGGGACTTATTGTTGACGATGGTATCCTTTGGTGTTCGGAGGAATTTGGAGATTTTATTATAGGCTATGAAAACTGTCTTTGTATCTTGCTTTCGTAGGATTCGACTGATTTTGTCAGTTATTTGACCATTAATAAGGTAATTAAAAATGAAATGATTTCTGCAGCATAAAAAGCTGCATTCAATATTTCCCTATCGACTAACAGATTCGCAACTGGAAAAAATAATTAAAAAGTATTTCGATTTTTTTCGATAGCATTCCAGATTACTCTTTTATTTCAAAACGAGCATGTGAAAACCTTATGAAGTTTCCCTGAAATAGTTTTAAAGCTGCTTTATAAGAATAATTATTATTAAAAATACAATAAGGAATGAGGTGAACACCCATAAACTCAATTAAGCTTAAATTAAAAAAGGGAAAATGATTATAAGATACTGGTAACACAAACAACCCAAGTCACAGCGAACGTATATACGTTCGCTGTGATACCAATCATCGAAGACGTTTCATCTCAGTGTATCAAAGCCATTCTTGAAGCCATCGGGGGGTGGAACTTTTGACCACGGAACTGAGAATTAAACGGAAATTCTTTTTCTTCAATTTGAAATCCTGACTTCTGAGATTATTGTTGTTTTTGCAGAATATAGCCTCCGCCTCGGAACCATTAAATCCGTACATACATTTGTATGTGAATAACAAGTCAACTCTTGGGCGTCTATCAGCAAATGTAGACATGTTATTCAGTGGCAAGCGGGTCTAATAATCAGATCAGACGATTTGTCTGGTAATTTCACGATGTAATATTTCAAGAGCTGTAAAATTGTTTCATAAAATGTGGCAATTTTGTATTTATATTTATTGAATAAACTCATTAGAAACATTTCCGAGACCACAAATTTTCTATAAACTTTGGACTGAGAACGTTTCTGTCACTGTTATAGAATATGAAATTGCTAAGTGGGTGGATGTTATGATCATAAGTTTTTTTTACTACAATACTGTTATTCATGACCTCTTTTTAAGTTACGGGAGATCTTCTAGTCATAAACAACTTATCTGTACTTCAACTTTATTTGGTATATTTGTTCTATCCATTATTGTATAGTGCAAAAGATGGTGCCAACGAATAGTTGCGAAAAAAATTAGAGGTGATTCCTTGTCAGAAGATAGGTTGTGTCTTTCATATAATTTCATTTTTTGAGCAGCCCCTGCTTAGATACAGCCTCTTGAAGATGTCGCCAGAGAAGCAATTCTTAATTTTTTTTCAAAAACCAAAAATCCCTCAGAAATAAAACTAAGCAGATATTCTAGGCCAGCCAGGACGCACTAAAAAAATATTCTTTATAGTGTTGCTATTTCGAGGGGTACAAAAAATCACCCTTTATATTTATTTTGCTATGAACTTTCTTCTTCATTCATAATTACCATCTAAAAATAAATTTTAGATAGCTTCATTAATTAGAGTAACAAAAAAAGGTATCATGTGATTTTTTGCTGAAATTTTCCTTTCTGAAAAAAAATAATAATTTATGAACAGATATGCATAGCATGACTCTTATGACTGAGAATAGGTCTCTTGCATGAATTTTTTATCAATGGAATCAAATATTCTATCTGTAAGGCTACTCAAAAACTTCAACCGCCGTCGAAAATTTCTAATTTCAACGAAAAAACGATCTTTTAAATTTGGCTCCACATATCAGTTGTTTAAACGGACGAAACTCTCTCTCTGCTCGTGTACTTTTCTCTCTAGCAGGCCAATAGACAGCGTTGGCTGTATCGATCGGTGAATCTTGCAATAACGAGTGACGTAGTTGGCGATCAGACGCGTTTCACCCACTTCGACCTTGCCCCGTTTTGACCATTTTCAATACCGAATTATTCAAAATTCGCGAATTGTCGAAGTGTGTGATAGCATACATTATGATTTTGTATTGATAAAGAATGAGAAAAACATTAAAATATGATAATTCGTGTTACATTGTAAGAGACCTATTATTTTCAAACTAGTTTAGCGAACGTCATGTTGAATTTTAGGGTTGATTTTTTCTAACCCTCGAAATCATAAAGCACCACTATAAAAAAATCTTTATCGGTGCTTTCATGCTCGCCTGAATTCTCTCAAGAAAAGAATTGAGAATTATATGAAAGGCCCCTATTATTTTTTGACAAGGAATCACCTCTAAATTTTTTTTGCAACTTTTCATTTGCACCCTGTATAGGGGGTTTCCTGCCATTACTACTCAATGCAGAGTAAATGAATGTGCCATAAGTTTTGATACGCCTTGACATTTCCCAGTTTAAGACATCAGGATTCCTTGTGCCCTGGTCAGTAATTTCGGCTCATTACAATTATCCATGCTAAACAATTCAAGAGAAGAAAGTGACCTGCATGTTATGGCTTCAATGCCTCCAAATTCTCAACCTAATACACATAAAAATTCTTATCTTTTCTCATGTTTTGATGTATTAACATTTGAAAAAAGGGAATTCTTATTGAAAAAAAAATGTCTCGAGAAAATTTATTAAATTTCAAACATCAGAAAATAGTTGAGAAAATAACCTATCAATCACTTAGTTAATCTACATTTAATGAGAGTAGTATTACAAATTATATTGCATAAAGCATCAAATGCTATTTACCATTAATATAAATAAATGTATAGTGATACACACAACACTGTATTCTCGGTATAAAGACATTTAATACCAAATACCAACAATTCCAAACTTTAAAAAATAATTTAAACTGATCACATTTTTCGACTTCCTCATGGCTAGACCATCAACTAAAAACATGTCTGAAATTAGTATCAGAGTCCTTGAAAAATCATCTAATTTTGAGGAAGGTTGTATTTCACGTATGGAACCTCCACATCATTTCCATCTTCATCGTTACAACACAATTCAAATACTAGAGCCTTCACATGGGGCTCGATTTTCTTCTTAGAAACACGCTTCACAACTTCTGACATAATCATTCCTAGTCTTTCTTGAGCCTTTGCTTTAGGCATGAAGAAGGAATACAACATGCAAACACCTTGAGACAGCATGGTGACTTCTAAGCCGTGTTTTGTTTTGAAATAGTCTATAAATTCTCCAAGGGTCATTTCTCCGTCAACTTCTAACCTATCCCATAGAGTCCAAGGCTTGCCGCAGTATTCCATCTTCGGTGCAGCAATTGGTTCGGAGAAACCAATAAATGGTAAGGCAAGATTGACAAAACCGTTTTTGAAAGGAGTCATACTCTTCATACTCCTGGCTAGTTTGTACAGCTCCAAACAGACCCAGCCAGCTACAACAGAGGTGGTGGTAGCGATGGCTGGAATTATTTTACCTGCTATCAATTTCGACTTATGTCTGTCAGCTGGGGGTATTTTGTAATTGGCAGCACGAAGATTGGATGCAGCAACAATGAAATCAATGTGAAGATTGGAGTCATCGTCCTTTTCGAATTCAAGAGGTGTAAGACGAAGATTATCCAAGTTTCCGGGACTTGGTAGTTCTTCTTTCAAACGGGATATGTGGTCCATGTCTACATTTCCGTTGGAGACTTGCATTTGAGAATCAGTTACCGCAATTTTCACTCCAGATTTTGGGACAAATTCTGGAACCTTGAAAAAAAAAAAAAATAAGCACTCCCATTATCGATCTTGAAAACTTGTTAAAATAAACTTAAACTGCTATGAACTGAATACATTATTAGTTTCCTGTAAGATCAATAAAATATATAGAAATAAGTGTATTCTACATCAAAAAGTACATAAACCGTCAAATCAATAAATAAAAATTCTAGAAAAGCACTGAGGTAAGGTCATAAGCGTTTACGCGCTTCTTAGAATTCGTTGCAGAAGCGGACAATTATTCACGAATTCCCGATTCAGCGATCTTCTTTTCATATGGTACCCACGAAATTCTGTATAAACCTCACGCTATGAATTTCCGATCAAGTGCTAGATTTCAATTCAATCTGATTTTTATTTTCAGAAATATTGGAAAAATATAATTTGAATGGGTAACTTCATCTACGGAATCATTGGGCGAAGTTTCTTTCGGAAGTAATTGTGTTTACGGACGGCCATAGCGCCGATAGCGAACGAAATGACTTCTGGAAGATTTTCCTTTGAAAATCGATGTTTGTACAGTAGAATCAAATCGTTCAAACTAGTGGCCTCCATGATTAATCAGTGTCATTAGTAGACATCGGATTATATGCATTAACAAACTGGCAAAATATGCATGCAAATATGCACTAAAAAAGGGTGAAATATGCACACAATATGCACTATAAAAATATCAATTCCCATAATGTCTCCGATTAATTTTCAGTCATCAATCAATTATAATTTTGTGACTACAAAATAAGACATTTTTACGAGCTTGTTCTAGGGCACTGCGCGTTATCGTTACGTCACAATGTCTGTAATTTTCGACTGCCATAGATTTCTCCAGGGTGAAGATTTTTAATCATTTTGTGAAGTTTAAGGACTTTTACTTTCATATGATGTAATTTTCGAGTTTTGAGCTGAAATCGGCCTCAAAGGACTAGGTTGGATACAGATGAATAATCCGTGGTCGAATTGGATTCTGTCCGGTTATATTTTGATCCTAAATATTTCGGTTGAGTTCGTTAATGGGCCAAATCTGCCAAATGATTTTTGTGTTACAGCCATTTGAAATTTTGATTTTTCAATAACTCGAAAAATATTCATCTGGTTGAAATGAAACTTAGAACATCAATAGTGCCAATGAGAAGAATTGTCCTTGGAAGAATTTGAATTAATCTTTCTGTTCGAATATTCATATTTAATTTAATTTTCATTGAAATTTCCAAGTCGCCATTTCGCAACGTGAACAAGCGCGCAGAAGCTGCTGACATCACGTCAGTGCTTTTCTAGGTTTTTTAGGTATACTAAAGAACACTTGTTACGTCTGTCTCTTAATATCCACTTATAGGCTGAAAACGATTCCTCTACGACCTTTAACGTAAAGAGACGAAACTAGAATTTTGCGCCATTTCTGAAGATATCTTTGTAGACAAGGTTTTGCTTGTGGCGTTGACATATACTCCTATCTTCTTAATTGCTGCGAGCTTCGTGTTTTTGAATTTGTCATGGATCATTTCTGACAGTAAATTAGTAAGGACATCTTCCTGTTCGATTTTCTAAACTTTCCGTAGATTTGAACAGAAGAAGATTTCTGGTATCCAATCTTTCTATAGCTCCGCACCCGTTCAACGTTTTCCGGTTGATCTATGCACAAGGATTACGTCTCACTATTGAAATATGCACTTTCGACAAAAAAGTACCAAAATATGCAATAATGCCTAGAATATCGCGTTGTATCCGATGTCTAGTCATTAGTAAATTATGGGATTTGGGACAAAATAACTAAGCTGGGTTTAGATAATATTTTTAGTTAGCAACGTTTGGCAGAATGTTTCCTCTGCTTCTCCAGGCCTGTAGAGTAGGTTTGAGGCAGAGTTATGAAGGCCCAATTCGCGAATTGGTAAAATCCACTCAATGATTCCGCAAATATGCACATTCAAATTTTCACTTGACCAATATTCCTAAGAATACAGATCGTATATAATTACATTCTAGTACGCCAATGAAAAATGGCAGCTTGAAGGTTCATGCGCAATTTCGTGAAGACCATATGTCATACAGCGTGAGTCAATAGTGCTTGATTGGTCGATAACTCTTGGAAATTTAGGGGCAGGAGAATGCAAATTTTGACGTAATCGACGGTACTAAGGGCATAAGCTTAAATTATTTTTGACTCCACAGGCTGCTCTGAAAATGGTAAAACACGATACCACCATGTTTTTTTCAAATGAGAATGCCCCATTTATTATATCATACTCGCGATCTCCATAGAATTCTGACTGAAAAAAAACCCCAATTTCTCATCATCTATCTGTTTTACTTTTTTACGTAGGCCACTTTTTTCGACAAATTTCGTAGTTGTAATGGTTTAATATGAGGATGATATCTTGAAAAACGTTGGAGATAATTGTACGATTTTTTTTTTAAATTGAATTACCAAAAAGTATTCTAGTCTTTTGCAAAGTTACGAATGACTCTTCTGATGGTCTCGATGACACTGGGATTTTTAGAAAATTACCAAAATTTCAGTTAATTTTTTGGAATGGCTGATACCCGGTGTAGTCTCCATTCTTTGTTGAGACATGTACTTAAAATGAATAGATTTTTTGAGATTCGCATTTCATGTTTTGTGCAGAACTTAGTGCTTATGTTCCACACAAACAGTGTCAAAGAAATAACGAATTATTTAATTAGCCATTTTGGCTTCATATGATACCAGAAAGTGAAAAAACTAACACGACATAAAGTTAAAAATTTCATGATTTAAGAGAAGTGACGTGGAATGTTTCCACGCAGTTCAAACCTATATACATTTTTACGCACTTGTTCTGGGAAAGAACTCGATATCGTTTCGTCAAAATGTCTGTAATTTCCGAATTTTGAGCCGAAAATTGTCTTGAAAGATTGGGTTGAACACCCTGAAG
Source organism: Myrrha octodecimguttata (assembly GCA_958510865.1). Lineage (NCBI taxonomy): Eukaryota > Metazoa > Arthropoda > Insecta > Coleoptera > Coccinellidae > Myrrha > Myrrha octodecimguttata. The sequence continues at coordinate 17,151,938 of OY294056.1, forward strand.
GAGAATCCGTGCTCAAATTCAATTTAGTCCGTCCGCCTGTGCTCTAACTTTCGAAGGAAAAAACCTAGCGACTTGAGATTGTCAGATTAGGTTGGGATCCAAATATCTCGGTTAAGGTCGTTAATGGGTGAAATCTGTCGAATAATTTCTGGGTTAGGTCCATTTAAAATTTTAAGGTTAATTCCTCGATATCTGATGAAGTAAAAATTCGATCTGATTGAAACTTCGTCTATAGTTTTGAAATACCAACCAGCAACTAAGTTAAAAATTTCGTGTAGATCCGAATGTTGGAAAATTATAAAAAAAATGATTTCAAAAATTTTTTAATTTATTTTGGAAAATTTCCCCATGAATATTGACTAGATTTCAACGAAATTTGACACAACCCTTAAAATCGTTATTTTACAACAACGTTCCAAATTTCAATCCGACCTTATGTTCACTTTCGGAGATATAAGGAAAATTTTGTTCTCATTTCGAATTTCAACGTTATATCCGCAATAACTCAAGAAGTAAGAGTCAGATTGAAACTTCGTTATCAGTTGAAGAATAAAACGCGCAACAAGGTGCAAAATTTTGTGTTGATCTGAGAGCCGCTATTATAAAACTTATGTGGACCACACAGATCAGTTACCTCATTTTTGGACCAGATTTTACGAGTTAACTTCTAGTTATCTGTCAAAATAGTTTCATAATACCCGCCTGATACTTATAATTCGAACAATCGCGTTAAAAGACCTGATCTCACATAAATGCTTAACAAGAATTTGTCCGTCGAGAAAAATAAGCAAATAGCAAGAACAGAGGTAAAAAAAATATTCCCTATCGAAGATCCCGAATTCAAAGAAAAACGGATTCTAGCGATTAGGAGGGAATCAAACCCATCAAAGTCGTGTTTAATGTGGCCAGTTTTAAAAAAATGATTATGATAATTAATGTCCTCTCCGTATGCATTTATAGAGAAATATTCTATTCCATCGGTTTTCCCCGCATTTCCTCCTCATTAGCACCCATCAAATTTGCCAAATCTCCAATGAGAGTTTTGAAGCTTGGCCCCCTCCGATTTTTTTCCCAATAGCAGAAAAAATAGAAGAATCTGATCTGGAAATAACCACAGAACAACTCGAAAATACTAAACAAAAGCTAGTTGAAACAAGTAAGAACCTTGAAGCAGACGAGATTGAAATCGAAAATCGCCAGTATAAGAGACATTATTGGAAAATTACAGGAACAGACTTTCTTTCTATCGGAATAGAATGATTTACTGAAGAATATTTCAAAAAATGATTCTGGATATACACAGTCAAATATTTCCAAAAATACGGATCGAATCGAATTTAAATCTATCACTTGGTTGAGAAATGATAGCTTGGAGGTTCATGCAGAATTTCGTAGGACTATATGAAAGGAAGATCTCCAAATCAATCTATGAGAAAGTAAAACTGCATTTGGAGGGATCAATATCAAGCGAGCAAAAGCTCCTGACCCCACGTTAGTGCTTTTCTAGATTTTTTGATATTGTCGCAGATTACCCTAGGATCTGCTATGAAACCCCTCAGAAGCTAATGTTGTGCGAGTTAGGAGACCTTCCACTTCAGGGAGAGCACTGTTATCTGTTCACACAACAGCAAATAGTTGGACACAAATTCAAACTGCGATTGCGATTGAAAAGAATTTTACTCAGAATGAAACAGAATGGAATAGAAAACATTGAAAATTATTCTAGTTCCTCAAGAGAAAGTTCGAAGGGTCGTCCATTTTGCTTGTGGCAAAGTCTTATCCTTTTTGTTTATTGAATGGATAAGACTTCGCTACCGGAACATCTTCTCTAGAAGAAATGAATTAGTTTGGCCTTGCATGAAAAGTATTTGGATAGTATGTGGATTTGAACTGCGAGGAAAAGTTCCACGACACCGGAAAGCATGAAATTTTTAACTTTATGCCGGTTAGTTTTTTTCAATTTGTGTTATCATGTGAAGCCAAAATGGCTAATTGAACAATTTTTCATTTCTTTGACACTATGAGTGGAAAGAAGTTAGGATCTGCACAACACATTCCCTATCGTCGCTCATTTTTTGTATTCGCTGGACTTCACCGACGATCAGTTTGTTATTGTTCAGGATTCCTGTGATCTCGAATGAATGATAAAGACACTACCTATATGAAGAATACAGGGAATGGGATCTCAAAGTGAGTCTTCAAAAAACGGAATATTTGGCCGTCGGTTATTTTGAAGTAATGATAAACGAAGATTCGGCTGTCAATCAAGTGGATGAATTCAAGTTCTTAGGAGCCACAACTACAAGAAATGGGCCTGAATCGGCGGAATCCGAATCAACAATAGCAAGAATATCATAGGTTGTTTGAATGAATTACAGTGGGATCGTCAAAAATCAAGATCCACAAAAAAGCGCCTGGGTAAAACTCTGCTGGAATCGGTGCGGCTCTATGGCTCCGAATTCTGTGTGTTGAATGCGGATCTGAGATAAAGAGTAATGGCAGTTGAGATTGGAACATAGAACAAACGAAAATGTGAGAAGAATCATGCATGCAAAAGAAAACGTTAGTACGAGAATTGAAAAGCGAAGCCTAAATGGTTCGCCCACCTTCTTTGGACGCCTGGAGAACGATGGTCCAAGCGGATCTTTTAGTGAGTTCCTCCAGGGAGGAAAGGAAGAGGTAGACCACAAAAATCATGGAACGGCAGAAGGACAGAAACTATACCTGTTTATAATGTACAGTAGGAAGATGTACAGAATAGGGAAGTGTGGAGCAATAGGAAGGCAGCATTAATCTATATTTTTCTTTAGTTTGTATAATCTGGAAACACCTAATAAATAATAATGTGAAGTTAAATGGCTAGTTGAGTTATTTTTTATTTATTTGACACTGGATGCATGAAACATCGCTAGGATCTGCATAAATCAGGAAATGCGAATCATTTAAAAACTATTCATTTCAAGCACAACATGTCTTAACAAAAAATGAAGACAACTCACTATGGTATCAGCTAGACAAAAAATCAGGGCTTGACACTTGAAAAAATTATATACAAGGGTATTTCACCATAAACTGGTCATACATATATGGCCGTATAAATGACATTGGAAAAGTCATTTTTGCCTTATGACATATACCTCGTTTTCGAAGCATAAGTGAGATACAGGGTGTTTAATGTCAACTTTGAGCCATATTCTGATAACTGTGGTTAGTTATGCGTGACCTTTGAAATAAAGGTTTTTGGTCACGTCTTAGTACTTTTTGGTGGTCAATTCAATTGTTGGGTAGAATTCGGGAAAAAATATTTCAAAATGGTGGAAAAGCTACAAAGTTGGAATTTTTGTTTTCGATTGCCAAATTGGATAGCATTATTTCAAAGTACTCGATTTTTTAAGATTATATACAAGGGTATTTCACCATAAACTGGTCATACATATATGGCCGTATAAATGACATTGGAAAAGTCATTTTTGCCTTATGACATATACCTCGTTTTCGAAGCATAAGTGAGATACAGGGTGTTTAATGTCAACTTTGAGCCATATTCTGATAACTGTGGTTAGTTATGCGTGACCTTTGAAATAAAGGTTTTTGGTCACGTCTTAGTACTTTTTGGTGGTCAATTCAATTGTTGGGTAGAATTCGGGAAAAAATATTTCAAAATGGTGGAAAAGCTACAAAGTTGGAATTTTTGTTTTCGATTGCCAAATTGGATAGCATTATTTCAAAGTACTCGATTTTTTAAGATTTTCCGTGAAAATTTTTTTCCAAAATTCAAACTCAACTTTTTTTTACATGTCTACAGTGAAAAAAATTCACCCAAAATTGTTGAAATCTTTCGAGGTTGAACTTACCTTCATTCTGAACACTGGTGTGAAAACAGAATGAAAAAATATTCATTGGTTCTCATTTTATAGACTCCTAAACATTCCGCTCGGAGTATTTAAATAATTTTTATTCGAGAAACTGGTGGCCCCAAAGAGGCCAAAGTTATGCCTATTGGTCCCCAGAATGACCCGGATAGAAATATGAATTTACAAAAAAAAAAATTTTTTTTTCAAAAAATCCTTGATGGGATTCGAACTCGCTCCACTTACGGACAATAGGGCCACGTATAAATTGGATTTATTCTGATAATGACGTCCGTTACCAAGCAACGGTAGTTCATCGAATTTGACCCTATTTTCCGAATGCGGAGAGAGTTCGATTCCTACCAAAGTTTTTTGAGAAATTTTTTTATTTTGATAAATTCATATTGCTATCCGGGTCATTCTGGGGACCCATTGGCACAATTTTGGCCTCCCTAAGGCCACCAGTTTCTCGAATAAAAATTATTCAAATACTCCGAGTGGAATGTTTGGAAGGCTATAAAATGAAAACCAATGGATATTTTTTTATTCTGTTTTCACACCAGAGTTCAGAATGAAGGTAAGTTCAACCTCGAAAGATTTAAACAATTTTGGGTGGAATTTTTTTTTCACTCTAGACGTAAAAGAAAAGATAAGCTTGAATTTCGGAAAATCTTAAAAAATTGAGTACATTGAAATAATGCTATTCAATTTGGCAATCGAAAACAAAAAATTCCAACTTTGTAGGTTTTCCGCCATTTTGAAATATTTTTCCCGAATTCTACACAACAATTGAATTGACCACCCAAAAATACTAAGATGTGACAAGAAATCGTTATTTCAAAGGTCAGGTATAAATCACCACAGTTATCAGAATATTGTCAAAGTTGACATTAAACACCCTGTATCTCGCTTATGCTTCGAAAACGGGGTATATGTCATAAGGCAAAAATGACTTTCTCAATGTCATCTATACGGCTATGGCATTTTACTGTGGGGTCACACCACACATGCAGGAAAAATTTTTTCACTACAAAGAAAAGTTATCCGAATTATGGATAACTTAGACTATCAAGCAGATTGCAGGAATTCTTTCAAAAAATTTGGAATTATGACTATTCCAAGTGTGTTCATTTACGAATGTCTGAATTATATTCATGAAAGCAACACACAACTCCTATATGCAGATGTTCACAGTCATAACACGAGAGCACGTATGGATATCAGAAATGAATTCTTTAGATTATCTAAAACAAAAAATGGTCCGAACTTCTGGGCATATAAACTATATAATAAGTTGCCTCATTCAATGAGAAACCGAAAGGAACAATTCCGCCTTAGTATTAAGAAATATCTTATTGATAATAGTTTTTATTCAATGGAAGAATTCTTTGCTAAGCAGATGTAATAGTAAATTTGTAATGATGACGAATGTAAATCGAAAGATATTAGCATGAATAAACATTATTATTATTATATATGTTTGACCAGTTTATGATGAAACGCCCTGTATGCAGATGTTTTCGATAATTACAAATTGTCAACACAGATTTCGTGTTGGTAGATCAATGAAAACTGCAGCCTGTCAACTCCTGGAATTTGTCTACATCTCCTTGGATGAAGGCATCCATGTGGCAGTATTGTTCTTTGATGGGTCAAAGGCATTCAACTGTCTGAATTTCAATTTTATTTTGGAAAAACTGTACAGTCTGGTTTTAGAGGAGTATTTCTGGATTGGATCCATAGCTATTTGGTGAATCGCTTATACACACATGAATTATAACAAATTCATCGGAATAAAATGTTTTACTCATCTTCCTGAGAGACTGAGGATTTTAGAATACTTTAGTTTTAGAAGAGAGATCAAATGTTGCTATAAGAAAGATGCTCCTTTAGCAGAATTGAGTATCGTAAAGAAGTAATTAAATGATTATCATTTTGATTTTCTATTATACCTGTCTAAAGTGGCTGATGTTTTTTAGGGGCCAATTATTGAAATATTTTTTTCAAAAACTTTATCTCAATACAATATATGACCTGTCCTATACATGTATCATGTCTTAAAGGAATGAATAAAATGATTATTATTATACCACGGATCACTTGCTCCTGCTTTGAGAATTCAAATTGTTCACCGGTGTGCACGGGGCGCTCAATCTTAATCTCGAAGTGAAGTCAGACAATAAAGCCTCATCATCGCTGTTGAGCATTAATGACTGTTAAGTATTTCCCGTCAGCTGTCATAGACGAATTGAGTCCTCTAATGCCAAGTGTCCACCTGAGATTAAAAGTCTCAAGATCACTTTCTGAGACTGACTACATGTGCGCTGGAGACACATGCTGTTTAGGAAAGTAATAATGACTTGTAAAGGGTTCTTATCGCTTAAATTTAAATGCAACTGCGTCCACTACAGCGTCATAGTGCCGGGGGGCACAGTCGAAAGATCGCTCGGCGAGCGTATTTCTCCGTCAATGCGGCCCACCCCGCCTAAGTGGACGCTGGACTGGAGCAACGCACCGGCTGATTTACGCAAACTTGTCCTAACAACGACTGTCGGCTGGAACCCGTCGATGCTACCCGGCCCGCCTTGTTCAATTGCAATGGACGCAGTATGCAATAATGCTCACCGTTGCGACCCGATCCGCCTTCAGTGGCTGCTTACCTTATGTGTCATTTGTGAAGAATGAGACTCGTAACTCCTTTTTCACAGATAGACACACACCATAACGCACACAACAGACAATCGGTGACGACTACTTGTCTCTGGTGCCAACGCAAACAGACAACAGTACCAATTATTGCGTTACTGAACCAGCATACGTGTTCTGCATTTCAACCGACAAAATAGTCGTCCGTCAATTGTCGGTAGTGTACGTTACGCTTTAACAGAATTCTGACCGCCTAAATTGGGCCAATGCCAAACTTCACGTTTGGTGAAAGTGGAAATCTGAGAAATAGAGGTTACGTGGTATTTGCCTCTTATAGTTGAGTGAAGGTTCAAAGATCATTTGTGAACTATAAAAAAGTAACGATTGATCGTTTTGAAGAGGAATAAGTGAACTGAAAATGCATCGATTTAAAACTTTGAGGGCCCATATCTTCCGAACTATTAGAGACCTTCTAATTTCGATTATGGATTTTTTGTTGTTTTTGTTTTAAGATGTAAACTGATAGTAGACGACACTATAATATATCAAGAAATGAAATTTATCTACCTAAGCATAAAAATATCGAGCTATATTGATGTAATAGAATCTTAAGTGCAAGAAGCAATGAAGGCAACAAGGGCAGCCACGCAATTGAGCGATACAATATTCTGAAATAAACATCTGGAAATAGAAACAAAGGCCAGAATTTATAAAACTTCAATGAAGTGAAAATGGCAGATTTTCGATGTGGAACAGGCAAAATGCCTATTAAGAAGGAAGAAGAATTTCTGTTTAGGAGCACACACTGCGTACACTGACGCAAATATCTAATCGATATCTTAGGGACGGAGAATTTGGCGGGTTTACCCTAACTACTAAGTTTCAATCTGATCGCCTCCATACTTCATGAGATATCGAGGAACTAAACTCAAAATTTCATATTGATATAAATCTGAAACTGTTGGGACGATTCTACACACTAATGAACTCAACCGAGATATTCAGAATCCGAGCTAAACCTGAAAATTTCAAGACTCTGGCTGTTTTCTTCAAAAACTAGAGCACATACGGACGGACGGACTGAATTGAATTTGACCATGGATTCTTCTTTAAGAAACTGATTGTTCAACGCCATTTTCGGCTCAAAATTCGAAAATTTCAGGGATATCGGCCTGTTCCCCAGAAAAAGAGCGTAAAAATGTGGTATTTATTTATGTCAAAGAAAAGGAGATTTATGGGTATGGTCTGAAAAATGCAAAAAGTTTAGGAATTTTGCTATTACTGTAGACCGCGTAACCAAGTGGTAAGTAGCAATTGACAGCAATGAACATCAACAACTTTCCAAAGAAATGCCAAACAAACTTTTTATAAGCAATAATTCTTAGTTTTGATAGTTCTGTTTCAGATATTGGGAGAAAAATCCCATAGAAATTTGAAGAAAAATAAAGTAGAACTTTCAGAATTCTTTCTTAATTACTTAGATGAAAAGCTCACATGGGCGAACTCGTGAGTGAAATGTCGCAGGTTTGTTTCCGAACTGAATATGAACCAAAATATTGATGCGTCAAGTACTTAACAGAATTTCACCAGAGATAAGAGCGGATACAGTTAAATTTTGTTACAAGAGAATTGCAACTGTACTCTGTGGAAGAATTCCTAAGATTCAAGATTTTATAGCTAGAGTAGAATCCGTTAATAATGACATTGAAGGGAAGTGACAAACACATCATATAAAGCATAATATTTGAAAAATTGAGGGATTTCAAATGTTTGGTATGGATTGAGTTTGATAAACAGAAAAACCACTAATCAAACATAAATATTCACAAAAATGTATTCCTATTTCTTGGTCTTGCCTCATACTTCCCGATTATAGTAATCGATGTTTCCATATAGTTCACTATACCCAAAGCACGCCAAATTTTAAATCCTCATATTTATTATTTGTTTTCAGGTAATTCAACATTTCGCAAAAATAAAAGTGTTCGGAAATATTTCATGAAAATTAATACATTTTCGAGTGGAAGAAAATTTCAAATTAATATTTTGACGTCCGGTAAATAAGTGGAAGTACTAATTATATGAATAAAAATGGACGAACTTTAAAACAATGTAATGAGAAGATCTAAAATTTCAGAAGCACTCACCTGTATGGTTGCAGCAATTTCTGCTATTTTTTGTTTATCCCTTTCTTGTGGAATACTATAAACCTGAGCTTTCAGGTTTGCTGCAGCCCAAATATAGTCCAAATGTAGTGGATTTTTCAAGTCAAAAGTCAAGGGCTCAGGACATCTTTTCGGGCCAGACCAAAATAGTTGTCCTGTGCTGGTCAGTTGATCAGGTGGGAAATTGAACAGGAGCTGTTTTATCTGATTGCAGTACTGTTCTTGCCAATGGTGCCTGGCCCAAACAACACAATCGTTGATGGACTTAGGTCGCTCATCAACCAGAGCCACTTTGACAGATTCTAATATTTCTAAAGGTTGCACCCCTGGAAGCTTGAGAGTCCTCTCGATGAAATCTGGTTCAGTTAAAAACTGTGAAGCGTTTTCTGCATTTTGTTTGAATAACCCCTCAAACATATCCCTGGCCCATTGCAAGGTATGTTCGATAGCGTTTGGAAAATTCTTCAGGGTACAAATTGGGATACTTTTCTCAGGGGGGTCTTGAGATGAACTGTAAGACTCAGTTAAAAATGGCACCACAACTTGTGTGTTACCTTTTGTACCTAAGGTTCCAGATTCGAGAAGTGGTTTCCTATAATAAACACACCTCCTGTCTACGTAAATTCTAGCATCAACATTGTCCAAGGCATTGGCAATACCATCCAGGTTCTCAAAGAAAGAGTCGTCGTAAATACTCTCTGTTTCTGGCCCAACTCTATTTTCATGTGCCACGACATTAACTTGAGGGTTCATTTTTTTGATTACCTGAAAAATCTCATTTTAGTAAATCATAACCACAAAAGCAAGAATAAAATTGCCTAGGTAAACTTAACAAACTCAGAAAAAATGTAGGATTTTCAGGCACAAAAAAATATCTTCGGTAAAAAATGGATATCAATATGGGCTTGTGCCAAATTTCATAAAAATATCTGGGGAGATACTGAAGATATGGAAATGAAAAACAACTATTTTTACGATCATGTTCTGGGAAATAGCGTGCTATCGTTCCGTCTAAATTCAATTTTCGAATTTTTTCCCGGAAATGGTCTTAAACGCCTAGTTTGAACTAAATGATGACGAATCCGATATCAAAACCAATTTTGTCCGGTGCAGGATACGATAGCTATCGAAAGGAACGACCTAGCGACTTGAAAACTTCAGAGTAGGTTACGCATCAGAATGCAGCGGTCAAGTTCGTTAATGTGCCAAAACGGCAAAATGGTTTCGGTGTGAGTCAATTGAACTTTTGAAATTTTTCATCCATATCTCGGGAACTACTGGATCGAAATAGAACTTGGTAGTTAGTTGAAGCGTACTGACACTCAACTCTTTCCATCAAGAAGTACTGGTGCGTTTAGCAGGGTTAATACGCGAAGAGATGACCACTTAGACAACGAAATTTAACATGCGCGCAAAAGGTCTTGACTTCACGTCAGTGCTTTCTCGAGTTTTTCTCTTGAAATTTTACTACCCAGTAGCTCGAAATTCTGGAATTTTAGGTCCTCTGACACCGGAACGAAATCCAAGAGCAGTCCTGAGATACTGCGAACTCATATGATCAACACGTATTGACACTGCCAAACGGATCTTTACTTCCTGATGGAAAGATTTTTCGATCTTCTTTTCATACGGTATACGGTCCTCATAAAATTCTGCATGAACCTTGAAACTCATCATTTTTCAATCCAATACCAGATTTCAATTCGATCCGATCTGTATTTTTGGAATATTGGGAAACTAACATTTGAATGGGTTTTCCACGAATCATTGGTAGGCTTTTACCCATTCACGAATTCGACCCTCCTGAATAAGTCACAATACTTCTCTATAAATATCGAGTCTCCGAGTAGTTCCTAATACAACTACCTAAAGAATCTACTTAGGAGACTTGATAATTATAGAGGAGGGTTGGAGTTTAGGATCATGCCAAATTTTTCGAGGACCATATTCGACACCATACAATTGGAAGATCGTAAAATATGAAATATTCAAAAAAAAATTTTATTTTTTTTGTGAATTCTTCTGATCAGAAATTCTACACGAATTTGCGCATCATCATTTGCCAATTAGTCATTAAGTTTCATCTTGATCAGGTCAGCATTTCTGAGTTATTTCTGTAAAAGTTATGATACCGTAGAAAAAGGCACGAAAATTGACATATTTTTTCCTAATTTCTCGAAACATCTGTGCCACACCTTATCGCAGGTTGATGAAAAAAAATTAAATCTTTGAAAAAAACTCGAAAAACAACTTTTCCTTAATTTTAAACCGTACGATTCTCATGGAATTATTCTTGAAGTAATGTGTGGGTAGGTATTCTATTACCAACAGTAAAATGTAGTTTTGATATGATATCGTTAGATCTTCTAGAGGTATTAAGAGGAAACAATTCCACCTGGTAGTAAATCACAGCTAGGCAACACAGCTACATTTAAATGTCATCAAACCTTGTTTATATCTCAAGGTCAGGCCGCTGGACCTGGTCTACATGCTTTAACGTTGCCTACAGGCGCGTGAAATATTAGAATTCGGAGAAATTTCGACCTTTATAGAAGAAAACGGGGTGTCGTTCTTCAGGCTTCAGTGAGTACTTTTAATTTTTTTTTTCTGAGATGTACTTAATTCTTTAGCGAGAATGCGCAATGTTATTTTCCATTTTTCACTCCATTTCAGTTTTTATTTTCCCGAAAATTATCGAATATAAAAAAGTGGCAACATTACGCATTCCTACGATTTTTTAGAACCATTTGGCCAAAAAAAATTTTTGAAAAAAACGAACTCTGGCCTCCAGACGTCACTCTGTTATATTCGAGGTATTGTTAGCTTTTGAAGAAATAATCCCAAAATTTCAAATAGCCATGAATCTTTACTTATTTCTCTCCTATCACGATACAAATACCCGGTATGCTACTAACTTTCTTTATTTTCGTCGGCTTCGCGCATCTCGAATATGAGTTAGTTATACTAGAGCCCACAATTGGCACGACACAAATACTCGATATGATGTTGGAAACGCGAAGAGAGATGGAGAATAGCCCCCTCACGTGAAAAATTTCATGTGAGGGGGTTGAAAGTTGTGCATGAACAAAACTGTTATGGTCGAGTTTCATTCGGTGACAAATTTCATCAGGTACCATTGTCTCAAAGTAAATAAGCCATGACGAAGTGCACATACTGAAAACCTCTTTGAAGTAACTAATTTAAAAAAAAAAAAATTTCTTGAAAATTTCTGCACGCCTGTGAAGAAGATACAAAGACCTTGCCAAAAAAGTACCACATGACCCACTTTCCCTATTCAAAAAATTTAGAGGGTTGATGGGGATGGTACAGGGTGCACCAAAAATCTTTCAAAAATACATATAAATTTGGTAAAAGTGAAACAAAAATTGACCTTTTTCAGGATTTTGTTGCCAAATATTTCTCTTCTGAGAAAATGAATTTGTTCCATAATAGACGAAACTTTACATAGAAAACCATGGAATTAGAATATCTTTTTTAGTTTTGTCGGTGTACAAGTTATGTTTTGCCATATTAGATGGATTTAGATGTATAAATTGAAGTTCTCACGCACAGGTCATTGACGTTTGTGAGATGTTTATGTTTATTCTTAAATATGTGGTAGTTGTGCTTGTTCAAAATGTAAATAATTTTTGAATAAACATTATTATTATTATTATTATTTTGAAGCGCACTGTAACTCTTGTTAATTCTGGAAAAGCCTGAAGTATAGCATATGCACATACACCACGATATTATTTTCTTGGAGAAAATATAACTGAAGATTCATATTTGCATTACTAGCCAGATTCAACTCACCTTAGCTGCAGTGGTAGATTTTGCCTGTTGAACATTGTGTGGTCGAAACAAAAATTGACGATTCAAGTTTGATTTTTCTATCAAATCCATATCTGTAACAGTAATACTTCCACCCTCTGTGCCAACACCCATCATAGCGAAATTCTTCAAGAGTTCACATCCTATGGCCCCAGCTCCAACAATGAAGTACTTGAGATCACCTTGAAGAAGCATTACATTTTATGGAATTGAAATATCAAAATAAATAATCCGTCTAGGTTAGTCATACCTATGGAAGAAGTTTGAACAAAATATTCTAGACAACATGTAGTCAATAGCTTTAGCGAGCATGTTCAAATTCGTTGAGGTCATTTTTTCACGTATTTACCCCGCCAAACTCAGCTTCACTTCCTGATGAAAAGATTGGGCGATCTTCTGATCACATTATCCTCACGATATTCTACATGCTCCATGAAGCTGGCATTTTTCAATCAAGGACTAGATTTGTATTCGATTCAATCCGAATAATTGGAAGTATTGGGATAATAAAATTTTGCATTGGTTTATGCGGATATAAAATAACATATTTGAAGCAGATTGGTTTGCAGGCCGTCTAAGGGGTAGTTTACATCTGTCAATTTTCAATCAACTTTTCTATGGATGTAGAATAACATTTCTAAAACAGATTGATAGGGGTAGTTAACACTTTTCAAAAATGTTTAGCCAAAGTTGAAAGATTCGGAATTCTCACTGTTTTTGCAATATACGCTAAGGAAATATCATTGTTCGTTTTCAAAATAAAATATTTATGAAAATTTCAAATAAAAAATTATCTAGTCAACAAGATCATTTGAATATACGAATCCTATACCTGGGGCTCACATCATCTGAAAAAGGGCCCTTATATGGGTGTATTGCATTTTATAGTGAACTCCCAAATTCTATAAAGATGATAAACAACCTTAGACGATTTCACGGGGCAGTTCACAAAATGTTATTGAATTTGGAACTTTATGATATTAAGGTTTATCTTGGTATAAAATTTTTAACTTGTGATTGAAATTCATACTTTTTTTTCTTTCTGTACTGACACTATTTTTTTGAAGACTCATACGGAGATTTTCTTCAAAATAGATTGGTTTATTATAAGTGATACACAGGAATAGGAACTAAATAAAATCAACCAACTTGAACCAAGCCGACGATTCGTCCATATTTTCAGAATTTATGAAGGCTACAAAGAAACAAAAATAGGTATACAAACAAGTATAACATATATGTATAAATAAAATATTGGAAATGTAATAAAACAAATTAATTTCTGTACAACTGCTTACCAAGTTCATCTAGTTAAAAAAGATTTTATAGGACTGAAATTCGATACCAATAATACATAATAAATAGAGGAAAACATTGAGGGAATCCAAAACAACAACCATAACAAGGCGACTGTTTCATAGGTCAAAATTTAAAAATTGTCACATGACCAACTAACATTTTGGAGTGTACATGCACTCATGACATGTGGAATTCTCGGGTATCTGGCCAGCAAATTCGAAAATACCTGACTCAGATCTTCCGCATCCGTCCTGTAATAAACTGTATCATTCAGTTCAAATTTCTTTTTTTCCCGTAAGTCTCATAATCTACAATTGAAGTGCTGTCAAAATCGAAAGTATATTCGGCCAGAGCGGTGGTACTTTCCTTATTCCCAAATCTCTCGTCACAATCATATTTATGTTGTTTTATTCTGGTTTTAAGTAGTTGTTTTGTTTGTCTAATGTAACAACTTAAACATCCTTATTGTAATGCAAAGACCTGAAGACATGGGATTGTTTATTATTATCATTACTGTCGTCCTTATGGCCAATCGTGAACTCGAGGAGGATTCATTCAGAAACTCGATGTTTATATAGCTAGTACAATTACGAAGATCGAATTCGCGAAATGGTCAAATTCACCCAATGAGTCCGCAGATATACAAATATACATTCGAAATTTTATTTAGCCAATACATATATTCAAAAAAAATATATTCGATCTCATTGAAATCTAGTACCATAACCCATAGTATAAAACTATGCCAACTATCAACCAGACTTAACATTTTTGACAGGGTCATTCGTAGGAAAAATTGAAGCCGATTAAGTGAACTCACCATTCAAATTTTCAGGTTGCACCTCCAGAACGGGTCGTTTTGTTAGTCGAAATTTCTACCGACGCCATTTTTCATTTGGCTGGTGGAATGAATTTGGCTGCTGAAAAGTGGCTACCAAATTCACGGCGGTTATATCCTTGCGGATCGTGGGATTCGAACTATTTGTCAAGCCAGTTTATAAAAAAAATGTTGCCTAACTAATAATATCGGAATAATATAAAAATCAACGAAGTAAACTACAACGTTTCAGAGTCTATATCTCAGTACATCAGAATAGAGATTGAAAACTGGAAAAACGCATCCGGTATCGTTAAGGCTCGGTGTGCACATCCGGTTTTTTCAGTTCTGGCGCCGTTGCGGTGTCTGCAGATGTACAAACCGAACAATCAATTAAATTCATGATTGAAAGAATTCTTGTGATCTTTGTCAAGAAAGCGCTCAGTCTGCTCCGATGGAAGTCAGTTTTCTCACGAATATTAAAGTGATTCGCGCAGTCATAAATAATTTTAAGTGTTCGGTTCGTACATCTGGACACGGCTTAGGGCCAATTGCACCGTATTACAAAACCATAGATTAAGACCATAACCAAGGTTTAGGTAAAAAATTATCTTGCACCGTCACGAAATCCTCGTTTAATGGCCTTAACTGACTGTTAAATTTAAGCCCTGGAATTTGGGGGTTTAAAAGAAGGATTAATGGTAAGCTTCGAAATCTAACCCTACTTTCTCACGAGTTTGACATTTTTCTGGACGTAACCTCCAGTTTATTTAAATTTTTTTTTGTTTTCATTGGACATTTATGAAGAACTCATTCGAGTTAATGGATTTGATAATCAAATTTTGACTAAAAGTTATTGAATTTCAGATGATATTCATGAAAAATGATATAGAGAGATAATTACATCAGAAGGCATTGATTCGTATCTTTTAAAGCATGAAGAATTAACATAAGTATTTCCATTGAGTTCGTAAACTCAATGATATTTTTTAGAAGCCTTCAACTATTTGAAATGATAATGTTACAATGATATGATTATTTATTTCCAAGAGCGAATAGCAGAATGAAATCGAAGACATATTTGGAATGAAAAACCTTAGTTTCATGAAGATTCTTCAGTACTATTTTATTTAGTGATGTATTACGTGGAAAGCTATCATATCCTACTTTATCATTGTGCATGTGCTGTCTCTGTGCTATCATTCTCCTCGATTATATATTAACAGGACTCAAAATATAACTACAAACGAATTAATGTGAAAGAAATTGCATCCTCTTGTTAGTCGATCTTCAAACATACACCTCCGTCAATCCATCCATACATGATACTTCAATATTTATATAGAATACTTTTTATTCTGCGGATCTCACATTAGAGTTTTCATTATATTCGACCCAAAATTAACTCAATTCTTAATGTACTTATTACAAACAAAATGATTTAATAGAAAGTCTACTCTTAGGTGAGCAGTTCCTTATCGGAAAGTTGTTTTGGATAAATCAGTACTATTTATTTATTCATCTTACAAACGCCACGATTGTAATTCCATGCAGAAGCTTAAATCTTAAGATATTACAAAATATAAATTTACTTGAGTATATGACTATAAATTTGAATAATGTTTAAAGCCTGATGCAGAAGTAAGAGCACAGGTCTGTGGTAAGAGATCCCTAGTCTTAATGATAATAAACAAGTCAGGAACATTACATGCAATATTTTTATGGAAGCTATAAAGTCCGTCATAAATATTTTTTCGTTGGGATTTTCAATAGATGCATCTTGATTTTTCATAACTTATGGAAATATGGTAGTAGTAACCCATAATAATGGGTTTCATCTTTTGAATTAAAATATTTCTTCAATTAGGGTTAAAATAAACAACATGAAGCTAGTCACAAGTACCAATTCATGAGAAAGTAACCAGATTTGTAGATTAATTTTAATCTAGTTACATTCAGCCTCGGTGCAAGCCGAATAGTTAAAGCAGAGTTTAAAAAGTTTATCGTCGCTTAACTAACTGTAGCTTAAGACGAAAACGGTGCAATTGGCCCTTAAAATACCGCCAGTGTGTTTACGATCGCCGGCTCGATATATAGGGTCTTTCAATAAGGACGGGTCGATTTTGACATGAAATAAATCAAATGTCTGTAATTTTGGATGATTGAGCCGAAAATGGTCTCAATCGACTAGGTTGGACTCACTGATGACGAATCCGGTGTCAAAATCGATTCTGTCCGGCCGGCCGGCCGGTTGGCCGGCCGTAGACACGATAACTGTCGAACGAAGTGAGCTAGCAACTTGAAACTTTCAGGGTAGGTCGCGCATTGGAATGCCGCGGTTAAGTTCGTTAATGGGCCAAATCGATCAAATAGTTTCGGAGTTATAGGCATTTGAAGTTTTGAAGTTATTTATTTTTTATTTCAGAAACTACCTGAGCGATTGGATTCAAACTTGGCGGTTAGGTGATTGCCATGGTGATTTGGCATTACTAACTGAATAAAAAAATATAGGTTAGAAAGACGACGTTAAAACAACATGGCCGCCACAGGCTGCCAACATCGACCCGTCCCTATTGAAAGACCCTTTACAACAGAGAACTAAGAGACTATAATCACAGACCAACAAGACAAATCACGTCGCGTCTTTCCGACCTTGAGAAATAGAACAGACATAACCACACTTTCTTCTTTCTCAAAACTGCTGTCAAATTAAATAATTGACTTTGGAATATCTAAAACCGAAATGTAAAAACGGATTTGTTGGGATTCATGAATCACAAGATTAAAATCAGACTAAGATTTTTCGATGAAACCATTTGAAACGCAAATACCAAAGCGAGTGTTTTCTCACATCTTACACTCCTATAGAAGAACTCGGTTGAAGTAAATGAAAATCTTGGAAAAATGTTATGGAGAACCAGTTTACCTTAATCAGAGAATCTTTGTAGTGACACTTATTGGTCTCTATGAAAACCCCCAAAATCTTCTGGGAGTTGTGTTCTATTTCATTGCAAACCTTTTCTAATATGTGTGAATACAATTGAATTAATGTGTAAGAAATGAGGAAACTTTAAAAATTTATAAACAAGAAATAGACTTCCTTTAAAAACTACATTGTCTTGTCTTTTTCATAACACTATCAATTATTACTCATATAAATATGTTATTCGTTAAGTTTTCAGTAACTATATTGTAGTAAGTATACCATGTTTACGTGAAGTCTGCCAAACTGTTTCAGACACTGGTTTTTACATAATTTAATTCAGCAAGTTGAGTATAATCCATAATTGCTTCACTACTTTATCAATAAAGAATATATACGACAGTTATTCATTAAGAGGTATTTTTGGCGAAATCTTGTTCTTCGAAATCAATTTATCAAGCAAACAGAAACATACCAATGTATTAAATGCAAAATGTATAGGTTGTGATACTTTCACATCAAATGAGATTCATTTCAATATAAAATCAAACTATGAATAGACCAACTTTGTTCGGTTCCAATCCTTGTGGTTGTGCAATCATATACAGTTTTATTAGACATCCCATCGTTTTAATTGAAAAATGGAGGTTGTAATTCTTTTACTTCAGTTGCCTTCAGATTCCTTTATATTAAATAAAATAAACATTATGTCCACGTATGTTCGATTCCAATTCTTGTTTTTGTGCAGTTAAAACATCATATAATGAGGACTTTCATCATAAAATAGAACCTAAGAGATGACTAAACAATTGATTTTGTTGTGATAACAGTTTGGATTATATTCTAAAATGGAACAGATATGAAATTATTCATCAAATAAATAGGACAAAAAATTAATTTCAGTTTGTTTACATGTTTATAACCTCTTCAAGCGAGTCTAAAAGCGGCGAGAGTGACGTAATCCTATTCCTGCAATCTGATTGGCACCCCAAACGCCTGCTAAAATTCTGATTAGCTCGATTCAGGGTCATATCTGCGTTGACATAGATTTCCTAAGTAAATGACGCGAGTGGTTTATCTGGTTAGTCTGTGCTATAATACCACGGACCAACCAGATAAACCACTCGCGTCATTTATTTAGGAAATCTATGTCAACGCACATATTACCCTGAGGGCCGGTATTATAAAACTTAACTTTAACTGACAGTTTTGACAGATATGTCCTAACATAACTGTCAAAACTGTCAGTTAAAGTTAAGTTTTAAGGCTCGTACTCATGGACGCGTCAAAAAATAAGAATCGCACGATTTTTACGCTCAACGTCAGTAATTTGTCGCTGACATCTGTCATTAAGAAAACGCGCGATTGTTCATGAAATATGACTTTTCATGAATGAATTTATTTCAGCGTGGATCTGGTTCTTCGGCAAGTCTAGTAATTGTTTTTATACCTATATTTTTATAGGGATTGATTGAATTAATAGACGCTTTTGATTTATTGGGCATACACATAGCTATCGGATAAATTGTTTTTGCTGGAGTCAGTTTGTTCTGCAGAAATGATTATTTCAGATAGCTAAATCAATTTAATAATTTATCATAAGAAAAGACATTTTATTTTCGTCTTGATGTTGGAAAGACATTACATTACAAACATATTTCATACTGCGATAAATATATCGTCACCATATGATTGCCATTGAGTAAATAAATACATAATTCCTTTAAAACAATAAGTTGAAGATATATTATCTTCCATATACCTCATCCATTGTATTAACAAGTACCTATAATCATTACCGACGAGTATAAACAATCTCTTGAATGTTTTGAATATCCCGCCATTTTCTTGAAGTTGAAATTATTCAACTGCAAAAAAGGAATCGCGCGATTTTGGCGGGAGAGCATTTGACAACTCAATGTCATCGCTTGAGCTACAAACGCGTCCATCAGTTTGCGCCTTTATAATACCGGCCCTAAATCGAGCTAATCAGAATTTTAGCAGGCGTTTGGGGTGATTTGGGGTGCCAATCAGATTGCAGATATAGGATTACGTCACTTTAGTCGCTTTTGGACTCGCTCGAAGAGGTTATAAACATGTAAACAAACAAAAAAATAAATTTTTGTCCTACTTATTTGATGAATAGTTTCGTATCTGTTCCATTTTAGAATATAATCCAAACAGTTTTTACAACAAAGTCGGTCATCAAGTTCATATTGATAACTTCGGTATGGCTTATTCGATTTTAATGAAATTTTCAGCGAAGTACAATTGACGAGCACATTCATAAATTCCAAACATTTTACAAAATAAGCAGTTGTTATAGTGATAATTTCAGATTAATTGTGCATGTTGAAAAAACACCCTGTACGTCACGTTTCCGAAACTACGCTATCTGTTTACGATTCTACTATAATAAGTCATTATTTGAGAGTTTTCAATTTTTTGGCACACTTCGAGTTTCTCGAGAAAATTTAACCAAAAAAACACATTGTCGAAATTTGTCTCCAATCAAATATACTTTTATTAATAACTTTGGTATGGCTTATCCAATTTTTATGAAATTTGCAGTGTAAAACAATCACTCAAAATACAGGGTGGTAATTGTGATAATTTCAGATTAATTGTGCAGTTGAAAAAAAACACCCTGTACATTGCTTTTCCAAATTTTTATTATTCGTTCCAGATTCTACAATAATATGTCATTTTTCAGGGGTTTTTAATTTCTTTGGCACACCACCGGTTTTCCGAGAAAAAATGTTTGAAGAAGAGCATAATCGAAATTTGGCGCAAAAGCAGTGAGCATATTCTGCACCAAAGCAGTTCTCAAGTTCTAAAATATTCTTTTCAAATTCCATTGCTCATATTTTGTATGAAATCATTCAATTCAGAATATATTTCGAATTTGAAAAGAATATTTCAGAAGTGACGAACAACTTTGCATCCTTGGACAATACAGCTTTCCTACCTAGTGCGGAATACTCACTGCTTGTGAGCCAAATTTCGATTATGCTCTTGTTCAAAAATGTTTTCTAGGAAAACCGAAGGTGTGCCAAAGAAATGAAAAACCTCTGAATAATGACATATTATTGTAGAATCTGAAACGAATAGGAAAGTTTTGGAAAAGCAATGTATAGGGTGTTTTTTTTCAACTGCACCATTAATCTGAAACTCTGAAATTATCACAATTACAACCCTGTATTATGAGTGATGGTTACAATTATTGAATGTACTCATTCAGATTGTTCTACACTGCAAATTTCATCAAAATTGAATGTGTCATACCAAAGTTATTGATAAAAGTAGAATCGATTGTCTCTTTTTGAAAAAAATTTCTCGGAAAACTAAAAGTGTGCCAAAAAAATTTAAAAATCTCAAATAATGACTCATTATACTAGAATTATGACCAGATAGCGTAGTTTGGGAAACGCGATGTCCAGGGTATTTTTCAACCTGTACAATTAATCTGGAATTACCACAATAACAACCGCTTATTTTGAAAGACATTCTGGAATTTACGTAAAACGTTAACATGGTATATTTACCACAATATAGGTACTGAAAACTTCACGAGTAACATATTTATTTATATAAGTTATGATAGAAAGTGTTATGGAAAAGATGAGACAATGTAGTTTTTAGAGGAATTCTATTTCTTGTTTATAAATTTTTAAGTTTTTTAATTTCTTACACATTAATTCGATTGTATCCACACATATTAAAAAAAGGCTTGCAATGAAATAGAACACACCCAAACTCCCACAAGATTTTGAGGGGTTTCCTAGAAACATATGAGTGTCAGCCACTACAAAGGTTCTCTGATTAAGGAAAGCGGGTTTTCAATAACATTTTTCCAAAATTTCCATATACTCCAACCGAGTTCTTCAAATTATTTTTACAGGAGTTCAAGATGAGACAGAACACCCGCTTTGGTATCAGTATTTTGCTTTTCAAATGGTATCATCGAGAAATCTTACTCTGATTTTAATCTCGGGATTCCTGAATCCTGACAAATCCGTTTTTACATTTAGATTTTAGATATTCCACACTCAAGTATTCAATTTGACAGCTGTTTTGAGGAAGAAGAAAGTGTGGTAGGGTCCGTTATTTTTCTCAAGGTCGGAAAGACGTGATTCCCGCTAACGATGAAGTGATTTGTCTTGTTGGTCTGTGATAATACAATTTGTGGCGCCCTTGCGAACTAGGGGTAAGTAGTAATATCCAGATACAGTGCTTGCAATTTTTGGTAAAATAATATAGCCTTTGCATGAGTAGGTTCTTTAAGATCCTATTTTCAAAATCAAAATGGATTTTCTTACAATATATTATGAATATTAAGACAATACCTACTTAAAATAATTATTTATCGAAAAATTGCAGTGGTGATTGCACTGCAGAAAGAAAATTGACTCACAAAAACATCCTGTTGCGTTTTGGTGAATGCTCAATACATTCGATAGAGAAAAATATAATTAAAAATGAGCCAAAAAATACCAAATGTAACAGAGAGTATAGAAGGCGACAGTTACTGTATTTTTGTGAGGCCAAAGGATATATTTTTCAGACACTATTTCTTTAATTGTGAAATATCCCAATGAATTACACTGCTTCATAAAAATGACCAGATAATTTCACTTTCAAGCGTATTATCTTATAAAAATTGCATTAGGTTATTTTCATATTTTGGCAAAAGAGTCCTCATGCAATTTTTAGATAACACGCATTCTTGTAAAATTAACGATAATTTTTTATGCACTTGCATTCAGTGCAATTATCAACGTGATTGAATTTGACAGCTGTTCATTTCGGACATAAAAACCTAAAAAAGTACTGACGTGAAGTCAGCAACTTTTGCGCGCACGTTCCCTTTTGGGGTTATCCTTTGAACATGAGCGCAAAAGCTGCTTATTTCACGTCAGTGCTTTTCTAGGTTTTTTTGGGGTTATGCGTTATATTTTTTTCAAGTATGATAAACAGTTTCCAAGAAAAACATTTTTTTGGAAAGAATATTTTTTAATTGACTAAAATTTGTTATTATTATACATACAAGTAGAGTTGAGGAAATTCCTATAAATTCAAAGAAGAAAACAAAAACCTAGAAAAGCACTGCCGTGAAGGCAGCAGCTTTTGCGCGCATGTTCAATGGAGATGACCGCTTTGGCAACAAATTTGATCATGCGCGCAAAAGCTGCTGCCTTCACGGCAGTGCTTTTCTAGGTTTTTTTTCGATAAAGTACTGTATTTCAATTCGAACTAATCTGTATTTTTGAAAATATTGAGAAAATAAAATTTTGAATGGCTATATCTACGGAATCATTGGGTGGATATAACCCATTCACGAATTCGACCTTCGTAATTAAGTCCCAAATCTACAAATATCGAGCTTCTAAGTCGTTTCTTCCGCTGTAAGGCCGACCGTAAACACAATAACTTCCGAAAGAAACAACTTAGAAACTCGAAATTCGTGAATGTGTAAAATCCACCCAATGAGTCCGCAGATATACCATTTCAAAATTTGCTTTGCTTTGTATTGCTTTGGCTTCAAAATGACATCTTCTATCCATGAAAATCGTCAAACAATAAATCCCATATAGCTTCTTATTCCTATATACATATTTCGTATTATTAAGTCAGTAGATGTTCCGCATTTGTCAACTGATCAAAGCAACTAGACAGATCCATCATTTCAAATATCTAATGAATTTTTTGGGAAATATTCATCAGATAAATCAGATTCAAGGTGAATTCAGTTTTATTCAGCGGAATTAATTGTATGGACTTGACAAAGCGACCTTAGCGCCATCATTGTTCACAGAGAGAAATAGAACAATATTTGACAATTCCAGGACTGCGTATTGGTTTTATAGCAATTTTTACAAATAAGCATGAGGATTTACAAAAAATTAAAATAAAATGTTTTATAGTTTTTCATAATATCATTTTACGCTAAAACCATATCGACCATATTTGGTAGACAATTGCAATGGGAAAACTTCATTCTGTCTCAAAACATGTTGAACTACCTCCTCCACCTTTTTTGATTTCCATTATTTTTGAAATATTCCTCATAATTTGATGTGATAATCAAGAGGATAACCAATCTTCATTTCAAGAATCTGCTTGTTAGCAGATTATAAGTTTATACTTCCATCTTCATATTCGAAATATTATTTTTCATTAAAATGTTAAAACTTTACAACTGATTCCTCACCAGACAATGGAATAATAGAATCTTTCAACCATATTATAGATGTGAATTATTTCCAGTAACAAACTGAATAAATTCTGTGGAATTATTGAATGCAGAACGTCTTCTCAAGTTAATTATTTTTACTAAGTGAATCCACATTTTGGGATATACGTAATTACCAGGACCTCAATGTAGAGAAGACTACATCGCATAGAAAATGAGCCTAACCTAACATTTTCAAAATATAAACAATGGAATGTGTCAAACTTCCTTGGCCCACGGAGTGATTTGTAAAAGTGAATGGAGTATAGATATACTCATTTGGGTTGAAGCTTTTAGGTAAGAGTAAGTGTGCTTCTTGGGATTCCTCAGTTTATGTCCTGCATTGAATGAGTTTGAATTGAATAGAGGTCTATATAGTTCTATTTCTTGAAATAATCATTAGTTGGATCAGTGCTAATTAAGGGAAGTGATTGTGAGTTATGTTTCAAAACAGTTGGCCAGTATGAAAGCACTCCCCTATAGAAGATATAAAAATAATTACCTAGTTTTTTTTGATAATCTCTACCAAAAACAGCAATTTGTCCATCGTATCTTGAATCGGTTGGCGCAGCAAGTTCCTCAGTGATCTCACCAGCATTTTCAGGCAAACACTCTATAGCATCAAAATATAACCATTGATAAATTGGATGAAACTTGCCAGAACATGCCTTCATTACTTCTTGTGCAACAATTCCACCAATAGTAGCATTGATCGGATTCAAATCCCCAGCTGATACTTTTGCAAAAGTTTCCAAAAGAGAAGTATTTATTTCAGTATCATTACCTCCATCAACTGTCAATGATTTTGCTATTGATATAAGTTCATCGGCATCATTTTGACTCCAAGGATGAGGTGTTCGACCGTGTTTTTCTACATATTTATGAAGAGCCATGAAACCAAAATGTAATTGTTGAGGATGATCAAATTTCGCAAAATCAGAAATCAAATATTCAGGTTGTTTGAGAGCCTCTTTAAGGGGTTTGAATTGAAGAACTTTTGGCATCTTAACTTGTGTCGCTATGCCTCCCCTTTTATACTCTGAAAAAGCTTTTGTATCTCCAATACTGAATGTATAGGGTCCCAAAACCTTAATTTTAATAGGTTTACAGTTGTTTAATTCAATCATCCCCTGCACTTCTGAAAAGGTTATGTAATCCCCATCTTCCATTCCATGCCGTGTATCATCGATACAAGTAACCACACTCTCCTTATCCTTAGTAATATCAGCAATCATTGCAGATACAGGTGACTCACCGTTTATATCATGGACAGTAAAAGATGGCCCAAAATCACAGAATATCTGTGCAAAAAGTCCTCTCGTATCAGCTATTATTAAAGCAATGTTGTTCTCATGCGTAATTTCATTAATTCTAAGTTGTTCAGTGAGGTTACTATTGGTTAGAACTACCACACTAAAATTCTTCAGAAAGTCTTCTACCAGAGGACCCACGTAGGTTTTGATGGGCACATACATATTCAGTTCTGATAATTGTTTCAAGCATGCTTCTGCTCTGTTTTGTCCTATATCACCTTCCGAAAGATAAAACTGCGATGATAAATCTTTAATAGTGCAAATAGCTTCGTCATGCAGGGTTACAGACTTCACACCACCTAAAATGACATTTTTGGCGATTTCTACACCAACACCTCCTAAACCCGAGATCAAAACATCACTACTGGCCATACGGCGCATAGCGTCGTGTCCGAGGACGTAAAGTTGCCTGGAATAGAGTCCTTCATCAATATCGTTTTGTGTTTGCGATGATCCCGCAGAGACTCCATTGTTCGCCATGTCTGAATTAACTGAGCTGGAATCTAGCTTCCGTTTCTTAGCTGGTGGTTCGACGGAGCTTCCAATGTTTTCAACACTAGACATCGGACAAAAAGAGACACAGTTTGATCAGTTCGTTTCAAACTTTCACTGCATAAATTGAATATCACTATCACTTTCCTAGCCGGTATTCTGTCTAGATCGCGTTCAAAAAATGCCAAGGAACAATAGGATTTCTAGCGCATGATATCATGCGCATTGCATTTTCTTTTGGTAAGACAATACCAACATTCTCCAACCAAAATTCTTATGGAAGTTATAACTTGTAATTTAACGTTAATCAATGACAGAAGTATGACACTGTGAATGTATGAAAATTTTCAGTCTTTGAAAAAGAAAAAACGGACGTGAACCATAGAGAAAGAGAGGGAAGAGAGTAGTAGTCACAGAACATCAAAATATAGTCTAGTAGTAGTCAGGGGGGTGAAACTTCTATGCGAATCTTGGAAACAAGAAACGCCAAACGACACCAACAATTCACGGTATGCAAATCACGGTATACTCTTTTGATCTGCATTATCAAGCCAATCAGCGATGAGAATTTAGAAAATTCTTATCCTGAAAGTTGTTATGATGGCGGTTGTTGATTGCTGTGATTATTTTAGCACATAATAATTAATTAATATCACAGACTTG
Source organism: Myrrha octodecimguttata (assembly GCA_958510865.1). Lineage (NCBI taxonomy): Eukaryota > Metazoa > Arthropoda > Insecta > Coleoptera > Coccinellidae > Myrrha > Myrrha octodecimguttata. The sequence continues at coordinate 17,178,173 of OY294056.1, forward strand.
ATCGGTGATAATATATTGATTTTAGGTAACAGTTGATGGAAATAATTCGTCTGGTAGTTTCCTGCATTTATTTTTAAATTTATTTGTATATCAGGAATTACAAAGGTTGCTTCTGTTTATGATTGGATCAAATTCATATCTAATCTATCCAATGAACATTACCGAATCAGAATCTTCCGAAAGAACGATCCCAATTATCGACTTAGAAGAAACTCTGCTCTTTTAGTACAAGTAAAAACTGATAATATGATTACGTCTAAATGTTATTTCCTGTCTGTCAAAGCATGAAACTCAAGAGGACCATGAATTTGTGTGCTTCCAAAATAGCAAAAAAAGGTTGACAATCATGGGAAAATTATTGATGGTTTAAACAACAATCATCAACATGATGCAGAACTTGTGTCACTTTATCCTTCAACATCAAAACAGACTTTTTCTGAAAGGGAGTTTCAGGTGCTATCTGATATGGGGGTATCAGATAGCACTGAGGAGATCTTGTTTTGAAACAGGTTTAACTAGTATTTTTGAATCTTACTCATTTCAGCAGCGAAGAAATCAGGATTCTATGTAAAAAATTCAAAAGAATATATTTTCAAAATTATTTGAACTAAAATCAGTGTTGAGGATTGAATGTATTCAATTCTTTGCTAAATTCATTTCCAGTTGGCAGATTTGAATTTATTGAAGCAAAATCAGGAGAAGTACTAAGTTGTGGGTCTACCTCAGATTACTTTTCCATCACCCAGGGATTTACAAACAGTTAAGGAATCAATACCACTTCTATATCGACCTCTTTAACCTATTTCACAACATTTTAAACTCCAAGTTGATTGAATACACGATTTATATTGTGCTCTCATATTTGATACAATATCCTTGAGTTCAGGGTTATTTCTGAGAGTTCTGTAGAGAAAAAACTCAGACTTTATTGATAAGACTAATATATTTTTCTTGTTTCATACTCCAACTCACCACATGGAATGCTGAAAACCAGGTACCTGAGGAATTATTTTTAAAAGAACTGATATTTTATTAGGATCAGTATGTATTTTATTAATAGTTTATTTAAGAGATGATTCATTTTGTTATTTTGAGTTGATCTTTATATTATGTAGGTATTTCCCAAGTGATTTACATGACCTAAAGTGGTATACTTTTGCTGAATCTGTCAGAGTTTTGAATACCATGGGCCTTTAAATCATGAGAAATTTCATGTTATATCTTTGCTTGTTGAAGGAATTCCATAAATATGAAGGTAAAAATCTCTTCAGGTCCATAAATAATTTGTCGAATTTGACTCATAACTGTTTTTTCTGAAATTCTGTGGGAAAAGGTTCATAGCTATTTTCCGTTTCGAAATGCTTTGTGCAATAATCCCTTGAAGATCCATATAGAATACATTACGGAAACACCTGCATATATGTATTATTTGAAGCACTGAAACCTTCCTACACTATTGTAGTTAGGTTTCATAACTTCTTGATTATGTGTTCAATCAAGCTGAAACTATTGTTTTTTTATCAATGCCCAGAAAGCCGAAATCAATTTCACACATTTTTTAAGTGGGACAAATAAAATCTCTTGTATTGATAGGGAATCAATTATTACATGTGAAATTTTATGTCAAATCTATAATTTGTGAATGGATTTATTTGTAATCATCATTTTATATCAAATATGTAAGATACGATGACTTCAATACATTTTTGAAATAAAACTTTTCGTTTAATTTTAAAATATGACTACTGTTGAATAATTCAAATAAATTAGTTTCCCGCCGTAATTCGAAATTATTCCCGCCATGACACCAACAAATGGCGGACACTTTGTTTCTCTGGTTTAGTAGGGAGTTAGCACTTCTTATATAATTTGTATTCTGTGGTAGTAGTCACGACGAGAATCCAGACCGTAACAGCGCCACCATTTATGAAACGGCGAAATAATAATAATAACTAGAGCTGGCCCGAATTGGCGCGCTGTTTAAATATAACGCTCACATTGAATTGAGCGAGTGACAGAATCAGAATTTTATTTTTGAGTGATATTTATTTAGCCTGTTTAGTAGACTAAAAAGATCACCCACAAATGAGATTCTGAGGCTTCTAGAGTTTATTCTCTTGTCTCTGCAATAAACGTATTAAATTATAGTTTATAAGTAAGTCTATAGCGTGAAGGCACTGATTACCGATGGAATCTATTCCATTGGCGAATAAAGTACAGTGACTATTGTATTAATATACAGGGTGGTCCAAGTATTGACGTCAATAAATTTTTTTTAGATTCTTCACACCTGGGGGTATCCAAAACTACTCCATGTATGTTGAGTATTGAGCTTTCTAGTAAAGAATAATATTATTTATAAAAATCAATATGGGTTTAGATCAAATTTAAGCACGGAGGATGCCATATTTAACTTAAAGAATGAAATAAATAACAACTTGAACGCTAATAGGAAAAACCTGTCAGTTTTTATCGACTTATAAGTCGAAAGTCGAAAGCCTTTAGCTATAGCTAAAGGCTTTCGATACAGTTTCGCATGACAAATTATTGGAGAAAATGGAATATATGGGAATAAGGGGTGATACGAATCTACTCTTCAAAAATTATTTAATGAATATGACTCAACGAGTTAAGATTGAAAATAGCTATAGTCAGGTTAGAAACTTCACAATAGGTATCCCACAGGGTACTGTCCTGGGGCCTACACTCTTTTTAATCTACATGAACGATATTGGATCGATTCTGAAAAATGCTAAAATAATTGCTTACTCTGATGACACTGTTTTGTCATTTGCGGGGTGCACTTGGCAAGAAGTATTTGAGGAGGCAGAACATGGTATTGGAAATTTGTATAGTTGGTTCAACTACAGCCTTCTCAGTGTAAACACCCTAAAAACAAAATATATCACAATTTCAATCTTGGCTGACGACAGACCACAAAATATGACCTTGAAAATTCACAGTGAAAATTGTTCAAATTCTAACTGCACATGTGAACACATAGAAACTGTCGAAAATATTAAATATTTAGGTATAATCTTAGACAGGCATCTTAGATGGAATGATCATTGTGACTATATCAATAGGAAAATGAGAAATTTGGTCTATAGACTTTATCAACTCAGAGATATTCTCAACAAAAATCTATTGAAAATGGTCTATATCTCACTAGTAGAATCAATTCTGAAATATTGTTTAGTTATTGTTTGGGGAGGGGGGTTCAATAATTCTTTACAAAACGTCTTGACCACTCAGAATTTTATACTGAAAATAATACATAACAAAAAACGAACTTTTCCAACTGACAGATTGTATAGGTTGGCTGATGTGCTACCACTCAAGGCCCTATATATTCAAGCTTGCATAAATTATTTATTGATTTGTAATTGTGGATCGATTATTGATCAATAAAATAGGTTTAAAGTTCACTGTTCTTTATTAGAACCAAAAAACACATAAAGTAAACGGTTGACAAAAATGGATGCTACTTCGTACAGCAACTAAACTAAACTATCTTCTTGTTAATGCAACTAACGAACTCATAAGCTCAAGTATTCTACATACATGAATATTGGATAAGAGCGACATCTATTGGTAGATAGCGGAATTGAATGTAAACTTCAACACCCCCGCACAATTCTGCAATTCTAAGAGCTTACAACTTCGTAAGTATACAATTCACACTTAACTATTCATAACACAACATTAAATTATTTCAGATACATCTATTAAACCAATAATGCTACAAAACTTGTTTAATTTTGCATAAGGCAACGACTTCGTCATCATATCTGCAACCTGTTCATCACTCGGTAAGTATATAATCTTAATTTCTTTTTCATTAATTAAATTTCTAATGAAATGACATTTAACGTCAATATGTTTAGACCTTTTGGTCTCCAATGTGTTAGCAATCTTAATAGCTGACTGATTATCTTCATGCACAATAATATCCCTAACATTATAAGACATGTTAACCAATAACTGCTTCATAAAGATACATTCAGTTACACAAAGTGAAAGAGCAACATATTCTGCTTCGCAACTAGATAACGCAACAATATTTTGTTTTTTCGATTTCCAAAACACAAAATTATTATTCAAAGCTAATACAAATCCACTAATACTCTTGCGATCATTTATATTCGAAGCAAAATCTGCATCTACATATGCCTTAATTATACAGTTTTCATTATTTTCTTTAGAATACACTAAACAATAATATTTTGTTCTTTTCAGATACCGTAAAATATCCTTAGCATTTTTCCAATGTGTATCAGTAAAATTATTTTGGAACTGACTATAGTATGTTACAGCAAAACAAAGATCTGGCCTTGAGCCAAGCATAATATACATGAGACTACCAATCAGCTGACGATAAGGTAAATCTTCACATGACAGCGATTCACTCCTTTCTAAATTCAATTTATAAGGCATTGGAAGTAAAGCTTCCTTACAATTACTCATGTTAAATTTATTAATGACACTTTGTATTAATCCTTTCTGAGAAATAAAAATTTTACTTTCATTTCTTTTAATTTCTAATCCCAAAAATCTGTAAGTCATATCCTTACTAGTTAAATCTTTCATTTTAAAATGTTCAAATAATCTATTTTTAACAAAAGTTATTTCATCTTTGTTACAAGCAAATAAAATCATATCATCAACCCAAATCAATAAAAACATTCTACCTTTTATGAATAAACATGGATCTACATTTGATCTAACAAAATGTAAATTTTTCAGAAAAATAGAAATTTTATCATACCAATGTTTTGGACTCTGTCGCAAGCCATATAGAGCTTTTCTGAGTTTACATACTTTGTTTACACACTTGGTTAACCCTCTAGGTGGGTACATATACACTGGTTGATCTAACTCACTGTTGAGAAAAGCTGACTTCACGTCCATCTGATGTATTTCCATATCTTCATTTAGACTTCTTGATAATAAAATTCTCAGAGTTATCATTCTTGCCACAGGTGAATATACCTCTTCACTGATAGTGGTTTGTCTGAATCCACGTGCTACCAATCTAGCTTTCTTATTATTATTTTTCATAGAAAATACCCATTTAGAATCAATGATTTCCTCACCATTTGGTACACTTGATTTTGGAACTAAGGTCCAAGTTTCATTATGCTTTAACGAATGCATTTCTTCCTCAATAGCTTCTCTCCATCCTGAATCAATAGCTTCTTCAAATGTTCGTGGAGTATCTTGTTCCAAAACTTCACCAGTTGACAAAGCCATCATTAGTTCGTAATCATCAAATTTCTTTGGTATCATTTTATTTCTGTTACTTCTCCTCTCTTTGGTTTCAGCACTTTCACTCGTACTTTCCCTAGATTCAGAAATATCTTCCTCTTTATCTGAACTCTCCTCTAGTTTTCCTTGGGTGCCCTTCTCATCGTTTAGGATTTTAAATTCAGATTGACCAATGGGATTATTTTCATCAAATATGACATGATTAGTTACTACAATCTTTTTCCTATCTGGATCCCACATCCTGTATCCATTCGGTGCATAACCCATCATAATCATTTTGATACTTCTGGCATTTAATTTTCCTTTTTGGTCTTCTTTTGATAAATGCACATAACCTGTGCATCCAAATATTCGAATATTTTCAACTCTCAATTTGCAATTATCCCATACTTCTATAGGTGTCTGGCCATTTGCCAATGCTGAACTAGGCAGTCTATTTATAATGTAACCACTACATCTTACAGCCTCACCCCAGAATTCTTTTGATAATCCAGAGTCTAACAGTAAACATCTACTCATATTCATTATAGTTCTGTTAAGCCTCTCACTTATTCCATTTTGTTCTGGTGTTCGAGCAACATTATATTGAATTTGGATTCCTGTCTTAACACAATATTCTTTGAATTCACTTGATGAGTACTCTCCACCATTGTCGCATCTAAATTTATATATTTTAAATTGAAACTTTCTTGACACCATGGCTTCAAATATTTTAAACTTATCAATGACTTCACTTTTGTTTCTCATCAAATATATGTGCATAAAATGAGAATAGTGGTCTATAAATGTTACATAGTATTTATAACCATCATAAGTCGGAGGATTGAAAGGTCCTGCTACATCTGAAGAAATAGTTTCTAATATTCTTTTGGGTTTCTTGTCCGAAGGAATATTTTTGGACAGAGATGCTCTTGTTTGCTTCCCCTTTTTACAGATCTCACACATGTTTTCTGTCGGATAACGAGATGAATGTCCCATTCTCCTGTGTAATAGAATTTTGTCTTCATGTGTACTACAGGCATAAATATTTCTTATTCTGAAATCAATGAAATACAGATTTCCAACTAATTTACCCTGTGCAACTACTTTATCATTTCTTAGAATTAGCACACTTTGATTCTCAAATACTACCTTCATTCCTGCATCTTGGATTCTTTTAACTGATAGCAAATTATGTGTTAATTCATCACATAGCAAAACATTCTGTATCTTGATATTCGTACCATTTATATCAGTGACATACAGATGCCCTGTCTTATGAGCCTTCAGTTTGGCATCCTTCTTCGCTACGTTTATATTGAAATTGATGTCTTCTATCTGCAGTAGATATTTTCCTACCTCTTTATTCACCAGGTGATTTGTTGAACCAGAATCAACAATAAATGTTATTATGTCATTCTCAAATGTTTGACACATTGACATTGACATTGCCTTTCGGTTACTTTCTGCTTCTGCCACAAACGTCACATCATTTTCAGTGGTTGTATTTTCTGCAACATTCACCTTTTCTGTTGATTTCTGTGGGCACTCACTCTTTTTGTGTCCTTTTCTACCACATCGATAACAACGATACCTAAATGTGTTTCCATTTCTGTTTCCGTTTCCAAAATTTTTATCGCGCGGTTTTCGATAAGAATTCGCACTTGTACCATTACTTGCCAAAGCAATTTCATTTTGTTCCACACTGGATATGGCATTTTGACGAGTTTCTTCTTGCAACAACTTGTTTTTCACAAACTGGTAGTCCATTTCACTAGAATTTTGAGAATACAGCACATCTATCGTTGTTGTTATAGCCTGGAACTTTTCTGGCATTGCCGCTAACAACTGTGTGATGATTTCTTCTTCTCCCATAATTCCTCCACTAGCTTTCAATTCTTGAATAGTTTTCTCATATTCCATAAGAAATTCACTGAGTGGACCATTCTTGAAGGACATGCTTCTCAGTTTCTTTTGCAAGGTCACTTGAACTGCCAACCCCGATTTCATATACGTCTTCTTCAAAGCCTCATAAATATCCTTAGCCGTTGTTCTACTTTTTATTACATCCAGCACATTATCTGCAAGGCACTGCACAATCAAGCTACGAGCTTTTGTATCTTTTTTCTTGAATACCACTTTTTCCTCAGGTTTTTCTGGGAATTCCTCGTACAACGTTTCAAGAACTTCATGTTGCTCCAACAGGAGTTTCATTCTAAATTCCCAGTTCAAGAAATCCGTACCGTTGAAAAGTTTTACCAGAGTTTGATTCATTGCTACCGCCATTTTCTCCTAACCGATCACTCACGTTACCGAACTTTATTCTCCTAAGACTTATTAATCAATCTTCACCGTTCACTGGGGTCCATAACCTATTGATTTGTAATTGTGGATCGATTATTGATCAATAAAATAGGTTTAAAGTTCACTGTTCTTTATTAGAACCAAAAAACACATAAAGTAAACGGTTGACAAAAATGGATGCTACTTCGTACAGCAACTAAAACTGAAAAACTATCTTCTTGTTAATGCAACTAACGAACTCATAAGCTCAAGTATTCTACATACATGAATATTGGATAAGAGCGACATCTATTGGTAGATAGCGGAATTGAATGTAAACTTCAACATTATTTCCCCAAGTTACAGCATCTGTTGCCAAAAATACCTACCCACTACACCACCAGATCCAACCTATTGCGAACCCACCTGTACAAAAAATCACACACGCAGCGGACAGCAACTTATTTTGCACCCAAGTTTTACGACAAACTTCCTAACAACATTAAATCATTGAATAAAAACAAACGTAGATTCATTATACAAACTAAAAAATATATCCAGGAGAACTATTCGACATTTTTAAATATCATGAAATCAACGTGATTAATTGTGGTACTAAAACTACTTGTTAATGTTGTTACTTGTAATCTCTCGACGAGGCGCTTGTTCATGTTCGCCCGGCTCGCTTTGGGCGGTTTCTGGGCTCCTCGTTTCGCTCCATTCTGAATCTTGCATCCATTTTAGATTTAGGGCCGGTATTATAAAACTTAACTTTAACTTTAACCTACAGTTTTGACAGATATGTCCTAACATAACTGTCAAAACTATCAGTTAAAGTTAAGTTTTATAATACCGGCCCTTAGCGGTTGATGGTTTCACGACACATACATGATTTCTAGTGTGAAACCGTTTACCGATGATACGTACATTCATTGATTGATGTTTTTTTTTATGGTTGTGTGGAAGATAACTAATGTACGAGTGTATGTAATATTATTTGTTTGTAACTTTCATGGTGAATAAAATTGAATTGAATTGGATTGAATTGAATGTTATGCGATTTTTTGTAGTTATCGAGTTATAGTTTATTTTGTATTTTTCCGATTTATCATTCCAGCGAGGTTTCAGATATTCATATCTTTTTGCGCGCATGTTCTAGAGGGGAACAGCTCGTGCTATCGTTTTGTCCAAATGTCTGTAATTTTGGATGATTGAGCCGAAAATGGTCTCAATCGACTAGGTTGGACTCACTGATGACGAATCCGGTGTCAAAATCGATTCTGTCCGGCCGGCCGGCCGGCCGTAGATACGCTAACTGTCGACAGAAGCAAGCTAGCAACTTGAAACTTTCAGGATAGGTTGCGCATCAGAATGCCGCGGTTAAGTTCGTTAATGGGCCAAATCGGTCGAATAGTTTCGGAGTTATAGGCAGTTGAAGTTTTGAAGTTATTTATTTTTTATTTCAGAAACTACTTGAGAGATTAGATTCAAACTTGGCAGTTGGGTGGAGTATAACGACGCGCAACTTTGAGCCAAATTTCGTCAGGATCTGATTTTCAGTGAATTTAAAAAAAATTTTTTTTCGAAATTTTTTTCCAAAAAATTTTTTTTTCCGGAAACCATTTATCATATTCGAAAAAAAAGTCCACTCACTCTTTGAACTTCATATTTCACAGCAGTGTACCAAATTTCAGTTAGATACGATCATAAGTTTCGGAGATATCCGGGAAAAATGTGTCAAATTTCGGGGTTTTCTTCTCGATATCGTTTATTTTTTCGGTATAACTCGGGAAATACTGATTCAGTCCTATGAAATTTCACAGCTAGTTTTGAGATGCTGAAAGACAACTTCATGCGAAATTTCGTGATAATCGTGTCATCAGAACAATTTGAAAAAAAAAATTTCTATGATTTTTCTTATCATATCATCCTCATCAAATTCTGTATGAAACTTCGAACTGTTATTTTTCGATGAAGTACTGGATTTCAATTCGATCTGATCTGTATTTTTGGAAATATTGAAAAAATAAAATTTTGATTGGGTATATCTACGGAATCATTGGGTGGATTTTACCCATTCACGAATTCGGCCTTCGTAATTTAGGTCCAAACCTTCTCTATAAATATCGAGTTCCTAAGTTGTTTCTTTCGGAAGTTATTGTGTTTACGCAGTCGGCCGTTAGGCTGACCGTAAACACAATAACTTCCGAAAGAAACAACTTAGGAACTCGATATTTATAGAGAAGGTTTGGACCTAAATTACGAAGGCCGAATTCGTGAATGGGTAAAATCCACCCAATGATTCCGTAGATATACCCAATCAAAATTTTATTTTTCCAATATTTCCAAAAATTCAGATTTGATCGAATTGAAATCCAGTAATTTATCAGTAAAAATTTCAAAAAGTACTGCCGTGAAGGCAGCAGCTTTTGCGTGCATGTTCAAATTCGTTGCTGAAGCGGTCATCTACATTGAACATGGGCGCAAAAGTTGCTGCCTTCACGGCAGTGCTTTTTGAAATTTTTATTTAATAGGTATTTTGCAGTTTTTTTTCTTTAACATGATCTCCCTAAATATTATTTCGATAACAAAAATAAATCAGCATCTTGAATACACTCAAAATTGCTCGAAAATGGCTTGAAAGTTGGAACTTCAGCTATCAGTAGGATTCACTCAAACATTCAACATCAATTGAAAAATACGAAGAGAAGTTTACATAGCTTCTGGCTGAGTTTAAAAATTTTGCTCGGTCCTAAACTACCAAAATCATAAGAAAAAACTAGTACACTTTATGGGTCTTTTTTTGCTGTAATCGGTCTTTGAAGGCGGATAGGCTAAAAATCATTGAAACACGATTAAAGTTATGTTTTACTTGTAATCATTCTTATGATAAATTATACACAAAAATGTGTTTCTAAACTAATCTTAATTGAAATTCCTGTAAACTAACTGTAGCTTGTGTAATTTTTACAATAATTTTGGACCCAAATAAAAAAAATCGATGGGGTTCAGGTCTGGCGGACGTGCAGGCCCAATCCATCTTTGATGTAAAAATAACACGAGCCACAATTATTTCACAGGAATTTGAATTAAAATTACTCTAAAGTCACATTTTTCAAGCTTAATTTGCCATAAAAGTGATAAAAAGTAGAAAAATAACTTTACTCGTGTTTCAATAATGATTTTGAGTCTATCCGCCTTCGATGGCCAATTACAGCAAAAAATCGCCAATAAAGTACAATTTTTTTCTTAATATTTTGGTAGTTCAGGACCGTGTGAAGTTTTTTAACTCAGTCAGAAACTATGAAAACTCCTTTTTGTATTTTTAAATTGATCTTGAATGTTTGAGTGAATCCTACTGAAAACTGAAGTTCTAACTTTCAAGTTCGTTTTGAAAAGCTTTGAGTAATTTCAGGAAGCTGAATTATTTTTTTCATTGAGAGAACATTCGAGAAGATCATGTTACAAAAAAAAATCTGCAAAATACCCACTACATAAAAAGATATTAATTTTTGAAACTTTGCTGGCACAATAAATCGGAAAAACACAAAAAAAAACTATTACTCGAAAACTACGAAAAATCGCGTAACATACATGGGGTATTTTTGGATAACTCCAGGTGTGAGGAATCTAAAAAAATTTGATTGACGTCACTACTTGGACCATCTGTTACTGCGTAGAATAAAGATAAGCGCTACTCCCTCTGGTGGCAATTAGAGTAACTCGAGGTACAGGAATTCAGGTCGATTCTGTTGGCGTATTGCTATGAACCTTGCTATTCTAGTCATATTGCTATCTTTCTAATTTATAGCACTATGGCCATGGTGTTACGTATTCTGTTCCGAGTGTTATAGCAATGTTTGTTATGAATATCGTCATAACAATATTGCTATCACAGAATACAAATATATATTGCTATTATGGACTTCCATAATTGGTGATTTTAGAGCTGACAACACTGTATTTTGAGACTTTAGAACTACAAGGAAGAAGAAAATAACCCTAATTCGTGAGTTTTCTTTATGGTTTCGCTTACATAACCTTTATCTACGGTTTTCTTTATTCATGTAAACATCGACATAAAAAATGTTAGGAAACGAGACGAGACAAATTGACCAACAATCAATTTCGTGGATACCAATAAAATATTGGTTAACAGAAATCGAATGCAGCAATTTTATTCAGGCGTTAATAATTCGATAAACTTTTTGGTTGGCACCTCAAAGGGATTGCTGTTGTTGAAATGATTAGAATAATCATCTCAGCTGTTGCCTACTATGCCTGTATCTTAGTCTAAGAATTTTCCTTGAAATTAAATAATATTCTAGAGAACCTTGAACACATTTCCATTAGCATATACTTTTTTTATTCATGTGAATATCGACTTATTCGAAAATGTTACGAAAGAGAGAAACCGATTAAAGTCAAATTGACCAATTTCCTGGATACCGATAGAATTTTGGTTTCCAGATATCAAATGCAGCAATTTTAGGCAGGCGTTAATGATTCGAAATTCGATGAACTTTTCTGTTGGGAATTCAAAGGAATGGCTGTTGTTGAGATCATTAGAATAATCAGGTCAGCTGTTGCTTACTATAACGGTATTTTAGTCTAGGAATTTTCCTTAAAATTAAATATTCTAGAGAACCTTGAACAAATTTCTATTAGCTTATTCTTCCCTTTCTTCAATATTTTCGAATTCTTGGAAGAAATAATACTGAAACAAATGGATCTTTGTGAGATTCCCTTTCTATTATGTATGTATTTCATACACCTGAAATACCAATGTTATTATAGGTCTATGATGTATTTATTAAAGATAGGAATTGGTTTAATGGAGAAAAAAGAGCTCCAGTAATAATGAAGTAACATAATCAGAAGGACGAATATCTGTCGATAGATCAACAAATATTCCACCTTGATCAGAGGTAATCATCCAATCAACCAAAACATCTACACCGAAGAAGCGGATCCAAGGAGAATGACTTCAGCTGTTTCACAGTTATTACTGATCGTCAGGTCAACTTGTATAAAACCGCTGACGCTGAGGGAATCTGGATACTTGTCACCTTTCAGGTGGACCGCTGCAGTATAACTACGTATAGCGCGCCATCTTCCAGGAGCATCTTGCGAATCCCACCCTCGAGTGCAGAATAATTTGATCGATTTGCATGACGTTCATCCTTTAAGGACGGTATTATAAAACTTAACTGTAAGTTATTAGGTCGCTGTATCTGCGATATTGCGGATTTACAAACACCGTTACGTCATTGGAAACACTCGGTTCATGTGGATTCCCACAAGACGAAAACGTCCAACATCTAGCAAAGATAGGGAATATTTCACCTTGATCAGAGCTAATCATCCAATCAACCAAAACATCTACACCGAAGAAGCGGATCCAAGGATGTTAGATGTTGGACTTTTCGCCTTGTGGGAATCCACATGAACCTAGTGTTTCCAATTTCGTGACGGTGTTTGTAAATTTGCAATATGGCAGATTCAGCAACCTGATGCGACTAAAGGATGAACGTCATGCACATCGAACAAAGTATTCTGCACTCGAGGGTGGGATTCGGAGGATGCTCCTGGAAGATGGCGAGCTTTACGTAGTTATACTGCAGCGGTCCATCTGAAAGGTCACAAGTATCGATATTCCCTAAGCGGTTTTATAAGAGGTAAGTTGACCTGACGATCAGTAATAACTGTGAAACAGCAGTGGTCATTCTCCTTGAATCCGCTTCTTCATTCGTCCTTATGGATTATGTTATTTTATTATTACTGGAGCTCTTTCTTCTCCATTTAACCAATTTCAATCTTTGTTAGAACTCTTTGAACTGGTTCAATAATATGACCCGTTCAATGAGTTCTTTATTTTCTGTGAAATTCCAACTCTTGATAGGTCGCAGTCTGACTTAAAGTAAGGATGATGCTTGTTCTGTAGTCGTAATTTCCAAATATCGCCATCTTCAGTGGAAGTTATCGTGTTTACGGCCGTTAGGCCCAACGTAAACATAATAACTTCCGGAAGAAACGACTTTGAAACTCGATATTCATAAAGTGGGTTTGGGGTTCAATCACGATGAAGGTCGAATTCGTGAATGGGTAAAATCCGCCCAATGATTCCGCAGACAAACCCATTCAAAATTTGATTTTTCCAATATTTTCAAAAAAACAGATTAGATCGAATTGAAATCCATTACTTTATCGAAAAACCTAGAAAGCACTGCCGTGAAGACAGCAGCTTTTGCGCGCATGTTCAAATTCATTGCTAAAAAAGCGGTCATCTCCATTGAATATTCGCGCAAAAGCTGCTGCCTCCACGGTAGTGCTTTTATAGGTTTTTTGAACTAGATTTCACAAGTTAAAATGTTGGAACTTTGCTACAACAATAATGAATCAAAATATTTAGGTACATTTTCCTCAATATAATTCTTGATTTTTACATGTCTTTCATCCTTTTTCCTTTTCGAATCAAATATTGAGAATTCTTCATCACTATAGCAGAAATATCAAGTTTATAACCTACTCTTCACAGCGGGAATAATGCCGCATTCATAATAATGATCTTCGGTAAAAATATGTGCAGAAATAGCAAATAACTAACTACCAAAGAATGATAGGATATCTTCAAAATAAATGAAATAATTGATTTCTCTTAATTTCTGTACATTATGATATAGTTTATAGTTTGGTAAGGGGTTACATTCCACTGCGATTTCCAGGTCTATTGTGGCCCTCCGTCAGAGCTGTTTTCGCATTGCGCTACCTACAGCTCGCCCTCCAGCTTTACAGCTCTACCATCACCCTCCAATGTTTTTCCTGGCCGCAGAAATGAATGTGAGGGCTTCAAGGAGGCTTACATCATGATATAAAGTGCTCGATATCAATCTTTACAATAAAAAATCTAGAGAAGCACTGACGTGAAGTCAGCAGCTTTTACGCGCTTGTTCACATTGCGAAATGGCGACTTGGAAATTTCAATGAAATTTAAATGAGATATGAAAATATTCAAAAACAAAGTTTTTTTTCAAATTTTTTTCATCGATAATTCTTCTTATTAATTGATACTGTCCATCTTCCAACCAAGTTTCATTCCGATCAGATAAATATTTTTCGAGTTACAGAAACCATTCGGCAGATTTGGCCCATTAACGAACTCAACTATTTAGGATCAAAATCTAACCTGAAAAGACTCTAGGTCTTTTCTTTGGGAAGTTACAGCATACAAGGCCGGACTGACAGAATTAAATTTGACCACAGATTCTTCTTCAGGGAGTTCAACCCAATCGTTTAAGACCATTTTCGGCTCGAAATTCGAAAATTACATCGTGACGAAATGATAACGCGCTGTTCCCGAGAACAAGCGCGTGAAAGCGAATGATTAGTAAACTTTCGATAGATCTGATGACGTCGCGTCAATCTTATTTTCATCGATCGATCGATTTCATCGCTTCATAACTCCGATATTTTCGATGAAATATTGAATATTATCGCCAGAAAGTGCTACTTATGATTCCGAAAAGGTTCGAAGGGGATTTGTGATCTATAAAAGGGAAGTGATGAAAGGTTTTTATGATGGAAAATGTGAAATTTTGGAACTCTGGAGGCCCATATCTTCGAAACTAAGTGATAGCACCATGTTTCGATTGCAAATTTATTTTCAGGAGACCGTATTGAATATAAACAAGCCAAAAACCGGATCAATGTCTGCTGGACTCCGAAATTTAAAGGTTTACCGTTTATGATCCTCAGAGACTTAATACTTCTCATGATGTAAAAAACATCATGATACCTCAGTAGAGTATATATGAAAATGATATTTTTCTATTCAGTCCATAGATTGATTCAGTGATAGGATTCAGTGTCAGTCTATTGTCTATTCTGTGTTCATAAGTATTCTGTGATCTATGAGTGACACAGCGTTTGTCTGATCGGCTAAAAAGTTTGTTTAGTCCTTAATTCAAGAATTTCTATTCCAAAATGTTTCGAAATCAATATGATAGTGATGTGACTGTATGGAGTCCTCAAGGAAGACTTCATCAAGTCGAATATGCAATGGAAGCAGTTAATCAAGGGTCTGCCACTGTGGGTTTGAAAAGTGAGACTCATGCAGTTCTTATTGCTTTGAAAAGAGCTTCATCCGAATTGTCTGCCTATCAGAAAAAAATAATCAATATTGATGATCATATTGGAATAACAATTTCCGGCCTTACAGCAGATGCTAGAATTCTTAGTCGTTACATGAGGACGGAATGCTTGAATTATAAATATTCACATGACACATACTTGCCTTTGAGTAGATTGATAAATCATTTGGGTAATAAAATGCAAATTTGCACACAACGGTATGATAGAAGACCCTATGGTGTTGGCTTGTTGGTAGCTGGCTATGATGACCAAGGTTCTCATATTTTCCAGACTTGCCCATCCGCCAATTTTTATGATTGTAAAGCTATGTCAATAGGTGCAAGATCCCAGTCTGCAAGAACATATCTAGAAAAACATTTAGATGCATTTCACACAGCACCTGTGGAGGAATTGATCAAACATGGACTCCGAGCTCTAAGAGATACATTGCCACCTGAAAATGATTTGAACAATAAGAATGTTTCAATTGGATTTGTTGGTAAAGGCCAAAAATTCAAAATTCTGAATGAAAATGAGATATCTTCGTTCCTAGCACTCATCGCTGGTAATTATCTTATTTTACTTTTTTCCTAAAAGAAAACTATTATAGTATGTAATATCTAAACTATTGAAGTATTGCATTTTTCGGTTTTTACAAAGATAAAAATATATTCTGAACTGCTCATGGTGATTTGCATCTTGAGGGTTAGGGTTATTGAGGTTCTTATGAGATGGCAATAGTGAAATTTTCTACACAAAGCTACCATCCAACAGGACCCAAAACTCTTTCAGTGTCAATACAAGACTGGTTGTGTATTTGATTGGTAAAATGGTGAAACTGCATTATATGTATTCCTTGAAAAATTTTCCTGTTTGTAGATGCTATGAACAGTTGTATGAGTATAAATCTCAGACCTATAATAATATATATTATTCTATGCTTATGGTATGAATAGCTCAGGTCAAGATGGAATATTTTATTGATGAATATTTGTCCTTGAATTTATGTATTCTGAAATATGCCCGACTTGATAAATATATTATTTATAATTTCATTTTAGGTGAAGAACGCAGGGGTGGAGGAACTGGGGCAGGTACGGTACCTAGTGCTGCTCATGAGGACCCAGCGGGGGACGAACCTCCGAAAGATCCATCACCAGCAGTAGCGATGGACACAGAATAAATGAAATTATTTTAAATTCAGTTCTGTACACAACATACTTTGTGAAGTATGTTTTCCTCCTCCCTTCTACTCATACTGGATATTTGCTGTGACTGCTTCATTTTGAGGTGAAAATTCGTCATTTTTGAAGCAGTCACAGCAAAAATATGAAACTGAATTTCTATATTGTATAAGCTGCAAAGTAAATAAATTTTTCATGTTTATATTGTTTAATTGGATTCAATAGCAATTGATAGTGAATATGAAAGCTTTTTGTCTAACATGATATATTTTGTATGGTTCCTTCATTCTACCATCAAAATACATTTTGTTTCAATTTTCCAAACTTTTTTTCTTATTTTCTCAAGTATCCTAGTTCTCTCACTATTTTGAAGTTGATAAAATTCACTGTTAAATTTTTGTATGGTGAGAGTGGTTCATTAAGAGTATCTCTCAATCTTGATCACTTTCATGGAACACAATGAAAACCATCTCAGTAACAGTCGTGCTTTTACTTTTTATTTAAAGGGGTGCCTCTGCTAACTAATCTAAAGTTAGCAGTGCCATACTACACTATGCATCGAATTCAATCACGATGGTTATAAATATTTGTCGAAGACCATCTAACGTGAAAAAAATCATTTTATAGCTTCTTTCACATATTATATACAGGGTCTTTCACGAGGAACCTCACCCATATTTATACGGGAAACTACTGAACGTATTTTCATGAAATTCAGCACTTATAAGTATTTCACGATGCTGATGAAATCTAAAATATTTTCAAGGCATGAGCACCTCCGGTTTTTCCGGAAATGACGTCAACTTCCGTTTTTCAAATTAGAACACCATTTTTTTATTGCAGAAATAGATTCCTTAGAAAATTTCAATTTATTTTGATGTAACATTTTTCAGTTTTGGTTGGAAAATTCTCTCTGAGCGGGAAAATTCGAAAAAAAAATCGAAAATAGAGCTCCGCTGAAACAAGAATAACTTCGAGGTTTTTGGATGGAAAATTTTAATTTTTGGGATTTTTCAAGATGTATCCACTTTAAAAATCGAAATCGCGATTCATGATACAGGGGGTGAAAAAATCGCTTTCAAAGTTAGGGATGACAAAATCGTGAAAAATCAATTTTTTCAAATTAGAACCCCATTTTTTTATGGCAGATATTGAATCTACGTTAAAAAATAATGTGAGTGTATGCATCACACCCTTGCCCTAAAGTGGATATTTTCTGAGTTAATCACAAAAAACTGTTTTTCGTCTTGAATTTTCAGCTATTTCTTTTCCCTTCACGCCAAAAAGATGACATTTTCAGGAACTGTTACTTAAACCATGTTTTAGATTTTACTACCCTAATATGCAAGAGAAAAAAGTTACAGGTTGTTCCTAAATAGATGGCGAATTTGGATTCGAATTTGTATCGGAAACCTCTTTATTTCAACTAATCGGCCATCGGTTTTCTCTCCAGTGATAAATAAATAATTCCTTATGAACCATATGCAGAAACTTACCATGTTTTACATTATTTTTTTTTAATGATAGATATCATTAATTACATCTGCCAAATTCCTCTTTATTCAGTAGCATTTTGTGTTTACTATTAATTTGGTGATAATTCGTATTAAGTTATAAAATCGATCACTTTGCCTAATTTTACCAATGAAGGTTATTTAAATCTCATTCTACTTCATGGAGAATGTAATAAAGTTGTAGATAGAACGATTCGACTGTTCATTGAGAGGTTTCCTGACCGACCCAGACCAACGAGAGATACCATTAACAGAACCATGACAAACTTGAGAAATGTCGGATCTTTCGTTAAGAAAACTACACACAGAGGAAAAAGTGTAGTAGAAGATGAGAACAACGAAATTACAGTTCTTGCATATTTTCGTGTGAATCCTCAAAATTCTCTCAAAGATGCCGAGATTGATCTGGGATTATCTCAATCGAGTGTTTGGAGAATATTAAAAAAACATAAAATGCACCCATATAAATTCAATAGGGTACAGCATTTGAAGGAAACTGATTTCGTCAGGAGAACAGAGTTTTGCGAAGCTATGATGATTCGATTTCAAGAGAATGAAAACTTTTTGGACTGTATAATTTGGACAGATGAATCTAAATTCACAAAGAATGGTTCTTTCAATAGGCATAACAGTCATTATTGGGATGAAGAGAACAACCACCACTTCAGACAATGGAACTTTCAAGAGACCTGGAGTTTCAATGTTTTTTGCGCCATCAAAAATAATGCAATTCTCGATGTTCACATTTATGATGGGACTTTAACTGGTAAGATAGAACACTACACATGTTTGCATTATTTAAAGAATGTTCTCCCTTAGGAGATAGATATTCTGACATATTGACTCAAATAATTGAGCCGCTAGTACAGAACCATAATGACTTATGGCATTGTATAAATAAAATAAATTATACAATGCTTATGGTATCAACAAGATGGCGCGCCTCCACACAATTCACTCAATGTGTCAAATATCCTCTACAGGCTATTTGAAGATCGATGGTTGGCGAACAATGGTCCACATCTTTGGCCACCACGTTCTCCCGATTTAACTCCTTTAGACTATATTATGTTTGGGGTAGGATAAAAAATATTGTCTACTCAACTCCCCTGACTTATAAAGAGGACTGCATAGAACGAGTCAGAAATGCGTTCAGGTTTGTTTAGATTTTTAGATTCATAGTTTTGAAACTCAATTTGGTTTTTAAACACTTTTGCAGATCTCTTCCTCCCGATGAAATAAGAAGAGCAACGCACGAAGCATTCCTGAGACGTATAAATAAATGTCTAGAAATTAACGGTCAAAACTTTGAGCATCTTCTCTAGTTATAACTGCGAGAGTTTGCCATGGTTCTCCTAATAGTAACTTGAAGTCGGTTTCAAGAAGGGGTGAAAAATCTACAGCATGGTTCAAATAACAGTTCCTGAAAATTTCATCTTTTTGGCGTGAAGGGAAAAGAAAAAGCTGAAAATTCAAGACGAAAAACAGTTTTTTGTGAATAACCCAGAAAATATCCATTTTAGGGCAAGGGTGTGATGCTTACATTCACATTATTTTTTAACGTAGATTCAATATCTGCCATAAAAAATGGGGTTCTAATTTGAAAAAATTGATTTTTCACGATTTTGTCATCCCTAACTTTGAAAGCGATTTTTTCACCCCCTGTATCATGAATCGCGATTTCGATTTTTAAAGTGGATACATCAATCTTACATCTTGAAAAACCCCAAAAATGAAAATTTTCCATCCAAAAACCTCGAAGTTATTCTTGTTTCAGCGGAGCTCTATTTACGATTTTCTTTTTGAATTTTCCCGCTCAGAGAGAATTTTCCAACCAAAACTGAAAAATGTTACATCAAAATAAATTGAAATTTTCTAAGGAATCTATTTCTGCAATAAAAAAATGGTGTTCTAATTTGAAAAACGGAAGTTGACGTCATTTCCGGAAAAACCGGAGGTGCTCATGCCTTGAAAATATTTTAGATTTCATCAGCATCGTGAAATACTTATAAGTGCTGAATTTCATGAAAATACGTTCAGTAGTTTCCCATATAAATATGGGTGAGGTTCCTCGTGAAAGACCCTGTATAGATATGGTGAAGGAATAGATGTTTAAGCGGATCAATGAAACATGAATATTGGAGTATGTTAAGTTTTCCAGAGTTTGAAATTGGAGTATACGAACCTCTTGAATCAAGTGTTAGTGCAGCGAATTTCAAAAGGAACTTTGATTTTGCTATAATTATATAGATTCATTAAATTCTTGATTCTCCGTAGAAGATAAGGAAATCGTTTAGCTTTAGCATCCAATGCAACATCTTTATGTGTTAGGTCAGTGTGAACGGGAAGTCCGTGAAATCTAAACGGTATCATAAAGTATCATATTTCATTGATAATGCCGAACAAATAAGAGGCATTTTGACTAACCATGAGGTTGCCATCCGTCCGGGTTTCCCCGGTTTTGTCCTAGTTTAGAGAGCGTCCGGGGCAGTCTTCATTCGTAGCCCGGGTTTAAAAATTTAAAGATAATTATAATTTCGTTTGAAGAGTTCCCTTGAAGACAGAATACTAAAATGATCTCTGTACTTCTAAGATTTTCGATTAAAAATTATTATTATTAAATAATTGAAGTTTGTTAGGTTCAATATTCGAATAAGGTTCGAAAATTCTGGAACTTACTAGAAAATCTGGTGACCAATGAGAGGGGTTTTTGACGGAAATTTTGCTAGTGTAGCCCCTTTCCAAAACCGAAGTTATAAGAGCCCGTTTGCAACCGATTAGAAGCATTCTAGTTTTGAGTCGGCAACTTGTCTTCGAAATCATCATTGAAAACTATCCGCCGCTATTCACTATATAAATTACGCGAATCAGTAAGATTTTGTCTCTCTTTGTGTATACGACGGTGTCTAAAGTCTTGGAAGTGTTAATAGGGATTCCGGGCGGCACGTATTTGGCTTGGCTGCCCGTTAGATAACGACTTATATTTGGCCGTCCCCGAGGTGGCTGTCCAACACAGTCTTGACAAGTTTGAGCCCTTTTTCAGTCACTGGTTCTTGTCCTTTTCAGGATTAACTTCGTGTCTGAAGGTGGTTCTCCCCGAGCATTGACTAGCAGACCCGTAACCGGTCATATCGCGCCGGTTGTGTGGATTCCGAGGGATACTTATTTGGCTTGGCTGAATGTGGAGTATCGACTTATGTTTGGCCGTCCCCGAGGTGGTTGCCCAACACAGGCCTGACAAATTTGACTCCTGTTGCCTTTTAGTTCACTGGTCTTGTCCTTTTCAGCATTGACTTAGTGTCTAAGGGCGGTTTCCCGGTATTCAATTCTTGGGAATTCATTTACATCTGAAATTCCGCAGACATATCTATCCGAGGTGTGCCCGTTGAAGATCTGATCTGGAATGCCAGTCCGTATCACGGACCCTATAGTATCGTTTTGCTCGACCATTTACACTATATAACTACATTGGGCGCTCTCATATATTTTTTTTTCGCTCTAACCTCACACCGTCTGTGCTTATACACCCTTCTGCTCATAAATCATTACTATTATCGCTCGGATCATTCTATTCAACTCCGTTCGATACCGTTTAGTTTTCCTGTACACATAATTACATTGCTAAAGCCTACCATACATGTCATATAAATTATCGACTATTCTAATTTCTGTGATTGTATTTGCTTTCATATATATTTCTGAGATTGACACTGATATACATTCATATTCAGTTTGATAGATTGCTGGTCATTTTGGTGTTGCTCATTATATTGTTGTAATTTTCCTGACACTGCTTGGACACTGCACTTCTGTTTGGACACTGCACTTCTGTTTGGACACGGCACTTCTGTTTGGACACTGCCTTTCAGTGTCGGTGTATATAATTCGTAAATATTGTAATAAAGTTGTACAAATATTCTGAGTGTTTTCCTGCTACCGCTGTACACTGTCAGTGCAGTTTGAGAAGGAACAAATACTGATCAATCGCTACCACCTTAAATTAAACTGAACCCTTCTCCAACGTTTTAAGAGCTATACCCAAAGGTGATATTACCAGTAAGCGATTCTGTAAAAAAATTGCAAACTTTCAAAACCAATTGTAACTGATGGCGCCCGAAAGAGTTGTGGAAAGATTGACAACACAGGTTACTCCGTCACCGAAAAAGGTCGTCACAAATTTGGGCCCGAGCAGGAACGTGATCCTTTCGACAGCGATCCGTTAAGCCTGAAAAACAAGAATTGTTAAGCCTGAAATTGGAGTGAACAGGTTGAGAGCCGAAGAGTTGATTTGGGAACTCGAGGCTCGTGGATGCCAGGCCTGCAAGACCTTACACGACAACAGAGCCGAACTCCATAAGGTGCTGGCCCAGAATATGCCGTACCAGAGCATACCTAGTTGATAGTTGATAGTTGGTAAGGGGTTACGTTCCACTGCGACCTTAAGGTCTATTGTGCCCCCTTGTCAGAGCTGTTTTCGCAACCTACAGCTCGCCCTCCAGCTCAAGAGCTCTGATGAATTCTAATATCTGTGAGGGCTTCAAGGAGGCTAAGTTCTCATTCCTCCTATAATGCTCCTGTCCAAGGTATCTTTTGCGCAGGCTCACAATGGCGAGGCATTCTGTGATCAGGTGAACAGGGGTTTCCTCCTCCTTCCCACAAAATCTGCACACGTCAGTTTCTGATAAGCCCATTCTCATCATGTGCTTCCTTAGGCGACAGTGTCCTGTGAGGAAACCAGTGAGGAGGCGTAACTTATTCTTACTGAGATCCAGATGATTTTTGGATCTAGCAATTTCAAAGTTCCGAAGGAACTTTTTAGAGTGTTCCATTCCTGGAGAATTCCTCCACAGTGCCCCTATTTCATTTTCTTCTTTCTCCAAAAACTCTTTCTTATAGGTACATTTGCCTATACCACAGAAAGGTTCTGGGCCAGTAGGTAGCGTTTGTGCTCCCTTTCTGGCTAGAGTGTTGGCCTCTTCATTTCCTTTGATTCCTGAGTGCCCAGGAACCCAGACTAAGGAGACCTTGTTATTCTTGCCTACTTCATTGAGTTTCCTTCGGCACTCCCATATCAGCTTTGAGTCGATGACATAGGAGTTCAGTGCTTTAATAGCAGCCTGACTATCAGAATGGATCACTATGTCACACCCTTGATAGTTTCTTTCCAGGTTTATGTCTATGCATCTTTTGATAGCAAGTATTTCTGCCTGAAAAACACTTGAGTAGGAGCCTAGCGATAGTGTACATTTGGTTCTAGGCCCGTATACTCCAGCGCCGGCCCCCGTCGTGGTTTTAGAACCATCTGTATACCATTTAACGGTATTTACTTTGAGTTTTTGGGTAGTATATTCCTTTTCCCATTATTCCCTTTTACATAGCATTGAGTCAAAGTTCTTCTCGATGCTTACTTTTTTAATCATAACATCACTAGGTAGGTTCGCTAATGAGATGTACTTGTTCAGGGAGGACCAGGCTCTCTGACTTTTGATTCTCTCATTCCCTGTACCTTCCCTAGAGATTCTAAGGATAGCTTCATGGGCTACCCTCCTGATCACTAGATGTAGAGGGCTGAGATCTATGATGACCTCAAGTGCTCTAGTCGGGCATGTTCTCATAGCCCCAGTGATGCAAACACAGGCAAGCCTTTGTACCTTGTCGAGTATTTTCCTCGTGCTTGTCTGCCCTGCTTTAGCAAACCAAACTACTGCCTCGTATGTTATTATCGGTCTTACAATCATGATGTACATCCATCTCAGTATTTTAGGGTTACACCCCCAAGTTTTTCCGGATAGTCTTTTGCACACCATTAAAGCCCTTATCGCTTTACTAGCAGTAATTTTAACATGCTCATTCCACAGAAGCTTACTATCTAGGGTGATTCCCAGATATTTGACTTCAGACTTCCATCCTACAACAACTCCATTTACCGAAATGGACTTCATAGCTGGAAGGTTTCTCTTCCGAGTAAAGGGAATTACTGTAGTCTTTGCTGGGTTGATTTTGAGACCCACTGAAAAGCACCACTGCTCAATAATTCTGAGGCCCCTCTGCAACACTGCCCACCAATGTCTCAGCTGTCCTCGTCGAGAGCACCTTACACAACCATTTTATAATGGTATCGTTTACTCCTCGCCTTACAAGTGCCTCTTTGACAGATACATGTGTTGTGTTGTCAAAGGCCCCAGATATATCTAGGAAAGCGCACAATGCGATTTCTTTGTTGTTCAGAGACTTCTGGATGCCTTCAGTCAGCCCATACAGAGCAGTTTCCGTAGAACGCCCTGCCCTGTACGCATGCTGACAGTTGTGAAGTGGCTTCTTCTCCAGATTCTCCGTTCTTATGTAGTTATCTACTACCTTCTCCATCGTTTTGAGCAAAAACGAAGTTAGGCAAATGGGCCTAAAGGATCTGGGATCAGTCCAGTCTTTTTTTCCTGTTTTTGGGATAAAGGTTACTTTTGCCCTTTTCCAATTATCAGGTACTTGACCCAGTGCTAAGCTGCTTCTTGTGATTTTCAGCAGATGGGGAAGAATTCCTTCCGCTCCCTTCTGCAGGAGTACAGGAAACACACCATCTACTCCTGGTGATTTATACGGCTGAAAAGTACTAATTGCCCATTCCAGTCGTTGTCTTGTAAATATCTTTCTAGCAATATTCCAATCATCCTTGCCGGATTTTTTGGTGAACTCGGTTGCTGTTTCAATACTGCTTATGGGTTCACTACCTGGAAAATGTGTTTTGAGAAGAAGAATCGATCGTTCTTCTTCTCCTAGCATACCTAGGAATACAGAGGAAGAATTTGACCCTGCCGATTAGATTCTGGGAGGCTTGATTGAGGAGGTCCGTGAGTTTGATGATGAAAACGCCGTAAACGAAGACGACCGTATCCGGAGTCGAATGATTCATGTCCGAAAACGACAAAGTCGGAAACAGCCGTCAATACTGGAGGAAAATTATAGGTTGGACGACCTGGAAGGCATCCTGAAACAAACGTTGGATATGTTAAAGGACACGAGGATTCTGGCCGAGGCGAGCCGGGTCCTGCAAACCCCAGTAGGAGAACTTAACCGAGGAGTTTTGTAACGTTACAAAACGCCCCACTGTCGATTTCATTTTTAATCGCGAAAAAAACTACACTATTAATTTCAATTTCAATCAAAACGCCTTACTGCGATCCTAATATCAATCGCTAAAGAACGATCTCTGCGTTAGCGGTTGAGTTTGCGTTTCGCATGAGCGACCGTTCGAAACCGGTCCGGATGATGGAGATATCTTTCTTTTTGGTGCGGAGAAGGTGAAGCTTCAACACCTTGCTAGAGTTTAGCGAATTAACGTACCTCGTAATCCATAAAAATCGTGGAATTTTGAAGTTTTATTGTTTCTTATAAGACGTCTATTCAAAAAAAGATAAGTACCTACTTCGTATATGCCGATCAATAGTTTTTGCTTTTGTACATGCCAAATGTTTCTTTGTGTTATATTGAGAATTTGATTTCTTGTCTCATTCTTATGATCAAATAACGTGCTCTTATTACCGAGTTCTAGATATTTCATCTCATATTTATTACCTTGTAAATTATTTCAATAATGTATAGAGTCACTGGGAATGAGATCAGGTGTTACATGCACTATCTTATAGATTTGAAATTTGCAGTCTTAGTACCGGAGCTAACGCTTACTGGATTATCTTAGTACCGCATTTAAGTCTTACTGGAATATCTCTTGGTACCGGAGCTGATTATTGCTGAAATACCTTTGTACCGAAACTTATTATTACTGGAATATCTTCGTTCTGGAGTCAAATTGGACAACTTCCCTAGTTATGGAATATCTTAATACTGGACTTCACTTTGGATGGGTGCTCTAAAAACCAGACGACCTGCTTAGTACCTACATTTTGGAAAATCATACCGCCGGATCCTTTACCACACACCATCACACCTACCATTAAGATAAGTGCTTTTCGAATCCCGGATCTCAGATTCACTGTAAATTTTGTATTTGTAAATAGCAATTTTAATTGTGAAGTTGAAATAAATAGATGTAGAGTAAGAGGTTGCATCTTTATCATTGAGTTAACGACGGAGGATAATTTCAGGAGTAAAATTTGATTTTACTGGCACTTTTAGGAACATTTTAATCAGGTAAGATGTTTCATGTGCGGACGAACAAATTGACTAGAGATAATCACTGAACTAGTTTAACGGGCAAGCAAGTCTATTTGGTTTCAGTTGATCCTTCCGTCGTGACCGAGGTCTCCCCCCAGGAGCATGTATTTGACTTGAAATCCTTTGACGAACCAATAGCGCAATAGAGGAACAGCAGACCGTTGGAACCGTTCGACTGGAAAATACATGTCCTGATAACCGCAGCTAGACTGTTTCAGGCCAACAGCAAGGAACCCAGAAGACCGAGTTAACCGTGGATTTCCCCAACGTATGCGAGAGAGAGCCTGCGAAGCCGTCCGACGACGCCTGAACCTGACCAGCCCCCTTGGAAAACGAACTCGTAGGGCCAGACCCACCGTAGCTGAATCAACCCGAAGGATTTCATTCCCATGTCTGGATCCCGAAGAATTAGCTGATTCCGTCCCATCCAGTCCAGTACAAAGTCTGCCTAGGCTGGAACCGTCCGTCGAGGACGGTACCATAGAGGCAGCAACAAACCACTTCCGTCCGAGAAAACAGAGTTCAAAAGAACCAAACCGACCGAAACCGAACCGTTCAGAAGAACTACCCTGACTGAATTAGTACCATTGTACCGCAACGAACAGGGCAAAGCCACGCCCGGACCGAACTGCCGCAGATACCGCTGCATCGCTCGACCGTCCGTACATACCTGTTTACAAATGGAACATCCACTTCGATGGGACCTCCAGTGTGAATACGTTCCTGAAGGAGGTCGAACAACTGGCCGAAACCCGAAAAGTGACTCACCAACACCTATTCCAGTCAATTTTCGAACTGCTGAGGAATAACGGAAGGGATTGGTACATCCCCAGGCGAGGCGCATTCCAGGATTGGGAAGACTTCAAGAACCAGTTAAGAGAAGCGTTCTTGCCTTTAGATTACGAAGAGACCCTGCTGAAAGAGATCAGGAGACGTACGCAGATGGAGAGAAGCTGCTGCTATTCGTCACTAAAATGCAGTTTTTGAAGTTGATAACGAGAAGACCGTCCGAACCAGAACAAGTAATCATGATCAGAAAGCGCCTGGTACGGTGAACGAAGTCACCGTTTAAGACGCATATCCGTTGCCGCACATAGCTGGAATCCTTGACAAATTGAGGAGAGCAAAGAATGTTTCGACATTGGATTTGAAGCAAGGATATTGGCAGGTTCTTTCCGACGAAAGAAGACCCGTCCCCGCCTTCATCGCCCTTCCTGGGCGAGGTTTCTTTCAGTTTAAAGTGATGCCGTTCGGTCTAAACTCCGCCGAAGCCACGCTCCAGCGAGGCCTAGACCGTGTTATAGGCCCGGAAATGGACCCGATAGCGTTTGCATATCTAGACGATGTTGTGGCGTTGGCGGAAACGATTGAGGAGCACCTATCAAACCTGAGGGCCGTAATTCGTCGTCTCCGGGAGTCCAACCTCAAGTTTGACCAGGATAAATGCGAGTTCGTCCGGAGCTCGCTCAAGTACCTAGGCCATGTCGCGACCAAGGATGGAATAGCCACCGATCCAAAGAAGATAGCCACAATATAGAATCCATGATACCGCTGAGAACCGTCCGTCAACTGCGCCAATTCCTGGGAGTCGCGAATTGGTACCGTAGATGCGTGGAGGGATTCACGAAGATTGCAATACCCCTGACTACGTTGCTGAGGAAGAAGCAACGATGAGTGTGGGCATCCGAGCAGCAAGAAGCATTCGAGGCACTGAAGAAAAGGCACTTTGATTAGGAGCTGCTTTAACGCAGGTGTTAGAAGGCCACGAGCGAGTGATTGCTTATGCGAGCCGTACCCTGAATGACGCTGAAAAGAACTATTCAGTGACCAAGAAGGAGTGTGTAGCCATAGTGTAGGCATTGTATAAAGACAAGTTGTCTTTATACAATGGTGTAGGCTATCAACGATATGCGACCATACTTAGAGGGATACCGTTTCACCGTCGTAACCGACCACATGAGTCTTCGTTGGCTTCAGTCCATTGAATCCCCGGCCGGAAGGATCGCAAGGTGGAGCATATTCTAGCAGCAATACGACTTTGAAATAAAATACCGCAGAGGGGCCTTAAACCGAGTGGCCGACGCCCTATCGCGGGATCCGTTACCGTCTCGAGAGGAGTCTTGTCTAGCTGAAGACGTGGTGCTGTGTCCATGGTATGCGATGAAATAGTTTGCGGTAAGTTACCCACACATTTCCAGCCACGGTTTCTGACGTAGAGACTGTCGATATTGGGATAGAGGGAAGGCATGCATTATTCGTAGACAGTGTTGCCAGATGTAATGAGTGGAATGAAATGAGAGATATCTCGATTCTGCAGCTCAAATTGAACCAATAGTTTGAAAGTTGACTAATGACTTCACCATTCAAGAAAGCAGAAGCCAATGTGATCGATAAAAACAATAGAGTCAACAGAGTATCCGACATAATATTTCCGTTAAACTATGGAAAAAAGAGGTGCCACGTAAACGAAAATTCTGTTCAATAGAGTATAGAATATATGAGCTAAATCAATTAAAAAATTCTTTCGACGGCCGTCGAACTATGACTAATAAATTTAGGATGGATTCCGATGTCGAAAATATAGAGATCGGAAAGAGGTGCTGCGTGAACAAAAATTCTTTTGAATAGAGTATCCAATATATGACTAAATCCATCGAAACATTTTTTTGGATGGTCGTCGAACTATGGAAAAAAATTGGAAATGGAAAAAAAAAGTGAGGATGGATTCTGATGTCGAAAAGATGGTGATCGGAAAGAGGTGCCGCGTAAACAAAAATTGTTTTGAATCGACTCTTCAATATATGAACTGAATCCATCGAAACATTTTTCTGGATGGCCGTCAAACTAAGGAAAAAAAATTGAAAATGGAAAAAAAAGTGAGGATGGATTCTGATGTCGAAAAGACGGTGATCTAAAAGAGGTGCCGCGTAAACAAAAAAGTGAGGATGGATTCTGATGTCGTAAAGATGGTGATGGGAAAGAGGTGCCGAGTAAACGAAAATTATTTTGAATCGACTATTCAATATATGAACTGAATCCATCGAAACGTTTTTTTGGATGGCCGTCAAACTAAGGAAAAAAAAATTGAGAATGGAAAAAAAAGTGAAGATGGATTCTGATGTCGAAAAGATGGTGATCTAAAAGAGGAGCCACGTAAACAAGAATTGTTTTGAATCGACTATTCAATATATGAACTGAATCCATCGAAACATTTTTTTGGATGGCCGTCTAACTAAGGAAAAAAATTCACTTTTTTTTCCATTTTCAATTTTTTTTCCTTAGTTTGACGGCCATCCAGAAAAATGTTTCGATGGATTCAGTTCATGTATTGAATAGTTGATTCAAAACAATTTTTGTTTACGCGGCACCTCTTTTAGATCACCATCTTTTCGACATCAGAATCCATCCTCACTTTTTTTTTCCATTCTCAATTTTTTTTCCCTTAGTTTGACGACCATCCAAAAAAATGTTTCGGTGGATTCAGATCATATATTGAATAGTCCATTCAAAAAATCTTTGTTTACGCGGCACCTCTTTCCGATCATCATCTTTACGACATCAGAATCCATCCTCACTTTTTTCCATTCTCAATTTTTTTTCCCTTAGTTTGACGGCCATCCAAAAAAATGTTTCGATGGATTCAGTTCAAATATTTTATAGTCCATTGAAAACAATTTTTGTTTACGCGGCACCTCTTTCCGATCATCATTTTTTCGACATCAGAATCCATCCTCACTTTTTTTCCATTTTCGATTTTTTTCCTTAGTTTGACGGCCATCCAGAAAAATGTTTCGATGGATTCAGTTCATATATTGAATAGTCGATTCAAAACAATTTTTGTTTACGCGGCACCTCTTTCCGATCACCATCTTTTCGAGATCAGAATCCATCCTCACTTTTTTTTCCATTTTCATTTTTTTCCATAGTTCGACGACCACCCAAAAAAATTTTCCGATGGATTCAGTTCATATATTGGATACTCTATTCAAAAGAATTATTGTTCACGCAGCACCTCTTTCCGATTCCTATCTTTTCGACATCGGAATCCATCCTTAATTTATTAGCCATAGTTCGACGGCCGTCGAAAAAATTTTTTAATTGATTTAGTTCATATATTCTATACTCTATTGAACAGAATTTTCGTTTACGCGGCACCTCTTCTTTCCATAGTTTAACGGAAATCTATATAATATTATATCGGATACTCTATTGACTCTATTGTTTTTATCGATCACTTTGGCTTCTGCTTTCTTGAATGATGAAGTCATTAGTCAACTTTCAAACTATTGGTTCAATTTGAGCTGCAGAATCGAGATATCTCTCATTTCATTCTACTCATTACATCTGGCAACACTGTCTACGAATAATGCATACCTTCCCTCTATCCCAATAACGACAGTCTCTACGTCAGAAACCGTGGCTGGAAATGTGTGGGTAACTTCACGCAAACGATGGAATACCAAGAAGTCACGAGGGATCCGGCTTCCTACCCCGATTACCGGATCGAAGATGGTCAGTTGTACCGTCATTTTTGGGGTAACGATTTTACCGAGCCCGAACTGTGTTCCGACCGAGAACCGTATATCCATACTCCAGGAAAATCACGACGAACCGTTGGCTGGTCACCTTGGTATTGCCAAGACAATATCGGGGTTGGACCAAAATTATTACTGGCCAAGAATGTTTCACGAAGTAGCCAAATACGTGCGAAGATGCAGGCGTTGTCAAGAGTATAAGGTTACCCAACAGAAACCTGCAGGGAAGATGCAGCCGTATACCGTCACTGAACCGTGCAATACCATCAGCACTGATCTGATTAGTCCACTCCCCGTTCGAAGAAGGGTAATACCTTTCTAGTAATGTTCCAGGACCGTTTTACAAATTGGGTGTAGTGCAAGCCCCTCCGGGCCGCCACAGGTAAAGGATAGTTCAAGGTGTTCTACGACCAGGCAGTGCTGAAATTTAGCTGCCCGCAAACCGTATAAAGCGAAAACGGGTCGTAATATGATGGAAGCTTGTTTAAGGGAAACCTCAAAGACCTGAGGATCCGGCATCGATTTACACCCGTGTACTTGCCACAGTGCAACCCGGTGGAGAGGGCAAACCGTGCTATCAAGACGATGATAGCTGAGTTTTGTTAAGGAGACCACTGAAATTGGGATGAACATATAGGAGAACAAGTAGCTCTTTCAGACATAGTCTTCGAAAATGATGTCTTTTGGAACTGCATTGTTAAATTTTAGTCGAAAAAAATTTCCATAGTTTGGTGGTTTGGTAGTTGCTGCACTTGAAGTGCAGCGATAGTGTTGCAGTAACTGTATCGAAACGGACCGTATATGTCCCGCGGAATTGCATCGAAACTGTACAGCTCAAACTGCGTTCGAAGTACAGCCACTATACAGCAGTTGTGGAGGAGCTATGCCTCGTTGTAATGCAGTTTGTGCGTAGTAATAATGCACCAACTGTGCTACTTCGATATGAAGTTTCTAAGCAGCAACAATGCAGCAGAAGCTTGGCTGTATAACGAGACTCACTGCCGAAAAAATAATTATTTTTTAAGAGATTGAATTGAAACTTTACACATTGGTAAAAGAGGGTCTACGAGTTCCAGTTTATTCGGAAATTGCCGAATGATTTTGATTTTCTTATATGATGAGATGTATATATTTTTGCATAGTCGGCATCTATGCTTTACGGTAGAAAAAATTCTGCAATTTTTTCTGTATCTAATTATGGATTACTTTACAAAAAAAATATTCAAATTATTTAATTTTGCACATTTCACCAAAAACTCAGCATGGAATTCAAATATAGAAAAATATACACAACATTCTTTGAAAAAATCGTCCGGCTATTTCCCGTTGAAGCGAAAAAAAAAATAAAATTTTCTATTTACCCTCAGTCGATGAAAGAGAGTCTGTAGTATGCATATGTTTAGAATTTCAATGCGATTGCTTGAAAAATATAGGTTTTTCGGAGGTGAGCCTGATTCCTGAAACATACTGGCTGTCTTAGGAGTCGGGTTAACCCAGTTCATGTTGAGCATATTACGGAATGTGATTCATAGCAAATTCAATTAAATAAAAGGAATATTGCACAAGGAACAAAACTTTGATAGAAAAAACTAGAATATACAGAAATACCGGCGATATCAAACATTTTGAATATAATATATTATTGGGTGACTCTCTCTCGTTCTTTTCTAATTCCTCTAAAATGAGTACATTTTTCTCAATCATTCCGTGATGGTTGTTTCAATATCGGTTGGTGAATCATTTTTGCTCCCTTTGTTTTTGCGAACCGCAACTTAAAGTGAAGAAAAATGAGTTAATAAACAAAAAAAGTTTTACCTCGTGTGAATAAAATACCTAAAATTCCTTCATTGATGTTAGTACTTCGAAATCCAGGTTTCTTTGTTGGCCCTATCCAGTTCAGACCCAGGTTTTTTCTACTATTGTCTATTTATTTCAGTTCCGAAAGAAACGGCATCATCTAAACTGACATAGCCACACACCTAATTTGCCTTATTTCGTTTTTTCGAGAATTTATCATGTCGATACACTTGTTTTTCGCACTTGCAACACAGTCAACTTGAAACAAACAGTCAGTTCAAATAGCTTGAATCAAAAACGACACAAAGAACAAATTTCCGTTACAAAACAGCATGGCCGACGACGACGATTGACAACGGCTCAACCGGCACAGAAAGTCTGTGGTATAGCATCAAACACAGAGACAGCGTTGTCTAATACAGCATTTCGATTTTGTTGTACAAAAGCTGTACAGCAGCTGTATTTAAAAGACTGCATTTTTAGGAAAGCAGTATCACCAATGCAGAGATTGTGCAGTTTCAATACAACATTTTATGTACTGCATTCCGGTGGCACTTGTAATGCAGTAACTGCACAATTGCTGTATTTTGCTGTATCCTGGCCTTCGAGGTGACAGGATGCTCTTTTAAAATATTGATGGAAGATTTCGAACCCCAACGACAACTTGACGGCCAAAAATTTTGAACTGAGTATTGTTTCGTCGTTTGCTACTCACAGACAACATATGTGCTAAATTTCAAGGTGGCAGGATGCTTTATAGAAATATTGCTGAAAGACCCCCATCGCGCCGATCTGACAGCCAGAAATTCGAAATTGAGTATTGTATCGTCGTTTGCTACTTACATACAACATATGTGCCAAATTTCAGGGTTGCGGGATGCTTTATAAGAATATTGCTGAAAGATTTCCAACCCCCGCCATGCCACCCAGACGAATTCGAATCTGAATATTTTTCTGTCATTTGCTATTTACAGATAACATATGTGCCAAATTTCAAGGTGACAAGATGATATATGAAAATATTGCTGAAAGACTTCCACTACCCATCGCGCCACCCTTACGGCCGGAAATTTGAAACTGAGTATTGTTTCGTCGTTTGCTACTCACAGACAACATATGTGCCAAATTTCAAGCTGGAAGGATGCTTTATGAAAATACTGCTGAAAGAACTACTCTCCCCATCGCGCTGCCCTGAAGGCCGGAAATTTGAAACTGAGTATTGTTTCGTCGTATGCTACCTCACAGACAACATATGTGCCGAATTGAAAGGTGAAAGGATGCTTCATTAAATATTGCTGAGAGATTTTCGCCCCCCGCTATGCCACCCTGACGGATGGAAATTTGAAACTGAGTAATGTTTCGTCGTTTGCTACTCACAGACAACATATGTGCCAAATTTCAAGGAGGCAGGAGGCTTTGCGAAAACATTGCTGAAAGAATTCCACTCCCCGCCACGCCGCCCTGACGGCCGGATATTTAAAACTGAGTGTCGTTTCGTCGTTTGCCACTCCCAGACAACATATGTGCCAAATTTCAAGGTGACAGGATGCTTTATTAAAATATTGCTGAAAGAATTCCACCCCCCTCCATGGCGCCCTAACGGCCGAGAATTTGAAATTGAGTATTGTTTCGTCGTTCGCTACTCACAGGCAACATATGTGCCAAATTTAATTATTGACGGCTTTCCTAGAATAGTTGCATTGAGAAGAAGCTAACGGTAAGGGATAATCTGAATTTCAGTACTTTGAATGTTGTTATCAAAATGTTCGTAGAATCAGGGGAAAATTGAGACTTTATGATTTAGTTAAAAGTGTTTATATTGCGGATTATGATGTAATTTCGCACATCGAAACATGGCTTGATACCTCGATTGGCGATGCCGAATTGCAATTCTTAAATTACAACGGTTTCAGAAATGTTAGGTCTAGTCATTCGAGTTCTAAGGAAGGTGGTGGTGTGGTTTTGATTGCAGTTAAGAAGAGGACTTGTTTCTTTCGATTGGGTGTAGCTAATCAGTTGTTGTGTTTAGAACTGCTTATGCTCCCCCAGGTTCTTGTTCTTCGAAAATATTTCAGCTTTATGAGAGTCACTGTGCTAACATAGAACATATTTCGGATAACATGAGGCCTGATAGGATATTTAGAGCTGGGAATTATAATTTGGTTAATGCCGAGTGGCATGATGTCCGCATGGGTACAGGTTCCGATCGGTGTGCTCGTATTATTGGAGACGCTCACATAAGGTACGACATACAAACAGGCACGACAAAGAACACAAGAACGCGAAGAACATATGATTTTCAAACCACGGACTGGATGAAATTTAAGAAAGAAATGGAAAAAAGAACAAAAAAGGAACAGTGGAACATACAGAACGGAGAACAGTTGGAAAGAAGAGTAGATATATTGCAGAAGTTGTGCACTCAAAAAAAAGTTTATTGACGAAACAAAAGACTGGTGGACGGACAAACTACAAAGATCGAGACAGATTCCAAGACAACAGAGAAGAAGAGCGCAACAAGAAACAGATGAAAATGAAAGATGGAGTGGGTGGAATAGATATAAACAGATGAAAAAGCAGTACAAAAAAGATATAAAATCTACAAAATTGGAACATACACAAAAAAGAATAAAAGAAATATGCGAAGAGGACCCGTGGCACAAATTGTAAGAATTCTTAAATAAAAAAGAGCGGCACCAAACACAAATATACAGAAATAAGATAGAAGCTACAGCAAAGACGACAATGACAAAAATACATATTTCCTGGACAAATATTTCCCACAAGACAACGCAGCAACAGACACTGAGGAAATGAAAAAAATAGTAATAGGGAACAGACACCTAACAAAACAAGGGTACTCGATATACAAGTGGTAGAAATAGAGGTAACAATAAAAGGTTTAAAAAAAGAAAAAAGCACAGGAGAAGACAGAATACCGAGCGAAGCTATGGAACACATATTTGTCGTGACAAAACATATACTGACGGACATTTACCATAAATGTATGATATACGGACGATTTTCCAGGGTGTGGAAGAAGGCTAAAATACTATGGATACAAAAAAAGAATGGATCACTGAGGCCAATAAGCCTTCTTCCTGCTCTGGAAGGTGATAGACAGACTGACGAACAAAAGATTGAAACATTGGCTGGAAAACAATAACAGACTGGACAACAGACAATATGGATTCAGAGAGGGACACTCAACGATCGACGCCATTGACCAACAGATACGGACGATACAGACTAATAAGGACAGCGACAAGCACCAATTATTGGTAGCTTTGGACCTGCGGAACGCTTTTAACAGCTCATGGACACCCTACATAAGGAAAGAATTGGAGGCGGCACGGGTACCGGAAGCGATTCGCAGGTTATGCGAAGACTTTTTGACGGATAGGACGATAATGAGTGCACCAGTACCGAGGACAATTAGAAAAGAATGCCCACAAGAATCATGCCTTGGACCAACCCTGTAGCTTCTAGTCATACAGAGTTGATTCAGGAAAATGGACGAGATGAACGAGGCACGGACGAAGCTTCAAGATGAGTTCATAGTGGTAAGAGGGAACTCGGCTAAAGAAATAGAAAATAAATGGAAATATATCTAGGAAGGATGCAAACTATGGGAAAGTGAAAGTGGAGTGAAATATAGCGAAGAAAAGACAGAGACAATGTTTATGTACTATCGACGTAATGTAAGACCACCGGCAATAAAAATAAGAGAAAAAACACTACAAAACAAGGACACGATAAAATAACTATGATTAATGATAGATAGGATATTAAATTTCTTCTACACACGAAGGATATAAGAAACAAAATAGGAAAAACAGCCAGAAAGATACTAGGGACAATGAGTAGGACATATGGGCACAACAAGGAAATAATAAAAGAAATTACAGAAAACGCACTGAAGCCGGCAGCATTATATGCATCGGAATTATGGGGCATAAACGCGGAGCGAACTACACTGAGAAGGTAGACGGACTCGACACAGAGACCCATGCTTCTGCTAATAAATAGAACATAAGCTGGGCACCAACAGTGGCATTACAGGTACTAGCCGGAGTAGACACAAAAGACCGACATAAAGACTGGACAGACAATCGTGAAGAAATAAGAACAATGAGAATAAGGACAACAAACAGAGAACAAAATCAAAGGTTAAAAACAAGGAGACAAAATGTTATGAAGGATTTGCAAGGAACTAGGGACAATGAAGGGGACGGGAACTATATGGACAATGTAGACAGACGGGGATAGACAGACTGGACCTGACATTTAGAGCACAACAATTGGTAACGGGACACGGAAACATGAAAGAATATCTACGGAGGTTTGAATTACAAGAAACAGACGGAAAATTATATGCAACGGACAGAATGAGAATGCACGTTAGAGAACAGATGGGAGATAAGAGAGAAAATAAGTGTCGTAACTCGACAGATTTGTCTCCAGACAATTGGGGAATACGGCCCTGTGCGGCCACTTGCATTGGTTTCACTTTCCGAGCGAGCTAAGGCGATTCGACTTTCAAGTGGTTGGTTATTATAAACACAGACATTTGGGCATGTTAGATTTATTCTTGAGGATATTGGAAAATTCCAGAAAGAAGTCAGTCGGGATCGGAATTCGAAACGATAAGCTTAAGGTCGAAAACGCCGAGGCTCGGCTCAAATATTTAAAATAGGTTTTTTACGTTTTGTTCATAATTTCACACGATTGATTATTTCGTATCGGCACTAGTCTAGTAAGATATTCATTTTACAACTAGGAATCGAATTAAAGTGTGTTTTTCTTTAACCGTTTAGTTTGATTTTGAAAACTTTCGAACCTCCTAGACGCCAGATCCTAACGGTGCGTAGGACTTCGGCGGGGAATTCACAACATTTGGCGACCGTGACAGGACAGTTGTTAAAAAGACAATATAGTAGTGCGTTAAGAAAAATCGTGGAATTCGGTTGAACAACGTAAAGTAGCCCCACGAAAAAGTTTAGTGTGTTTGCGAGTTCAGTTTCTCGGTTGAGTATTTACGAAAGAGTAAAAATGAGCGTTCTCGAAATCACTAAAAAGAATAGGAAGGTACTTCGTATGTGCTTTACCAAATCGGCTAATGACTTAGACGGACATATTAAACAAGTTCCTTTGGACTTGAGTGATGTGGAAATCTCATGGGAGTGTTTCAAGCCCAAGTGGGACAGTTTAAATGTTTGTGATGGTGAAGTCTACAGTTTCATGTTGGAAGACGAAGCTACGGAGGAACACCTGATGGAAGAAATGGAGCAGCGCGAAGTCTACATGAGGCGATTCACAGGTCTGAGATTGAAAGTGGAAAAGCTCATGGAGAAACCTTTGGAGGTGCGCTCGGAAAGTTGTTGTTCGGGTAGGCTAGACCCAAACCAAGGTAGGAGAAAATTCATATTACCCCAAATCAAATTTAAACAATACGACGGCAGCATAAAGGATTGGCTAGGATTCTGGTCACAGTTCAAGAAAATTCATTTAGATGAAGATATTGATAACTGTGATAAGATTGAATACCTTCTGCAGGCCACTGTTGCTAAGAGTCGTGCACGTCAAATTGTTGAGAGTTTTCCTTGCATTGACCAGAATTATGGGAAAATTATTGAATGCATGCGAGCAAGATTTGGGCGGGATGACTTGCAAATTGAATTTTATGTACGAGAATTACTGAAGTTGGTTTTGAATGTACAAACTCACAAAGATAAACAATTCGAATTGTGCAAGTTGTATGATAATATTGAGACCCAAGTCAGGGCACTGGATTCACTAGGAATAAATTCGGATAAGTACTCTGCACTGTTATTTCCACTTATTGAATCATGTTTGCCACAAGAGTTGTTGAGAATTTGGCAAAGATCTCCTTTCAATTCAAGCTTGGACATCTTGCATGAGAATCGTAATACGGCCGGAATCAATGAATGTGAGGCATCATTGGAAAATAGGTTCAAGAACCTCTTACATTTCGTGAGGTCGGAAGTCGAAAATGAAGAAAGGATAGTTTTGGCCAGTGAAGGTTTTGGTTTGACACAATCCGCAGGTGCAGCTGAAATATCTGAAAAGAGACAGGAACTACCTTCAGACTCGAGGAAAATGACTGTCGAGAGTCTATTGAACTCTGAAATCGATAGTGTCAAGTGTGTATTTTGCACTAAAGCACATGCAAGTCAAAAGTGTTTTAAGGCTCAACACATGACTCTTGTGGAAAGAAAATCGATATTGATACAGAAAAAGGCGTGTTTCAAATGTTTGAAATTTGGTCACATGTCTCGTAAATGCAAGACTCGTTGGAATTGCGTTAATTGTGGTGGGGCGCATGTTTCATTAATTTGTCAAGAAGTACAATGTGAAAAGTCCAAAGAGTTCCCGCAAGACACAGGAAATTGTCCCCGAGATATACATAATCCCACGGAGAGGACAATGGAAATGGAAATAGGTAGGAAAGCAAGGATACTTTCCCATGCCACATCGACCTCGAAAAATCGAGGAAGTTTAACCCCCCAACGGCCTCGTGGTGGGAGGGTTTTTTCGAAAAAAAAGGATTCGTTACGTCCTGTTCAACGCTTAAGCCCCTTGGAATGTAACAAATCATCTCATGGGGAGATGGTGCAATCCAAGCGTCACGAGGAGGAGGTCCACGAGAACCGGGAGGAAGGTAGTAATCCGCGAGTGACGCGGGTGAATGAATCCGAATCGAAATGTGCTCCCGGTAGTGATGGTTCTAGAGTAACCCGTAGTGGACGCGTAGTTAAGAGACCACAGAGATTTGACAATTATGTTTAGTTTTAGGAAATATTTGTGAGAAAACGTTCCTAAAGTGAACTTATTTCTCAGGTGGGAGAATGTCGTAACTCGACAGATTTGTCTCCAGACAATTGGGGAATACGGCCCTGTGCGGCCACTTGCATTGGTTTCACTTTCCGAGCGAGCTAAGGCGATTCGACTTTCAAGTGGTTGGTTATTATAAACACAGACATTTGGGCATGTTAGATTTATTCTTGAGGATATTGGAAAATTCCAGAAAGAAGTCAGTCGGGATCGGAATTCGAAACGATAAGCTTAAGGTCGAAAACGCCGAGGCTCGGCTCAAATATTTAAAATAGGTTTTTTACGTTTTGTTCATAATTTCACACGATTGATTATTTCGTATCGGCACTAGTCTAGTAAGATATTCATTTTACAACTAGGAATCGAATTAAAGTGTGTTTTTCTTTAACCGTTTAGTTTGATTTTGAAAACTTTCGAACCTCCTAGACGCCAGATCCTAACGGTGCGTAGGACTTCGGCGGGGAATTCACAACAATAAGGGATAAATACGGAGACCTATCAATAACATTGAAAAAACAACACTGACAACAGTCACGTTGATGAAACTTGGGGAGTAGGCAGATTGAGACCCCGGCGTAAAGTCGACAGTTCTTGAAAATGGCTCCAAAATCGGAGTCGAAACGTCGAACACGACGAAACATTAGACGCGGTCAAATCCGGAATACACACACACACACACATATATTATCCTATTAAATTTCAGGTTGTAAGCAAGTCAGTCGCTTATTCAGATTGTGATCGAATCCAATGGACTAAGTTGCCAAAAATCAGTTTCCATTTTTGCGCGCATGTTCTAGGGGAACAGCGTGCTATCGTTTTGTCCAAATGTCTGTAATTTTGGATGATTGAGCCGAAAATGGTCTCAATCGACTAGGTTGGACTCACTGATGACGAATCCGGTGTCAAAATTTATTCTGTCCGGCTGGCCGGCCGTCCGTAGACACGATAACTGTCGACAGAAGCAAGCTAGCTACTTGAAACTTTCAGGATAGGTTGCGCATCAGAATGCCGCGGTTAAGTTCGTTAATGGGCCAAATCGGTCGAATAGTTTCGGAGTTATAGGCACTTGAAGTTTTGAAGTTATTTATTTTTTATTTCAGAAACTACTCAAGCGATTGGATTCAAACCATCAATCATATCCAAGAAAAATTATACTCACACTTTGACCTTCTAATTTCACAGCAGTGTACTAAATTTCAGTTCGACACGATCATAAGTTTTGGAGATATCTGGAAAAAATATGTCAAATTTCGAGGTTTTCTTCTCGATATCGTTGATTTTTTTGGTATTACTCGAGAAATACTGATTCAGTCCTGATTGAACTTCACAGCTAGTTTTAAGATGCTAAAAGACAACTTTATGCAAAATTTCGTGATAATCGTATTAGAACAATTTGAAAAAAAAAATTTCTATGATTTTCTCATCATATCATCCTTATTAAATTCTGTATGAAACTTCGAACTGTTATTTTCGATGAAGTACTGGATTTCAATTCGATCTGATCTGTATTTTTGGAAATATTGGAACAATAAAATTTTGATTGGGTATATCTACGGAATCATTGGGTGGATTTTACCCATTCACGAATTCGGCCTTCGTAATTGAGGTCCAAACCTTCTCTACAAATATCGAGTTTCTAAGTTGTTTCTTTCGGAAGTTATTGTGTTTACGCAGTCGGCCGTCAGGCTGACCGTAAACACAATAACTTCCGGAAGAAACGACTTAGAAACTCGATATTTGTAGAGTAGGTTTGGGGCTTAATTACGAAGGTCGAATTCGTGAATGGGTAAAATCCGCCCAATGATTCCGTAGATATACCCATTCAAAATTTTATTTTTACAATATGTCCAAAAATACAGATATGATCGAATTGAAATCCAGTAATTTATCAGAAAAAAATTTCAAAACGCACTGCCGTGAAGGCAGCAGCTTTTACGCGCATGTTCAAATTCGTTGCTGAAGCGGTCATCTACATTGAACATGCGCGCAAAAGTTGCTGCCTTCACGGCAGTGCTTTTTGGACTTTTTCTGTTTGATTATGATCGAACTTGAATAGTTCGACTAGAAATCTTTGACGTATGTTGAGACTAATTATCATTTGTATATTTCACTAATATTTTAACACGAACAAGATTTAATTGGATTAAAATTATTTGTGTTAGAGCTAGCTCCTTCAAAATAGCAGCATCAAGAAATGTTTATAATGTTTCCTTGAACGGGTCGAAATACAGGCCAGTTCTAGTTGGGAATTCCGAAACGCAACAAATACGTTTTTGATAACTGGATGTTCCATTTTTCAGATTCATTCCCATGAGAAATGTATTCTTGATAAAATAACATCGAAGACAAATATCTGTCGATAAATCAACAAATATAGATTTATCGACAGATAGTCGTCCTTGTAATTATGTTATTTTGTTATAACTGGAGCTCTTTCTTTTCCATCAAACCAATTCCTATCTTTGTTAGATGTTGGACGTTTTTGTCTTGTGGGAATCCACATGAACCGAGTGTTTTCAATGTCGTGACGGTGTTCGTAAATATGCAATATCGCAGATACAGCGACCTGATGCGACTAAAGGATGAACGTCATGCACATCGGTCAAAGAATTCTACACTCGAAGGTGGGATTCACAAGATGCTCCTGGAATATGGCGCTCTGTACGTAGTTATACTGCAGCGGTCCATCTGAAAGGTGACAAGTATCGAGATTCCCTCTGCGGTTTTATCCATGGTATGTTTTCCTGGCGATCAGTAATAACTGTGAAACAGCTGTAGTCATTCTCCTTGTATCCGCTTCTTCGGTGTAGATGTTTCGGTTGATTGGATGATTAGATCTGATCAAGGTGGAATATTTGTTGATTTATCGACAGATATTCGTCCTTATAATTATGTTATTTTATTATTACTGGATCCCTTTCTACCACATTACACCAATTCCTATCTTTGTATTCTTAATATCAATAGTTTTTGTAGTAAGTTTTCCGTATATACATGGACTGTTTGATCACTGTTCATTGAAGTAAGTTATTGAATTCAAATCAATGATAACAAAGAAACTTACAGAACATACAGGAACACACTCAATCAACTCATAAGAAAAATGCTGAAAAATCGTATGGTTAACTACTTGAATAAAC
The DNA here is from genome assembly GCA_958510865.1 of Myrrha octodecimguttata. Classification (NCBI taxonomy): domain Eukaryota; kingdom Metazoa; phylum Arthropoda; class Insecta; order Coleoptera; family Coccinellidae; genus Myrrha; species Myrrha octodecimguttata. The sequence continues at coordinate 17,221,027 of OY294056.1, forward strand.
GAAAAATATTATTCAGTAGGCAGTATGGTTTCAGAGAGGGTGTGAGTCCACTGAAGATGCGATAGCGGAGATCACGGGAAAACTCAGTACCTAAATAGATAAGAAGTGTCCAATATTATGTATTTTCGTAGAGTTGACAAAAGCGTTTGACACTAAACCACGATCAAGTGCTACTTGTGCTCGAGAGCGCTGGTTTCAGGGGAGTTTCGTATGAACTCCTGGGGAGTTATTTGAAGCATAGGAGGCAACTAGTTCAGTTTGTTGAAACTAGAAGTGATCCGGTGGAAGTCGAGTTTGGGGTTTCCCAGGGAACTGTATTGGGTCCATAACTCTTCACCTTGTATATTAATGGTTTGTTCGAACTAAGGCTGGACGGTGATATGGTGGGATTTGCCGACGACATTGCTGTTATATATAGTGCCAAAGACTGGGGCACACTGTAGAGAATAGCTGAAACCGACTTTGTCAGGATAATAGAGTGGTTTAATAACAGATTACCGACAGAAAATTTTGAGAAGACCTGCTTCATGCCATTTACATCTTATAGTCCATACTTGCCGAAATATCAGGATCTTGAGGTGCATTGTCGCGGAGAGCATATGAAGATCACTTCTGCATCCAGTGTCAGATATCTCGGTGTTTACCTTGATTGCCATCCGAGATGGGATAAACAGGTCAATCATGTGACCAAAAAGCTGAGGTGCACCTTACATAATATCAAGTACCTATCGAAGATCCTTACCGACCAGATGCGGATTTTGTATTGTGCTTTAGTGGAAAGTCACCTCAGGTATGGCATTCTAGCGTGGGGTGCTGTTTCAAGTATATATCTTAAAATTTAGAAAAAATTCAAAAGTTTATACTCGAAATTATTTATAAAAAACCATACACTAACCCCACAGACCAGTTATATTTGGATACAGAGATCCTTGATGTGAGACAACTATACTTCCTCACAATAACTTGTAGGCAATATTAGTTTATGTCAAACATGAGTATGACACTAGAAATATATCGAAGTCTGTGGTTGTACCTAGACCAGATAAAAATGCACTGCAGCGGTGTTTTTTGTACTTGGCACCCAAATTTAATACTACGATTCCGCCGGATTTCAGGAGGATCAATTCTCCCCAACTTTTCAAATCTAGATTAGTAAAGAGGTTTGATGCGGAGCCCAGGTTGAAGATATACATCAGTGTATTGATGTTAATAACACCTATTATTATTGAAACAAATGTGTGACTGTTCTCTTTGATTTAAATTGTTTAAACATCATGCATGAGAAATTGTTTGATGGTTTTTGTTTGCTTTGATTTGTTGGTTTTGAAATTTTTTCGGTATTTGTTGTGCTGCACCGTCATATGTATATGTGTGTATATTTTTTCATCTCACACTGAATAAAGTTTTATATTAGGATCATTGTTAAGATAAAACACCGCTTTTAAGGCTTGCCTTTAGCGGTCAACCGATTTATTCCAAATTTTTATTATTGTGTTTTTCAGTGTAGTTCAAACCTAATGGTACTCGAGAATAAATATTATTATTATTTTCAATGAGAATCCTTCAACAAATCAACCTATCTGGGTAGTTAATCTCTGGATTCAATCATAATAAATGATCATTCTGTAGCGAATATGTGAGATATATTTGACTTAATAAATGTTCAGATAATATGTTTGTTTGATTTATGATTTATAGGAGAAAATAAAAGTTCAATACCTATTTCAAATGTATAAAGGTACCTGCACGAATATTTGACCCGCTGTTATTTTTCCCGCCACGCTACGCCCAAAAGATGGCGGCCACTCTGTTTCTCTGATTTAGTAGGGAGTTAGCAGCATTGTATAAAGACAAGTATAGAGATAAGTTGTCTTTATACAATGTTAGCAGTTAGCACTTCTAGGATATTGGTTTTCTATGCTGTCTACGATCAAACAGTTAATGAGGCGTCAACATTACCAGTAGCAGAAACTCTTTAGAAAAAAATATGACATTTCATGAACAATCATTAAGACAGATGTCAGTCACAAATAACTGTGATAATGGGCAAAAAATTCGCGCGATTTTTATTTTTCATCGCAACCATCAGTACGAGATTTAATTAATTTCCAACTGATTACCTAGTCTCAGTAAGTTCGGCTCTGAATTTCTTGAATATTATTTTTTTTAATCTTTTTTAAATTTTTATGACTCTATCATCACGAAATTGTGTACGAATTTAAGCATCAGCATTCTACAACAAATTACAAAGTTTCACCTCATTCAGATATGTATTTCTGTAATCATATGATAATTGTTTCACTCAAAAATATACGTTTGATGTTGCCATATTTTTGAATGTCACAACACAACTGTCAAGTGACACTAAGCAACACATTGAATAGAAAATTTTAATCCACAGATTACAGAGAGATAACGTCTAATCTGTGGCACAATCCAAGGACGCAACCGATACCAAACTTGTCCAGTTAGGTGTAGGTTAGGTATAGCGCCGCGATCAGAGTAATTTGGTTCTGTCTGCTGAAAGCGACCAATACCGCACAGAAAGTAGGGATGTGATGTCTAGAATTTTTGGAAGATAAATGATCTATGAAATTGCATCAATATGAGAGTAACGTTTTTTATGTAGCCTCAAGTTGTTTTGTTGATTTTCGAATTTTCTATTTTTGTTGCAATATTGTATGGATTGTTTTGTTTGTCCTCGTACAAACTTGAGTCCCTGAACACTTCAGTTCAACTTGGCAATATAAAGTTAATTTCATTCCAGGAAAAAAACCATTGAATACTTGTATAAATAATAATTTATTTTTCACAATTGTTTATGTATCTAACGGTGGTTTGAAGAACTATTGGGTGAAGTATGTCCTTAGATCATGAAAATATTTAAAGGTGTTCGACCTTGTAAGATCATGGAATTGGTATATCATTCTCCGGTAATAACAAAATTCACTGAACTGTACATTCTAAGTCTTTCACATATTCAGTTATCATAATCTTCATCAATTACCAAAACATCGTTTTTACTCTGAGATAATATAGGAATGAGGGGTGGAACATCCTCGACACAAATATTTGGCCTTTTAATTGAAGGAGGCATATCTTCACTTTCTGAATCACCGGATTCTGAGTCATCATCTGCTGAATGTTCCCTTCTGGAACTATTACTATCCCTCCGTGAAGTCCCTGTAGAAATGGATGTCCTTCTGGTCATCACATTGGAACTTGTTGTGGCTCCATCAATCTCATGAGACACAGAAGGTCCATACCGGATAACAGTATTCGATGATCTCCTATTTTCGTCATGTGGTGTTTGCCTGGTATATGGAGCTGTAGAGGGAACACTTGTGGATTCCCTATTCTCCAAATTTGTATCAAAAAGTAAATTATTTTCGTTATCTTCTTGAGCACTCGCATCTGGAATATTTTTGACTAGATCCTTCAAGAAATCAAACCGGCTCTCTGACAGAATGCATTGCTTCATATGGGATGGTGTTAATGTTTTTGCATTTCTTGAAAGTGTGATTTGTGTAGATTTCGTCAACAGTGATTCAACGAAAAGTTCCAATGTTCTAGGTAATTTTCATTAAGGAAAACTAAATGAAACTAAAGGAATGAAATAAAAATAACTTGGTTGCATATCAGAATATTGCACTTATCTTGAAAAGAATACTGAAATGTATTGAATGGGCGTTTCGTTAATTCTTATTTTTCTGGTGATAAGAACCAAAGAAATACTACAATGGCTGCTTCAAAAACCTGAATATTATAATATTAGAAGCATAAAAATTAACGAAAGTAAATTTTCATATAAAATAAAAATTAGAGAAAACTAATGACAAGCTGCAATGAGCTCTAAAACAGATTTTCGAGTGAACTTCATTGCAAAAATGTATGAACCACTCAGTAACATCCTCTTCACCCCTACAATGTGAAATCAACTTATCAAAAAATCGTCGTGTCAGGAAGTGAGGGGGAGAGAGGGGGGGTTTTCTTTTATCTTTTTTCTATCGAAATCTACGATTCAGAAATATTTTATTTGAATTATCAGAAAAGTCGAATACCATGCGATTATATGGAGTTCCATATGATAAAATAGCAACCACTATTTCCCGCACATGACGATTTCAGGAAACTGACGGAAATAAGTTTTTACCGCAATTTAACAGTAATCCAATGAATATGTAAGAAAATATTCAAATATATAAAAAAATTCATATTTTAAACAATGGCATCTTCAAAATGAGCAAAAAACATGAATGTTTATTACACAGAATATATGTATATATACTTCATAGTTTATTTCTAGCCCAACACCCGTTTACACACGAGAGTTCGCCTTACGCGCATCTCCAGTTTCAATCAAAACGAATCGAATTCAATAAGAGTTTTCTTATTGTTTAAGAAACCTATGGAGCCAATTGAAATTTTGAAAGAGCTATATATATCTTCTGTTTTGTTTGGGGAACACCATTTCTATGAAGCATTTGGGAACACAGTTTATATGATCCCAAAGATTTTAGAGCAAAATTGAACAGAACATAACTACAAGGCGCCGTTTCGTACGAATGTGTGTTTGTGGAAATATTTATTTTCGAGTCAATATATTTATTAATAGCACCAATCAAAAAAAAAGTAACGAGGGGATTGTTTGAAAGGAGAAGAATTTAAGGACATATCCCTCATCGATTAATCGTAGACACGTGTTCCTGACTTTTGGCCCTTTTCAGTACGATATCAGAAAAGTGTAAAAGATAAGCCGAAAACCAGAAACACGCGTCTACAGTTACTCCATATGGGGGATATGCCTTAAATTCTTCTCTTATACAGGGTGTCGAGTCAACCTTAAACAATATTTGTTCAGGTGATAGACTAGGTCATCACCATTGAGATTATCTAAAAACTTGTACGTAAAATTTGCCTACCTTTCCTTGAAGTTTTAAACACCATGCCTCTAAATTGGTACCTATTGATTCGAAATTTTTTTTCACTGAACTTTGCTGATGACTGCTACTTTTCAGATATATGAAACAATTTTCAAAAATTGGTATAATTCTGCGGAAAATGATGATGAAATGACATTAGAATTCTACCCATTATTATTCTCGTAACTCTAACCGATTTTCTGGAAAATCTTATTACCACGTGAATGTGAACATTCACTACAAAAGTATGTGCACTTTACTCTGATTATTTCTGGAAGGGGTGATATTTTCGTTGCAAGGGAATGTAGAGATATTCTGGCCTATCACCAACTTTCACAATTTTCAGACAAAAAGTCTTCTGTTGCTAATTTTACGGAATAAAATGATGGAATAATGACTACTTACAATAAATTTATCGCTTGGGAGTTTTCAGATAAATGAAAAAAACAATTACAAATCTCTTCTAATTAATATATTTTCGAAAAGTTCTAAGCAATAAATTCCACTAACGAATATTTGAAGAAAAATATTGAATTGGTTTCTATCCTTTCTGGCGCAGATAAAATAATCTGTCAAGAAGGACCTTTTAAATGCTGTTTTGTCCCCTTCACAACGATTTTCTGATGGTATGTTGATACACACCATCCCAGTTATTCCATGTCAGTTGCAGTTATTGCCCAAACATGTTCTATAATGAAGCCCAAGTGAAGTTTATCAAAAGATTTCAGTTTATTGATTTGGAGGTACATTAAACCGAAACATTGTCGCACTCACCGGCCAGTATTACTATGTCTACCTTCTTTAGAGATAGGTCAGTTCCTTTTACAAAATCAGAAATTACAATTGAACCACAAGTTCGATAATATTCGGGTCTTATTCACTAAATATTTATTATAATGAATTGGAGACTCTTAACCAATCTTGCAATTATGTGATTTGTTTCACTTGGGCTATTTGATAGTGTAACGGTAAAGCTAAATACAACTGACGTGCAACAATAATTGAGTTGGTGTATCCTTATGGACACTCAGACTATCGTTGGTGCGGTGGCAAAGGATGTACTAAATAGTATTTCTTGAAAGTATGTCATCTTGGCATCGGAACACAAAGAAAATAATTGAATAATTTTTTTCTATGGAACCTTGAAACTCTGGTTTCAGAAAATTTGAAATTGTTCCTTTCAATTTTCTGAAAACTCTTATGCAATTAATTAATTATTATAAATAATTTTTTCATCATTTTATTCCGAAAAATTCACAACAGAAGACTTTTTTTTCTCCAAAAATTGTGAAAGTTGAGGATAAACCAGAATATCTCTCCATTCCCTCACAACGGAAATAGCATACCTTCCAGAAATAATCAGAGTATGTTTCATATAATTTTGGAGAGTGGACAATGTGCGCAATTATTTGTAGTGAATGTTCACATTCACGTGGTAATAAGTTTTTTCAGGAAATAAGAGTCAAAGCTACGAGAATAATAATCGGTAGAATTGAAATATGTCATTTCATCCCCATTTTTCGCAGAATTACATCAATTTTCGAAAATTGTATTATACATCCTAACAATAGCAGTCATCAGCAATGTTCAGTACAAAAAATTTTTTGGAATTAGAGACATAGTATCCAAAACATCGAGAAAAAATAAAATAAAATTGTTTTTTCTTCATGAAAGAACGCCCTTGTGGATTGAACTTTTTGTCTTGGGCTGTTCCTAGGAAAGAAGTTTGCCTAATGAACAATACGGAATAATTCGAACAATGAACGAAGCGAACTGCAAAATACAAATTCAGAATACAAATCCGACTCCTTCATCAGACAAACGAGAAAATTTGCATAATTGTTTCTTTTAATATTTCGTTTTTTGAGACTTTTGTCGAATGGACATTTTTGAGAAACCACAGCCACATAGATTCACTTGGTTTGAAAGTGTTATAATTCTAACAGAACAATGATCAAAATTCCTCTCTTCATCCAACAAAATGCGGGATTTTGATTGTTTTTTTAGTTGTTTTCGTATTGTCCCAATCTTTCATGTGATTTCCGATGGTCGCACACATGTGGTTTGCTATTCGGGATATTTGTATGTCTCTATACCTCAGGTTGTTTTTTGTTTTCTCTTTCTGATATCTAACGGACGATATGGTTCCCATGTATTTGTGGAAAGACATATACTATAAACACAATTGTTTGATTTCTGATTCTCCTTAAATGGGTTGGTTGCAGTGAATATAGATCTCAAATTATTTTTCGATTGGCAAACCGTAATCAGATTTAATTTGGCACCAATTCTGATTCTTTCTGAAAGGCCATGAACATGAGGAATCGCATTCAATGAATTAATAATAATCCTGCCAAGCCTTCGGTTTTAATGAATATGTATCTACAAATTACCCTTCAAAGTTCTCCATGAATATGTTACTCATGGCAGGTGAGAGCGGAGAGCCCATTGTCATTCCAAAATTTTGACTATAAAAACATCTCCTAATTCAGAATTGAATTCAAACAAATGTGTAACATCTCCATGATATCATTGATATTAAATTTTGAATCTTTGGTAAATGCGTCATCACCAATTGTGAGTTCTATCGGATCTTCAAGTCAAAATCTATCAAAATATCTATTACAATTTTTGAACCTACAAACAGGGATGAAAGATAGTTTTCTAAAAAATACTCAACACTTTCTCGATAAATTACGAAATTCGAATATGAACCAAAATGACATTCTAGTAAGCGTTGATGTTGTTAATCTATTTCCAAACGTTCTTATCGATGAGTCCCTCCATTGGAAGGTGACGACGCAATTATCAAAGATTCAAAATTTTATATCGATGATATTATGGGGATGTTAGACATTTGTCTGAATTCAACATATTTTCAAGTGGGGGATGTTTTTTATCATCAAAGCCAGATTTCTCAAGTTATCTATCAAAATAGTTGTATAATACCCGCCCTAAATATTTTGCTGCAACTGATGAATATTTTGACTATAAAATAAATATAGATATTTGCAAACTCACTTCATTGTCCCAAACGGCGCCTCATACATAATTGTGATCATACGGTGATGGTATGGTCCTTAGGGTATTCTGCATGCTTTTCAAGGTATAATTTTTCGATCAAGTGCTTGATTCCGATTCAATCCGACCTGAATTTTTGGAGATATAAGAAAAATAATCTTTTGAATGGGTTCTCACAATATTTCCAAGAATACAAAAGTATCGAATTAAAGTCAGGTCCACTTTAATTCCTGATGAAACGATTTTATTGTTATATGATTGCCACGAAATTTTGCATTATTCCGCACTCTGTCATTTTTCAACCAAATATTAGATTTCAATTCGATCTTATTTGTACTTTTTGGGATATCGCGAAAATGAAATTTTTTAAGGTCCAAGGTCGGATTAACTGCATCAAGAAACTTCTTGCAGACTCGATATTTGCAAAGCAGGTTAAGAAATTGATAACGAAATTCCATTTTCCCAATATCTCCAAAAAAAAATATGCAATCGTGAAATTTGGTAATATTTTTTTTTCTGGTCATATACGATACTCACGAAATTTTGTGTAAGTTTGCGCATCTATATTTTACAGCAAATTATGTTTCAGTGCAATCGGAGCAGTACTTTCCGAATTATTAGGGAAAAAATGAAAAAGAATTGTTTATGAGTAACTTCGAAATAGCTGTGTGGATTATGCCAATAAGGAACTCCACACCTACTATGTGAATTTCAACTCTTTTTCTGGAGTTGGAGTATTTGAGGACAGACAGAATAGACGACTTCGTTCCAAGTTGCCAAACCAAAAATTTACTATCACTGGGAAAAGGAAAATTTTAGAACAAATTCAACATGATGAGCTTCGCGTTATGAATATCCGTAAACTGTGCATCGGCTCCTGGAACCAGATAATTGGATTCGAATAAAGGTATTTGATATGATCATCTTATGGATACGTTACCATAGAAAATCGACTGCTGTTCTAGTGACAGAAAATCTATCGCCTTTTCGTCAATAAAATTGAGTATTAACCTTTAAAAAAGATTATTTAACCTTTTTTTCAGGAGACCACCGGAAATGTCATATGAAGGGTGTCTACTTCAGAAAGTCTAAAACTTCAAGGCAAGATTCTACATGTGATTTCCAACAGAAAAAGTCATATAACAAATGGTCGAAATATTGACGGTAATTCTTCAATTCAACTTTTTGTGTTTTTACGGAATATCTCAATTTTTTTATGAAATCAATCACACTCCAGTTATCTTTGTTGCCTCATCAAATTTGATCACATATCTCGAAAGAGCATGAAATTGGCCGTCGCATAAGAATTTTTTCGTGTCAAAAATTCCTCACTGCGGGCGTTGTAAGCAGATAAACATAGAAGTTCTTAGCTGAAAATTATCAATGATGATTTTCCAATTGGTTTATCGATAAAAAATGAATAATCACGATCAAGTTTTCTCTCAGCTCTCTCAGCAAAAACTTAAACTATAAAATAACTAAATGGGGAAGTTTTTGCTGAAGAGAAAACATGATCGTAATTATTCATTTCTCATCGATAAACCTATTGGAAAATTATCATTGATAATTTTCACCTCAGAACTTCTATGTTTATCTGCTTACCACGCCCGCCATAAGGATTTTTTTTACGCAAAAAATTCTTATGTTGCAGTCAATTTCATGCTGTTTCGAGATGTGTGATCAAATTTGATGAGGCTACAAGGATAACTGGAGTGTGATTGATTTCATTAAAAAAAATTGAGATATTCCGTAAAAAACCAAAATGTTGAATTGAAGAATTACCGTCAATATTTCGACCATATTTTATATAATTTTTTTTGTTGAAAATCACCTGTTGAATCTCGCCTTGAAGTTCTGGCTTTTTTAAAGTAGACACCCTGTATATAAAACCAGTAACCGAAATAATCAAGTTGATTTGCGGCACATATGCTATATAAACATCGACACTATAAACGTAAAATCAGGAACTCCATCTTAAACTTCAGCCAATCAGAGATGCTCTTAATAAATGCCAATATTTGGATCCCAAATTAAAAATTTGACGAAATTTTTAGGTTGGAAACTTGGACCAAAATCGTCCACTGAATTTAACCACGGATTCTAGACCAATGATATTAACCTTGACCATTTTGCGGTCAAAATTAGAAAATAGGCTTAATAATGATCATGTACCGTAGAAAATGCGCGCAAAAAATGTTGACCGTAACACAGAATTACTCGAATGAACAGAGATATTTCAATTTTGCGCCCAAAGACATCAGTTCATAATTACCATAACATTTGCATGGAGGATGGATCCAATTATGTATTTAATATGTCTTATTATCCATATCGCTTCGAAATAGCAATAAAGTCTCTTTATTCTTTACGAAACTGCACCTAACAATCTATGTAGTTCAAAGAGTCAACAGGACGCGAGCGAGATATATTTTCATTCTAAATAAATAATCTACTAAACCAACAGTAAAACCTCTGCGTAGTCATTGAGAACAACAACAAGTTTATACCAAAATATAATGCAAATGAAAAATAGAAGTATTCAAAATGGCACACCAGGTTTCAGAAGTGATAAAAAAAAAAGGTCCGGCAAAAACAATTGGTAAACCTATCTAAATATAAATGATCAAAAAAGAGTTCAGAAATGACTAAACCTGGATATAACAAACTGCTTTGGATTACTTGCACAGATAACAAAAATTCGAGAGCAGCATCGACCTTAATTCGGAGGCTTTCGAGTGCATTTCATTTTGTCTATTCATGTCTCTAGTTCACCTGAAAATTTCAGTTACGTATGTGAGGTAAATACGCAACAGGGAACAAGAAAATGTATTTACGATCATCCTTACAACCAATTGGAAAAAAAACACTTAGAGAATCCATATTTGCAGATGGTGCTCAATAACGAAGACAGAATTCGTGCAATCCGACCAAAAATTCCATTCAAAATTATATAAGCTCAATATTTCCAAAGATTAAGAATAATGTTTTAGTTGATTGAACGATTTTCTCTGATCAAGGATTGTCGATCAATCTACCATTATTCTTCCTCGTGATTACGTTAGTTTATTAAGAAGAATTGAAATCTACTACTTGGTTTAAAAATATTGACATAAATGCTAATGCAGAATTTCATGAGGATCTTATGATTGCGAAGAGCAGGCAAAATTTTTTCATCATGAAGAGAAGCATTGTTTGGATATCTATCAATCAGATTTCGCTGTAATTTTGCATATATTTCTATGCCGTCATTTTTGCGCCCATGTTCTGGAGAACAGCCCGATATCGTTTTGTCCAAACGTCTGTGATTTTCGATTTTATTTTGAGGTTATTTCCATGATATTCCAGGAACTACTCGAACGATTCAATCGAAACTTGGCAGTTAGTTGGAGCATAACGACGCGTAACTTTTTGCAAAATTCTGTTAGGATCGTACTGTTATCGAACAAAAGAAATTAAAAGTTTTGCTCAGTCCTTGAAATATATTTTTCACATCAGTGAACATAATAATTTCTGGAGAAATTGGAAAAAAAATATGTCAAATTTAGTGTTTTTTCCCCGGTATGTTATTTTTTCCCGAATAACTCAAAAAATACTGGTTCAGTCCTCTGAATAAAGAACATGTTCTTTATTCAAAGGGTTCAGTCATATATCAGTTTATAACTGGTTTGAAATACTGATGAACAACTTTGTGCGGAATTTCGTGTCATCAGAACCATTAAAAAAAATTCAATTCTTTTTCCAATATTCTGCGATCTTCTGATCATAATATGCTCACGAAATTCTGTATGAACCTTCGATCTTCCATTTTTCAATCGAGTACGGGATTTCAATTCTATCTAATCTGTAGTTCTGAAAATATTGATTAAATAGACCTTTGAATGGGTATCTCTGCGGAATCATTGGGTGAATTTTACCCGTTCACGAATTCGGCCTTCTTAATTGAGGTGCAAACCAACTCTTCAAATGTCGAGTATCTGAGTCGTTTCTTTCGGGATTTATTGTGTTTACGAATCAGCCGTGGGGACGATTTCACCCATCAAGGAGCTCGACCTTCTTGTCTGAGCCCCAAATATACTCTACAAAAATCGAGCCTGGAAGTTGTTTTTTTGAGGTAAGCGAGTTAATTGTAGTCTTGATTAAATCCAAAAACTCTCTCAAGTTAATTGCACCTACAATTTGATTTTCAATTTAAGCTCATTTGAAGTTCAAAAATAAAAGTCAATGTACGAAAATTTTCAATGTTTCAAATATAGAGTTCTAGAGAAGCACTCACGTGAGGTCAGATTACGCGCTTTTGAAAATCGTTTCTAATGCGGTCACTTATTCACGTATTAAAACCGCAAATTGCAGCTCCACTTCCTGATAGAAAGATGATATGCAAAAAATTATACACTGATCTTCAATCTATAATTTTGTATCAAGTACTAGATGTTAATTGGATCCGATATGTACAGGGTGGGCAAAATTCGTTGTCTACTGAAGGGATCTCGAGAACTATAGCAGCTAGAAGAAAACTGATAACACATTCTCACATTCTTTTTTCCTGACTAATCAGAATCTGAAATCAGATTCAGCCTACCGTTATAGATTTTGAGTTATGGAAGAAAATTGAGAAATTGTCATTTTCAATAATGCTGAATAACTAGCTTGTTTTCTCTTATTCGAAATCTGTTGATAAGTTCTACAGGCATTTTTTAGGAGTGATTCGAAAATAATATGATTGAATTTTTTAAACCAGATATTTTCGAGAAATGAGAAGGATTTATGATTTCTCAAATGTAAACTATAGTCGAAAGATCCCTCATCTTGCTAAAAAATTTTTGCTGATTTCAAAAATGTATGATATGTTGCTATTCACATGATTATCTCATGAGAAAAAAATAAAATACTTTTTTCCTGCTTTTCGATTTACTGTTACATTATAAGTAGGCTGGCGTTACCATAGCGACCGTTGAATATGCAAGTTAACCATAGAAATATTTATTCAGTAACCGGTGATTCCAATCATAGAAGCTCAGGTTCACAAAAGATAAATCATATTCAACGGTCGCTATGGTACCGCCTACTTATAATGCAACAGTGAATCGAAAAGCAGGAAACAAAGTATTTGATTTTTTTCTCATGTAATATTCATGTGAATAGCAACATATGATACATTTTTGAAATCAGCAAAAATGTTGTAGCAAGATGAGAGAATTTTCGACTATAGTTTACAATTGAAAAATCATAAATCCTTCTCATTTCTCGAAAATAGCTGGTTTATAAAATTCAATCATATTATATTCGAATTACTCCTAAAAAAGTGCCTGTAGAATGTAAGAACAGATTTCGAATACGAGTTCAAACAAGCAAGTTATTCAGCATTATTGAAAATGACAATTTCTCAATTTTCGTTCATAACTCAAAATCTTTGAACGTTAGGCTGGATCTGATTTCAGATTCGGATTAGTCAGGAAAAAAGAGCTCGAGAATGTGTTATCAGTTTTCTTCTAGCTGCTATAGTTCTAGAGATCCCTTCAGTAGACAACGAATTTTGCCCACCCTGTATATTTGGAAATATTGGAAAAATGAAATTTTGAATGGGTGCTTTTATCTAAGGAATCATTGGGCGAATTTCACTGATTCAAGAATGATGCCGCCGTAATTGATCCGAAAATCTTCTTTACAAATATCGAGTCTCTAAGTCCATTCTTTCGAATGTTATTTTGTTTACAGCCGGTCTAATCCCCGATAGTGAACAAAATATTTTCCGAAAGGATCAACTCAGAGACATTTTAGAGTAGGTTTGGAGTTCAATTACCAAGGCCTAATTAGGCAATTGGTAAAGTCCACCCAATGATATACCCATTTCAAGTTTTATTTTCCAAATATGTCTAAGAATACGGATCGTATCGAATTGAAATCCACGTCTTCCATGAAGAATTTTCGCCTATACAATCCTTGAGAAGTTTTACGTAGTTATCGATATATTGAGGAAAAATCTCAAAATTTGGGAATTTTCGATTTTTTTTTAATTTTCTGACCAAATATCGCAATTTTGGAAATAACAACGATAACAAGGATAAGAAATTTTATATATTTTTTCCCAATATCTCCGAAAATATACATATGCCATCGAAATAATTTCAAACACTGTTGCTAAAAAGTGATTTCTAGGAATGCCAATTTTCAACTGTATCTCATTGATAGTCTCCTAGAAATAAACATTTTCAACAAAAATTTTCGAATAATTTCAGTTCTTCCTGATATATTGGGGAAGTAACTTCAAAATTTGACATATTTTCTTCTCTATATCTCGGAAAATACATAAATCAAACTTAAATTTGAAACATTGTTGTTGAATATTGATTTTTAGGTATGTGCCAAGTTTCATCTCCATCTGATTGATTTCCGAATAAAAATTTGTTTAAAACTTTTCAACGATTATATTGAAACGAAATTCTGCACAGAGTCACGTGTTGGTATTCTTCAACCAATTACAGAGTTTCAATCTGATCACGTTAGTGCTTCTAGAGATAATGAGGTAATAACTTTAAAATTTCAAATAGCAAAGGAAATTGAACAAATTAGACTTCCCACATCTCCGGAAATAAGTATCGGGTAGAACTTGAATTTAAAAAACTAATGTTGAATATCGACTTCAATGTCCGTGTCAAATTTCATTGAAATTTGATTTTATAAACTCCGAGAAAGAACAACAAACAAACAAAAACTTGAAAAAGTTTCGAATCAATTTTTTTTTTAATTTTCAACGGCTAGATCTACGCGAAATTTTGCATCGATTTGCGCGTTGGTATTCTACAACTAGGATCAAATTCCAATCTGTTCGCATCAGTACTTAACGAGATATCGACTAAACTCAAAATTTCGAATTGCTAACTATAACTGCGTAACCATTCGGCCGATTTTGCCCAATAACGAACTTAAAAAATACACTAAATTTAAATGGAAAGATTGTTGTGGAATAGATGTAATTAGTTTCAGAAAATGAAGTGGTATCCTGAAGATAAAATAATGGTTAGCATTGGTGAAGTGGAGTTACAGCAATATCTTTGATATTTTACGTATGAACCTTGCAATAACACATAATTTGGTATGTAATCAATGATCGATTCGACGATCAAGCTGATGACGATAATGCACAAGAACTAGCTTCCAAAAAGGTTTTTGAAATTACGAGATTTATCTGTCAAACAGAATTTAACTTCTGGGAACCTTGTACAATGTTCCAATTGTGAATGGAGGAAGTTTCATTGAGTGTTTTTATTTGGAAATGATGTCAAATGGATATATCTGTGAAATATTTGGGTGGATTTTACCAATTCGCAAATTGGACCTTCTGAAATAATTGAACCCTTTCTACAAATATCTGTTCCCTAATTATATTCTTATCAGCCCTTAAACGTAAACACAATAAGATCCGTAAAACTTGACTTGATATTTTTAGAGCAGGTTTGGAGCTTAATTACGAATGTGGAAGTAGAGAATGCGTAAAATTCACCCAATAATTACGTAGAAATATCCATTCGAAATCCTGTTCTCTCAATATTAAAAAAAATACATATATGACTAAGTTGAAATTTAGTACTTGGTTGAAAAATGAAGGCGTGAAGATTAATGCAAAATTCCTGGAGGTAATGAGTTCGACTTTGAAGAAGCGTGTGAAAGGTCCTGACTTCACGTCAGTGCTTTTCTACAATTTTTTTCATTATTCTTAATTCTTGTAGAACAAAATGACAGGTGAGCTAAAAATATAGAAAGAAAAGAAAGAGAATAGCAGTAAAAACTTGGATACTTTTTTATGGTGATACAATCCTCAAAAAATTTTGTATGGGTCTTCACATTAGTACTCTGGAACCAAGATTCAATTCGATTGTATGGGTTTTGATAACACAAAATTACAAATCCCACCTGGTACCAAGCAGATATACTAATTAAAAATTTTGAGTTGATAACATGAGGTAAAATGCATTTGGAATCAACTGAAAACAAATGAAAAAAAATCAAAAGTAAAATAACTCACGACAGGATATGATGGTAAGTGCTGTTCTTCCAGAGTTATGCTAAAATCATGATATCCATATGCACTAGATGTTCCGATAACAATAGATATACCAATTACACTTGGTTATAAAATCGCGAAATTTTAGCGGAATTTTTTTAGTGTTGAGATTTTCACGAAATTCTGCAAAAGCTTACGCATAGGCATTTCAAAAGTAATTCCAAACCTTCAATCTGATCAGATCAGTCCGTTGAATAGAATAAAAGAAAAACCAGATATAGGTTACACCCATTTATAAACTTAACCCTTGCATTCAGATGCGCAACCAACACTAAACATTTTAAGTTGCTAGCTATATGCTGATAAAAATTGCAACAAATATAGGACAATTAAGGATTTGTGCAACGCATTTAAAGAGAACAATAAGTAAGGGGAAGGGGGACACATGTACTGGTGCTTCAGAAAGTGCAGCTGAGATAAATAGTTGTTTTTCAAATATTGGACGAACCTTGGCATTAAAAATAATTCAAAATCCCTGTTCATAGTAGCAATGATATCACATTACATAATACAGACCTGAAAGATGTAAATGCCTAATGAGAGATTTCATAAGAAGTGTATGCAATAAACCAAAAATAAAATGCATCTTGATTTCATTGGTATGAAAGTTGCCAATAGATAATACTCATAATCTATCATGCTATCTCATTGTTGTTGAAAACTTTCGAAAAGGTGATTCAAAAAAGAACTTAAAGAACAGATAACTGGTTAACTGAATGAAAATAATTATATAGTAAGCGTCTTTTAATACTTACAAAAAGCATCCGACACTGTGACATAAAACTTATACTGAACATAATTTTAAAAGGGCTTTTTGTGGAAAATAATATGACATATCATATGCTTGACTTATCAACGAATATGAAATGAGATCAAGCAGTAATTTTACTCTGTTAAAAAAAAGGATTTTGAAACCATAAATGCTGAACTCAGAAAATATTTTGAGGGGTATTAAACCAAAGGAGCAATAGTCCAATTTGCACCAAAATTGGAAAATATTAATTGAAAAGTTTAACTAAACAAATCCTTAGACCAAATAATTAACATGGGCTATACACATTGAAGTATTGCTGAAGCAAATATTCTTGTGCTAGGTATAATCAGGAGGTGTAATCTTACACACTGAACACTCTGCTCTGGACATTCTAACTCGCACAAGTTATAAGCTTCTAAGGGGTTTCATTGAAACCAAGTATATGCATTACAATATGCCAAATCAAGTTTTAACTGCACATTTATGTTCATGGGATCAAATTAAGTATGATAAAGAAATTTGAAATTGATCAAGGATAGCCCAAAAACTAAAAAATTTCTGTTTTGTATAAGAGTAGTTTTGAACCATATATAAGTTCCACTAAGCGATTTAAGAACAAGCTCCTCAAACCAACTCAATGTTTGATTATTCATCAGGCTTATTAGAAATTATTGAAGTGGTTGTAGAGCAGTGGTACTGCCAAACAAAAACAATACAGGTCGTATCTATAAATTCATCAGAAGGCTGATGTAGAAAAAACCTTTGGAGAAAATGAATTCAAAAAGGATATATATTATTATTGGTACAGCTTGTGCTACTTTTCCGACCTCCTCGTCTGTTTGCATTATTTTTTTTATTCGTCCCTGAAATGAATTGAATAATTTTGAAATCAATGAATGAATTGCTTTCATAAACAATATTACCGCAGGAAATCTAGCATTATATTTTTTCTTCTTGGAAGGCATCACACAATTTAACTAGATAAATATCACAGATCAACCAGATAAACCACTCGCCTCATTTACTTAGGAAATCTATGTCAACGCAGATATGACCCTGAATCGAGCTAATCAGAATTTTAGTAGGCGTTTGGGGTGCTTTGGGGTGCCAATCAGATTGCAGGAATAGGATTACGTCACTCGCGCCGCTTTCGGACTCGCTTGAAGAGGTTATAAACATGTAAACAATCTGAAATGAATTTTCCATCCTATTTATTGATGAATAATTTCGTAACTGTTCCATTTTAGAATATAATCCAAACAGTTTTTTACAACCAAATCAATTGTTTAGTCATCTTTGAGGTTCTATTTTATGATGACAGCCCCCATTATATGTTTTAATTATACGACAAGAATTGGAATGGAACTTAGGTGGACTCATTCATAATGTTCATTTTATATAATATAAAGGAATCGCAACTGAAGAAAAAGCATTACAACCTCCATTATTCAATTAAAACGATGGGATGTCTAATAAAATTGTATATGATTGCACAAACACTAGGATTGGAATCGAACAAAGTTGGTCTATTCATAGTTTGATTTTATATTGAAATGAATCTCATTTGATGTGAAACTACAAAGATTGTCTGATTAAGGTAAACGGGTTTTCCATAACATTTTTCCAAAATTTTCATTTACTCCAACCGAGTTCTTCTACAGGAGTTTCAGATGTGACAAAACACTCGCTTTGGTATTGGAAATTTGCTTTTCAAATGGTTACATCGAAAAATCTTAGTCTGATTTTGATTTTGTGATTCCTGAATGCCGACAAATCCGTTTTACATTTCGATTTCAGATATTCCAAAATCAAGTATTCAATTTGACAATTGTTTCGAGGAAGAAGAAAGTGTGGTTATGTGTGGTATATTTCTCAAGGTCGTAGAGACGCGATTCCCGCAAACGATGAAGTGATTTGTCTTGTTGGTCTGTGTAAATATCTTCAAATACAAAACTGGAAGTTTAGGTTAGATTTGTTTTGTACTTAAATTTTTTTTTAGTATCCAGGGTTCATAGATAATTACTAAAAGATTCTTTTTCTTCTTCCATCCTTTACAATGAGCTTGACTGTATTCGCAACTACTGCTGAGCGATACGCCCTCTGGCGATAGAAATTAGAACACTTCCAAGCTAGTAGTTTTTCGATGTGGCCGTTATTCTAAAGCTGCATTCAGATTCAGAATAAATTCGCGGGCGAAGTGCGACTTCGCTAGCATATGGCATTGTTTAAATAATGTATATGGGTTCCAATTCAAATTTATTGTTTTCAAATATTTAATATTCTGCAAAAAACACAATTTGTTGTTGGGAGTTCTATATTTGAATAATAACATGAGATGAATATGTATTTATTTTCACAATGGTTGTAATACAATAAAAGGAACTCTAGTCAATATTTTCATTCAATAAATTCTGTTTGAGGCTTAACTGATTGTTTGAGACTTTGCCGATATTAATCTTTTGGCATCAACTTGTAGTAAGTGGCAATATCCTACTATGATTGGTATGTATTTTCACAAACTTTTAAGGTCTAGGATCCTTCTAGAGAATACTAGAATTATATTAGGTTTTATAGATTCAACGTGAGCCTCCTGACGGAAGACATATTCTCATCAAGAAAATAATGCCACAAAAATGTTCACAGTTGTGTGTTTTACTTCTTTTACCATCTATCTTCTGTTTATGATTTCAGAATGCCATGCTAATGGTAACCATATAAATTTATAATTGTTATTGTATCTTGAATATCATTCCAATGCCAAGTTTGTTCAAAGGTTAACCTGAAATGATATTTATCCATAAATATGTTAAGTAACTTTGTAAGTTCATTACCTGTTAAAGATAATGCAGAAAATAAAAAAAATTTTGGTAAACCCGCAAGATTTCCCGTCGCGAAGCTATAAGTAAGATAGTCACATCATTGTAAGCAGTGTGAGTTCACGAACAAAAAATATGAAGGCCAACATAGGCGGTCTCTCTTTGTTTGGAAGATATGGGCCCCCAAAGTTCCAAATTGTTGCATTTTCAGATCCTTTTTTCCGCCATAACAATGATCTCTCACTTCTCAAATCTAGTTCATAAATCATCTTTGAATCTTCAACCAACAAATAGTGACACTTTCTTTCAAGAATATTCATTATTTAAAGGAAGAAAAGTGAAAATATTAGACAACCACTTAACCTGTATTTCTACGAAATACTTCTCAATGTTGAAGCGGAGCTTGGCAACAGCGTCTTTTCATCGCTGGCCAACGTATTATGACCGAAGAGTAGTTGCTGGCGGGAAATATGAAATGATGGACAGTTGAAGGATATGATTGTAGGGAAAATGCTTCTGTCACTGAAGAAGAGATGGTTATTCTAACATCAAAACAAAATCATAGAGAATATTTTTTTAAGGTTTCACTCTCAATATTTTCGTTTGAACTTTCTTCTATCCCCTTCAAAATAGGGAGGTTGTTATCTACTTCGTTTTTTTTGTGTCTTCGAGATAGCCCCAGTTTAGAATGAGATTCAGGGTATTCCAATAAAATGGGTTATATAATAACCTCGATTTCATTGGAAATCTGGGAAGGGCGCGACCTATCACATATGAAAAAAATGTACGTGGAAATATATATCAGGGTGTAATCTCATTCCATTACTATGTGTTTCAATCTTGTATATTTTTTCATTAGAAACGAATTCTCCTATTGGAAGATTTAGAGTATCGCAGTAATCAGTAAGAACTAAGAACATATTTCATTTTTCTCGCCAGCAATGATCTGTCAGTCACGAATACGCACGATGGCACGATTCCGACCGATAAAGTTCGCGCCATTGCCAAACTTCACTTTTAGACTGAGTCGAAATCAGAAGGAATAGAGGTTAAGTGGTTGTCCAGTAATTTCATTGTTTTTTCATTAAATATTGATTATTTTTTTAAAAAGTGTTGCTTATTGTTGGTGGAAGGTTCAAAGGTGGCTTGTGAACTATACAGATGACGTGAGAGATCGTTTTTATGGTGCGAAAAGGGACCTGAAAACGACGCATTTTGGAACTGTGGGGGCCCATATCTTCCAAATTAAGGGAGACCGCCTATGTTCGATTTCACATTTTTTATTCAGAAAAACACACTGCGTACAATGATGTAAATATCTTTTTAATATCTCGGCGACGGGAAATCTTGCGGGTTTACCATAATTTTCAATTTAGAATCGGGGAAGTCATCCCCATGTAGAGATAAAAGCAAGCGTACTTCCTCTTTCCACCTTGGAAGGTTCTACCTGGTTCTATTTAGTTTTCAACGACAAAAATCTAAAAAAATGGGTGTGATTATCACTATTGGACCGATGACTACAGCTAACAGCTGCAAAAAATTCCATAGTTGAATTTAATCTGAGAATAGGGACATAACAATGTATGTAACAAATAGGAGTGGGTATATTTAAACTGGAAAAATCTTTATTCAAATCACCCTTGCAAACTATTTTCTTACTTGAAGGTATTGAAAAAGGTTCAATGATCAAAATTAACTGAAAAAAACAGTCTCAAAATGTTTCTTCACTCAGATAATACACCAAACATTAACATTAGCTCTTATGGGAAATCTCTTTGTCCCCCCAGCAGCAGATTTTGACGTCTCATCTTGCTGAACCATAGAGTGCTGCTAGTGCTCTAATGACACGATCATCACGAAATTTCGCACGATGTTGTCCCTTAACATCTTCGAACTAGCTGCGGAGTTTCATCACGATTGAATCAGTATTTCTTGAATAATACCGAAAAAAACAACGATCTCGAGAAGAAAACCACGAAATTCTACATATTTTTTCCCATCTCCAAAACTAATAGCCGTATCAAATTGAATTGAATTTTTTTTAAATTGAGTAACCATACGATTTCAACGAAATTTCGCTCAAAGTTGCGCGTCGTTATGCTCCAACTAACTGTCAAGTTTCAATCCAATCGCTTCAGTAGTTTCTGAAATATGAGGAAATTAACCTCAAAATTTGAAATGGCTATAACTCCGAAACTATTTGGCCGATTCGGCCCATTAACGAACTTATCCTTTGTATTTAAAAATGCAACTTTTCCTGAAATTTTCAAGTTGATAGCATCTTCCGTACGCCCGTTATCGTGGTGACGGCCAGACAGAATCGATTTTGACACCGGATTCGTCATCAGTGAGTCCAACCTAGTAGTTTAAGACCATCTTCGGCTCAATCTTCGAAAATTACAAACATTTAGACAAATGAGAGCATGCTGTTTCTCTAGAACATGCGCGCAAAAACACACGAATGAAAGTGTTCTCATATGTTACACCAAAAGACTGGTATAAACATATTGCTTTATTAACCACTGATAAGAATTATAAGATCAAATATTAACATCCTTTCTTTTGTCTTTTTATAATATGTTTCTGAAGTTTATTGGATTTTTTCAATTCTTCATATTTATTGAGGAGTTCTCCTACTTTCCTTTCAGCTAGAAAACAAAAAATGTATACAAGTGGAAAAGCAAATAAGAATTAACTTACATTTTCTTTTATATATTGGCTTTTCTCCATTCTTGAGTTTTTCTCGAATCTCTCTTGTTTCTTCTAATCTCTGCTGCTTTAATAATTCCCTCTTTTCATGTTCTCTGATTTGGTTACTTACTCTTTGAATAAGGAACTTAATTTGTTTCTTTCTTTCTGGATCAAGACAATCCAACAACTCTTTTTCTAACTCTTTCTTTTCTTTTTTCCTTATATCATTAACAAATTTATAATTGTCTTTGAAAATTTTTTCATTATATTGGCCACATATAGGATCGAATCGAGGATCTCGTTTTATGATTTTTCTTACTGGTGGTAATAGATATTCTGTTTTTACCCTAATTTTGGAGCTCATTTCTCTTGGTCGGTTTTTATTAACTCTTTTGAGGTCTGTTCTTGGCATCTTAGTTTCAATGCCTAGCACTACTTCATTGTATACTTTTGATCCAATTTTTTCCTTCAATTTTTGGATATCTTCGAAGGACATATGAGACAGTTGCTCTCTGATTTTTGCCTGTAGAAAAAAAATAAATTATATAAAAACACCAACTGCCAACAGACAGGAAACTCATAATCATCACCCAATTATGAGTAAATCTCATGTAAAATTTTAATTTTGATAAATGAAACATACAAAAAATTACTATATACTAATTTATCGATGAAAATTATGAACGAAAGATTCAAGCACCACACCAACGAACTGTTGAAATGTGAATTTGTTAATGTATACCCTTTTATTATTCTCAGCGTCCATTTCATGTTCATTTTCTTGTTCCTTCGAAGGCCCATTCTCATCGGATGATTGACTATCTTGTCTATGTTCACTATCTGAATTTTTATGATCCATTATATGTAAAAGTTTATTATTTAGGAAATAAGCGTAAGTAAGGTGTTGGGATTATCGACAGGATGGTTGGGATCACAGAACATCAAAACAAAGTTTGAAGTGCTGTCGCATATCTTAGGTTATATCACAGAATACAAATATTTAGCAAAGGTCTGTGATTATATAGAAAGATGCATAGAAGATAAGGTAAATTCAAAGACACAGAATAGAGAAGTATACTTTTTTATTCTGTGTCAAGGATGCGCTTTTGTTTCGCCAATGTTACACTAGAATTCGTTTTTTCCTCTGAAGGTGGCGCTCTTGGGAAATTACGACTACAGTGACTCTATACAAGACAGTGGCGACACGTACACGTAGCGAAAATCCGCCATTAAGAGGCTAATTTCAAATTTGGAGGGTACTAATACCATTGTGAAAAGATTATATAATCGAAAATCTCATAACTGGTAATTCTGAGGCAGTGGATGTGAAGGAAGTTTCTGAAGATGAATGAATGACCAAATTAATGTCGTATAAATCATTCCAAACGGAGATATAGAATGCAAGATGAATCAGGAGAACGGTCCAGAAAATTGGATTTTAGCATCGCATATATAAGCGCAATACTAAACACCATTAGGTTTTAGAAAGTGGTATAAATGGTTTCGATCGGATCTGCAAGGCGAGATAAATACAGATAAAGGGTCCAGAAAATTGCATCTCTTATATTTTTCCGAAATACTAATATTCAGAAAGTCTGAGTAGACGTAAGCAAATTTTTTGAAGGCAAATAAATGACAAAAACAACGAGACATTAGGTCCTTTCGTTTGCATTGGAAGTGTAGCACTTTCCTGCACTCGGTGTAGATATACTATAGAATATCTACACCGAGTGCAGGAAAGTGCTACACTTCTATGCAAACGAAAGGAACTTTTATACAATGCCAATACAAAATTCTATTGAGAATTATTTCGGAGAAAAAAAAATACGACAGTGAAAGCCAATATCATTACATTTTCAGTTATTTATTGTTTTTCCCAAAAAAGGAGAGTGGGTTATTTTGAATAAAATTTATTTTATTAGGGTTTCATTGGGTTATATAGAAAAGTCAATATATATATACAATATAATACAATTTATTGAGATACAATGCCACAATGCAATACATAAGCTTCATCGTTCATCACAAAAAAATTAAATAACATATATATCAATAAAACGATAAATGAAATTCCTATATTATTACACATGGTGAGTAACTGATTTACTTGCAAACTTTTTGGCCAAATGTCTAGCTTTTTTATGCTAAATTTTTAGCCTGAAAGCCACATATCTATTTATAATTTTTGTTCTCAAATTATGACAATCAGGTAAAAAAAATCGAACTCTGATATCTTTTGCTTCAAAAATGTTTTACAATCAACATTTTGGTGGTGCGCTAAATAAGGTAAATATCTTGAGATTACACTTTCCATATCTATGAAGAAATGAAACGATATTTCTGAAGAAAAAAATAAAGTGTTTTCTCTATATCGCTTGAGATTGACCAACTTTGCATAAGAATAGTGAACAGGTCTTCTGGAACCGACCTGTTTCAAACATATTTCACAAGTTTGGCAGGTGTTTATGATGCTATCAACAATATATCCAGCTATATTGTACAAGGAGTTCAATTCACTGTAACATAAATTAAAAGTTGATTTCTCTGGCATATTAATGGTTGGTGTTTCCTCTGGCTGTATTTCTTTCTTTTCTTCTAGCACATCTTAAAAGCCAGCAAGAAACTCACGGTCCTTTTCATCGTAACTACTTGTGTGAGGATTTTTTAAATATTATAACACACAAATCAATTTCAAATTATTTTTTACTTGTACGCATTTGGAATCACTTGGTTTGTACGTAATGTACAAAACAAATTCTCTAAACAGTCTTGAGAAAATCTACTGGTTAGGATGAATTCATATCCTCGCTGCAGTAAAACTTCATGCAATTCTAAAAGAGAAGTGGTGGAAATCAGTACTCCAGTTTGTGATGGCTTCCATGTTTTTTTATAGCCAACTTCCATCCTTTGAAATAGATCCCTAAATGCTAGAAGAAAGTCCATGGCATCTCGATAGACTTCAATATTCATTTTACTGATGGCTGCCGAGGAATGACGTGATGTCATTAGATAAAACCATTTCTCTACTTGGTCAATAAACCAAGCAGTGGTTTTAAAACCCGGTTTATTTAACTCTCCTGATAAATATTTTAAAGCACTGCTCACACTGTGATTAAATATATTTGTTGACATTTTTACTTTTATTTTGTCAAAATGACTGGGCATTAAATCCTCTTCATTCAGCTTTGGTGCCAATTTGAAATTATGGTTTTATTGGTGCTTTACTGAATCTTCCAAATGCGTGAACAGAACTTCATTGGTTGGAAGGTGATGTTTTTACTGAAAGGTCTTTTGGAATTACAATAACCTTATTTGTCACCAACATGGATTTGATATTTTTGAAAAGATGGGGAACATCAGCAAATATATATGCCGATTCAATTGGGTTGGAAGGTTTGTCGATTTTACATCGAATTGAAGAATACCTTCCGGCAATTATTCCCATATTCTCCATAAAGACAGGTTGGTTGGTTCCATATCGGATGTAATGCTCAAAATATTCAATTTCAAATGTTCTGATTTTTCAAAGATTGAATGAATAATTTCTTTTAAAATTTCTCCCTTGGTGGGATCACCTGTGAAGTAATATGCACCACTTGTTTCCATCTTTGAGTCATCCCGGCTAAAAAAAACCAGGACATGTGTGGCATTTTCAGCATATTGCTGCGGTAGGGTTACATCACCGAAATATTTATTTAATGAACTGTCAAAAGTAAGGCCTGCCTTAATTGCCATCTCATCTAGCAATCAGACAGCAATCCTTTTGTTCCTTTGTGAAATTTTCTACTTTTAATTTCAGAAAATCGGAAACTTCCTCTAAGATTGAACTGTCGAATTTCATATTCTGCAACCTTCTTTGTAGTGTCTGCACTGAAGGCAAGGGATATCCCTGCTTGATAAGCTCTTCATAACCAGCAGTTCCACAGCTGAATTTTAATTTGAAAGCTCTCACTGTAGTTTTGTTGGACCATTTCATAAATTTCATTTTTTTATTTCACACTTGTCTTGATAATATATTGATTTGATCGATATTCAATAATTTTTGTAAGATCCTTCTTCTCTTCCTTCTTGAATTTTTCTTGAGAATTTCTGAATAACCTTTTATATTTTGCGCTTCTAGCTCTTTCCTGTCGATAGTACTACAGTGACTCTATACAAGTCACTGTAATTACGACTACGATGACTATATTATAAACAGGGTGTTTTTTTGCCTTATGATGACATATACCCCGTTTTCGAATCATAAGCGAGATACAGGATGTTTAATGTCAACTTTGAGCAATATTCTGATAACTGTGGTCAGTTATGCGTGACCTTTGAAATAACAGTTCTTGGTCACATCTTAGTATTTTTTGGTGGTCAATTCAATTGTTGTGTAGAATTCGGGAAAAAATATTAAAAAATTTCACCCAAAATTGTTGAAATCTTTCAAGTTTGAACTAACCTTCATTCCGAACACTGCTGTGAAAACAGAATGAAAAAATATCCATTGGTTTTCATTTTATAGCCTTCCAAAGATTCCGCTCGGAGTACTTGAATAATTTTTATTTAAGAAACTGGTGGCCCTAGGTAGGCCACAATTGTGCTAATAGGCCCCAAGAATGACCTGGCTAGAAATATGAATTTATCAAAAAAAAAATTTCAAAAAGCACTGCCGTGGAGGCAGCAACTTTTGCGCGCATGTTCATGGTAGATGACCGCTTCAGCAACGAATTTGAACGTGCGCGCAAAAGCTGCTGCCTTCACGGCAGTGCTTTTTGAAATTTTTTTCTGATAAATTACTGGATTTCAATTCGATCTGATCTGTATTTTTGGAAATATTGGAAAAATATAATTTTGATTGGGTATATCTACAGAATCATTGGGTGGATTTTACCCATTCACGAATTCGACCTTCGTAATTAAGCCCCAAGCCTACTCTACAAATATCGAGTTTCTAAGTCGTTTCTTCCGGAAGTTATTGAGTTTACGGTCAGCCTAACGGCCGACTGCGTAAACACAATAACTTCCGAAAGAAACAACTTAGAAACTCGATATTTGTAGAGAAGGTTTGGACCTTAATTACGAAGGCCGAATTCGTGAATGGGTAAAATCCACCCAATGATTCCGTAGATATACCCAATCAAAATTTTATTTTTCCAATATTTCCAAAAATACAGATCAGATCGAATTGAAATCCAGTACTTCATCGAAAATAACAGTTCGAAGTTTCATACAGAATTTAATGAGGATGATATGATGAGAAAATCATAGAATTTTTTTTTTCAAATTGTTCTAATAACAAGATTATCTTGAAATTTTGCATAAAGTTGTCTTTTAGCATCTTATAACTAGCTGTGAAGTTTAATCAGGACTGAATCAGTATTTCTCGAGTTATACCGAAAAAATCAACGATATCGAGAAGAAAACCTCGAAATTTGACATATTTTTTCCCGATATCTCCAAAACTTATTATCGTATCGAAATGAAATTAGGTACGCTGCTGTGAAATTAAAAGGTCAAAGTGTGAGTATAATTTTTTTTGGATATGATGAATGGTTTCCGAAAAAAAAATTTTTTTGGAAAAAAATTTCGAGAAAAATTTTTTTTTGAAATTACTGACGATATGATCCTGACGAAATTTGGCTTAAAGTTGCGCGTCGTTGTACACCACCTAACTGCCAAATTTGAATCCAATCGCTCAAGTAGTTTCTGAAATAAAAAATAAATAACTTCAAAATTTCAAATGCCTATAACTCCGAAACTATTCGATCGATTTGGCCCATTAACGAACTTAACCGCGGCATTCCGATGCGCAACCTATGCTGAAAGTTTCAAGTTGCTAGCTTGCTTCTGTCGACAGTTATCGTGTCTACGGCCGGCCGGCCGGCTGGCCGGACAGAATCAATTTTGACACCGGATTCGTCATCAGTGAGTCTAACCTAGTCGATTGAGACCATTTTCGGCTCAATCATCCAAAATTACAGACATTTGGACAAAACGATAGCACGCTGTTCCCCTAGAACATGCGCGCAAAAAAAATGTCAAAAAAACTTTGATGGGATTCGAACTCGCTCCACTTAAGGAGAATAGGGACACGTATAAATTGGATTTATTCTGATTATAATGACGTCCGTTACCAGGCAACGGTAGTTCATCGAATTTGACCCTATTTTCCAAATCAGGAGAGAGTTCGATTCCTACCAAAGATTTTTAGAAAATATTTTTGTTGTTGATTAATTCATATTTCTATACAGGTCACTCTAGAGGCATATCAGCATAACTTTGGCATCCGTAGGGCCACCAGTTCCTTAAATAAAAATTATTCAAGTACTCCGGACGGAGTCTTTGGAAGGCTATAAAATGAAAACCAATGGATATTTTTTTCATTCAGTTTTCACAGCAGTGTTCAGAATAAAGGTTAGTTTAACTTTGAAAGATTTCAACAATTTTGGGTGATTTTTTTTTCATTGTAGACATGTAAAAAAAAAGTTGAGTTTGAATTTTGGAAAAATTTTTTCACATAAAATCTTAGAAAATTGAGTACATTGAAATAATGCTATCCAATTTGGCAATCGACAACAAAAAATTCAAACTTTGTAGGTTTTCCGCCATTTTGAAATATTTTTTCCCGAATTCTACACAACAATTGAATTGACCACCAAAGAATAATAAGATGTGTCCAAGAACTGTTATTTCAAAGGTCACGCATAACCGACCACAGTTATCAGAATATTGCTCAAAGTTGATATTAAACACCCTGTATTTCGCTTATGCTGAAATCAAATTAACTCCTGAATGTATACCTTGTCGTTAATCTGGTGGTTATGATGCAACCTCTTACTCCCTATCTATTTATTTCAACTTTACAATTAAAATTGGTATTTACAAACACAAAATTAGGTACAGTGAATCTGAGATCCGGGATTCGAAGGAGCACTTATCTTAATGGTAAAGGATCCGACGGTATGATCCTCCAAAATGCAGGTATTATGCAGATAGTCCAGTTTTTAGAGATTCCATCCAGAGTTGGGATATACGTAGTACTTACCGCCTTTTGAATAGACGTCTTATAAGAAACAATAAAACTTCAAAATTCCACGTTTTAATGGATTACGAGGTACGTTAATTCGCTAAACTCTAGCAAGGTGTTGAATCTTCAGCTCCTACGCACCAAAAGAAAGAATTTTCCATCAGCTGGACCGAGTTCGAAGAGTCGCGCATGCGAAACACACACTCAGCCGTCAAAGCGAAGAGCGTCTTTAGCGATTGATCATATAATCGCAGCAAGGCGTTTTCTTGCCATTGGAATTGAAATTATTAGTATGGCGTATTTTCGTTATGGAAACTGAAATCGACAGTTGAGCGTTTTGTAACGTTACAATGCTTCGAAAACGGGGTATATGTCATAAGGCAAAAACGACTTTCCCAATGTCATCTATACGGCTATATATGTTTGACCAGTTTATGGTGAAACACCCTGTATATGGGCACAACCATGATGTAAGCAAAACATGGTGTGCTCATCTGTGATCGTATTGAAGCTGCATTCAGAATCAATTCGCGGGCGAAGTGCGACTTCGCCACGCGTGCTAAGCATATGGGTTCCAACGTTGTCATTCACAATGGATCTCGTGCCGGCACGCAAGTTGAAGTCGGAAAAATTTGATGCATGCTTGCAATTGGACTTCGACCTAAACTTCGTGCTGACTATCGCAGATGCGCATTCCTTCTGTTGTGGCGGATTTGATGTGTTTTCTTGGAATTTTGCAGATATTTTGCGTATATTTGCAACAACTATTAACTACTTAATAAAGGAAAAATGGATGAGAACTGTGAAACTCCTTAAATCCTCTAATATTAGATACAATCATGAAAAATGAGTGACGTCAGCAAGATTAAAATATAAAGAGTTGTATATTCTATTCGCAACTACTGCTAAGCAATACGCCCTCTGGCGATAGAAATCCGAACACTTCCAAGCTAGTAGTTTTTCGACGTGCTTGTTATTCTAACGTGATTTGCTTACTTTTGGAGTTCATTTTCGAGCTTTTGTGTTGTTCTCAGAGTTGAAATTTTGGTATACTGAGAGTGTTTGTGATATTCATCAATCGATTCCTTTCTTTCCGATTAAAATTTTCGATTGTATTAATTCGAAATGGCATCCTCCCGAAATGACTATTGTTGTGTGCCTGAACTCAATGTTATTCATGGTCAAAGAAGAAAGGATCGTCTAGTGCCTCTAATTTTCATTTTTTCCAAAGCCAAATGAAAGTAAAGTTAATTTGGAAATAGCATTTGGCAGGGAACTCAATGATAGAAGAAAGGCATAGCTTTAGAAATTGAAGATTGGAAAACAGGTCACGAAATACATGGAAGTATGCTCAATGCATTTATCTGAAGATGTTTATTTTCATAAAGGTAAATTACCTACAATGTATTCATTTCCAAACAACTTCATGTCCTGATGTTTTCAGGTGTCAATGAAAATAAGAGAATTTTGAAGAAAAATGCTGCAGAGAAACTACCAAGCACTTCTGCAGCTACCTTATTCACATACTACACAAAATCATATTCTAAAAGAGTAATCTGGTTGAAAACCTCACAAAAACTAGAGATACTGTTAGAGTTGATAATAGCTGAAGTTATTCATATAAATACATTAATACTTTTGATTTCTATATATAGGTAGGTTGATCCAGCTGTGACATTTTTCATTTTGTATGTGCATCTTGAGCTGCTGTAATATGAAAATGAAATCAATTATATGTCAATCTGTTTCCTTTTCTTCAGAAATACGATGCAAAAGAACTTGAGCAAAAAATCTGTTTTCATTTTATTGATTCACTCGTTTGTAAGCAAAGAACAAGTCATATCATTTGAACTGATTCTAGATTTACCACATAATATAGCCTGCATTCAGCACTTCTTCACATAAATAAGAGTCCTTAAATTTCTTATTGAGGTGCCTATTTTTACAGAAATTCAAGTAAACTTAAATATTGGTTCATTTTGATCCACCAAGCAACATACACTAAAATAACATCGAAATTATCCTCCAGGAACGATTCAAAGTACGATTTTATATCGTGATCCAAACGAGAAGTTCCTTCTCCAGAAATCTTGCACAAAATTATAATAATTTCTTTAAATATTCAAGCTCTGCTTAATAAATATTCGTTCTCCACCACATTTCTAAGGTTTGTTTACATAAAACTACTAGCTTGGACAGGTTCCAAATTTATCCGTTAGGGCGCTGGCATCTTCGCAGAAGTTCCCAATGCTTTGAATAAACATGCGAATTCAAAGCACAGAATATACAACTCTTTGTATTTTAATCTTGCTGACGTCACTCATTTTTCAGATAAGCACACCATGTTTTTTACATCATGATCCAATCTAACAACATAAACCATAGAATAGTCAAAAATCTCGGATTTCATTCATTCATTCATCCATCTCTTTAATGTGCCCGGCTTAAACCATGTACACAGATCATAGTAACACTTTTTTATTGCATACTTCTCATTCATTCTCAACTGTAGACAATTTTCATTTTTAGGACACACGAACATATACCCCAAACTTTACACAACATCCATGACCTCGCCGGGATTCGAACCCGGTACCTTCAGCATCCTAGTCCACCTTTTCAGTCGACTAGGCTACCGAGGTAGCCTCGGATTTCATTGTGAATGGTCAATTTCGTGCCGACTTGCGTGCTGAAGTTGCACTTCGCTCGCTAATTGATTCTGAATACAGCTTTACCAATGATGACGTCACTTTTTTTTTTTTTTTTTTTTTTTTCTATCTTTTACTGTGCTTGGCCATTTCGAACCATCGACACATCGAACATATCATTGGTTTAAGATTCTTTCAAATCACCACCACCTAGACACTTTACAACATCCATGACCTCGCCGGGATTCGAACCCGGTACCTTCAGCATCCTAGAACATGTTTCCACCCTCTAGTCTACCGAGGTAGTCCACGTCACTTTTTTCATTCAAATTCAAATCACAGATCACACATATTTCCTTGTATTTTATGTCACTTTTTTTCAGGTGAGCACACCATGTTTTTTACATCATGGGCACAACCGAATGAATTCAAAAATCGAAATCCGAAGGCATGAATGATTTTGAGAATCGAATGATCATTCGAATGATTTTTTTTTAATCGTTTTGAGCTCGGAGTAACACCTAGCGGAAATTTCAGATACTATTCATGTCTATGGGACTGAATCGTCATTTGGTATTCGGAAATTCATTAGTTTTGCAGCGACATCTACCAGTAAGGGCGATGTTACTGATGTTATATATGAAAAGTTTACGAAAGGCTACCTCGGTAGACTAGTTGGCTGAGAGGTGGACTAGGGTGCCGAAGGTACTGGGTTCGAATCCCGGCGAGGTCATGGATGTTTGTCGTCTCGTTAAAATTATGAGAATAAACACCGTAATCTGGGTACATGCTACTATGGCGAGCCCAAAAAAGAGAAAAAAAAAAAAAAAAGTTTACGAAATTGACGTCTATTATCATTCGGTGGACTGAATGAATCATTCTATTTTCGGAAACTTATTCTTTTTGCAGGGACATCTACCAGTAACGGCGATAATATTGATATTATAAATGAAAAGTTTACGAAATTGACCTCTATTAGCAATTCATTCAGTAGACAGAATGAAGCATTCGGTTTTCGGAAATTCATTCATTTTGGGGTGTGGATAATTCGCTGACCAAAATATAATAATCTGAATAAAGACCTTAAAGAATGTTTAATTGAACCAAATTCTATAACTGAGTTGTGTATATTGAGATGTTCGTGCCACCACATTCAAAATTCAAACCCACCCCAAATTGGGGGTAGTTTATTCTTGTAATTTTTCAAAATAATTTGCTGACCGGAGGTTTCCAGTCGAGATATGTTATCGAAACGCTACATTATGATTAAATATAGCATACTTTATGTGACACCATAAAAAAATTCAGATCCGCCCCCGTTTAAGGGTAGTTTATTCTTGTGATTTTTCAGAAATCCTTGCTGATCGGAAATTTCCCGTGGAGATATTTTATTGAAACGATGTATTATGACTAACCGTAGCATAGTTCTGGTGCCACCATAAAAAATATTCAGATCCACCCCCTAATAAGGGTAGTTTATTCTTGTGATTTTTCGGAAATCCTTGCTGATCGATATTTTCCAGTGGAGGTATTTCATTGAAACAAAGTATAATAATCGTAAATCGGATACCCTCTGTGCCACCATACGAAAATTTCAGGTCCGACTCGTTTAAGGGTAGTTTATCCTCGTAATTTCTCGGAATAATTTGCCTGACCGAAAATTTTCAGTGGAGATATTTTATTGAAACAACGTATTATGACTAAACGTAGAATACGCTTGGTGCCACCGTAAAAAAATTCAGATCCGCCCCTGTTTAAGGGTAGTTTATTCTTGTGATTTTTCAGGAATCCTTGCTGATCGGAAATTTTCAGTGGAGATATTTTATTGAAACAACGTATTATGACTAAACGTAGCATACTCTTTGCACTACCATAAAAAATATTCAGATCCGCCCTCTTTTAAGGGTAGTTTATTCTTGTGATTTTTCCTTGCTGATCGATATTTTCCAGTAGAGATATTTCATTGAAACAAAGTTAAATAATTGCAAATAGGATACCCTCTGTGCCACCCATAGACATATTAAACTCTCTGGACACGGCGTACGAATCCATTTCTGAAGAGTCGAATGGGGATAATGAACCAAGTGAGAGGTCCGAGAGAGAGATGGAACTGGATCGGGCAGACCATAGACAAGATACACGATTAAAATAACATGCGACTAGTGACAGGGACATGAAGGAAATCGGCCAATCAGAGAAAACACGGAATGGCGGTAATTTTGAACTTCACAACGTGAATGATGTTTGTTCTATATGGTGAGTCTTTGGTTCCGTGCAGTATTTTATCTCGAACTGATATTCCTCATTGATTTTGATCATCAGAGTGTAGCTTTCGAGTAATTATGGAAAAACAGATGATCAGCCGGCCATAACTCCGAAATCTTAAAGGGAGCATGATATATGTATAATGATTAACGAAACTTCGGACCAGTAATATAAAAATTATTTTGACCCCTAGAAGCAGTTGAGTCCCATTTTTCAACCACAATCAAAATAGTTCTTCGGGGATTTAGTTCGTTAACGAACATAAAACCAAGACCGCAGACCTGCCAGGCGGACGGACAGAATCCAGTTTGATCACAAATTTTTCATCAGTAAGAAAATTTTTTGCTCAAAAAATACTGACATTGTAAAGGAAGGCTATCGCGCTCTTCTTTCCAACAAAAAGCGCGCAAAAAATGAACAAATTCACAGTTATTCATGCAAGGTAAACTCACCTATGGAATTTCACGTTTTCCCCTTTTTTATATCTCCTCGTACAATTAATGGCACAACAAGAATTCACCATTATTCGTTTGCCAGTGAATCCGGTTTGAAATGAAAAGTCTCAAACTCTATTCAAAAACTTACGAAAACACAAAAAACGAAAACCACACGAAAATTATATCTTACATACAGTCTTTATACTATAATTCAAAATGAAATAATACAAAATCTGCTTTGAAATACTTTGGAAAAAACAAATGTGACTTTCAAAACTTTCGAAAAAAATTTATTTCAAACATAGATTCATAATTATAGTCTATGGCTTCAACCTGATCTGTCTTATTTTTGCCGAATTCTATGATGGTTTGGACCGCCCTAGTTCCCTCTTTGTCGGCCCGCTTCCTCTCTCTTTAAGCCATGTCCATATAGTTTTATAGGTCTATGGTGCCACCATACAAAAATTTCAGGTCTGACTCGTTTAAGGGTAGTTTATTACGAAGGCGTAGAAGGGCCACTCTTTGTCGACAAAAATTTTTCCACCTAATTCCGACTTTAATCTCGGAATTAGACTAATTCCGACTTTGAACTCGGAATTATAGACTAATTCCGACTTCAAACTCGGAATTATACATAATTCCGAGTTTGAACTCGGAATTATACTAATTCCGAGTTTGAAGTCGGAATCATAGACTAATTCCGACTTTAAACTCGGAATTATAGTCTATAATTCCGAGTTCGAAGTCGGAATTAGTCTATAATTCCGAGTTTAAAGTCGGAATTAGTCTATAATTCCGACTTCAAACTCGGAATTAGTATAATTCCGAGTTCAAAGTCGGAATTATGTATAATTCCGAGTTTGAAGTCGGAATTAGTCTATAATTCCGAGTTCAAAGTCGGAATTAGTCGTATTCCGAGATTAAAGTCGGAATTAGGTGGAAAAAATTTTGTCGACAAAGTGGCCCTTCTACGCCTTCGTAGTTTATCCTCGTAATTTCTCGGAATACTTTGCTGACCGAAAATTTTCAGTGGAGATATTTTATTGAAACAACGTATTATGACTAAACGTAGCATACGCTTGGTGCCACCGTGAAAAAAATTCAGATCCGCCCCTGTTTAAGTTTATTCTTGTGATTTTTCAGGAATTCATGCTGATCGGAAATTTCCCTCTCTTTCTGTATGATTTTCAGTCGAAAATATATTTGTATTCTGTGGTCGAAAACGAAGCTATGCGAAAGTTCATTTACTGGTGCGCAAGTGCATACGAGTCGTTTTTGTACCGTGCAAAGTGATCATCACACCTGAAAAATAGGACATTTTATCATTTCCCCCCTTTTTTGTGGTCACTTGGCTTTTTATATTCAAAAGTTATTTTAGAGTTCAGAATAATCATTGAAACATTCAAAATTATAATAAAAAAAGGTGTTTTCGTGAATTAATCTTGCCCAAGTACACCGTGAACACCACGTTGCCAAACCGTCGCATGGCCGCAAGAGATCGTAGACGAAATGAATTCGGATGAGTTCGAAAATAGCGCTCCTGAGATTTGTATCATTCAAAATACAAGTGATTTCGTAACTATGAATGGAAGGTACAAAGATTTGGCATCGTTGTAAATTCCATTTTCATATATTAGTCAATATAAATACTTTTGAATATTTATTGTTATGACAGAAAATTCTTAAGTCTTACCAGACTGAAGAATGAGTTGTGACTCAAAATCCCTGCTCAAAGCCCCTGCTGAATAATTTTCATATATTTAATTTTACTTCTTCAAATATACTAGAGAATGCAAACTTCAAACTTGACTTGCGCGTCATATTGTACGCAATGGAGTTGTGTTATTTGTGTAAATAGTCTTCATATTTAAATAATACATCTATTCGGAGAATTATTTATATTCAGCTGAATGAAGGAACAAGTTTATATCCAGCAGGAATGGAGTATCTGAGAAATATAAAATACCTGAAACTAAAGGAATGTATATTGAGATTCCGAGCGACTACTGGAAGATGTTACACATGATACTTGACCAGAAGTGAGAATCTATAGAAACTTCCTATTTTGGTTGTAAAAAGTGGTACGAATTCAACAGGATTACATACTACAAGCATGTTCTTGTAAAACAAGCATAAAGAGTAAGTAGGAGCTTAGTTTTCCAAGAAAAATGTTCCAATTTTAAAGGAATTTCTTAGCATATACCTTCATAAATAAACATTAGTTATATATAGTCAAGGTACCATTATAAAGAGTTACAATAGATAAGTGACCGTTCTTATTGAAAATCAAAGTTTTTTTGCCAAGTTTACACTCGCATAATGTCAACGTTTTAACAACCAAAATCACTTGAAAGTAAAGCGTATGTAGAAAAGCCTGATTCGAGATAGTATGATTTTAAATATTCACATGAACTCATACTCATCCATATGAAATTAAAGATGTATGTGTGCCTTTGCATAAAACATACATAGGCACTGATTCTTGTTCAAATAAAAATCTTAATCTATACAAGTAATTACAAAACGGAAAATAGAATGAATATGAAACATTGTAATCAAATTCACAAATTCAGATAAATTTCTAACTAAGGATCTCATTATTAATTTATTATAATTCATACTTTTTCAGAAAATATATGCGACTATCTCATATCAGAAAACTGAAGATCTAATGGTTCTCCAAATTCGTAGATCTAATATGGCATCTGAACAGCCCTTGAAGAAAAAACCTAAAATGGAAGAGGTGGAGTCTTCAGATACAACAGACTTCATTGTAAACTTTCCTCCAGATAGTGGACTCTCTAGTTTAACAACGTTGCATCTTTCTCTTCCTGTGAACAGCATTAATCAACAGTTTAATGATGAACTGCCTTGTAGGACAAGTGAGTGCGGTGAAAGTGCAGAACAAACCATCAGTGCTACAAATAATTCTTATACTTATTCCTATTGCCTTAATAACCCAAACATCTCTATCGAGCCAGCTCCAAATATCAACTCTGATAATGTACGGGTTCCTAACTGGTCTCAAGAAAACCACGAACAAATTATTCCGGTACAAGACATTCCAGAGTACGTAACACAAGAACACTATGTTGATGACATCCAAAGTGGTTTAGACCAATTCCAGAACATGTTAGTGAGGCAGTGTCTGTGTGGAATTTCTGATGAGATATTTCAAAATCCTTTTAAGGGCTATAGGCTCATAAATCCATGTGGGATGCGATCTGGTATGTTAACAGAATGGTCTACCCCATCAATATTGAATTTTCTTTCTAATCTGCAGTTACTGTTCGACATATATATCAAACAGAATAATAGGGGATTCATCTGCTCCAAGCTTTTAGATTTATGCAATAGTATTCTGGCGAATGAATATAATTTAATGGAACAATTGCTGCCATTGTGTGATACTAGGAATAAATATATCAGTTTTATGTGTGCAAAAGTTGTGAGCAGTTTTTTCATCATTGCTAAAACAGAGTTGAATAATGAATGGCTAGAGACTTTATATGGCTTTTTAACGTTGGATAATGTTGATTATATCAAGATGAATTTTACTTTAGAAATTATAAAAAGAGTGGTGGAATGGAAAGATGCTGATTCACACGTTTTGGAAGAAAACAATTCAAGCTCATCTTCAGATAAAAGTAACATAGATTGTTCAACTGTGCCTTATAGTGACTCGGAAAGTTTTGATACGAGTAATGTTAAAGGACTGATAATAAGAAATTTAACAATAAGATGGCAGGTTTTGATTTCCAAAATTCGCTTTCTCATTGATAACAATAACAATGTCCAAGCTCAAACATGCATAATCACATTTTTAGAATTGTGGGAAAATGCAATTTCAGTTAAAAACAATCTCAGTGTTATAGATACCAAACCTTTTTATGCACATCTGGAGACATTCCTATCATTACTGAACAATTCTCTTCCTTCCATCATATGGAAACAATTGCTATCATTGTTCAATGAGGTGCTATGTTATGGAAGCACCTTGGCCCTTCAGAGTTTGATACCTGATGATACTTGCAGGTTAGCTCATTTTGTCATTCGCTTTGTGAAAGACCATGCTTTGCTTGATAGTTTGCCATTTCGCAGAAGCGAAGGTTACACGGTCAGCACCTTTGTGGGGACCATACCTTGCACCCATCCCTCACAAATTAACATGGACAAGACTTTGTTGCAAAAAATGGTACTGTTAGTGCTGAAATCAGTCGCATTGTCAATCAAAGAAACTAAATCAGACAGTTCTGATTCTAGTATAGGTTCTGATGATTCTGACTATAATCAGGACATGTTGGTTATAGGACGTTCTATGAAGGATGTACTGAAAAAATTAGACGTATTTTTGAAGAATAACCTCGATTTTCACCCAGAAACTCCGTTTTCTAACATTCTAGTTCATCTGTTCAGCGATCAGGATGATTATTTAATAGAGTCTATGGTTTGTACACTTGACATCATTGTGGGAATACCTGATAGGTGTGCTGTCTATCCTGAATTGTTCAACATGTTGAATCCTTCTTATACTTTTGTGGAGTTCCTGAAAGTTGTGGGTCATGGTTCAAGTGTTCTTTTGGACTATTTGGTCAGTAACGAGACTTGTTTCTTGTTATACTTATTGAGATTCCTTAAATATGTCAGAAAAAACTGGTCTGTTTTTATGCGGTGTTGTAGAGAGGCCAGTTTGTCCAATAGTAACGAATTTGAGGGTGCTATGCAAGTTTTTGTGGGATTGTATGATCAGATAGCCAAGTTGGTATTTAGGCAATTGTTTCCATATAATATCGATCCCATATTGAGGCTGCTCAGGGGTTGCATGAATTTGTATGAAGGTGAAGAATATAGTTGATTTTTAGCGTTCTATGCAATTTTGCTATCTTGCGATCAACAAATAATGTTGAAGTCATGATCACAGAGGCAGCTTATTTAACTTTGATGTGGAAAAATTATTTTTTCAAGCTTGATCATTATAAATAATCAACAGGTATGATAAATGGTGTAGTTCATTTTAATTAAATTTTGTTTCAAACTCCTATATTAGTTTAATACAATTGAGCTCTTGATGTCTAAAAATTTTCAATATTTTTTCCAAAAACAATTGTTCATCAATCATACATAAACCTTTTTAAGTCGGTTTGATCCATTTTCTCACTAAGATTTTCGATTTGATCATTGAATCTTCAACTGAAGAATATCACTGAGGCAATGAAGTAACTATAACGATCAGCCATTTCACTGCATCTATACCATTGGATATTAGAACTTCAGCTGAATGAGCAGCATTCCTAGATTTGTAGATTTCCCAAAGAAAAACTCGATAACCCAAAACAATCTCCACACTTGATGTTCATAGAAGGTTCAGAGATTGTTTTTGGCGCATTCAAAAAATTTATTTACTGATTTTTTTATGGAAGCGAAAATGAGAATAATTTTCCAAAATTTTGGGCCCCACAATTTCTATCTGTCTTTCAGAAAGACCTGACTTCAATTTTGTGTTCTAAAATCAAATTGATTATACCACATATGGTAACATATGCTCCGTTTTCGGCTGAGCATCTTACCAATTTTCATCATTGACACTCTTAGAGCTATTACAGTAACTGCAAAGTTGTGCAGGCTATCTACATCTATGGTTCAAAAATTTTTCTTGTTGCTCTTTGTGAAATCCATTTGCAACATGGCAAAAATGTTACATGAAATATAAAATTTGCATAATGGAAAATATTTATAATTCTGAACTGGAAGAAAATTACATAATATACATAATAGGTATTTTGACTAGCTCTGAAGGTTCAATCTTCTGATTCCTACTGTTTTGTCTCAATCTTTTGGTGAGCATCTTGAACACAACTTGAAACACAGACTATTTTGAACTGCAATTAATTCTAAAAACGATACCGAATCCTGACTTGATGGGGTATGAAATTGAATTGAGTAAAAAAATCTTGAATCGTAATTTTGGATGTATTATTTAGATCTCAGATCTGAGAATAGAGCCTGTCTATTCTAATATCGATACCTTTTTGCCAAATTATCGTAAGTCTCAACATACTACGTAGCGGCTTACGATAATTCGGCAAAAATGTATCAAAAATCAGGTTTGAATCTAGGTAATTGGAAGAAACAAAGGTTTAACACATTTTGGTGACAAAGTATTGATGAGAATAATACTTAATTCTGTTGTTATTCAATATTGGCCTGATTATAACATTATTTGTCTATGTTCATATTATATTTGAAAAAAACCAGAACAGATTTTGAAGTTTTATGC
The DNA here is from genome assembly GCA_958510865.1 of Myrrha octodecimguttata. Classification (NCBI taxonomy): domain Eukaryota; kingdom Metazoa; phylum Arthropoda; class Insecta; order Coleoptera; family Coccinellidae; genus Myrrha; species Myrrha octodecimguttata. The sequence goes on from OY294056.1 coordinate 17,261,932, forward strand.
TGGTAATAATCCTGTAAGGTGTCTGCAAAATAATGTCAAGATTTCAGTTCCATGTTATCTTAATTTATTCAACATCTCACCTATATGATGATAAATCGTAAGATAGCTTTAGGATATTTAGATTAATATTTAACTTTTTTATTTCCATTTGAATGTATCAGTATTTTTGCATATGTAATTCATGTTTTTGAGAATTTCAATTCCATCAGTATATATTTTATTATTTGAGTCTTTCCTATTTATTGTATTTATTAACCAGTGTGTAACAAAATATGTAAATTATAGTTACCTCTTCAAAGTTGTATATATATTCTTGTAAAAATTAACTGCAATATTATGATACATAGTTTGATATTTTTATGATTTTAAATATAGATTAAGATCCATTTCGATGATTTTAGAACTTAAATGATGAAATGAACGATATTCAATGCCCTTTTTGTATCATTCTAATAAAATTTTTTTAATATTTTGCACTTTTAATTGCGTAACATTCGCGTCTGAACACTGGTGCTGTGTGGTGGTGTTCGCATATGGCCGAAACCAAATCTATTAGTTGTATTTTCAAGTATTAAATATGAAATCTACGAAAATTTCTTCAAGGAATAAAATAAATGAATAAACGTTAATTATTTTCTCAGTTAAGAGGAAATAATACCACTTGGTAGTAAATTTCAGCTAGGCAACACAGCCACCTGTAAATATCATCAAAATTCGCTCATATCTCAAGTTCAGGCCGCTGAACCCGATCTACATTATTATTATTATAATAATGTAGATCGGGTTCTACATGCTTGAACGTTTTTCCATTTTTCACTCCATTTCAGTTTTTATTTTCCGAAAATTCTCGAATATAAAAAAAAGTGGCAACATTGCGCATTCCTACGATTTCTTCAAACCATTTGCACCGAAAAATTTTTTGAAAAAAACGAACTCTGGCCCCCAGAAGTCACCCCGGTATTTTCCAGGTATTGTTTGCTCTAAAATAACCGCATACCATTGATATCTTAAATGAAACTTGTATATTATTTATAACTCACCGTTGGTCGGAAATCATGCGGGTAAAAATTTTCAGGTTGAGTTATGCAACAGTAATCAACGTTGAGAGTTTCATGAAAATTCGGTGAAAAGTTTTCGAGAAATAATTTTTTTCCCCTCTAATCCCCAGTTTTGAGCCCTTAGGGTATACCGATCCTGCTGAAAAGCTGGGAGGATCAATCTCGTGCGACACACGATTTTTTTCTACCAAGTTTCACGGATTTCGGTTCAGTACTTTCAGAGAAAAGCCCCGGACGGCGGACGGAACGATTTTATATTAGTTCATTCAACTCTACATACTTCAAAATGTAAACTGCAACATTTTCAGAGGGGTAATTTTTTACTACTGTAAGGTTTATTATTTGATTTTTATCAAATAATAAACCAGACCGGAAGAAAAAGAATCAACAATCCGACACAACAAAAAAACTTCAATTTTCTGCTGATGTTCACGTCAGCAAACCACCCGAAATAAGAATGGATCCACCACCTCCACCTCCTAATCTACAAAAAGAATAAACATCCAAAGACCTTATGTAACAACACAATTACCAACATACCTGTTCCAAAAAAACTCACAACAGATGTTCCATGAAATGAAGAGAAGGTACCAATACTGATTTTATCTATCAAGAACAACATATATTTCTATAATATATAGATGGCAAATAGATGGATGAGTCATTTACCAAGCCAAGAAGCAAAATGTGGTCCTGAAAAAAAAAAAAATCAAGTTATCAGATACCGGAAAAGGATGAAACATCTTGAAAGTCCCACAAACCTTAAAAGACGACAAAAACATCACTTCATTAGAGGAAAACAACTCGTCACATCCAATCTCACAAGTAAAGTACAGGGAAGCTACTCAGTGGTCGTAAGCAATGTTGATGCTGACATAACCAACGGAAGAGATAAGTGCTAAACTGAAAGAACAAGGAACAGAACACTGATATTTCGAGCGTATTATAGTTCGTTCGAGAGCGCCATGAAGACCAACTCAACTCATACGGTTAATCACAGGAAATATTAAAACATCTGAGTCCCTCCTCGCCGAAGGTCTTCTATAAATGTTGGCACTACCCTGTTTTCCCTGGCGCTTCACCAGAACCCATTACGGTGCCGTGTGCTAAATGCAATCTTTTCACCCACACAACCATAAATCGTACCTCTGTAATAGTCTACAACGAATGCAAGTGTAACCATAGTACAAATGTATTCACTTCTCCACTGCTGATCTCAGCCAGTGGCGACAACAATCAAGTAGCATTGTCACTGAAATGTCCGAAGAGATTAACAAAACCAATAGAAGGCATTCCAAATATAAAAATTAAAACCTCAACGAAAAATCGGCGCATCCATACACCTCTATAACGACAACGTTATAGACACATACATAAACCCAAAATATAACGACAGACAACAACTCGTAAACAATTGAATGAAATTTCAAAGTAGCAAACGGTATCGACACAACAGCAGTATTTTCCCGAAACTGACTGTAAAGACACAAACCGAGTAGTGGAGGCAGATTTATTCATTGCAGCAAAGAATTTAATGGAGGAAAAGCCAACCCACCAGCTATATGAATAACCCCCTAAACGAAACACTACATTGTGTCATACCAATTGGAAAAAAACATATCCATATTTTTCTCTCATATATACAAATCCACATTCAAGTATTAATGAAAACATTTTCAGAACGGCACCCCAATACAATCATGCATTGCTTATAGGTGCTTACAACTGAAACCAAGAAAAATGAACAAAAAAATTCGACAATTCCTTTAAAATTCAGATTTGTTCAAATCAAACCCCCACCAACATTATAATTATGCATAATTATCCCCCTAGTACTCCTGTATTGGCAATGTTTAGCCAAGTTGATATTTGGTTTAGTTACTCTCTTCAATTGCTGCTTTCTTTTTGACGATTTGGGTAGCTCGGAGCTCCCCCCGCGAATGAAATATGGATATGAAATAACATAAAAGAAGGTGATTGATTTGCAGGCCATCCAAGGGGTAGGTTGCACCTGTTAATTTTTCGTAATTCCAACGAATGACCCAGTCGAAAATGTTTAGCCGAGTTGATAGTTGTTATTGTTATTCTTCAATGAATATAGAATAACACATCCGAAGGAAGGGGTTGTTTATACCTGTCCATTTTTAGAAATATCCACCAATGATCGACCCAGTCAAAAATGTTTAGTCAAGTTGATATTTGGTATATAGTTACTCTTCAATGGATACGGAATAACATATACTTTTGAATGTTTCAATGATTATTCTGAACTCTAAAGTAACTTTTGAATATAAAAAAAAGCCGAATGACCACAAAAAAGGGGGGAAATGATAAATGCCTTACTTTTTAGGTGTGATGATCACTTTGCACGGTACGATAACCCCTTTCCAGCTACAGTCTGGGGCGCCTCCAATGCGCCTCGGAGGCACGCCAGCATAGACAAGTCGTGTTCCAGTACACGGGAGCGTCAGACCCTCGCGCTTCCTACCCCTTTCCCCTGATGCACCACCCGAATTTGAGGGGCTTCACGCACTCACAGCTGTGAAACTGGTCAAGAAATTATTCTGCAGGAATACCTCTAGAGCTGCATTGTGATCAAGGCCGAAATTTCGAATCGACGTTTTTCCAAGAAGTTTGTAGAAAATTGGGGATCAGTAAGACAAGAACCACACTCTGCATCCCCAATCAGATTTCATGGTCGAACGAATGAATAGGACCATGGGAAAACATCTAGCCAAAGTAGTCTCCGATTACCAGCGGGTCTGGGATGCATATTTGCATCTATTCACCATGAAATATAGATCTTCGGTTCAAGAATCTACAAAGGAAACTCAAGCCAAATATAATGTTCGGCCGAGAAATCAGACTATCTAGTGACCTTCAGTTTTGGTGTAAGCGTGGAGAAGATGTAGCCCGGGAGGACTGCGTCAGCAAATTGAGGAGTAAGCTAGATTTCATTCATGACAAGGTGCGTAATCAAATGCAGCAAGCAAGTGATCGGATGAAATTGCGCTATGACATCAAGGCCATTGAAGGAGGGTTCAACGCAGGAGATCTGTTGTGGTTGTATAACCCGCAAGGAAGAAGAGGATTTTCACCGAAGCTGCAGAGACAGTGGGAAGGACCGTATGAAGTTGTGAAAAGGATAAATGATGTAGTTTACCGGATACGGAAGCTTTCCAGAGGAAACCCGAAGGTCGTCCATTTCAACCGATTGGCTCCGTACGCGGCAACACAGAGTGAAGTAGAAGAAGTACGTCTCATCGAGGTTCCGGCGAAGGAAAATGACGATTTCCAGGAATTCATGAATAGCTATGGGGGAACACGAGTTGCACGGTTTGGCGTCACACAGGAAGTTCATCAAGACCTGTTTACAGTTCCCGAGGAATACTCTTTTGCTCATTGTGTAGCAGCCGATCTAAGGATGAGTAGGGGAATAGCAAGAGTATTCAGAAATAAATTTGGACGTCAAGAGGAACTGATGAGACAGCAGCCCAGAATTGAAAAATGAGATTGAAGTCAAAGGGCCGGTTCATTTATTACATAGTCACCAGGCAGTACTCCTATCATAAGTTCACCTATCAGAATTTGTGGATCACGCTGTATGGCTTGAAAGAAGGCCAAGGTTGAGGGTTTGGAAATTAGCTGTTCCCAAGCTAGATTGTGGACTGGATCAACTTAATTGGCGGGTTGTGCGAAGCATGCTGGAAGTAGTGTTGAATAAGATAGCAATACAGATCTGGGTATGCAATTTCAACCCGAAGTAAAACGAAAAGCCCAACAAAACCGTAGACTGTTTCATCAGAAGGGCTACTGTAGAAATGGTGATGATTGCAGATTTTGTCACGGTCCTCTGAGGAATTCATGAAATCTGTTCTTGGACAGAACAGGCTAAAGGGGGGGACAGTGTGACGAGTACGGCTCTGTCTGTGCGAGAGTCTTCGAGAAAACTATGTCTATGCGTCATCCGCCTGTCTAGAAGCTTCTGGCAATCGCTAGAAGTTCCACAAGTGATATAAGGATGGGCGCGGAGCAGCACAGGCAGTCATTCAGCGGAGTTATTCGAAGCGGAAAGTGATCAGTGAAAATAAATAGTGTGGAAATAAATTGTATATAGACTTTGATGGAATTAGTTGATGAGTTATTAGTGTAAAAAGGTGTAAATAAATATTAAAATTATTCTGAACGTTTTGAAAAATCAAGAAAACGTTACAATATAATAACAACAGAGTATGAGTAAAATAAATTTATATTTCACAGATCTGACGGTGAGACATAAAGGCGTATTACCAATTTCGAAGGCCCGACATATCGGGTGCCCAATTTGCCGGTTCGGGTGTCGCTTACTACAGCACCCTAGATGCCGACCACTTCTATTCTATTCGTGAATGAACGCTTCCGGCGTTGGTATGATACTGCCCTGTATGTCAGAATTGTCAGGCAGTAGGAAGCTAGTCAGATCAGGTCCACTCGATCGCCCTAAATAAGGATCATGGCTGCCGGTTCGTTATTACACTGTACCGTCCCTGACTGCCGGGCCCGGGATATTGGGTAGTGCAATAGACCTTTTAGTTCGAGGTCACTTTATTCTTCACTGAAAAATTCGAGACGAAACTAATTTGATTTTATAGAGTTTAACTGAATTATTATCAGCTAGATCGTGTAAATAGAATGTTTCATGTGAAAATCGTTTTGCATATGGCTATTAATTTATTTTCAGCTGGCCTGCTGATGGCCAAAAGGTCGAAAACGATAGCCGAGAGTATACTGGTAATTTAAGGTTTGGTGAGTTTAAAATTTTCCTTTAGTACATTAACTTTAACACTGACACTAATGGAGGAATCCATAACTAAAAATAGAAATTAATTCTCAAACAAAAAGAAAAAATCCTTTGAATAAAGGAGGATCATGTAAGGAAGAAATATACAACATATATGTTTGCTCAGTATAAATAAATATATTCTTAATATGAAAAATAAAACACATAAATAAGTTTCAATACTGCGAAATAACGTTTTATATAATTGTTGAAATACAATTTCAAAATATCGATAATCGATGTCATCGATAAATAAATATATTTCTTGTAATTCTTCAAGGACCATTGGAGTATGTAATATATACAAATGCAATTAATTACACTTTCAATCATTACAACATAGTAGAATTTCTTTCCTGAAAATTGGGAAATCATAAAACTAAATATAGACTTGTACTAATTTAAAATATAAAATTAATAAATAAAATTAGGAAAATACTCATTTTGGCTTGTTGAATAAATAATGATTTAGTCCAAATAAAAACTCACAGTTTATTATTATTAATTGACACTCTTTGAAATGTATAAAACTAATAAAATAAACAATATAGACAAATAAAAACATTCACAAAATTTACAAAAAATAAGTACAATGCCTAATCTATTTATTCACTCAATTTGAAATTCCCACTTCACAATTCCATAGTTGTAAATTCGATTTCCAACGAAAAAATTACCAATAATTGCTATTGAAGGATTATGTTTAAAGGCTACTTTATAATGTGATTCCATCACAATTTTCGATGAAAAGTTGAACAAAGAACGTTTGGTATCCATGAAACAATATTAAAACTACAAATTGAGTGATTTTGGAGAATATATTATGTTATTATATACTTCAATATAAATATTGTTTATTGTGAAAGCTTATAACTGAGGTAACGAATCAGTCTACATACATAAAGTGTTCAATGATGTTAACGTAAAAGAGGTATTTATTATCTGAAGGATGTTATAAGTGACGAAAATCCTAGGATTCTCCTTGAGAAGTTCAAACACTTTACATATTAGTCTACTGCAATATTTTGGATAAAGAATATTTTTTATTGAATGCACTTCAAAATTTTCCAATGGAAATTAACAAGATTGGCAAACTTTGAAAATTCTAATTCAACTATCGTAACTTGAACTATTATGATGATCTGGTTGAGGGGAAGGAGGGGTGGATAAATTGGAACTGTTATTGCTTGCTATTGAATGCCTGGGACTGCTCCTTTCAGCTCCCTAAAAACAAAAATATAGTATGAATGAAAAGGTTTCTAATATTTTCCAGATTTTCAATATTTCAATGTTAGTACACAAACATTGTAGTCGACACAACAATACGGACAATATTAGGTAAAGTTGAACATCCAAAATCTGAATAGATTGGCATTGAATCGGTTCTTGATAGTTTCCAAAAGATGACTTTATCGAAAAACATCTTATTTTGCTGTTTAAATGTATCTAATAATGAGAAAATAGTATGTTCCAAAATAAATGGAAATCTCGAAATTTGAAACACATATTTTACTTGTGGCTAAGGGAACTTAGTAGCAACTAGCGAGGGCCACCATTTAATCCTAGCGAGGAATGACTCTTTTGAACCAATCAACTGAGTTGTTAGTGCCAAAAACCTACCAAAAGACATCGGTATCAGGGAGTCTTTCTGGAGTTATGAAATGACGCAGGAGAGGGATCGTTTGCTTACTGTGTCGATTTTGACAATTATTTAAATAAAAATACTCATATTAAATTCAAAAAAGTCTACTTGAAAAATTCTTTTAATATAACAATGAAAAAAATACAGATTTCTCTGTAGAACCTTTACGTAATATCTTTCGATATTGATTTGATATCTTACGATATACTTTTATCGTCTTTGACATACCACGTCTTCCATGACAAAATTTTATTATATCAACTGGATTACAAAGACTGAAGTAAAAAACTTGAGAAAAGGGTAACATAATGAAATACAACCTAAAAATATTACTAGAAACTGTGTTTCATCTTCTATCTTTCGATTTAGAATCATCAGTAGCATTTATTCTACATTATATGTCAAAAACTCACCACGAGTTTTTTCCACCTACACTTCCACGGAATTTAGTAGATATGAGTCCATGCATGCGCAAGCTTGTTAAAATTCTGCATAGACACAATATTGCCGGAGTTTACTAACACCTTCTTCTTTCCTTGACAAATGAAATGCGGTAAAAACATTTTCAAAAATCTTTTCAACTTCAAAAATTAAATAACAGTTGATATTGACTCTTGAAAAAAAATATGTTTTCTTTAAAATATTAATTTAAAAAAGTCTAATTGATGAAGGCTATTAATATAACAATTGAATAAAATAAAAAGAGAAACAGAAATCTGTATTTTTTTAATTGTTATATCTTTTATCACGTAGACTTTTTTGAATCTAATATTTGACAGAAAAAATTATTATAATTTTTGGAGTTATAAAGATTTTTGAAAATGTTTTTTATCGCATTTCACGTGGTGAGTTTTTGACATATAATGGTACCCCTTTCTCAAGTTTTGAAATCAAAAATCGACGGGTGCGAGGATATTCCTTAATAGTTCTTCGTACACTCATTATTGACGAGAAAGTTTACTTTTTTGGCACGCTGTATAAGTTTCATTTAAGATATCAATGGTATTGGGTTACTTTACTGAGAAAATAATAAACCCTTGTGTAAAATTTGTAGCGTTTTTTACACAATCATTGTATGTCAGTTGATATAATAAAATGTTGTCATTGAAGACGTGGTACGTCGAAGACAATTCAAGCATATCGTAAGATATCAAATCAATTATCGAAAGATATTACGTAAAGGTAATACAGAGAAATCTGTATTTTTCAATAGTTATAAAAATCGTAGAAATGCCAAGTTCTTCGAAAGAGGTGAAAATATTTTCAGGATTTCTATTTTAAGTTTAAGCTCGCCTCGATTTATTCAAATTGTATAGTAATATCTTCAAATAAGAAAAAAATCGAAATAGTTCTCATGAATCTAAATCTAAACATAATTTGTACCATGAAGAAAAAATTAATAAGATCGTCTGTAGAAATGACTTCCGGAATGTTGTAAGCCGAGAATAGTATTGAGAATAAGAGGTGTAATATCTCTTCAAAATAAATTGAATTTGAAATAAGTAATGCTTGGTTCAGAGCATCTCCACATTGTATCATTTCAACATTTATCTTCATAACGAATCAATTCTCCCAAACTAATAGCACATGTAAGTTGAAAACATTCGTAAAATCATCAGAAACTATGTTCATTAAGAGTGAACAATAACGTGTCATCAGTTGGAGTGTCATTTATTATTGGAGCTTAATGCGTTCACAAATTTAGTTGTAAATTTAGCCATTCATGGACTTAAATGAAAATTCAAACGAAAAATCAAACACAAACTGTAATTCTCAGGCAACGAATTGTTTTTTTTTGCAATTTTTTTCCTTTGAATAATCCGTTTTGCTTGCACGAATGCGCAATGTTGAATTTCCGTTTAATTTCTAACTCATACAAATAATTATTTCCTGAAAATCATCGAGCAAAAAAAGGGCAACATTGAGCATTCTCACTTAGAATTTTTATTATTTGAACAGAGAAAAAAAATGAAAAATAAAATTGCAATCTAAAAAGTCCAAAAAGCACTGCCGTGAAGGCAGCAACTTTTGCGCGCATGTTCAATGTAGATGACCGCTTCAGCAACGAATTTGAACGTGCGCGCAAAAGCTGCTGCCTTCACGGCAGTGCTTTTTGAAATTTTTTTCTGATAAATTACTGGATTTCAATTCGATCATATCTGTATTTTTGGACATATTGTAAAAATAAAATTTTGAATGGGTATATCTACGGAATCATTGGGCGGATTTTACCCATTCACGAATTCAACCTTCGTAATTAAGCCCCAAACCTAATCTACAAATATCGAGTTTCTAAGTAGTTTCTTCCGGAAGTTATTGTGTTTACGGTCAGCCTGACGGCCGACTGCGTAAGTAGAAAAGGTTTGGACCTTAATTACGAAGGCCGAATTCGTGAATGGGTAAAATCCACCCAATGATTCCGTAGATATACCCAATCAAAATTTTATTTTTCCAATATTTCCAAAAATACAGATCAGATCGAATTGAAATCCAGTACTTCATCGAAAATAACAGTTCGAAGTTTCATACAGAATTTAATGAGGATGATATGATGAGAAAATCATAGAAATTTTTTTTTTCAAATTGTTCTAATAACACGATTATCACGAAATTTCGCATAAAGTTGTCTTCCAGCATCTTAAAACTAGCTGTGAAGTTTAATCAGGACTGAATCAGTATTTCTCGAGTAATACCGAAAAAATCAACGATATCGAGAAGAAAACCTCGAAATTTGACATATTTTTTCCCGATATCTCCAAAACTTATGATCGTATCGAACTGAAATTTAGTACACTGTTGTGAAATTAGAAGGTCAAAGTGTGAGTATAATTTTTTTTGGATATGATTAACGGTTTCCGAGAAAAATTTTTTTTTGTAAAAAAATTTCGAAAAATTTTTTTTTTTAAATTTACCGACGATATGATCTTGACGAAATTTGGCCCAAAGTTGCGCGTCGTTATACTCCACCAAAATGCCAAGTTTGAATCCAATCGCTGGAGTAGTTTCTGAAATAAAAAATAAATAACTTCAAAACTTCAAGTGCCTATTACTCCGAAACTATTCGACCGATTTGGCCCATTAACGAACTTAACCGCGGCATTCTGATGCGCAACCTATCCTGAAAGTTTCAAGTAGCTAGCCTGCTTCTGTCGACAGTTATCGTGTCTACGGACGGCCGGCCGGCCGGCCGGCCGGACAGAATCAATTTTGACACCGGATTCGTCATCAGTGAGTCCAACCTAGTCGATTGAGACCATTTTCGACTCAATCATCCAAAATTACAGACATTTGGACAAAACGATAGCACGCTGTTCCCCTAGAACATGCGCGCAAAAATGATACCCTATCAGCGTGATGACAGCAACCCCTGAAATCTTAAATAGGAACGTTGATTGAGCGACAACTTGTTTCAAAGGTTATTCAATTGTCCTCACTAAAATGCCATACACTTGACATTTTCGTTAGTTGTTCTGAAAAATAAAATAAAAGAGTAGAATAGTTACGATAGCAACAGTTTCAATGACACATGAAAATGATGAAACATTTTCATTTTCAAATTCGGCCTCTACGTTTCGCAAAACTTTCAACTGGAATTTTTTGGAATGTTCGTATTCTTACTTTCAAGTCTTCTACATTTGGGGGCTGCTTCATACCCAAGCGACTTCCAGTCAGTGCTGGCCTTTCAATCGGTCCTCATTTACAAATCCATTTCTCTTGGAAATGGATATTGCCATCCTTGTCAACTTTATTTACTCAACTTAGTTTCATAAACGGACAAATAACTCAAAGTAGAATTTAATAAGTATCATCAGTTAGGTCCAATAACAACATACCACGATTCCCAAGTGTGCACAATAGAAATTTGTATCTTGCATGTGTCGTAAAATAACAGTAGGTATTTTCAGATGTCACGATAAACATTGTCTATTTCCACAATATTTCTGACTTTTTAATAACTTCTTCAGAATGATAAATTAAAGAATTTAAATGATATTTACAAGCGAAAAACGGATTGAAATTACATTTATGTATGGTGAAAGTAGAAAATGCTCATGAGCAACTGCAGCAATGTTCAATGATGATTTCCTGGGATGAATCTGAATCATAAATTTATGCTTCAGATTCATATTTATATATTGTTGAATAAGTTGCATAGTTTAGGGAAAACAAAAAAAAGATAAAAGGGCCGCCTTACAACTGAAATCACAAAAAATGTTGTAACATCGGTGCAAATCCAACCACTCCACTCGGTACAGTAGCACATGAAGTAGAAATGTCTTATAAAACAGTAAGAAAGACTTTTAAGTTACATACATTCCATCCGTTCAAAATGCATATTCTTCAACAGCTATTTAATGATGCATTTGAAAGGAGAATTCAATTTTGCGAAAGAATGACTGATTGAATTAATGACAACCTTATTCATTCGTTCAATAATTGCTTTACAGACGAGCGTACCTTTTTGCTTAAGGGCCGTGTATAAAAAAGAATTGGCGTAGCTAGAAAGATGAAAACCCAAATTTGGTAAGAGATCATAGACAATATCTAGAGAAAATTAACGTTTTGGGTAGAATTCTAGTGAATGCAGTTTTTGGACCTATATTTCTTGAAGAACACGTCACTGGTACTATTTACTTCAATCTGCTCGAAGAAATAAGAGATCTATCAATATTAGTAAGTTCAGAGAATCTACTTGATGAAGATAGCAATATGCTTTTACAAAAAAACCTCATTCACTCTCGACTAGCTCCAACTCATTCCTTGAATTGGTAGAAGAGGACCAAATTGAATGGCCGCCACCCTCTGGGGACATTCAAAGTTTGGTGTATATAAAACACAGCTCCCAGATGTGGAAGAATTGAAACTAAGAATACGCAGAGCATGCCGAAAAATTCAGGTTGAAGTTTAAGAAAACTTAAGGGCAGAATTCTAGCGTAGGTTAAATGTTGATATCCAAAGTAATGGACAACACTTGGAAAATATTTTACAGAAGAAAATTTTTCATCATTTTAATGTTCATTGCTATTAGGAACTTTTCAACTCTTTTTTATCTTATCGGAAGTGGTAAAAAAAATCAAGTGTAAAAAGGCCACCTTCAAAACAAGTTCCTCAACCCATCCAATTTAGATTTTAGGGATTGCTGACAAATTGATTGAAACCAACCGTATAAAATGACCCCCTATGAACCAAACAGTTCGCTCCAAGACGAATTTCGTGAAGGTCGTCCAGAATCTGTTGTTGTTCCTGAAATCATTGATGCTGTGCGCGAACTGATATTGAAAGATCGTCATATGACCCATCGTGAGATTGTGGCAACCTTAAGTATTAGTGGAACAAGCATACAATCGATATTGCATGATTATTTGACTGTCGAAAAAATTTGTTCGCGTTGGGTCTCACAGAATTTGTCGATCGTTCAAAAAAAAGGTGATGTCAATCGCTCCAAAGAAATTCTAAAAAACCTAGAAAAGCACTGACGTCAAATCAGCAGCTTTTTGGCGCATGTTAAAAGTGTTTTTTAGGTTATTTTGAGTTATTCTGGAAAGAACTTCGATACCGAGAAAAAAAACACGAAATTTGACATATTTTATCATAAAATCTCCAAAAAGTATTATCATATCAAACGTAAATTTGGTACACTGCTGTGAAATATGAAGCTCAAAGTATATGACCAACATTTGTTCCAAATGTAATGGATGGTTTTCGAAACAAATGGAATTCTCTGACTGCACGATCTAGACAAAATTCCGCGAACAGTTGCAAATTCATATGCTCCAACTAGTTGCCAAGTTTCAATCCAACCGCTTCAGTAGTTCTCGAAATATCAGGGAAATGACTTCAAAACTTAACCTTCGCATTTTGAAATGCAACCAACGCTCAAATTTCCAGATCGATAGAATCCTCCATACGCCCGTAATCGTACATAAGGACGGCCGGACAGAATCGACTTCGGCACCGGATTCGTCAACAGTGAGTAGTTTGAGACCATTTTCGGCTCAGCATTCGAAAATTACAGACAGTTGGACAAAACGATAGCACACTGTTAACCAGAACATGCGCCCAAATATACGATGACCGTGCATCGGAATACGTCTGTGACATCGTGACAGGTGACAAATCGTGGACTCACGCATATGAGCCCGAAAGTAAACAGCAGTCTACTGTATGGTTGTTTCAAGATGAAATTTAACAAAAGTTTTTGTGTGAAACTGGACATGTCGCAGCCGTACCACCTGAACAAAGCAGTCAATTTCGAGTGGTGTACGACCATTTGTTTGCCAGTTGTCTTTCAAGAAATAAAGAAAACCAACCGCTGATGAATCACTCTTTACCACGACTAGTGTTGAGAATTGATATTCTTCATATTCTGATATTCTTGATAAAAAGTGTTTAATCAAATTCTAAGATATTGTTTTATTTTGACGGATTCTTCAGATAGACGATTGAATCTGCGTCATTCACTTTTAAACAATGGATACAGATTTCAGGATTCCATTTTGTCTTGTGTATGTGCATCTTTGTCTTATGTTTTTCATGACTTGTCTGAGACAAGCAGACAAGTAAGTTCTGTAATCGTCTTTTTGTTATTTTATTTATCTAACCACCAAAATTGTTGTAGCGGTACTGAAGATGGCTCAACAGCCGAAAGCGCTCTACCAGCTTGTAATAAAGATTATACTCAAAAATAAAAAAAATACTCTTTTTCAATCGATCATTTAAAATATGGTTCTGTTTCCGAGGTTTTATAATTCAAAATTTTTACTTGTCATCAATTGTCAAGTTCAATACATAATTGTTGCGTTCCGATATTCCCAATCAGTACTGGCCAGTATCAGTAATTTCGAAACGCTTCGTACTGATACGAAGAATTACCAAAGCAGTGCCAGTAAAATCAGCTGTCAACATTTACTGACAGTACTGGCCTCAACTAATAGTTGATTTCTGATATTCCTGGCCAGTACTTGTTAGTCAATTTTGACAGTCGATTTTACTGGCGTATCAGTACGAAGCGTTTCGAAATTACTGATACTGGACAGTACTGATTGGGAATATCGGAACTCAACTATTATAAAAACCTAGAAAATCACTGACGTGAAGTCAGCAACTTTTGAGTGCATGTTCACTTATGGCCATATCCTTTGAACATGCGAACAAAGCTGCTGACTTCACTTCGGTGCTTTTCAAGGTTTTTTTCGATGAAGTACTGGATGATTTAAATTCGATCTAATCTGTATTTTTGGAAATATTCGGAAAATAAATTTAGGATGGGTATATCCACGGAATCATTGGGCGGATTCTACCCATTAACGAATTCGACCTTCGTAATTTAGCATCAGCAAATGATTCCGCAGATATAACCATTCAAAATTTCATTTGCTCAATATTTCCAAAAATACAGATTAGATCGAATTTGAATCCAATACTTCATTGAAAAATGTTAGTTCGAAGGTTTATACAGAATTTCATGAGGATAATATGATCAAAAGATCACAGAATATTTCAAAGAATTTTTTTTTTCAAAATGTTCTAATGACACGATCATCACGAAATTTCATTCAAAGTAGCCAATCAGCATTTTCAAACCAGTTGCAAAGTTTCACCATGATTGAATCAGTAATTTTGGAGTTATTTCAACAACGATATC
This sequence comes from Myrrha octodecimguttata, assembly GCA_958510865.1. Taxonomy (NCBI): domain Eukaryota; kingdom Metazoa; phylum Arthropoda; class Insecta; order Coleoptera; family Coccinellidae; genus Myrrha; species Myrrha octodecimguttata. The sequence continues at coordinate 17,277,096 of OY294056.1, forward strand.
CAGGAAAAAAAAACACTGAATTTGACATATTTTTCGAAATATATCTAGTATCTCCAAAACTCATTTTCGGATCAAACTGAAATTCGGTACAATACTGCGAAATATGAAGGTCAAGGTCTAAGAGGAATTTTTTCCTGAATATAATACATAGCTTCAGAACAAAAAAATGTTTTCGAAAAAATGTTTTTCTTTAAATTTACTGACAGTAAGATCTCGTAAATTCTGCAAAAAGTTGCGGGTTGTTATACTCCAACTAAATGCCAAGTTTTCATCTAATCGTTTCAGTAGCTTTCGAGTTATCACCGACGCAACCACACAAATTCAAAGGACTCTAAATTTTAGGCCGATTTCGCCCATTAACGAACTTAACCTTCGCATTTTGAAACCTACCCTAAAACTTTCAGGTCGATAGGATTCTCCGTACCCCCGTGATCGTGCATACGGACGACCGGCCGGTCGGACAGAATCGATTTTGACACCGGATTCGTCATCAGTGAGTCCAACTCAGTCGTTTGAGACCATTTTCGGCTCGAAATCAAATTCGAAAATTACAGACATTTGGACAAAACGATAGCACGCTGCTTCCCTAGAAAAATTAGGACATCGTTTACTAATAGCATGTTTTGCCTATTTTAAATGGATTCTACTGCATTAACGATTCATATCATTGATTGTTTTTATTATTGATTTTCACTGCGTAAACTTCTTAAAAAAGATCAGGTCTTATGGTCTGCACGGCACTTGAAACACCGACCAATCCATTTTCAATGATAGTTTGGTTCAGCCAGTCGTAAAAAGAGAGGAAAATCAAGAGGAAGAGGCTACATAAAAAGATACCGTAGTGTCTTGGGTAACAAATAAACATTATTATTATTATTATTATCTTAGGTAGAGAGAGCTCATGTAACCGAGGATAAAGTCTAAGTCTAACAGAAAAGAAAGCTGACACTGTCCTCAGAGTCACATATCAGACGACCGAATCTATACATTTCATCCTAGACAGCGGGGCAACGGAACATTAACCGTCGGTTTCACAAAACTTTCGACGACCGGTCAACTAGTTGATTAAGGTTTGCATTTGATGGTTGGGTTGAAAATGAACTGGAATGGAGCACAGAATTTACTGTTGACTGACTCAAGCCCTTGATCGGGCAATCAAAGTTTTGTGAAACCGGCCGTAAGTCACAGAACATGTTGGTTTTCTTATGTCAAATGTAGACATGCTTCAACAAGAATTTATTATTCAAACATCTAATGTTAAGAAGCTGATAGCAAGAGGAAGAGGAAAACTGAATTAATCAATTGGTAACAAACCTGTAAGAATTGTGGCAATGAATGCAGTTATTACCCTTCGGATTGAAACTTTTTTTCAAGGGCAGTTTTTAGGGTAAAAGTTGTATAATAAACGATATTGAAACAATCCAAACGATCAACAAAGTCAGAGTCTAAATCTGAATCCTTCATCAGACAAACGAGAAAATTTGCAGAATCACTCATCAAAATCGACATTTTCAAGAAACCACAGCTATATAGATTCACTTTATAAGTTTATCATTACTATTTTTTTTTCAGTAAATCCAGCCAAATATGGTTTATTTCTATGGAAAAATGGGCGAAATTATTTTCCCCATTTAGCAGAATACAGGAGGACTCTTCAATTTTTCTTTTCAGATTATCTGGTTCGGATATCAGTATTTTTAATTATTCCAATCTATCATGTAATATCCAATGGCCAAACATACGATTTGCTACTTATTTTTGTATGTGTCTATTCCTTAGGTTGTTTTTACGCGCTTGTTTTTGGGAACAGCGCCTTATCATTCCGTCACGATGTCTGTAATTTTCGAATTTTGAGCCGAAATTGGTCTCAAACGACTAGGTTGGACTCACTGATGAAGAATCCGTGGCCGAATTTTCGAAGAAGATTCAGTTGATCATTGGTTCTCGGCAAGAAGGAATTCCCGAATAGAAGATACTTACTTACTTATTGAATAATGATTGTCTATGCTGAACTTCAGGATGATATGATATGAATTTGTATTTTTTTTTAAATTTAAAACGATTATCACAAAATTCTGCATAAAGTTGTGCATCAGCATTTTTCTCATTTCATGCGACACTGAATAATGAAATGTTATTGCGCGCATGTACTTGGGAAAGGCGTGCTATTGTTTTGTACAAATGTCCAAATGGTCTCAAACGACTCACTCAAACACGGATATCGAATCCGTCAAAGTCGATTCTATACGGCCGACCGAGGCCACGATAACTGTCGAACGGAGCGAACTTGACTTGAAACTTTCAGGAAAGATTGCGCATCAGAATAGGGCGGAAAAGTTTGTTAATGGTACAATCGGCCAAATGGTTTCAGAGTTATAATCATTGTAACTTTTGGAATTTTTTCCTCAATACCTCAATAACTATTCAGCAGATGGATAGAAACATGAAACCAAATATTTGCAAAATTTTATTGAGATCGTATGGTTATTGAATTTGAAGAAAAAAATCTATCAGTAAATTAAGAAACAGATTCGAAATTTTTCTTAAAATTTTTTTTATTTTCGAGAACTATTTCTCAAATTCCGACGGAATTCTGTACAGAACTCAAACTCTATATTTCACGACAGTATCCAAACTTTGATCCGGATTCAGTTTTCTGCGATATTTGGAAAAACTATGTCAAATTTGCGAGAAACTTATTCCTGAAATATTTCGGGAGAAAAAAAGAGAACTTGAACCCTGCATTTCATAACAGTGCACCAAATTTAAGTTCGATCCAATTCCAGTTTTTAGAGATATTAGGAAAAAGTATGTCGAATTTAGAGTTTCTCAGTTATTTCCTTCTGAAGTTATTCTGTTTACCATGGAGAGAGCAATTGTAAACACAATATCTTCCGAAAAAATTACCTAAAAACTCGATATTTTCAGAGTAGGATTGGGGCTTGATTATGAAGGTTGAATTTGTGAATGTGTGAAATCCGCAAAATGATTCCTGAAATATACACATTGAAATTTGATTTTCCTGAAGTTTCCAAGTGAATTACCCGGGTTATTCAAATCACAGTTATTGAAAGCTGTATCTGTCGATGTGTCAATTCAAGCTAATTCTGGTAAATGATCGGGTAAGTTTCCGAATCCCCAATTAATAGCCTAAAAAATCATGCAGACTTCCATTCGGAAGATGCGTTTAGCGGGGTCAATAGGTGGAAAGACGACCGCTTAAGCAACGAATTTGAACATGCGCACAAAACTTGCTGACTACGCGTCTGTGATTTTTATATATAAGTCTTCCGCAAGTACAAGTGTTCAGAGTTCTGAACAGGAATTCTTTATAATTTAATTAGATTGTATAATTCTTAGAAATAGGTCCGACATATGTGAAATTTAAGGGAATCTGAATTTTGTTGAATGTTTTTAAGGATCGAGTAAGAATTGTTTATAACTTGAAGAAGATTCTTACATATAAAGAACAATATATCAGAACAATGCTTTCCAGTACTACTATCTATAATAATGATCTTCAGTGAAAATGTGCAAAAACACAGATAATAATGATAAAATATTTGCAAAATAAAATGTTTTCTGATCTGTATATTATGATATGAAGAGTATTCGTTATAAATCTCAGCACAACAAAACCGTTTACTCAACATTCAAGGGCAATTTCGAAAATTCTCTGCTACCTGTCTTCATTCTCACCGAAGAATTAGTGAATTTTCGATAGATTTGATGGCGTCACTTCAATCGTAATTTCATTCCCTGATTGAATTTATAGCTTCAACTGATTGGAATTAAAACGCACACGATCCACACAGATGAATAGAGAAAATCACTTTTACATCAGACTATGAAGCTTTTTCATTCGATAAACCAAGAGAGGAATGAAATGGACATACCTTAATTATTTCATGTAACGAAGACATGCTTCCTATGCTGGTTGGATCTGGCGAAGGGGAAGTATCTGATGGTCTAGGTAGGGCAGGTGGCAGATCTCTAGGTCTTGGAGGCGCCGACCGTTTTGCGCCGTTGAAGGCTGGAAATGAAGGTCGTATTGGCGTCGGATGAGATATCTCCGGTCGTTTTCTCTCGGCAGAATGCTTTGGAGGTAATGGAGCCATTTTTATAGGTTGCTATTTTTAAGAAAAAAAATGATTACAGCTTTTTTTTTGAAAAAAAAAAAAGATTTCTATTTCAATATTATTCCTCTCTTACTGCGGAATCACTCCGCAATCTCGTCTGATATCAACAACCTAATAATTTTTAGAATAGATTTATTACATAAAGCACGAAATATCATATGTTTATGTCCTTCTGAATCTACTCCATCCACATCATTATTTATGCCCTCATAACCTTTGATAATTGATAAGTTTTGAATTTTTCGGTATTCAAAATCGAAAAATAAAGAGGCTAATTCAAATTAGATGAAAAGCTTCCAATTGGTAGAATCATTGCTGTGACGGCTGACTTAACTAGCTGCCATAGTTACGATGGTGGAAATATACATGTTTCTCCCATAATAGTGATAATTAAGAATCGAATACCTGGAGTATGTATAACATATTATAGTGGTGAATCCACAAGGGTCCTCTTTTCGCGCTCGAAGGATGAGACGCCCATTTCACAGACTTTATAAAATTCCTTGTATGTCATGTCCAACGAGTGTTATGTTGGTCAGACAGGGCAATACTTGTAAAATAGGAAAAATAATCACATGTATGATTGCAATCCAAAATTTAAAGATAAGAAAGAGACAATTGCGTTGGCTGACCACCATTTCACCAAGGACCATGACTTCGATTTTAAAGATGTAATTGGTTGAGGCGAGGCGTGGGAGAGATGATATACATGAAAATTAATGGCACTTTAACCATAGGTCTGACACGAATAACTTAAGCTCCATATATACTAACCTACTGCAAATTTATAAAAACAAAATCATCATCATCACGAGATTTGATTTGCATCCGTTGTGGCAGTAGTAGGTGTAGTCTCGCCAATCTCGATTTGTTATTTCACTAATTTCAATAGGCGGTTTCGGAAACTTGATCGGAGTAACACGGGTAACTTACCCGGGTCACCTAAATGACAGATAGAGCGTTCAACATCTGTCATTTGAGTGATCCGGGTAAGTTACCCGTGTTAATCCGATCAAGTTTCCGAAACCGCCTATTGTCCTAATCTTAATTTTTAACGGAGAACATATGATATTGGTGTTTTACGATGAAAAGTTTTCCCAAGTTGATTGTGCGAACTCATGACTTTTTTATGACCTGTAAAATCTTTTGACTGTAATATAACTAGGTAAGATCTTGATTGACACATGATTGTGAATGAATGTTGAATAGAATTTTTTTTTCAGTCCTGAAGAAGTCAGCAAAGACTGATGAAACGTCGACTTAGTGAAAAAACACAGTGTTTCTTTTCCATTAGTCCTATTACCAACGATTCCCAGTCTATATCTCAGTTAAGTTCGTTAATGGGTAAAATCCGTTCAAGAGTTTCGGAGTTTTAGCCAGCTGAAATTGTGTTTTCTCAATAACTCGGGAAATACCGATTCGATTGAATTGAGACCTTGTTTGCAGTTGTGGAGTGAAGTGGGAAAATTCGACCTAATGTCTCCTGGTCAAGACAAAAGCTATAAACAGGAGAACAATAATTAAACTCAGACAAGACTCTCACATAGACCCTTTTTGTAGGTATGGGCAAATACAATCTATGCTTGTACCCTTAAGGCCCCATAAGCTCTCCGAATCGAACACGCCACATGCTCAGGAAATCTTAATGAGCCATTCACAATCACAACCAAGCCCAAGTCCCGAGCGCTCTCTAAAAAATGTATGGTATCACCACTAATTACAGGCCTAAAATTATTCTCAACGATACTTCTTTTACTTTTCGAACCAAAGACCAGAGCGAATGATTTTCTTGAATTCAACATGAGGTAATGTTTCTCCGCTATGAGTGCCAACTGATTCAGATATTCATTAATTTTCATGATTGCGGTGTTAAAATCATCAATGGAGAAATCAGAAGAAAGTTGGAATTCATCAGCAAACATGTGAACCTTGCCGTGACGGATGAACTTGGTGAATTGGCTTGTATATATTATAAATAGAAGAGGCCCGAGAACCGATCCCTGAGGTACCCCATTCAGCACAGACTTAGCAGAAGAGACTTTATCACCCAACTTTACAAATTGTGTACGCCCAGTGAGGTAAGAGCTCAGAAGATGAAGAGCTTCAACAGACACTCCACAAGACTTTAACAACACGACAAGAACAACATGCCGCACAGTATCGAAGGCTCTACTAAAATCCAGAAGAAATAACATTGAACACTTGGAATTATTAATGGACTGAAAAATGTCATCAGTCACATCGAAAAGGCACTGTAACCCTGACAGAAACCTGACTGAGCCGCAGGAAGAATCCCATTCAGTTCAAAATACCCGGAGAGTAGGCCTGCCATTATTTTTTCTAAAAGTTAAAATAAACCAGGCAGTATATTGATCGGTCTAAAATCTGAAAGCTCCTTTGGAATACCATTCTTTGGGAAAGGAGTGATATTCCACATCAGGTAACACTCTGTAGATGTATATCCATACTTTGGGAAAAGTTCCTCGGAATCCATGACAGTTTTCTCCTCCGTCTCCAATTGTCTTTTTAATTTTATGGTTTTGCCGCTTTTTATTCTGAAAAGTTTGAAAACCATAATTTTCTAATAAATTCTCATTTTTTACATCATTCTTGGCTGAATGATAAATATTTGCCGCAGCTGTTGATTCTTTATCAGCGGGAATTCAGTCTGTGCTTTGTTTCGAAGTTTCTTTAGTGGTGTTTATGATGGTTTTGTTTTCGCTGTCGTTATTTTTGTTGACGAGTTGCGTAATCTTTGTTATATTATTTTCGGTTGTTAATTTTTCTGTCTGGACCTAAATATGCGATTCTCTGTTGACTAGAGTGTTTATTGAATCCTCTCTCTTCCATATTCCCACCAAAGAGATATCAACTTTTATTTTTGGATTTCGTTTGACAAATATTCGAAATTTTTATCGAATGATTTTTTGTAGCATTTCGATGGTTGCAATAGATGGCTACCCGTCTTCTAGGGTGATATTAAATTGTTCTCTTGTGTGCAGTTGACTCTTCAGATGAGAGATCGCTTTTTCGATATTTTCAATTTCATTCTATAAAGTTTCATTTCTTTCCATTAAATCACCGTTTTCGTGATTCAGTTCTTGAAACTCTTGCTGAGTGTATCCGGAGGAATTGGATTCCATGCACAATTTACGTGAAATATCGCAAAACAGTTTATACGAACTACTGTTCGCATGTTTTTTTAGTGCAGCTTTTGAGTTTGTGCACTGGTGACTTTTTGCGTTTCTTTCTTCTTGAGACGCCATCTGGGTCAAAAATATGGTGTTCAATCAAAATTTTTTGAGTTTTTATTCCGTAAATAATGATACAGAACTGAAAATCCACGAAATTTGACATATACAGGGTCCTGCAATAGTGCGTTAGGCTTCCATAGCTGCCAAATCATACGTTTTGGAAATTTAGTTGGAAAGCATTCCCTTTGTACTTTCAATGCTACATTTTGGGAAATTATTTTCTAATGTACAGGGTGTTCCCAAATAAAATTATTCAACAAATGAGTGATTTTTTAAATGGAACACCCCTTATATTTTCGCATATTTTGAATGCTCTTCAATGCCTCTATCATGACGCAAAATATTAGGGATATTTTTCCAACGGTACGGATCTTATTCAGAAAAAACTGCAAAATTTCTACAAAACAGTATTTCGGTAAAAGCCCTCTACCGATTTCCAAAAGCGATAGAAACATGAATTTGATCAGAATTTCTTTTAACTTAAGAATTTGCCTAGTCATCGTTCCTAAATGATCAACCTCTCTTATACAGGGTGTTCGTTATCAATGTCCAAATATGAAGAATTTCAAATTGTTTTTTCTCGATTTTTTCAAATGTAACACCCCGTATTTTTTTCCATGATGATGTACACAGTTTAAAACCTTACATTTTTCCAGAAGTAACCATAGGATTATTTTCACTCGTGTGTCCAGCAGACACGAAAAAAGACATTTCAACCAAAAATTTCAGGAATAATGAACATAATAACTAACGGATATTTCAAATGAGTCACGCAATGAAACCAAAACGAATGACCAATTTTCGAAAAACCTTTAAAACCCTTCAAAAATCATAATCCTTGAAGTTCAACATGAAAATGATAATGTTTGTCTGAATAAGTTACACATACATAGGTATTATTGGTAACTTGTGTATTCTAACGATTACAGAGTTTTATCGGCATCCAAAAAATTATTATTCATGAAATGGTTCTTATGATTTTCATGTCGTAGCAGTGCTACAGAAACTGTTATCAAGAGCTCAAAGTTATTTCCGAATACAATAAATTCAGATTCAGAATTTTGGTGAAGATGAAATGGTTGATATGATTTTCATGTTGGGGCAGTGCCACAGAAACTGTTTATTAGCCAGTAGATCCTATGCTGTCTAATATCCCGAAAGAAGAAATCCACATGAGTCGAGTTTTCGGAGGCTTTTAAACAGATTTGTAGACAGGAGATGTCGAGTATTGTTCGATCTCGTGAGATTTTTCACTCGATTCTCTTTGGTTGCATGAATATCTTTTGTTGGCTGGTGATAGTGAGATGTTAGGTGGACACTAATAACACACTTTGCGTAGAATTAATATAATATCACATAGACTGTTATACTTATAAAGATAAGAATGAATGATTAATGAGAGAATGCTGTGATGAGCGTGCATCTCAAGCGGAAGTAATCTTATGGGGTAGTTCCGTAAAGCTTACGCAATGCAGCTTGTGCGCATGACATAATTAAATAACATTTGATTTGAAGGAAACAAAACAAGTATAAAAAAGAAGAGAGGATAAAATCGGCCACCAACGAAGACAAGGAGCTCGAGACTTCACTGCATCTAACTAAGAATCCACACACAAGCCAAAAGGAGCTTGGTGTAGCCTATAGTATAAGTGAGCGTTCAGTTCAAATAATCCTCAAAAAGAAAAAGTGTCATGCCTACCACATTCAGATGCACCAGGCGATTACCGATAGCGATTTTGAAAACCGTCTGGATTTCTGTAACTGGGAAAGTTTTTAAATTGAACAGAACCCTACATTTTTTGAATTTGTTTTATTCAGTAATGAAGCAACCTTCCACAATTCCGGAGCCGTCAATAGGCACAATTTTCATTATTACTCTGTAGAAAATCCAAGAATTATAAGGGAAATAGACAATCAAGACAGGTGGTCATTGAATGCCTGTGGAGCAGTAATCCGTAATCATGTGATAGGCCCTCATTTTTTTCGAAGGAAATTTAGATGAAGCTGCATATTTGAATTTCATTCAGAACATTCTTTCCGGAATGTTAGCAGTGTTACCTACGGAAATACGAAATGAAATATGGTTTCAGCATGATGGAGCCTCTTTATTCTCGTCCTGTGAGGGATTTACTGGACCAACAGATTCGAAATAGATGGATTGGTAGGGGCGGACCGACAAGATGGCCTGCTAGATCACCGCATCTCACCAAAATAGATTTTTTTTGTGGGGATACATAAAGGAAATCGTGTTTGATGAAGTTCCAACAACAGCTTCCAATATGCGAGAGAGGATTGTGACTGCTTCTCGAAGCATTACTCCAGCCATGCTGATGAGGGTTAGTGGGTCATTCAACGATCGGATCGCTTTGTGTTCCAGAGAAGGCCGATGACACTTTAAACATCTCTTGGATCATTAACACAATTCTTCTTTGTCTTTTTCAACGCCCGCCTGTTTTTATATCCAATATTTGAATAAAATTTTCCGCTCTGATTTAATTTTTTGTGCCTGCTGGACGCAGGAGTGAAAATAGCCCTTTGGTTACTTCTGAAAAAATGTATGGTTTTAAACTGTGTACATCATCATGGAAAAAAATACAGGGTGTTACATTTGAAAAAATTCTAGGAAAGAACAATTTGTAATTCTTCATATTTGGACATTAATAACTGACACCCTGTATAAGAGAGGTTGATCATATAGGAACGATGACTAGGCAAATTCTTAAGTTAAAAGAAATCCTGATCAAATTCATGCTTTTATCGCTTCTGGAAATCGGTAAAGAGCTTTTACCGAACTACTGTTTCGACGATATTTTGCAGTTTTTTCTGATTAAGATCAGTAACGTTGGAAAAATATCCCTATATTTTGCATCATGGTAGAGGTATTGAAGAGCATTGAAAATATGCAAAAATATAAGGGATGTTCCATTTGAAAAAATCACTCATTTGTTGAATAATTTTATTTGGGGACATTCTTTCCTTTATATAAGAAAATAATTTCCTGAGATGCAGAATTGAAAGTACAAACGGAATGATTTTCAACTAAATTCCTGAAACGTCTGGTTTGGCAGCTATGGAAGCCTAACGCACTATTGCAGGTCCCTGTATAATTCCAATGTCTCTAAAAATTAAAATCAGATCCAACTGATATTTGGCACACCGTTGTCAACTATAGGCTTCAAGGTCTGTGCGAAATTTATTCGTAATCTGATTAATGGTTTCTGAAAAAAATAAGAAATTCGCGACAGGTATCGTGTCCCCGGCAGGACATCCGACCAGCTGGACACAATAGATTTCGACACCGGATTCGTGATCAGTGAGTTCAACCTAGTGGTTTGAGACCATTTTGGGGAAAAATTGACAAATTCCAGGTTTGTACAAAACGCTGTTCTCCAGAACATGTGCGCAGAAGGAGGAGTGATTTCAAAGTATACTTCAAAACAGGTGGCCAGCATAAAGACACTCTTCTGATGTGTTAATAAGTAACTCTGGCTGCATTATCAAGATTGCATTCTGACGTCATCAACTAAAAGATTATGTACCAGGTACTAACAAGGTAGGACCAACAACTTACTTTTGATTGAGAGAGGGGAATGTTCACGTGCTGAAGTGGTTCTGAACCATCTACAAGATTAGTAGTGAGATCTATTAATCTCTGACGTTGAATTCCTTCTCCTGGTCCCATGTGACTGATATGATTGAAATTAGTAGGGGCCGATATCATCTTGGATCTTCGATCTGCACTCCTAAAAACAATTCAAACAGGTCTTTCTAAGAAAATAAAAAAATCCAAGAGAAGAACTTTTGTTTTAACAAGCAAATGAAAAACTGGTTTTTTAAGTTGTGAACCCAAATATTTCCTAGTTTTGGAGTGTATAAAAATGTAATTTCTACTTGATATATTAATCCGATATAACAATTCAACCCAATTGGATCATACAGATAGATCCAATTTTTAGTTGAAACAAATATACTCGATGTGTTTATGGTTAATATGGAAATAATAACATGTAATACCAGAGTACAGGGAGCTTCAATCTTTCATACTAATACTCCAAAGCTCCTGTTCGATTTGCTGCAGGATCGATACGAATACAAATCATGGAATTCAAAAAATCTTGAGACGCCACTAGTAGCTCCGAAAATATGAAGCAAATATTCATTTCATTTAAAAATTTCTCAATTTTCAACCACTTCTATGTACTTGTTTCAGAATTCGGAAAAAAATGTTGAACACTTCACAAACAAAACCTGTTTCCCAAGAACTTCAATGCATTTTAACAATAATAACGTATTTGACGTTCATGTGGACATTTTTTCGTCGAAAACCGTAATAGATTCGCAAAAGTTTTCAGTTATCGAAATGTCGAACGAAACAAAGAGGGATTTTCGTATTTTTTTCAAACCAGTTTCGCGCAGCAAAAAAGTTCTTAGGGAAAAGTGAGACATTGCCCTAGAAAAAATATCACCCCGTAGACTTTCGAGGGTAAATGTTATAACCTTAAGTCAAAGTGTAGTATCTTTGCTATATGGCACAAAATAAAATAGCACCCTGTGTATTTGAGGTCAAGAATAATAGTTATTTATGTATCAAGGGAGTTATGAGGATGTTAATTACCGAGGGCAAAGCTTGGAGATAGTTGAGATTTAAGGCGATTTGCGATGGAAGTGAGTTTAACGAACTGGAAAATTCGACGATTGTCGGTTTGTTTTTGTAAATACATTAGAGGGAGTTAAAGATTTATAACTACCTAGCATTACTCTCAAGGGAGTTATAACCACGTTTGTAGTTACGGTAACTAAGGCTTTATTTGTCTATAATGTATCAATATGAAATAAATAAATAAACCATGTTTTATATCTACAGGTCGTAAGGTGAAATTGAAAAAACTTACATTCTCTGGGATTTATTTCCTTCCCTCAATGAAAACCGTCTTCTTGGCCTTTGAACAGTCCTGCCTTCTCTATCTAGGGTGACAATATTATCTAAATTTATGAGTTCTTCTGGAAAAAAGTGGAAGTGTGATAAAATAATCAAGTAAATTATTTTGCATAAGATCAACTTACTCTGATGTATATTCGAGAGATATAAAAGATGAGGCGAATCATTTAATATACATAAAGATAAACTACCGCTGTCATTCAATGGTTTAGCTCTCTTAATATTGACTGTCTGGACCCAATCCCCCGTAGCGCAATTGAACACATCGATGTGGGTTTCACTGTAGACCAGTAAATGACCATCTCTGTAACCTGAAAGTTATAAAGTAAAATCAATACAAGGAAAATTTAGTGATTATGTAGTACAGTTCCAAAATTCCAGGGTCAGCTTATATACCAGCAGAAAAAAATCGTACTTTTCTAGACCTAGAACCTCAGAGTTTTGGATTCCTGGTTTGAAATTGTATCAAGCGCTACATCCTTGTCCTCCAGACTATCTGACAATACCGTGGGATTGATAAATATAAAGTTTATCATATTCGTTCACTTTTATAGAGTCTGTCGACAGGCAATGAGAGTTTGACACAATCCACTATTTTCAATTAAAGAAAGTTAGGTTTTAGGTTTTTTCCTATCAGATGACTACGCGACATGGTACGTTCTACTAAACATCCTAGAAAAGCACTGACGTGAAGTCAGCAGCTTTTACGCGCTTGTTAAATTTCACGAATTCGGCTGCGACATAATTAGTCTCTTTAAGTCTGGCCTAACCGCTGATCGTAAACATAATAAGTGCCGAGAGAATCTGCTTAGAGACTTGATAATTGTGGGGCAGGTTTGGAGTTCAATTACGAATGCCAAATTCTTGAAATCCATCCTGTGATCCCGAAGATATACATACCCTTGCAATAGATGATCGGATATATAGAAATTTTTCAGTTATGTCGGAAATAATTAACAACTGTATCGATGAAAATGAACATTTTTCCTCCCAATATCTCCCAAGATGAATATCTGAGCAAATTCCAAAATTTGATATAAGTAAGTACTATTTATTCATTTAGCGTATGGCATTTTCCACAATATAATATAATAGAATTCACAATTTAATATCAAGTCTAATTATGAAATCAATCGAAGCTGGTGTCGCAAGGGCGAAGTCACACGTGCACCCTGGGTAACGCTAAATAACCTAGAGCGGACAAGCGGCCAAACTATCAAAACCATACACGATCTTGCGGCCATACACAATAAATAAGTAAGTACTATTGTTAAATAGTGACCACAAGGTCTTTGCCAAACTCCATAGTAATTTTTCAATAGTTTTCGATACAAGCGCGTGGAAACAATTCTTTCAACAGAAACCTCGAAAGTTATGCGTTGGCATAACGATTAAAGAAGGACTATTTTGACAACCTAACTTCTTTTCGAGAAATTGGGGAAATCCTCACAAAATTTGAAATAGCCAAGAAATTTGACATATTTTTTCGATTTCTCTGCAGATAACTATTCGCAAAAACTGAAATTTGAAGCACTATTGTTAAAAGTATCGAGTAAAGCTTATTTTGGGAGGATTTCGCATCATTTTAAAGTTTTTTTCTGGGTTTTCACTCCTAATATCTGAAACAGAACTATTAAAAATTTAATAAAATAAGTAAATAAAGTTTTTTTTTTCATGAAAAACGCTCTTGCGAATTGCAGTATTAAACTTTTTGTCAAGGGCAGTCTCTTGCAAAACAGATGATTGCATAATGAACAATACAGGAACAATACAAACGATACAGAAAGCGAACTGTGACAGTCCAAATCTGACTCTTTCATCAGACAAAGCAGAAAATTTCAAGAATTATTTTCTTTCGAATTTTTGTTTCGATTTGAGACTTTTGTCAAATTGATATTTCTGAGAAAACACAGTAACACAGATTCATTTTATTTGAAAGTTCTTTAATTCCAACCTCTTTTTCAAGTAAATTCAGCAGAATAGGGTCTATTTCTACCGAACAATGAGCATAATTACTCTCCCCATTTAACAAAATGCAAGAGGACTTTTTAATTTTTCTTTCCAAATTATCGGATTTCAACATCAGTACTTTTGTATTGTACCAATCTATCATGTGATTCCCAATGGTCGAACATACATGGTTCGGTATTTGGGATTTTTGTATGTCCCTATTCGTAAGGTTGTTTTTGTGCTCTCGTTTTCTGACATCTAACGGTCTAGATTAAATATCTTTTTGTATGTGTATCTTTTCTAAAGACACTTGTTTCGAAATGATTCTGATATTTTTCAACTGAAACATCCAAAAATGAAAGTTTATTCTTTTCTAATTCCATTGTGAATTTTATTGTGGGTTCCGGACGATTTATGTACGTTCGACTATTGGGAATCACATGATAGATTGGTACAATGATAATGATGTTGAAATCAGATAATTTGAAAAGAAAAATTAAAGAGTCCTCTTGCATTTTGTTAAATGGAGAGAGTAATTATGCTCATTGTTCGGTACAAATAGACCCTATTTGGCTGAATTTACGTAAAAACGAAGTGGAATTAAAACTTCCAAATCAAATAAATCTGTGCTGCTGTGTTTTCTCAGAAATGTCAATTTGACAAAAGTCGCAATTCGAAAGGAAAATCAAAGAAAATAATTTTTGAAATTTTCTGCTTTGTGTGATGAAAGAGTCAGATTTGGACTATCACAGTTCGCTTTCTTTATCGTTCGTATTGTTCCTGTATTATTCATTAGGCAACCTGTTTGGCAAGAAACCGCCCTTGCAAATAGTTCAATACTGCAATCCGCAAGAGCGTTTTTCATGAAAAAAAAACAATTTTCTACAATTTTTAATATTTGTTTCAGATATTAGGAGTGAAAGCCCAAAAAAAAACCGGAAAATATTATTGTTTTATTTTTACTTCAAGGTCTGTGCCAATTTTCACTGCATTCTAATGAGTTTTTAACGCTTTTGTTCCATAGAACAAGCG
The DNA here is from genome assembly GCA_958510865.1 of Myrrha octodecimguttata. Taxonomy (NCBI): domain Eukaryota; kingdom Metazoa; phylum Arthropoda; class Insecta; order Coleoptera; family Coccinellidae; genus Myrrha; species Myrrha octodecimguttata. The sequence goes on from OY294056.1 coordinate 17,292,410, forward strand.
CGCAATGCTGAATATGTTTTATGAAATAAAATTATTATCTGATCGTGAAATGTTGTTAGATATTTACTTTAAGGTATGTGCCAAATTTCAACCGAATCTGAACAGTAGTCTTCCGAAAGAAAATGTTTTCGAAAAATATTTGTTTGGAATTTTTTAAACGGTTAGATTTTGTCAAAATTGTGAGGAGGTTGTGCCTTGGTATTCTTTAACTCATTACGAAGCTCTCACCTGATCGCATCAATTAATTTTGGATAAAACGTCAAAATTTCAAATTGTAACTCCGAAACCATTCGTCCCATTTCGCCCATCAACGAACTCAACCGAGAAATTCAGATTCGGAACATAAACTGAAAATTTCAAGACTAGGTTTTTTCCTTAGAAAGTTAAAGCACACGGTCGGCCGATCAAAATTGAATTTGATCACGTTCAAGACCAATTTCGGTTTAAAATTCGACATATACAGACATTGTGATGGAACGATATCACGCTGTTGCCCAGAACCATAAGATTAGAAGATATAAGATATTCATAAACTAAATCTTCAAATGTTGAATTATTCCAATCAAATGATCGACAAATTTCGCACGAATTTTCGCATCAGGTTCCAAGTTTCGTCATGATCGGATAAATATTTTTTGAGTTTTTTCGGAAATATCAATGATCCCCAGGAAGTCAGCACGAAATCAGACATATTTTTTCCAATATTTCCGGAGATGACTATCCGATCAAGCTCAAATTTGAAACACTGTTGTAAACTAGTGACCCGAAGGTCTGCCTGCGCCAGTCTGTAGTATTATTGTTAGTTTAAGTTATCAGCATCATAGACCATTCCGATACACTGCTTATACGCTACGGGGAAGTGCCGATAAAACTTCCAAGGAATCACCTCATGAATCACAGAGTATGATCAGACGACTGTAATACGCCGATTGACGATCTATTAACGCCGCTGTCCTGTAAATGTCAATGTAGTATCCAGTAAATGCTTCGACTATTCATCAGTAGATGTCGTGAACGATTGATATGAAGAAACATTCCCCTTGATCTTATGTTTAGGAAAATTCAAAAAATACAATCTGATTGGTCTGAAAAAGAGTATTCGACTGTTTGGAGTCGATTAGAGTAAAATTACAACGAAATTGGTGATATGCTTTTGGAAATATATGAATTACTAAAATAAATTTCCGTTCCTCCGGAAAATCAGGAAATCGGATTGGGCTGAAATAGCACTCGGTTATGAAATGGCGGCTTGAAGATTTCAGACAAATTTGAATGAAATATAAAAATTTTCAGAAAACATTTTTTTCAAATTTTTCTATAGATATTTCTTCTTATTGATACTTTTCAGCTACTCATCAAGTTTCATTTCGATCAGATTAATATTTTTCGAGTTATTCAAAAATCAAAATTTCAAATGGCTGTAGCACAAAAACCATTCGGCAGATTTGGCCCATTAACTCAACCGAGATATTCAGGATCAAAACCTAACCTGAGAATTTCAAGACTGTACGTCCTTTCTTTCGAAAGTAAGAGCACAAACGGCCGACCGGACAGAATCAAATTTAACCACGAATTCTTCATCGGTGAGTCCAACCTAGTTTGATACTAATTCCAGCTAAAATTTCGAAAATTACAGACAAATTGTGACGAAACGATAACGCGATGTTCCCCAGAACAAGCGCGTAAAAACTTATAACGACTAAAACGTTTACCTGCAGTGCAAATACTGGTAATAACGATATATAGTCGTATCTTATATAATGCCCGATTTGCATCCAATTTTAAGAAACTTAAGTACCCTGTAATTTGCTAATTATATCATTGAAAGTTAGTAATTTGCTATGTTCACGTTGAATGGCCTTATTCAAATGGAGAGGATTAAGACCTATAGGCCATAAATCATCATTTTTACGAACCACCAAAGGATGAACCCCTACACTGGGATTTTTATGGTTCATTATGTAATGCCAAAGAAACTCTTCAAATTAGAAAGCATCTGAATTGAATTTTATTTGGAGGAGAGATTCAATACAACCAATTTCTGAAAACACATCACTAAATACTGACAATATCCGTTTATAGGCGCAAACTGATGGACGCGTTTGTCGCTCAAGCTATGACATTTGAGTTGTCAGATTCTTTTTTTGTAGTTGAAAAATTTCAACTTCAAGAAAAAGGCGAGACATTCAAAACACTCAAGAGATTGTTTGTACTCGTCTGTATATGATTATAGGCACTTATTATTATATTGTGACGAGTACGGCCCTGTCTATTCTAGTATGTTGTTGAATGCTCCAGAAGGCCCGAGCAGTCTATGAGTCACCCGCCTCGCTCTAGAGCATTCTGGAAACTGCTGGATATTCCACACGTAATAAAAAGGTAGGGTGGATCAGCACAGGGACTAATTCAGCAGAGTGATTCGTAGCGGAAAGAGTCCAGTGAAAATAAATTAGTGTGAATATAAATTGTGAACAGACTTTAATAGAAATACTTGTTTAGTTATTGGAATAGTAGTGTGTAAATAGTGTAAATAAATAGTTTAATCATTTTAAACGTTTTGAAAACCCAGAAAACGTTACATTGGTGTCAGGTGTGCGGTTCGACATAGCTCGAATTGAGTACATAAATTATTGATTGAAATTTATGCCAGTGACTACGAGACGTCAGAACGCAATGGAGACGCAGGCGATAATGGAATTTCTGAGTAAACTCAATGAGAAAATGGATAAAATGGAAAATAAGGCAGAAGAAAATTCTCAGAAGATCAATGAGAAAATGGATAAACTGGAAAATAAGGCAGAAGAAAATTCCCAGAAGATCAATGAAAAAATGGAGGAAAATTCACGGAAAATGGAAGAAAGTTCTCAGAAAATCAATGAGAAAATGGTAGAAAATTCTCGGAATAGCAATGAATTGGTGAGTCAATTTGCAAGTAAATTGGATGAGAAAATGGAAACTATAAAAGATGAAATGAAGAAGGGAATGGATGAAGTAAATGGAAAATTTGATAGAGTTGATGAAAAATTGGACGAGGTAAATGAGAAATTTGATAAAGTTGACGAAAAATTCGAAGAAGTTTATGAAGAAGTTAACGGAAAATTTGAAGAAATATCAGGAATAATTGAACAGCATTCTAAAATAATAGAGTCCCTGAAAAGAATGTCAATTGGAAAAGATTATCCGGCTTCATCACCCTATGGCAACATGAAAATGGAAAATAACGGCGAAAGTGGAAAAATGAAGATCAAGCCTCCGACATTTGATGGAAAAGTACCATGGTCGACATATCAAAAACAATTTGAAGCTGCTGCGCTGGCAAACAGTTGGAGCGATAACGAAAAAGCCACAGCATTGATAATAGCTCTACGAGGAGAGGCACTCAACATTCTGCAAACGATTCCGGAGAGCCAACAAGCCTGTTATGAAGTTCTAACATCGAAACTTCAGATGAGATATGGTGATGCTCATCTACAACAAGTTTATCATGCCCAAATCAAGAACCGGGTGCAGAAAACAGGAGAAAATCTCCAGGAGTTTGAAGCCGATGTGGCTAGGTTAGTTAGGCTGGCTTACCCAACTGCTCCAGACAGCTTCCTTGAACAGCTATCAATCCAAACCTTCGTAGATGGAATCAAGGACAGTGAAATACAACAAGCCCTGAGACTTGCACGCCCTAAAACCATGGATGATGCCTTAGCTCAGGCTTTAGAATTCGAGGCAGCGAAGCAGGCGTCGCATAGGGGACATGTTCGTGTGAGACAAGTCCAAGAAATAGACCGATCTGTTGAAGAAATCATCAGAGAAGAAGTCAGCAGATTATTACGTACTAAGAAAAAGGACGTTGTGTGCTGGTACTGCAATAAAAGTGGGCATATTAAGCGAAACTGTCCCAAAATCGATGAAGAGCCACAGCAGGAAAACTGAAAAGGTTCGGTGATAAGGGGCATAAATCGACCCAAGATAAGGATGCCCCTGAAGTGATAATCCGAGGAATCATGTCTCCGGATTCATCAAGTATAGTTGTTCCCGGAAAAATAAATGATCGAAATGTGAAAATCTTGGTAGACACTGGATCGACAAGAACCATTGTGCGTCCAGAAATAGCTAAAGGATTTAAGATTCGTCCAGTTATGATCAAACTTCGAACTGCGTCTGGACAGGAAATACCAACTTATGGATCGGTCCTCTCCACTATTGAATTGGGAAATATAACTACAAGGCACGAAGTTCTAGTGGCTGAAATCATAGAAGAAGTAATCCTGGGATTGGACCTCGTCAAGAAACTTGGATGCCAACTGGATATGAAGAATGATGTTCTTCGACTGGGAAATGAAGAGATCCCGTTCAATGATGTGGATGACAAGACATATCGGATTCGATTGACAGAGGACATCACGTTGCCAGGTCGAACTGAAAGCATAGTGATTGGTAGTTGTGATGATGTTACGAGAAATGGCTGCGTTAAAGTAATCGAGCCCTCTGACGATGCAATACTGGCTAAAGGACTGTTACTTGGGAAGACACTGGTAAGGTTGAGAGATAATATTCCCATCCGATTACTAAATATGAACATGTTTCCAGTCACCTTGAAGAAGAACACTTTGATTGGACACGGAGTACCAGTGTACCATATTTCTGGTGGGATAGATACTGCAGGAGTCTCGCAGAGCCAGAAGAATACTGAAGAGCTGGTGTCCCTTCTCACCTCAAAATGTCAAGATCTGGACCGTTATGAACTAGCCGAAGTGAGGAAACTGATTCAGAAATTCTCCGACGTATTTGCCACTGACGAAAGAACAGGAAAGACCGATATTGTGCAGCATAAAATCAATACTGGTGATGCACAACCCATCCGACAGCACCCCAGACGTCTTCCTCTGGCAAAAAGAGAAGAGGCTGAACAGATTATTGAAGACATGGCTAGAGAAGGTGTCATTGAACCATCCAATAGTCCCTGGACGTCGCCTGTAGTGTTAGTGAAGAAAAAGGACGGGTCCACCAGGTTCTGTGTAGACTATAGGCAGCTCAATCAAGTTACGAAGAAGGACAGCTATCCCTTACCTAGAATAGATGATACACTGGATACACTCTCGGGATCACGTTGGTTTTCCACCTTAGATTTGAAGAGTGGGTATTGGCAGGTTGGCCTGGATCCAAGAGACAAAGAGCGTGCCTTTAGTATTGGAGCGGGTCTGTGGCAATTTAAAGTGATGCCCTTCGGCTTATGTAACGCTCCTGCTACATTCGAGCGTTTAATGGAGACAATACTGAGAGGACTCTCCTGGAAGACTTGCCTGGTGTACTTAGATGACGTGATAGTAGTGGGAAAATCATTCCGAGACCACCTACACCACCTTTCCGAAGTTTTCCAGCGACTTCGTGAAGCCAACCTTAAGCTGAGTCCCAAGAAATGCAATTTATTTCGAACTGAAGTGAAATATTTAGGACACGTAGTTTCTCGAGGGGGCGTGAAAGTTGACCCGGATAAGATCAAAGCAGTACAGGAATGGCCTATACCGAGAGACAAGAGTGAATTGCGAAGTTTCTTAGGCTTATGCACCTATTATAGAAGATTCGTATCTGGATTCGCCAAAGTTGCCAAACCTCTTACAAAATTAACAGAGGATGGACAGGAGTACATATGGTCCTATGATTGCGCTGAAGCTTTCGCACAGCTGAAGAAGGCCCTGGTCACAGCTCCAGTTTTAAGCTACGCAAGAGCCGAAGGGAAGTTTGTGCTCGACACGGATGCTAGCAATTCAGCCATCGGGGGTGTTCTATCGCAGGTTCAGGATGGACAAGAAAGGGTGATAGGATATTTCAGCAAAGTCTTATCGAAACCAGAACGAAATTACTGCGTGACCAGAAGAGAACTTTTAGCAGTCGTCAAGTCCGTAGAACACTTCTACAAATATTTGTACGGAAGGAAATTTCTGCTGAGAACGGACCATGCTGCTTTGAAGTGGCTCCTGAACTTCAAGAACCCGGAAGGACAAGTGGCCAGATGGATCGAAAGACTGCAAGAATATGACTTTGATACCGAACATAGAACGGGAGCTACCCATCGCAATGCCGATGCGTTATCAAGAAGGCCTTGCCCCGAGGATTGCAGCCATTGCTCACGTGTGGAAGACAAAGCTGATGTGAGACGGACCACAGTAATTGAAGAAGATTGGCTACCCCAAGAAATACAACGGGCACAAGAAGAAGATCCAGACTTGAAAGTAATCCTGAGTTGGAAGAAGAGTGGGAGTCGACCTACTTGGGAAGAAGTATCCAAACTGAGTCAAAATGTTAAGTCGTATTGGGCACAATGGGAAACGTTGAAGATCGATAAAGGTCTTCTGAAGCGTTGTTGGGAGAATGACGATGGATCTGAACAGAGGCTCCAGTTGATCGTGCCGAAGAGTCGAGTGACAGACGTTTTGACCAGACTACATAATGGAACTTCAGGTGGACATTTCGGGATTACTAAGACGTTGGAGAAAGTTAGGCAGCGGTTTTATTGGATCAACTGTAAGAAAGACGTTAAAGATTGGTGTAGAACATGTAAAGCTTGTGCTGCAGCTAACGGTCCTTACGGCAAAGGGAAGGCCCCAATGAAACAATATAACGTCGGATCTCCCATGGAACGAGTAGCTATCGACATAGCGGGCCCCTTTCCCGAAACAGATCACGGAAACAAGTACATATTGGTAGCCATGGACTATTTTACCAAATGGGTGGAAGCGTACGGTATTCCCAATCAAGAGGCAGGTACGGTTGCTGATAAATTGGTCAAAGAATTCTTCTGCAGATTTGGAATACCTCTAGAGCTGCATTGTGATCAAGGCCGAAATTTCGAGTCGACATTATTCCAAGAAGTTTGTAGGAAATTGGGGATTAATAAGACAAGAACAACAGCTCTACATCCCCAATCAGATGGCATGGTAGAACGAATGAATAGGACCATGGGAAAACATCTTGCCAAAGTAGTCTCCGACCACCAGCGGGACTGGGATGAGTATTTGCATCTATTCACCATGGCATATAGATCTTCGGTTCAAGAATCCACCAAGGAAACTCCGGCCAATATAATGTTCGGCCGAGAAATTAGACTACCTTGTGACCTAGAGTTTGGTTGTAAGCCTGGAGAAGATGTAGCCGGGGAGGACTACGTCAGTAAATTGAGAAGTAAGCTAGAATACATCCATGACAAGGTGCGCAATCAAATGCAGCAAGCAAGTGATAGGATGAAAATGCGCTATGACATCAAGGCCATTGAAGGAGGGTTCACCGCAGGAGATCTGGTGTGGTTGTATAACCCTCAAAGAAAAAGAGGATTTTCTCCGAAGCTGCAGAGACAGTGGGAAGGACCGTATGAAGTCATGAAAAGGATAAATGATGTAGTTTACCGGATACGGAAGCTTCCTAGAGGAAAACCGAAGGTCGTCCATTTCAATCGATTGGCTCCGTACGCGTCAACACAGGATGACGAAGAAAAAGTACGTTTTATCGAGGTTCCGGCGAAGGAAAGTGACGATTTTCAGGAATTTATGAATAGCTATGGAGGAACACGAGTTGCACGGTTTGGCGTTACAAAGGAAGTTCATCAAGACCTATTTACAGTTCCCGAGGAATACTCTCTTGCTCATTGTGTAGCAGCGCATCTAAGGTTGAGTAGAGGAATAGCAAGAGTATTCAGAAATAAATTTGGACGCCATGAGGAACTGATGAGACAGCAGCCCAGAATCGGAAAATGCCTGAGACTGAAGTCAGAGGGTCGGTTCATTTACTACGTAGTCACCAAACAATACTCATATCAGAAGCCCACCTACCAGAATTTATGGACAGCGCTGCATGGCTTGAAAGAAGACCTTCAATGCTTTGGGATTAGGAAATTAGCTGTTCCCAAACTAGGTTGTGGACTGGATCAACTGAATTGGCGAGTTGTGCGAAGCATGCTTGAAGTAGTCTTCCAAAAGACAGGTATGCAGATCTTGGTATGCAATTTCAACCCAAAGCAAACCGAAAAGTCCAGCAAAACCGTAGACTGTTACTTCCATCAGAAGGGCTACTGTAGAAATGGTGACGATTGCAGATTTCATCACGGTCCTCCGAGGAATTCAGGGAATCTGTTCTGGGACAGAACAGGCTTAAGGAGGGGACAGTGTGACGAGTACGGCCCTGTCTATTCTAGTATGTTGTTGAATGCTCCAGAAGGCCCGAGCAGTCTATGAGTCACCCGCCTCGCTCTAGAGCATTCTGGAAACTGCTGGAAATTCCACACGTAATAAAAAGGTAGGGTGGATAAGGACAGGGACTAATTCAGCAGAGTGATTCGTAGCGGAAAGAGTCCAGTGAAAATAAATTAGTGTGAATATAAATTGTGAACAGACTTTAATAGAAATACTTGTTTAGTTATTGGAATAGTAGTGTGTAAATAGTGTAAATAAATAGTTTAATCATTTTAAACGTTTTGAAAACCCAGAAAACGTTACAATATTGATTTATCGATCTTCCTAAAATAATCATTTCTGCAGAACAAGACTAATTCCAGTAAAAACAATTTTTCGTAAGCTATGAGCATGTCCAAGGAATCAAAAGCGTCTATTGATTCAATCCCTTGAAAAATAGGTATATAAACAATGATTATACTTTGTTGAAGAACCAGACACGTGGAAATAAATTCATATAATTTGAAATGTGACATTTCATGAACAATCGCGCGTCTTCATAATGACAGATATCAGCCACAAATTACTGACATTGGGCAAAAAAATCGCGCGATTTTTAGTTTTCGACGCGTCCATGAGTACGAGCCTTAAGATGTTTTATTTGCACCAAGTCTATGTCAATTATCTTCCGCTTAGGGATAATACTAGAGAGATATTGCAACTTTTGAATGGCGCAAATGCTATGTTCTTACGGTTACGCTAAATATTACGTTTTGGTTTTAACGGTCATTCCAAAAGTAGACGTATTGCTAAACGTCTTTGTTACCGTTGCGTTAGTTATCAGTTTGTTTGGTTAGGTTATGTGAGAAGTCAGATTTTTGTGTTACAAACTCACGTTTAAACTTCTAAAGTTTAATCATTTGCGTTTCTGCATTAGTTTTTTATTTCTGGGGAAAATGAAGAAAGAAGCGGAAGCGGTAATTTCAGCTGGTGCTTATGCAGAAGAAGTGGAACTAGTTCTATATAATTGGCATGGTTAACACTATTTCTTATTTCAAACCCCTCATGTTGCTTAATTCGTGAAAAAGTAACAAATAACTATATATGAAAAAAAATTGCTGTGGTAGCACGTTTAAACTTGTAAAGTTTAATCATTTGCATTTCTGCATTAGTTTTTTATTTCTGGGGAAAATGAAGAAATAACCGGAAGCGGTAATTTCAGCTGGTGCTTATGCAGAAGAAGTGGAACTAGTTCTATATAATTGGCATGGTTCAAACTATTTATTATTTCAAACCCCTCATGTTGCTTAATTCGTGAAAAAGTAACAAATAACTATATATGAAAAAAAAATTGCGTGGTAGCACGTTTAAACGTCTAAAGTTTAATCATTTGCATTTCTGCATTGGTTTATTATTTCTGGGAAAATGAAAAAAGAACCGGAAGCGGTAATTTCACCTGGTGCTTATGCAGAAGAAGTGGAACTAGTTCTATATAATTGGCATGGTTCAAACTATTTCTTATTTCAAACCCCTCATGTTGCTTAATTCGTGAAAAAGTAACAAATAACTATATATGAAAAAAAATTGCTGTGGTAGCACTAATAAACCTTAATCTAATATCAGTTGTGTATAAAAGGTATTATAAAATAGATTCAAGAAATCTGAGGAAGTTGTGTAATTCACACGAAAAACGAAAAAACATATGAACAAACAGCTTCTCTATGGCAGTGATCGGAGCCGGAAGGACCCGAAGCTTAAAGGCATATTACACTACCCAATATCCCGGGCTAGGGCGATGGAATGGACCCGATCTGACAAACTTCCTACCGCCTGGCATACAGGGCAGTATCATAGCAACGCCGAGAGCGTTCATTCACGAATAGAATAGAAGCGGCCGGAATCTAGGGTGGTATAATAAGCGACACCCGACCCGGCAGATTGGGCACCCGATATGCCAGGCCCTTGAGATTGAATACTGTAATAGGGCTTTTAACGAATCCTTCCGATATAGAATAGCGCAACGTAAATTGCGGCTCGAAATTTTCCGTAAACAACGTTGGACGCTAACGTTATTAACGTCGCGTTATTCTGAAACGGAATAAGAGAGATATTGCAGTGTCAAATTTGTGTGACGTTATTAGCGCAAACGTTATTTTTGACATCTAAGCATGCGCAGATTCAGTTTCAGAATAACGCGACGTTAATAGCGTTAGCGTCTAACGTTATTTACGGAAAATTGCGAGCTGCAATTTACGTTGCGCTATTCTACATCGGAAGGATTCGTTAAGCTCCGGACCTTTCCGGCTCCGATCACTGTCATAGAAAAGCTGTTTGTTAATATGTTTTTCGGAATTAATTACACAACTTCCTCAGATTTTTTAAATCAATTTTATAATACTTCTTACACACAACTGATATTAGACATTAAGATTTATTATTGCTACCACAGCAAATTTTTTTTATATATAGGTATATGTCACTTTTTCACGAATTAAGAAATACTTTTGGAAACAACATGAGCTGGGGTTTGAAATTAGGAATCGTTTGAACCATGCCAATCATATTGTGCAATATTACTGAGTAGTAAGTGGAAGTCCACTTCTCCTGCAATAGCACCAGCTGAAATTACCACTTCCGATTCCATTTTGTCCAGAATCGAAAAACTAATGCAGAAATGCAAATTATTAAGCTTTAGGAGTTTTAACGTGAGTTTGTAACACAAAAATCTGACGTCTCACATAACTTAACCAAACAAACTGATAACTAACGTAACGGTAACAAAAACGTGTAGCAATACGTCTACTACTGGAACGACCGTTAACCACCAAAACGTTATATTTGGCGCACCGTAATAACATAACGCTTGCGCTATGCAAAAGTTGCAATATCTCTCTAATATATTTCAAAAATAACGTTTGCTGTAATAACGTCATACAAATTTGGCACTTCAATATCTCTCATCTATTCTTCGAGATCAAATTGAGGTCTACACATAAATCGAATTCAAGCGATGGATCAAAATCTCCGGTTATAGTTACGGTTATCCACAATGACAGATAATCCTTTGCCTATAACCGAAGCTTCTGGTCCATCGTTTGAAATCGATTATGTTCAAGCCAAATAACGGTTCTGAGACATCCTTCACTACATAAGACATAATGAAATGTTCTTTTATTGTATATGCAGTTCGGAAAGCATTTAACAAGTAATGGCAGTTTCTTACCAGTGTAAGATTTCAGAACTACATTTGACTCCTTAATTTCTGTGAAAAGAATTTCTAAATATGAAAAACGTATGATTGGAAGGATATTTGCATAGTACCGGCATCTAATTTGAAATTTTATACCGACACATTTCAGCGAAATGATTAGGTTTTTCGCTTGCTACACACTTGTGAATGCTGGGCAATTTTGAACTTTATGGTTATGACCATAACGAGTGCACTTATTAATAAACCCTTTCTTACTCTCACTAGGTAAGTACTTTGCGCGTTCTTGAATTATGCCGACGTCCTGGGTTTCTCCGGTAGTCAGCTTCTTCCTCACTGATCGACAACATAATCAATGAGAAACAACATATAAATGCTATCTTAGAACCATACCAAAAGTCGAAAATAAAAACAACATTCAAATCTTTAACCTTTTTCGGAAACTCATCACTCAAAATTAAGAAATTTCTGAGACAATCTGACATCAACATAGCTTTCAAAACCACAAACCCTTTGGTTAGAATCTTGAAAAACTATAAACCTAAAATTCTGAAAGTCAACCTATCAGGAGTTTATTAACTTTCCTGTGGCTCATGACCTAAAACTTATACAGGGTGTTCTACAAGCTCTATGACAAACTTTGACAGATGGAAGCTGTGCTTATTCTGAATATTTTTTTCCTTTGAACATAGGTCTGATTCGTTCTCGTTTCGAAGTTACAAGCATTTGAAAAAATTTATTTCTATGTTTTGATCAAGTAGACCGACATAAAATATCGGTTGATATGGTAATTGACGTTATTTTAATTATTGATTTGACACTTTGTGTACGTTTTGAATAACAATGCATTCTTTCACCACTCAGGAATATGCAGATATTGTATTCGAATATGGGTATTTCAATGGTAACTCCAGAAGAGCAGCTCGTGAATACCGAAGAAAATATCCTAATAGACACCAACCTGCTCACACAGTATTAAATGCATCATTCCGAAGACTTCGAGAAACAGGCAATCCTGCTCCAAAGAAAGCCATTCGGCCAACTGAAGTGAATGTAGTATGAGGAAAATGTAATAGATGCTGTCCGTGACCGTTCGATTAGTGTTCGACGTATAGCTCATAATCTTCATTTATCACCAAATTTCGTATGGCGTATTTTGAAAGGAGAAATGTTGCATCCATTTCATAGACAAAATATACAAGCTTTACATGCTGACGATGGATTACGAAGGTTAGAGTTTTGTAGATGGATGCTTCAACAACATGCCCAAGATAATAGATATATATCGCTTGTCATGTGGTCTGAAGAGGCTTGTTTCACTAAGGACGGTATCAACAATAACCATAATGAACATGTATGGGCACTGCAGAATCCATATGCCATTAGACAACGACAATTTCAGCAACGTTTCAATGTAAACGTTTGGGGTGGGATTTCCAACAATGATTTGATGCCAGTACATGTTATGAATGACCGTTTAAATGCAGATTTGTATAAAAATTTTTCGGAGCACAACCTTTTTGACTTCATTGATGACTTAGAGCTAAATATTGTAGGAAAAATGTGGTATCAGCACCATGGTGCTCCACCACATAGAGGGAGACAAGTAGGCAATTGGTTGAATGAACATTTCCTGAGTAAATGGATAGGTCAAGGAGGACTAATACAATGGCCACCTTGTTCACCTGATCTAAATCCCCTAGATTTTATTTATGGAGTAATGTGAAGCAGCTTGTTCATCATGTTGAAATCGAATCTCATCAACAATTACAAGATGCAGCAAACCAAATACGAAACGACCCGAATCTGATCCGCCGAGTAACGGCATCTTTAGTTCGTCGATGTGAAGGTTGCATTCAAGCAGAAGATGGACATTTTGAATAATTTTTATAGTATCAAAATTTCCATTTATAATTATGATTCGAACATGAAAATATAATTTTTAAAATGCGTGTATCTTCTTAACAAAAACGAATCGGATATATGTCCATAGAAAAAAATATGTTCAGAATAAGCACAGCTACCATCTGTCAAAGTTTGTCATAGAGCTTGTAGAACACCCTGTATAGGTCAAACGAGTAGATCATTCGACACCAGAATGAAAGAACACAGAAGTTCTTTTTTGAATAATAAATTGAACTCCATGTACGCAGAACATTTAATAATAGAAAAACACGAGTTCGACGAAAATTTCAAGATTCTACAATTCGAGAACAAAGGGCGGAAGTTAAATTTATTGGAGGCTTTAGAGATAAACCGTTTAAGAAATTCTGGGAATTTATTAAACGACCAAACGGAACTGTCAAATTCACCATTGTTAAACCTATTCAGCTAGGGGCTCGGTTGGTTTTCCCATGATTGATTCGTTGGAAACATCTCTGTACCTGTATTGGTTTATGTAGAATTGTAACACACTTTTTGAGACAGTTGCAATTCAGCATCTGATGAAACTACAATGTAGTGAAACGCGTCATGTGTTTATAATGAAGTAGAAATAAACCACACTTGTGTCTTTTAATTGAGCTGTATATTTAATTTTACCACCTTGATATTTTGCAATCACCAAACAGTAATGATAGAAACACAACAAGTGTAGGTTCATAGATAATATTGTTCAAGCATACTTCAGAAGTTACTTGATTTCCTGAATATTTCAAATTTATCAATATTTAAATATTTTGGAGTGCCGCTCGGAAACATCCATTCGAAATCAAGCTCATTATTATGATATCATACTTACTTATAGCGGTAGGAACGGCAGGGTACATAATCTCCCTTTCCCTGGACTTTCTACCATGCCTATCAACATAAGCAGCCAAAGTTCCAAACACAAGAAGGTATTCATGTCGAGGAAGCTCAATAACTTTCAAAGCTTCAACAGGACTACACAACAGAATACTATACAACGGGTTATCTTGATGTAATAAAGCTGGAAACAAAAATCAGTTTATACAAGGATATAATTCGCTTTCAAGATTTTTACTTACAGACAAGCTGTGGTTCTCCCTGTAGATTATAGACAGTAAAACAAGATGGTGATCCAACACATAATCGACAGTCTGATAGCAGTTGTAAAGACTGGATGGCCACAGGTAGAACTACTTCCCTCAGTCTTTGATGTCTCAATCTTGTTCTGGTTATTTCGTAAATTAAAATTGAGGAAGAATTCTGCTGAAAAAAATCATACTTGGATTCAACACAATAACTAAATCTTTTGTGTATCACTAATATCTTTATCATACCGTTCACAAAATTATACTCTTATTAATTTCCAGTTTCTGCGGAATTCATTTATTCATTTGAGAATATAACCAGTGTTAATCAATTTTTTGTTGCTATAGTTAACTTATATTTGAATTTTTAAAATTATTGAGTTTATATTTAAAAAAAACTTGATATGACTGGGCATGCTATTAAAAATTGTCATACCAGCAATTTGTTACTCTTCGACTATTGCGTGCATATTCTGGGAAACGGCGAATTACCGTTTTGTTCATATGTCTGCAATTTTCGAATTTTTAGCAGAATGGGTATGGAACTTACTGATGACGAATCCGGTGGCAAAATCGATTCTGTCCGGCCAGCCGTAGGCACAATTACGTGAGAAAGAAGGAATCTATCGAAGTTTCAGGGTAGGATGCGTCTCAAAATGCTACCAAAAGGTTTCTGAGATAGAGTCATTTAAAATATTGAGATATTGAATCGAAATTTGGCAGTTAGTTGAAGCATAACTACACGCAAAATTTGATTGAGATCGTATTTTAAGTAAATTCAACGAAATATTTATGCGATTTTTTCTGAAACTATTAATCAGAATTGAAAACGATATTGGTTCGATCATAATTTTATGAGATATTGAGAAATAATACTTCAAATTTCGATGTGTTTTTTTTTTGGTATTGGTATTTTGGAATGTCTCAAAAAGCTGATGAATAACTTAGTGCAAAACTTCGCGATGGCCGTGTTTTTTGAACAATTTGATAGAAATTGTGCTATCTTCCATCTTATTATCCTCACGAAATTCTGCATGAACTTTTAAGCCCTCATTTCAAAATCAAGTACTGAATTTCAATTCGATCCGATCTATATTTTCTAGTGTGTGTAAGATTTGACACTGTCGCAATTTGTCCAGCTTCATGTACTGACAATTTTAGTATAAATCTATATTATTTTTCAGGTTTCTGTTCACGACCAAAAGAAAAAAATCAAAGAAAAACTAAAACATTATGCAAAAAATGAATAAATGTTTACAAATATTGATTCAAGGTTATTTTAGAGGATTTGGCATTATTTTTCAGGTGTTTCCTAGGTTTTCAGTCCCAATATCTTGAAAAGGACAATTCAAAATTATACAATATTTAAAAAAAACAAATTAAAATTGAATAAAACTATTATTCACAGAAAACGCCCTCGCAGATAGCGGGATTGAAACGATTTGTTAAGGGCACTTTCTAGAAAGAATGTTGCCTAATGAACAATATCAAAATAATGCAAAGGATCAATGAAGTCAACTGTAACGTTTCAGGGTCTATATCTGATTAAAGCAGACACAATAAGGAGATAATTTGCACAATTATTTTCATTTATTAAGTTCTTATTATGAGACTTTTGTCAAATTTTTGAACAGTGTTCAGTGTTGATCATTTACATTATTCCGATAATGTTCATTAGGCAAAATTCTTTCTATAAGCTGCCTTGACAAATAATAGTTTGAATCCTACAATCCGCAAGTGCGGTTTCTATAAATATCAATGTTTATTAATAACACTTTTATTTAATTTAAATAGTTCTTTTTCATATATTGGGAGTGAAAATCCTGAAAAGATCCGAAAAATAATAAATCTGTATAATCTGATTGAACATGCGAGAAATGCAGTATGCTAAACAAAATTAAGTTATGTCAGCCAATATTCAGGGTGCAGCAAAACAGATAGTACAGTTTTGAAAGGCTTTTGAGAAAAAACAACGAAACTTCAAGAAATAAGTATCGCTTGAAGCTCATTTTGGGAGGCTTTTGCATAATTTTGTAGTTTTTTTCTGGGTTTTCGCTCCCTATTTCTGAAACAGAACTATTCAAGTTTAATAAAAAAGTTTTTTGTGAAGGAAAACGTCCTTGCAGATTGCAGGATTGCACTATTTGTCAAGGGCAGTTTCTAGGAAAACAGGTTGCCTAATGAGAACAATACCGGAACAATACAAACGATAAATAAAGCGAAATGTAATGTTTCAGAGTGCAAATCTTACTGTTTCATCAGAGAAACGAGAAAATTTGCAGAATTATTATCTTTTGATTTTTGTTGTTTGAGACTTTTGTCAAAATGACATTTTTAAGAAACCACGGCAACACAGATTAACTTGGTTCGAAAATTTTTTCGATTCTCCCTCTTTTTTCAGTAAGTTCAGCCAAATATGGTCGATTTCTACGGAATAACGAGCAATATTACTCTCTCCATTCAACAAAATGCAGGACTCTCTAATTTTTATTTCCAATTATCTGGTCCCAATCAGTATATTTGTATTGTCCCAATCTATCATGTGATTCTCAATGGTTGAACATAAATAGTTCGCTGTTTGGGATCTTTGTATGTCTCTTGTATCCGCAAGAAAAAAATTTCTTGCACAGGAACTATGGGGTTAATTATTGCCCGATAAAATCGGGCGTTGATTTATTTTTATCTAGAGTCTTTAGAAGCATATATTCGAAAGCAAAAATTTCGTTTACGTGAATTTTGAAGATTTGGAACTGTTCCTTCAAAAAAAACTTGAGGGGTTCGTGTACTTTTAAGCCTTGTACGACAAAAATCGGTCGTCGATGTGTTCCAATTACCGTCATTAGAAAGAAGCATACATTCGCAAGAAAAAAAATCGTTTACGTGATTTTTCAAGACTTGGAACTTTTGCTTGAAAAAAGTTGAGTATGGGGTTAAATCTTCCCCGACAAAACAGGTCTTTGATGTATTCGTATTGAACGTCATTAGAAGCACATATCCGAAAGAATAAATTTCGTCGAAGGATTCGAAATTTTCTTTAAAAAGAGTGAGGAGGGTGTCATGTGGAGTTGTTTCTTGCCCGACAAAATCAGTCGTGAATTTATTCTTTTCAAGGCTCATTAGAGGCATATATTCGCAAAAAATTTCGTTAACAGGAAATTTCGAGATTTCGAACTTTTCCCTGAAAAAAATTGGGGGGTCGTGTGAGTTCAACTCTTGCCCGACAAAATCGAGCGTTGTTATATTCTTATAGAGCTCCGTGATTAGCTAATATTCGCATGAAATTCCAGCCCCGTAAATTCCAAGGACTTGAATTTTTCCTTGAATCAGAAGCAGCCACAGTCCGGCTGTGACAGCCAGCCAAGCGTTTCGATCACTGAACCTGTCGCGGTCGTCAGAGAAAACACGTGGTTGGGAAATTCGTGGCTGCTTTCACACTGGTATTTAATCTACCATTCATCCTTAAAACATAATCTTCGAAGCCCCTGAGTTATTTCTTTCGAAAGTTAGACTGCTCATAGATAAGGTTTTTTTAGAGACGGTTTTTTCCTCTAATTTTCAGTATACATACAAATAAGGAAAGTATCCGTATTCTATATTATTATATGACTTTTAACCTTTATGTCCCTCCACAGGAATCGAACTTATTGCAAATACTTACTTGTTTTCTAACAGCTACACATAAACAAAATGTTAACGGCGCTCTTAAGATCGGTCCTACCGTTAAAACTGCACAACCCTTACTTTCCGCTACTTTAATCCACTCAGTCTCATCCCCATCAAGAGCTCGTATAGGCACCAGGCGAACATATCGTTGTTTACCACTAACTGCAACCAACAAATGTTCCTCACTAATGTATTCTAACTGGAATATCTTTTTTGCTTCTCCCACTCGGGCAATTTCGGTCCTGAAATTGATAGAAATATAAAATCGTAACTTGAATATGTATGTGCAATCGTGCGAATGCTATTTATATGATTTACATACAGGGTGATTCCGGAGGAGACCGTCAGATTCAAGGATGAGTTCACACTAGTCAAGACAGTCTTGAAACAATGTTTGGTTTATGGTTGGGGGTCTCTATTGAGATTATACAGGGTGATTTGTCCGATTCGACCGATGTTACTTTCATTGATAACTTTGGTATGCCTCATTCGATATTAATGAAATTTTCAGTGAAGTACAATATTGATGAGAACATTCATTATGTCCAAAATGTTTTCCAAAATGAGCGATTGATATTTTGATAATTCCAGATTAATTGTGCAGGTTGAAAAAACACCCTGTACATCGCGTTTCCAAAACCTCGCTATCTGTTTGCGATTCTACCATAATAAGTCATTATTAGAGAGTTTCTAATTTTCTTTGCACACTTCTAGTTTTCCGAGAAATTTTTATCAAAAAAAGACAATGTAGAAATTTCGCTCCAATCAATTATACTTTTATTGATAACTTTGGTATAGCTCATCCAATTTTGATGAAATTTGCAGTGTAGAACGATCTGAATGAGTACATTCAATAATTTCAATAATCTCTCAAAATGCAGGGTTGTAAGTGTGATAATTTCAGAATTTCAAATTAATTGTGCAGTTGAAAGAAAAACACACTGTACATTGCTTTTCCAAAACTTTCTGATTCGTTTCAGATTCTACAATAATATGTCGTTATTCAGAGGTTTTTAATTTCTTTGGCACACCTGCGGTTTTCCGAGAAAAAATGAAGAAGAGCACAATCGAAGTTTGGCGCAAAAGCAGTGAGAATATTCTACACTAGGTCGTAGAGCTGTATATTCCAAGGTTGCAAAGCAGTTCTTAAGTTCTAAACTATTCTTTTCAAATTCCAAATTCATATTGAATGGCTCATATTCTGTATGAAATCATTCAATTCTTAATATAACTTCATATATTCATGTTTATGTGCATAAACCAAACAAATCTACACACCTGGAAACAAATTTCGAACAAACATACGAAACAAATAATGAGAAGTGAACTTTAGGATCAATAGAAAATTCACATTGAATTTTCGAAATGCTTTTCTTTTTTTCGAATTCATATTTTTCTTGAATTTCCAATCGACAGTATTGAACGAAATCACATAACGTCACTACTTCATAGAAATAATCCTTTTATTGAGAAGCGGAGGTTTGCAAAAAAATTAAATTAATTAATTTTCTGAATGGAATGATTTTATACAGAAAATGAATTTCGAATTTGAATAGAATATTAAGAAGGGACGAACAACTTTGCATCCCTGGATAATACAGCTTTCCTAGCTAGAGAAGGATACTCTCACCGCTAGTGACCCAAATTTCGATTATGCTCTTCTTCAAAAATGTTTTCAAGGAAAACCGGAGGTGTGCCGAAGAAATTGAAACTCTCTCAATAATGACATATTATGGTAGAATCTGAAACGAATGAAAAAATTTGGAAAAGCAATGTACAGGGTATTTTTTCCCAACTGCAAAATGAATCTGAAATTCTGAAATTATAGCAAATACAACCCTGTATTTTGAGGGATTGTTGCAATTATTGAGTGTACTCAATCAAATTATTCTACAGTGCTAATTTCATCAAAATTGAGTGAGCCATACCAAAGTTATTAATAAAAGTAGAATCGATTGGAGCGAAATTTTGACATTTTTTTTTTGATGAGAATTTCTCGAAAAACTAGAAGTGTGCCAAAAAAATTAGAAACTCTCAATTGATGACTTGTTATAGTAGAATCGTAAACAGATAGCGAAGTTTCCGAAACGCGATGTACAGGGTGTTTTTTCAACCTGCACAATTAATCTGGAATTATCAAAATAACAACCGCTCATTTTGAAAAATTTTTTGGAATTAATGAAGATTCTTATCAATATTGTACTTCGCTAGAAATTTCATTAAAATCGAATGAGGCATACCA
This sequence comes from Myrrha octodecimguttata, assembly GCA_958510865.1. NCBI lineage: Eukaryota > Metazoa > Arthropoda > Insecta > Coleoptera > Coccinellidae > Myrrha > Myrrha octodecimguttata. The sequence goes on from OY294056.1 coordinate 17,312,672, forward strand.
AAGTTATCACTAAAAGTAAGATAGGTCGAATCGGACAAATCACCCTGTATATTCTCAATAGAGACCCCAACCATTAAACAAACATTGTTTCGAGACTGTCTTGACTAGTGTAATCTTATCCCAAAATCTGACGGTCTCCTCCGGAATCACCCTGTATAATAATAAAAATAAGCCTGGCTGTCCACTGGAAGCGATTTGGGGCTTTTATGAGCTACGCGTTTTACGAGCGCCGATGAGCTTTTACGACCCGAGCGGTCTCAGGCTTCGGGGTCGTCCCCTATCATAGTTCGCGAGGTTTCGGTTCGTTCTTGTTCTTACGTAGCAGAGGAATTGTACTTCGGATTTCCGTGTTTATTGAAGAAATTGTAATTCGGGATGGATTCAGAATTAATAATTAATTTCTTGGATAAATCTTACTTGATCAGGCGTATGTTAGCTACGGAATGGGGAAAATGTTTGAGCTAAGGTAGATTCAAATTTAGAAAATATGAAATTGTCGGGAAAAATTCACTATCTTGATAATGAATCGGAAAAACCTTCTGAACTTTACAGATTATTATCGTATACTATCTTATAATACTGCAATGGAACTTCGAAATTATGGCTGATCTGAGTTTTATCTGTGAAAAGTCACCTTCAGAAGTGATATTTATAATAAATGTGTCTAGAAAGTGACTTCGAAACTTTAAGAACTGCAAACATCGAAAGAAATGATGGTGACCCAAATAATCGGAAATTTTTAAAATTTTGCAGAAGTGCATGCGTATTTTAGAACACAGGTCACTACTGAAAAATCCGTAGCGTTTGAAGAAAAAACTATGTTTATTTTGTAATCAAAAGGATCGTTCTGCATATGAGATTGATTGGAACGTAGTTGAATCATTACAGTACGTATTGATCAAAAACACTTGAGCATATAGAAAAATGTTCGGAATAAAATTGGTCACAGACTAAAGAACAAATTGATAATAGATATTGAGATAATAAGAGCTATAAAACAGAGATAATGGCAGAACCCGCTGGATTAATTATATTTGGAATCCTATACAGCCGATTATTGCCAAAGAGTCCAATTTCAGGTGGGCTACTACACCTACAGAACTTCTGGGTGTGAGTTTAATGTAAGAAAAAGACAATATTCATTAACCTTTCAATCTGATCCATCTAAAATTCACCAACAATAAACAACAAGCTTCAACAAATATTCCGTTCACAAACCAATCAAACCATACATTCCGCTTGCCGCCGGATAGCTCCTCTATTAGAGCGTATAGACGCGGCAGATCCAAAGTGATCGGGATACGATTGCGCCCAGCGTGACCAATAATTTTTTTCAGAATCTACCAAACCTTCTGTAGAAATCTACTTTTTGCGCGCATGTTCTAGGGGAACAGCGTGCTATCGTTTTGATCAAATGTCTGTAATTTTGGATGATTGAGCCGAAAATGGTCTCAATCGACTAGGTTGGACTCACTGATGACGAATCCGGTGTCAAAATCGATTCTGTCCGGCCGGCCGGCCGGTTGGCCGGCCGTAGACACGATAACTGTCGAACGAAGTGAGCTAGCGACTTGAAACTTTCAGGGTAGGTCGCGCATTGGAATGCCGCGGTTAAGTTCGTTAATGGGCCAAATCGATCGAATAGTTTCGGAGTTATAGGCATTTGAAGTTATTTATTTTTTATTTCAGAAACTACTTGAGCGATTGGATTCAAACTTGGCAGTTTGGTGGAGTATAGCGACGCGCAACTTTGAGCCAAATTTCGTCAAGATCATATTGTCAATAAATTTTAAAAAAAATTTTTTTCGAAATTTTTTTACAAAAAAATTTTTTTTCGGAAACCATTCATCATATTCAAAAAAAATTATACTCACACTTTGACCTTCTAATTTCACAGCAGTGTACTAAATTTCAGCTCGATACGATCATAAGTTTTGGAGATATCGGGAAAAAATATGTCAAATTTGGAGGTTTTCTTCTCGATATCGTTGATTTTTTTGGTATTACTCGAGAAATACTGATTCAGTCCTGATTAAACTTCACAGCTAGTTTTAAGATGCTGAAAGACAACTTTGTGCAGAATTTCGTGATAATCGGGTTATTAGAACAATTTGAAAAAAAAAATTTATATGATTTTTTCATCATATCATCCTCATTAAATTCTGTATGAAACTTCGAACTGTTATTTTCGATGAAGTACTGGATTTCAATTCGATCTGGTCTGTATTTTTGGAAATATTGGAAAAATAAAATTTTGATTGGGTATATCTACGGAATCATTGGGTGGATTTTACCCATTCACGAATTCGGCCTTCGTAATTAAGGTCCAAATCTTCTCTACAAATATCGAAGTCAGCCTAACGGCCGACTGCGTAAACACAATAACTTCCGAAAGAAACAACTTAGAAACTCGATATTTGTAGAGAAGGTTTGGGGCTTAATTACGAAGGTCGAATTCGTGAATGGGTAAAATCCGCCCAATGATTCCGTAGATCCGTTGACCCAATCAAAATTTTATTTTTCCAATGTTTCCAAAAATACAGATCAGATCGAATTGAAATTCAGTACTTCATCGAAAATAACAGTTCGAAGTTTCATACAGAATTTAATGAGGATGATATGATGAGAAAATCATATAAATTTTTTTTTTCAAATTGTTCTAATAATACGATTATCACGAAATTTTGCATAAAGTTGTCTTTTAGCATCTTAAAACTAGCTGTGAAGTTTAATCAGGACTGAATCAGTATTTCTCGAGTAATACCGAAAAAATCAACGATATCGAGAAGAAAACCTCGAAATTTGACATATTTTTTCCCGATATCTCCAGAACTTATGATCGTATCGAACTGAAATTTGGTACGCGCGCACGTTCAAATTCGTTGCTGAAGCGGTCATCTACATTGAACATGCGCGCAAAAGTTGCTGCCTTCACGGCAGTGCTTTTTGAAATTTTTTCTACCAAAGTCAATTACAGAAATCTACTAAAAATCTACTGCTACCTAAGAGCACTCTTTAGCACTTTATGTTGGAAGGAAAGTAGAAAACTTCAATGTTTCGTGTTATTTAAAAAAATATCTCAGTAATTAACATTCGCTAAACAAAAAATGCTAGAGAAGCACTGCCGTGAAGGCAGCAGCTTTTGCGAATGTTCAATAGAGATGACCGCTTAGGCAACGAATTTGAACATGAGCGCAAAAGCTGCTGCCTCAATTCACGGCAGTGCTTTTCTAGGTTTTTTTTTCGATGAAGTACTGGATTTCAATTCGATCTAATCTGTATATTTGAAAATATTGAGAAAAATAAAATTTTGAATGGGTACATCTACGGAATTATTGGGCGGATTTCACGAATTCGACCTTCGTAATTAAGTCCTAAATCTTCTCTACAAACATCGAGTTTTTAAGTCGTTTCTTCCAGAAGTTAACGGCCGACCGTAAACACAATAACTTCCGAAAAAAACAACTCAGAAATTCGATATTTGTAGAGAAGATTTGGACCTTAATTACGAAGGCCGAATTCGTAAATGGGTAAAATCCACCCAATGATTCCGCAAATATTCTTATGCATTCACCTAAATGAAAGGCTCTTCCTTTTTGGATGGAAACGATAAAATTGCGGGAAAATGTAGAGCACACACGCACCTATGATGGGCAATACGATATACTTATTGAGTGAGACGGGATTAAAGAAATACCCCAATGTCAGTCAGAGCCATCTATACGAGTTGTACTATTTTTTCACATGCGATTATAGTTAGGTTAGGTTAGGTTGTGCCACTTCTCAACTCAGACAGAAGCGTTCTACTGCTTCAACAATTGAAAGTAGCATTCTACTAAGATAGTTCGAAATACTACCAAAATCTACTGCTCAATTTCTGTCTACTAACAATGATGAAATTATAACGAAAATCTACCAAAAAAAGTAGATTTCTACCAAAATTGGTCACGCTGATTGCACCGCTCGAATTCTCCCGAAAACGCCCGTATGAATTCGCTGCCAGTGGACGAGCGTATCTAGAATTCCATTCATTTGGATCTGTCGCACAAGTTCGTTCGTTTACGCTCCTATCGCGCCTCTTGAAAACGCGTGCAATGGACGACCAGCCTAATGTTTACGCGAAGATATTGTCATAAACAATTACAGTTGAAATTTCAATATGAATAAACACGTTTGCCTAGGTATAAGGCCAGATTTTTATTCGAGATTGCGATATCTTCAGTCGGCTTCTCACTTAGTGATGGAAATTTAAGAATTAAGAATAAGAGTGTAAAAAGGCGATTTTCATTACGTACAAATCCCGGTGAATTCAAATTGGTCGGTCCATTTATTGAGGACTGTACTATTGAATTCTATGAGAAAAAAATGGCGTACAATAACAAGGTATAAAATGTCACGTCGTAGAGTTACTTCTTGATGTTATTGGATTTTTGAGGCGTCAATTGACGCAATAAGGGGTGACATGTGTCCCCTCTGTTGTCTGTTGCGGGAGTTCCAATTCCTTCTAGTAAATCTAGAAAAGCACTGACGTGAGGTCAGGAGCTTTTACGCGCTTGTTTAAACTCGTTCCCAGAGGAGTCACCTGCTTATTGATCCCTTTTAACGCAGTTTTACTCCCTAATAGACTGATTTGGAGATCGTCTTTTCATATACTCCTACGAACTTGTGCCTGATCCTCTAAGCTTTCATTTGTCAATCAAGAGATAGATTTAAATTCGATCCGATCCGTATTTTTGGAAATATTTCAATGTGTTTATCTATGAATCATTCACGAATTTGGCATTCGTATTTGAGTCACAAATCAATGAACCTACAAGCTATTATTTTCCAATCAAATACTAGATTAAAATTGGATCTAATCTGTATTTTCGGAAATATTGGAAAAATAAAGTTCTGAATGGGTACGAAATCATCGGGCGAATTTTTCCCATTCATAAATTAGAGCTTCGTAATCAAGCCCCGAACCTTCTCTACAAATATCGAGTCTCCAAGTCATTTTTCTCAGGAGTTAATTTGTTTGCGGACGGTTTAACGACGGATTCTTAACACAACTGAAAGAATTTGCCGATCGACTAGATAATTGTTGAGCACGTTTGATTTCGATAGCCCAATTCGCGAATTGCTAAAATCCACCAAGATATACATATTCCAAAAATGAAGATCGGATCGAATTGATATTGAAAATTTCCCAACTGTACGTTGAAGGAAGAGATAGCCGAAGGTTACCGAATGACGTTTATTGCTAAAGGGTTTTCCAATGAGAGGTGTTATTTTGAATAGCCCGCTATTTCGGTAGATGTCACTTTTGAATCTGTCGTTTTTTGACATTTGACAAGTAGAAACTACGCCAATGGAACGATACACGGTTCAACAAAGAACAGCCGAGAATATTGCTGCTGTAGCCGAAAGTGTTGGAGAAAACCCAGGTTTGTCCATTCCTCGTCGTCGTTCTTTGGAATTAGGCATTCCACAATTGTCATTACACCTTATTTTACATAAATATTTGGGTCTTATAAAGTTCAGTTAACACAAGAACTCAAGCCGGCCGATCATCAACAACGTCGTGTCTTTGTTGATTGGGACGTTGAAATGCATAAGATGATCCGGAATTCCATCGAAAAATCATCTTGAGTGATGAGGCCCATTTCCACCTCGGTGGCTTGGTCAACAAGCAAAATTGTCGCATCTAGGGCTCGGAAAACCCGAGAGTTATTGTTGAAAAGCCTCTATCCTCAACGTGTGACTGTTTGATGCGGTTTATGGTCCGGCGGAGTCATTGGACCTTACTTTTTCGAAAATGAGGCTGGAGCAACAGTTACGGTGAATGGATTGCGCTATCGAGAAATGATTAATGATTTTTTATGGCCGAAATTGGATGGTATTGATCTGGACAACGTTTACTTTCAACAAGAACGCGCTACGTGCCACACAAGCAACGAAACCATTGATTTCTTTGCGGGAAAAGTTTCCGGGCCGTATTAACTCTCGAAGAGGTGATCACAATTGGCCACCGAGATCTTGTGATTTAACACCTTGCGACTTCTTCCTTTGGGGCCACGTGAAAGAGAAGGTCTACGCCAATAGCCCAGCGTGGATTCAAGACCTCAAAGATGGAATTTGTGAGGCTATCGCGGACATAGGGCAGCCACTTTGCGATTTGGTTATGGAAAATTTCATTAAAAGGATATGATCCTGTAAGCGCGGTCGTGGTGGTCATTTGCCTGATTTTATTTTCCACAATTAACGGCATTGCTTCTTCTTTATAATGAAATAAACATCCGATCATTTATATTGAAAAATGGCATTTTTCTTTGAATATCAAAAAAACACCTCTTATTGGAAAACCCTTCATATATAAGGTGCAATACTTAGAAATATGTTGGGACTTTTCAAGCTTGTGGAAAAGTGAAAAATAGTCGAATCACTCAACATTTATTGAGATAAAAAGTTATGGTACCTTACTAAACAATAATCAATCGAAATATTCAAAATAAAAATTGAAATGAAAAAAGCGTTTTTGCGCGCATATTCAAATTCGTTGCTAAAATCGTCATCTTTCCACGTGTTGACCCCACCAAACACACTTTTGGTGATCCCCGTATCATTTTATCTTCACGAAATTTTTTAATGACACTATCATCACGAATTTCTGCACAAAGTTGAATATCAGCATTTACAAATTAGCTGCCAAGTTTCCGCAGGATTGAATCAGTATTTTCCGAGATATTCCGGAAAACATAGAATAGAGAGAGAAACCACGAAATTTGACATAATTTTTTTTCAATAGTTCCAAAAATTATAATCGTGTCAAACTGAAATTTAGTACACTGCTGTGAAATATGGAGCTCAAAGGATGAAAAATTTTTTTTTGAATGCCTACGATATTGTTTCCGAAAAAAAATGTTTTCGAAAAAAAATTTTTTAAAATTCACTAACTTCAACAAGAGTTCCTCAAAAGTTGCGCGTCGTTATGCACCAACTAACTGTCAAATTTCAATTCAATGGCTGTTCAAGCGACTACAACTCCAAAAAAATTTGGCCGTTTTAACCCATTATCGAACCTAACTGCCGCATTCCGATGCGCGACCTGCCCTGAAAGTTTCAAGTTGCTAGTTTGCTCTGTTCGATAGTTATCGTGTCATCGGCCAGACGGACGACCGGCCGGCCGGATAGAACCGATTTTGACAACGGATTCGTCATCAGTGAGTCCAACCTAGTTGTTTGAGAACATTTTCGGGAAAATATTCGAAAGTTAAAGACATTTGGACTAAACGATAGCACGCTGTTCTAAAGAACATGCGCGCGAAAATCTCATTCGAAGAGGAAGTGTGCCTATTCCTAATTCACATCTTTGAGCCAAAGTGAATCCTTTTCGGTTCATTTTTCATTTATTTTCACGCTGTTATTTCGCAAAACTATAACACAATGTACGTAGAGCGTAATGATGAATTCTGCCCGACTGATAAAAACAGCTCAAATAGACGACTTCGGCCCAAGTTGCCAACCCACAATTTACTTAGCAAGTTTACTTTACTGGGGAACGGGAATTTCAGGACAAATTCGACATAATAAGGTTCGCATTATTTATAAATAACCGTAAAACATGCCTCGGCTCTTCAAACCAGATAATTCCTTCCAAATATAGGTTTTTGTTAAGATCGTCCCCGATTGGCTGAAATTTAAGTTGGGATTCCTGATTTCATGCAAACAGTGTCAATTTTCATAGGATACGTTCCGAAAATCAACTCTGTTGTTTCGGTTGCCGATTTTCCGCTCCGTAAATATGAAATATTCGGATGGTTCCTGGAACAAGCGCGTGAAAAAGGTTATTTACGGAATCTGGTTGATGAAAATGCGGTCGATTTACTGTCAACAGAACGATTTTCTATGGTAAATATCCATAGCATAGAACAATCTATGTTTACTTTAGGTTTGTTTTGGTTCCGAGTTCAGAACCATAGACTATTGGTCTATGCTAGAACCGTCCCGAACAGATCTGAACTCGGAACCAAAACAAACCTAAAGTAAACATAGATTGTTCTATGCTATGGATATTTACCATAGAAAATCGTTCTGGTGACAGTAAATCGACCGCATTTTCATCAACCAGATTCCGTAAATAACCTTTTTCATGCGCTTGTTCCAGGAACCATCCGAATATTTCATATTTACGGAGCGGAAAATCGGCAACCGAAACAACAGAGTTGATTTTCGGAACGTATCCTGTGAAAATTGACACTGTTTGCATGAAATCAGGAATCCCAACTTAAATTTCAGCCAATCGGGGACGATCTTAACAAAAACCTATATTTGGAAGGAATTATCTGGTTTGAAGAGCCGAAGCATGTTTTACGGTTATTTATAAATAATGCGAACCTTATCATGTCGAATTTGTCCTGAAATTCCCGTTCCCCAGTGAAAGTAAACTTGCTAAGTAAATTGTGGGTTGGCAACTTGGGCCGAAGTCGTCTATTGATGAGACCAGATGGATTTTGATGACACAGTCTATGCGACGTAACTGAGAAATCTACAACTAGGTACCTGCTGCGGGTTAACGCAAAAGGGGAAAAATGTTTCATCTTTTCAAACACTTGATATCGGGATGAATACTATTTATTGCCAGCTATACATATCGGACTAAAAACCCTGAATCTACGTCAACACAAATCACGACTTTGTACAGTTGGAGTTATTTCATGTTATCCCGCTCTCTCTCTCTCTTCTCTGCATGCTTTTATCCGGTTTGAGGGTTTGTTAAGCACTGATTGCAAACTTTATTTTTGAAAGATTTAAAATTCCTTCATATTTCACAATTCTCTTGGAAATATGTATCTCAACCCCTTCCGTCGAAGTTTTTCCAACTGCTTTGAAATTTTGCGGACTGCTTTGAAATTTTTCCAACAGCCTTGAAAGTTTTTCGAATGCTTTGAAAATTTGCCAACTCAGTTCAACATTGGGGGGAGAGACGCTGTATTGACTTGCTGGAGAGAAAAGTACACGAGAAGAGGGAGAGAGTGGATATATCCCGGTACGTCACAGAAGCCGGGAAGTTTCGTCCGTTTAAAAAGCCGACATGCGGATCTAAATTTAAAAGATTATTTTCTCGTTGAAAATTGAAATTTTTGACGGCGGTTATAGTTTTTAAGTAGTCTCAAGGATAGAATATTTGATTCCAATGATGAAAAAATTCATGGAAGAGACCTATTGACATTAAGGTGATTTCAACTGTGATCTCCATTCCCGTTTGTGCTACGAAGTTTAAATAAAATACATTATACAGGGCGATCCTAAATTGTAGGTACAAACGAAATGGAAAGATTCCTTGCGTAATTTCAAAGAAAAAAGTACCATAAACATGAGACCGCAGACGTTTCGTTTGACAGATACGAGGTGTTAAAGTTTGAATTTTTTTCATGTTTTTTCTCATAGCATTTACATATCACAAGATATTCAACTGGAAGATGGCATAGACATAAAATATTGGAGTATAGGGTGGGCAAAATTTGACACTTTTGAAGGGGAAATTCTACTTCTGTACTAGATAAACGAAAACTGATGTCAGTGTCTGAGGGCCAATTTTCATGAGAAACTCATTGGCGAAAACCGCAACTACATAGCTATCACCGTTACATATTTACCGGGTGTTTTTTGAAAATGCTCATTTTAATGAAAAAACATATTTCTAAAGAAATATTGCAGAAATATTGAAACTCAACATCTCGAGCATAACTCCAGAAAAATCAATTATTTTATATTCGTTATTATATGGTGGCTTGCTGATGCTTTTGGCCATTTTTTCGAAATGCTGCCAGACTAGAATCGGAACGTATATACCCAAATTAATTGATCAAGTCCTGTACAACTGCATCTATTCACCACAGCACCATTTATTTTCATCCTGTGGACCGAAATGCAATACTGTCCCCATTCATAAACTGAAAAACTAGAATAGCACTGGTTTAGAATTCGTTTCAGTTGCAATCTTAAAATCCATATAGGAATGTTTAGTTGAACATTTAGCTCATCTCACTAATCAGCCAATCCCTTTTGGATTTATTCCACATATTCTGAAATTTGCGGTGGTTATTCCCATTCATAAGAATTGCGATGCAGGGGAAATTTCAAACTATTGCCCAATTCCAATTTAAATGTTTTCTCTAAAGTTATCAAAAGAATAGTTCTTGATAGAATGATTGAATATTCAGATGAGTTCAATTTAATTAGTGGGAGTCGTAGGTTTCAGACGCAGACGTTCAACAGCAGCCATTTATTTCATCCTGAGTGTCTCTTTTTCATTGGACGAGGAATATGTTGTTACTGAGTTGATCTTTGAAATTCTTTTTTTTCTTTGCTCTTGTTCCTTTTGTTACCGCTGACTTATCATATACGTTGTAAATTGTCAGTCCGGATCAATAATGTATTTATATTTTTGCTTCTCATTGTAGTCTGAAAGCCCGTGGCCGCCAGGCTTTCGTTATTTTATGAAAGCTGAAAGTTCGTCAGCACATACCTCCAACAAAGGTTGGAACCAAGGCCTACTATGAAGTTCCGACTATAGTGGCTTCAGCAGATGTCACGAGACAAAGGTGTCCAATAAACCAAACCACTTGCGTTAAAGTATAAAGCAGAGTTTTTTCATATTCTCTTCTGGCTAGTATGAAAAATTAGTATTTGACAGACGAGTTGCATAGTGTAAACCCCTTGGTAGACTCCCTTCAATATCAAAAAAATGTGCCAAGGATGTACACTTATTTGGTAGTTCTACTCGGAAAGTTTTCCAGGAGTTTCGAAAATTCGTGATTCGAAGATTTTGTCTCTGCCGCCCGAATAGCCTTATTGAAAAAATGGCGGGTGAAACCAGTTTTTGCACATTTTTTCAGCTTAGGACATGATTGTGATATTCATATAACCTACTCTGGCTACTGCAGCTATTTTCAAAACTTCGCCTATTGAATGTTTGACTAGGTCCCCTCTTTTGGAATTTTCCCCTGCTTTATGTTTATTACACCTCCACCTTGTATGAATTTATTTTGTCCAAATATTCTCATTAGTTAGCCCAGTTTTGTTTAACGTATGCATCTACCTTATTTTCGTTACAAGATCTATTCACTCTGTATACATATGAAGAGTTCTTACTGAACTCCTGCAAAATCTTCATATTTAGAGACTTTACTTGTTCCTATCATCTCCAATCTTTTCATGTTCATTCTTCCTCTCTGATATAGACATTCTTCTTCATAGATATTTCTGTTTTCACTACTTTCCCCAACTCCTTTTTTCATTGATTTTATTTGCCTTCGTGGTTTTGAGAATTATTAGTTCACCTTTCATGGCTCGATTTTCTTGTCTTTGTTCACTAGATCTAATTTCTTTAGCGCCTACCCTTTTTGCATATTATTTATCAGTTTCTATGGGTAGTTTCGATTTATCCGTTTTCATTTCATCTGAAACCTTGATACCGGGATCTTGGCGCTATTCTTATCAGTTTCATCTTCACTAACCTGTGTTAATTTATTCATTATTTAAGGTGAAGACGTTTTTATCCTTAATTTCTTCAACTAGAAGCTTCAGGTGGAGGATTTCCATCTTGAGATATATACCTTCATCTTTATCACCCTCAATTTAATTTCTATCCATTTGTCACATATTTCGTGGAAAATAGCGAAACAGTTCCTGCACACGCACACATAACACGACTTTGCACAACATTTGAAAACTTTCTCATCATTATTCTAACAATTTTTCGCGATTTTATCAGGTTCTTCATCCGAGACGTATGTATCGTTCGCCGCTATCTTCATCTTATTCACACATAATAGACCTTAAGGTCGCAGTGGAAGGTAATTCCTTACCAACTATCAACTAACCCAGGGTTCCTGAATATGAACCCTGCAGTAACCTTAACCCGTAAAATCGTTTTATTCATCCAGCTGATTTTGAAAGAAATCTAACTTATGCAAAATGGTGGTTTTAATATTCACGAACAATTTAAAAATAGTACTGCATCCACTATTGTTGATACAAATGTTTCAAAGTATAAAGAATGTTTAAATGAAGTCAAGCAAACAATTCAACTGATGATTTCTGTTCACAAATGCCTAATAGTTTTTAAACGATTCCACAATGCACGATTGACAGCCGAAGCAAGGTATCAGCTACTACATTTATGTCCACGGGCGCTTATTCAAAAGTTAGATTGTCGCTAAATAATGCTTAAAGATGACCGAAATCGTTTCTCCATAAGGTTGCCCTACCATGTTGTCTTCATACAACGATACAGATAACACTTAGGTTGTCAGTGTTGAACTTGCAAATAAAGTGCAAATGGTATTGGCACAATGAGAAATATTTGAATGCTTAAACTACTGAGCTGAATCTAGGAAAATGGAAAATAAAACAAGTGTTTCATTTCATGAGACGAATCTATGGTTGAAATTAGTGTACGGAGTCTTCGCTGGAGCTTGTCTGTGCCTCAGAAAAAATAAATATCACAGATAGAACAGCTGAAAACGTTGTTCACGAAATAGGAGCTCTGACAAGTCTGAAAGCCGAGTCACAAACGACCTATTTCAAAACTATTTTCAGGAATGAATAATAAAATTGTGAATAATACCTGTCTAAATCAAGGCAAAACATTCCATCTTCAGTTCCTAAAACTAAACGATCTGGATCTATGATACTAGCACTGAGCACATTCCTAAGTATTGTTTGAGTATTGTCAACAAGTTCTCTAGCTAAAAATACAGTAGTGTTCGGCAGGCTATTTCGTTTCATGATGCGGTGCAATTCAGAAAGGGCCACTACCCATTTGCTCTTTTCTGCTTCTGAATCAGCCAGCATCAATGTGGCATTCCTTGGCCCTGGAGGTTCCATAAGAGAAGTAGTCACCTGAAATTTCATTCACTTTCATTATTCTACAAAATAATAGGTGCAATAAATTCAAAAATAGGTCCAAAACTGCTTCCTTTGGGACAACCTTTAATTTTTCACCAGCACTAATTTCCCTTTTTCAACAGGAGGGTGGTGTTCATTATGCAAAAAGTATGGGGATGCCATAATCCTTGACAAAACCATTTGAAAAGTAATGGTGGGGAAAATAAGAACTAAAGGTCGAGGCCCCACCCACTCCCTGAAGACAATATCAAGGGGCGAGAATTCAACAGCTCTAAAGTGCTTGAAGGAGTAAAGGACATCCTTTCTTTAAGCTCTAAAGTAAAATGAGAGAAAACGAATTATGCCATATGTTTGCTTTTCAAGATCAAGAACTATTATGGGTGTAAAAAAAGGCTGGTCCTAGAAAAAACTATTTTGTATCTTTTTTACGCCCTAATAATTTGGTGTGACTATTGTCCATATCTTAAGGATAATAATATAATCTATTTCATACCTAAAAAGAAGCCTACAAAATTTTCGAAGTTACATACCTTAAATATACAGGGTATGTCTTTTTTATTAGCATGAATCACGTCCAAATCTTTCACGCCACTAACACTAAATTGGGGGTCCCTCATATTCAACACTTGAGCAACATGAACACTTGGTAAGGCATTACGATCAGCTGATATGTCGTAAAGGAATAACTTGAAATCGCAAACAACGACGAATTGACGTACCCAGCCTGCAAAGAAAGATTCAACATTTATGTCAGAACTATTTTTATATCGATAACTTCACCTTTTTTCACCCCTCCGTGTTTGGGTACTTTGACATAGCCCTCGTATGCTGTTCCTATGCCTCTCGTGGGATCGATTCCTAGAGGTCTCTTTGCTTCAAATATAAATATTTGTTAGTTAAATATTCAAAAAATTAAAGAAAGACTTCAAGTCTGGTTTACGCGCTTGTCCAAATTCGAAGACATTTCCTCACGAAGTTTTGCATGGACCTTATCGCCATCATTTTTCAACCAAGTACTAAGTTTCAACTTGATAGCCTTCAAATTTTTGAAAAATATTGGAAGACTAGAATTTTGATTGAATATATCTATCAAATCATTAGGCGGAACAAATTCATTCACGAATTTGATCTCCGAAATCAAGTTCCAAATCTGCTTCGAACTGAACCTAAAGTCGCCATTTTCTGATCAATTCGATTCAAATTGGACCCGATTCGTATTATTGAAAATATCGAAAAAACATCATTAAGCGAAAACGCTACAAATACCGAGTCTCTAAGTAGTTTCTTTCGGAAGTTATTGAGTTTACGACCGACCTAACCGCCGAAAATGAACAGCCTCCAGAAGAGTCAACTTATAGAGTTGATACTTGCATTTTCGGTTTAGACTTCAATTATGAAGGCCGAATTCGCGAATTGTTGAAATCCACCTAATGATTCCGCAAATATACCCATTAAAATGAAATCTTCCCCGTATTCCCAAAAATAATAATATACTTTATTTCATAGTATGTAAGCATACACAGAGCAGATACATAGGAGAAATATTTGAAAAATGTGTATTCCGGATTGAACCGCGTCTAATATTTTGTCGTGTTCGACGTTTCGACTCCGATTTTGGAGCTATTTTCAAAAACTGTTGACTTTACGCCGGGGTCTCAATCTGCCTACTCCCCAGGTTTCATCAACTTGACTGTTGGGGGGGAGGTCAACAGTTTTTGAAAATGGCTCCAAAATCGGAGTCGAAACGTCGAACACGACAAAATATTAAACGCGGTTCAATCCGGAATACACATGTTTCAAATAGTTCTAACCGCGGAAACCTATCTGAACACATAGGATAAATAGTGTCAACATAAATAATCATTCAATGAATATGGTTCTACCTCTAATATACAATCTCTCACTTTTTTCTCGAAAAGTTTCAAATTATTCAGCCTCTTAGTACTATCAGGCAGTTTATTAAAAATTCTAATGCACATATATGATGGTACCGAATTAGAATCCAGTACGTCAAGGAAAAATCATAGCTGAAGGTTCATGCTTAATTTGGTGAGGACCATAAAATAAAAAGACCGCCAAATATAAAATACTTTAGAGCAAAATTAGAATTTTCTTTAAAAAGTTACCAAGTTTCATCATCACAGGATCAGAATTCCTTAGGTTATCTAGGTAATATCAACGATTTCTAGGGAATGACCAGGTGATTTGACATATCTCCGAAGCTTGATATACAGGGTGTTTCACCATAAACTGGTCAAACAGATATAGCCATATAGATGACATGGGGAAAGTCATTTTTGCCTTATAACATATACCCCGTTTTCGAAGCATAAGCGAGATACATGGTGTTTAATGTCGACCTTGACCTATATTCTGATAACTGTGGTGATTTATACGTGACCTTTGAAATAACGGTTTTTGGTCACATCTGAGTATTTTTTGGTGGTCAATTCAATTGTTGCGTAGAATTCTGGAAAAAATATTTCAAAAAACCTACAAAGTTGGAATTTTTGTTTTCGTTTGCCAAATTGAATAGCATTATTTCAATCAACTCGATTTTCTAAGATTTTCCGTGAAAAAAATTTTCTAAAATTCAAACTCAACATTTTTTTTACAATTCACCCAAAATTGTTGGAATCTTTCGAGTTTGAACTCACCTTCGTTCTGAATACTGGTGTGAAAACAATGAAAAAATATCCATTGGTTTTCATTTTACAGCCTTCCAAAGATTCCACTCGGAGTACTTAAATAATTTTTATTCAAGAAACTGGTAGCCCAACGGAGGCCAAAATTGTGCTAATGGGCCCCCAGAATGACCTGGATAGAAATATGCAGTTATCGACAGAAAAAATTTTTTCAGAAGAAACTGATGGGATTGGAACTCGCTCCACTTAAGGACAATATGGTCGCGTATAAATTGGATTTATTCTGATTATAATGACGTCCGTTACCAAGCAACGGTAATCCATTGAATTTGACTCTATTTTTCGAATGCGGAGTGAGTTCGATTCCCACCAAAGTTTTTAGAAAATATTTTTTTTTCTTGATAAATTCATATTTCTATCCAGGTCACTCTGGATGCCTATCAGCATAATTTTGGCATCCGTAGGGCCATCAGTTTCATAAATAAAAATTATTGAAGTACTCCGAGCGGAGTCTTTGGAAGGCTATAAAATGAAAACCAATGGATGATTTTTCATTCTGTTTTCACTTCAGTGTTCAGAATGAAGGTGAGTTCAACCCCGAAAATTTTCAACAATTTTGGGGGAAATTTTTTTTCACTGTAGCCATGTAAAAAAAGTTGAGTTTGAATTTTGGAAAACATTTTTCACGGAAAATCTTAGAAAATTGAGAACATCAAAATTAAGCTATCCAATTTGGCAATCGAAAACAAAAAATTCAAACTTTGTAGGTTTTCCGCCATTTTGAAATACTTCTTCCAGAATTCTACAAAAGAGTTGAATTGACCACCAAAAAATACTAAGATGTGACTAAAAACCGTTATTTCAAAGGCCACGCATAACTCACCACAGTTATCAGAATATTGCTCAAAGTTGACATTAAACACCCTGTATCTCGCTTATGCTTCGAAAGCGGGTATTCGTCATAAGGCAAAAATGACTTTCCCAATGTCATTTATACGGCTATATATGTTTGACCAGTAAATGATTAAACACCCTGTATATGATCAAACTGAACTTTCAAACACTGCGCTGAAGGGTCACCTAAAGTTCTGCGTTGAATTTTTTTGAAATCTGATGAATAGTTTGTGAAAAATTGCGCGTCGGTATTCTACAACTATCTACGAAGTTTAAATTTGATCGCATATATTTGGGAAATTTCTAATGAAATTTTTCTCCACATTTTTCACCATTCTAATTTGCAAGATATTTTTCGTAATAGTGCACATCAGTATTTCACAATTAGTTACGAACTGAATATCTGATCGTGTCAGTTGATACTTCTTGAAATATTGAGGAAATAATATCAACACTTTGAATAACAATGAAATTAAATATGTTTTTCCTCATATCTTCGGAGGTAAATGACACATCGAATTGAATTTTGACCTGTTGTAAAAAACTGACTCAAAGGACGTAGATATATCAAATAAAGAAGAGATATCTGACTGCACTGATCATTTCCCACACCCCCTTAAGTGTTGTGTATGTATATATACTCTTTGCCATATTCAATAATTTTGACTAATAATAATCATGAAGATATACAAAAACTTACTTTGGTCTGAAGGAACAGGACAAACTGCTGGCACATGAGCACAACACGAAGTATGACAAGTGAAACCACATATTTCACATACCATTCCTTGCCTCATTAAACCGACCATCAAAGAAGTACAATGACTACATTTTGTTGGACTGGAAAAAGTTCTAACCAGAAACTGATGTGCCTTATGTTTCATGGGGGATTGGCTTTCATGCTGAAAATATGTAAAATATAAGTAAGTATCCGTAAAAGCTTATTTTGGGAGGATTTTGCATCATTTTTTATGGTTTTTCTGGGTTTTCACTCCCAATATCTGAAACAGAACAATTAAAAATTAAATAATTTTTTTTTTATAGAAAACGCCCTCGCGGATTTCAGGATAGAACTATTTGTCAAGGGCAGTTTCTTGGAATTAACTAATGAACAATACAGGAATAATATAAACGAAAAACGAAGCGAACTGTGACGTTTCAGATCATAAATCTGACTCTTTCATCAGACAAACGACAAAATTTTTGAATTAAAATTAAATAATTCTGAAAATTTTCTCCTTTGTCAGATTTGTACTATGAAACATCACAGTTTGCTGTGTTTATTGTTCAGTAGACAATCTGTTTTCTAAGAAACTGTCCTTGACAAATAGTTCTATCCTGCAATCCGCAATGGCCGTTTTCCATGAAAAAACAATTCTTATTTAATTTTTAAAAGTTCTGTTTCAGATATATGAAGTGAAAAACCAGATAAAACCTAAAAAATTATAAAAATATATGAAGTAATACCATTCGTTAAATCCTATGCCGCCTTCATATAATTAATGAGAATAATTTTTGAAAAACTAGAGAAGCACTGACTAGGAGCCAGCAGCTTTTGCGCGCATGTTCCAATTCGTTGCCAAGCGGCCACATACTAACGTTATCCCTGCCTTACGCAGCTTTACTTCCCGATGAAAAAAAACGAGATTTTTTCAATTGTTCTAATGACAAGATCATCACGAGATTATACACAAATTTGGGAATCAGCATTTACCAACTAGTTACCGAGTTTCATCATAATCGGATCAGCATTTCTGTTCCGGAAATAATAAAGATATCAAGGAAAAACCCACGAAATTTTTAATATTTTTTCCCACTATCTCCCAGGGTAGGAATAGAATCAAACTGCAAGTTCATACAATGTTGTTGAATACTGACTTCAAGTCCGGTCTGAAACTCCATTGAAATCAGAATATTTTCCGAAAAAAAAACAACTAATAAGTCGGACGTACACTTCGCTTCAACATTTTCATACTGACCGTATCTCTGTATCATAGATGACAGCGACAAAATAAGTTACCGTAAAGTGAGGAGGAAAAGAGATAAAGGTGAATAATATCCAAATAGCAGTCTAGCTGAATTCATGATTATTCATTGCATCTATCGGTTGTATATTGTGCTGGTCACGATAGAAAAATAGTAAATCTCATAGTACCAATGATTTTGCAGATCTGTAAATGTTCTAAGTTTGTGGTACCCAAATTAAGCATTGTCGTTTTGAATTCTTTTGCAATTTTCAAGATGGAGTTGATACAATTTCTACTTTCAAATTGATTTTTATTTTATTTTATATTATAACTCACCATACTGACTTCAGAAAGATTGCTTTTCGAACTCGTTAAGCTTAATGCCCTATTGTCCTCTATGTCTCCCTCCTCCGATTCTATGGAGCCTCCTTGGTAAAGTAGAGAATTCACCGGTGGGACGTTATCATAAGTTTGCAGATTTTGTGATTGAGATGAGTTATTTTCTTTCAAGAACTGGTCCAGATAAGACATTTGGGAGGCAGGCCTTTCAGACACTATAAAAGGAAAATCAGTCAGTCCATGTTTTCTCAACAGAGAAGTTTAAAACATTAGTCATATTTCAAAAACATCTCGAAATAAAAGGTGAGTCAAAACAACATGATGAATGATTTATGTAGGTAGATGCGATGACTTGTGGGAAATCAGTACGATTAAAATATAGTATTTTCTACATAACAAATACTTTCTTCACTTATGGTATTGAATTGGTCATCCAAATTAGTTTATTGAGCATGTTCAAAATCCTTTCTCCCTCATAATCAGATATCAGATGAAATTTCAAAAAAATTACCACTCCTGATTAACAGGGATAGTTATATTGACAATACCTTATAATACTGTCAATATTATTGATCATGTAAAGTGAATACATTGTATTGACGGTTGATATTAACGAGGAGTTTTCATGGTCGAAAATTCAGCTATTGGTACTTCAATATAGACGGACTATATTCAAACGTGAATATAGATCCTTGCTCAAAGAGAGCGAAATGTCCAATACAGACAGTTTGCAGCGAAATAAGTTCAATCCGCTAGACTTCCGGTGGTCAAATAGAACGTTAGTTGTGATGAATCAGTGATACATTTTCCTTAATGAACTTATTCGGCTATAATCAGATTCTATCCGACTGATTATAATCTAGACCATACTATAAAGCAAAGCCAACGTTATTTACCAGGCCAGAAGGATTCTCGAAAATGCGATGTTGCCAATTCTACAACAGAGCGAAGTTCTACCCTCCACCTGCCACCATAGACGCTTCTGTTTACATCATTATTTCCCCGGGAAACAAGATGAAACGTTCGAGTTTTTGAAGATTTCGATCTGTTCGGTTGTTTTATCAGTGTTTGAGTGCGAAGTTCTGTTTTGTTGAAGTGCATTGTATTCTGGAATTTTATTTGACTAGCCGTTCAAAATTTAGGGTAATCAACATGTTTGGTATTCGAACAATTGGAAATTATCGCTTTGAGTTTTATCATTGCATGAACTTGGGCAGTACCTGGTTTTACAAGCAATTATAAATCAAGGCATCAAAATTAATGACTATACTGCAGTATGTATGAAACATTTTAAAGATGCTCATAGTTTAGAAGAAATTTCTCTACCAACGTCAAATGGCTTTAATGAACAGCCAATGGAGCTTAAGAATTTGAGAAATAAATATAAATTGAAAAACAATGTTTGTGTTTACAGACTTTCATAAATTGAATTACACCGTCGATGCTGACATTTGAATTTGAGATAGGAACAACTCTCAATTTAGACCAATTGCAATTTCCAAACATTGGATGAAGCCTCTCACACAGGTTTCGCACATGGGGGCTCATCTAGTACATAGGACTGTAATGTTTCTGATTGAGTAAATTACTCTTACTCTACTCTCTTACTCTTACTCGTATTTATCGGTTTGCCGAGAAAAACAACTTAATCATAAATTTCCTTCAATTTTTCCAAATCAACCGAAATATATGTCCTCTACCATTACCCCGGAAATAACTTATCCGGAACATCAACAATAAAATAAATAGTAGTTACCGGGACAATCAAGATAAGATTGAATAATTTTCTCACTTTTGTGCCTACTTCAAAGACAAGGATATTTCCAACTCCTCTTTCAACGTTCAAGAAAATGGTTTTGTTCGGTTTAATGAAATGGGGTTCAACATTTTCACCGATTCGAGAATTAAAATTTTCGAAAAGGGATTCAATTAGCAATTTCTAAATACGAGTGGCTATTAGTTGATAGATATATATTTATGTGACAAATGGTAGAATTTGAAAACTGTACTTCACAATTCAATATGATCGATTGGGATTCAGAACCTGCTGGTGCCAGAAGTTGTTCAGGTCGAAGTATTTTCAATAAAGTTAAAGCAGAAATTGAGAAAATGTTAATCACTTTCAAAGATTGTATGAGTTACCTAGAAAACATGAATACGGGCGACATTGACAACTCTCAGTTGATTGAACATTAAACAGTTCCTTTTTCAAGTCAGCAACTAAACTTATCAGTATCGCAGAAGCCCATATATCTCAAAGATTTGTTATTGTTGGCATCTTCAATACACTTCCAATTTCCAGGTGGACAAAAGTGAGAGTATCTATTAACGTTTTCGAGGGCTATTATCATTTCAATTTATCTTTTTCGATATTCAAAATGTTCGTTTGATCGATATTTAACGCCCCAGAAACTCGAATAATACTTATTCTATTCAGCTACCACCTCGTCGTTAGTTCTCGATTAATTGCGATAAAAGATTAAGAAACTATTCGCAAATAAACTACTGTGTACAAATGAATGGCATCTTAAACTGTAGTGTCATTTGTTCAACTGTGGGTCACTACTTTCTAATCCACATATATATCGTTCGAATATCTGCCGCTTGGTATTTTGGATGTCGATGGCTTTCATGAATCTGGCTGGTCGGCATTCGATATTTCTACTTCGTATTTATCAAATAATTGCGCTTTTTTCATGAACTTGTTGATTCATCTTTTGAAGACTTTAAGTCAAATGATCTCGTCGCCGTCGAGAGTTTACTGTGTAATTTTGTTACATATATATATATATACATATATTATACATGGGCGAGCTGCATAATATATTTGGTACGACCGCTACAGATACTTTCCTACAACGAATAATAATTAATACTTTCACATAAATTTGTAGAAATAGAAAATTGGATATTTAAGATTTACCAAAACTCCAAACGTGAACTAAGAAACAAAAGATATAATTGAATGAAGAATAAAGTATCATTACGACCTGACTAAATGTTTTCACTTGCTATATGTCTAAGAAACCAGTAATTTATTGTTGGTTTGAAAATGGTAGTAAAGCCAAACAACCGAAACATGTCACCTAGATAATCACTTGAAGGTTCCAATAAACTTGAAGTTTTAAGACTGTTGTTGCTTTTCTTGCTTTTCAAGAATAAAGTACTTTATAACCATGAATGCATTTTGGTCTCGATCATTAGGGGCGTTCGGAAATGAATCTGATTTAAATGACATATTTGATATTTAGATTAGCAGTATCCAATGAGTTCATCTGATCAAAATAACTGAATTTCGAATATTGTATACACCCGGAAAGAATACTGATTTCTGTTGTAAAGTTAGGGTTTCCATCGGAAACAGAGGGATCCTCCAAATAACAAGAAAATTCATTTCAAGGTTACTTATTTTACAGAACTTTCTATTAGATTATCTTAATCGAACTCGACAGCGCAGAAACAATTCCCAAGAAATTTAAAAGAATGGAATACCCGGTGTTTTAAAAGTAGTGCTTATATGATCCCTGACAATACAAACATAAACCTGCAAGGTTATTCGACGTCGTTTCAGACAGTCATTTGAGAATTTTCCATTCTCAATAGAGAAACTGTTCAAGAACTTGCATAATAATTGTTATTTGGACCCTTACAACTCCTCCTGAATATCAAGCGTCAATACGATCCACATTTTTGACAATATGCTGAAGTTATATCGGAGCTTCTGGCCATAAGGGTGATCTTTATGTGCAGCTCTAGGATACGGAATATATTATCTTGAAATGTAATTTCTCCATAAGGGTAAGTGAGCCAAGTCAAGCTACAAATGTGGAGCAACTTTGCATTAGAAACCGTGAATCCCATGAACAGGATCGAAGTATTTCAAGATATGTTATGGAGTCATGAAACAAAGTTGCACAAGTGAGTACCCATCTTGATACAAAAAATTAATTAAAAAAATCTTATGGATTTTGAATGAGCTCATACTAAAACCTTAAAATGAGTAAAATACTTAAAATAAGAATGAGTAAACCAATAATTTGAGGTAAATAATAATATTAGCACTCCAAGCAAGATTATCGTAATTAATGAAAAATAAAACAGCAAAGCATGTTATAAATCAGACTTAGCTGTGTAGACTAACCCTTTGTTTGACGTGTGCTCACTGACGAAATTCCCACACTTGCTGCTTGCAACGTATAATTTTCTTAAAACTTGAATATGGATATGGTTAAAATGAACTGAACTAATGATGACTCGATTTTAATTCATGAATCTAAACAATTATGTTCAACTCAACAATAAACTAGGAAAATAAAGGTTGCACAGAGAATTTCTTTTCGATAGCAAATAATAATATCGAAAAAATATATGATACCTCTGTTATGATGATAATACTGTCCAGTAGTGTCGTCAGGTAATAATTTTCATTCCACTATCATAATAAATTGTGAGGCTAAGCAAAAATCAATTGATCCGTATCAATTGAAAATCACTCGAGCACACAAAGAAAGACATCAGGATTGCGTTAAGGCCTGGAAAATGTTCTATAAGAAATTTTTTCAAAGAGAAATATTTTTGGACTTTGTTTCTGCTAGGCAAATCAATTTATATAACCGTGCATATTTTAAATGACCCAACTCGATAGATTTTAGGCGCCGAAACAACATCTTCTGCATAGTAATATATAAATATATCTTAATACTATGAAAAATACTACCCATAAAATGAACTCAAACTGTAATAATTATTGGAGTTGATGAATCAAACAAGATTGATTGCATCAATTTCTTTCTATTTGATATTCGGCCTACGCAACTATGAAGTTTAAAAGCTGTTCTGAATTCGTGTTTCGCGTCCTTCCTTCATAATTGAAGTTAATGTCGTAGGAATAAGACTCAATTAAAACAACTTTTAAGAACGAAGCTGACGTTTAGTCGGTATATTTCGACTTTTTCAAGACTAAACAATTATAGAGTTTAAAATGGATGTTTTCACATTTGAGGTTGATTTTCACTATACTATACCTTCCAGTATCCTTCCCGTCAAATATAGGGTGAAAATGAACTGATGTATGCACACTATACGTCCCGTTTACGTTCCGTCAACATGACATTTTTGCCTACTAAATTTTGACTTGAATCATCGGAAGGGATACTGGAAGGTTACGGGGCATTCGGTGAGAATCAACCCTTAATGCGCAAACTGATGGACGCGATTGTCGCTCAAGCGATGACATTTGAATTATCAGATGAATGTCGACATGCTCTCCCGCCAAATTTGCGCGATTCTTTTTTGTAATTGAATAATTTCATCTTCAATAAAATGGCGGGATATTCGAAGCACTCAAGCGATTGTTAATACTCGTCTATGATGATTATGGGCACTTGTTAAAAAAACAAGTACTCATGAGGTCGTCGGAGAACAATGAAAATGATGAGGAATTCGAAGTATATGAAAGAGTTTCTGCAACTATTGTCTAAGAGGAATTATGTATGCATGTACCTATATATTAATGTATGTCAAAAGTGTTTCAATTTATTCCTGATCTTTTTTTATTAGATTATCAGTTTAAAATACCCAATTATGGATCTATGGAAGAGTATTCCCCAATATAAGGGGCCCGTGGCGTTCTTCGTTAATCTGAGGATCTGAAATATCATCACTTGGAGGACCGGACCTGGTCGAGAGACTCTCCCGGTCAGAGACCAAATGTAGGTAATATTATTTACTGCTTCCTGCTGGTTTTCTGTCCCTCTTTCTGTTTCAGATATTATGTCAAGATATTTCATCAAAATAAATTCAAGATGACGAACAAATTATTTTCTAATGGAATATGTCATCCATATTCTTCAAACAAACTACTAAACTTATACGTGGACACAGAGTTTTTACTGAGATTTTTTATCTTTTATCAATTTTCAATTTGAAAATTATGCCTTACATAGTATTGTTCAGTTGTTCGAATTAAATGTGCAATAAGGTTTGAAATGTGAAAGACGAGAGCCTTGTTGAAACATAATATTATTGTTCACTTAGGTATATAGTTAATAATATTTCATAATTTTGTTTCCATGCAAGATAAATCAACAAGCGTGTAGGTATACAGAAAAATATTAGCATGCTAAAAAAAATGTGTTTGTCTCTGATATCTGATACATATGTGGAAATCAACAAATGATTCACATTGTTTTTTTTTAATGACTTATGGATTTTATTTAGATTTTCAGTAAATCCTTTGTGTTTTAGTGTCTTTCAAAAAATGAACAATAATCAATTCACTCACATTCCTTTTTTTAGAATAATTTCCGAGTCTAAAACTGACACTCCATCGAAACCTAACTGATGAACTTTGCCAAACAAGTGTGAAGCCAAGGCGGTTTTTTCGTTTCTGTTCCTTAATTTCTTCAGACGGACATACTTATGTCGTTTAATTTAGTCTTTACGTGAGTGTTCAGTTTTTCCAACCAATGGATTTACTACACTGCGTGCATGGAATATAGTAAACCACATTAAAATGATCAAGTGCTTCCGTTTGGCTAACGGTTTTCAAGTTTTAAACTGGTCTTAAAGTTTTCCAAACACCACTGCTTAGCTTAACTGCTCTGTATAATAATTTTTTTGTTACCGAAATTTTGTACGATTGTGATGTGTTGGAATTGAAATTAAACAATCTACCCGAATTCGTGGCTTTTGTGTACAATATGCCGCGTACCGAAATATCTGATGATAGTAAGCAATATCCGAACGATTTATGGCTAGTTAACTAATATTCAAGGAAAATAGCGGAACCAGTATCAGTAAATTCAGATGTCTTTAGCGGCAAATTGAAAGTGAAGTTACGTGTACTTGGACTGTCTCCAAAAAGGCTAATAGTTAATAGTGATGATTTGTCTTTCGTAATACGATCGCACCGGATATATTGTAGTACAGATTTAATATTAAAATGTTCTTATGATTTACCTTTCTTCGAAATTAAATCTGTAATTATAAGAAATAGAAAATATGTGGAATCTCTTAGGGAATGCAAACAGCTCAAGTTGTGCTATAAATCGTTGGTGGAATTTCACTGCATCATGATGAGCGTACCATGAGAAGAATTATTAGTATTTATTACAATAAAATAATACCCCAATATTATGAGACAGCCAGCTGGCCTTGCGTATGAAACACATTCTGCTTGATTATAGGGCTGGGACTTTTTCGCTTTTTTGTATTCGAATATTCATTCGAAAATTTATTCGATTATTCGAATAATTCATTCAAACACATGAATTATTCAATGAATAGATTTTATTCATGAATATTCAATGAATAGTTGACTATTCAATGAATCGTTGACTATTCATGAATAGTTGACTATTCATGAATAGTTGACTATTCATTGAATAGTTGATCAATCATGAATAGGAGAATATTCAACAAATAGTTGAATAGATAACTATTCAGTGAATAGTTGGATATTCATTTATCCATGTGTATTCGTTACTATTTATAAATATTAATTTATTCAGGACTGCTGATGAGTAGTTAGTAGAGTAATCCATCACTCGTAAAATTACGAATAAAAGTGTAAAAGATCAACTCACTATTCAAGAATTATCAAAACAGGTTCATGTGATTTACTCCGAATAAATTCTTTGGTATACATATTATGTAATGTTTACATTTTGTTACTGCACTTTCGAATAATCATTAATTTTCAGACATCTGAACTCAACACATGATACAGATTATATGTTCAGGTACAAATAATAAAAACGAAATAATTAAATTCGATATTGTATTGAACAAAATACGTTTTTGTATTATTTTGCGGGAGTTAGGCTGTTAGGTTCAGTTCAGGTATCACTTGAAAGCGTTAAATATTTGAATATAACACAGTTCAGTTTCGCCATTCATTAATTCCATATCAATTCTGTGTAGGATTTTGAACATTTCATTACTATCTAGATTCTGTATTTCCTTGAAATTTGGCACTCCAAAGCGAAAAAATGGATGATCGGATATGCTTGGACGAATTGAATTATGAATTGATCAATCTAATGCGATTCTGTCAATAATGAGGGTGAATAATTTTTTATGGGGAAGTTACGTTGTACATACATTTCATTCGGTGTTCAGTCGAACAGACTCGAAATCAAGGGAACGTTCAAGGGATTCGGCGCTATTCATTATTTCCTCATGAAAATTTTCTTTGATTTATTGGCATTGAATAACATTTTTTTTAGTTTGTAGTAGGTATAAAAATAAAAACAATCAGCAGCAATAACAACAGAAAACATTTGAAACCAAACAAATCCACTCACAGTAACAGTTCGAAATGTTTACCTCAAACAATTCATTTACGCGAGTGTATTAGCAGTTATCATTACGCAAATTGTTACAGGCATTTTCGAATCTCTTTTAGCTCATTTCGAGTTATCACTTCAGAAGCTTATACAAGATGTTTCACATTAGCCCAAAGAAAATAGTCCACGGGATTTACGTCAGGTGATCTGATAATAAGAGCTAATTTGATTGTAAATAATAAACCACTCAGAAGTTATCAAGTATATTTTCAACAGAAAAATTTAATCATCCTTGTATCTCCAAAACTATTGACTTCAGGAAAAGGTCAGATGTCTGAAGATTAACGAAAGATCGGAACTGCAGTAACGAAATATACATTACACAATAAGAAATATCAAAGAATTTGTTCGTAGTGAATCACATGAACTTGTTCCTGAACAATCAGTTGTATGACTTTTCAAACTTTAAATCGTGATTTTACGAATGAAGGATTACTCCTCTAACTACTAATCAGCAGTTCTGAAAAAATTAATATTTATGAATAGTACAAATATTCATGGATACATGCACATCCAACTATTCACTGAATATTCATCTATTCGAATATTCAGTAAATATTCTACTATTCATGAATGAAAACTATTCAGTGAATAGTCAACTCTTCATGAATACAAAGTATTCATGAATAAAAACTATTCAGTGAATATTCATGAATAATGCAAAACCAAAATATTCGAATAATTATTCAATGAATATTCGAATATGCAATTCATTCATTCATG
This sequence comes from Myrrha octodecimguttata, assembly GCA_958510865.1. Classification (NCBI taxonomy): domain Eukaryota; kingdom Metazoa; phylum Arthropoda; class Insecta; order Coleoptera; family Coccinellidae; genus Myrrha; species Myrrha octodecimguttata. Next base: position 17,340,482 of record OY294056.1, read on the forward strand.
ATTCCCAGTCCTACTTGATTATCATCCCCCCAGATGGTATATGAAACCATCAAAACAATATTATACGTGATAGATATAATAGGGTTAAAAAAAGGTTTGTAGGTTTTTCTTCTAGATGAATAAGATCTGCCCAGGTGGAGGATCGACTCATCCAGGGCTGGAATTTCTTTTGCATTATTTTATTCGTGACCAATTTCAGTCTAGTTAACATTCAATTGAAGGTAATCGAAGTAATGACATGGCATCTGCAGAATGAGGAAGTATTTGATATGGATGAATCGAAGAAGGTGTTACGCCAACTCAATAATAGAATTTATATTACTTGAATTATAATGGGTGGGCCTTCTGCCGGTTCAAATTTGAATCACCGGTTGATTCGAATCTGACAATACTCATGTCATTCTATTCCGTCATAAAATTCCGTAATTTATCTCCGCTGAACGAAATCGATTCATTTCCTAAACAAAGACAACTTCGGAAATTACAGGAAAATGTCGTACAAAATTTGGTCACAAAGACGGGCCAACAGTCCTTGACATGTGCTCGAACACGAAAATATCGAAACTGTGGCTGGGAGTGTGAGTCAGCATCCATCAAAATTAATTCATCGTTCTCAAGAATTGAACATTTTACGCATTAGTTTACGTCGCATTTCGCAAAAAGATCTCGGTATGACGCCTCACAAAGTTAAATTTTTTTGTGTCCGCTCTTGATGGTATTGATGTGAATAATGTTTAGTTTCAACAGGATGGTGCAACTTGCCACACATCTCATGTCACAATCGATTTATTGCGTCAAACGTTTGATAACCGTTTAAATAGACCAAATGGTGATGTCAATTGGCCGCCAAAAAACTGCGATTTGACATCTTCGGACTATTTTCTGTGGTGCGCCGTTGAAGACAAGTGTTATGCCGATATACCAGAGACAATTGAGCATTGAAGGCCAACATTCGTGATGCCATTGCCGAAATACGACCCCATACCTTAGAAAAAGTGCTCAAACATTGCTCCTTTCGAATGGGTTACTGTGAGGCTAACTGCGGCAACCATATGGATGAATGGAAGCTGTTCAGTTTAGGATCTGCCAACACTAGAAGCATTATTTTTCCTTCAGTTAATATTCAAATCAAGATTATGATAGCACTGTCACCACATAACCACCTTTGTTTTTCCATTACACGAATATTATGTTTGATTTCATTTTGCTATTAGCCTTTAGTAAATGTGTATTCATAGTTTCATTTTCGATGGCTATGCCCATAATCAACAATATCTCTGGTATCAATTCTTCCGTATCTTAAAGATGAGGATCAATGCCGAATACTTCACTTTTCTTTTCATATCGTTTTCAGTAAATATCTTTTTGAATGAAAGTTGATCATATCCATTATCAAGAAATTTCACAAGTCATACGGAAAAATTCACTGAAAAACTACAACTGACGTTTTTCATCAATATAAAAAAAGCAAAATGTCAAACTTGGGAAGTAGCTCGAGTTGAAAACGAAATTGTATGCTCAAATCTGTGTAATCCGAGATGCGGTGCTATTTTAATTTATATTATTTATTAGTTCTTTAGGAATACTTCAACAAAACGAGACTACATAAGCGAGACTAGTTAATCAACTCGTTGAATTTACTTTCACTATTGCTAATATATTGTGCATTAAAGGCTGATAAACTATATGCAGGAGAATCAATACAGTTTACATATAGGTTTGAATGATAACGTTTAATCTCTACAGCTAATTCATTGCCAATTATGTTGTTGTTTTTTAGATTATTTACCCTGGATTGATGGTGGTATCTCTATGCATTTTTCGTACGTGTTTTTATCCAACAATGAATTCAATTTCATCGCAATTAATTCAAGATGTTGTGTGAGAAAAACATTAATTTACATATGCCAAAAGTTGGTAAAAATATTAGTGTTTTCAGAATGAATTTGTTTTCAAGTCTTTCAGCAATTTAGGACCTTAGATTAGGATATGAACAACATCTTCTGGTATTTGTATGTTGGTGGAGTATTAATGAACCTGCTGTTAGGATCTCGAATTTATGATGAGAATGACCTGAAATTGTTCGTATTTCGTCGTTTGTTTCTCAAATAGTTTCTCGTAGTTCATTTCGAAAGTTCTGAGAACTCTTCCAATATTTCATTGAAAACGATTCGAACCTGTCATGTGTTCACGTTCAGAATGTTATTTCAATTTCTAAATTCAAAGTGGATTTTTGGAAACATTTCCTGATTTTGTCTTATTCAATGCGGTTATATTCTTAATATTATCATTTGGAATTGTTTCTTCAGCACTTCAACAAAAATAGTTTCACGTAGACGCTAATTTATTGTCATCGATGATTGGTTTCAGTAGAAGCGTATCCAGGAAATATTATATAATTTTTCATGAAGTTACCTGCTTGTAGATCTGCAAAATAAAATATGGCTGCTCGAAGTGGGTGATTAGTCCCTTTATTTAAGAACTGAAGCAATATGGTGACATAGAAATTTGTATTTTTATACTATTTTCTCAAAAGAGATATGGCATACTACTGTTGTTAAGGGATTGTGTTTGAAGCTGAATATACATTTTACCCGTAACAATAAGGAGTTGATATCATGTGAAAGCTTCATCAAGCCCTATATTGTTATCTTAACGGTGTTCAGTTTTCAATTTTTTTTCAATAACAGTATATGCATTTTGTCAATGCGTCATAATCTAGCCATACTTTTTGTCGGCAAGTGTAACATTCAAGTATTTGAAATTGGGAAAAATTGGTTCAGCAGCACACAATGCCCTTTGAAAAATAATGTCGAGGATACTACTGATACTTAATTCCCTTCGGAGAAAATAGTAAAACAGAATAATAAGTATTCAAAAAAAATTGTCCACATAAAAAAGTCCAGTTTGAGTTCATAAATTAGGTTAAACCGACTGTGCAACAGAAGAGTTGTTGAATAAGTTCGTTTGAATATAATTGAAGAAATTACAAATACAAGTAAAGGCACACACAAGATGTGGCTCTTGAATAAAAAGTAAATAAAAATACGAGAAAATAAGGGAAAAGACACAATTGGCGAATTATTATACAATCAACACCAAATAACTGCAGGTATTTATTTTTGTATACATATAAAATTACGAATCCGTCGCTAGATAATGCTTTCCAAAAAAATAAATAACAGTAGTATATTTCCAACTTTATCACGTAAATGGAAGCTCGATCCAAATTTATGAATGAAAAAAAGCTTTTTTCCCCAGAACAATGAAGATAGAATCAACTGGAAGTGTATGATATAATATATATTCCAAGATATCATACAAAATGAAATTCTTTGCACATCCTTGAAATATTTGATAACACTTCATTTCAAAAAGTCGAATAAAATGTATGTATACAATCATTGATGTGTAAACAAAATTGAAGGAAGTAAAAATTTGAGCTCAGATACTAAATATAAACTAAAAAACTTAAAAAGTTTGACGTAAATTTGATGGTGATTTATATGTTCAACCATATAATCGTATGAAGAGTAACATTATTCCCCAGAAGCAGGAAGTGATTCCAATGACCAGGGGTAGATGCTTCAACCATGAGCTGACTGAATACACATATAAAAATTACCATCCCAACTGGGAGTGCTAATATACATTGTAGCCACATGTTTAATATTTGTATTTCACAACAAAAATTGGGCACCAAAATATATAACTACCATCACTTCTTATAATTAATGACAGTAAATAAAATCTGCATTCAGAATGACTTCGTGGGCGAAATGTCACTTCAACACGAAAGTCGCCACGAACTTAATGATTCGCAATGGAATCTCGGACAAGCGCGAGTTACAATTCTATAAGGAATTCCCATACAAAATATCGATTTTCTGAGTCGCCTCTTTCGGAAGTTACACAATAACTTCCGAACGAAATAAGTTTTTAACAAGATATTCGTAGGGTATGTTTGGACGTTGATAACGATGGCTGGGAAAAATCCAGAAAATAACTCCGCAGATAAAATTTTATTTTCCCAATATTTCCTAAAACACAGATTTTATTGAATTAAGATCTTGTACTTGATTGAATAAGGATAGCTTAGATGTTTATGAGGACTATATGAGGAAGGTCGCCAAATCTTTCCATCAGGAATTGTCAGTGCGTTTGAAGGGGTCTGGGTAGGGCCGTAGCTACAGTTCACTTGGAGGTAGGATAATTGAAATTGAAGGTAGGGTATCGAAACTTTTCATTGAGCTTATGAATTTTTAGATATTCAGCTTCTGCTATATGAGGTAGGGTATTGGTGTTTCAAAGTAGGGCATTGAAGTGAAAAAATGACCGTTCTAACAAAGCCTTCACTTTCATACAAATTAATATTTTTGAAGGCCCCTACCTCGAGTTTTTTACATTACCAGCTATATTTACACAATGAAAATGGTTACTCTATCTTTGAGAGTTTCCCGCCAGTACTATTGTCATCATTCAACGTCAGTGTTTTATCCGGTAGAGTTCTGAAGAAAGCCACACCAGCAAAATAATGGTGTACATTTCGATATGAATCGTCCTGCAATACTGAACGTCTCAAATAGAGCGCGCATGTTCTGGGAAACGAAGTGTTATCGCTTTGTCCAAATGTCTGTAGTTTTTGACCGACTAGATTGGACTCATTGATGACGAATCCGATGCCACGCACGATTACGAGCAACTTAAAAGTTCAGGGTAGATTGCATTGTGTCCGTGAAGTTGGTTATTGTAAAATGAAGAAATTTTGTGTGCCTTCGTTAGTAACTCGTTAGTAACTGTATGAAACATCGAAATTTTCGTTTGAACCAAAGGATACTGCTAGAAAAAAATCACATTCCGCTAGGTGCGAACTTCACGGGAATACACTTCTCGATTTTTCTCGAAAGAACAGATTTTAGTTTGGAAGTCCATCGTTAGTAAATATTTGTAAAACAGAATTCTCGTTTCTAACCAAACCTATAGTTGAAAAATATCATCCCCAACTTGCGAAGTTAGCACCCACATTTTCAAAAATTCTACATTTCTCTTGTGCTCCCGATAGTACTTCGTCAGTTATTAATGGGGGTTTTTCCTGAATTTGGGTTATTACTGCAAATGCAAATTTGAACATAATTATTATGGGTTTGATTCATCATTCTCCCAAATTACCTTCAGAAAGTATTCAAAATCAGATTTCAAAATTGGGGTTTGTGATTTGCCAGGCATGCACGAAGTGACAACGGTGTTTAGTAAAATAGATTTTTCTGCTATAGAATAATGAAATATGTATTCCTTTTCTGTGGTACACACGTCTTCTTTGTGAATATAACCAAACAATTTCCGTTTGCGGTTTGCCAGGTGATGTTCTAAGGGCCGTATTTATAGTTGCTCCTTGAGGCTTCCTTACTAAAGGCCGCCTTGAATTCTCTTTTCTATGTAAACAAACTCAAGGAGCAACTATAAATACGGCCATATAGGTTTTTCATGAAAATTACTGCATTTTCGTTCAAAAGAAAAACCCCCATTGTAACACAAAAAATTCCGTTTGTAAGAGATCCTATTAGGAAAAAATGACACCCCAAAAATGCGAAATTATGAAGCACATTTTCGAAGACTTTCTCTTTTGCTTTGGATAGTACTTCATTAGTTACTATTTCTAACACAAATATTTTCGTTTTCAACCCTACCTTTGATGGAAAAACACCCTTTAAATGCGAAGTTGGCACTCACATTTTCAAAAATCCTATGTTTTTCTTTTACTTCGTATAGTACTTCGACAGTAACTATTTGTAACACAAAATTTTCATTTTCAACCTAACCCATAGTGGAAAATTACACCCCTAAACTGAAAAGTTAGCACCCACATCATCAAAAATTCTAATTTTTCTGCTTTCGATAAGTATTTCGTTGGTAACTCATTGTAACATACAAATTTTCACTATCTTTTCATGAATTCTCTTTTGATCTCAATAGTGCTTCGTCAGAAACTATTGCTAAAACAAATCATTTCTAATCTATAATGGAAAAATAACTTAGTTGAATGCTTTCTCTCCAGTTTTTAAAAGTGCTTCATAAGTAACTATTTGTAATACCAACAGTGCCGTTTTTAACCTGTAGTCGATGAAAAAATGCGATGTTTCTACTCAAATTTTGTAAATTCTGGATTTTTTTTTGGCTTTTTTTGGTACTTCTTCAGTAACAATTGGTAACAAATTAATTCCGTTAGCAACAAAATCTATTATATGAATTAAATGGGAATTCAGCACCCATATTTCTAACTGTTCAATTTCGTTTTTTTTCAAGAGTTACTATCTATGACACAACAATTTCCGTTTCTAGAGGAAACTTGAAGTTGAATTCTGGTCATACCAACTTTGTATGTACGTATCTGGGATTACTGAAATGCCAGTATTATTGCCAAATGTGTTCTGATAAACCTATATTCACCTTTTATCGAAACAAGTGAAGCTGAAAATATACAACTCGAAAAACTACCTGTGAATTTAAAATTTGGTGGATAACAGTACATATTACGAGGTTTGGTAGTTTTTCAGGAGTCACTTACTAGAAAAGTCTCGGACACTACATTGCCACCTGTCGCAGAAATGATGGAGCGCTAGAGTTGTACGATATGAGCAAAAAAAAGTAAATTGAAGTTTGGCGTCCACCTACTATTGTATAGAATTCAAATATAATTTTATAATATGAAATATTATCTTGAGAATAATTTTTTTCAACAATGTTGAAGTTTATTCTAAAAATCATTTCATAATCGAATTAAGGAAGCAACCCTTGGGTTAGTAGAACGAATAAATAATGAAATCTACCACATACGAATATATAATTGATTAAACAGTGAAGGACACATCACGATGAGGAAATTCGTGTATTTCAATCTTTCCTGTACCTGCTAATTCTTCTACTGGTCAATGAAATGACTGATTGAAATAACATATCAATTGAATATAACTTATATAGTGTATATATAGTGTTATATTTATGAGTATTTCATATTGAACTAACTGCTTTTGGGAATAAACATCAAATACGGAATATTATTATACAGGGTGAGTCCGGAGGAGACCGTCAGATTTTAGTAGAATCTTTGACAGTTCATGACAGTTTTGAAACAAATTTTGATTAATGGTTTGGGGTCTGTATTGAGACTATACAGATTCGATCGATTTCATTTTTATCGATAACTTTGTAATGGCTCATTTCATTTTGATGACATTTTCAGTAAAGTACAATATGAATGAGCACGTTCAATAATTTCAATTATTTTTTAAAAATACGCAGTTTCCATCGTGATAATTTCGTATTAATTATGCAGGGTGTAAGAATATCCTGTACATTGCGTTTCCAAAACTTCGCTATCTGTTACGATTCTACCGAAATAAGTCATTATTCAAGTGTATTTAAATTTTTCGGCACACCACTTGTTTTCCGAATTTTTTTTTAAAAGGACAAAATTGAAATTTTACTTGTATTTACTTTAATAACTTTGGTATGGCTTAGTCAATTTTGATGGAATTTTCAGACGGACGTGAAGCCCCAGTGCGTCAAGCAGCGGAGGTTTCAAGCACCTGACCGAGTGCCACTGTTGAGTTTGACCACGAATTCCTCATAATTGAGTCCAATCTAGTCGTATGAGGCGATCTTCGGCGAAAAATTCGAAAATTACAGACAATTCTAATGGGTTAACTGATAACGTACTTGTTTGCTAAGAACCAGCACATAAAAACCACATTCGTCTTCAAGTCTGAAAGATTAGAACGAGAAAATATAATAATACAGACTCCCAATAAATTTTCATCACGGATGGACACCTACCATAAGCATTTGATTTGATCTTATTTTCAGGAAGAACGAAGTCTGAAACAACTTAAAATTGAGTAATATTTTATGACCGGAAATTATGGAAACGAACGAAATTCTCAAAAGCACTCCTCAATGAGTAGTTAGATTTTGTGTATTAATTGAAATCATGGTCGGACCTTTCCGATCATAGATTGCAAGAAGTTGTAATATATTTTTTCATATCACATTTCGTTTCAATTGTAATACATTAACTATAGAAGCTTATTTAATGCCTATCTATGCTTAGCGAGAAGACAATTAAAACAGGAATGAAAATCAGTAGGGGAATTGAGTATTCAACTTCTCAACGGTAGGGTTCACTTCATGAAATATTTTTCGAATTAACCCGCCCTTTCGAGCTGCATCCTCTCAAAGGGGGCGACAGTTATAATTTTTTACGTGTTCTGAGTCTGCGTAAATCTACATATTGTGGATGAGGTCCTTTAATTTGTTTAAACCAATCAACTTTAAAATTCTTTACCCTTATTGTATAAGTTATCCATTTCAAAAATTCACTTTATTTATCAATATATCTATTCAATGCAAGTGTGCGCCCAGATCTACTTAACAATAGATCAATCTTGACTATAGATCGACTTGAACGATACATAGTAAGCGCTCAGATCTAAATAGCGGGTAAATTTGCCTTTTTCTGTTGATCCATTGAATTGGTACTCATCAGTATTACAAATTGAGCACCCTGTATATAAATAACAAATTGCCCGCAAGTGTATAACTCCCTCGAATATATGGTAATAGCGTGAAATCTCCCATAACGGATACCTCCTACAAGCGGACACTTTAGCGTACGGGCAGACGTCCATTGAAATAACCACCTATTTGAGGTTTGAATGCGTTCATCGTCTTAACCGTACGGCGGATCTTGTTCACTCCGAACTTGACCTTGGTATTCAAGCTTTAAACCCAACCTGAAATTTTCGAGTCTCTTAGTGAATCCTTGGCAAAGTGATCGTGTTTAAAGACGACCGTAGGCCTTTCGCGATACCTGTCAAGCAACGCCTGCAACTAATAATGTCTAGGAGTTTTAATTCGAATATCACCTGCTATTCAATAAAAACTAAACATACAGGAAATGTACATTTTCCACCCATTTAAAACCTCACAAAATTACTAAACCTCAATATTTCAAGTCTATCAGTCTTCAACTGACATTTTCGATTTTCCATAAACACAGATACGATCGAGTTGAAATTCAGGAATTGAGTAAAAAATCATGTTCATTGAATCGCAGAACTCATAGTTTTGATAAGACCTATGAAAAAATGTATAAAAATCCATGAAAAACAAAAAAAATATTCAGCCTCTCCAAGAATGATTCTTCGATATCGACTTTTCAGGAAAATGAATGTTCTAGAACTACACTAAATTCACTTTCGATTGATTTATCCGAATGACAGTCACATTTGAAACATAAATCGATAGATAATCATCACGAATGACGCAAGAATACCAGAAAATAGTTATATTATCGAGAAACACTATCGGTAATAACCTTTTCTTATCTCTACTTCAACGTTTCAAATTTTAAGAAATAATTTCCATTTTGATGTTAAAAAATTTCAAGCGATACTTGTTTCGATAGAATATTCCACGAAAACGGCTTATTCTATCATTTAACGATCTTTAACGACTTGACCTCATTTCAGATTCAAGATTAAATACCTAATAATTGCGAAATATGCGATTTCCGAGATTAAATACCCGTTCAATCCCACAGTAAAAGTCCTTCAGGTTAGGAAATCCACATGGAAAAAAACAGAAGAGATCATATCATTTGTATCAAAAGTTTCACATTTATTCCGGAATACTTATGGGTATATTGCGGTGAGAATTTGTTTTATTTGAATTTTTCCATTTAAAGTTTCCTCTGTTAATTGAAATAATTCATTTATTTGCTGGCGGTTATACCAGCTCCAAATCGTTTCACTTCATGGGGAACATGAGGAAAATTGACCCTGAAGTGATTTAAGTACCCGATCTTTGACGATGGTCAATTTTCCGCGAAATCGACAGAAATGAGAGGTTGTCATATAATAGCGGCATAGGAAATTCAACTACAAAACCGAGCCCGAGAGCGGCAGAGATTGGCCGAGTCGATAGATTTCCGTAGAAATGTCACTTTTTTCCATCATTATTGCGAGAATTTTTTGAAAATACTCTCGATTTTTCAGCCATTAAAAGTCAAAACGACAAATAAATTTGGAACTTTCTCTCTCTAATCATGTTTAGACATCAGGCCAACTGAACTCTTTTCCATTGCTTAGACTACGGCGCTCTCAAGCCTCAGATCATAAAAATTTATATTGTATATAAATTACCTTCAGGAACCTTTTACCACCATTGTTACGTTTATAGAGTGTGACGAAAAGTAGATTTAGGGCCGTATTTATAGTTGTTCCTTGAGGCTTCCTTACTCTGAAGGCCGCCTTGAATTTGCTTTTCTATGTTTCTATGCAAACAAACTTGTATTTGTTTCCATAGAAAAGCAAATTCAAGGCGGCCTTCAGAGTAAGGAAGCCTCAAGGAACAACTATAAATACGGCCCTTATTGGAGGGTTTTCAAGATTTTGCCAAAGAATGTCTATGAAAGAAGCTCCCCGTGCCGTTGTTTTTATTACTAGAGGATCATTCTATAATTGGTCTGTTCCTCTGGTATACTACTTGTCATCTGGATCAATTGTTGTATTGGGTATTCAACTGACAGGAAAAACAACGCGTTTCAGAGAAATGAAGCCAGTTTTAGGCGGAATTTCGTTTTTGGTTCATAGGGGCGTAGTAATCAGTTTTTTCACCTTTTGCTACTAGCGGTAAGCAGTCAAAGTACAGGTCATAAATGTAATACTTCCAGGGCTCATATTATCATGAGCATATTTATCAGATCCCGACGAAATTCTCCACGTACTTGAAAAAAACTTCATAATGCATAACAACACGAAATCGATTTCAGTTTGATACGGGTTCAACTTGCGGAGATATCGGAAAAAAATATGTGGAATTTTGTAATATTCTCTGGTATCGTTATTTCTGGAAAAACACAAAAAATATTGACCCGATCATGACAATACAAGGTAGCTAGTTGAAAATGCTGCAATTAATGAATTAATACACAAAATCTAACTTGTTAATGAGATACTTCTGAGAATTTTGTTTCTGTTTCCAAAATTGTTTAGGTTCTTTCGGATATTGTTTCTTCTGAAAATTAGAATTAATTAAAAGCCAAGGAATAGTCCATAACTGCCCTTTCCTTCTGGTAATATAAACAAGATTCGTTGAGAGAGAATAAATAAATCAAGTCCGGTCCTGCCTGTAATTCGTATTACCAGAGGATAGTCGGCATCACAGATTTCTGAGAAAAATTACCAATAAATGCAATCATACATGTGCCCACAAGATTTGATAATGAATAGAAATCTTTGTTGCAGATGTTTCACATCTAGGTGTAAAAATAGAGAATATTGAAAAGCCTTGAATATTTGTATAAAAGTATGGATGTGGCTTATTGGAAATACAGTATTATTATTTAAAATTTATAAAAACCTTCATCAGGTACTAGTCGTTTTAATTCAATATTAAAATATAAATGTGGAAAAAATGGTATGTTCTAAAAATATCTGGATCGCCTTTCTCAGAGATAATGCAGCTAAATAAGGAATGCAACAACAATAGTTGTGTTGCCAGTGCTATTGTTTTGATTTTCAATTGATGTGTTTGATTACACAGGTCTGCAAAAAAAATTTTCAAAAAATTGTTTGAAATTTGATAACTGACTTTCATGTACTTTTCAGCGCTGATTTCAAAAATGCAATCCGTTTTTTCTATCATGTCAGGTTTTCTTACAAAAAGGGAATATTTTTGGGTATAATAATAAAATTCAAGCCATTTTTCCAAATTTATAACATTTTATTTATAAATCAGGTTCTAAACCACATTTCCAGTACACTTCTATTTCTCTTTTGGCTAATAAGTCATGATAATATCATTTTCTCTTGCTGTTGAAGCTTCTTTTGTTGCTTTTCCGGCTGTGGACTAGTTGAGGATCATCTCTTTTCAACATCCAGCAGTAGTCCGTTATCATGTTGACGTTTCATCTTCCTTGGTATCTTCTTTCCATTTCCTTGATGTCTTGGTGGAATCTTTCACCCTGCTCTTCCGTTACATCACCAAGGTTTGCAGGGAAACAGTCAAGATGTGAGTGGAGAAAATGAACTTTAATGCTCATATTACAACCAAATTTCTTAAAGTTGTCGAGCATGTCTGCGACGATTGTCTCGTAGTTTGGATCTTTTTTGTTTCCTAGAAAACCGGTAACAACCAATTTAAAAGATGTCCACGCTGCTTTTTATTTTGTTTCCACTTTGTCCTCAAAGTTGGGATCTCTTATTAGTTTTCTAATGTCTGGTCCGACAAAGATTCCCTCCTTCAGCTTTGCCTCGTATAAACCAGGAGACTATCCACAAAGATATCTGAAACATTCTCCTTCTTTTGGAAATGCCTTGACAAACTGCTTCATCAGGCCCAACTTAATGTAAAGTGGCGGAAGTAAGACCTTTTTGGGATCCACAAGGCTTTCCCTCTCAACATTTTTAACCTCAACCTGTAAGGTTTTTCTCAAGGGCCAATCTTTTTTTATGTAGTGATTCGTTCTGTCTCTGCTGTACCATTCACAGAGAAGGCAAGGAATTTTTTTATAGCCACTTTGTTGACCAAGCAGCATTGAAACCACTTTTGAATCACCACATAGTGTCCATTTGTGGTCTGAGTAGCACAGTTTGTTTAAAACAGTTCAAGGTTTTCGTAGCATTCTTTCAAGTAAACCGAGTGTCCAACTGGCATAGAAGCATGCTTATTGCCATTGTGTGAAAGTACTGCTTTAAGGCTTCTTTTTGAAGAGTCAATAAAAAGTCTCCACTCATCAGGAACATATTCTATTTTGAAACTAGCCATAAGTCAAGGAACATCACTGCAAAACACCAGGTCACCTTACTGAGAGAAGAAAGATACAAACTCCTTTTCCCTCGATTGATACCAAGAAAATGATGTATCCGGAGCCAACATATGTTTATCTTTCAATCTTGATCCTAAAATCTCTACCGATTCTTTAGGAAGGCCTAGGTCTCTAACTAAATCGTTCAGCTCAGATTGTGAGAATGGAATGGGATCGGTCATGCCAGGGCGCCGATTCTTGAAACCGGGGAAGAGAACGATTGATCGAAAGGGGGCGTGTCTACGAATTTTTCAGGGAAACGGTATTCTTGAAATGAATGAGTGCTTCACGGAGAGCGAGCGATGTATCTCTTACGATTTGTAATGGAACGATACATAGAGGACGAGGTATTTGACAATTTTGATCTATTTGGCATTAAGTCTTAACAATCTCAGTGACCTTTCACTACAAGATTTCTGTTTTCACTCGAAGATGGACATGGCGAGTGCAATTATGTGAGAAGTAGGTACTGAAAGAAGAAGTGGAAGATGCAGAACAACAATACCAAATAGGTGTCCATATGCTTTCTGAATGGAACCCGTTCGATCTATCTGATCCAACATTAATCAAAATGTTTAGATTAACTAAAGCTCAACTCGGAACACTGTGATTTCCTTCCAGTTTTTTTCATATCCTCCCTTGTATAATCTGAATTTAACCGACCTATGCACATTTCAGGTCTTCGTGTAATGTAGTCGGTGAGCAGCCCCTTCTGTTTATAGTTGATTGGAAGTGATCTTTTTTTTTCCAAAATGATCCATTTTACAATTTTCCGAAATACGCTCCCAACTCTTATGACAACTGTATGATTTCAAATTTGAATTATGACAATATATCACAGAAATATAGTCTATGTCGATGCATTATACATAAAGTTGGCTACATGAATGAAGTTAGCTTCAAGTCTGTCGAAAATACTTGTTTTTGATTGGTTAGAACATTTGGCATAATTGTTCGTCTATGACCGCTCATTCGGACTGCTCCCCATCTTGACTGCGATGGTATAAACGTTCTCTATCGTTCCATCATAAATGCTTGCGTTTCCTTGCCAACGGCGTCGAACGCCAATTTTTCCACGATTGTTCTCTTCCCAGAATTCATGAATAGCGCTTCTTGATGTTCAAGAATACGGAATTGACGTTTTGACAAATGGGAGGAAGGTAGAACGGTAGATTGTGCCATAGAGAACGTTCTATACCATCGGATTTCAAGAATAAGGCCCCAGGATCGTAGGAATCACTGTCTTCTCCACTATTACCTTGCTGAGCCAATGGCTCGTGATCGTCTAAAATATTATCCAAAGAATGTGGAGGAGAGGGTACTGGTACTTCAGGGCCATGAGGAACGGGGCGAATGGCTGATTGAATGTTACCATTTATTTTATGTATAACTCATGTAGTATAAAAATTGCTATGCAACTGAAAATGCATTATAGTTTTTTTATTACGTTTTAAAAGTACTTTAGGCTGAATAACAGTTACTAGAGATCCAAAATACCCAAAATTCAAACTCACTACAGTACAGAGATATGTATGAAAATATCGAAAAAGGCTAAAAATATACAAGCAGTTTGTGAAATAACTGTTGTGAATTTTTTTAATATTTTTTTTAAATCAGCGTTGAAAACAACTTTAAAATAACTTATTGAATTTGAAACAATTCTTATGTTGCAGACCTGTGTTATTATTGTAAAAGGGTACGAACACAGTGAAAGCTGGTTTATCAGTGTTGACCACCAGCCACTTCGTATTGAGAATTGACATGCTTTGACTGTATATTCGGGACTTAACTCTTGGAGCTCATAAGGGCTTGTTACTATCACTGAGGGCAACTAGCTTTCACTGTGTTCTCAGCAAAAGTATGGATAAGTTTGAAAAAGTGAAAGATACAAAAAAGGATGAAACTTCGCTAATGGCCGAAATCCATAATGAGGTAGGTGACCATCAAGTATTTACTTTTCAGTCTAAATGTCTCTTGTAAGTTTGATTTGAGGTATTCTTTTTTCATCAATTTGAATTCAAGGCGAAAATGTCTTGAAATTTTCATTTTTGTTTATCATTTGCTTGCACCATCAAAAAATCCCTTGGTCATAGAAGAATTAATTTTATCTGTGCGGATTAGAAACAAAAATTATCCGCCATTCTTCTTGAAATAGTTATCGTGAAACATTTTACAATAATTTTTTCATAGGACAGTAATGCACTGTTAAGCACTCTTCATTTTTATGGTCAGCATCTGCATTCTTCTCAGATTCATAATGAATTTTCAGAAAATTTCTGGTTATAAAATTCTAGATTAATTCGATTTTCAAGTTGATGCGCAATAAATCAAAAACATTTCCATAGTACACTGGCTACAATGTTTGTTTTGTTAATCACAAATGATGACAAGAAACTTCAATAAGGTATATATACTTACATCCTTCCGACTCTAATCTACCCTGAAGCTCCTTTATTTGTTTCTCTCTTCTTTTCACATCTAAAGCTAATGAGTCATTCCGTTGCCTATATTCTCGCAGTTCTCTGAAAAAAAAATGAATACAATGATTTGTGCACATACAGGTTCTTGAACCTAGGTGTATATTATGTAACTTTCTAATCGATTTTTTTTTTCTGTTGAGTGTATCATTGGAAGTATTGAACTAAATATTGAAATTCAATCTAACTTAGTACATAAAAACATATAGCGCGAATATCAACAAAATCAAGGTTAACGGTACAGTATTACCAAGACAATTCTAATATTCTCTTCGGTTAAGTAGTACGTGAGACCAATGGACTTGGTGGACAAAAAAAACAAATAGAAGGTAAGACGAGATTATTTCAGATAAAAAAGTACAATGCTATGATGAAGAAGTAGTGTAGTGTAAAATGACATTGAGAGAATAGAGATATCTCGTCAGAATAATAATCAATCCAATCAGCATCCTAGTTTAAAAATATAATCTCCCCATAACCATATAGATACCCAAGAACTTTGTATATGGACTTAGTTTTTGTGCTCTTATTGATATCAGAAATTCATTCGCAGTCTCAAATGCTCCATATTGTAGATTTAAATAGTATATCATTTGTTTTTCCTCCATTCATATGTAGTTTGTTTTTCAAGAACCATTCTTTGATATTCTCCATCGATTCATTATATTCTTTTGCTCTAATAACAATATTCGTCTCATCTGTATAATTTGTTCAGGATGTAGAGTTATTGGTGCTTATACAACTTTCAATATCGTTTATTTAATCGATGAATAATTGTGGCCCCATAATACTTCCTTGTGCTGCTCTGGTCATAAGCACCTCTACTTCCTTACTCAACTGAAGTGTGGTCAACAAAAAACATAAAATAAATAATCTCAAAAACTTCAATTAGATAACAAAATACGAATCGCAACTTAAACCACACAATTTCCACAGAATATTCAAATAAATCTAGTCTCACATCTACACCAGAGAGGAAGAAATGGTCTTGACGATCCCTTTCTTTCAGATTTTTTTTTGGCGATTCCACTTATGGTGCATGGAAAGTACAGTGCTAAAGAATGATAATAGTCAACATAAACACAACCACGAATATTTATCGATATATCAATAAATATTCCTCCTGATGTGAGCTGATAATGAACCGAGGGCAAAATTTTCCTATGCACAAGCATATGACAATCTTGTTAGCAGTTTCATGTCTAGTATGAAGTTTGTTATGTTATCAAGTTTTTGACCTCAATCAGAATAAATTTAATTTTGTCATTAATGAATAATGTGAGTGTAATGATAATAGAGTGTATTGTAGAATATCAATATCAAGAGATATTATGAGAAGGTTTAACAGAATAATTCTGTATTATTTATTTAAAATACACATTTACAACGTTTATTGACTCATTTCAAATTTGAATTAATTGGTTTATTGTAATGTACATCCCTCACATCACAGAGGGTTGGATTTCGTAAGGGACCCCCCTAGGTGGCAAAGGAGAGATAAACTTTCTAGAATACCACTGCATTTACTGACTTCATCCAGGGCTAAGCTTTGATCTATCATAATTAGGAAATAAATACAGGGTGTTCCTAAATGAGTGTATCAACGGTCAACTGTAGGTTTCTCATGAAAAAACTACTTTTTTTACTCTTCCATTTTTTTCTTTGGGTCTTCGTTTCAGAGATACAGTGTCAAAATTTATATTTTTTTCAGTTTTTTGCTAATGTCTCAGGAACCGTTTGAATGACAGAATTGAGTTTTCGTACACACATTGTCACTACTAATAGCTGCTTTCTTGCACTTTATTAGACGTGCCAGTGGCGGAGATATTGAATTTGCACAAAGGTTTTACCCCTCAACTTTCACACCACTGGACAAATTTGCATTAGCACAGCAAATTCTGATGCGCCAATGTGTTTTACATAAAAAAGGTTCATTGCTCTAAAGTGAATCGTTTTAGAGAGAACTGGCATTTTGTGATCAAAAACAGTTTGCTAACGCATTGTAAATTTCTTGTTATTGGAAGAATTAGTATTGATAATTAACAAGTTTATTAATTTCAACACAATTTGACAACTGGGTTTTCTTTATTTTTAGCGACCATAGTTAAAAAGATTATAAGAATTGCTCGAAAACACGCCCGTTGGCCTGAATGCACGCATTACAATGTCTGATCATGTTCCTATGAACGTTGCTTATAATCTGAGGCGTATTTTTAATTTCCTCTGCTGCTACTACATCTCTAGCGGTCAACTCTTCTACGGTGTTAACAGGAGTTTCATAGACGATGTTCTTCATGTGACCCCATAAAAAATAATCAATTGGTGTCAAATCCGGCGACCGGGAGGGCCAGGCTACGGGACCACGTCTTCCATTCCATCGTTCTCCATATGTTCGGTTGAGGTACTCTCTTACAGAAATTGCAAAATGCGGAGGGGGCCAATGAGTCTTGGCGGAACTGGAGTTGTTGCTCGTGTAGTACCCTCCATGAGTTTACATGACCTGTTTGTAGAGCGTGAGAAATTTGTCGGACACTTTTTCTTGCATTTTCGCTAACGATTTGAAGTACATGTTCTTCAAACTGTGGTACCCTAAGTTTTTTTGGCGCCCGCAATCTGTTTTATTAGGTTTAAAAGTTGCAGTCTCCCTTAGACGCATCTCAATTCGAGGAAATGTGTGATAAGACTGCAATCAACGGTTTGGAAAACGCTGTGTGTTTCACCATGAATCTAGATCATGTCAGTGTATTCATTATTACTGAAACCATCCATTTCAACACACTTTTAATAACTTTGACAACTTTAAATAATTGAAAATTAACTTAAAGAAGTATGACAATTATCTACCTTTGTACTCTTGACTTGACAGTTCAGCGATTATTCATTTCAATGGTTACTGTGTTAATTGTCATACTACTTCAATTTGATTTTTGATCATAAAATGACAGTTTTCTCGAAAACGGTTTACTTTAGAGCAATGAACCTTTTTATGTAAAACACATTGGCGCATCAAAATTTGCTGTGCAAATGCAAATTTGTCCAGTGGTGTAAAATTGGTGGGTAAAACCCTTGTGCAAATTCAATATCTCCGCCACGGGCACGTCTAATAAAACCGAGTAAAGTGCAAAAAAGAAGCCATTATTATTAATGTGTGTACAAAAATTCAATTATGTAATTCAAACGATTCCTGAGATATTAGCAAAAAACTGAAAAATATATAAATTGTTGACACCCTGTATCTCTGAAACGAAGACCAGGAGGAAAAAATGAAATGGAAAAAAAATGTTTTTTTTTTCATGAGAAATCTACAGTTGACCGTTGATACACTTATTTAAGAACACCCTGTATAATACATATTGAATAAATGAACGATACGTTCATTTTCCAAGGGAGTTTAAATTCAGCAGCATGAATATTATAAACAAAGTAAAATAAAATATACTCACTTTTGAGCTGCATGTAATGCCTCTCTAGTTTTGCTTAGATCTTCACTGATTGCCTGTTTTGCCTGAATTTCAGACTGTAATGAACTTTGCAAGTTTAGTAATTCCATTTTGTCCAATTTTTGTGATCGCCGATTTCTCCAGTTCTTATCTCCACTAGTAACTGCATTCGACACACCTGCAGTACATACAAACATTGAGGAAATTTATTCCTTGATGAACATGGGACCAAATAATAATAATATTTATTGATCCTCTGGATACAATTTGGGAAAGGTTATTGGTAGAAAG
This sequence comes from Myrrha octodecimguttata, assembly GCA_958510865.1. Lineage (NCBI taxonomy): Eukaryota > Metazoa > Arthropoda > Insecta > Coleoptera > Coccinellidae > Myrrha > Myrrha octodecimguttata. The sequence continues at coordinate 17,359,555 of OY294056.1, forward strand.
ACAGGATAGAAAATAACAACAAATTATAGTGACAGTAAAACAAACATTGATGCAGTCTATCATCATTTAGATAGTCCAGAAAATAATGCCATATTTTATTTTGGAATATACATGAGCACATTAGTACGAATTCCTTATATTGGTATTAGTTTATTCCCTCAATCTATACAGGGCGTAGCAAGACGCCGACACAATACCGCAGGAGTTAATATGGGTATTACATCCCAAATTATTTTCAAGAAATAGGCCTTAAAATTTGGTTTCATCAACTTGATGAATACTTTTTTGTCTTTCTTATGAGAAAAGATTCCGTGCAGTTTTTAGTTCTAGGGGTAAAATGAATGATACTGTTTCATCTATGTTAAGATAAAGAGGATTTTTGTTGAACCAGTTCATTAAGTTGTTAAACATCTCTTGAGCGCATTACATTGGATCTTCTTTGTTACAGGGGCTACACAAATATCTAATATCATCCACAAATAATTCAATTTGATTTTTGTCATATATTTTCGGGAAATCATTAGTAAAAAGTAAAAATATCAACGGTTCCAGCACTGAGCCCTGCGGCACACCGAATTCAGTGATCTTCGAGTCCGATATCATACCATAAATTTCAACTATTTGAGAGCGACCAGTTGAATAGGTTCTCAGCAAGTCGTTGATTTTCCTCTCAACCCGTAAGACTCCAATTTTTCAAGTAGTAGACGATGATCAACCAGATCGGAAAGTCTTACTGAGTTCCATGAAGATACCTAGTGTTTTCATATTACGCTGTCATATAACTCTCTCATAAAATCATATATGATCGTTGTAGTCGACTCGTCCCCCAAAAACCCATGTTTATGTTTGTTCATTGTTTCTTGAATATAACAAATAAAAATGCAATGTGCCTATAGTTTTCGAAAATTAAAGGATTTCACTTTTCGAGAATTGGAATTATTTTAGTGAGTTTCAATACCTCTGGATAAACACCCTCAACCATCGACATATTTATGAGATAAAGGGGTAGCTATGGAGCCTGAACATTTTTTCTTTTCTTTTCTTCATATTTTGGTATTTATTTCATCTGCACCGATACTACATGAATTTTGAGATTTTTCAAAGCATAAATAACTGATCTCTCATTTATAAGCTTAAGAAATATTGATTCAGACATTCGACGGTAAATCGAATTCCTCTGTAATTCGCTGTATTTTTCATTTAGCTCTATCGGAATATTCACAAAAAACCTAGAGAAGCACCTACGTGAAGTCAGCAGCTTTTACGCAATTGTTCACATTGCGAAATGGCGATTTGGAAATTTAAGTGAAATTTAAATGGAATATAAAAATTTTCAAAAACAAAAATAATTTTTTTACAAATTTTTTCATGGAATTCTTCTCATTGACACTATTCATCTCCCTTCCAAGTTTCATTTCGATCGGATAAATATTTTTCGAGTTATAGAAAACTCAAAATTTCAAATATCTGTAACATAAAAACCATTCGGCAGATTTGGCCCATTAACAAACTTAACCGAGATAATAAGGATCGAAACCTTTCCTTCAAAAGTTAGAGCACACACGGACAGAATCAAATTTGACCATGGATTCTTCATCAGTAAGTCCAAACTAGTCGTCTGAGACCAATTTCAGATCAAAATTCGAAAATTACAGACATTGTGGCGAAACGATAACGCGCTGTTCCCCAAAACAAGCGCGTAAAAATTGTTGAAACTGTCTCAATACAATACTCTTAGTTTTTTCGATTATTCCATTGTTTGTTAGGACTGTATGAGGTTTACTCCTTTTATGACTTACAGTAGAATCCGTTTATTATGACGCCGGCTATATTGACCAACCGCGTAATATGACGCGATTGCAGTGTGAAGTTTGGTATCCCTATAAAGCTCCATATAACAGCCTTCGATAAGATGACTTCGCTTATATTGATATGTCCTTTATTATGAACCAATTTGAAGAAATTATAGTGAGCGGTCACTGTAACCGGACATAGTTTTCGCGAACCTACTTACCCCTATGCGATGTTTTCAATTATTTTTAAAAACAAAGACCAGATTAAGGAATCGTTTAATTCGAATGTTTCGAAACCAAAGAGGAATTGGAAGTCACGACAAGAGAATGTCTATCAAGTGTAACTTCAATGGTTTAAAATCACAAGAAACAAAGGAATACCTGTCAGCGGCCCTATTATACAGGTTTTTTCTCTGGTTTTGGTATTAGCAATCCCATTAAGTAAAAAAGATGATGTGCTCATTTGCATTCAAAAGTGACGTCAGCAACTTGAAGATTCCAAGAACAACATATTCTGTGCTTTGAGTGTTCATAGTTTCAGTTAGCTAACGTCACTTTTGAATACATATGAGCACACCATGTTATTTAAATCATGAGTAATCCCAATTGTTCTGCGAGCTGGTAAAATTCCCGGTGAATGTTCGTAAGTTAATCTTTAGTTCAGTGTGACCTGGTGTTTTTCCTCACTTTTTTGTGAATATTTATATTCGATTAGTGGTTTTTCTGTTTATCAAAATCAATTCATACCAGACATTTGAAATCCCTCAATTTTTCAAAGATTATGCTTTATATGACATCTGGTTAGTAAGACGTGTTTGTCACTTCCCCAAAATGTCATTATAAATGGATTCTACTGTATATTGTCCTTGATGATCTTCCATGCTGCCTTAGACGTATTTCTATATTTTTTTATTCTATTTGCTCCACTGATAACTTTTGAATAAACTTTTTTTTATATTTTTGGTAGTAATTCAATATCAAAGTTGTTATCTTTTAATTCCCTACAGTTTTTTTAGTGTTTGGAAGATACACAAATGCCTGGAGATATCCGGGATTTTAATTGGTATAAGTGTTTCATTATGGAAAAATTTCATCATTGTAGTATTTCATGTTATCAACCAACTGACCGAACCCTTTGTTTACATCTTGACTATTCAAAATTCAATCTTATGTTTCCCTTCCTACACAGTTTCTCAATCTGTTATAACTTCGTTCCGTGAATAATCTAATATATTTGGTTATTTATTGTAGAGGTCACTTCAAGGCAAATAATTTTCTAACTGCATATGTCTTATATATTCACAGAGTACTTGCTTTCATGACTGATCATTCTGAATATTTAAAGAACTATTTAACCTGTAACAAAATCACGAGACATACCGAGCTTTACTTGTATCCGAGTCACTTATTGTCTCTTATACATGGTTCTAAAGCTATTTAATGCTCTACCTCACAATTTCAAGACCTTAAATCCGAAAGTTTTCAAAAACACTCTGTTTAAAATGCTTGTTCAGTCCGAGTCATATTCTCAAATGGAATTTTTTGTATGGTGTAAGAAGTAATCAAATAATAAGTTCTTGGATTAATAAAATAAACATTATCTTTATCTCAACAGGTGGATTGTTCATTATATTATTATTATGTTCAATATTTGAAACGAATGATCAGACAATCCACTGAACAGCATCTGGAAATTGAAAACGTTTCAAGCATCGTAAGTACATACAAATTAATAATCAATAACGATTATAAAATATTTTGTTACTCTTCTTGTCATGTTTATTAATTTAGTGATATTAGAGTTATCGAAAGTCGAATACAGGCCCGACTTAATAAAAGGATCCTGTAATAAAAGATCCCTTCCTGTTGGTTCGACAATCAACTATCGAAAGGACTTGTTTCCCGTCAACTTTACGGTGACATTTCTCATGTGGTTCTTTTCATAGACGAATAATAGATGACTTCGGCCCAAGTTGCCAACCCACAATTTTCTTCACAAATTTACTATCACTGGGAAACAGGAATTTATGGACAAATTCGACATGATGAGGTTCGCGTCATTTATAAATATCCGTTAAAGATGCCTCGGCTCCTCAAACAAGATAATTCCTTCCAAATATAGGGTTTTGTTAAGATCATCTCCGATTGGTTGAAATTTAAGTTGGGATTCCTGATTTCATGTGAATAGTGTCAAATTTATATAGGATATGTTCCGCAAATCAACTTGGTTATTTCGGTTGCCGGTTTTCCATTCCGTAAATATGAACTATTCGGTTGTTTCCTGAAAAAAAGGTTAATTACGGAATTTGATGGATGAAAGAACGTTCTTTCTGTCACCAGAACACCAGTCAATATTCTATGGTAACATATCCATAGCATAGAACAATCTTTATTTACTTTATGTTCCATAGAACATAGAAGAGACAACAATCAACAATGGAAAAATTACTAGATATGGTCTTTGGATCATAAGGTAAATTAAGATTGTTCTATGCTATGGATATGTTACCATAAAACATTGATTGTCGTTCTGATGACAGAAAGATTGCTTTTTCATCAATTAAATTCCGTAATTAACCAGGAACCAACCGAATATTTCATATTTACAGAACGGAAAACCTGCAACCGAAATAACCAAGTTGATTTGCGGAACATATCCTTCATATACTTGACACTATTAACATGAAATCAGGAATCCCAACTTAAATTTCAGCCTAACAAACATTTGGAAGGAATTATCTTGTTTGAGAAGCCGAGGCATCTTTTACGGATATTTATAAATAACGCGAACCTTATCATGTCGAATTTGTCCTGAAATTCCCGTTCTTCAGTGATAGTATATTTGTGAAGAAACTTGTGGGTTGGCAACTTAGGCCGAAGTCTACATCAGATCAGATCAATATTTTTTTGGAGATATTGAGTTATTCCAGATGGCTGTCGAAACCGTAAACTGTATTTTGCCTATTAACGAACTCATTTTAGAATTTCAGGCTCCACAACCACACTGAAAATTTCAATACCAAGTTTTTTTCTTACAACGTTCATAGGGCATCCAACCATTTTTGTAGCAAAATTAGAAAATTATAGACATATGAACGAAATGATAACTCTCTTGTTCCCTAGAACAAGCGCGTAAAAAGATATAAATGCATCTATTCAATACACGGATCATTACCAACCTGTATGTTTGAGATAATCCAACTCTTCCGTCATTTTGGTAGCTAAAGCCTGAAGATATGCTCTCGCATCCTTTTCATCACTAACCCATTGAATTATTTCAGTCAATTGTGACTCCCATTGGCCCAAAGATTCTTGTTTGTTGCGTAATTGCTCATATTCTACTTCTAGATTGGCTCTTTCAGACTGCAGTCGATTCATAGATTCAGTAAGCTGAGCAAGGACAGAAAAACAAAACTTACAAAATATTATAATCTGTTGAAATCACGGTACTCAAAACGACAAATTATTAATGTTAATATATATAAAAGTGCAATATAATTTACTTTTGTATCAAAATTGGAGAAGAAAAATGTAAATATCAATGAAAGAGTTGGTACATGCAAATGAATTATGTGAAAAATATCATAATCCTATAAGGACCGTGAACACAACATTTTCTTGGAGAACTGCTTGCGCCTCAAGATGATACAGCATGCAATTTCTGTCAAATATATATATGATTTTGTTTTTAAGCAATTGAAACACTTTAAAAATAAATTCGTTTATTTAATTAACCCAAAAGTGACTTGTACGAAGTCTCATACAGAACTAACTCCTCAGAAAGATCTTACAATCCATATTATTTTACTTCGTTAATTTTGATGTTGCAGCATCTTATAGAAAAAGTATCTACATGTTTCTCCACGAAAAGTGTGATAAAAAGGAAAGAAATATTACTCTTTCACATCCTGTGTAGTTCTAAATAATATCATTCAGAGGTTTTCAGTAAAATGATACGGCGCAAGTTAGAATGACTGTTGCACTCGGATAGTTCAAGGCTAGAGAAATCGGTCATTTCACGTAATTATGTACAGGGTGAGTCTTCAAGTTGTACATTAATTTTAACAATAGATTCCTCTCATCAAATGAAACACTTTTTTCATTAATAATTTTTCCAGATTCGGCTCCAGCAAAAAGATACAGGCTGTTTAAGTTTTAAAAAAAATCAGTTTTTCTTTTTTGGGTTTGATCTGGTGATTCCGAATGAGATGAATTTTGGTGCGAAGTTTTCTTTAACTATGACACATATTCTTCAGTTATCACTTTCATCCTACTTCAAATAGTTTCCGAGTTATAGTCTCGCCGATTCATAAGACTATACGAAATCAGCATTAAGAATTCAGATAAAGTTTATCTTATGCCGTCATAAGAATCTTCATTAATTTTTGAATATTTCATTATTCTTTATAATTTCTCCTTACGCTTCGTTTTGCAGATATTCAACGTTGAATAATATAAAAATGGATAAAAATTCGAAAATTTTCCTTATAGTTATGGATCCGCCCCTGATCTAGTGAAGGAAGTAAATTAAGCTGGGTTCACGCTTATCCAGACCATAGAATACAAAAAATATTCATCTATTTCGCATAGAACTTGTATTAGGTATATCCATAGATATAACATTGAGTTATAAAATCCATGGGTATATGCTATTTCGTAACAAAACAGTGTGTAATTACTCTCTAATCTACTTAAACTTTCTGCGTCTAACGCACGTTTCGGAAACCAAGTTTCCTTTGTCAAAGACATATCGTTACTAACTACATTGCAAGCGCACCTGTTGAACTAGTGATAGGATGGTATACAGGACCAATGGAAAAGGGTTGTTAAGGTCATTAGTGTAGCGCTGGGCTATCTAGGGTGAGTCAGGTGAATATTTGGAATAATGGGTTACTAATGGGGGTGAGATCATTCTTTAGCAATCTGTCTTTTCTCCTGAACATATGTATAGCTTCCAGAGTGTTTAGGTAAATTTTGCCCGAGCTTTTTAATAGCTTTACGGATTTTTCTGAAATTAAATGACCGGTTGTTAAAACGTGATTCGCGACCGCCGATTTGTCAGGATGGTTGTTACGGATATGGCTCATGTGTTCGTTGAATCTCGTGTTGACGTTCCTCGCCGTTTGCCCGATGTAAGATTTGTCGCAGTCTGGACATTTTATTTCGTATATGCCCGATTTTAGTTCATCCGAAATTTTATCAAACGTATTTCCCAAAAGTTGTATGGTTTTCGTGCCGGTTGTGAAAGCTAATTCAATATTTATTTTTTTGAAAATGTTAATAAGTTTCTTGTAGGTTTCAGGGTGATACGTAAATGCCCTGTTCAGGGGCGTGACCATAGACCATGTCTATGGACCAAATTTTCCAGAGAATTCATATTGTCCAATTAATGATTCTACACGAATTACATACTTCATTTAAAAATTTTATGGAAATAATGATATTTATGGAATTTTCGATTTGAGAGTGGGCGATGATGAAATTGTGTACAATCTTTTGGCGTGACCATAGACCATGTCTATGGACCAAATTTTCCAGAGAATTCATATTGTCCAATTAATGATTCTACACGAATTACATACTTCATTTAAAAATTTTATGGAAATTATGATATTTATGGAATTTTCGATTTGAGAGTGGGCGATGATGAAATTGTGTACAATCTTTTGGTAAAAATAAATGGAAATTTTAGGCATATCATTTGGGGGATCAATATTTCAATAGCAAAGTAAAATATTCTAGTAACAACTAGTGTAGGCCATATAATTTCCTTGGAGATAGATTCGCCTATTTCTAAATGTCAGAGAGAGCATTGTAAAAGACCTAGTTAGATGTTGCAAAATGGCGAATGTACTCCTTATTCAATTAGTATAATATAGAATATCCTGCCAATTATTCTGCAATAAGCCCCAAAATCATGAGAATTAAGTGAGTACATGAGTTTCCTTAGTCAAGATCCATTGAATTTCAAGCAATGAATTGGATATTCTACAATACAAATAAAAGAAAAAGTTGTCTGTTAGGAACTTGTTAACAAAGTGCAGATGAGTATTAGCACATTGAGAAATATTAAAATGCTTGTATTTTTACCTGTGTAGAATCTGGAAAAATTACAAATTAAAAAAGTGTTTTGTCTGATGAGAGGAATATATGGTTAAAATTGATGAACAACTTAAAGACCCACTCTGTATATATATTTTCAATATTTTACGGGTTTTGGAACACTTCTTCGAGGTATAATATAGAATACATGTACCTGAACCACATAACCATTTAGAACCTCTCAATAGGTATCAGTTCGACCAGTACCAGATAAATAGACATTTCTTGTAATTGCGTGGTATACTTTTGAATTGTGTTGATCTAATTTGATCTCCATCACACAAATGTGATGACAGAACTTGGCGCTTAACATTAGTTTGAAAATCATAGGCCGTCAAAGATAAAATAAAATTGTTAAATAGGTATTCAATACTTGTTTTTGAAATAAAATGGGGTAATCACTTCATTCTAATTCAACAGTTTCTCCATACCAAGATATTGATTTTACTGTGTTCGATCAGTTACATAAGTTGCAGATAATGATGTAGGTATTAGTACCTCACCCTTGAGAGATGTAGCTTATTGTTAGTGTAAAGAAAGTGCCAAGTTAAAACTGAAATGTTGAAAAGGCGTCATGGTGTTACTTTGTTAATGTGCGACTTTTTTTCACTCATAGATATCAGTTAACTCACAAAATGTACATTTGAGGACAGTTTATTATTATCATCCATCAAAATTTGCTTTTCTCTATCATGTCTATGATTTAACTTGGCGAACATTTGTTCATTATCAGAAAGCGCTTCTACTTTGGCTTTTTCCATTTTGTCTTTTAACAAGTGAACCTGAACAAATACAAGTAACAGGAAATCATAAAACTACTGTTTATATATATAACTCATTCAAATTAAGGAAGTATATCACGAAATACTAATCAGGGGTCGATCAATAAGTATCCCTATGGAGACTGAGGACACCAGATGACGAACACCTTATACTGTATTAGGGATATCAACGTAGATGTTATATGATTATTTATGATAACCTCGTCAGTATCGCTATAGTTGCATGTTCATGTGTTTGAGTTGATCGGGATCGCTACCGCTTCCTGACCGCTATCGTGGCTGCGTTAATTTGTAGAGTTCTTTAGTAAGGCCAACCAAGTGAATGGAACATACAGGTTTGAAAAAGACGGTCGGCACAATGCGAAACTCAACGTTCATCTAGATGAGTTGAGAATTCAATCCGCCAGTGAAAGAATCAAAAACGTGCCATATCGACGTATCATCCATTGATACTTGGTGGCCAATATTCTGCAGCAACTACTAAGAGAATGACTTCGCGAGCGAAGTGCAACTTCAACACAAAAGTCGGCACGAAATGTGCGATTGGCAATAAAATCTCGGACAAGCGAGCGTTATCGAGTGACACGCGACAATGATAGATAAGATCTTATCTCAAAAATTCGATGAACTTTGTTCTCTTCATCTATTTTTCCTTTGTTCAATAGTTGATAGTGAAATATCGTGAATAGAAGCAAAAGACGTACAAAATTCCAAAGAAACAAAATGAATCCATTAGTCACCAAAACAAAAGTAGTGCGCATGTCCTACACCCAGCATGAAGTTCGAGTCGAATTCAATGCTTGCCATTTGAGAGAAATTTTGCCGACTTCACCTTCCGGCATGACTTTCATTGTGACCGACAGGGTTGGAACCGATATGTTAAGCACGCGTAGCCAAGTAGCATTTTGCCGCGAAGTCATAATGAAAGTAGCTGAAAAAGTCGTACAGAGACAGTCGGACTAGGGAAGTACGTAAAATTTGATCCTGGCAACCCCACCTGAACCTTCTTTTTGCAACTGACGCTTTGAAGTTCAAAAGCACTTTTATCAACGGAAACACCCGAAAGTATGAAACTTACACATCCTATTTAAATTGCTAGTTTATAGGAAACAAGGTAATAAACGTCAGTGGTTACCCATTTTACTTGCAATGTTGATGATGCCATGGAGATAATTAAATGAAAGACTAACATTTTGAAGATAATGAATCATTTCGTCTTCAAGCCGGGTCCAGATAAGTGTAATCCGAACAGCGATTGCAATGAAATTTGATAAAGCGAATAGTGTGGAGGGCACTCGAGGTCAGCCTGGAATAATAAATTCGAATGCAGCGTTCGAGTTGATCCGCACAGTTCTTTCAAACATACCGAATAAAAAGAGCGTGAAAGAGGGCGCAGAATTTATGCAATATAAAATGCAAATTAGTGAATTGACATTATAAAAATTTCACACCAACGTCCCTTACTGAATATTGGTTAGCATCGATCGGACCAACGAACAATCGCTAGAACTGATTAGTTTGTACCCAAACAAATCGGCGATGTGGAGTCGGACGGATCCGGAATATATTAAGAAAAGTGACGCATGGAGGAATATTGCTCAATTGTTATATTGTGAGGTGGATGATTCACATCTAAGAGAACACAAGAGAGTCAAAAACAGCCAGAACACCGTAAAAGGTATTTATAATTTATTACTTTACACTTTTGACATAAAAATGCAATGAATTATTCATTTCCCAAATCAAAACGAACTGATAAAGCCTTTGTACTATCATGTAAAAGAAATGAAATTCTTATTGAACGCAACAGTTTGATTTTGAAAGTGTAAAATTAAAAATTTCTTTTCAGGTGCTCTGCCTGGTTTCGACCTTAGCCTTTTCTCTTCAGTGTGAAACGAGTAAACTTATAATTTTCTATTTACAATCATCCACCTTATGTTCCAACAATTGAGCAATATCCCCCCGTGCTTCGTCTTCCATACTTTTCTTCAAATATTCCGTGTCCGTCGGATTCCACATCACCGGTTTGTTTCGATTCGAACTTATCAGTTCTAGCGATTGTTTGGGTCCACATAGCCACAATATACTACAGCAAACGCTGTACCAACCTGAACTGCGAATCCTTTTGGTTCACGATAAGAAAACTGGATTCCGACGAAGCAAAGAGAGCGCTATCTCGAACCATAAAACTCCCTATAAACTTGCCGCTAATTGGGGTATTCGGTGTTCGAGTTACATCCATCTGGACACGGATTCAGAGAAGCCAACGCCTGGCTTCCTTTTCCTCTGACCAACCCCATATGATGTGGATCATGGCTACTTATCGATCGATCCTCTTATATATATTTGAAAAAATATTTACCTCTCTTTCTATCAAATCTCTTTGGTTTTCCGCCTCTTGTAGTTGCTCTCTCAGTGAAGATATTTCCAAGTTATATCGTGACTGCTGTTGATTAAGTCTTTCGCTATACTGGAGCTGAAAGAATTTCGATAGAATATATTAAATGGATTTTAATATCCAAGCAGTTTCATTGAGCTAACTAAATCGCCCCGACTTCGCACGGACAGGCAATTAAGGTATCTAGGAAATTCGAAGAACTTAATTTAATTCACGGTGAGTATTTTCAATATCACACGGAATTTTTTCAGTTCTCCTTATTATTCCTTCGTATACTCAACTTTTATTCTATATTGTACTGAAAATTTTAATTGGAACTCCTTTATTATCCTCTATATTGCCCTGTAATGAGGAAAAAAGAGACTCCCAATTTTAAACCGAATTGAATCATTCAGAAATTTTTAAGCACCTCATTTAGAATATTTAGAAAAATTTGACCTGAAGAGATGAAAACTATTTCGAAAGAATTTAGTGTTAGCAAGAGTCCAGCGTATTTTTCATGCAAGATGTCAACGATTATTCAGATCTATTTAGGAAGGAAAATGTTTTCATACAATTCATGCCAAATTGAAAAAAAAATTAATTTATAATACACACAACTCTTCCACGTGAATAAGATGGCTATATTATTTTGAATAATTCACTCACAGAAGTAACAAAAGTTTATAATTTTTAATTAGAGCAGTCTCACTAATCCGTAACCTTCCGCTCACCTCCCCACTATCGTTCCGCGTTGACTTATGGTTAATTGAAAGATATGTCACCATTATCTTCCTCTGAAATGCTTCATTTTATGAATTTTTCCATATAATCAAATAAACCGAATATTCCAGTTATCCTGCACCCTATGGTTTTTAAGAGTGCCGGATTAGTGAGATTTCATTGTATTTATTACATAGGACTACAAAATAGATTAATCGATATTGTCCTAAAATATAAACGTTCAACAGTATATAAAGCGCGTACAGACACGAGAGCAGAGCGGCTTTCGAGACGGTTGTGAGGCACTTGTGAGGCAGCCTCGCGTTGTTGGCTTGCGACACCTTACACACTTGCGAGGCAGCCCAATTAACTTCCCTCGCAAGCCGCTCAGTTCTCGTGTCTGTACGCGGCTTAAGAAAACATTCTGTGTGAAACAGTTGCCGCGACCGGTCTTTCTTGAGGCTTAACACGAAATTTCCTTGTTGCATCAGCCCTATTAGTTTATCAGTAAATTTTAAAGTGCGATATCCCGATAATCCAGACATCTTACCAATATGGGTGTGGATGTACGCGAAGGTACAAATAAGCTCTAAGCACCGCTAGCGAAGCAGAACTATTCGAAACTATCCACGACTTCATCAGGAAAAAACTATTTTATGATTTAAGTTTTCCCCTTCACACTGAACATTTCGATTTTAGAATAATCTATTTTATTTTTAACCGATATGGACTAACGCGCCTCACGATTGGAGAGCTAATGGCGAGCGCTTCCTTCGATCGCGTATCGTGGACTGAAGCCTGAAGCCCTCTCCTTAGATTCCATTTGCCATTGCAAAAGAACAGTTGTTTATTCGATATGACATCGTACTTAGGTCCACTGGCGGATTAGATTATCAACTCATACAGATTAACGTGGCGTTTCGCATTGTTCAGTCCGCACAATGCGGACTTTTATATCAGTACTAGAATTGATATGGCAGATATGTGGGAGGAGAGACCGAAAAATAAGAATAGAATTCTGAAAATAAAAAAAGGATTCTTACTCAAAACAGACACTTCTCAACTACTCCTGTGTAATTGCAAGAGCCGAAATTGAAATTAGTGATAAAGAATCGAACAACCACTTGAAGCAAACACACTACGAATTCAGATATTGCAGGCGAATCATATCCAAGCAAACTAAGCCCTAACTTCCATGATACGGATCATCACCGAAAACAAAGAGAAAATCAAATCCTATCCGAGGGTGTATTCTACAAAAGCAGACATTATCCTGCATACCTAAAAAACGCCCTTGATACAGCTCCGCTCCGTTGCAGCAAATACATGCACCATAGACTGTACTGGACCAACCGAATGTTTGAAATGCAATGAAAAACATTCAATAAATAAGTGCAAATTAAGCCTCCCTTCAAAATGCAGCGGCTGTTGCTCAGCAGATCATCAGGCCTGTTCTTTCAAATTTCCTAAGCGGCCAACTCAACCCATTAAAGACATTTCTTACCTACCAGTAAATCCGCTCAACAATAAAAGTAACCACTTAGCAAAAAATTCACGCTACAGTTCATATTTTATACGATCGTAAGCCCTTATATTTCAGGATTGAACAACCCTAAAAACTTCAAGAGACAAAATCTTATATAAAAATTGAAGAAGAAATTTATCATTGAGTATTAATTATAAATAAATGCCATTACCATTGTTGGGAACAACCGAGTTGACCTACTTATGTTTGGTTTAGAACTTGAAGAACACATTTCTATAACCGAGATGGTCGATCAAAATTGTGAAATTAATTTTATTTACTGTAAGTCAAATAGCATTCCACTCAAAAAATACCCCATCAATAATACTATTGAAAAATACTACATCAAATCAGCACTATTTGTTCAAACCATAACTAAACAACATGAAGTAAAGTACAGGAACTGTTACACTATAAGGCTGGTCGTCCACTGCACGCGATTTCGAGAGGCGCGATAGGAGCGTAACGAAAGAACTTGCGCGACAGATCAAAATGAATGGAATTCTGGTTACCCTCGTCCACTGGCAGCGAATTCATACGGGCGTTTTTGAGATGATTCGAGTGGCGCAATCGTATGCCGATCAGCTTGGATCTGCCGCGTCTATTCGCTCGAATAGAGGAGCTATCCGACGGTAAGGGGAATGTGGTTTGAGAACGAAATATTAGTTGGAACTCGTTGTTTATTCTTGGTGAATTTTAGATGGATCAGATTGAAAGGTTAATGAATGTTGTATTTTTTCTTACATTAAATTCACACCCAGAAGTTCTGTAGGTATAGTAGCCTACCTGAAATTGGATTCTTTGGCAATAATCGGCTGTATAGCATTCCAAATCTAATTAATCCAGCGCGTTTTGCCATTATCTCGGTTTTAATAGCTCTTATTTTCTCAATATCTATTATCAATTTGTGACCAATTTTATTCCGAACATTTTTCTATATGCTCAAGTGTTTTTGGTCCATACGTTTGCAGTATATGATTCAACTACGTTCCAATCAATCTCATATGCTGAACGATCCGTTCGATCACAAAATAAACATAGTTTTTTCTTTATCAAACGCTACGGATTTTTTACTAGTGACCTGTTTTCTAAAATACACATGCACTTCTGCAAAATTTCAAGAATTTCTGAATATTTGTGTCACCATCATTTCTTTCGATGTTTGCAGTTTTTAAAGTTTTGAAGTCACGTTATAGATACATTAATAACATATTCCCCTTCTGAAGGTAACTTTCCATAAATAAAACTCGAATCAGACATAATTTCGAAGTTCCACATCCCTTGTTTTCGAAGTACCCAGGTCACCAACATTCACAATTCAAACTTCCATTGCAGTATTATGAATGAGTATACGATAATATTATCAAGATAGTGAATTTTTCCCGACATTTTCATATTTTCTAAATTTGAATCTACCTTAGCTTAAAAATTCCCCCCATTCCGTAGCTCACATTCGCCTGATCAAGTAAGATTTATCCAAGAAATGAATTGTTAATTCTGAATCCATCCCGAATCACAATTTCTTCAATAAACACGGAAATCCGAAATAACAAATACTCTTCTACGCAAGGACAAGGACGAACCGAAACCTCGCGAACTATCTGCGTTCGTAAAACGCGTAGCTCATAAAAGCCCCAAATCGCTTCCAGTGGACGGTCAGGCTAAAGCTCGAAGACTATATTATACAATAACAAATCTCAACACCACAGGCATAAGTGTAGCAATGTCAGACCCTGCTCTCAATATGAAAAATCTAGAAAAGCACTGCCGTGAAGGCAGCAGCTTTTGCGCGCATGTTTAATGTAGATGACCGCTTCGGCCACGAATTTGAATTTGCGCGCGAAAGCTGCTGCCTTCGCGGCAGTGCTTATTTTTTTTCGATAAATTATTGGATTTCAATTGGATATAATCTGTAGTTTTGGAAATATTGAAAAAATAAAACTTTGAATGGGTATATCTACGGAATCATTGGGCGGATTTTACCCATTCACGAATTCGACCTTCGCAATTAAGCCCCAAACCTACTCTTCAAATATCGATTTCTAAGCCTAACGGCCGACTGCGTAAACACAATAACTTCCGAAAGAAACAACTCAGAAACTCGATATTTGTACAGAAGGTTTGGACCTTAATTACGAAGGCCGAATTCGTGAATGGGTAAAATCCGCCCAATGATTCCGCAGATATACCCATTCAAAATTTTATTTTCCCAATATTTCCAAAAATACAGATCAGATCGAATTCAGTACTTCATCGAAAAATTACAGTTCGAAGGTTCATACAGAATTTAATGGTATGATATGATAAGAAAATCACAGAATTGTTCTAATACAACGATCATCACGAAATTTTGCATAAAATTGTCTTTCAGCATCTTCAAACTAGCTGCGAAGTTTTATCAGGATTGAATCAGTATTTCTCGAGTTATACCGAAAAAAACAACGATATCGTGAAAGAAACCTCGAAATTTGACATATTTTTTCCCGATATCTCCAAAACTCACGATCGTATCGAATTTGGTACACTGCTGTGAAATATGAAGCTTAAAGTCCGAGTGAAACTTTTTTCTGGATATGATAAACGGTTCCCGAAAAAAAAAATTTTGAAAATTTTTTTTTTATTTACTGACCAAATTTGGCTCAGAGTTGTGCGTCGTTATACTCTACCTAATTGCCAAGTTTGAATTCAATCGCTAAAGTAGTTTCTGAAATAAAAAATAAATAACTTCAAAATTTCAAAAGGCCTTAACTCCAAAACTACTCGATCGATTTGGCCCATTAACGAACTTAACCGCGGCATTCCAATGCGCGACCTACCCTGGAAGTTTCAAGTTGCTATCTCACTCCGTTTGACAGTTATCGTGTCCACGGCCAGCCGGCCGAACAGAATCGATTTTGACAGCGGATTCATCATCAGTGAGTCCAATCTAGTCGTTTGAGACCATATTCGGCTCAATCATCGAAAATTACAGACATTTGGACAAAACGATAGCACGCTGTTCCCCTAGATTATGCGCGCAAAAAGTACAATAGTCCCTCTATCAACAACTAAAGAACACATAAACTTCCTCCTCATCATTATCGAATTGATAAAAAATAGAACAATAAACAGGGTGTTTCATTGTTAAATAAGCTTATGGTTACCTGAGGTAGGGCTACCCCAGACGAGTCTAAAAGACCTATCTGGTAGATCTAATAAATTCCATAACCAAGATGCAGGGTGTTTCTCGTATTCACCAATATTTTCAGTTGCTCATAATTTTTGAACCATCCGGTATAATCCGCTGTTATTTAAAACGTATGATTAAATCAAACAGGTCAATCATATTCAACTGATTGAAAAATTCCAGGTCCGTATCAGAAAAATATGGAACTTCTGTCAACTGACATGGGGTATATTGAAATTTCAAAATTGGATTTAAATATTTTAGAAAGCATAAATAACTCAATTCGAATCAGTTAATTTTTTTTTATCCCGTACGATGAATTGCTTTTTGAAAATTTAATTCCACTAAATTCTCAGAAAATTCGAAGTTCGTGATGGAATATAAAAATTTTCTTATCCTACTGACTGGAAATCATTTTATCTTGTTATTTCAAGGATTATTTTGAAAAATTTCCAGAAAAGCATTAATTTTGAAAAATTCAACCGAATCCAACAACAATGAATAATTAAATAAATAAAGAAATACAAATCTCAATAATTAATCACAGAGGGAGTTTCGAAGTAACATCGTTTCGTTAGATTTTACTTCTCACCCGTCTCAAAATATTACTGATTTTTTTGATCATGTCCGGATTATCACGTGCTTTATAGTAGGCGGCTTCGATATCCTTACTTGCTATTTCCTATCTCCGACGAGTACGAGTACTAATAAAATAATTGACAGCATTTAAATCTGGTGATCTAAAGGTTCGGCTATGCAGTCTACCTATGCCAATAAACAAGTTTCGAAATTGCTAATTCTGACCATGCGTAGGCTGAATAAAATACGCATTAAGTTGGGTATACGGCAATCCAGTACAGATTTCCTATTAACGTTTGGTGTCCACACCATAAAAATCCATGGATTGGGCCACATATCCTACCACATCGGCTCACGGATGATGTGTACTTAGATTCCCTCCAAAAGAGCATCTTCCTGTATTAATCCAAGGTCCGGTGGAGAAATCTGTTTTAGACATGGTAAGATAGGCAGAGATACCTCGACACCTGGACCACCAGATTTAAATCCTGTAGATTATTTTGGGATTTGGAAATATTTCAAATGTAAGGTGTATCAGTTTAAGTAGGAAAATTTCGTCGAAATCGGATGAACCACACCAAAGTTATTGATAAAAGTAAATTCGGTTGAATCAGACAAATCACTCTGTATAGTCTCAATAGGGACCGCCAACCATAAACCAAACATTGTTGCCTCGACTAGTGCGAAATTATCCTAGAATCTGGCGGTCTCCTCCGAAATCACCCTGCATAAGACCACATCTAGAATATGCCTCGGTAGTAAGGATGCTTTTAACTGCCATCAACATTGACACCATAGAAAAGGCACAAAAAAAAATTTCTTAGGTACTTACATGTGAAAAAATATAAAGAATTTCCATTCATCAAATCCTATCGCTCTATGTTAATTGAGTTTAGTTTACAATTTTTAGATAATAGAAGAAAAACAAAAAAGCTGTGATTTTTATTTCGGACGTTATGAACACTAGAAGTTATTTTGACTACGATTTTCTGAGTTATATTAATTTCAAGGTTCCAAAGTTAAATTTCAGATTGCACAGTAAGAACAAATTTTTTGTTAAACCGAATGTTATATCCCTTATTAACACAATGATAATTATCTGTTATGAATTCGTTCAAAAGTTTGAAACAGACATATTCAATACCAGTATAAATAAGTTGTAAACTCTTGTATGTGTAATTGTTACCTCTCTACATGTGTAATTAGTCTAAGGGCCAATTGCACCGTTTTCGTCTTAAGCTACAGTTAGTTAAGCAACGATAAACTTATTAAACTCTGCTTTAAATATTCGGCTTGCACCGAGGCTGAATGTAACTAGATCAAAATTAATCTACAAATCTGGTTACTTTCTCATGAATTGGTACTTGTGACTAGCTTCATGTTGTTTATTCTAACCCTTATTGAAGAAATATTTTAATTCAAAAGATGAAACCCATTATTATGGGTTACTACTACCATATTTCCATAAGTTATGAAAAATCAAGATGCATCTATTGAAAAACCCAACGAAAAAAATATATGACAGACTTTATAGCTTCCATAAAAATATTGCATGTAATGTTCCTGACTTGTTTATTATCATTAAGACTATAGGGATCTCTTACCACAGACCTGTGCTCTTACTTCTGCATCAGGCTTTAAACCTTATTCAAATTTATAGTCATATACTTAAGTAAACTCATATTTCGTAATATCTCAAGATTTAAGTTTCTGCATGGAATTACAATCCTGGCGTTTGTAAGATGAATAAATGAATAGTATTGATTTATCCGAAACAACTTTCCGATAAGGAACGGCTCACCTAAGAGTAGACTTTCTATTAAATTATTTTGTTTGTAATAAGTATATTATGAATTGAGTTAATTTTTGGTCGAAGATAATGAAAACTCTGATGTGGATCCGCAGACTAAAAAGTATTCTATATAAATATTGAAGTATCATGGATGGATTGACAAAGGTGTACGTTCGAAGATTGTCTAACACGAGGATGCAATTTCTTTCACATTAATTCGTTTGTAGTTATATTTTGAGTCCAATTAATATATAATAGAGGATAATGATAGCACAGAGACAGCACCTGCACAATAATGAAGTAGTACATGATAGCTTTCCACGTAATATATCACTGAATGAAATAGTACTGAAGAATCTTCATGAAACTATGTTTTCTCATTCCAAATATGTCTTCGATTTCATTCTGCTATTCGCTCTTGGAAATAAATGAGCATATCATTGTAACTTTTTCATTTCAAATAGTTGAAGGCTTATAGAAATACCATTAAGTTTACGAACTCAATGGAAATACTGGTGTTAATTCTTCATGCTTTAAAACATACGAATCAATGCCTACTGATGCCAGTTTCTCCCTATATCATTTTTCATAAATATCATCTGAAAATCAACCACTTTTAATCAAAATTTGATTATCAACTCGTAGGAGTTCTCCATCAATGTCCAATGTAAACAAAAAAAAAACGTAAACAAACTGGAAGTTACGTCCAGAAAAATGTCAAACTTGTACGAAATCGCTCGAAAGTAGGGTTAGATTCCGAAGCTTACCATTAATCCTTCTTTTAAACCCCCAAATTCGTAGGCTTAAATATAACAGTCTGTTAAGGCCATTTAACGAGGATTACGTGACGGTGCAAGATAATTTTGTACCAAAACCTTGCTTATGGACCTAATCTATGGTGCAATTGGCCCTAAGGGGTGTATATGTGGAGATTAAATAAATAAATAAATCTCTTACAGATAGTACCAGAACTGACCAAACATTTACCAAATCTCCCATTCCAAAGGAACATTACCGAAAATAACCAAAGTATATACCTTGAACCAACAACAACTATAGAAATCGAAGAATTAGAATAGGAAGACTTATTAAAAAAGGCACATCTTTGGCCAGGACGAAATGCTTGCATCCATCACGAAATCCAGTGCTAAAGACATCAACGAAGTCCTCAGTTACATCATCAACAATTCACTAAAATATGGAATATATATTTCCTGAACAACTGAAAATAGCAGTTAGTAAGCCAATTTACAAAAAGGAGATCTGAAAGCGAAAGCGATAGGCTTTTTTCAGAGTGTTTGAATTAATGGCGTACTCCATATTAATGGAATTTCTCCTGAACAGTGGTATCTTAAAGTTGAACCAACACGACTATCTAAAGGACAGATCAACTGCTGCAGCCGTGTTCACCTTTGTTCAAGCTATCATCAACCAGCTTGGGAACAGAAACTATGCGCTGGGAATGCTGCTCGATCTGCCAAAAGCATACGATTGCTTGAATATCAGCATTCTGTTGAAAAAACTATGGATGTATGGCATAAGAGGAAGAGCTTACACATGGCTGAAAACCTATTTAATAGGGAGGAAACAGCGTGTTGAGGACAAAATAAAAGGATTCTCACAACTAGAGATTAACCAATTGGGTATACAACAAGGAGTTATATTGGGTCCTCCCTTGTTCGTAGTATACAGAGTGTAACAGCCAAATGGAATAAATTCGATAACGAATAAATGAGGGGGTGTTAGGAAAAACGCTCGGACACGTCGATTTTTAATTTTAAATGCGCATAGTTTTCAAGAAAATAAAATTATATAGGGTGTTCCATGCGACCGTGGCCAATACCAACTTTCTTATTTCAAATGTAACCCCCTGTATATTATTTATTATTTGAATTCTTCAGAAAATTCTAGGCATAATTAATGTACAATGTCCTATACCTATCTTCAACTTTTTCGGAAATATTAAGTGTTTTCAGGAATGTTGAGTAACGTTAGAAGACAATGCTACACCAGATTAGCATGTTGCCAGACGTTCGCGGCGAGCATTTTGAACATTTCCTACATTGACATTAATGTTTTTTCTTTGTTTTTTTTTAATTATTAAGAAATAATCAGTATTACTTATTAGGTTTTAAGTGTAATGTACCGAATTTGTGAAATAAAATAATTTTTATTTGAAACGTTGATTTTTGCACTAAATCTGAAAACACTTAATATTTCCGAAATAGTTAAAGATAGGTATAGGACATTGTGTATGAATTGTGTCTAGAATTCTCGGAAGAATCCAAAAAATAAATAATATACAGGGGATTGCCTTTGAAATAAGAAAGTTGGTATTGGCCACGGTCACATGGAACACCCTATATAATATTATTTTTTTGAAAAATATGCGCATTTAAAATTACAAATCAACGTCTCCGAGCGTTTTTCCCAACACGCCCTCATTTATTCGTTATCGAATTTATTCCATTTGGCTGTTACACTCTGTATGTCAATGATTTGGTGGATTGTTTTCTAGAACAAGACAGGGAAGAACAAAGAAACCAAGACATCAACGTGAATTATCAAATGATCTCCACTCCAGTGGATATTGTTGAATCTCTGTTAACGCAATATCGCGATGACACGAACGTGCTAGTATGGGGCAACACAGTCGAAGATACCATAAAAAGAAGAAGCTGGCAATTGAACGGGATTGAAAAATGGTTTACCTCAAATCAGCTTATTCTAAACAAGGAAACGACAACAACAATACTCTTTAGGACAAAACAAGCTAATGCCTAAATACCAGAGAGAATCACGCTAGGAAACACTATCCAACCATTAGAAGCGTCAGTCAAATTTCTGGGAGTACAACTGGATGAGTTTCTTGACTGGAAAGAACATAATGAAAATCTAACCAAAAAGTTAAATTATACCACATTTGCCCTCAGAAGTATATCCATTCAAAGAATGGGGCCACGCTGAGGAAATTCTATTATGCTTGCTTTGAAGCCATTGCAAGATGGAATCATGTTATGGGGTTCCTGTTCGGATATTCAAAAATGTTTTTGTTGCTCAGAAACGAGCCATAAGAAGTATCAAAAGAAAGAATACAAGAGGAAGTTGTAGAGGAGTATTCAGGAGACAGAAAATTCTCACAATGTATGCGCTGTACATTTATGAATGCTTGATGTTCTTGTCTCGTAACCCATAGTATTTCCGAAGTGAAAAACACCACAACTATCAAACAATATATAATGGAATAATAATTCCAATACATAGACTTGCACTCACAGAGAAGGGAGCACAAAAATTCTTCTTATATCTTAGCAGTTTTGCACCATCTGTTTATTCATCTATTAGTGACAATAAAACTAAAAGTAATATTGGGCAACTTTGCATTTTCACTCGTTCAGTTGTTCAATACCACATCATAATCTTCTGAAATTGATCGCAATTGAGATCACTTAATTATTATTATTATCATTGCGACGTTTTGACAGCGTTTCATCAAAATTTTGGCCTTCATAATGCCATCAGTGACATGAAAAAAAAAGTTTTTCTGCTATTTTGAAATATTTCTCCAAAATTCTACACCATAGTGTTGAGTATCGAAAATACTACCTGTGACCAGAAATCCATATTGCAAAGATCACACATAACTTGCCACACCAACATATTGCGGGAAGTTGGCATTTCGCTGATACTTCTGAAACGGCTATGACAAAGCAAAAATAACCAATATTCTGTCTGGTTGAGTGCGTAACACCCGTTATATGTGTTATTGATGTTCGATTGCATTTGTTACTACTTAATAAATAATGTTTACCCATGCATTTTCTCTAATTTCCACTATTCAACGCATATTGGATGCTTATTTTGAGATACTTCTATTTTCCGTGTTTTTCGATTATCTGGAAACTGTGACCCCTCCATTAGGCCGGATAATTGAGGTCACCGTATCGAATAGCATTCTGTGTCAGAAGCTAGAAGGGGAGGCCACATATACGCGAGTGCATTCACGATGGCGATCGCGATGGCGTTTACGATGGCGGTCACTTTCTGCCCGAAACATACATATGCGATCAGATTGCGAACTTTCTTCACAGTGTCTGTCAAAATCTCTATAGAAACGACAGTATGTTTCATTAATGTCATGCGATCCTGTCTGAACGCTGACAATTCGCAGACAGATCGCGCCAAGTGTATGCTGTTCCACTAGTTCAATGTAATTATCTGATCGCCATCGCGTATGTGTGACTTCCGCTTTAGTCTATACAATCCAACAGATAAAGCGATTTCAAGGGATGGACCAAAAGCTCGGGTTATTTTTACGGTTATCCACATTGACAGATTATCCTTTGCCTATATGTCAGTTTGGATAACCATAACTATAACCGAAGCTCTTGGTCCATCCCTTGAAATTCAGTTTAGCAATTTTATTTATTTATTCATTTATAGCAATGGTACATGATTTGGATTTGGAATGTGAATAGTTGGAATCATTTATTGAAACTGCTCATTCAGTTTGAAGGCAAACCAGGAAAAGAATCTTAGAAATTTTAGGTAAAATTACTATCTAAAAATATGAAACTATTCATATCCATATTTTTAGGTAGTAAAATTACTAGCTAAAAATATGAAACTATTCATATCCATATTTTTAGGTAGTAATTTTATCTAAAATTTCTAAGATTCCTACAATTCTCTAAGATTCATCAATATGAATTACCCAATATGGAAAGGATGCTTGAGCATTAATAAACATTACCCCAAGAAAATCGTAAAAAAGTGTCCAGAACTTACTAAAGATAATTTTATTGAAAAATTACTGGGTTACCTCTAACTTCTCCAGTTCAGCCTTGAACCTCAAATTGTCCTGGTCCCTTGGACCATGTTCATTTTTCACCCTTAATCTATCAGACTCTGCTTGCATCTGTCTACAATATTCTTCGGATCTTTCCCTAAGTTTTCTTTCTTTTGTAGCTTCGGCAAGAGCTTCATCCACCCTAGATTCCAGCTCACGACGAAGTTTTTCTGCCCTTCGAATATCGTTTCTTAATGAATCTACTTTTTGCATCACAGTTTCCAGTTCTTCTTCCTTATCTCTCACCTTTAAAAATGAAATATCAAGGATGATTTAATTTATATGAGCATCAGAAATTTTTCATATAACATTAAAAATTTACGAAATATCAAGCATATACTTATTGGAGTATACAGGGTGATTCATTAAGGGTGGCCACCGGCCGTATCTCGGAAACCGTTTATCCTATGACTTCCGGAAAAAAAATCTTATGACAAATTCGGCCCCTAGAAAATGATTAAAAATATTTTCAAGTTCGTAGTTCCCCACTAGAGGGCGCAATCTATCACTTGCAAAATATAATCTCATTTTTTACGAAATATTCTCCTGCTAACAGTGGTAAAGAATAATAAAATGAGAATCTACTCTTTCTATTCAACAACTTTTGTTTCAGTAATTTTTCTATATTTCCTATTTTTTAGTGATGGGATGAATTAACTTTTCTTCACCAAAAAAACATTCTTACTCCTGTATGGGTGAACCGATTTTCACGTAATTAGATTTCATTCGAAGGCCATCGAAAGCAGATCACAGAAACATATGACAACAATATACCGGGTGATCCAATTGAAAACTACAGACTGTTTTATGTCACTTCGCCCTATTTGTGCGTTTTACTGGAAAATTTCAAATGCAATGCTATGATTCTAACCAAGTGAGAATAAGCCAAGCATTATCACCTACTGACTTTTTAAAATCGCAGACAGATATCATAGGTCGTTTCGGAGTTATTGACATTTTTGTAAATTTTGATCAATGTTGATCCTTTCTGTGAGCTTGAATTAACAAGGAAGTGACTTTATGTGTCATGACAACGCAGCAAAATACTCAACACACATGAAATAACAATGATGCGATAAAACAAAACAAAAATCAGCAACAACGAAAATATTTGAACAGAAAAACAACACTTACACCTAATCAATTCAAATATTTAAAATTTTCAAAAAAAAATATTTTACACACATAAATTTAGTCTTTCTTTCGTCGAGTTGACACTGGCCACAATTTCAGTATGAGAAGAAGCTGCCTGTCGAAATCTATTTTGAATATATCCTCACTTGTAGGTGGGGGAGGGGGGTGGTGTTCGGAAAATTAAGTCTTTATCCTCCCCCAAAAATAAAAATCTAATACTGTGAGGTCGGGAGATCTTTCTGGCCATGGAAAAATACTCCCTTGTCCAATATACCTCTTTGAGAAGACGTTATTTGAATATTCTCTAACATTAGCAGCATAATGCGCCGGGCAACCATCTTGTTGATACCACATATCTAACCTGGTTTGAATAGCAATATTTTCTAAAAGAATTGGAAGATCTTCCGTTAAAATTTCAAGCACCTTTGTCTTGTTAATAGGCCAAAACTTTTATGATATTATCCTCATTACGTCTTCTACGTTTTCTATTTTTTCTTCCAAGAATTGAACCTTACCAGTTTCTCGCACTCTTCGTGTCAATCTTTTGAATACCCTTTTGGAATGACGACGTCTTTCAGAGTATCGGATCGGGTATTCCCTTTCAGCTACTGCATTTTCTAAACATTCAAAGTGAACATTAAGCATATCATATGCTTCTTCATTTGAATAATGGGGCATCATAAAATAGTGGTTTGGAATCGCCCTAAAAAACTTTTACAGCTATAGATACCGAAAATGAACAGTATTGCCAAAGCTTACTGGTTCTAAATCAGCTTGTTTCGTTGTTTTGATGAGTTTTTTCCTTTCATCTAATTATTTAGAGATGAAATAACTCAATTCCTCCTGCATTTCACAGGGTTGATCAAAACTTATCAAAATTTACAAAAATGTCAATAACTCCGAAACGACCAATGATATCTGTCTGCGATTTTAAAAAGTCAGTAGGTGATAATGCTTGGCTTATTCTCACTCGGTTAGAATCATGGCATTGCATTTGAAATTTTCCAGTAAAACGCACAAATAGGGCGAAGTGAGATAAAGCAATCTGTAGTTTTTAATTGGACCACCCGGTATATTCTTGTCATATGTTTCTGTGATCTGCTTTCGATGGCCTTCGAATGAAATCTAATTACGTGAAAATCGGTTCACCCATATAGGAGTAACAATGTGTTTTTCGTGAAGAAAAGTTTATCCATCCCATCACTAAAAAATAGTAAATATAGAAAAATTACTGAAACAAAAGTTGTTGAATAGAAAGAATAGATTCTTATATTATTATTCTTTACCACTATCATCTGGAGAATATTGCGTAAAAAATGAGATTATATTTTATAAGTGATAGATTGCGCCCTCTAGTGGGGAACTACGAACTTGAAAATATTTTTAATCATTTTCTAGGGGCCGAGTTTGTCATTAGATTTTTTTTCCGGAAGTCATAGGATAAACGGTTTCCGAGATACGGCCGGTGGCCAACCTTAATGAATCACCCTGTACAAAAGGATGTAAGTCCAGTTACTAAAAATAAATTTTCATTTCGTTATATTTACTTTTATCAATTTACAATCAACATCATCAAGAGTATTAAGTAATTGTGTTGTATAGTTGAACCTTGAAATGAGATGTCGTTTCGCATTTCTTCTTATTCATATTCTGAGATCTGTTACTGACATACCGGGGAGGATTATATTTAGTCTGGTATATTTTGTACAGCACCAGAGTTCTACGCCATATGTCCATAGGGGTTTCAGTATAGTTTTATATAGCTTGTTTTCTGTAGTCAGTTTAGATTTTCTACCCATAAGCCAAAAGATTTGTCTTTGTTTTGCATCGAGTTGTTGTCTTTTGACATGCATGTGCTTCTCCCAAGCGGGTCTTCTATACGGATGTAGTTCCAAGTGTTTGGTAGTTTTCGTCACTGGTATTGGTTTTCGGTCGATTGTGAGTGAAAGGCAATAGGTCTCTTGCATGAATTTTTTTTATCATTGGAATCGAAATCGCCGTCAAGAATTTCAACTTTTAATGTGAAAATGATCTTTAAATTTGGCTTCATTCTCCCCCTCTGTTCGTGTTTTTTTCTCTCTAGCAAGCCAATAGGCAGCGTCGGCGGTATCGATTGATAAATCTTGTAATATCGAGTGACGTAGAAGGCTATCTGACGCGTTTCTCCCGCTTCGACCTTGAGTCCCGATTTGACCATTCTCAATACCGAATTATTCAAAATTCTCGAATTGTTGAAGCGTGTGATAGCATACATTGTGATTTTGTATCGATATAGAATGAGAAAAACATGAAAAGATGATAATTCGTGTTACATGCAAGAGACCTATTGTTCAAGGGATTCGAAAATATTTCTTGAACCAATTTTTTTTTGGTTATTTACATTCTTAATTTTTGCGCGTGTGATCTACATACGCGCATAGTGCTATCGTTTGGCCCAAATTTCTGAAATTTTCGAATTTTTTCCCGAAAATGGTTTCATACAACTAGGTTGGAGTCACTGATCCGACTTCAGAATCGATTCTGTCGTATTGACTTGGAACTTTCGGGTTGAGTTGCGTTTCGAAATGCGACTGCTAATTTCGGGAATGGGCAAAATCGGCCAAATGGTTTCGGAATTATTCAAAATCAAAAGTTGCAGTTAATGCACACTCATTACATCGAAAATAGTTATTTGTAAAATTTGAAAACAAGAACCAATATATTAAAAGATAAATGACTCACAATTGAAATACTCCCTGATGGAGTAGAAAAAGTGCTCAACCATAACCTTGAAACGGTTGTAACTCAAACCAATAGTGTCTGCTGGTATCTTGTTGTATAAATGTAAGTTGAGTGAATTCCGAATTGATATTCTGTTGAAATATAACTACGCGCAACTTTTTTTTTGATTTTTCTCAAGCGGTCATTTCTCGATCAAGTACTGGATTTCAATTCGATTTAATCTGTATTTTTGGATATATTGGGAAAATGGAATTTTGAATGGGTATATCTTCTGAGTCATTGGGTGGATTTCACCCATTCACGAATTACAGATAACTTTCCTTGGAGTGACGAGTTTCAGAAAAATTATAACGTTACATTTCCGAGTCGCGAACAATGGGGTAACAAAGAAGTTATTTTTCGTACAGTCTGATCTACATCGATGGCTTAGATGAACGAGTCGGGGCCCCTCAATCCAATTTGCCAAACAAGTGGGTAATTTCCCTTCAGTATTTTTTGAAATTACAGGACCGCGCTTTTCTTTGCTGGTTGGTTGTGTGTATCGACCTCGTGCTTGTGCTGTTGATTGAGACTGGGCAGATTCCATACAGCAGTCATCTCTAGTATACGAAAGTATCACACAGGACTTCAATTGTCCAGATATCACTTGGCCTCTGGTGCACTTTGTCCTCCACTGCCTCAATATCTCATCCTCACGCTGAAATAGTTACAAACTCAGCAGTTGGTGGAGAAGCCGACCAGATACCGCCCTAGATAGATTCCTTGACCTCTTTTTCACATCAGATGCAAATATCGTATCAGAGATCAATTATCTACCGTCATTTGGAAAATCGGACCACTTAACGTTAGCAACAGAAATTCATAGATAGATTCAAAACCATCAATGGGTTGAATTATGATGGCATTTTTGCTGATTTGTCTTTGATGGATAAAAAGGTGGAGAGCAGGTGTGCTTTCCTCACAGCTATAGAGAATATAATTGCATCAAGGAAGCACATTGAGAATATCAAATATAACACCACAAAACCGTTGATTGATGGTCATGTTTGGAACTTGGTAAGACAGATAAAATCTATCTGGCAAAAGTACCTGAGAACAAGAGCCAGTTGAGACTACAATGACCAAATAAATTTTTTAATTCTGTTGGGTAGAATTCAGCCTATTAAGACTTAAGTGTCGTACGATTAGTAATAATTGAAATGGAGGATCCTTGAATTCATGGTTGCTAATAGATGGACCACACTTATCCTTATGAACTTTTATAAGCCACCCGACTGGTAACAAGTACTCAATTCGACACTCCGTATCAAGTTTATTTTCTATCTTGAACTCGAGAATTTTGGAAACAATCACGATTTCCTGATGAAACCGATTAAAAAATATAAATCAAAAAATTTATAATATTCAGGATTCACTGAGAGCACTTTGAATAATTATTTCGAAAGCAGATGGGATTTTGAGAGAATCTAATCAAATAATGAATATTGAAGATTTGAATATGTGACATATTTCCTTCACGGTAGGAAACAAAGAAAAGAGACGAAAAAACGACAGAGCTGATAGTTAACTTGTTAAAAGAAGACGATGAACCTCAAGAATTCTTCCATTGGAAACGTTCACATCCAAATAACAAACAGAAACAACACACTTATCGCTTTGAGCGATATATTTCTGAAAAACGTTCACTTGGCGTGAACAAATTTTATCAGTAAAAAAATAAGATCATCCGAAGTACCATTCAAGAACATATAAGCACAGACTAACCAGATGAACCACTCGCGTCATTTACTTAGGAAATCTATGTCAACGCAGATATGACCCTGAATCGAGCTAATCAGAATTTTAGCAGGCGTTTGGGGTGTCAATCAGATTGCAGGAATAGGATTACGTCACTCTCGCCGCTTTTGGACTCGCTTGAAGAGGTTATGAACATGAAAACAAACTGAAAATAATTTTGTCCTATTTATTTGATGAATAATTTCGTATCCGTTTTATTTTATAGTATAATCCAAACAGTTTTTACAACAAAATCAATTGTTTAGTCATCTCTGAGGTTCTATTTTATGATGACAGTCCTCATAATATGCTTTAATTGTACAACAACAAGAATTGGAATCGAACTTAGGTGGACTCATTCATAATGTTTATTTTATATAATATAAAGGAATCGCAACTGAAGTAAAAGAATTACAACCTCCATTATTCAATTAAAACGATGGGATGTCTAATAAAATTGTATGTGATTGCACAACCACAAGGATTGGAATCGAACTAAGTTGGTCTATTCATACTTTGATTTTATATTGAAATGAATCTCATTTGATGTGAAAGTATCACAACCTATACATTTTCCATTTAATACAATAGTATGTTTCTGTTTGCTTGAAAAATTGATTTCAAAGAACAAGTTTTCGCCAAAGTTTTCTTTTAATGAATTACTGTTGTATATATTCTTTATTGATAAAATAGTGAGGCAATTATGAATTATACTCAACTTGCTGAATTAAATTGTGTAAAAACCAGTGTCTGAAACAGTTTGGCAGACTTCACGTAAACATTGTATACTTACTACAATATATTTACTGAAACCTTAACAAATAACATATTTATATGAGTAATAATTGATAGTGTTATGGAAAAGATGAGACAATGTAGTTTTTGAAGGAAGTCTATTTCTGGTTTATAAATTTTTAAAGTTTATTCATTTCTTACACATCAATTCGATTGCATTCACACATATTAGGAAAAGGTTTGCAATGTAATAGAACACACCCAAACTCCCAGAAGATCTTGGGGGTTTTCCTAGAGACCTATTAGTGTCACTACAAAGATTCTCTGATTAAGGTAAACTGGTTTTCCATAACATTTTTCCAAAATTTTTATTAACTCCAACAGAGTTCTTCAATAGGAGTGGAGATGTGAGAAAACACTTGCTTTGGTATTGGAAATTTGCTTTTCAAATGGTTTCATCGAAAAATCTTAGACTGATTTTAATCTTGTGATTCCTGAATCCCGACAAATCCGTTTTTACATTTCGATTTCACATATTCCAAAGTCAAGTCATTTGATTTGACAATGTTTTGGGGAAGAAGAAAGTGTGGTTATGTCTGTTGTATTTCTCAAGGTCGGAAAGACGCGATTCCCGCAAACGATGAAGTGATTTGTCTTGTTGGTCTGTGATATAAGTCTCATCCCAGTACTCAAAATGAATGTTCAAATACATGAGATACTGTCTTAACTCCAAAGTTAGAGTGGTTGATACGCTGTCTACCAGTCGACCTGTTGAGCCGGGCGTGCAACAGGGGTCGGTTTTGGGACCAACCCTCTTCCTTTTTAATAAGTCTGATTTGCCAAGAATTTTGATATCTTCCTGTCTAACCTTCGACGATGACGTCAAACTATACAGCAAACCTTTTTCCAGCTACATCACTCTCCAGGGTAATTTGAATGTGTTGAGTGTGTGGTTTACTACTTGGTTGTTGCCTTTGAACATTTCTAAATACTCAGTCCTTCATATTGATAAGAACAATCCTTCTCACAAATATACAATAGACGGCAAGACTATAACCAGTTTCTCATCATTGCGGCCTTGATATGATTGAAACAAATGGTTTATCGTGGTCTCGGCATATTTCTGGAATTACTAACAGAGCTACACATGTTTGTGAAGCCAGAACCTTTGACAAATTTTATAGATACTATGTTCGTCCCATTTTGGAGTACGATGGAACCTCTTGGTGGCCTTCTTATTGAGTCGATGCGGTCCTCCTGGAGTCGGTCCAGGGATAGGTTACTCGCTTCCGTTACGGTTTCAACCGGAAAGGCTGGAGATTTTCAATTTGCCCTACTTAGGGAGAGAACTATAGGTGATGCTATTTTTACCTACAGTGACCTTCAAGGGTCTCTCGGCTAAGACATTCAACATCTACAGACCCGTAACTCTAACCACTTAAGGGGCCACTCGCTTAAACTCAACAGAGAATGGTTCGAAACATCCCAGAGGCAACAATTTGTCACTAACAGGGTGTCGCATCTCATGAGCAGGCTACTAGAGGACGTTATCAGGGCACCTTCAGCCAACGCCTTCAAGAATGCTTATGACGTCTGTATTTTGTTCGAATATTATTTTTTAGTTAGTTAATAGGCTTCACAGCCCCTATTATAATTTTAATGTAATAATAATGATAAGAAAATAAAAGAGGAAGCTTGTGTCCTGGAGGATGGCCAGTGGACAAAGACAAACCGAATTATTTATCTCCTACTCAATCAAACAGGCTCCTCTATTCACTGAATTAGAACTGAGGAAATCGACAGGTGCACTCGCAGGAATAATGATCTGCGGAATATAGGCTGTCAAAGAGCCACTTAGCCAGCCAAACATCTGCTTAGAGATTTTGGAGCTGTCCATAGGGAAAGGCTAAAACACCTTGGCTTGTGTTTCCAAAACCGCAACAAGTGATGAACATAGCACCCACAAAGTAGAAATTTATTGAAACTTTAAAGACCGACTATAGGTAAAAGAGTTTGCAAGCTTTACAGGACCTCATCGCTCCTGCTGTTGTCTAATCTATAAGCTAAATTTGTTTTGATAGTGTGAAAAAAATTTGAAGATTGATTTTTACGGAGAATCAGTTTCTTCAAAATTTAAACAGACTGCATATAAACCAATATCTAATCAACCAAAAACTTCAAACATTACAAAATGCCAACTTCTTAGGAAGCATTTAGGCAATATTACAACAATTCATAGCCACAGGCGCGACAATTTGGAATTACAGCGAAATACTTGGGATCTATGGGTTCTTCATGTTACACCTTTCAGACCTAAGTAACCTCAACAGTCGACTTTGGTTCGAGTTGCCAACCCACATATTTCGTCCAAATTTACTATCACCGGGGAAGGGGAATTACAGGTCATCTCCGATTGGCTGAAATTCAAGTTGGGATTCCTGATTTCATGTCGATAGTGTCAACTTTATATAGTATGTGTTCTGTAAATCAACTTGGATATTTCGGTTGCCGGTTTTCCGTTCCATAAATATGAAATGTTCGGTTGGTTTCTGAAAAAAGGTTGATTACGGAATTCAATTGATAAAAAAGCGACCAAAACGACAGTCACTATTCTATGGTAACATATCCATAGCATGGAACAATCTTTATTTACTTTACGATTAAGGTGCATAGAAGATAAGGGTGAATTCAAAGATGAGCTTTTGTTTCGCCAATGTTGGGGAATTCGTTAGTTCTGATAAAAAAAACAGTGTTTAACTACTCTCTAATCCACTTCCACTTCAGAGAGTAGTTACACACTGTTATGTTATCGGTATTCTATCCACAGTGAACTCAAATAGTTATTTCGCTAGAATTCGTTCTTTCCACTGAAGGTGACGCTATTTGGAAATTACGATTACAGTGACTATATTACCATATTGGTAATATAATCACTGTAATTACGACCGGTCGTCAAGGTAACTTTCTGTCAGAACTGAATTGACATTAGACAAGATATAAGGTAAAAAGTATCTGGATGAATAAATTTCTACCGTATTATATTTTGCATGTGGACTATATTCTGAGAATTCAATTTAATTTTTGGCTTATACACTATCTTACGATATTTTACAATAATATACTAAGCGAGGAGCGAAATCATTAGGTCAGCAATGTGAAATTATTCTACAGAATCTATTGATACATCGATCATGCGATAGCTTGTTCAAATATATTCATATTTTTCCAAATTTTGCACATATACAACAGAATGTGGTAAAGCGGCGGGAAGTTTATGGAAGTTCATACAGAACAAGCATCATCCTTACTTTAAGTCAGACTGAGACCTATCAAGAGTTAGAGTTCCACAGAAAATAAAAATTCATTGAATAGGACATATTATTAATTTCAGTTCAATTTGAGTTCTTTCTCATTTAAATTCATAAGGTTCACAATTAGAAAGCAGGAGTTTTATTCAATGGTTAATTTTATTTCATCGGATTTGAAAACTGAGCTTTTTAGTAGCACTTGATAGAAGGGGCGCGTTTTCAAATTCACCAAACTGATGTGGTTTTGGTGGACATAGAACATAAATGGTGGATGTTGGACTAGAGAATTTGACATTTACGTGGATTCAAAAACTCGACCTAGCATATAGTAGTAAATTTCAATTTCCAGTAAATGAAAATTGTCAAACAATTCATGTTCATTATTGAATATAATGAAGAGCCAAGAAAAATAAAACACATTCAATGGTGAAAATGATATGCATAATTATTGGTGGTTCCTCGATTAGTGAGAATGATTGAAAGACATTTATGAAAAGAATGATATGCTTCGAAGTATCATGAAGTTTATACCTTGTATAAATAGGATTCTTTCTTTTTTTGAACACTTATTTCCATATACATGCACTGTCCAAACAAAATACAAAAGGGACCCATTTAAGAGTATCTGAGGATCTACACAATTCTTCGAATCTAACACAAAAAGATTTCACGCACTTGTCAATAACTAAATAATAATTTGAGAAAACATAAATAAATTTAAAGTGACAATTGCCGAATCCCCATTAATAGTGTCATGCGTTCTGATTGGCAGATTTGTGGCGTTTGTGTTGGTGGCGAGAGTATGAAATACAACCGGTTTCCCCAGTTTGGTCTGAAAATTTAGTAGGAAAACAAATGAAAATAAGAATACCATTTTTCTGTGCATCCTATTTACGATCCATATAACAAAGACGAGATAACAATCAACAATGAATAAATTACTGAGTATGGTCTATGAATCATAGATTTTTCTATGCCATCATGATGTAAATAAAACATGGTGTGCTCATCTGCTCTGCTCTGTGATTGTATTTACCTATGATGACGTCACTTTCTCCAAATTCAAATATATATGTCCTTGTATTTTAATCTTGCTGACGTCACTTTTTTTTCAGATCAACAAACCATGTTTTTTACATCATATATGCCTTGAATATTTTTTTTTTTATTTATTCAGGCTATACAACTATAAATCAAAACGGTGGTTGATAACATAGTCGACTTGTTCCAAGTTTTTTAAAATTATTGTAATTACATTTATTCAAATGTTTTCTGATATCATTTGGCAAACTGTTTACTGTTGCCAGACTAGAATAGATAGGTCCAGCACGTCCGAAATCGGTTCTTGCTTTTTTGAGACAAAAAAAATCCTTGCAGGGTAGGTTGTATTTGGCGATGTCATGAACCCTTTGGAGTAGACATTGACTCTTGAGTTGTTCTTTTTCGAGTTTATAAATCAATTTGCATTGTTGTAATTTTACTAATTTGTCAAATCTCAAGTATGGGTATGTCTTATATATTTCTTCAAATGGATAATTATATGGAAGATTATAGACATTTTATCACTTTATTCTGTAATCTTTGAAGTCGGTTCAAGTTGAATTTAGAAGTCCCAGACCTTATCACCGACAAATAGGACAATTCTGACTGAAAGTATGCATAATATATTAGGCTTGCTGATTTTTTGTTCATGTAATATTTCAAATGCCTCAAAGCTCCTACTAGTGGAGTTAGCTTATCAATTATTGAGTCCACGTGAAGGTTCCAGGATAAGTTTTCAGTTATATTCAGTCCAAGATATTTATTGCTTACTACCTGTTTGATATAATTTCCATTAACGATCAATCGCAGTGGGCTACTTGTAGATTTTCTTCTTTTTTTTTCCTAGTGCATATGGATATGTTACCATAGAACATTGACTGTCGTTCTGGTTGACAAAAAGTTTCCTTTTTCATCGATTAAATTCATTGATTAACCTTTTTTTCAGGAACCAACCGAATATTTCATATTTATGGAGCGAAAAACCGGCCACCGAAAAAACCAAGTTGATTTGCGGAACATATACTATATAAACTTGACACTACTGACTTGAAATCAGGAATTCAAACTTAAATTTCAGCCAATCGGAGATGATCTCAACAAAAACCCATATTTGAAATGAATTATCTTGATGGAGGGGCGGAGGCACGGTTTACGGGTATTTATAAATAACGCAAACCTTATCATGTTGAATTTATTCTGAAATTTGCATTTCCCAGTGATGGTAAATTTGGAAGAAATTTGTGGGTTGGCAACTTGGACCGAAGTCCTCTATTGAAAAATGCGTGCAATTCAGTCTAGATAGCGGTTTCAGAATTATGATATAGCGAACTTATGTGGCATCCAGGGACCCTATACTTGAATGTGATAGAATGAACGTTCTCTATAGTTCCATCAAAAATGCAACGCGTTTCCTTGGCAACAGCGTCGACACGCCTATTTTCTCCCTTTCCCGATTCAAGAATAGGGGCCCAGCTACTATCAAAGTGCTCTAATATCATCAATACAAATATGTAAAGAGGCTGTCTAGGTAAAATCCAGAATAACAGCGTTGCTTGGCCTGGATCCTCGGACATCGGGGGTAAACAGAGTGCTATTGGCACAAATGGCGATTAAAGGCTAAAACTCACTTTTTGGCAACAGCCCCGACCAAGGTAAATCATACATTTTTTTCTCTGCTAATGTGCTGTGTGTTGAAGCGGTCAAGTGCTCGCTGTCCGATTCAGTTATATAGAAAGAATAAAATTCCGGTATGGCCTGGGCTGGGCCGTTGCCGATAAGAGAGCGTTGGCCTTTATAGCGCGATCGTCGATGGACCTCTGATCACAACAGACTTTGCAATTGAGGGCATAACATCAATATTTTTGTTGGACCAATCCTTCGTATGGTTTAGATGGACACACCTATGAAGCAAAGTTCAAGAAGAAAAAGTAAATCGACACAGAACTACTTCACTAACTTCTAGGTTTTCAGCATTCCAAAAAATTCCATAAGAACTCCATTCACAACAGGATAGTGGATCAGGACCAAGCGTAAACTTCATAGCTCCATGTTTTTATGTGTGAAGGAGGAAAACCCCTACACAATTATACAGAATACCGTATATACTATATATACAGAGTGCAACAGCCAAATAGAATAAATTCGATAACGAATAAATGAGGGGGTGTTAGGACAAACGCTCGGACACGTCGATTTGTAATTTTAAATGCGCATAGTTTTCAAGAGAATAAAATTATATAGGGTGTTCCATGCGACCGTGGCCAATACCAACTTTCTTATTTCAAATGTAACCCCCTGTATATTATTTATTTTTTGGATTCTTCAGAAAATTCTAGGCATAATTCATGTACAATGTCCTATACCTATCTTCAACTTTTTCGGAAATATTAAATGTTTTCAGAAATGTTGAGTAACGTTAGAAGACAATTCTACAACAGATTAGTATGTTGCCAAGACGTTCGAACATTTTGAACATTTCGTACATTGACGTTAATGTTTTTTTTTTGTTTTTTTTTTAATTATTAAGAAATAATCTGTATTACTTATTAGGTTTTAAGTGTAATGTACCGAATTTGTGAAATAAAATAATTTTTATTTGAAACGTTGATTTTTGCACTAAATCTGAAAACACTTAATATTTCCGAAATAGTTAAAGATAGGTATATAGGACATTGTGCATGAATTGTGTCTAGAATTCTCTGAAGAATCCAAAAAATAAATGATATACAGGGGGTTGCATTTGAAATAAAAAAGTTGGTATTGGCCACGGTCACATGGAGCACCCTATATAATATTATTTTCTTGAAAAATATGCGCATTTAAAATTACAAATCAACGTCTCCGAGCGTTTTTCCCAACACGCCCTCATCTATTTGTTATCGAATTTATTCCATTTGGCTGTTGCACTCTGTATAGTTGTATAACCTAAATAAATAAAAAAAATACTATATGGAACCAAGTGAAAAATCCACTTAACATTTTAATTAATCAGTTCCGAAACAATATCTACGGCAAACATTTTGCCTAGTGTAGCTGCAATTGTTTGCAAATTATCAAACAGTTGGATAATGACAATAAATTATTCAGCTGAAATTCATCTCAAATATGATAATCAGTAAAGAATACAGTCTCCTCAAAAATTACATGAGTTAGAGAAACTCTAAAACAAGAGAAAATTTTGGTTTTACACTGTCCTAATTAAACAGTAAGGATCGAATAATTATTTGGTATTATACACAAAATTTTTTTGTACTTTCTTCTATATTATATTATATTATTTTGCATACATACCTGCCTAGATAATTTTTGTTTTTGTTGGCGGAGTTCTGCAAGTTTATCAGATACTTCAGCATATTCAGCCAAGGCAACCTTTTTCTGGGATAAACTATCCTTCAATTCTTTATCTTGATAGTTCAGTTTTTCGATCAGATCACATTTCTCTTTCTGAGCTTCTTCCTTCTCTTGTTTCAAGGTCCTCAAAAGTTTTTCCATTTCTTTCAATTTGGCTGCAAAATATTGTGGAATTATCTTTCTCATTGATCAAATTACATTATTTTCTTTTATAATTTTTGGAAACGAATCTGATTTGTTTGAGAAATATAAAATAAAAAACTGGAAGAAAATACAAATAATCGAAAATCCCATATTACACACAGAAGCAGTAGGTGATTAAGGTTTTTTAATGATCCTTCAAATTAATCAGTAGTAGAATTCATCATAAGATTCACATAAAGTTTAGATAATGAATTCATAAATAATGTTACGAAGATAGCCAATGGGAGACTTCGGTCCAAGTTGCCAACTTACCACTGGGGAAGCGAAACTTGAGAATCAATAAGCCATCTTGGGATTCGAGTTATTTATAAACATTCGTAACGTGTGCCTTAGTTTTACCGAACAAGTAATTGGATTCAAACAGCATACCCGGTATCCTAACTCGCACAAGCTTTAAGCTTCTGAGGGGTTTTGTTGAAGCCTAGGATATTCGGAAAAAATACTAATACAAATAAATGAATAAAATTCATTTCTGATTGGCTGAAAGTTGTGTTGTTGCTCCTGATTTCACGTCAATATTTTCATAAGAAAATTTCATCTAAATGATTTTCCACAGAGTATAACATTGAGACCTGATAATGTGTGAACACTCGATTGTTTTGTCTCATAAATTAGCCTAAATAATTTATAAGGAACATATAGAGTGAGTTGATTTTTTGGTTGGCGTATTCAGCAGGATATCTGTACTGATGAAATAAAGTGAACTTTTTCGTGATCATTTGTATAAATATAATGATTTCACCCTGAAATGGCTAACTAGTAACTAGTTTAATTATTTTCTGATAATTTTCGTTGACGTATGCACCTGGCGATAAGATTCGAGAATATATGCGGAACATCTGTGATTGGAAAACAAGAATGGTTAAAAGAACAAGATACAATTAAATG
Source organism: Myrrha octodecimguttata (assembly GCA_958510865.1). NCBI lineage: Eukaryota > Metazoa > Arthropoda > Insecta > Coleoptera > Coccinellidae > Myrrha > Myrrha octodecimguttata. The sequence continues at coordinate 17,398,401 of OY294056.1, forward strand.
CAGAGGTCAACCAGCCCTTAAGAAATGAATATTCTAAAATTCAGTGCAGTGTGGTTTCATGAAAGAACAACCTGCTGCTTGTTGAAGAGAAAGGATCTTAAAGCGGTAATTAATAATGAAAAGCCCTAGATATGCCATGCCTGGGGGAAGTTGGGGGATGAATGGAAAGAGTACTTATATGATGATGAAAATGAAGTCATTAACCCTATAGTACCTAAAAAGAGTAGCCAACGATCGAATTGAAATTGGATGAGATTCTACATCAGAATGTACTTGAGAAAACTCGAATTAATGGAGAAGGAAAACGAAACTTTGAAGAATGAACTCAAAAAGGATGAGGATATGAAGAAGGAAATACAAATAAAGTTCCTGAAATGGGAATAACAAATAGACAAGAAGCATTGAACCCAAACAAAGTTGTTTATAGAATTTCTCTGGCAGTATCTATAAAAAAAACTTTGAATGGTCCTAAATATAACAAAGAAATAGACGACTTCGGTCCAAGTTGCCAACCCACAAATTTCGTACGAATTTACTATTACTGGGGAAGGGGAATTTCAGAACAAATTCGACATAAAAAGTTTCGCGTTATTTTTAAATATCCGTAAACGGTGCATTGGCTCCTCAAACAAGATAATTCCTTCCAAATATAGGTTTTTTTAAAGATCAAGTCAAGTTCATGTAGGATATGTTCCGCAATTCAACTTAGTTATTTCGGTTGTCGGTTTTTCTTTCTGTAAATATGAAATATTCGGTTGGTTCCTGAAAAAAACATCAATTACGGAATTTGATTGATGAAAAAGCGATCTTTCTGTCACCATAACGCTCGTCAATGTTCTATGGTAACATATCTATAGCATAGAACAATGTTTATTTCCTTTATGATTACTAAGTATGGTCTAAGGATCATAAGGTAAATATCATAATGTAAAAAACATCGTGTGCTCATCTGAAAAAAAAGTGACGTCAGCGAGATTAAAATACAAGGAAATATATATTCTGCGATTTGAATTTGAATGAAAAAAGTGACGTCGTCATTGGTAAATACGATCACAGATGAGCACACCATGTTTTACTTACATCATGGTGAATATGTATATATTGTTCTATGCCATGGATATGTTACCATCAGGGGGATGAAACTTCTCTGTTAATCTTGGAAACAAGCGACCACAGCATTTAAGGGGAGATAATAGATACTTGCCTCTCTTTCTCTATGAAATATTCGCATGTTATCATAACATTCTCAACCTATAATTGTAAACTGTTCCGAAATGTTCGAAACCTGGAAAGACACGTTTCGCTCAAACAACACCTAAATTTATTTTCAATGATGGCAATGAGGCAGGTAAATATATTATGAAGTGAATTCTCTTCAAGTATTTTCAACGGTTTATGGTATCTACTTAAGCAAGTGCTTGATGTTTTACTTTAAAAACAAGAATATTATGTCTGAGAATACAACATCCCATAGTTACCCAACAAGAACACTCGACCTGCACTTCCCAAAACACAAACTAAGTTTGAGTGAAAAATATCCTTCTTATAATAGCTGGATCAGAATTTATAACAAATTACCAAGCAGTATTTAAATGATAAATATGTTACGTTTATTTAAAAGAAAAATTAAAGAGATGCGGATTAATTTAGAATCATACTCATTGTTAGAGTACTTAAACAGCAATTTTGATGTTATATTATAGAGGTGTGGATTTATAAGGGAATTATGGAATTTTCAAATGTTTTCGACATTATTTCATTCTATGTTTACATATTCTGAAATAAAGATGTTTATTATTATGTTATTTATTATTATTTTTTCCCAAAGAATCTGTTATGAAAACGAAAGGTTGAAGTACAGTTATGGAATAAGTTTCAAAAGTCGATGGAGTACATGTTTCTGTGGTTCCTTGGTACGATAATAAAATGGTTACCACAATATCAACTTACATAGGAAGTCAGCCCATGTCGGAAGTAGAAAGGTTCTGCAGAAATGAGAAGAAATATATTACGATTCCTAGACCGAAATGCATAGTTTACAAAACCCATATGATTGGTGTTGAGCTTCTTGATTCAATGTTAGGTTATCACAGAATACGCATAAAATAAAAAAAAAATACTTGAATATTTTTTTAATTCCTGGATATGGCGTGCTGCAATAGTTGTATATTATGGAAGCAAACATTATTAGACAAACATTCGGTAATTGGCCTAGCAGAAATTTTAACAAGATCTTACTTAACACTTAAGAAGCGCGGTAAACCAAATTGCTCACTGCAGCCACAATTGGACTTTAAAAAAAAGGTTACCCTTTCTCACAGATACCTGCCCCAGAAATACGTTGCGATAAGGTAGGACAATTTCCTGAATGGCACGAAGATCGCTAGAGATGTAATTATCCTGAGAGCCAAACAAAGTCACAAGTTTCCTGACAAATGCAATGTTGCATCATGTCTTAACAAGGACCGAAGTAGTTTTGGACATTTTCAGTAAGAATAAAAGTGTAATGGCTTTTATTTCAGTGTATGGCAACCTATTCCTCATAAAATGACTTGAATAGTTCAATTTTTCACTTTCTGTAATGCGAATTGTGCCATATTTGGCACATGTCATAATATCAAGAATTTTCGCAAAAAAATTGAGACTTGCATTTTTGTAGATATTTTTTATGTGTGAATACGTACTTAATACACAACATAAAAAAATTCGAGGAAAAAATTGTCCCGGTTAATCGTTAACCTAACTGCAAATGGGTAGGTTAGGTCAGATACCCTGAACATCGAAAAAATTCTTTACGGGCGTGGGCTTGAACCCAAGACCGTACGATCATGAGGCAGGAACCTTACCACTGGAGCACCACTTGGTTGCGGAAAAAGCGGTAGATTTTTCATCACCACAACAACCTTCCATGGTAACTTCGGTTTGTTAACGGAACGTATTCATATATCTCATTTCCGTAAATAACCCTTTTTCCAGGAATCGACCAAACAGTTCATATAAACTACATTTACACTATTGACGTGAAATCGGGAGCTCCAACAAAACTTTCCGCAAATCAAACATGATCTTTACAAATAGAGATATTCGCCAAGGCGTAGTTTTCAGATATTCGTAAATAACGCAAAATAAACATGTCGAATTTGTTGTCAAATTTCCCTCTCCCAGTGGTAGAAAATAATTGGGTTGGCATCTTCGATCAAAGTCTCCCATCAAGTTTTGACACATGGCAACACTGATGTGATTATGTCAAATCAGATATTGCCATGGTAAAGTTCGACATGCAAGTATTGAAGCGCACGCCACATAATTGGGCGGATCATCTCGCTTCCAGATTGGGAATTGAGCTCCCATATCGAGCTCCAGTATTTTCAGGCACAGTTAAGCTATAGTTCCAATGGCATACATTCCATATCATTTGAACATATGGCCGTCAATAGAGGTATTCTCTATACACACACATATACAGGGTGTATCTAAATAACGCGGAAGAAATATTCAAGGGTCCCTATTCTTGAATCGGGGATGGGTGAAAATAGGCGTGTCGACTCTGTTGTCAAGGAAACAGAGTGCATTTTTGATGGAACGATAGAGAACGTTTATACCATCACATGCAAGAATAGGGTTCCTGCTGAATTTCTTATAGTTTCACACCATGCTACAATGCGGTTTCGCAGATCATCGAATTTTTTTTCTCGTAAGGGATTTTTCGAAAAAAATTGTAGAGATGAAAAAGTTAGTGAGTGAATTGGGCTTCTCCGGCATGAGGTTTCGAAAAGAAAATGTGTATCTGAAATAAAAGCGAAAAAATATCATAGGGGTTTACTATCTCAACCCCTTCTAAGCATACTTAAGGGTTGGAAAAATTCCAAAATGTGCGGTTTTATTGACAAATAATATCTACCAAGTTTCGTGTCTTCAGCTCAATATACAGGGAAGGGGTGTAAATTTTCCCTAGAGGAAGGTTTTCAAAAAATTTCATACCAAATACCCACCTTAATTTTCATCACAGAATCACCCCTTAAATTTTTTTGGTGTTATTCAGATACAACCTGTATATGCATCTTAACTCGAAACTAAACAATGTAGGTATGCGATTTTCGAGACGAGACAAATCCAAACAATAAGAATTCTAGGTCCTTTGCCAAACAGTATTTTTTTGGCAACCAATGATTTTTTGTCAATCCTGCAGATCAAATATAAATTGCGAGGTCAAAGTTTTCGATGACTGAGGAGCGATTTATTCGAAACAGATGTTTTGAAAGTACCTCAATCAGAATGGAAAAGGTGCTACAAAAGGGTATTCATACTGATGGAGAATAAAAATCATTTCTGATCGTAAACATTTATTCTATTAGGATTAGCTCCTATTATTCCTATTTATTCTATTGTTCATCTCCAATCCGAAGTAGAAACCTTTCTATGCTCCATTCAAATTCCACCCAATCAGAATGTTTCAAAAGTATTGTTTCAAGAGTTAAATGAGTATTTCACAAAATATCTAGTATTTCTTCATGCAACTATATTCCTTGTTTTAATCCTCTAATTTTCCTAACATATATTAACTTACCACCACCCGAACCATCTAAGGTATCTAAGAACAACTCCTTAGAGTTATGACTTTCTAGATTTTTCAATTGAGATTCCAATTCGCAGTTCCTCTTTGTCAGCATGTTTATTTCGTCCTGCAACTTCCTTGTACCATCTGGTGACATCTTCTTTTCCATTTCTTTATTCTGATTGATTGATATTATCTCATGATTATGTTTGTTTTCTTTATCCATAATATTTAGTGTGGCATCGGTAAGGCTTCCCAAATCCGATATACAACTAAAACACAAAAAACGATTCTTTGAAATAATCAATGAAGGTAAATCTCAAAAACTGTAGCGACCTATTTAACGATATCCTCAGTCTTCATAAAGACCTTGAAGGATATGTACTCTCATGGGCAATAGCAGAAATGGTGTCACATCTAAATAAATAAGCTTGCGTGGCAGTATGGGCGCCCGCACAAAAGGCCACTTTCGATCGATACCTGTCGCGCTAGTAGCCGCCACAACTTGCGGACGATAAATTTCATGGCTTGGCGCTCACACAGGCTACAGGGAGGAAGCTCGCATTTTTTAGTCGCCAGCTATCAGCAGCCGCATCCGGGCCACAATTTGTGGTCGCACTAAGAACTGCGATCAGACGCCACGTAGTAGCTCGATCCGACTACTGATCGCGGCCACAATTTGTAACCCAGTCGCGGCTTCTAAAGTCGCCGTGTGTGCGGGCGCCCGATATGTCGTTGCCTGATATAATCTCTCGGCCAGAAGCCAAGATTTTTATATACTGGTTCGCCAGTTGAAAAAATAGACATTGTTGAATTCAAATACGCAGTGGATTCCTAGTTTCACTAAGAAATTCTACAGGTGGGAAGTTACGAACCTGCACAAAAAATGGTAGATTCAAAATAAATAGTGCAGACCCGACTGTGGCAAGTATCTCCAAGAAAACTTGAATTTGCTAAACTTTTGGATAAAAAAAATGGAAGATAAAAGTTAATGAGCCTCGTGCCACATTTACGTTCTGAATAAAACTATGATTATCAGTTATAATCAATCAAATCTTGAATTCACTACACCACAGAGCCATTCGCTAGGATATCTTGGATATATTTCGATACCAAACTTGACTACTGGTAGCAAAATCCAAGACCATTTTCGTCTCAAAATTCGAAAATTACAGATAATGTGACGAAACGAAAACGCGCTGTTCCTCAGAACAAGCACGTAAATAAGAGGCTCGAGAAATCAACTGGCTCATTTGGGATAGATTTATGCTCTTGTTATAAAACAAGATGCTTAAATACAAAATACTAAAGCCCATATTAATATAGAGGATAGAGCTCTGGAGGTGAGCTAGCAAATCTAATACCGTCACTATCCAAAAAGCATTCAGACTGATAGCTAATGTGCTCAGGTAGGTATATTCCAACATCAAACCATACACAATGACCTCAAAATAAGGTATGTGAACGATGTCATCAATGAAGACAATATAAAACACCACGTCCCACGGCAGACGATATGGGAGATGATCCAGCAATGGTGATTTTTTTTTTTTTTTGTACATGAGGAGATTCAATTTTAATTACGTTTATGCATAAGATTTATAAATGAAATGTTATTTACACAGGCTGAAGGACTTCGGTCGATGGCCTTTTCAGGGTGAATAAGGAACGGTGTTATTATTATAAAACACCACGACAAATGTGGAAAGACCTTCAAATCCCCTCTACAGTTCCCTCGTAACAAGAGACTCAAAAAAACATGGTCAATTAACTTGAAAAAACCGTATACAATATAAATAGATTGTATCAAAAAAACATGGTCAATTAACTTGAAAAAACCGTATACAATATAAATAGATTGTATCACTCAACAATTGGCTTACCAATAGTAATAATTTCATTAACAATTCTATTTTTCACCTAAAAACAGTATATTTGTATAACTTTTTGATCGCCAAGACAGGAGAATAATATTAGGCGAATTCCAAAAAGAGGTCCTTGATGAGGAGAAACGTCAGCGTTTTAAATTCACAATCGGCCGATGTGGTCATCACAATCTATTAAGAAAATTCCGAACCCATTCGAGGAATATACAGTGGGCGTCAAAATTATGGAACAAATTCATTTTCTTAGAAGAAAAATATTTGGCAACAAAATCCTGAAACAGGTCAATTTTTGTTTCACTTTTACCAAATTTTTATGCATTTTTGAAGGATTTTTGTTGCATCTTGTGTCATCTCCATCCACCCTCTAAATTTCTGAATAGGGAAAGTTGTTCATGTGGTACTTTTTCGGTAATGTCTTTGTATCTTCTTTACAGGCGTGCAGAAATTTTCAAGAAACAGTTTTTTTTTTGAAAAATTAGTAACTTCAAAGAGGTTTTCATTATGTGCACTTTGTCATGGCTCATTTACTTCAAGACAATGGTACCTGATGAAATTTGTCACCGAATGAAAGTCGACCATTACAGAAATTAGAATGTGTGAAACGCTGCTGCGCTCCAGTAATGATCTTACGTAGGTATCTTATTAGTACGTTTCTACTGAAGTTGAAACTTTTCGATAAAATGTTCCAATTCAAAGAAAGATTTCTGACTACGCAATGTCATCAATGTTATGAATGTGTAACCAGGTACAACCATGAAGAGATTTGAAATTCGAAGTAATAAAATTGTTGGAAATTGAAGAACATCTTCACAGTACTTCACAACAGTTAGCGGAACATGATAACATTCTCAGAAGACTGCTTTATACATTTTGAAGGCAGAAAAATATCATCCGTATAAAATTCAGCTACATCAGGAATTAAACAAAGATGATCATGATCGACAGAATCAGTTTTGTGAAATTATGCAAGATGCGTTGAACCAGAATCCGCAATTCATCAAAAAAATTGTTTTTTCGGATGAAGCCACGTTTTCTCTGAACGGAACAGTGAACCGACAGAATTGCAGGTTTTGGAGCCGAGAAAATCCGCATTAGATGGTGGAAGCACATACGCAACACCCACAGAAAGTAAATGTATGGGCTGGGATCATTGACGACAGATTAATCGGGCCTTTTTTTCGATGGAAACCTCAACGGTGCAAGGTATTTAGAATTCCTCCGGAATGAGCGTTTACCCGCTCTTGCCAATATTTTTCCGAATGAAAATGACCCAAACATGCCAAATTGCACAATATGATTTCAACAGGATGGAGCACCTGCGCACTATGCGCGAGTTCCTTTACAATTCGTTTCCTGAGAGATGGATTGGAAGACGCGGTCCCATAGAGTGGCCAGCCAGGTCTCCAGATCGGACACCGCTCGATTTTTTCTTATGGGGCTACCTAAAATCGAAAGTGTACATTAATAGGCCCGAAAATTTGGAATACTTGAAAAACCAAATAAGGTTTGAGATAGGTAAAAATAACTCTCCGGAAGGTACAGGAAGAATGTGTCAAGCGCTTTGATTACTGCATCCAGAACGATGGTGGTCATTTTGAACATTTAATTTAACTTATCTTGTAATGCACAATGATTCTCCGGGTGGTACTTCAATGCCAAAATAAATCTCCATTGTCACTCCATTTTTTTTTCTCCATTAAAGGGTTCGTAGGGGTTGAAAGTTGTGCATGAACAAAACTGTAATGGCCGACTTTCATTCAGTGACAAATTTCATCAGGTACCATAGTATCAAAGTAAATGAGCCATGACAAAGTGCACATACTGAAAACCTCTTTGAAGTAACTAATTTTCAAAAAAAAAATTTGTTTCGCGAAAATTGCTGCACGCCTGTAAAGAAGATACAAAGACCTTGCCAAAAAAGTACCACATGACCCACTTTCCCTATTCAAAAAATTTAGAGGGTTGATGAGGATGGCACAGGGTGCAACAAAAATCCTTCAAAAATGCATAAAAATTTGGTAAAAGTGAAACCAAAATTAACCTGTTTCAGGATTTTGTTGCCAAATATTTTTCTTCTGAGAAAATGTTCCATAACTTTGACGTGCACTGTATGGGATTTATAATAATAATAATAAAAATAGTTTATACACCCTTTTTGACAAATCCAATTTGTATAGGATACATCAATGAGCAATTACAATAAAGAATACAATCAAAATCAAACAATAATCGAACTGAAAAACTCATTTCTACAGTAAAAGCATCTCTCAACTAAAAGTGATTTCACTTGTTTTTCAAAACTCTTGCGATCCGAAACCTTCAGTCTAGTTGGCAGATGATTGAAAAGTTTAGCTCCGCTGTATGATGGAGACTGTTGAAATTTAGTTGTTCGATGCCTTGGAAAACAAAGAGTTTTTTTGTCTAGTTTGATAATAATAATAATAATAATAATGTTTATTTGTTACCCAAGACATCATACATAACAGAAAGTATTTTATATTAAACAAATAAACATTTAGTTTCCCACAAAAGTCTGAAACTTGTACGTGGGCAGTACACATAAAAAAAAAACAATACAAATTTAAAAAAAAAAAAAAAAAAATGATAATGCTTAATCAAATCAATCTTTCATAAGTTTTAAACAAAATTATTTCTACTTGTGAACGTATACCAGAACGATGTTGGCTTGCTTCGAATCCATTTTTTTATTTTCATATTGAACGTTGGTTTGGCCTTAGTTTCTTTGATGTTCATTGGAAGTATATTGTAAAGTAAAGGTGCCAGGTAAGTATGCGATTTTAAACCAATAGTCTTCTTAGGTTTAGGTAAAGGGATGTTGGGAGATCTCATATCTTTTATATTTTTTGTAGGTGCATGTAGTTGATGTTGGTACATTAGAAGGGCACGGGCGTATAGTTGACGCACAGTAAACATGTTTGACAACTTGTACATATTTTCTGTTGGGTAAGTAATCGGCTTATGGTACATAATTTTTAACACCCATTTTTGAGCTACTTCAATCCCTTTATAATACGAGTCTGCTATCCCTCCCCATGATAGTATAGCATAATTCAAATGCGGCTCAACCAGTGCCTGATACACTCTTGTCATTTCGACTTGCTCACATATGTGTCTTAAAGTTTTGAATTGACCTAGTACCGATCTTATTTTCTTGATTACAAGATAGGCTTGTTCATTCCATCGAAGGTGGCAGTCCATCATTATCCCTAAGTATTTGATAGATTCTGTATTCTGTAATTGAAAAGAATATCTGCTTGTTTTTATGCATAACGTATCAAATGGGGGTTTTCCAGTTGTAAGACTCGTGAATGACATAAATTTCGTTTTATCCATGTTAACTGTCAATTTTTTTCTTTCAAAAAATTCGACTATTCAAGCAAATTTTTCCTCAGTTTTTACTTTTAATTGGTTCCACGTCGGCGCGGTGAAGCAGACCACTGTGTCATCAGCAAAACTTACAATTTCAGGATTTAAGGCAAACAATTCATTTATATAATAATAATGATAATTTATATGATAATCATGATATTCGGAACATTTTACCATTGAATCAAAATTTTTTTATATATACAACAAAGACTTCAAGATGTATATGCAGGGTACAGTAAGAATTCTATAATTGATGAATATGGATCTACAGGACTCCCTTAGTTCAAGATTAAATATGAGACGTATTATTCTTTTCTGTGCCACAAAAACTGAATTGATGTCAGTTTCCAGAAAATACTGCCGTTGTATCTATATTGTTTACTTCTATGAATCTCTTTTTGAGTTTATTTATAGGTTGTTGTATTTTTTAGGTTGTTCAGTTTCTGTATAAACAGTCCCTGGCCAATTTATCAGACGCACTTTATCCCAGAATAAAAGCAGAATATTTGAATTTGAAATCCACAGAATGCTATTTTTATTCAGGAATTTCATAATGTCGTTCCATTTTTCATTTATTTTTGATGTGTTGCATTACAATGTTGACATATTGGTACCAGAATATGAATGAGTACAGATCTCTCCCAGTCGATTTCTCGCGTGCTGCAGGATCGGACGTGATTACGAGATATTCCATGCTTTGTTTGTTTATTTCGTAGTCTTTAGTCACACGACGGTTTATGCTTCAGAAATATGTAATATATCCTTTACTACCAGTGGCGTAGGAACGAATTTCCTTGCTGATTTATTTTAATCTGAAGTAGTTTTTTCTCATAAAAATAAAAGTTTGTTATGACTCAGAAAGAATTACTTTATGATATAAACTGAGGAGAATAAAATCATTAACATCCCAGTAGAAATCAAGGAATTCGTACCACAAAAAAAGAAGATCAAGAGGGTATCTAAAACACTCAGTAAATAAAAACAAATTAAATCAAGTGACCAACCCAATGAAGTTAAAATCAAAGGAACAAAGGAAATAAAATATTATTCCACAACTATGTTACATACCTAAACAGATTCGATATTTCTAATGGAAATCAATAAAGAATTCTGAAAGGTCAATAAAACATATCTCTTCTTTATGTAACCAAACATCCTCGAACATGAAGTTAACCAAAATGTACAAAGAAACTCAACTTTTTGCATAACATCTGGACAAACTGATTACCCTAAACTAAGATAACACCAATCCTGAAATAAAGGAAAACTACATTAAGTACCCCAACGAACGATACCAATCAAGCATTTCAAATTATATGGAGTCCAAAAAGACATTTTTCAGCTCAATATGAAAAAACGCCTCTGGAATCGTCGAGATAACACCATAAATGCTGAAGTTGCTGCCAGAAAAAGTAATAACCAAACTGAAGTACACTATCAATTCCATCATAAAGCAGAACTACTGACCAGAAGAGTTCATAGTAGTAGACGTTATCATTGTACCGAAGGTCGGCAAAGACCCAAATATGACCTCCAACAAACCAATGAATTTACTGCCTGTCCCAAACACACACCAACGAATTGTATCCATAGAATGAGCTATGAGGTGAATTAAGCCCTTGAACAAAGCAAATGTCTAGATATAAGTCAACTTTTGGCACCTTAGCCTACTATACAAAATAAAAGTTTCTTCCAGAAACCTACCTCAATCGTTTCGATCCTATCTTAGTAAAAAACGTTTAGTTTTACAGAAAACAATTCAGAGTCAAAGTGAACGACAGAATCAAGGTTATTTTTCTCTTTAACATCTGGTGTTACACAGTGGATCACCTTAAGCCCTCTAATTAACACTCATCGAAATTCTAATGCTGACAACTTACCATTCCTGAGTAAATGTAAACCCAACAAAGGGTAAATGAAGTCCAGTGAAGGCATTATTAGCAGTGGGGGGCAATGCTTCAGACAGTCGGATATCAGTGTCATCAACATCAAAATTGGATGTATCAGTTGGACTTGAAACATCAGGTATATACGGGGCATTACTGTCCCTCAAACCATTCCAATCAACGCCAAAAAACCAGGGATGAGTCTGTTAAATGAAAAAAACATATTATATTGTGAAGTCAGTGGAAGTTATCAGAATTTTGTTTTGACCCAACCAACAAACCACAAACATAAATTATTTGTGAATTCCGACAGAGAACGAAACAAAAATTAGTTACCACCTGTGGAAATTGATATATTCTTTTCCACAAGACAGGTATTTTATTTAAGAATCCACAGGAAGTTTTGTCAGATAATCTAGAAAAGTAACTGATGTATGAGCTTCAGCCCCTCATCGAAGTTTATATTATCTTTTATTCAATTTGTCTTACTTAGTCTTATCTTATCTTAAGAAATTATGAAACAACCAAGATTGCAAGCGCATTCTGTACACTTTGGAATTTTATGAACAGTTCTCATCACTGGTACATAACTAATTTCAAAATCTTTGAATATATGTCAGTAGGTGGTTTCTGTGAAAGCCTAGACTTTGAATCTAAAGTTCACCCTATGGAAAATGTATATGAAGGAAGATGCAAAGATTATAGTGCATAGCAAACTGTCGAAACTTTCACTCAGTTCACTAATTTATCAGTGTAATAATGAATGAAGTTCCATTACATTTTACAATAGAACATCAGCCCTTCAAAGGGTATAGACCCTTAAATGGATTTTCTCCATAACTTACACAGCAAAAATCATGAAATTTGATACGCCTCTTACTTAAGAAGTCAAGCTATGACTTAAGTCATAGCTAGTCATGTTTAAACATTCAAGGAGCTCTGGTGATCCAATCACCTAATCACCATAGAAAGATTTAACTATGAAAACTTTAATCAGATGCCTCCCACACTAGGAGTTTCAGGGGTGCATTTCATTAAGTTAAGTTTTTCGTGCCTCAATATTTTCAATTTTGTAGCAACATTTCGTAAACACAATATTTTTTACTTAAAAAACCTATTGAATTGATTGTTGGATATTACAGAATGACTATGTGTTGTTGTGAAATTTACCCTTGAAGCCCTCAGTTTGATACTTACGAGATTGAAATGTTCAAAGTATGTCCACTATATTACCATAAGTAAGGAGCGTCATACCAAATGTCATCATTATTGAGTAGTTCCGTAGAGTTATTGAATACTAATTGTTGAATTGTTGTTAAACTCATTGTATAACAACTTTGCAACAGTAGAAATCAAATGGTAGGTCTTTCACACAACTCAGTTGATCTGTTGAAAAGGGCGAAGATTTTGGAAATCACTTGGACCCGTCAATTTTGTTATCGAACTGAACATTTTCCTACGTGAAATCTATCTTCATATCATATCATCTCTCTGCGCGGCAACCTCTGCCCCTTTAATCTGAACGGGGAAGATGGATCAAGCTATGTTGTTGAAAATACTTTTTTTTTTAATATGAAAATTGTTAATTTCGAAGAAACTATGTGGAAGGAAAAAAAATTCGTTCAGAAAAGCTCATGTATGCAACTGCGTCAACTACAGCAGCAGGGCGCAGTGCAGACGGGTTGCTCAGCGATCGAATTTCTCGATGCCGCCTCAGCGGACGCGGGACTTTGGCACCGTTTTATTTACATACGAATATAGAAGAAGAGGGGGGGGGGGTTTATGAATCAGTTTTCGTTATTATCTCCAATTGAAAACTTTACAGAACTACAAGTACATATATAACACTCTAGATAGAAACTTTCTTGATGAGTTGAAAAGGAGTAATATTTTGGAGGAAGATGAAAAAAGCTGTAAGTGGTTAGAATTCATCTCGTATTTTTTCTTTCCAAAACTTGACTTTGCCACGTCAAAGATCCGATATCAGATTCAGATCTTTCAATGCAAACAAAAGCTGTCACAAGAATGTTTACATGACCTGCATTCAGGGGATAAACGTCTTAACGTATTCCATATTCATTCTGGATAACCCTTTTTGTTCAACAAGAACTTCCTATGAAATGTTATGCAGTTCTTCAAGACATTTGAAAATACCCTAAGAATTTTGTGGGATAGTTCTTTAGGTCACAATATAAATGGTGGAATTCACAACATAAGTTGACATATCGTGAATCCAAATCTACTGTTTCAGAGGTAAATAACCATCCTCCTCTTCAAATAAGATTCTGAAAAGAAATAACTATTCGTCAGTGTTGTTATCCAGTGATGAACCGACCAAACTCAAGTTTGTCCCAACAATGACTGTCGGCTGAAATCCGTCGCGCCTTAATCAATGGACGCAGTACGCATTAATGCTCGCTGTACCGTTGCGGCCCGGCCCGCCTCCAGCCGACACTTACCTCGAATATCCTGAATAATTTGATCGAATATATTTTCAAATTGAGCCCAGCCAACTTTCATACAATGGTATAATTTTGCTCATTATTTCGCCTCACAATCTGAAACATCACTCCCTGTTCGGTTGTAATAGAAATTTTGTGTTAAAAAATAAGTTGAAGCTTGAGCAATGACTAAGTGTCGTAAACTTGCCGCAAGCAATGTCAATATTCTTAACTTGACTTGGAATTGTAACGACTGGAATCAAATCGGGTATTCTTGTTGGACAAAGATCCTTTTCCGAGTTTCGCTGTTTAAAAGTGTATACTGTTCTCGCTATTATTTTGATTTTTTACGCGCTTTTCAAAACACCCTTCTTGCGTTCGCAATAGTATTTTTTTTGCATACAGGTTGTGTTCAATAAATATCGCACTGTTGACCGCTGCTTGAAATATTCATGAAACATTTGATTAGTACATTCTGCTATTTCTTCATCTTCATTACTTTCATCTGCATCATAAAATATAGTCTAGTTTTCACTCAAAATCAACTGAGCTATCAGAAGTACTACTACTCCTCTCTATCTAATTAAACGTAATTATTCATCCAGTTCAATGTTATGCATTATATACTTACCATAAAATCCTGGATACCATTTTGTCCCAATCTCAATTCTTGACTACATATTAGTTTTTTGATGAGATCTTTTGCTTCATCACTAACCTCAATATCACTAGGAAAATCAAAGCAATTTTTATGGTTCATAATTTTACCATAAGTTTCTACCAAACTCTCTGCGTAAAATGGTGTTTCTCCAAACAACATCTCATACATGCACACACCTGAAAAATAAATATAGTTGAAATGTAAACATGTTCAACACGAAAAAAAAAATAAATCTTACCCAATGACCACCAATCACATTCAGGACCATACCTTCCTTGTCCATCCTCCATTGCCTAAAATCATTGAATAACATTTATCTATTTATTCGAGAAAAAGCAATAAAACAGCATGAAATGTGCAGCTAGTCTATTTGACAAGCAATTTCAAATAAATATCTACAAATGTTTCAAACTTCGTAACAATTTTTTTAAATCTTCAGTAGAAGTTCTTATTGTAACAAATAGTAGATGAATATACTGGAGCTTACTTTCCATTCACTAGTTCTTATTTTATTGGGAGTTAATGTGAGGAATAACGCAATTTTCGGTTATGGGCTGCAGTTCTTTCGATCAGAGCGAGTTCTGTTTTGAGTAATGCTAAGTGTCCATCTGAGTTTGAATCTCGAGATAACTCTCAGAATATTGTCCCTTTGAGACTCGCGAGTGAGACTCGACCGTGACTTTAATCTCGCTCCGAAAATTCCGTGTCGACATGAGAGTCAACAGTCAACACGCGGTCTGCTTTATGAAATAAGTGCTTGTATACGTGCTGTGAAATGGATTCACGTCAGGCCCTAGGATTTCAAGTTGCGTATGACATTTTACGAATACGTGAGGTCAGGAATTATTACACGCGAGGTCAAATTCGTTGCCAATGCATTGACCTGTTTACGTATTGACCCCTCCAAACGCAGCTTTACCCCCTGGTGGAAATATTCGGCGATCTTGTTTTAAAAAAGACTTCATGACATTCTGCATAAACCTCAATGACCATAATTTTCGATCGAGTACTAGATTTCAATCCGATCCGATCTACACTTCTGGAAATATTGGAAAAATAACATTTTAAACACCCCTATCAACGGAATCATTGGGTTAATTTTACCCATTTTTCAATTTGGCCTTCGAGATCTGAGCGAAAACATACACTACAAATATCGAGTGTCTAGGTCGATTCTTTCCGAAGTTATTGGGTTCACGGCTGGCCTAACCGCTGATAGTGAGAAAATAACTTCCAGAAGACTACTTAGAAAGTTGATAATGGTAACCTAACCTAACCTAACCTAACCTAACCTAACCTAACCTAACCTAACCTAACCTAACCTAACCTAACCTAACCGCTGATAGTGAGAAAATAACTTCCAGAAGACTACTTAGAAAGTTGATAATGGTAGAGTAGGTTCAGAGATCAATAACGAAGGCTAATGTACGAATGGGTAAAATCTACCCAATGATTTCGCAAATATACAATCCCGTTCAGAATGGATTTTCCCCAAAAAAAATTTTTTGAGAATATTTTTTTTATTGGTCTATTGAAACGATCATCACAAAATTTTGAACGAATTCGCTCATCAGTATTGAAATAATATTTGAAATATTTTTCTGCCTATATTTTTATGATAATATGTCGGATCAAATTCTGAACCATTGTTGTTAAATATCTGTCTATGCCAGATTCAAATCGATAGTCTTCGAGCAAAAAAAATTTAGAAAATTTTCGAATAATTTTTTTTTCATCATTCAACAACTTAATTCAGACGAAATTTTCCACTTAGTAGGCCGTTGTTTTTTACAAACTAATAACGAAGTTTCGATCTGATTACAGCAGTACTTCTTGAGATATTGAGGAAATAACATCATAATTTCAAACAACATACGAAACTAGACATATTTTCACCTTATATCTCCGAAAATGAATATCGGATCGAATTGAGATTTAAAACGATGTTCTTTGATATCGACTTCAAGATCTGTGCGAAATTTGATTGAATGATGATCTCTATTAGAAAAAATTCACGATTCCTGTACAACTTGTGGTTATTGTTATTATTCCATAAAAATTTGTGTTCCACGTTCAGATTTATTAAATGACAAATTTCCTGATCTGTCCAGTTTCGGAAACTCATTTTGATCAAATGTTCCCTTGACCTATATACAAACCAATGATACTTATTTTGAACTCGCTACCGCAATCGTTCAATATCTTTGGCCGACTTATTTAATTCACCAAATTGGTGTGGTGGAAGAGTGATGGATCCACCAACTCGTTTTTTATGGTTGGTTGAATGACGTAAATGTCAAATTATCATCCACCATTTATGTTCTATGTCCTCCATACTCCACCACAACCACACCAATTTGGTGAATTACAAAACGCGCCATCTCATCTGTACTGACATCGACAGAAGACGTGAAGTGTAGAAATAAACGTTTTCACTTGTGTGACTTATGTTTGTGCTCTCGGGAGCATATCCATTTGTGACTCTAGTCGCGAGACTGCTCTCCAGACTCATTTGTCACAAATGGACACTTACTATAAGTTCTGCAGTTTGTGTATGAATTTCCAGCTTTCAAAAATGTCCAATATTCATATCTGGGATCCTTTCATTGAGTTTCTTGAGAAGAAATTCATAAATTGCTTTTATTGATCTGTTTTGTAGTATGTAATCTGTTCAAGTTGTATGGTCAAGTTCTCGACCACATTTGCATCTTGTATGTAAGAACGGAATAAACATGCTATGTATTACAGTAAACGTGACTAAGTGTAGAACGACAGGTATCAGTTTCGACAAAATCAAACAAAGATAATAAATCAGGAGTAAATAAGTTGACTTGCAAGGATTGCCTATTGGTTTATATTAGTCAGACCGGCAGATCGCTTAAAACGAGAATTCACGAACGTCACAGTAGTTGCGCTTCAAATTCCTCACATTCAACCTACGCTAACCATCTTATGGAATTCGGACATAATTTCAATAAGAAATATGAAATTATTCATATCGGGAGTAAGGGATCCAGATTAACACTAGAATCACTTGAAATAAACCAATATAATTCTCAGAATTTTCTCCTTAATGACCAAACTGATACCAAGAGATCACCTCTATTGAATATGTTCTTGTAATATGAAAATACCATCGGCACCTGCAAAATAATCTTTTAGTGCCATTGTGGGTTTCCCTTATCTCCACGTAGTTGAAACCGTTACCCTAAGTCAAGTTCGATAGATTCATGAAAATTCGGTGGTAAGTGTTTTCCCCCTCCAACCCCAAATTTTAAGGCCCTTTGGGTACACCGATCCTGCTGACAAGTTGGAGGATCAATCTCGAGTGAGACACGATTTTTCCTCAAAGTGTCACGGATTTCTGTTCAGTACTTTCAGAGAAAACGAGAAAAGTCCCGGACAACGGACGGCGTACGGCCGGATTTTTTTTATTAGTTCATTTAAATCTCCATACTTCAAAATTTAGACAGTGGAATTTTCAGGGGGGGTATGTTTTTTTTTTTGGTCGATCACTAAGGTTACTCTTTGATTTTATCAAATAATAAACCAAAATACAACTCACACGTAAAATCTCTGGTGAAATATAATCAGGAGTACCAACAGCAACATTTGACTGAACAGTTCCATCATCATTCAATTTTAGGCAACTACCAAAGTCGGCTAACCTTATGTGACCATTAGCATCCAGTAGAACATTGTCTGGTTTTATATCCCTGAAAACACAACCAGTTTCAAAAATAATTCGATGGAAACATTTCGATTATACGAACCTATGTACGTATTTCAAATTGTGAATAGAATCTACAGCCAAAACCATTTCTGCAATGTAAAACCTTGCCATGTCCTCTGGAAGACGATCTTCAAATTTACTCAACAGTGTCAACAGATCACCGCCACAATAATAATCCATTACTAAATACAAATTTGTTTCATCCTGAAATATTTAATAGAGATAGGTATCAAAATCATTATACTAACGGACAATTACTCAAACATTGAAAAAAATAATGGATAGTTCGGAACAGTTTTATTCATTCAATAGTTCTGCAACATTCAAAGTACATCAGAGTATCGTTTTACGTTTTGTGAAGATAGCTTTGGAATCTGTTGTATTTATGTGAAGATCTTTTGGGCTTATGGGCTTGAGGAGATTCACAACATGCATAAAATTACTTTCCAGACATTTTCATCCAACAGGTTCCACCGCCTCATACACTTTAAGCCCTAACCACTACTACTAGAGCTGACAGACGATTCTAGGGCAATATAATAACCACTGTTGGTCAAAGATTCAGCCTACATAGTATAGATTTTTCAGTAGAGGTTGTATATCTGTAGAGCAAATGTAGCGCTGCCTCCAAATACGCTAGAATGTCGTCTGTCTTCTTGTCTTCGTCATACAACGGTGTAGAGCAGAATTGACGCTACGCTATATGCTCAACCTAAATTTCAACTGTATGAAATAAGGGCGAGTCTGCGAGATATTTTTCTTGTTGCTAAGATATTTGCATCAACTTACGCAGTGTCCTCTCCTGAACAAAAAATCTGTAGGTCACTTCTCCCGCCATAAATAACTATCATTCTTTCCTTTTAAATAATCCTGCACCCAATAATTACCGGCACTTTCTTCGAGGAATATCCAATATTCAATGAAAAATAATTGAAAATATCAAACAACCACATACCTAACCTCTATTTCTACTTATTTTCACTGACTCCGAATATTTTGTGTTCACTTTTTTTTGAGGTGAAAAATAATGAACTGTCAGTGCTATTGATGATTAACCACATCTCCCTGAAACGGCTAAATTGAATGGCATTTCCAAACATCTGTTTAATGAAATGCATCTACCCTTATTAGGAAAAAAATAATATGAAAACAGCGGAAACTATATATTAAATAAACGAAATTTATAATAAAGAGCGAGCAAATTGAAAACAATACATTAGATTGTTTTTGGCAGTTCATCTGGAAGGAGTTTCATCTAGGAAAATTTCACGAATGAAAATTGTTTTTCTAACTTCACACATTTTTTTGTATATATCTATGCTGTGTAGTACCACGTAAGAAATTTACACTCAAGTACAAATCAGTTCTTTTGAAAAGTTATCACATCTCAAATTGCAACACTCACCTGGAAAGCATAATGAAGATGTGTTATCCACCTTCTATCACCATAGACTAGAACATCTCTCTCTTCTTTGAAACAAGCTGTTTCAGCCCTCTTCAACATCTCCCATTTATTGAGTATTTTCATTGCAAAAACCTTCTCAGATCCTTTGAATTTTACTACACATACTTCCCCAAACGCACCTCTACCTATCACTTTTATTATTTCGAAGTCGTCTCTTGAGAGTCGTAAACCTTTTACTGAAGTCGCAATTGGTTTCACTGAAAATATATTGAATGGATCACATTTCATACATGGATTAGAAGTTGGGAGTTGAATAAATTCAATATGATATTCCATGATTAGTAAATAAATAAAATTTAAGAGAGGCTCTGATATGAAATCAGAAGCTTTCATGCATTCCCTCACGAAATTTCGCATGAACGTTCACTCAGTTATTTTTCAACGAAATATTCAATCCCATCAGATCATTATTTTTGAAAATATTAGGAAAAAATCGAATTGATAGTTCTGTCTCAGAAATTTGGAGTGAAAACCCATAAAAAAACCTGAAAAAAAATATTCTCAAACATTCTTTCACGTTACAGATCAATATCGATTCCCGTTTTTTCGATCGTACGAAAACATTCTATCTAACTTGAACCCAGTGGCCAAATTCTTTCCTGAAGTTTTACACCTTTGGAAAATATCAATATTTTCGGTATTTTTTGAGAATTTTTTAAAAATATCCTGCGCAGGACAACCTCTCCGGTAGACGGTAACATATGTGGCCGGCATGAGATTCCTCAACTTCGCAACTGGCAAACACCTGCGATAAATCCCAGTATTTGTCGTATGCGAGTCAGGCGACTGCAGGCTGACTGATAATGTGTGGCGAAAGCTCCTCCGAGCAGGGACGGACAGAAATATGACGTCAGATCGCTGGTCAGACCGTTTCCTCTTAATCTGGGTCCAGATGAGTGTAATCCGGACAGCGAATGCAATAAAATTTGATAAACGATTCGGCGAATAGTATGAACGGTACTCGAGCTTAGCCTCGAATAATACATTCAAATGCATCGTTCGAGTTGAAGACCGAGTCCTGACAGAGCAGAAAGAGCACTGCCTCGAACCATAAAACTCCCTGTGATCTATGGCATTCGCTGTTCGCATTACACTCATCTGGGCCCGGCTTAGCTGACCTCACACACAATCAGTCTGCATGGATTGACGTCGGCAGCCTTACGACTAACTAATAGGTAGCTAACCTCGGAAGACTGTGCGGTCAAAAACTGCAGAATGTCGCGTAGTGAAAGGGGCCCATTACAGAATAATTTCTGATGAAGATAATGCACAAGAAATCGCTATCAAAAAGGTATATGGAGTTACGAGATTGGTCTGACAAACAGAATATACACGACTTCCGGAAACGTCGTACAGTGTTACCATTGTGAATGGAATCTCGATAAAATTTCATTGAGTGCTTTTTTGGGAAATGTCGAAATAAAATTAGGAATCGATATTTATATATTTGATACTTTATAAACACCGTATATATAGTTATTAAATATAAAGTTACTACAGATCAGTCTTCAAAAAAAATACTAAAAAGTGCAAAAAAAAAAGAAACAGTAGAGAGTCTATAGCACAGCCCTCAGATTTCTGAGGTTGATACAGTTCTGTCTGACCCTCACTGAGAAGCTCATTAGTACCTATCATCATACCTTCCCTAATCTGACAATTTCAATTCGCTAGGTCGGACAGAATTTTTTTTCTACTTCAGGGTGTTCAACCTAATCTTTTAAAATACAGATTGGATCGAATTTAAATCCAGTATTTGATTAAAAATGACAACTTGGGGGTTCACGCAGAATTTAATGAGGACAATATGATTAGAGGATACCAAATCTGTCCATCAAGAAGTAAAGGTGCGTTTGGCGCTGTTAATAATATATAGATGACCGCTTTGATAACGAATTTGAGCAAGCGCGCAAAAGCTGCTGACTTCACATAGGTGCTTTTCTAGAATTTTTTTCTCAATCAATGGGTATCGGATTCTATACGTATGAAAAAATTTGTTCATTCTATTAGAAATTGTGGTAATTGGGGTTAATGTCCTTTAGAGTTCCCGATAGAAGATAAAGATCGAGGGAGACTTTCAATATCCCTTTTCGTCGTTTGAATGTAACTCAAAATTCGCCAATTTGTAGATTTCTGACAACCTTCAATTCAGACCTCGGTGATACTGATCCCAGTCAGCCCTGTCTTCAAGCATCTATATGTTGGTCAGTCCGATGTAGACCTTGTTGCATTCCTTGCAAGGTATCTTATGTCTTATGTCTTTGGCCCGGAACGCACATGCGATTTTCTGTCGCGCGATCGTTTAGTCGCAAAAATG
This sequence comes from Myrrha octodecimguttata, assembly GCA_958510865.1. Classification (NCBI taxonomy): domain Eukaryota; kingdom Metazoa; phylum Arthropoda; class Insecta; order Coleoptera; family Coccinellidae; genus Myrrha; species Myrrha octodecimguttata. Next base: position 17,420,732 of record OY294056.1, read on the forward strand.
AAACATATACGTTCAAATACGAATGCGCGCATATACGACCAAATAATCGCAAATAATTACTTCCTTGGCGATCGCGAATAGAAATTGCACATGCGCGCCTAGCCTTTGACTTTAATAAAGAATAAAACCTTCTAACGGTATTGGCTGGTTTGTAAGATAAAAAAGAAAAAAAGATATTTCAAGATTCTTTACATCTATGGGCTATCGAAGGGGTTGGGGCCACTTTTGAATAGTGAGGTGGTAAAAAAAAGGCTTACAAAACAGCTAATATATTTCGTGTTACTTTCAAGAAGGGATTTTATAGCATATGCGTATTGCATTCCATCGATATAGTCATTCTTCGTTAGACACCAACTGGGTGAACTTCTCCATATTAATTGTTATCTCTCCATACGTATGTGCACGCAATTCCTGCAGAATATCTAAATAAAATTTGGTTTGTGTTTGAATTACACTGTACCCCAGATATTACAAGAGGCGCAGTCGGAAATTGAATTCCAGAGACAAAATGGATAAATGTGCATTCGATATATTAGGAAATATTAATTCCATGGGAGAATTCGACATGAAAGATTTGCAAGTATACAAGATCGCCTGAAACAATATATGCTGGCTAATGGTATCATAGAACCCAGGAAAACTCCAGTTTTGCTGACTGTGGTAGGCTCAAGAACGAATCGACTACCTATTACAAGACCTTTGCGATCCATCTCAACCCAGCTCGAAAACATACGAGCAGTTCAAACAATATTTAAAGACTGAAGTAGGTAAATGTCTAGAAATGGTAACGCAAATGCATACAGAACAGGAAAGCAAAACTTCAAATGAAAAAACTCTGCAATCGATTAAAAAGACGGCATGATATTTGATCTTCATAAACGATCCCAATCATTAAAATATCAATGGTAATAAAAAAATAGATATTTAGGCATCAGATTATCCAATACCCAATGATTTTAATCCACTAGAATGGTGGAAAAACAAAGAAGACAAAAACCCCAAATTATTGGAGCTGGCAAAAAAGTATCCATGCATACCATCAACATCAACTTCTTCAGAACGAGGGTTTTCTAGAACTGGTAATATAATTACCGCTAAACGTTCATGTCTTAAAAGTTCATCAGTTCAAATGATTTGTTTTCTTTCACAAAATCTGTTGAGTATGCCATAATTGATTTAAATTTCAGATTATTTTGTTTCATATTGAATTGTGTCCAGATGAATTTCCGGTATTATTCATTCATCACGTGTTGATACAAATTCATATTTCCAATCTAATATTCAACTTAAATAATTTTTCATTGATAATATCCAAATTCAATTCTTATTCCTTTGGATCTATAGCAGATAAGGATTGCCTATCAAATTTGACTTAATAAGGAACAAGACTAGGAAGGATCCTGTTTTGGAACAAGTTGTGATATTTCTGGGAAATACTTGGCCCTCAGACATCTCAAATGTATTAAAACCTTATTTGCGAAAACAGGAACTGTATTGTAATAAGTGTATTGATGTGGGGTTGTCAGATAACAATTCCAGAAACTTTGCAATAACACTTGTTGCGATAGCGCCATTCACCCCCTATGGCTGTCTCAAAAATGAAAGAAAGGTCCAGACAATATTTTTGTTGGCCACATTTGGATGACCATATCACAAAATGGGTAAATTGTTGCCATGTGTGTATGACTGACAGAGCAGACCCTCCAAGGGCGAAGCTCATTAAATGGAATCCAGCTCAGGGCACTTGGGACAGAATTCACATTGATTTCATGGAACCATTTCCGTAGGTTTTTATAATGTCAAAAACCACTAGTAAGGAAACCTTAGAAAAGTTAAGTTTGCTCGCTATGGTCTACCTGATCTGATCATATCAGATAATGGAACACAATTCACTTCAACGGAATTTCAAAATTTCTGTAAGTTAAAAGGCATTATGCATATATTATGTCACCACCTTGGCATCCCAGTTCTAATGGTGCTGCGGAGAATGCTGTTGAGTCCGTTAAAAGAGGAATGCGAAAGGCGCTCAAGGATCCCTTCAATAGAGAGGTTTCCTTAGAAACACTCTTAAGTAGACATCTGCTCAATCACAGCATTTGATCGTGCCATTTGTACAAAACAGCCATCCTGTTGAAACCAGACATCATCGAAATTAATTGGTAGCTGTCGAACTGTCGGAATAATTTGATTCTCTAAATGCTCCAGATATTTGGCAGCATTTAGGTTACCATCGATAAAAAATGAGCTGATGATGTAATTCCTCAGTATTCCTGTCCAAACATTAAATTTTTGAGGATACTGGGTAGGGTAGAAATACTTAGATGCTTATTCTCCCTAGACCAATATCTCACTACTGATGGGTTATGTTTTCCATTCAAGGAAAACGAGGACTCATCGGTGAATAAGATATTGCTTAGAAATAAGCTATATTCAATCTCTTTTTCCATCTTCGTTTCACAAAATTCCATTCTTTTGATGTGGTCTCCCATTCCTTTTCAATAAAATATCTTCTGAACCTACCGCTAAAGTTTCAAGTTCGCCAAATATTGCCGCAGAAAATACTGACTACAGATTAAATCACTGCAAAGGTCTTCAACATCTCAAGGAAATTCAATAACACTACACGTGAAATTTCCACAAAGAAAGTAAATTGCGTCCGATTTGAATATGGAAACTAGTGTTTCTGTATCACCCGATGTTCATTCAATTAAGGTAGTATCTCCTGTGTCAGTTTCTTGTCAACCTAAAAGAAATGTGAGAGCTCGACAAAGACTGAATTTCAGTTGATTAATTGATTTAAACTGTTAAGATAATTGTTGTTATTAGATTATTTTAGTTGAATATTTTCTTTTGTATTTTGAATGTGTTGAATTCGAAATGTATGTTTCGCTTTTGCTGTTGCTGTATAGAATTCAAATTTGATCAGTTGGTTTCTAACTTGAGCCCAAGGTATTGTAATATATATCGTGTTTCTTTAAAATTTTTAATAAGTAGGGATTTTATTGCATTTGCCTATTGCAATCCATCCATATATTCATTCTTCGTTAGACACCAACTGAGTAAACATCTCCATTAATTGTTCGCTCCATACATATCGATACGTTTTTGCCAAAGTATCGTAAGCCTCAACGCACCATGTAGCGGCTTCTGATAATTTGGCAAAAATGTATCTATATGTACAAGCAATTTATTAAGAATATCTTTCTTATTTTTGGGAATCAATTGGGAAATTAAAAAGTAAAATATGGTTTGTGTTTGAATTACACTTTACCCCAGATATTACAGATACATCGAAGGAATGCAACAAGGTCCACATCAGACAGACCAATAGATACCTGAAAACAAGACTGACTGAACATAAAAGAGAGTGTGTTAATGCTCACAATCCTGCCAGAACAAAAGAAAACAATACAGCATTGGCTGAACAAGCATTCAGTGAACTACACTCTTTCAATTTCGATAAGGTAGTCATTTTGGAGACAAAGACAAACTTAAGGAGATTATTTTGTGAAATGCTAAAAATAAAAAATGAAACTAACTCACTCAAAAATAGGAGTGATATTGATTACCTTAATTCAGCTTATTTTGACCAAATTCCAGAGAAGAAAAAAAAGTAATATTTAAATAATTTCAACACTTCGGAACCTCGACAGGTATCTCTTTCAGTTCCCTTTCGCGATGTCTGATAAATAATAATCGACCTTGCATTCAAAATGTAGCATCCAACAGTCTTAGTTGTTGACATTTGACATATTTCACTGCATTGTTGTTGTTAAATCCGGATCGGTATTGTTTCATCCAAATGTTATTTAATAAATAAGGTGACAAGAGAAACCAACTGACAGTGTGAGTAACAATAATTGTTTGTTTATTCCATACAAATTAATGTTTCAAAATAGTTTTAGTTGTTTCAAGTTAATTTAATTGTTCAAAATCATTTCAATAGTTTTTATTAATGATTTTATTGGTACCTTTTTCATTATATTTGTGACCTTTCTAGTGTAAGTGTTGTGATAAATTTTATTATTGATCTTGAAGTTTTTAACAGTTCATTTGTGCTTGAGAATGTTATAATTTTGTTTTTGTGATATTCTTCATCTCTCTACTTTTCATATCATTCATTGTAGAGACCTGAAGAAGATATTGAATATATAGAAAAGTCTGCATTCTGTCAAATAGAATTTTTTCCTGATTCAGACCAGAAAGTTCCTTCTCATTATTTATACAATAGTCTTAACTGGGAGCATTAAAGCATCAGAAATAAAGAAAAAGGTGAGCTATGATCAAATGTCAAAAATGGGAGCTGCTCCATTCAGCAGTTCTCACTACAGATACCTACCAGCAGCTCAAATAGATAGCAGTCGCTCTCTTCTGTTGAAAGCAGCCAATTTACTGGTGGTCTTCAATGGCAAATTTGAATTTTTTTATTTTTAAATCCGCATTTGCTGAAGATAATTGATCCAAATCATAAATCACTTCAACCGAAAAAAGAACAATGTACTTAAAAACCCATTGTTGATTGTTTTGATACACCTGCCAGGTTCAGGAAAAGTATTAGGGAATTTATATCCTAAATTATTTTCTTTTCTCTCTGTTGTAATCTGGAGAATCTTCAACTTTTTGTGAGTACTAACAAACGAAATGAGAATGGAGTACCTATTCTAGTCATGTCTGTGTCTGTGATGCATTTTTAATAGAAAATCATGTCATGTAAAATCCCTTATGTGATGGGTACGGGGTTGTGGTTCAGTCTATGTGATGTGGTCTTGTCTTGTTGAGGTGATTGCTGTGGTGTTCTAGTTTTTATATTGTCTTGGTGTTTGCTGAATCTTAGGGTAGGCATACAATATGTTATTTTAATTTAGTATATATACTTTGTAATATTGGGCATTTAGCCCATTGAATAAATAAATAAATGAATTTTTCATTGACGGTTAATAGTATTGGTGGGTATTATACTTACCAAATTCGATGAAATTTGAAACTGTTTTCTCCTTACGTAAGCTTGAATTGCAGCATTCATCATACAAAACAACAAGAATGTCTAACAAAGTTTCAATACTAAAACTCTGTCCCTTGGCAACCACAGACCCACCAAGGAACAGAGCCTCTAATTGGCGAAGCCTCTGTTCACCAGCCACGTCAGACATGGCTGTTGTATTGTTTTCACTCATTCGACCAATTCATTTGTGGAATCTGCAAGAAAATACATTTCTAATTAATGTCAATTTTTTCATAACAGAAAAGTTTCAGGCCCTTGATTTTTGGGACCTACTGTTTTAATTAAACCATTTTGGTTGTTTGATGAATGATCAAACCATAGACAAATATTGATTTGAAGAAATATATCTTTAAAAATATCTCAACATGATACTTTTGGTTTAGAAATGACCATCAAAGGCATCAAGACTGTTCGAAAGAGCAAATATAAGCATTGAAGTGGCAACAGCATTTCTGCGCTCATTCATTCATGATGGAGTGATTTCACTCTTTTGTAACACATATCTCTATCTACAGTTCAATGAAAGTGTATTCCTGCCAAACCAACAATGACAGTTTTTCAGAATTCAAATGTGGAATTTCACAAAAGCTTTCATTGACAATTTGGTCTTAAATTATTAAACGAAATTGAACACAATATAGTTCTGTTGTATAAACATTACTTCTTAAAGCATTCCTGTGAGGTAATTATAATACTGGATCTATATTGTCTCACCAGATTGAATAGCCATAAACCTGATTTTTTGGATTTCTCAATAGTGATAAATTTCATTTATTCCGAAAATATTAAAAAAGGCTCCGAACTTGATGGATTTTTTCATTATCTGAAAATATGAATGGAAGTTCTATATTTTTTGACAGTTGCATTCTGCATATTCGACATGAGAATTGTAACAGGTCAAATTGTTGCTTTATAGTTGAAAAGGTGAAACTTTTTCCAGCACTTTCAATTTAAAATAAGCTACATCGCTCAATCTTTTCCTGTTCCGAAGTTAAAGGCCAAAATTTATATTTGATCTATTTGAACTTTGGTCATCATCTCCATTGCTGTTTGTGCTAGGAACTGAAAATGAATACATTATACAGATACATTCATTTGTTGCTTTCAATTATTTGAAAAGAAGCAGTATAAGTTGACATCGATGAAATGTAAGAAAATAATCTGAAAATGAGGAATATACATGGATATGTTTAAAGATAACCATAAAAATATATTAAACAAAGTAGTGCAGAAATTAATAGTGATTTCGAATAAGAGTTCTTCAGATAAATAGGTATGTATTTGGATCTCAACTGTTTACATACTAATTCTGACATGAAATTTTTTTCAGAAATTCATTTGAAATAAAATATAAAATTTGTTAATGAATAGACTACATTTTGATCATTAAAACTATACCATAAATATTGCTGATTGAGTAATGAACTCAGGAATTTATTTTAAATGCCATCATTAAAATTAAAAATGCATATAGATACATAACTTTATATCTGGTTGAAAGGAGCAATAAAATGTTACATCGATATAAAATAGGACAGTATTATTCATTTTTCATAATAATTTATGATAAACCAAAATAATTGAAAAATCATATGGAGGAAATATCTCAAACACACTGCTACACCCTATGAATGAAAAACTAATTCATTATGACAAATAGTGAAAAATACTAGAAACCTACTATTTCACATTCAGATGATTTGGTTCCTGCTCTCAATATTCGCCAAAATAGTAAGCGAAAGTATTGAAAAAAATTGGTGTTTACAAATAAATTCAGAAAATGTCAATGCATTTTTCTAAATTGGGTTATTGCCTCATAGTTGCCAGAATGTATTATGTATTAGTTTAGTAAATTTAAAATATTATAGTTTTCCCCATAATTCATCAATATTTTAGGCGAATCCGTGGAAATCACTTTGTAAATATTGAATAAACTACATCAATGTTATGAGATTAACCTAAATATAATACTCACTATATAACACTGAGGAACCGAATATTACACCTTGATACGGAACGAAAAAGATAAACTAAGTTCAGATCCTGAAACAAAAGTTCCTCACCTTATTTAGAAATATGACTGTAAATAAATACCACTTGTCAATTGAAAACACTTTCATCAAAACCTTTCAGCAGCCATTTTTGCAATTACAACTACATTAGAATAGAAAGAATAGATACCAACTCCTACTCTCCCACTGGGATGTAGGATAGGCTGATTCTCACGGCACGGCCTCATAAAGCAGAATTCTTCTACTATATCTACTGCAAAAAGCAAAAATTCTAGTGGAAATCAAATTTTTAAATAGAAAATAGATGTTATTTTGTTTTAATTACTTTATTTGTTAGTAAATTCATAATAATATTGTCTTTAATGTCTTTATATATTTTTGTATTCTGAGCTACACATATTACACTACAGTGCCATCTTACGAGAAGGTCCAGAACAAACTTTCAACTATTACTGTGAAAATCTGTAAGAGTTTGAATAGAAATTATTTTCACATGGTAAAGTGGAAATGGATAAAATCATTGTTCAAGAAGGGGATAGTTACAGTAACTGTCACTGTAGAGATAGGTACTCCCCATACAAATCTTATTTGACGTGGTTTAATCGCGGCATCTATTGGAAGACTGCAACAATCCACGAAATCATGCCCTACAGTAATACAGTGTATATAGCCCTACAGTGGCTCTATACAGTCACTGTATAGAGCAATGATCTAAAAATAATAATAATAATATAGATCAATAGTATAGAGCCCTACAGTGACTATTTGCAACTACTGCTAAGCGATACGCCCTCTAGCGATAGAAATTCGAACACTTCCAAGCTAGTAGTTTTTCGACGTGCCCGTCATTCTAAAGTGTTTTGTTTACTTTTTGAGTTCATTTTGGAGATTTTGTGTTGTTCTCAGAGGTGAAATTTTGGTATACCGAAAGTGTTTGTAGGTTTCATCAATCAATTCCTTTCTTTCCGATTAAAATTTTCGATTGTATTAATTCGAAATCGCATTCTCCCGAAATGACTATTGTAGTGTGCCTTAACTAAATGTTATTCTTGGTCAAAGAAGAAAGGATCATCTACTGCCTCAAGTTTTCATTTTTTCCAAAGCCAAATGACAGTAAAGTTAATTTGGAAACAGTATTTGGCAGGGAACTCAATGATAGAAGAAAGGCCTGGATTTTGAAATTGATGATTGGAAAACAGGGCAAGGAGTATACAGGAGCTGAGAGCACTCTGTGAAATTCTCATTGAACGTTTTACTGATTGGTGTCGCAAGAACTCACTTATCGTTAACTTAGCAAAGACACAAGTCATCAAATTTCGAGTCCGTGATGCAGGTAGCACAGAGTTTTTAGATGTTCGTCATCAGAGTGTAAACTTACAGTCGGCAGAATGTGTCAGATTTCTAGGATTTTATGTCGATGATTCTCTCAAGTGGCAACATCATGTTGATCACCTGTACAAACAAATCAACAAATCTTACTACGCAATTTCACGTCTCAAGATCACACTACCAATCGACAGCTTACTTGGAATCAACTACAGTATGGTGTATAGTCACCTTTCCTACAATATAGTGTTATGGGGCTCCTGAGCAGCTGCTGACCGAGCATTCATTGCTCAAAAAAAAATTATCCGCCTCATATTCAAATTGAGGTCTCGTGAATCATGTAGACCGATTTTCAAAGAGTACAAAATACTATCTTTTCCCAGTCTTTTTGTCCTTAATTGTCTGATGTTTGTCCAAAAAAATATCCATCTCTTAAAAAAATTTTCAGACTTTCACAACTACGGAACCCGACATACCGATGTTTTCTGTATTCCAAGGCACAACACCGCTAAATATACTAAATCGCCCACATACATTGGAATCAAAATCTATAATAGTCTGCCCACTAGGTTTAAAATTTTGGATGATAAAAGATTCAAAACTGAGGATAAATCTCTATTATTAGACAGAAGTGCTACTACAAACTGGACGAAGTTTTAGCTGATACAATAAGTTGATGATTTTCTTCATTTCTTACCTATTTTTTCTCCTGATATTATTTAAAATTGCTGTTTGTTAACATATTGGCCTGTGTTAATTGTAAAATTGTGTGACTTATCTTATACATTGTTAAAATGTCTCAAAAGATGAATAAATTCTATTCTATTCTATTCTATTATCATTGTATCATCTTTATACAATGCTATTATATTCATCGACTCGTATACAGTCTCCGATGTAAACGAAGCTTTTGACCGGAAAAAGTTGCGAAATTTTGACGCTGGCAATCTACCACCTTGCAAAAGCGAGCTATTGCAACAATTTCTGCGAGCAAATTATATATGTACCATTTGGAATAATGCTCATCTGAAAAATCCAACCACATATCAACCAGACAATAACGGCTGGGTACTGAAAAATGACAAACACCAATTCAAATGGTTTTCAGGAGATCAACTACCAAGTTATGTTAGTGATTCACTTAAAACTCAATCAGGTATGTAATTATTATGACAAATTATTGTAAATAGTTTTTTAATTATTCATAATTGATACACTTGTTTATTTTTTTTTCAGAAACTGACGAAGAATGCGATATTGAAGACGATCATGACATCGACTGGGCGAGTAGTGACGAAGAAAATGAAAATATCGACGACAACGAATAAATATTTTTTTACATGTAATAATGCTTTTTTTTGTATATTATAATAATAAAATTTCATTTTTCACTTTACATAACATGGCTATGAACGTAATAAAATAATTTTTATTGGATATCTTTGAAGATCGCAATCGACTAAGCGCTCGTGCTTACACCTACAGTGGACTTTCAATGTGTCTGGCAAGGTGTAAAAACCATTAGAACTGTCCGGCTATTGAGGTAACATTTTTTCATAGGTCCCCAAGTAACATATATAAAATTTAGCTTTTATATTGTGACGAAAATATAATTATAACTTATTAAAATTGGGGGGTGTCTGGCAGGGGGTAGCAACTGTCATATGTGTCCGGCAATGGATGACGAGATTTCTAAAGTTATACTTAATAAAATATGAAAAAATTGAGCTTTATACTTTAACGAATTTAAGGTACTATTTTATACACCTTTACTACCTGTTACCTGCCCAAGTAACCACTACCCAAACTCTATAGTCCCTGGTCGTTTTTACCGGTATAGGGGACACCCACAAAACAATTTTCAGCTTTTATTAAATAACGAAGGTCTGGCCGTCGTGGGCTCTTGCTCTATTGTATAAAGACAACAACGTTGTCTTTATACAATGGTAATATTACCATTATTCGCCACTATTGCTAACCGATACGCCCTCTGGCGATAGGAATTCGAACACTTCCAAGCTAGTAGTTTTTTGACGTGCCCGTGGCCGTTAGTGTAACCATATATATTTGAATTCTGTGGTAACCATTGCCTTCACTAGAGACGGCTGTGCTTTTAGAGTTCATTTTTGAGGTTTTGTGTTGTTCTCCAACTGGAGTAATTACTACAGAGAGGTAAATATATTATTAAAAATCATAATGTATAGCGTTTCGATAAAATATCTCGACTGGAAACTTCCGGTCAGCAAATTATTTTGAAAAATTACAAGAATAAACTACCCCCAAATTGGTGTGGATTTAAATTTTGAATATGGTGGCAAAAAGGTGATCCTCGATAGATCTTTGGTTTGCATTATTAGTCTCATATTCTTACTAGAAGGCTGAAATTAACGGTATAATTTTATTTCAGTCAGAAAGTATTTTTACCCCGTTCTCGCTCTCTATTATTCTATAATATCAAAAGGATGTTATAACGCTCTAAATATTCCCCGATTGGTTTCTTCCGTTGTTATAAATGCTGTCGGGAATACTCAAGTCGTAAATCAAATCAAACTTAGACCTATTGGTAAATCAGATTTAGTATTGGCAATTGACGCGGTAATCTTGCCCAAGATATGTGATAAAATGCCGACTTATCGATTAGATAATACTTCGTGGGGATATTTAAAGGGTCTTCCTCTGGCAGATCCGCATTACTATGTACCGGGTGAACCAGATATTTTGTTGGGCTGCGATGTGTTCGCTAATCTTTTGTTGAATGAGACAATTTCTGGAGTCAACGAGGGGGGGGGGGGGGGGGAGGGGGTGTGGTCCTAACGCTCTTCGTACTATCTTCGGTTACGTCTTGTTAGGAAAAATCAACAACGAACCGATCTCCTCGCAGGTTAATTCTTTCCTTAATACCGTTTCTGAGGATTTTTAGGATAATTTAATGAAACATTTTTTTGAAGTAGAAACAGTACCTGACTCAGTCACCTCTCCTCCAGAAAGTGAATGTGAGAATATTTTTAAGCGTATACCTCTTCCTTTTAAAGTTACACGTCCGATTTTTCCTCAAAGTCGTGCGCTGGCAATTCAACGATTTTACGCGTTAGAACGCCGTCTTTTGCGTCATCCAGCATTTTATGAGCAGTATTGCTCTTTTATCAGAGAATATCTCGAATTGTCTCAAATGGAAATTGTAGACCCTCCGCAGGATGGGTTAAAATTTTTCTATTTACCTCATCATGCGGTTGTTAAACAAGATTATCTAACGACCAAATTAAGGGTTGTTTATATCGCTTCCGCGAAGTCAAAAACTAGTGAATCGCTTAATGACTGTCTCTACGTCGGTAATAAATTACAAAGCGATATTGGCGCTCTCCTACTGAAGTTTCGTTTGCACATAATTTGTTTTACTGCGGATATAAGACAAATGTATCGCCAGATTCTAGTAGATCCCAATTTGAGAGATTATCAACGCATACTATTTCAATTTTCTCCTGAGGATGAGATATTGGATTTGCGAGTTAGAGTTTTATGTTTTGGGTTGAACTGCGCACCTTATCTAGCCCTACGAACGGTTCGCCAATTAGTGGAAGATGAAGGTGAAATGTACGCTGCAACTTCAACTGCGCTTTTAGATGAGACCTACGTTGACAACATTTGTACAGGTAGTGATTCCCTGGGAAATGCACTCAAGTTGAAAGACGAATTGAATAGTTTGTTGGCAAAGGGGGGTTTTCAGTTGCGGAAGTGTTCTAGCAATAAACCTGAATTTTTGAATTGCATACCTGCGGAACACATTTCATCGGATACACATTCTCTTGATCAGAAGGATAACGTATCAATTAAGATATTGGGACTTATTTGGGAGCTGAAGACTGATACTTTTCAATTTCATGTTCAACCTCTCGATCGCAGTTGTACAAAACGCACGTTATTTTCCGAATTGGCTAGAATCTTCGATCCTTTGGGATTTTTTGACCCCTATAACATTCATCTGTAAGTATTTAATACAAAAAATTTGGTTGGCAGGCTTAGATTGGGATACCAAGCCCCCAAATGAAGTCATTCGAGTTTGGACCAAGTATAAAAACGAACTTTCTCTTTTATCTCATTAACGCATTGATCGTCTTATCAGTATTCCGCAAATGGAACGGCAGAACTGCATGGTTTCTGTGACGCCAGTAAACGTGGTTATGGCGCTGTAGTGTATTGCAGGGTCATAAATAATGAAAACAAAATTGAAATCTTTTTCTCGTGCGGTAAATCTAAAGTAGCACCGTGTTCAAAAAAGTTGAGCATTCTTCGGTTGGAATTGTGCGGCTCGGTACTTCTCACCAAGGTCTTGACATGGATCAAGAAAACTTATGAAAAAAAACTGCAGTTCAGGCTAGTCCAAGCTTACACAGACTCTGTGTACTCGCTTGGTTAAATTCGTCTCCACATAGATGGCAGACTCTCGTTGGAAATCGTGTTTCTTTTATTCAAGAAAGAATCGACGTATCCTCTTGGTCACATGTCAAATCTTACGAGAATCCTGCGGACTTAGCCTCTCGCGGATTATTTCCATCTGAACTTTATCAAAATGAACTATGGTTTCGAGGACCTGAATTTCTACAATTGGGTCAAAACGGGGCATACGAACCTCGTTTCGAAACACAAGAAGAGATACGTAAGTCTGTTCTCATTACAGTGAATAACGAGAATTTCATCGATTCATTACTTTTGAATCATTCAAGTTTTGATTTTGTTCGAAGGGTCTTGTGCTATATAATGAGATTCATTAATCACGCTGAAGGGAAATTTAAGGTTGGCAATTCGTTTGCTTACTCTGAACTGCACCAAGCTACATTAATTTTGGTTATAAGCGAACGCAAATATTATACTTTGAAGAAATATTTGAAACAAAAAAATTTCCAAAATATTTCAGAAAGTTGAATGCCTTCATCGATTCTGAGGGCTTTATCCGAGTAGGCGGTCGATGGCACGACAAGGGCCTTAATGTGAAAATTGCGAAGGACCGAAAATTTAAATGTGGAGAAATGATTCTTGCCTACCTTGTAAAAGGTAAATCCTTGAGATGTCCTTGGCTGATCTTCGCCTTCGAACTGGTGGTAGACGGAACACACAATCTCGCACAACGAAAGAATTGTATTGTTCTTGAAATTAGAGTCAACTTGAAAATGTTTATATTATAGAAATTCGTGGTTTTTATACACAAAGAAAGAGCGAGTGGAAAAATCTGTATATGTCCATATGCAAATGAACGAGCATTGAGACTGTTGTCGTTCTTGCGTATCTGGCATTCATCAAATCTCCAGCATATGTTTTCACGCGGTACATTCGAATTAAATGATATTCCCTGAATTAGGTCAACTATGAACCAGCATGAATTTACGAATAATAAACGAAAAATAAGAAAGAAAATGAGTTAACTGGTTGCAGTAACATAACCGCCCACCTAAAATAGAATATTTTACACAAGAAAAAAAAAGTTGAACGGAAAAAAAAAACAATCTACTGGAGTGGTAAAGGACATAACTTAACCACCGGTCTCTGCAGTATACCTTGAATTGTACGGACACTAGCTACTCGAGCTATTTTATCAGCACCATGGTGCAGCTTTTCGATGCGTCCTAAACGCCAGCGTAACGGAGGAAGCTGATCATCTTTGATAAGTACGAGTGTACCTATTGAGAGACAATCAGTGGTTTTATCGAACCACTTCTTACGTTGTTGTAACGTATTCAAATATTCGAGATGCCATCGTTTCCAAAAATCTTGGTGGATACGCGTCAAAAGCTGCCAACGTGAAAGTTTACCTATACAAAGATGTGATAAGTCCGGTTCAGGTAACGCAGTGAGTGGTGCTAAGGTGAGAAAATGTCCCGGTGTTAACGCCGAAATATCGTTCGGGTCATTACTAAGTGGACAGAGCGGACGCGAGTTGAGAAGAGCTTCTATTTGCGTAAGTACAGTGTAAAATTCCTCATAGGTTAGAATTTGATCACCTATGATTCGAAGCAAATGCGATTTAACGGATTTTATTCCGGATTCCCACAGACCTCCAAAATGTGGACTAGAAGGGGGATTAAAGCTCCATTCTATATGTTCTTCAATCACCGCATTTTGCATATAGCTTGAGAGCACTCGATATGCTCCTTTGAAGTTCGTTCCGCCGTCACTAAATATATGATTGCATCGTCCTCGTCGAGCAATGAATCGACGCAATGCAGCAAGAAAGGCGTCAGACGTGAGATCTGAGACGAGTTCTAAATGTAATGCCTTTGTTGTAAAACATACAAAGAGGCATATGTACGACTTACATGATCTAGAACCGCGAGTTCGAGACATAGTCGTGAGAAATGGCCCACCATAATCTACACCTACACATTGAAAGGGCTTGAGCTGATTCACCCTCAAAGGGGGCAAATTACCCATTAAAGGTTGAGGAGCCTTTGGTTTAACTCTGAAGCAGGTATGACAACGAGAAATAACCTTATTTATCGCTCTTCGAGCGGACAATATCCATACCTGTTGAGTAAGAAGAAATTGTAGAGTCTGGGCTCCTGGATGATGGTAAACTCTATGGAAATGTTCAATTATGAGTTCAGTGAATCGATGAGAAGACGGAAGTAGAGATGGGTGCTTATGATCATACGAAAGACCAGAAAATGAAAGTCTGCCGCCCACCCTCAGAATACCATCCTCACCAATAAACAGATTCAACTTACGAAGACTCTTTGAAATCGGTTTTTCATTTCGAATATTAGCAATATCTGCCTGAAACACAGATTGCTGTACTTGTTTGATGATGAAATTGAGAGCATGTTTGAGGTCTATAGATGATACAACTCCACTTATACGAGAATTGGGATTTTTCAGGTTATGAACGAATCTGAAGACATAAACTACTATATGTTGAGTCTTGGATAACGACGAGAACTTCGAAAGCAACTCATCTACAAATTGCGAGCAGACGAATGCGGGCAAAGAAATGTGACGTTCTTCCTCCCTGACGAGATTTTGAGCGCCCTTCATTTCTATGCGATCGAAAGTTGTTTCCGCGGAACGGAGAAAATCGGGACCCGCCCACCATAATGTACAATTTAGAAGTTCAGCTGGCGTCAGACCACGTGAAGCACAGTCAGCGGGGTTGTCTCCAGATTTTACATGATACCAGAGTTCTGGCGAAACCAATTCCTGAATCTGAGTCGTTCGATTACTGACGAATGATTTCCATCGATGAGGGGAGGATCTGATCCATGTCAGAGCGACTGTAGAATCAGACCATGCAAAAACTTTGCTTATCTGAAAGGCAGATGAATAGACCGAGAGAACTAAAGAGATGAGTTTAGACAAAAGGAGACAGGCGCAGAGTTCCAATCTAGGAATTGAAATTCTCTTCACCGGAGAAACTTTCGATTTTCCACATACGAATGATGTGTCGATAGAGCCGTTGGCATAGAAAAATCGAAGGTAAACGACAGCAGCATAACCTCGTTCACTACTGTCTCCAAAGCCATGGAGTTCGCATCGTGAATAGGATCCTGATGCCAACTGCCTAGGAACTTTGAGCTTGGCTAGTTCGTGCAATTCAGATTTACACTGGTTCCAACGATTGTTTACATCGACTGGGAGAGAATCATCCCATCGCAAGCCTACTGTCCAGAGATGCTGGATTAGGTGCTTTGCAAGAAAAGTGAACGGGGCTAGAAATCCAAGAGGGTCAAAAATACGTGAAAGATCCGACAGAATAGATCGTTTTGAGCAGACCTCACCAGATGCCTTTACTGAATAAGAAAATTCATCTAATGACGGAAACCATTTCAAACCAAGAATTTTAATGGCAGAGTCGGCATCAAAATTGATGGAATGCTGATGGTGGTGGTCTAAAGGTACACGAGAAAGCAATTCATGGCTATTGCTACACCACTTACGAAGCTCAAACCCACCACATTTCAACAATGATATCAACTCGTCCACCAAAACTTCGGCCTGTTCCAGATCATCACAGCCCGTGACAATATCGTCCACGTAAATATCTCTGAGTAGGATTCTAGATGCATTTGGAAAAGAAGCTCCTTCGTCCTTAGCTAGTTGAGACAAAGTCCTAAGAGCAAGAAAGGGAACAGGTGCAACTCCGTATGTAACGGTGTTTAATCGATATGCACAGACAGGCTCTGATGGAGAAAACCTCCAAAGAACTCTTTGGTAATCACGATGCGAGGGCTGAATTAAGATTTGACGATACATCTGTTTTATATCGGCAGTGAAAACGAAAGTATGGACACGAAAATTCAACAGAATAACGAAAATGTCCTTCTGTAATTTAGGACCAATCAAGAGAGCATCATTCAAGGACAATTTTCCTGGAAGGTGAGCTGATGCGTCGAAGACTACTCGCAACTTGGTCGACGCACTATCAGGTTTGATGACACAATGGTGAGGGATATAGAATTTATTCTCAGTTTCGACATCTGTGACCACCGACGACATATGATTGCTACTCAAATAATCTCTCATAAAATGACAGTACTCCTGGTACACTTCTGGAGTTTTAATAAGTCTACGTTCGAGCGACAGAAAACGACGCAGAGCTAGAGAATACGTATCACCAAAAGATAAGCATTTGTTACTTTCAAATGGCAATGCAACCGTGTATCGTCCCGAAGCATCTCTCGAATGACATTCAACAAAGAGCCGTTCACAACGCTGATCCTCTGGTGAAGAGGATGTTGTTGTTGGCACCTCTTCAAGTTCCCAGAACTTCTTTAATGTGGTATCAATAGATGAATCACATAAAGACAAATGAAATGAATTCATCGAGCGACTAGGGGAATGAATTTGTCCCATGAAAACCCAACCGAAAACAGTTTCTAGGGCTGTAGGTTCCGAACCGTTGCCTTGGATTCGACCGTCTTTAAGTATGAGTGGGAAAATATCTGCACCAAGAAGGATATCAATGGAATGTGGAGTAGAAAATTCAGGATCTGCTAATCTTTTGTTGGAGATGCATTTCCAATTGGAAAATTGGACGAAAGAGGTCGGCATTTGCGTACAAATATTTGGAATAACGACAGCGTCAAAAGTAAAAGATGGGTTGACCTGACCTGTAGGGCGAATAGAGCAGACAGTACTACCAGAAGCAGTAGATGAACTTTCTCCTATGCCAGTAATTGAAAGAGCATTCTTTGAAATTCCCAATCCTAACATTTTTACACAAGATTCGGATATGATGTTTATTTGAGAACCGGCGTCTAATAAAACACGAACTTTCTGAAAGTTACCCCAAGCGTCTTGAATGTCCACTTGAGCAGTTGCCAATAAAACTGTGTAGTTAGCAGGCGAAACATTTACTGAGTTTGAATGCGAAAAATAAGAGATTTGACTTTGAGATTGACATGATTCATTCTGAGGTACATCGTCGGATGAACTGCGCATGTGTAATAAAGAATGGTGTTTTTTATTACATGTACGGCATGTTGACTTCGAGGAACAGGTATTTAATTGATGCCCAGAATGAAGGCAGTTGATGCACCAATTCTTATCTTTGACAATTTTGAAACGATCCGAGGCAGTTTTTCCTAAGAACGAAGGACAGCTGTAAATATTATGAGATGACTTGCAATAATTACAACTTATGCCTTTTTTTTCTGTATTATTTTTCGATTGAACTAAAAGAACAGAATTTCGTTTACTTTGAGTATTATTAACTTTTGTAGTTCGAGAATCAGAAAATTGTTGAGATTTTGAAGGAAGAGAAAGAGCAACTGATTCTAGAGCTATACATTGATTAGTCAAGAACGTTTGCAAATTAATAAACGAAGGAATTTCTGTTGAGCATTCCTGTAATTCAAATCGTTTAATGGTGGCTGTGTCTAATCTCTGAATGAGCAAATGAAATAAAACAAAGTCCCACTGATCAGTAGGCAAACCCAAGTTCTTCAACACAGCTAAATTTTCCGAAAATACCTCCAGAATCCGTCTAAGTCCGGACGCTGACTCATTTTGAAGTTTTGAAACATTATAAATTTCATTCCAACAGGTATTAGCTAAGAGCCGTCTATTCTGATATCTATCAGTTAGAGTTTGAAACGCATTTCCATAATTTTGAGCTGTCAAAGGAAACCCTTTGAGCAAATTCAGAGCTTGAGAAGAAAGTGAACTCAATAGATACTGAAATTTTTCTATTTGACTCAAATTAGAATTCTCATGAACTAAACTTTTGAATAAGTCATAAAACGTTGGCCATTCCCTATAATTACCATCAAAAATAGGTAAAGCGATTTTGGGAAGTTTTACGTTTGGCGATTTTGATGTATGAGTAGACTCAGGTTT
Source organism: Myrrha octodecimguttata (assembly GCA_958510865.1). Taxonomy (NCBI): domain Eukaryota; kingdom Metazoa; phylum Arthropoda; class Insecta; order Coleoptera; family Coccinellidae; genus Myrrha; species Myrrha octodecimguttata. The sequence goes on from OY294056.1 coordinate 17,439,395, forward strand.
AACGACAGGAAACAAATTTACGTAGATTGTTTTGACAGTGAAATAATTATCGGTGAACGCAGCTCTAATTGATTTTTCTGAGTTGTAATCTGGTTCATCTGAATTCGCTAAAAGCACTATTATAGCATTATGTATAGTTTGAAATTCACTGTAAATTTCCTCTAGATTTTCGTATCTTAAACGAAATCGTACGTGAAGACTTTCGTCTGTTACCGCAGCCTGAGCTAGAAACAATATTTCCTCGATGTCATCAATAAGAATTTGACGACGAGCTTTATTCTGTTTCACTTTAGAATTCATTGTGAATGAAATGAGTTGTTCTACGATTCAAAGTATACTGCAGTTATAATGTTATTTCGAAAGTTTATTTTGAAAAGTTTTCGAAATGAACGAATTAATAGAAATAATACCAAAAGCAAAATGTTGACACTATGAATGGATAAGTATTCAAACAGGAACAACACCTGACCGAAAAGTCGAGAATAGAGAAAAGAGAAAAGAATCGAAAGTTTACGAAAAGTCAGGTATTGTTATTGTTCGAAAATGAGAGTTTATCTACTGAAAACAGTCTATGGTTAAGAATACGCTGAATGTCAACACACTGCGATTATCAGTTTCTTTTTTTTATGAGCAGAACAATATGGAAGTGAAATGAATTAAATTCAGAGTAACCTAATTAAAAGAATTTAGAAATAAGGTTCTAATATCAGCTCGATTGGACTGATATGGTTCAAATATCGGCTCGATGGACCAATATGGCACGACAAGGGCCTTAATGTGAAAATTGCGAAGGACCGAAAATTTAAATGTGGAGAAATGATTCTTGCCTACCTTGTAAAAGGTAAATCCTTGAGATGTCCTTGGCTGATCTTCGCCTTCGAACTGGTGGTAGACGGAACACACAATCTCGCACAACGAAAGAATTGTATTGTTCTTGAAATTAGAGTCAACTTGAAAATGTTTATATTATAGAAATTCGTGGTTTTTATACACAAAGAAAGAGCGAGTGGAAAAATCTGTATATGTCCATATGCAAATGAACGAGCATTGAGACTGTTGTCGTTCTTGCGTATCTGGCATTCATCAAATCTCCAGCATATGTTTTCACGCGGTACATTCGAATTAAATGATATTCCCTGAATTAGGTCAACTATGAACCAGCATGAATTTACGAATAATAAACGAAAAATAAGAAAGAAAATGAGTTAACTGGTTGCAGTAACAGTCGACTTTCCAATGCGCAGTTATCGTACGATAAAAAACATCCTTTTTTGCTTCCCCCACGATCGAGACTTGTTGAACTACTTATTGATTTCTTCCATAAGAAATATTTACATGCAGGTATCACCACTATGCGTTATCTGTTATCGCAGCAGTTTTGGATTCTTTCTGCGCGAAAGGTTATAGTTATATAGTTATAGTTGGTAAGGGGTTACGTTCTGCGACCTTAAGGTCTATTGTGCCCCCTTGTCAGAGCTGTTTTCGCAACCTACAGCTCGCCCTCCAGCTCTAGAGCTCTGATGAATTCTAATATCTGTGAGGGCTTCAAGGAGGCTAAGTTCTCATTCCTCCTATAATACTCCTGTCCAAGGTATCTTTTGCGCAGGCTCACAATGGCGAGGCATTCTGTAATCAGGTGAAGAGGAGTTTCCTCCTCCTCCCCACAAAATCTGCACTCGTCAGTTTCTGATAAGCCCATTCTCATCATGTGCTTCCTTAGGCGACAGTGTCCTGTAAGGAAACCAGTGAGGAGGCGTAACTTATTCTTACTGAGATCCAGATGATTTTTGGATCTAGCAATTTCAAAGTTCCGAAGGAACTTTTTAGAGTGTTCCATTCCTGGAGAATTCCTCCAGAGTGCCCCTCTTTCATTTTGTTCTTTCTCCAAAAACTCTTTCTTATAGGTACATTTGCCTATACCACAGAAAGGTTCTGGGCCAGTAGGTAGCGTTTGTGCTCCCTTTCTGGCTAGAGTGTTGGCCTCTTCATTTCCTTTGATTCCTGAGTGCCCAGGAACCCAGACTAAGGAGACCTTGTTATTCTTGCCTACTTCATTGAGTTTCCTTCGGCACTCCCATATCAGCTTTGAGTCGATGACATAGGAGTTCAGTGCTTTAATAGCAGCCTGACTATCAGAATGGATCACTATGTCACACCCTTGATAGTTTCTTTCCAGGTTTATGTCTATGCATCTTTCGATAGCAAGTATTTCTGCCTGAAAAACACTCGAGTAGGAGCCTAGTGATAGTGTACATTTAGTTTTAGGCCCGTATACTCCAGCGCCGGCCCCCGTCATGGTTTTAGAACCATCTGTATACCATTTAACGGTATTTGCTTTGAAGTTTTGGGTAGTGTATTCCTTTTCCCATTCTTCCCTTTTACATAGCATTGAGTCAAAGTTCTTCTCGATGCTTACTTTTTTAATCATAACATCACTAGGTAGGTTCGCTAATGAGATGTACTTGGTCAGGGAGGACCAAGCTCTCTGACTTTTGATTCTCTCATTCCCTGTACCTTCCCTAGAGATTCTAAGAATAGCTTCATGGGCTACCCTTTTGATCACTAGATGTAGAGGACTGAGATCTATGATGACCTCAAGTGCTCTAGTCGGGCATGTTCTCATAGCCCCAGTGATGCAAACACAGGCAAGCCTTTGTACCTTGTCGAGTATTTTCCTCGTGCTTGTCTGCCCTGCGTTAGCAAACCAAACTACTGCCCCGTATGTTATTATCGGTCTTACAATCATGATGTACATCCATCTCAGTATTTTAGGGTTACACCCCCAAGTTTTGCCGGATAGTCTTTTGCACACCATTAAAGCCCTTATCGCTTTACTAGCAGTAATTACTGTGGTCTATGCTGGGTTGATTTTTAGACACACTGATAAGCACCACTGCTCAATAATTCTGAGGCCCCTCTGCAACAACTCACAGAGGACATCCTCGAATTTGCCTCTTACTATTAGGACTATGTCATCGGCATATCCTATGCATTCGAAGCCAAGCTCCGTAAGCCTGCGCAATAGTTCATCCACTACCAGGCTCCATAGGAGGGGGGATAATACTCCTCCTTGAGGTGTTCCGCGAGTAGTTTTAACAGAGATGGTCTGACTGCCCACCAATGTCTCAGCTGTCCTCGTCGAGAGCACCTCACACAACCATTTTATAATGGTATCGTTTACTCCTCGCCTTACAAGTGCCTCTCTGACAGACACATGTGTTGTGTTGTCAAAGGCCCCAGATATATCTAGGAAAGCGCACATTGCGATTTCTTTATTGTTCAGAGACTTCTGGATGCCTTCAGTCAGCCCATACAGAGCAGTTACCGTAGAACGTCCTGCCCTATACTAATGCTGACTGTTGTGAAGTGGCTTCTTCTCCAGATTCTCCGTTCTTATGTAGTTATCTACTACCTTCTCCATCGTTTTGAGCAAAAACGAAGTTAGGCAAATGGGCCTAAAGGATCTGGGATCAGTCCAGTCTTTTTTTCCTGTTTTTGGGATAAAGGTTACTTTTGCCCTTTTCCAACTATCAGGTATTTGGCCCAGTGCTATGCTGCTTCTTGTGATTTTCAGCAGATGGGGAAGAATCTCTTCCGCTTCCTTCTGCAGGAGTACAGGAAACACACCGTCTACTCCTGGCGATTTATACGGCTGAAAAGTACTAATTGCCCATTCCAGTCGTTGTCTTGTAAATATCTTTTTAGCAATATCCCAAACATCCTTGCCGGATTTTTTGGTGAACTCGGTTGCTGTTTCAATACTGCTTATGGGTTCACTACCTAGAAAGTGTGTTTTGAGAAGAAGAATCGATCGTTCTTCTTCTCCCTCAGTGTGTGACCCGTCTGGCTTTTTAAGTGACAGTATGGGGTTGGTGCCCCCTTTGCCTTTGCCTTTTGGCCTTCCTTATTTCTTTATTATACTGTGTAAGTTTCTCGGTGTACTCCTGCCAAATGTTATTCCGTCTTGCCCTATTAAAGAGCCGACGGACCTCCTTTCGGAGGTTTGACAGGTTCTCGTTCCACCAAGGTGCATCCTTACTGGGTTTAGCTTTGGTGAGCGGGCAGCTGGAGTCGAACGCCTCCATTATTGCCCTACTAACCTGCTCTACCCTTGAGTTCAAATCGAAATGACGGTCATCCGCATCGATTTGTTCTAGATTTTCTTTTAGATGGTTTTTGTAAAGGAACCAATCTGTTTTTCTAGGATCGTGTCGCAGGGGAATAGGTGTTATCTCCCTCCACCCTGAACTCCCGAGATGCAGAGGAAGTCTCTGTCTCCTCAGGAGCCCCAGCAGCGCCGCTGCAGCCAGGTTTCTGGGATGTGGAGGTCGTCTCGACAATCTCCGACCCTTCCACAGGGTCGCTTTTCTGTCCAAGTCCCGAGACAGGGATGCGCCCAAACCTGAAGTTCAGGTGGCATCCCTCCTTCCTCAGGACTTCCTCAGAATGGGGATCGATCCCAATCGAGAGGATGATTCCTTTGCCCTCCTTCTTCGAGTTCAGCACTCTCCAGGCTCCAGTGTTAATGTTGGAGTTCTGAAAATCGACAAGTCGGAGGATCTTCTCCGGTGCCATGTCAAGGCTTCTTGGGAAGAATACTGTTATTTTTGTGGGACTTGGGATGTCGTCTCCACTAAGTGCCACTAACTCTGGTCCTTCCCAAGATTTCAACTGTCCGCCGACTGTTCAGATCCACACTCCACTAGCATTATTCCACTACGGAAATGGACGCCAGAGAAGTGTATACCTTTTCCTTTGCCTTGGCACATTTCCTCTACCAGGACGTCTTCTAAAGTGGAGAGTTGCTCAGCACTCATGATAACCCTAGGGTATTCCTTGAGGACTATTCCTACCCTGAATGCTGACAACCCTGATTTGACAGCTGCTGCATATTATTCTGGAACTACAAATATTGAAGGTGTTGTTAAGTTCAAGGCCCTACATGTTTCTAATTTGAAACCTGGTACTAGTGCTGAAGATCTTCAAGCATTCCTTTCGACTAATTTCTCTGATGTCAAGTGTGAATTGTTACAATCACGTTACCCGGAGAGTTACTCGTCATTCAAGGTATTGATACCTAATGATGAATATGACAAAGTAGGCATACAATCTAATTGGCCAAACCGAGCTAGTGTCCATTATTTCTACAGCGACAGAAAAAGAAGTCCCAAGCCATAAATTATGATCTTACTAGGTTGAGGATTCTACAGTTAAATGCTCAATCTATCATGAACAAACTAGATAGAATATCGGTTCTGTTGAATGAAAAAAATCCGGATGTTTTAAGTGTTGTGGAACATTGGTGTAGTGCGGAAAGTTTGAGTGTGGTGGAACTACCAGGATACGTTCGGGCAGCAAGTTATTGTCGTCCCAATCGTGAACACGGAGGTACAGTTCTATTTACCAGGGATGGATTGGAAGTGAAAGACCTACAAGTCTCGAGAATGTCTGAGGAAATGGAATGTGAGTGCTGTGCGGTCAGGTTTAGAATTGATCACATCTACTTCACAATATTAAGTGTTTACAGACCACCTTCAGGTAACTTTGAAATATTTCTTGAAAAAATGTCCTTTCTTTTGCAACACTGTGAAAAGCAAAATGACCTTGTATACCTTTGTGGAGACTTAAATATTGACTACTTAACTGATAATGTCAGATCAAAGCATCTATTGGATGATCTTTTAATTTGTTTCAATCTGAAAATTACATATCATTGCCCTACTCGCATAATTACTGACATATCTGGTAGAACAACGTCTACGAAGGTTGATTATATTGTTTCAAATTGTGATCTAGATTGTTGTAAAACAAATATCTTTGCTCCTCATTTTGGGGATCATTTGGCTTTCATGCTGGATTATTATTTCGAGCAAACTGGGTCTGTGCCTATTGAAAGATCTAAAAAAATTTTATGTAGAAATATGTCAGATGCCAATTTATGTAGCCTTGTTAATGCAATCTCTAAAACCTCATTTGTTGATTTGTGTCAGCCTTCAACAGGAATAAATTGCTTTGAATCTTTCATTAGTGTAATCAAAATGTTAATAGATGAACATTGCCCATTGGAGAGTAGAAATATAGTATCAGTTAATTCTGAAGGTTGGATCACAGATGAAATAAAAAGAGCAGAAGTTGAATTGAAAGAATTATTCTGGCTCCAGGTAAATTTGAAGTCAGTTGAATTATCAGAAATGTATAGAACATACAAAGCAAAATACAAGTTACTTATTGAATCCTCAAAATTGGCATATCATCAAGACCTCTTAGAATGTTCTGAAAATAAGACCAGGACAGTTTGGAAAATTGTAAATTGTGAGACTGGAAGGAGCACTAATAAAAACAGTAAGATTGTTCTAAACATAGATGGTGCTTGTTGTTCTGAACCCATTTTAGTGGCAAATGAATTTGCTTGTTACTTTTCATCTGTGGCTAAAAAAACACTCGAGCAAGCATATGGCAGTGGTAAAGTTGGTATGTGTACAGACGGCCCTTTACATTATAAAACTTTTTTTTTTCACCCAGTAGATGGTAGTGAAGTTAGAGGTGCGATTAGTACTTTAAAGAATAAGAAATGTACTGGTGTTGACTTTATGTCTGCCAAAATATTGAAACTAATTTCTGAGCATATAGCAGATCATCTTGCCCATATTATAAATGAATCAGTCTGTTCTGGTATTTTTCCGCATGTACTTAAGAATGCCACTGTTTTACCTGTTCTCAAGAAGAATGATCCTATGGATGTTTCTAACTATCGACCTATTTCGTTGTTGAGTGTATTCTCTAAAATTTTCGAGAGAATAGTTATGGATAGGATGATGAAATTTTTGAACACTTTCAACTTAATTACAGAAAGTCAATATGGTTTTAGAGCGGGACGATCAACTGAGTCTGCTGTTCTGGATTTTGTACACACGATTCAGTTTTCGTTGGATAGAGGATTGAATGTTGCGGGATTGTTTTTCGATCTTACACGTGCATTCGATACCATTTCACCTCATTTTTTAGTGAGCAAATTGTACAATCTTGGATTTAGGGGAGTGTTCCTGGACTGGATTAAGCATTATGTATCTGACAGACGATTGCATGTGAGGGTTAGGGAGGTTTTCTCTGATGAATATGTTGTGGATCTCGGTGTTCCTCAGGGATCAGTTTTGGGTCCTCTTCTATTCATACTCTTTATAAATGACCTCCCTCACCATATAAAAACTAAAATTATTATATTTGTTGATGACACTTCATTTATTGTAACAGCTGAGAATCTGGATGAACTCACAGAATTATGTCAAACACTTTTGGTGTCTTTCGCCAATTGGTGTGAGCTGAATGCACTTGTTCTGAATTTAGACAAGACAAAAGTGGTCAAATTTGGTTTGAAGAAAGGAAATTATTTGGTTCTGAAACATGGTCAACATAGCTTGATTTCTGTAGAGTCTATAAAGTTTCTGGGTATTTATATTGATGAGTGTCTGAGATGGTCCGAGCAGATATCGCATGTCAGCAGGAAGCTTAGTTCTTCATATTATGCAATTCGTCGTATGAGGGATTCTCTTCCTCTCGCTGCTGTCCTAAATGTTTACTACAGCTTGGTTTATAGCCACATGGCATATAATGTTCTAATTTGGGGATGCTCTGGGGATCTTACGAGGGTATTTATAGCACAGAAACGCATCATTCGAATGATATTCCGTCTCAGTCCACGAACATCTTGTAAGACTGTATTTGTAAAACATGAGATTTTAACAGCTCCATGTATATATTTATACAAATGTCTCTTATTCATTAAAAAGAATGAAGAGTGCACTCCTAAGCTTTCCAGCGCTCACAACTATGGTACAAGGAATACTAGAACTTTTATTGTACCTAAACATAGAACAGCGAAATATGAGACATCAGCTAAATATAAGAGTATTATTTTGTATAATCATCTTCCTGATTCAATTAAATCACTGAAGTTATCTGCTTTTGGTAGGAAAATAAAATCTTTACTCCTAAGTAAATGTTATTATAGTATTAATGAATATCTTAATGATGAATGCATTCAATGATTTGTGATTTCATTTCCTCTCTATGTTATGTATATTTTGACTTGTCCTATACACTGTATTGTGTCTAAATGGATAAATAAATATTCTATTCTATTCTATTCTATTCTAACCAGTGGCTTGCCCGGTTTTGCCCGGTGTGATCTGCTCCGGACCTCTTTTGCCTTGACTTTTCCCCGTCGGAGTATCCTCCGGATGTGGGCGCTGAAGAGCCTGCTTCCTAGCCTCTCCAGGTTCTAGCCCTTGGTGGAGGAGTCGCAGGTACTTCCGCACTCCTGCTCCACTGAGCCCTTTCCTCAGTGGGTCGTCTCTGCCACCTGGTTGACCTAGTTTAGGCAACTCAAATGGCAGGCGATTTCTTGGTCGTCTGACCTCCCCTTTTCGGGGTGCCCGGATGTGGAGGCGGAGTTTATCTCCGTTCCTTTTCCGGTGGTTTTTTGTTTTTCGTTTTGCTTATCCATAATCGGTCCCACGAGAAGCTAGGGAATATCGGTCCACCTCTGCAGAGCCCCGCTTGCAGAGGTAAGGGGTTTATACAATGGAGTTCCCTCCGGTGCTCCAAGGTCGAAACCAGTAGAGACTAGTCTTCTATCTAGCCACGCATCCCTCAGCCTGGTTTCCCGCTTTGGATTTAGAATTTTTGATGAGGTTGTTTCCTCTCGGTCTAGGTTTTTAAGCCAAGACCCCCCTCACTTCGCTGGCCCGCGAGACATGAGCACAGACAGCCAGGAAGCGTTGGTATAACAGAATGGTCCCAAGGTATGCTCGGGGTTCCACCTGGCATCGTTTTTCCTGGTGCAATCCCTTGGCCACGAGACTACAGCCGGGACAGAAGACCAAGACGGGAAGATAGGTGGGAAGAAAGGGGGTGGGAGGTAGGTTTTTGGAGACAAAAAGGATATCTCCTAACAAGTCAGGAGTGGGAGGATGGGAGCAGATAGGGCATGTCTGCCTTGGTCTGCTACCATTGGTGAGGAATGACAGGACTTGGGTTTGGTCCTGCCATGTGGATTCTTGGTCAGTCTTAGTTTCCCGCTCATCTTCAACCTTCTCAACATGGGTGGTGACCCTACCAGGAACCGGAGTTCCAGTCGCTAAGGTTCAGGACTCATTGCAGTACTACAAGCCCTCACACCGCGCGAAAGGTTATTCGTTCTAAGATTTCAAAATGAGTGAAGTGCTGGAAAACCAATCCTGCTTTATCCCAGCCTGTTATGGGAGATCTGCCGAATTTTCGAGTTTCTCCGTCCAAAATATTTTTGCATGCGGGTGTAGATTTTTGCGGCCCTTTCCTCCTAACCATGAGTCGACACCAGGGTATTAAAACTTCAAAAGCCTATGTATGCCATTGTGTATGCATGGCGACTAAGGCCATTCACGTAGAGTTGGTCTCCGACTCAAGCAAGGATGCCCGTATTGCCGCTCTGCGTAGGTTTGTGGCACGGAGGGGGAGATGCTCACATCTCTACTCGGACGGGGTGAGTAATTTTATCGGTGCGAGTAGAGAATTAAATGCGTTACTACAAAAATGCGCTGAATCTGAGACTATGACCCATCACTTTTTACTTGGTCATGCCCCTCACATGGGAGGATTGTGGGAGGCTGGGGTCCGGTCCGTGAAAACTCACCTCAAAAGGGTGATCGGGGATCAGATTTTAAATTACGAAGAATTTTATACACTTCTGGTTCAGATTGAGGCGGTGCTCAATTCTCGACCGCTCACGCCAATCAGCTCGGATCCGAACGATGTGTCAGTGCTAACTCTCGGAACTTCTTAACTTTAGAACCCTTGAGTGCCGTTCCCGATGACAATTATGAGAATGTCAAAATAAATCGTTTAAAAAGATGGCATCTAATTCAACAAATGATACAACATTTTTGGCGTCGGTGGAAGAATGAATACTTAAATAATTTACAACAATGAAATAAATGGTTGAAGTCTTCTAATATGCCAAAAAAGGGTTCGCTTGTATCAAAGATGACAATTTACCTCCCTTGAAGTGGGACCTAGGACGAATTGTTAAATTAACTCTCGGTCTAGGTGGAGTATGTCAGGTGGCTGATGTTAAAACCAAATCCGGTATAATACAACGACCTCTGAACAAATTGAGTCCCTTACCAATGGAAACATGTTCTACTGATGATGATGTCCGCTGACCAATACTTTAAATTTAATTTTCTTTCCTCTTAGTATAATTGTTACAATTACAATTACTCCTATTCATTTAGTATTCAATAATTTGTTTTTTGTTTCAATTTTTTTTGCGGTTATTAAGGTTCATTATATTCACCTTGGGGGGGAGTATGTTTCGTATCCACGGAATTCATTTTAATTTTTTTTTCTTTAGAGACCTCTCACAGTTGTGTGTATTTTCGGTTTCCTTTTATTTTGTTTCCTTCGTCTTGATATGCTGGCCAACGTTTTGCGCCTAGTGGAAGCATTCGCGTGTATGCGCGGTGTTCGCAATGTGACAATGTTTTTGAAGATAAATTGAACAGACACGTGTGATTATTAATTAACGCTTTATAAGAAAACGCAATATTCTCGAAAACTGGATAAAATCACAAGATTTTCTCCGCTGTGAACGATAATAAGCGAATTTCAACAGATTGAAACGCGCCAAAGGTGATTGTGCGGTCTTGTTGTGGAAGCTGTTCGAGAAGAAGCTGCGGCTGCTGATAAGAAGGGCCCTTCACTACCCCATCATCTTGAAACCACAAGGTAAGGTGCATTTCGTTATGGTGGCTTGCCTTAATTTCGAGCTACTTTTCGCATTATTGGACTTACTTCACACTGTGAAAGGTGTCACTTACATTTCCTCGTGTGAAGGAAAAGTGGCCCCAGTTCACATTTTTCTCTCCGGCAAACAAATAATGATTACTTTGAACTATCGTAGAATGTAACAAAGGACTATTACCAATGTGAATAAGAAGTGCTGAATGCAGGCTATATTATGTGGTAAATCTAAAATCGATCTAAATAATTTGACTTGTTCTCTTTGTTTACAAACGAGTGAATCCATAAAATGAAAACAGCTTTTCTGCTTTAGTTCATTTGCAACGTATTTCGGAAAAAAAGGAAACAGATATATGATTGATTTTATTTTCATATCACAGCAGCTCAAGATACACATACAAAATGAAAAATGTCACAGCTGGTTCAACCTACCTATATAGAAATGAAAAATATTAATGTATTTATATGAATAACTTCAGCTATTATCAACTATAACACAGTATATCTAGTTTTTGTCAGATTTTCAACCAGATCACTCTCTTTGAATATGAATTTGTGTGGTATGTGAAGAAGGTAGATGCATAGTTCTCGGTAGTTTCTCCGCAGGGACAGCATTTTTCATCAGAATTCTCTAACTTTTATCTACACCTAAAAACATCTGATCATAAAGTTGTTTCGAAATGAATACATTGTAATTTACTTTTATGAAAATAAACATATTCATGTAGAGAAACGCAGTGAATATACGAAAGTATATATTAAATAAATGAAAATTTATTTGGTGACCTGTTTTCCAATCTTCAATTTCAAAATCCAGGGATTTCTTTTATCATTGAGTTCCCTGCCAAATGCTCTTTCCAAATTATCTTTACTTTCATTTGGCTTTCGGAAAATGAAAACTTGAAGCAATAGATGATCCTTTCTTCTTTGACCATGAATAAACATTGATTTGAGACAAAAAACAATAGTCATTTCGGGAGGATGCCATTTCGAATTAATACAATCGAAAATTCTGATCGTAAAGAAAGGAATCGATTGATGAATATTATAAACACTTTCGGTATACCAGAAATTCAACTCAACAAAAGCTCGAAAATGAACTCTAAAAGTAAGCAAAATAAGTTAGAATAATAACGTGCACGTCGAAAAACTGCTAGCTTGGAAGTGTTCGAATTTCTATCACCAGAGGGCGTATCGCTTAGCAGTAGTTGCAATAAAAAATCTACACCACTCAACAAGTGTAGAAGAAATAAAGAGCTAGCTTAACAAGCGGAGAGAAATGTACACAATGGAAGAAGCCGAATAAAAAAATCTAGAAAAGCACTGACGTGAAGTCAGCAGCTTTTACGCGCTTGTTCACATTGCGAAATGGTGACTTGGAAATTTCAGTGAAATTTTAATGAAATATACAGATTTTCAAAAAAAAAATGTTTTCGAATATTCCATGGGTAATTCTTCTTATTGGCACTGTTCATTTTCCAACCAAGTTTCATTTCGATCAGATAAATATTTTTCGAGTTATTGAAAAACCAAAATTTCAAATGGCTGGAGCACAAAAACTATTCGGCAGATTTGGCCCATTAACGAACTTAACCGAGGTATTCGAGTTCTTAATCTTACCTGAAAATTTCAAGACTCTATATAGTGCACACGGCCGGACGGACAGAATCAATTTTGACCACGGATTCTTCATCAGTGAGTTCAACCTAGTCGTTTGAGACCAATTTCGGCTAAAAATTCGAAAATTACAGACATCGTGACGAAATGATAACGCGCTGTTCCCCAGAACAAGCGCGTAAAAAGAGGCCCTAAATCTATGTTTTGTTGTTACAATAGAAGCCCGGAAAAACAACAAGGACCATCCCAATGCATAAGATGTCAGCAGTATGGGCACACCAAAACCTATTGCAATAGGCACACAATACAGAGATTTGCCAAAAAAGCAGCAATACACCAGCAAAATGTGTATTGTGTAAATGACCTCATCCTGTCAACTACCGAGGCTGTGAATTTTATCATGCTCTAATAAAAAGAACCTAACAACGCGAATAATCGACTGAACATACAACAAACAACATCAAGCAACCATAGTCAAAATTTGAGACATGAATTACCACAACAACGTCAACAACAGTCACGAAAACTCAACTATGCTGAAGCTCTACGCAAGACCGACAATAGTATCACAGCAAACAACAAACAAAATGAAAAAAACAGTTCAACCACTCTAAGTTTCTTCTTGGCAGAATTTAAAAGTATGTTCCAACAACTAGTGCAGCAAAATAACATGATATTAAACATGATTTCAACTCTGATTACTAAAATTCACTAAACTCATCAGAATAGCTCAATGGAATGCCAACGGACTCTCTTGCAACACAAGCATGAAGTGCATCATAATTTGATAGACATCTTTATCATAAACGAAATTCATTTCACTAATAAATCCTACTTCAATTTACCAAATTACAGCACTAACCATCCAGATAATACAGCACACGCAGGAACTGCAGTTCTCATCAAGAACACAATTAGTCACTACCAAATGCAGGAATACAAAGAAAACCATCTTCAAGCTACCTCACTAAAAGTTATGATGTCCTCATACAGCTCAACAATCTCAGCAGTTTACTACCACCCAAAACATAATCTGAAAATCAACCAATTTGGAGATGTCTACACCATATTAGGTTCAACAAAGTTCTTTGTTGGCGAAGATTTTAACAGCAATCACATTCTGTGGGGCTCACGACTTACAACCACCAAGGGACGGGAACTGACCAATCTGCTGCAAGAAAAGAACTACTCATGTTGTGAATTCCCCGCAGAAGTCCTACCCACCGTTAGGATCTGGCGTCTAGGAGGTTCGAAAGTTTTCAAAATCAAACTAAACGGTTAAAGAAAAACACACTTTAATTCGATACCTAGTTGTAAAATGAATAAACTAGACTAGTGCCGATACGAAATAATCGATCGTGTGAAAATATGAACAAAAACGTAAAAAACCTATTTTAAATATTTGAGCCGAGCCTCGGCGTTTTAGACCTTGAGCTTATCGCTTCGAATTCCGATCCCGACTGACTTTTTTCTGGAATTTTCCAATATCCTCAAGAATAAATGTAACATGCCCAAATGTCTGTGTTTATAATAAACAAACCACTTGAAGGGCGAACCGCCTAAGCTCGCTCGAAAAGTGAAACCAATGCAGGTGGCCGCACAAATCTGTCGAGTTGCGACATTCTCCCACCTGAGAAATAAGTCACTTTAGGAACGTTTTCTCACAAATATTTCCTAAAACTAAACACAATTATCAGATCTCTGTGGTCTCTTAACTACGCGTCCACTACGGGTTACTTTAGAACCATCGATCGCTGCCGGGAGCACATTTAGTTTCGGATTCATTCACCCGCGTCACTCGCGGATCACCATCTTCCTCCCCGTTCTCGTGGACCTTCTCCTCGTGACTCCTGGATTGCACCATCTCGCCCTCGGATGATTTGTCACATTCCAAGGGGTTTAAGCGTTGAAGAGGACGTACAAATCCTCTCTTTTCGAAAAAACCCTCCCACCACGAGGTCGTTGGGGGGTTAAACTTCCTCGATTTTTCGAGGTCGATGCAGCATGGAAAAGTATCCTTGCTTTCCTATATATTTCCATTTCCATTGTCCTCTGTGGGATTATGTATATCTCGGGGACAATTTCCTGTGCCTTGCGGGAACTTTTTCGACTTTTCACTTTGTATTTCTTGACACATTAATGAAACATGCGCCCCACCGCAATTAACGCAATTCCAACGAGTCTTGCATTTACGAGACATGTGACCAAATTTCAAACATTTGAAACACGCCTTTTTCTGCATCAAAATCGATTTTCTTTGAACAAGAGTCATGCTTCGAGCCTTAAAACACTTTTTACTTGCATGTGCTCTAGTGCAAAATACACAATTGACATTATCGATTTCAGAGTTCAATAGACCCTCGACAGTCATTTTCCTCGAGTCTAAAGGTGGTTCCTGTCTCTTTTCAGATACTTCAGCTGCACCTGCGGATTTTGTCAAACCAAAACCTTCACTGGCCAATATTATCCTTTCTTCATTTTCGACTTCTGACCTTACGAAACGCAGGAGGTCCTTGAACCTATTTTCCAATGATGCCTCACATTCATAGATTCTGGCCGTATTACGATTCTCATACAAGATGTCCAAGCTTGAATTGAAAGGAGATCTTTGCCAAATTCTCAACAACTCTTGTGGTAAACATGATTCGATAAGTGGAAATAACAGTGCAGAGTACTTATCCGAATTGATTCCTAGTGAATCCAGTGCCCTGTCTTGGGTCTCAATATTATCATACAACTTGCATAATTCGAAATGTTTATCTTTGTGGGTTTGTACATTTAGAACCAACTTCAATAATTCTCGAACATAGAATTCAATTTGTAGGTCATCCCGCCCAAATCTTGCTCGCATGCATTCAATAATTTTCACATAATTTTGGTCAATGCAAGGAAAACTCTCAACAATTTGACCTGCCCGACTCCTAGGAACAGTGGCCTGCAGAAGGTATTCAATCTTATCACAATTATCAATCTCTTCATTCGAATGAATTTTTTTGAACTGTGACCAGAATCCTAGCCAATCCTTGATGCTGCCGTCATATTGTTTGAATTTAATTTGGGGTAATATAAATTTCCTCCTACCTTGGTTTGGGTCTAGCCTACCCGAACAACAACTTTCCGAGCGCACCTCCAAAGGTTTCTCCTTGAGCTTTTCCACTTTCACTCTCTGTGAATCGCCTCATGTAGACTTCGCGCTGCTCCATTTCTTCCATCAGGTGTTCCTCTGTAGCTTCGTCTTCCAACATCAAACTGTAGACTTCACCATCACAAACATTTAAACTGTCCCACTCGGGCTTGAAACACTCCCATGAGATTTCCACATCACTTAAGTCCAAAGGAACTTGCTTAATATGTCCGGCTAAGTCATTAGCTGATTTGGTAAAGCACATACGAAGTACCTTTCTATTCTTCTTAGTGATTTCGAGAACGCTCATTTTTACCCTTTCGTAAATACTCAACCGAGAAACTGAACTCGCAAACACACTAAACTTTTCCGTGGGGCTACTTTACGTTGTTCGACCGAATTCCACGATTTTTCTTATTCGTAACGCACTACTATATTGTCTTTTTAACAACGTGCCCTGTCACGGTCGCCAAATGTTTTGAATTCCCCGCCGAAGTCCTACGCACCGTTAGGATCTGGCGTCTAGGAGGTTCGAAAGTTTTCAAAATCAAACTAAACGGTTAAAGAAAAACACACTTTAAAAAACCTATTTTAAATATTTGAGCCGAGCCTCGGCGTTTTCGACCTTGAGCTTATCGCTTCGAATTCCGATCCCGACTGACTTTTTTCTGGAATTTTCCAATATCCTCAAGAATAAATGTAACATGCCCAAATGTCTGTGTTTATAATAAACAAACCACTTGAAGGGCGAACCGCCTAAGCTCGCTCGAAAAGTGAAACCAATGCAGGTGGCCGCACAGGGCAGTATTCCCTAATTATCTGGGGACAAATCTGTCGAGTTACGACAACTCATTTCTTTCAACCGGAAGCCCAACATACTGACCTAGTGACCCAAACAAAACACTTGATCTACTTGATTTCTTCATAACCAGTGGAATAGCAGCTTCATATATATATGTTGAACCAAGTTACGACCTATCCTCAGATCATTCTCCTATAATAGCGTCATTGAGTACACTAGTAATCAAAAAGAAGTCTTCACCAAAAAAAACATAATAGGAAAACCAGCTGGAATGAATACCGTAGGATAATAGATGAACAAGTATATCTTTCATTGAGACTGAAGAAAACGAAAAAAATTGATCAGGCAGAAGAAGAGTTTACTAATATTCTGAAAAAGGCAGCCATCCAAAGTACTCCACAAAGCAGAGAAAACAAGGAAACAAAATCAATACTTTTGGATCAAGAGGGTGATTGCTGAAAAACGAAAAATAAGATCCAGATGGAAAAACACACATGCTCCGTTCGACAATAGCAATAAACTCAGACCACGAGAACTACAGGAGGAATCTTCCAATGAATATATCAACGGACTGAACAGATTTGACAACACAATATGGAGTCAAATAAAATCGAAAAAAAAACAAAAGAACAAAACGTTCCATAGTTAATAGTTCGACCGAAACCAATGCTAAATGGACTAAAAGTGACCAGGAAAAGGAGAATTTATTTGCAGAACACCTCAAAGAAGTATTTAAACCAAACGACCTTGAGATTGATGACACTATTGAAAGAAGCATTTCCAGCAATAGTTTTACCCTTACCCTTACCATTAACCTCAACCTTACCCTTATCATTACCTTCACCCCTACCCCAACCCTTACTCTTATACTTACCCTCACCCTTACACTTACACTTACCCTAGCTCACCCTCACTCTTACCTTTACCCCCACCCTTACCCTTTACCTCAACCTTACCCTTTACTTTAACCTTACCCTAACCCTTACTCTCACCCTTACCCATAAACCCATACCCTTAACCTGAACCTTACCCTTACCCTTGCCCCCTCCCTTTCCTTTATCCTTACCCTTACCATTATCCTTGACCCTACCCTTACCCTTCCGCTTATCCTTGGAGTTCTTTGATTTTGATATCAGGTTGTTTCCTTTTTTTATTATGTGTTCTCTCCAGGTGAGCCTAGTGTCCAAGTGAAAACCAAGATATTTTTGCTGTTGTAGCTTGTGGAATTGCTGTATCATTCAGACGGATAGGTGGTCATCGTTCCTTCTCCAGAGTGAAGTTTACTTGTTTGGATTTATTCTCGTTTACTTCAATTTTCCACTTCTTCATCCAGATATGTAGTTCGTTTAGATGTTCTCGAACGAGGCATTGATGCTGTTGCTGGATCATTGTGTGATCCATCATCACTGTGTCATCGGCAAATGTTCCTGTTGTAGTTTTGGTAGATGTTGGTAGGTCTGAGGTATAAGTAGGTAGAATACTGGGCCCAGTACGCTCTCTTGTGGGACACCAACTTGAATGCTGTAATTTCCTGATACTTCCTGTCCTACTCTGATCCGAAGCTGTCTGTTTAAAAGATAGGATTTCAATATGTCAAAGAACTTCAGTGGAAAAATGTTTTTGATCTTTATAACAATCCGGCATGCCAGACTCTGTCGAAAGCTTGACTCACTTCTAAAAAAACTTCTGAAGTACAGTACAGCTTCTGTTCAAAGGCTTGGTTTATTGTTTGTGTTATTCGATATGTTTGTATTGTAACGTTTTCTTGGTTTTCAAAACGTTTAGAATATTTAAACTATTTATTTACACTTATTTACACACTACTGTTCCAATAACTAAACAACTATTTCTATCAAAGTCTGTTCACAATTTATATCCACACTAATTTATTTTCACTGAACTCTTTCCGCTACGAATCACTCTGCTGAATTAGTGTGGATAAAAATTGTGAACAGACTTTGATAGAAATAGTTGTTTAGTTATTGGAACAGTAGTGTGTAAATAAGAGTAAATAAATAGTTTAAATATTCTAAACGTTTTGAAAACCAAGAAAACGTTACATTGGTGTCAGGTGTGCGCTCGAATTAAGTACATAAACTCTATTTATTGAAATTTATGCCAGTGACTACAAGACTGCAGAGCGCAATGGAGACGCAGGCGATAATGGAATTTTTGAGTAAACTCAATGATAAAATAGATAAACTGGAAAACAAGGCAGAAGAAAATTCACGAAAAATGGAAGAAAATTCTCAGAAAATCAATAAGAAAATGGAAGAAAATTCACGGAAAATGGAGGAAAATTCACGGAAAATGGTGGAAAATTCTCGAAATAGCAATGAATTGGTGAGTCAATTTGCAAGCAAATTGGATGAGAAAATGGAAACCATAAAGGATGAAATGAAGATCAAGCCTCCGACGTTTGATGGAAAAGTCGACATACCAAAAATAATTTGAAGCTGCTGCGCTGGCAAACAGTTGAAGCGATTACGAAAAAGTCACAGCATTGATAATAGCTCTACGAGGAGAGGCACTCAACATTCTTCAAACGATTCCGGAGAGCCAACAAGCCTGTTATGAAGTTCTAACATCGAAACTTCAGATGAGATATGGTGATACTCATTTACAACAAGTTTATCATGCCCAAATCAAGAACCGGGTGCAGAAAACAGGAGAAAATTTCCAGGAGTTTGAAGCAGATGTGGCTAGATTAGTCAGGCTGGCTTACCCAACTGCTCCAGACAGCTTCCTTGAACAGCTATCAATCCAAACCTTTGTGGATGGAATCAAGGGCAGTGAAATACAACAAGCCTTGAGACTTGGACGCCCTAAAACCATGAATGATGCTTTAGCTCAGGCTTTAGAATTCGAGGCAGCGAAGCAGGCATCGCATAGAGGACACGTTCATATGAGACAGGTCCAAGAAATTGACCGACCTGTTGAAGAAATTATCAGAGAAGAAGTCAGCAGATTATTGAGTACTGAGAAAAAAGATGCTGTGTGCGGGTACTGCAATCAAAGTGGGCATATTAAGCGAAATGGCTCAAAAAGTAGAAAAAGAGCCGCAGCAGGTAAACGGAAAAGGGCCGGTGATAGGGGGCATAAATCTACTCAAGCTGTAGATACCTCTGAAGTGATAATCCGAGGAATTATGTCCACAGATTTATCCAGCATAGTTGTTCCTGGAAAAATGAATGATCGAAATGTGAAAACCCTGGTAGACACTGGATCAACTAGAACCATTGTGCGTCCACAAATAGCTAAAGGATTCAAGATTCGTCCAGTCATGATCAAACTTCGAACTGCGTCTGGACAGGAAATACCAACTTATGGATCGGTCTTCTCCACTATTGAATTGGGAAACACAGCAGCAAGGCACGTAGTTCTAGGGGCTGAAATTAGGGGAAAAGTTATCCTGGATTGGACCTCGTTAAGAAACTTGGATGCCAACTGGATATGAAGAGTGATGTGCTTCGACTGGGAAATGAAGAGATCTCGTTCAATGATGTGGAAGATAAGGTATATCGGATTCGATTGGCCGAGGACATCACGTTGCCAGGTCGAACTGAAGGCATAGTGAGTGGTATATGTGATGACGTTACGAAAAAAGGCTGCGTTAAAGTGATCGAACCCTGTGACGATGCAATCCTAGCTAAAGGAATGTTACCGGGGAAGGCATTGGTACGAATAACAGACAGTATTCCCATCCGATTACTCAATGTCAACAGGTTTCCAGTCACCCTGAAGAAGAACATCTTGATTGGACAAGGGGTACCAGTGTACCATATTTCTGGTGGGATTGGTACTGCAGGAGTCCCGCAGAGCCAGAAGAATACTGAAGAGCTGGTGACCCTTCTCACCTCAAAATGTCAAGATCTGGACCGTTATGAACTAGCCGAAGTGAGAAAACTGATTCAGAAATTCTCCGACGTCTTCCTCTGGCAAAAAGAGAAGAGGCTGAACGGATTATTGAGGACATGGCGAGAGAAGCTGTCATTGAACCATCCAATAGCCCCTGGACGTCGCCTGTAGTGTTAGTGAAGAAAAAGGACGGGTCCACCAGGTTCTGTGTAGACTATAGGCAGCTCAATCAAGTTACGAAGAAGGACAGCTATCCCTTACCGATAATCGATGATACACTGGATACACTCTGGGGATCACGTTGGTTTTCCACCTTGGATTTGAAGAGTGGGTATTGGCAGGTTGGCTTAGATCAAAGGGACAAAGAGAAAACTGCCTTTAGTATTGGAACGGGTCTGTGGCAATTTGAAGTGATGCCCTTTGGTTTATGCAACGCTGCGGCCACGTTTGAGCGTTTAATGGAAACTATATTGAGAGGACTCTCCTGGAAGACTTGCCTGGTGTACTGAGATGATGAAATAGTAGTGGGAAAATCATTCCAAGATCACCTACATCACCTATCCGAGCTTTTCCAGCGACTCCGTGAAGCTAACCTAAAGCTGAGTCCAAAGAAATGCAATTTATTCCGTACAGAGGTAAAATATTTAGGACACGTAGTTTCTCGAGAGGGCGTGAAAGTTGACCCGGATAAGATCAAAGCTGCACAGGAATGGCCTATACCGAGAGACAAGAGTGAATTGCGAAGTTTCTTAGGCTTATGCACCTATTATAGAAGATTCGTATCTGGATTCGCCAAAGTTGCCAAACCTCTTACAAAATTAACAGAGGATGGACAGGAGTACATATGGTCCTATGATTGCGCTGAAGCTTTCGCGCAGCTGAAGGAGGCCCTGGTCACAGCTCCAGTTTTAAGCTACGCAAGAGCTGAGGGGAAGTTTGTGCTCGACACGGATGCTAGTAATGCAGCTATCGGGGGTGTTCTATCACAAGTACAGCATGGACAAGAAGGAGTTATAGGGTATTTCAGCAAAGTCTTGTCAAAGCCAGAACGGAATTACTGCGTGACACCGTAGAACACTTCTACAAATATTTGTACGGAAGGAAATTTCTGTTGAGAACGGACCATGCTGCTTTGAAATGGCTTCTGAACTTTAAGAACCCGGAAGGACAAGTGGCCAGATGAATCGAAAGACTGTAAGAATGTGACTTCGATACCGAACCTAGAACGGGAGCTACCCATCGCAATGCCGATGCGTTATCAAGAAGGCCTTGCCCCGAGAATTGCAGCCAGTGCTCACGCGTGGAAGACAAAGCCGATTTGAGACGGACCACAGTAGTTGAAGATGACTGGCTACCCCAAGAAATTCAACGAGCACAAGAAGAAGATTCAGACTTGAAAGTAATCCTGAGTTGGAAGAAGAGTGGTAGACGACCTACTTGGGAAGAAGTATCCAGACTGAGTCAAAATGTAAAGTCGTACTGGGCACAATGGGAAACGTTGAAGATCGATAAAGGTCTTCTGAACGTTGTTGGGAGAATGACGATGGATCTGAACAGAGGCTCCAGTTGATTGTGCCGAAGAGTCGAGTGAGAGACGTTTTGACCAGACTACATAATGGAACTTCAGGTAGACATTTTGGGAATACTAAGACGCTAGAGAAAGTCAGGCAGCGGTTTTATTGGATTTACTGTAAGAAAGACGTTAAAGACTGGTGTAGAATATGTAAAACTTGTGCTGCAGCTAACTGCCCTTATGGCAAAGGGAAGGCTCCAATGAAGCAATATAACGTCGGATCTCCCATGGAACGAGTAGCTATCGACATCGCGGGTCCCTTTTCCGAAACAGATCACGGAAACAAGTACATTTTGGTAGCAATGGACTATTTTACCAAATGGGTGGAAGCCTACGGTATTCCTAACCAAGGGGCGAGTACGGTTGCCGATAAATTGGTCAAAGAATTCTTCTGCAGATTTGGAATACCCCTAGAGCTACATTGTGATCAAGGCCGAAATTTGGAGTCGACATTATTCCAAGAAGTTTGTAGGAAATTAGGGATTAATAAGACAAGGACAACAGCTCTACATCCCCAATCAGATGGCATGGTAGAACGAATGAATAGGACCATGGGAAAACATCTTGCCAAAGTAGTCTCCGATCACCAGTGGGACTGGGATGAATATTTGCATCTATTCACCATGGCATATAGATCTTCGGTTCATGAATCCACCAAGGAAACTCCAGCCAATATAATGTTCGGCCGAGAAATTAGACTACCTTGTGACCTAGAGTTTGAAATCAAATTAACTCCTGAATGTATCCCTATTCGTTAATCTGGTGGTAATGATGCAACCTCTTACTCCCTATCTATTCATTTCAACTTTACAATTAAAAATTACTATTTACAAACACAAAATCAGTTACAATGAATCTGAGATCCGCGATTCGAAGAGGCACTTATCTTAAAAGTAAGGATCCGGTGGTATGATCCTCCAAAATACAGGTACTATGCAGGTAGTCTAGTTTCAAGAGATTCCAACCAGAATTAAGATGTTCCAGTAATAATTAGCTTCGGAATAAAGGTATTCCAGTCATAATCAGCTCCAGTATTCAGATAATCCAGTAATGATTGCTTCCAGTACTGAGATGATCCAGTCAAACTCTGGGTCCGGTAGTAGAATATTCAAATGGGCATTAGTCCCAGTAAAAAGATAATTCAGTGGGCAGCAGCCCCGGTATAAAGATGTTTCAGTGGGCGATAGCCCCGGTACAAAGATGTTTAAGTGAGCAGTAGCCCCGGTACAAAGACTGCAAATTTAAAAGCTATAAGATAGTGCTTGTAACACGTGATCTCATTCCCAGCGAATATAGACGTTATTGAAACAATTTACAAGTTAATAAATATGAGATGAAATATCTAGAACTCAGGAATAAGAGCACGTTATTCGATAATAAGAATGAGATAAGAAATCAAATGCACAATATCATTCAAAGGAAAATGTTAAGCGGTGTAACCTGCATGGAATGAACATAATCAGAAATCACAATTTGGCATTCACAAAACCAAAAAATATTGGTCGGGATATACGTAGTACTTACCGCCTTTTGAATAGACGTCTTATAAGAAACAATAAAACTTCAAAATTCCACGATGTTAATGGATTACGAAGTTCGTTTATTCGTTAAACTCTAGCAAGGTGTTTACTCTCCAACCTCTTATGCACGAAAAAGAAAGAATTTTCCATCGGCTAGACCGAATTAGGGTCGCGCATGCGAAACACACACTCAACTGTCAAAGCGAAGTGCGTTTTTTAGCGACCGATCGTATAATCTCAGTAAGGCGTTTTTGCTTGAGATCGGAATTGAAATTAATAGTATGACGTATTTTCGCGATGGAAACTGAAATCGACAGTGGAGCGTTTTGTAACGTTACAAGTTTGGTTGTAAGCCTGGAGAAGATGTAGCCGGGGAGGACTACGTCAGTAAATTGAGGAGTAAACTAGAGTACATTCATGACAAGGTGCGCAATCAAATGCAGCAAGCAAGTGATTGGATGAAAATGCGCTATGACATCAAGGCCATTGAAGGAGGGTTAACCGCAGGAGATCTGGTGTGGTTGTATAACCCGCAAAGAAGAAGAGGATTTTCACCGAAGCTGCAGAGACAGTGGGAAGGACCGTATGAAGTTGTGAAAAGGATAAATGATGTAGTTTACCGGATACGGAAGCTTCCCAGAGGAAAATCGAAGGTCGTCCATTTCAACCGATTGGCTCCGTACGCGTCAACACAGGATGACGAAGAAGAAGTACGTCTCATCGAGGTTCCGGCAAAGGAGAATGACGATTTTCCGGAATTCGTGAGTAGCTATGTGGGAACACGAGTTGCACGGTTTGGCGTCGCACAGGAAGTTCATCAAGACCTGTTTACAGTTCCCGAGGAATACTCTCTTGCTCATTGTGTAGCAAGAGTATTCAGAAATAAATTTGGACGTCAAGAGGAACTGATGAGACAGCAGCCCAGAATCGGAAAATGCCTGAGACTGAAGGCAGAGGGTCGGTACATTTATTACGTAGTTACCAAACTATACTCATATCAGAAGCCCACTTACCAGAATTTATGGACAGCACTACATGGCTTGAAAGAAGATCTTCAATGCTTTGGGATTAGGAAATTAGCTGTCCCCAAACAAGGTTGTGGACTGGATCAACTGAATAGGCGGGTTGTGCGAAGTATGCTGGAAGTTGTGTTTCAGAAGGCGGGTATAGAGATTTTGATATGCAATTTCAACTCAAAGCAAAACGGAAAGCCCAGCAAAACCGTAGATTGCTACTTCCATCAGAGCGGCTACTGTAGAAATGGTAACGATTGCAGATTTCGCCACGGCCCTCTGAGGAATTCATGGAATCTGTTCTGGGACAGAACAGGCTTAAGGAGGGTCCTTCTGGTTTT
Source organism: Myrrha octodecimguttata (assembly GCA_958510865.1). Taxonomy (NCBI): domain Eukaryota; kingdom Metazoa; phylum Arthropoda; class Insecta; order Coleoptera; family Coccinellidae; genus Myrrha; species Myrrha octodecimguttata. The sequence goes on from OY294056.1 coordinate 17,464,022, forward strand.
CTGTCCCTCTTTTTGTTTCAGATATTATGTCAAGATATTTTGTCGAAATGAAGTCAAGATGGCGAAAAACTTATTTTCCAATGAAAAAGATACCATCCATCTTATATAAACAAATTACTACACTTTTACGGGGAGACAGAATTTTTCCTGAGGTTTTTATCTGTGCTCTTGTATCATACGCAAAAATGTATGGTACACCGTTTACATTTCCTCTGCTAACACTGTGATATATCGAAGAATGTAATGTTCGTTCTCAAAAGAATATATATATATATATTATATATATATATATATATATATATATATATATATATATATATATATATCTCTTCTCAGTTAATTATTTTTCCGAAGTAAATTCACATTTTGAAAAATACATGATTATTAAGACCACTATGTAGAGAGGGCAACGTTGCGTAGTAATCTGACACTTCTGACAGGAAAATGCAATGATCTCATTTGATATCATTATTATCATTAGATAGGGAAAATAATTATAACCTAACCTTTTCAAAATATACACGGTGAAATGTGTCAGAATCTCATATGTCCAACCGGGAGACTTTATAAAAGTGATTGGAGTATACTTCAGAGTAACAAACTCTGTTACTCTGAGGAGTATACAAGAAATTTCGGGACTTTCTCTTTCTAATCATGTTCAGGCATCACGTCCTAGGCATATCCGAAAAATTCATATAAAAATCACCCTTTTTTAGCAAAAGTGTTTCTTGATCTCCTGCAGTGGTTCGGTGGTGTTGCCTGTAACGAGTTTAGTATTATTTTAAATAATCAACGCGTGTTTTTTACGAGGTGAAATTCCTAGCCAATGGAAAGAGTCTATTGTAACTCCGCATTTCAAACAGGGGATCAAAGTAAAATGTACAATTGCAAGCCTATTGGTATATATATATATATATATATATATATATATGGTATAATTACAGACAGACAGTTTGGCTTCGTGAAAAATGTTAATACGGAGGAGAATACCTAGCGGTATTCCTTGATCTGGCCAAGGCCTTTGATCTGGGATACTATTCCACATAATGTACTACTTGAAAGAGTGGAGCGGTGTGTAATTCGGGGGATTATTGCCCTTGATCTCACCCGGAATTATCTGTCGGAGAATCACAACGTGTAGCCATTGGACACGTGAACAGTTCAAATATGGTAGTAAAGGTTGGGGTGCCACAAGGAACAACAATATAACAAAAATAAGGCCTCTGAGAGCGCATTTAGTCTGTTATGCTTATGATACGGCTCCAACTTTTAGTGCTGAATCTTGGAATGAGGTAAAATCATGGCCGAAACTTGACTGGGAAAAATATATTTATGGTTGAACTATAATTCATAAACATTGAACTTAAATAAAACTAAATATATTACTTTCTCCCCAACAATTATCGACCAGCCCGAGATAGAACTGAAATTACATCCCCATCCTGTGATACCCAAATATAGAGATGGGTAATTCGAGCTATATCCAGCCGTGCAATTCCGAAGATTCGATCTCGATACGATTTCGATCGACGATTCGACCTTAATTCGACCAAAACGATGGAACTGATTCCGAAGTAAATCGTCGGGTGATTTCGGTACTCGACCACTACTGGGCATAGAAAAGAAGAAATATAACCTAACATACCTAATTCGTGTTAAGTTATCAACAGGTTCTCATCAACGGCTTCTCTCCCGGGGACTGTCGACGGCGGAATAGAAGAGAAATAGAGCGCGGCGTTGCCAGATCTTCGAATAATACCTGGGTACTGTTTTCGTACATATTTACGAATTGATTCGAAATTATTGAATTTTAATGGATAGGATTTTCAATATAATACACCACACGGGATGCATAAAGGATTATCCACGTGATACAGACTGAAAACTGAGAATTCTCTAGGTAATCGGAAACTTATCACCGGTTTTCACGTTTCAACCTGCATTTCCCAAACGGTTTCGTGTTCGTTGAAAAAAGTTTTTTGTAAATTAAGCAGAAAAATCAACGATTCTAAAAAACCACGTTTGGGAATTTGTACCACCGTCAGAAGGAAGGGGGAGAAGGAAAACTGATAATTCTTTAGGTAATCGGTACCTCATCAACGGTTTTCACGTTTCACCTGTATTTTCCAAACGGTTTCATGTTCGTTGAAAAAAGTTTTTTGTAAATTAAGCAGAAAAGTCAACGATTTTAAAAAACCACGTTTGGGAATTTGTACCACCGTCAGAAGGAAGGGGGACACGGAAAACTGATAATTCTTTAGGTAATCGGTACCTCATCAACGGTTTTCACGTTTCACCCTGTATTTTCCAAACAGTTTCGTGTTCGGTGAAAAAAAGTTTTGTGAATTGAGCAGAAAAATCAAAGATTATAAAAAACCATGTTCGGGAATTTGTACCACCGTCAGAAGGAAGGGGGAGACGGAAAACTGATCATTCTTTAGGTAATCGGTACCCCATCAACGATTTTCACGTTTTACCCTGTATTTTCTAAACGGTTTCGTGTTCGTTGAAAAACTTTTTTGTAAATTAAGCAAAAATATTGTGACGAGTACGGCCCTGTCTATTCTAGAATGTTGCTGAACGCTCCAGAATGCCCGAGCAGTCTATGAGTCACCCGCCTCGCTCTAGAGCGTTTTAGAAATTGCCAGAAATTCCACATGTGATAAAAGGGTAGGCGCGGAGCAGCACAGGGACCAATTCAGCAGAGTGATTCGTAGCGGCAAGAGTTCAGTGAAAATAAATTAGTGTGGTTATAAATTGTGAACAGACTTTGATAGAAATAGTTGTTTAGTTATAGGAACAGTAGTGTGTAAATAAGTGTAAATAAACAGTTTGAATATTCTAAACCTTTTGAAAACCAAGAAAACGTTACAATATCAACGATTTTGAAAAACCACGTTTGGGAATTTGTACCACAGTCAGAAGGAAGGTGGAGACGGAAAACTGATAATTCTTTAGGTAATCGGTACCCCATCAACGGTTTTCACGTTTTACCTTGTATTTTCCAAACGGTTTCGTGTTCGTTGAAGAAACTTTTTTGTAAATTACGCAAAAAAATCAACGATTCTAAAACACCACGTTTGGGAATTTGTACCACCGTCAGAAGGAAGGTGGAGACGGAAAACTGATAATTCTTCAGGTAATCGGTACCCCATCAACGATGTTCACGTTTTACCCTGTATTTTCCAAACGGTTTCGTGTTCGTTGAAAAAAGTTTTTCGTGAATTGAGCAAAAAAATCAACGATTCTAAAAAACCACGTTTGGGAATTTGAACCACCGTCAGAAGAAAGGGGGAGACAGAAAACTGATAATTCTTTAGGTAATCGGTACCCCATCAACTGTTTTCACGTTTTACCCTGTATTTTCCAAACGGTTTCGTGTTCGTTGAAAAAAGTTTTTTGTAAATTGAGCAAAAAATCAACGGTTCTAAAAAACCACGTTTGGGAATTTGTACCACCGTCAGAAGGAAGGTGGAGACGGAAAACTGATAATTCTTTAGGTAATCGGTACCCCATCAACGGTTTTCACGTTTTACCCTGTATTTTCCAAACTGTTTCGTGTTCGTTGAAAAAAGTTTTTCGTGAATTGAGCAAAAAAATCAACGATTCTAAAAAACCACGTTTGGGAATTTGTACCACCGTCAGAAGGAAGGGGGAGACGGCAAACTGATAATTCTTTAGGTAATCGGTACCCCATCAACGGTTTTCACGTTTTACTCTGTATTTTCCAAACGGTTTCGTGTTCGTTGAAAAAAGTTTTTTGTAAATTAAGCAAGAAAATCAACGATTCTGAAGAACCACGTTTGGGAATACAGGGTCTTTCACGAGGAACCTCACCCATATTTATACGGGAAACTACTGAACGTATTTTCATGAAATTCAGCACTTATAAGTATTTCACGATGCTGATGAAATCTAAAATATTTTCAAGGCATGAGCACCTCCGGTTTTTCCGGAAATGACGTCAACTTCCGTTTTTCAAATTAGAACACCATTTTTTTATTGCAGAAATAGATTCCTTAGAAAATTTCAATTTATTTTGATGTAACATTTTTCAGTTTTGGTTGAAAAATTCTCTCTGAGCGGGAAAATTCGAAAAAAAAATCGAAAATAGAGCTCCGCTGAAACAAGAATAACTTCGAGGTTTTTGGATGGAAAATTTTCATTTTTGGGATTTTTCCATATGTAAGATTGATGTATCCACTTTAAAAATCGAAATCGCGATTCATGATACAGGGGGTGAAAAAATCGCTTTCAAAGTTAGGGATGACAAAATCGTGAAAAATCAATTTTTTCAAATTAGAACCCCATTTTTTTATGGCAGATATTGAATTTACGTTAAAAAATAATGTGAGTGTATGCATCACACCCTTGCCCTAAAATGGATATTTTCTGAGTTATTCACAAAAAACTGTTTTTCGTCTTGAATTTTCAGCTATTTCTTTTCCCTTCACGCCAAAAAGATGAAATTTTCAGGAACTGTTATTTGAACCATGCTGTAGATTTTTCACCCCTTCTTGAAACCGACTTCAAGTTACTATTAGGAGAACCATGGCAAACTCTCGCAGTTATAACTAGAGAAGATGCTCAAAGTTTTCCGATACAAATTCGAATCCAAATTCGCCATCTATTTAGGAACAATCTGTAACTTTTTTCTCTTGCATATAAGGGTAGTAAAATCTAAAACATGGTTTAAGTAACAGTTCCTGAAAATGTCATCTTTTTGGCGTGAAGGGAAAACAAATAGCTGAAAATTCAAGACGAAAAACAGTTTTTTGTGAATAACTCAGAAAATATCCACTTTAGGGCAAGGGTAAGATGCATACACTCACATTATTTTTTAACGTAGATTCAATATCTGCCATAAAAAAATGGGGTTCTAATTTGAAAAAATTGATTTTTCACGATTTTGTCATCCCTAACTTTGAAAGCGATTTTTTCACCCCCTGTATCATGAATCGCGATTTCGAATTTTAAAGTGGATACATCAATCTTACATCTTGAAAAATCGCAAAAATGAAAATTTTCCATCCAAAAACCTCGAAGTTATTCTTGTTTCAGCGGAGCTCTATTTTCGATTTTTTTTTCGAATTTTCCCGCTCAGAGAGAATTTTCCAACCAAAACTGAAAAATGTTACATCAAAATAAATTGAAATTTTCTAAGGAATCTATTTCTGCAATAAAAAAATGGTGTTCTAATTTGAAAAACGGAAGTTGACGTCATTTCCGGAAAAACCGGAGGTGCTCATGCCTTGAAAATATTTTAGATTTCATCAGCATCGTGAAATACTTATGAGTGCTGAATTTCATGAAAATACGTTCAGTAGTTTCCCGTATAAATATGGGTGAGGTTCCTCGTGAAAGACCCTGTATGTACCACCGTCAGAAGGAAGGGGGAGACGGAAAACTGATAATTCTTTAGGAAATCGGTACCCCATCAACGGTTTTCACGTTTTACTCTGTATTTTCCAAAACGGTTTCGTGTTCGTTGAAAAAACTTTTTTGTAAATTACGCAAAAAAATCAACGATTCTGAAAAACCACGTTTGGGAATTTGCACCACCGTCAGAAGGAAGGGGGAGACGAAAAACTGATAATTTTCCAGGTAATCGGTACGCCATCAACGGTTTTCACGTTTTACTCCCCCTTCCTTCTGACGGTGGTACAAATTCCCAAACGTGGTTTTTTAGAATCGTTGATTTTTTTGCTCAATTTACAGAAAACTTTTTTCAACGAACACGAAACTGTTTGAAAATACAGGGTAAAACGTGAAAACCGTTGATGGGGTACCGATTACCTGGAAAATTATCAGATTTTCGTCTCTCCCTTCCTTCCTACGGTGGTACAAATTCCCAAACGTGGTTTTTCAGAATCGTCGATTTGTTTGCTTAATTTACAAAAAAGTTTTTTCAACGAACACGAAACCGTTTGGAAAATACAGGGTGAAACGTGAAAACCGTTGATGAGGTACCGATTACCTAAAGAATTATCAGTTTTCCGTCTCCCCCTTCCTTCTGACGGAGGTACATATTCCCAAACGTGGTTTTTTAGAATCGTTGATTTTTTTGCTCAATTTACAAAAAACTTTTTCCAACGAACACGAAACCGTTTGGAAAATACAGGGTGAAACGTGAAAACCGTTGATGAGGTACCGATTACCTAAAGAATTATCATTTTTCGTCTCCCCCTTCCTTCTGACGGTGGTACAAATTCCCAAACGTGGTTTTTTAGAATCGTTGATTTTTCTGCTTAATTTACAAAAAACTTTGTTCAACGAACACGAAACCGTTTGGAAAATACAGCGTGAAACGTGAAAACCGTTGATGAGGTACCGATTACCTAAAGAATTATCAGTTTTCCGTCTCCCCCTTCCTTCTGACGGTGGTACATATTCCCAAACGTGGTTTTTTAGAATCGTTGATTTTTTTGCTCAATTTACAAAAAACTTTTTTCAACGAACACGAAACCGTTTGGAAAATACAGGGTGAAATGTGATAACCGTTGATGAGGTACCGATTACCTAAAGAATTATCAGTTTTCCGTCTCCCCCTTCCTTCTGACGGTGGTACAAATTCCCAAACGTGGTTTTTTAGAATCGTTGATTTTTCTGCTTAATTTACAAAAAACTTTTTTCAAAGAACACGAAACCGTTTGGAAAATGCAGGTTGAAACGTGAAAACCGGTGATAAGTTTCTAATCACCTAGAGAATTCTCAGTTTGCAGTCTGTCTTACACGGATAATCCTTTATGCATCCCGTGTGGTGTATTATATTGAAAATCCTATCCATTAAAATTCAATAGTTTCGAATCAATTCGTAAATATGTACGAAAACAGTACCCAGGTATTATTCGAAGATCTGGCAACGCCGCGCTCTGTTTCTCCTCTATTCCGACAGTCCCCGCGAGAGAAACCGTTGATGAGAAGCTGTTGATAACTTCACACGAATACTTACCTAGACTACCTGTTTCTGACATGTTTATGGTTTGTGTGTTGTGTTGTGAAAGAACATACTTTTCATTTTTTAATCTTTATTATGCTGCCTATATTCGCAAGAAGGGCAGGTGAAATTCACCGAAGACTAGTCAATTTACGGTTACTTCGGGAAAGAATTGAATTAAGACGACAAAATGATCCTTTCGATCTCCCTGATCGGAGATTCACAGAAATGTTTAGGCTTAATAAACGTATGGTAAGAGATCTTGTGAATATGATTCGGCCTCATTTCCAACAACGCAATTTAGCACGGGGAATTACGATAGAAATGGCTGTTTTAGCTGCGTTAAGGTACTATGCGACTGGGGCCTACCAAAGATCTGTGGGCCAGGACTTCAATTTTCCTCTCAGTCAGACAAGCATTCATCGTTGTATCCATGAAATTACCAATATTATCAACGATCATCTAGCTGATAATTTTATACATTTTTCTAACACCCAGGAGGAGAGAATTTCAATCAAAATTGAGTTCATGGACAGGTGGCAATTTCCTGGAATAATAGGAGTAATTGATGGCACCCATGTGGCCATTTTGAAACCATCGGTGGATGAACACAACTTCATCAATCGCAAGGGATTTCACAGCATAAATGTCCAAGTAATATGTGATCACAATATGAAATTTCTTAATGTGAATGCTAACTATGGTGGAGCGTCTCATGCATAGAAATTATAACTTACAATGGAAGCGGTGAGGGAAAGAGAAACGTGTTGTCTAGAGAAAGATAGAGCTAGGAGTGGCAAGAAGCCGCCAAATCGCATTCAAAAGCATCTTATTTCATGCTTTTTGTAAGATTTTTCAAAGAATTTTCTTTTTGAAGTGTGTATATTATAGTTATAGAACATGGTTAAATCTTGATCAGCCGTAAACTGCACAAACAAGTTGTAAAAAGGCCAAAATATCAAATTTCACAAGGGGTTTTTATTTAATTGAAACTGATTTGTTTTATTTTTTCCTAATTTCTGAATAAGAGATAAGACTTTCTATATATTTCAGATCTTCAAAGGACAATGTCCTGAGGAAAAGATGGTAAGTGGCGGTACGAAGAAAAAATTTTGTTCCCACGGACACCATTTCAAGTTGCAGCAAGCATTTTGTTTAAAGAATTATTATTAACATTTGTATAAATGAAATTTTGTTCAAATGAATCAAGTTATTAAATCTCAAATGTTAATAAATGTTGAATAATTCTTCCAACATTGGATTTTGGATAAATTGAAAGTTTATTTAATTAAACATCACGGCGATATCAATCGGCATTTTGCGTGCATGTTATTATTAGGGGAACGTTTCATCCACATGTCTGTAATTTTCGAATTTCGTGCCGAAAATGGTCTCAAACTACTAGGTTGGATTCGCTGATGACGAATCCAGTGTCAAAATCGATTCTGCCGTCCGACAGTGGACACGATAACGATAGAACAAAGCAAGCTAGCGACTTGAAACTTCCAGGGTAGGCCGTGTATCAGAATTAATGCCGTGGTAAAGTTCGTTAATGGGCTAAATCGGAAAACGGTTTCGAAGCTATAGCTGTTTGAAATTTTGAGGTTATTTCCCTGATATTTCAAAAACTGATGAAGCGATTGAGTTGAAACTTTACAGTTAGTTGGAGCAAAACAACGCGAAACTTTTGCGAATATTTTTCAGTTCTTACTGTAAGTAGATATAACAAAAATTTTCTCGAAATTTTTTCGAAACAAATTTTTTTTCGGAATCTATTGATCATATATGATCAATAGTTTCCAAAAAAATGTGCTCTGACCTTGACCTTCAAACTTCACATCTGTGTGTACCAATTTTCAATTCGATACGATTATAATTTTCTGAGATATTGGGAAGAAATATGTCAAATTTCGTGGTTATTCCCTCGGTATCGTTGATTTTCCGGAATAATTTCCAGAATAACTCGAAAAAACCTAGAAAAGCAATTAAGTGAAGTCAGCAGCTTTTGCGAGTGTTGTTTTTTGGTGTTTCATTTTTTGAACATGCGCGCAAAAGCTGCTGACTTCACGTCAGTGCTTCTATAGGTTTTTTATTTTTCTTCCGTGATGTCCTTGAAATTTTGAGTACCTGCTTAGTACATTTTTGTGATATCAGAACAAAGAACAAGATGAACCAAATTTTGAGAATAATGTATTAGAAAATAATAGAGTTCGAAGAAGATATTAAAAAAATAGAATTGCACGAAATGAAAAAAGAATGAATTCAAGAAGAGATATATAGGTGGTCTCAACTCTATTTTTTCATATGACTTATTTAGATTTTATAAATTCTGATTAATCAATATCCTTGAATCAAGAAATGAATATAGAATATCATTTCGGCTTAAGTCAATATTTTTCAGCAATATTTTCACCTACTAATTATTATTGATGTCAAATATACTACATCTATATCATAATATAATCTTTCATTTTAATGCTCCTACTGCATTGTAAATTTTCAGTTCTTCTGATGAAGGAATAATAAAATCTCGAAAGCTTGCGCCAAGAAAAAAGTACCTACATCAATCATTTTTATCTAATTCCTGCTATTTTCAGTAATCCATTTTTGTAGTTATAAAAACAAATAATCCCTTAGCCAATGTAAGCTCTCATTATTTTCATATTTGCTCCGAAAATTCTCAGGAAAAACGCATAAAAAACAGAATTTTCATACGCATTTAATGCTTTTTAAATGGAATACGCGGGCTTTCTGCCACCACTAGCTCTATCTCTCTCGGCAACATATGATTACACAGTGCAAGCTGACAGACCTCATCCATGGTTTGTTATATCTATGGTCTCATGACTCTTAAGCCGCGTACAGACACGGGAGCAGAGCTGCTCATGAGCAGCTCGCGAAAAAATATACACAGCGAGGCAGCCTTGAGCGAGATGTGAGGCCAAGTCGAGCCGCAGTGGCTCGCGAGCCCCTTCCCAGTAGCCCGTACAGCAGCGTAGTAAAACAGACGTTTATTATTTTACGAGAATTCATATGTATCAACGTGTACTGATATGACGAATGAGAATGATGCTAAATATAAAAATTATTAAATGGGCATGATTGGGGAATCTAGGTTTTCATGGAATGTGGTTGGAAATACGGAAAATTGATAAATGATTGAATTATTCCATAGGAATATTGTACATTATAAGCTTATTCACAATGATTTGACAACGAAATATATATACACATTGTGAACCAACCGGAAAAGTCAAGAAGAGAATTCGTTCAACCCTTTGATTATTCAAAGTAACTGATGTGGCCCCACGAAGCTTATGCTGAATGGAAAAGTTACATAGTTATATTATTCAAAATGCACTTATCCATACTTTCTCACAACTGTTTCATTTTTCATAGTGCCCTGACGCTTTTTTCAAAGGATAAAATAAATTTAACTCTCTATACCATCAGAAAAATAAATTGCAACTACAGTTGCTTTTCCCTGTTTATTTCGTTAACTCTAAGTTTTTACGGCACAAATTTCGAATCATCTAGGGTTAATATCAATATAGGCTCAAAGTAGGTACTACCTTGATGAATACGCTTATATCAAAATACTAGAGACAAATCTGCCGAAACATTTCATTACAGTTGCATTCCAAAAAAAACGAGCTTACCATTATATACCTAAAGATATTTTTCATCTGATAAACAACCTCGAAGTAATTATTATTATTTTCAATATGTATAACTCTGCGAGAATCGTTCGTTTTTTGTCTCTGATTATAGATTATTGACAGAATGAAAAGTAACGAATTATGCATTATATCTATTCTTTCAGTGAGAATCATTCGGAAAAATATCCTATACGATTCAATTCACAAAATATATCTCACGGCTCGATCCGCATTTTTATTAAAATTCTATTTCATTAGAACTATTCCATACAAACGATACGCCTATAAATAACATCAAGACGGATAGCGTCACGAAACGAAGCTGTGTGCTCTCAACATCGTGAAAACATTCCAACGCTACTTGTTTACCGTCCAAACTGAGCCTGAGGAATCCTTTTGCCTCGCCGTAAAAACCGACATCGGGTTTAGCGGCTCGCGCACCGCTCTGCTCCCGCTCAAAAAACCGTCTACACTTGCGAGGCAGCCCAATTAACTTGCCTCACAAGCCGCTCAGCTCGCGTGTCTGTACGCGGCTTTACATATGGCGAAATTCACTTGTACAAAGATATATGAGACATTTACATGAAAATGAAAGGGAAAGAAATTCATGGCTTATAGGAGATTCTGGGTATCCCCTTCAACCATACCTAATGCTTCCACCATACCTAATGACACCCATTCCAGGTCCTCACACAAAAAGCCCCGAGTCTGCATTCAATCATGCCCATATAAGAGCAAGGAATATTGTAGAGAGAGCCCTTGGAGTTTTGAAAATGAGATTTAGATGTCTTTTAAAAGAAAGAGTTTCTAGATATAACCATAAATTTGTTGGAAAACTTGTTACAGCATGTGTAGTTTTACACAATATGTGCATAGCTGAGGAAATTCCACTGATAGGTAATTTTTTTCAATTTATGGGCTTAATTATGTCATTTTTTTTATCAATTAACTTACATATTTAAACATCATAATAAATATTTCTTTCACCAGGTAATGCTAATGATGACCTGCCAGATGCTGATCGAGAGCTTATTGGAAATGTAAATTCTCAGCAAGATACAAATTTGTATCATGAGGGACAACGAGCAAGAACCAATATTGTTCACAGATACTTTACTAGGCAATAGGAATGAACCCTGTTAATATTTTCATCGAAACGATTAATTGATTTACCTCGATTTCCTTCTTCTCTTGTGGAAAACATAAGAAGAAACAGGGGGAGATACAATGATTAATTATTTCGGTTAAAATAAAAAAGTCATATGAATGTAATTTCTTTTAATGTAATAAACTTATGTTGAATCTAACCATGTAGGTAAGTATTTTGTTTATGGCTGATGAAATTGTTTCTTTCATTTCTCAATAAAAGTATTTTCTTTAAATTCAATTTTTATTAAGTTTTCCAACAAAAAACAGTCTTATTTTCTCTCTCTTGCAAGTAAAATAAACTATAACATAAACATAAAATATTCCTTATCATCAGATATCACTTTCTACTCATTTGCCATTGCATTTAATGCAGTGGCAATAATATTCATATTGGTACTCAATTATTTAAGGGTGTTACTAATATCCCTTAGTACACTTAGCGTTTCTTGGTACATAGTCTCCATTTCTGCGTCAGGATTGACCCTCTGTGGCCTTCTTCTTCGTAATGGAGTTCTGATATAGTCATGGTCTTGGTTGGAATCACTAACTGCTTCTCTGAAATAAATAATAATTGAGATCAAGATTATACAGAATTCATATTTTGGTTTAACTCACCTAACATTAAATTGTGGGGTTATTTGTTCCTGCATTTCGATATCCCTCTCCTCTAGGGAAGTGGGCATTGAACCCTGTGGAGGGGCCATCATGAAACTGCACTTGAATATATAATAGATTATTATGTTTGAAGTACCAGTCAAATAGTAACACACATTTCAGTTGTTATACACAGTTGAGAACACTCAATTCTGTTATTTGTGAAAACACTGATACTGATAAAATTATTTTCAATCTATTCTCAGTCTTTGGTGATATTTACTTACTGTTTCACGCACTCATAAAATTACGGAATTCTTAATTCCGGCTTATAGGCGTTGAACAAAATGGAGAAATAAATAATAAGTCTCAAAAGATCAAATAAACTATTTATTCCCCAAACTAGTTGGAAAACGTACACGATAATTCTGAAATCTTCCAGACAAAATAAAATACGTATAACCCGGGGTAAAGATATACACGGTGGTGACGACGGTCGAGCTTGAACTGATTTCCTCTCACCCCGGCAGCGTCCCTGGTTCCTGGTACCTCGTCGGTTTCTCTCCCTGGGTTCGACAGCTTGTCGAAGCCGTACGATCTTGAGATCCCGTGGTGTTCCAACCCTAAATGTATGTTGGGTTGCCTAAATTTCTGCCGATGTGTCTGACATTCTCCCACCTGAGGAACATTTTGGATTACATAAAAATGGTTTCTCAAAAACAAAAGAGACATCCTCTGTGAAATCAATTTACATTTTTACAAAATTCATTTAATCTAAAACAATGTCCTAAGTCTTGCACTGACCTCTCGTCATAGATAGTAACGCGAAGGCAGTTTACTCTCGCGACCCGATCTTGTCGTTTTCACTTTGCAGACCTCCTGCGTCCGACGAGGTCTTTCCGCACTCGCGCACTCTTCTCGGCCGCCGAACGCTGACACCTTAACGTCGGTAGATGCGTCGGAATGGGCGTACTTCTTTTCGGAGTTCGGCGGCTTCTTGTCTCGGAACTCGGGCACAGAATAGAGAAGTATTACAGAAGCGACACTCTTTGACATTTCCATTGTTATCGATGTACCCAAAATTCGTGACCTTGAATACTAACCAAATGGCTGGTAGGCGGCGAATTTGAAATTACACAAGGATACTTATGTATGTTATATGTATTATTACTGCCCGATATTTCAGACATAACTGCGTTGAATAATTTTATGGATGCAGTTGTTTTATTTCTACGTTTTTTCGGCGAAAATTTGTGGAATTGATATATTTAATGGGCTACGTGTTACTTTTATTACCTTGTGTTTGATAGTTTGTGTCTTTACTCGGTAGAAACTCATTTCAATAAAAAATAGTTTCCACAAAATATTTCGTGGATACTAAATACTATCTCCTTATTTTTAATTTCATTACCTTATTTGAATTATCTTGCGTGGAATACATCATCGCCTTATTGTATTATACAATATTCTTTTTTAAATCGTACTAATAAGGCAAACGCTGACTCAGTTTATTATTTGAAATGAAGAAGCCTTCAATCATTTCATAGAAAAAATATCTTGATTGAACGACATGCTTTCTGAACAGGAGGTGAATATTTTAATTCAGGACGAATGCAACCTAATTCATCTGGTGATTTTCCATTTCTCTATTAATCAAATGAACTTTATTACTATACTCACCGTATATTATTCATTAATTTCAACGTACTATGCCATTCTTTATTCAAAAGAGACAATTTATAAACTACGCAAAACAAAGTCCTAATAAATTTTAATTCCACTTTAGTAATGTTCAATTAATCGTTGTGAATGAAAGCGTGCAGAAGTCTTCGAGGAACCCAGCATCTTCCAGAAAATTAACACTACCTTTTTATTCCTTATATTTATTTCAACAAATAAAACCACTCAAATCATATACTCCAACATACATATATTATCATAGTGTGCATATAACAATTTATTTGATGAAATTTTAGGACAATGAAATGTTCAATTAGTTTGATGAAAATTATGAAAACATTAACCTGGTTTAAACAGAAGTTCTTTGGCGATTCTTTCAAGGCTCTTCACAGAAGATAAATAGAAGAGTTTCTCAAAAAATTTATAAGCGCTTGGTCCCAGGAAATATAGAGATAAAGCGAATTCCTTCATATTCTGCATTATATCTCCAACCCTTCGCTTTATGCAGGTTCAACTCTGCTTGCATGCTCACAAAATCAGCTTATTCCTGAGGCAGAAACCTAAGGTAGATTTCGTGGAATTGATCCAAAGTCATTAGTAGCCCCTCCTCTCTTCCTTCAGATGTTTTCCTCATTTTTCTTTTGAGGGCTCTCACTTTTTCTTTAAGTTTTTGCTTCCTTGGGCTGTATGAACTCAAAGACGCAGCAATTTGTGTTCCTACTGATGAGGCTATTTCCTCACCAATTGATGGTCCGTCATCAATTGATGATCTGTCTTCGATTGAGGCTAGGGTACTGTAAATACCTGAAAAACAACCAAATATAATGTTCAAGGCACTATTCTGGAAATCTCATCAAGGGTTGTTACGAATATATGTAATTCAAACCTAAAATTAGAAGCTCTATATGACAAATTACAGATTAAAGCATCTGAAACAATGCTTTCATACCTACTTGATATTGCCGTAGGAGTCGCACAAACTATACTGGTTCCCTCGTGGTGGCACTACATCAACATCAATGACCATATCTGAAAAGATAAAATTGGTTTTAAGTGATATATTTTATATACACTCTAAAGTTTTCCATTCGTTAATGTGAGTATAGCAAGGGATATTCCCTAATCTCCAGATCACATATTTGATCTTTTAAATAATTACAATTTTTCCTACGGCCGGTTTCCCAAAACTTTGATTGCCAGATCAAGGGCTTGATTGTCAGTCAGCAGTGAATTCTGTGCTTGATTCCACTTCATTTTCAATCCAACCATCGAATGCAAACCTTAATCAATGAGTTGATCAGACGTCAAAGGTTTTGTGAAACCGACAGTTAGACCTACAAAATAAATAAATATAATTTCTAATCTAATGGGTATAAGGAATATAAATAAGAAAATCTCGAATGTCATGAAACCTGTGTGAATAAGAGTTTTCCTACGACATTCGGTCTGGGCATATTCCTCCTGTACATCAACTCGAAATGTACAGCACAAATCCTATATGGTTTCAACTGGGAGAGGGTTTTTCCAAATAGATCTTCCCGAACACATACTGTTAACCAATGGTTTATTCTGGAAAAATAATAGTCATAAGATTTCGACATCGTCCCTAGTATCGAATTATTCCTACCTTCCAGATTCTTTTGGTGAATCGAATAACGTGCAATTACCGTCTCTTGTAGGCTCAGACATCCATCTTTTTTATTCCCACTCATGGTAAATGCAAATAATAAAATAATATTCAAAACGAATCAAGAAGTCGAAGTTATTTAAACGCAAACATAAACACTTTGGAACTAACAAAAAAATGGCGGATTGAAGCATGCGCATGAAAATTTGGGACTTTGAAAAAGGGAGAGTGTCGCTTCTGTAATACTTCTCTATTCTGTGACTCGGGGTTGTTACAACATTCCAAAGGATACAGCCGTTGTATTGGTCTCAACACCGATCCTCGGCTTGTTTCGGCTCTGACTAATCGGACTTCCCCATCTTTTGCAGGTAGCACCTCGATTACTCGCGCCACCGGCCAGTCAAGACGCTTACTGTTGCCGTTGTCGTTACCGACAAGTACCAGATCTCCGACACTAACTTGATGCGCCCTTTTCTTCTCGGAAAGGAGTTTCAATTGTCCAAGATATTCTGCCCGGAAACGAATGCGTAAATTCTCGCGGAGCGTCTGAATTTTCCGCACCTTTCGACTTAACGACGCACTGTCGACGAGGTCACACTCCGGTAAACCGCACTCAGCTCTATCACGGAGAAACATGGATGGACTTAACGCCACTAAGTCGTTCGGATCCTCTGACAGGTACGTCAATGGTCTTTCATTCACTATCGCCTCTTGTGCCATTTCATCTTTATTATTCTTGTCAGACGGTTCCTTTATGCCAATTGTTTCCAAGTTCCACAAATCAGTTATTGTAGCCTCATTGAATAATAGATTCATCGTTGTCAAGGCTGCATTGCAACTAACCTTGGTAGGCATTTTTCCCATTATAGTCCACCCGAAGTGGGTATCGTATGCTGACAATCCACCTGCAAGTTCTAGCTTCCTTCCCGTATACAGATCTCCAGCAGCATCTGCGCCCACCAGTAGTTCTATTGGACCAGTATCATCGACATCTGAAAGGTAAATACCTAACGCCTTCAATTCGTCGTTCCAAGGGCCTCGAATCACCGGAGCTATATCATTGCAGATTCTCAACTGATCAAGTACTTCGAAAGTATAGGAAGATTTACCATCACATGTTATATCGTAGCAAAAGTGTTTATTCACCACCTCGGATCCTCCAAACAAACAGTGTGTGAGATTCTCTTGCCTTTTCGGTTTCAAACCCAATTGCGCCGCGGTTTCCTTTAAAATATAGGAGCGTTGTGATCCCGTGTCAATCAATGCTCGCACAACTTTGGTTCTATTTGCACCTTTCAACGGTATTTTCAAAGTTTGCAGAAATATGCGAGTAGCAGTTTGATTAGACAACACTTGATCTTTGGTAAGCTCCATGCCACTCCCACCAGTCCCTTGTGAGCTACTTTGAGCCTCAGTCGCATTTACTGGCAGGTTTGGACACATAAGAGTCGAGTGAGGGCGACTACACAAAACGCATCGCAGATGTCCCTTACATCGTTTTCCCTGATGCCCGACCTTCAGACATTTGAAGCAAGCCCTTCTCTTCAAAAGCACATCCCTTTTTTGTGACAAGCTCATTTTCTGAGCTTTGAAACAATTATCACTGTCATGGGTACCATTGCAAAACAAACAGCCAGCCGTCCCAACGTTATTGATCAGTCCTTGAGCCGTTGGACAGTCTGCAGCTCTTTTTTGTGAATATCTTTCTTTAACCATTCCAGTTGATGAATCCAAATTCATCGAGGTATATTTTTTCTTCAAACCAAAGCCTTCGGCTGCCATACTAATCCGTTGCTCACTTTCCACCTCCTTTTGTAAGAAAAGCATCAAATTTTTTAACTGCTCTTCCAAACTAGCAGTCGAACTATGAAAGGTGGAACGCTGCCATACCCTCATTAGCTCATTAGGAAGACAGGATTCAATTAATGGGAACAAAATCGCAGCACTTCTGTCTGAGGTTATACCCAAAGTGTCAAGCGCTCTCAATTGAGTCTCAATTCTGTCATACAAAAAGGAAACCTCTACCTTTTGTGAAGATGAAGTGCTCAGAAGAAGTTTCAACAGTTCCCTGACGTATACTTCTATCTGCAGGTCTTCCCTACCAAATCTACTTTGCATGCTTTCAATTATTTTAGGATAACGAACACGTATATATATTATATACGTGTTAATGTGTGTAATAAGCAGCAGAAAGTGAACTACACAGAATACGAATATAGTGAACTAGCTAATAGCTTTAATTTTTTCGCGCCTTCGTTTATTTCAAATCAAGATGATAATTATCATCTTGATTTGAATAAGGATAGAATAATGTTAAAAAAGAGAAGGACATACATCAGTTCGATTGACGACAACGTAAAGCTGATCGTGAGAATCTAGGCTTTCTGCAACACACATACGATCATCTTGTACGCTCGGAAATCTCGGAATCATCAAAATCGTCTACACGACACGATTCAATCGTAATCGTGAGTTCGGAATCCCGCTGCAGCTTGATTAAGTCGAGTTACGCTATGGACGATTCAGCTAGACTTGCTTTTGAAGGAACTCGAGTCAACTCGAAAGCAATTCGGATCTAGGGTTCAGCACCTGACCCGATGCGTAGAAATCACGATTTCGTCAATCGTCGGTGCCTCCAGTCGTCGATGTCGATCGATAATGCTCGAGTTGGTTGGTGGTGGTGGAAGTGACTATGACGTCACGGGTAACTACTAACTATGGTTACAGCGCCAAAATTCGCCTTCAGTGCTACTAGACTACAAGAAAAGTGACATTTCGGACTAGAAAATCAACTTCGAGGCGGCCTTCAGTAGGGCCACAGATCAACCAGATAAACCACTCGCGTCATTTACTTAGGAAATCTATGTCAACGCAGATATGACCCTGAATCGAGCTAATCAGAATTTTAGCAGGCGTTTGGGGTGCTTTGGGGTGCCAATCAGATCGCAGGAATAGAATTACGTCACTCTCGCCGCTTTCGGACTCGCTTGAAGAGGTTATAAACATGTAAACAAACTGAAATGAATTTTTCATCCTATTTATTGATGAATAATTACGTAACTGTTCCATTTTAGAATATAATCCAAACAGTTTTTTACAACCAAATCAATTGTTTAGTCATCTTTGAGGTCCTATTTTATGATGACAGTCCTCATTATATGTTTTAATTATACAAGAATTGGAATCGAACTTAGGTGGACTCATTCATATAATGTTCATTTTATATAATATAAAGGAATCGCAACTGAAGTAAAAGCATTACAACCTCCATTATTTAATTTAAACGATGGGATGTCTAATAAAATTGTATATCATTGCACAAACACTAGGATTGGAATCGAACAAAGTTGGTCTATTCATAATTTGGTTTTATATTGAAATGAATCTCATTTATTGATGTGAAACTACAAAGATTCTCTGATTAAGGTAAACGGGTTTTCCATAACATTTTTCCAAAATTTTCATTTACTCCAGCCGAGTTCTTCTACAGGAGTTTTAGATGTGACAAAACACTCGCTTTGGTATTGGAAATTTGCTTTTCAAATTGTTTCATCGAAAAATCTTAGTCTGATTTTGATTTTGTGATTCCTGAATGCCGACAAATCCGTTTTTACAACATTTCGATTTCAGATATTCCAAAATCAAGTATTCAATTTGACAGCTGTTTCGAGGAAGAAGAAAGTGTGGTTATGTCTGTTAAATTTCTCAAGGTCGTAGAGACGCGATTCCCGCAAACGATGAAGTGATTTGTCTTGTTGGTCTGTGGTAGGGCATCCTTGAGGAAACCGTCAAGGAGCGACTATAAATACGGTCCTTAGATCATTAAGCCATAAATTTTAGCTCCTTTGAGACATTTTATCAAAAAAAATCTAATTATATTATATAACAGCCTGGCAGGGTCAAAGGTACTGTATTGTTGCTTGGGGGTGCATTCTCCACATCACTGTAAACATTACCGACGGCACAGAACACTCTTTTCAAAATAACGTTAAAAAAAAAGATTATACTCAATAAGTTTACTGTATGATGAGTCTAAATTATTTAATATAGGAGCTATTCTCGCAAATCAGTGTATTATAAAAATGTTGAATAGTAATAAAGCAAAAGAAAACAGGAGTGACTAGGCCAACACATAATTTGAATTTTCATGTTCAGTATTCATATTCATTCATATTTTTTTTTTCTGTCCAAAGTTGTTTTGAAGTTATTCCAACTGCAAAGGAATAAAAAATTATATGGCTTTAAATCTGAGCTAAGGAGATTCATACTAGAGTATCCTGAAAGGTTTGCCTTCGTATAGTGTAGATTGCTGGACTACCAGCTTATTCAATTCAGTCCTTACCTGCCGCCACTGCTTTCTCCAATTGTATTATTTTTTTTTCATATTGTCATCTACCAATTGTTTTTGTGTGTGCACATTTCGAGAAACATAAGGGAGTGCGAGGGTAGAAACAGCCATTTAGTCTAGTTACTGCACATCTCTCGATGTTCTTTCAAATATAGTAAATGAAATCTATGAAACCATGTTCTTTAAGTGTGAAATAAAATTTTTGAATAAAAAAAATGTTTTCAAGTAGACATTGTTACAATGGAAATTTTGAATTCCATAAATTTGCCACTTGGATTCTATTTTTGCAAAAAAAATCAGGCGTTTTAATTTCATTCATTTTGATTATTGAATAATATGTGTTGTGGATTGGAAAAGGTCTCTTGCATTAATTTTTTCATCATTGGAATCGAATATTTTATCCGTAAGACTACGGAAAAACTTTAACTGCCCTTCAAAAAGTTCGATTTTCAACGAGAAAATGCTCTTTTAAATAACGGACGAAACTTGGCGGCTTCCGTGACGTACCGGGATATATCCACTCTCTACCTCTTCTTGTGTACTTTCTCTCTAGCAAGCCAAAAGACAGCGTCGGATGTATCGATCGTTGAATCGTATCATAACGAGTGACGTAGAAGGCGATCTGACGCGTTTTTCCCACTTCGACCTTGAGTACCGATTTGACCATTTTTAATACCGAATGATTCAATATTCGCGAGAATGAGAAAAATATGAAAAAAATTATATTTCGTGTAACATGCAAGAGAGCTATTGCGGAACTTTGCGTTGATTCTGTATTTCGAGTGCATCGTTATTATTCGTGGTTGTTTTGAATGTGGAAGCTGCGTTTGGAATGGCTCAATGTGATAAATTTATGGATATCGTTATCGCGAATAGCTGGAGTGTTTACACGGTATTTTTCGTGAATCCATATATAAATTCTTTGATTTCTTCATCAGATAAATCTTGAATGGTTTCAAATTATTCCGCTTCACAGGCAGTTCATTTATTTCTGCCTGATGACTCAACTCCCATCTCAATTAGGACTGGTTGTGAACCTTTCAAGAATTTAATGCTTGAAAATTCTCAATGAAACGCAATATCTTATGAGCCGTAGTAATAGAGGCGTGAAGGCGACAGATGCCACCCATAAACTGACCTATCTTGATGATTGGGTCATTGTCAAATTTCGGGAAGGTGAAGTGATCCTTCAACTGGGATATTTTCATCAGTAATAGTCACCTAACCTGTTATATTTACATTCAATAGAAAATACATCTCATAAGTAAATATTGATTACTACAATAATTGTATAAAGACAACTTCATAAAATATTTGCGGAGTAAATAACAACTATAATGCATATGGCGCAGCTCATACTTCAAAAAAACTTGAATGCCTACCGTAACAAAATAAAATTCAGTTTTTGTAACAGGCATGGACGCAAGGAAGAGTCCAGTTTAAGATATTTATTTTTTCTTCAAGTTCATAATTTTAGTCCCGGTTACCTGCGAGAAATTTAACAATAACCCACTTATGGAATACTTCTTGAACTGGGTGAAAGTAAAATGCATAGTAACAGAGGTTGAAAATTTTAATATTTCAAAATCATAATAATAATATTGACAATCAATATCTTAAGATAATTATGATGAAAAATAATAATTATTATTTTCTTTATTGCATTGATTTTGCTCTCTTAACATAAGTGTTAATTATATAATACTAAAAATATACTCTTTCGAATTATTGCATGTTTGATATTAATGAACCTTATGAAAAATAACCCACATTACTCCCGAATTTCAGTCAGATCTGATTTTGACAGAGGATAAATAGTTTGGAATTTGTAAGATTCTAATACTGAAGAAATCTATTTGTGAAAACGTTTTGCAATTTAACCATGAAATAATTTAAGTCCTAATAACCGTAGAATATGTCATCAGTGGAAAGTACTGAAAATGTCATTTTTTAAATTAGTTCCGACCAATTATTTAATTTGTTCAACTCATGAAAGTTCAGAAAAAAAACTATTAATGCCTTGAAAAATATTCTTCCTGTATGATCAAATGTTACGGTACCAAGAAATCTGAAATTAGAATCATCATCTTATTAATTCAAAAAAATCCAATCCAACAACCAAGATTTAAATATTATTCGAAATATCAATTAACTCCTATACAACTAATCTTTCTTCCCATTGGCAGACATCCTTGTCAAACAAAGAGTTCTCATATCATCTAATGCTTTTTCGAGTTTTCTTGCAAAACCATGACAGTCCTGGAACAAATTCATTCAATAAACCATCAAGTCTTTCAACAAGAAGCGAGAGTAGAAGAAAATATCCGAAATATAGAATACGTCCACATCAAGCGATTGCGAGCAATTGTCAAGTTTTGTTCTGAAAATTCAATGGGAATATTCTCATTCAAACGGACATTTTGTTTTCAGTCAGTATCAGTACTGTCTACTTCTTTCATTATACTTGATGCGAACGGACTCTTACAATGTTGTAATGAAGGACATAGGTAACTGAAAAGTACCTGTGAATCACGGAAACTGAGGCAAATCAAAAGTTAGGCAATCCACAGTAATGAAGTATATCCATCATTTTTTACTTCGGAAATAGGCGAATTAAAACAAGAAATAAAATATTTCATTTAATATTAAATAAATATATGCGTCACAAAACATGTTTAAAACTTATCGTCCTAAGAAACAACAAAAGAATTAAGGCATTTTAAATATTTAAATATGAAACTTGAAATATTCAGTCTAATGTTGGGCCCCGAATATTTAGGTCAAGTTCGTAAATGGTTAAAATCGATGGAATTAATTCTGGGTGATTTAAAAAATTTTAACTATACCTGGAGAACTATTATTATTCTCTTCAAACAGATTTGACCCAAAGTGCAGTTTCTTAGAGTTTGGATGGAAGACTGTGATAATTTGCAATGTTTGCCAGGAATTGAAAACTAAAAGGTAATATTCTATACCCATGGAATTAAATTATTATGTAAATTATTCAGCTCCATGATTATTCAATTGATTTTTCCAATGCAATGCCATTAAAATAGTCCAATATTAAACATTGTTTGAATTGATGGAGCGCCAAAATTCCTCATAGCAGCTGCTTAACGATTTCTTACGAATCAGCCACAAATTTCACAAATGAACTACCAGAAGTTTGAATTTATATATATGGGCGAGTTTTTTAATTCACTAAACTGTTGTGGTGGATACACCAAGTATTATTTTGAATACTGATTGAGATGAAGTTAACGTCAAAATATCTAGTCTAGCGCCTACCACCATTTGAATTCTGTGGTCACACTCCATTTCAACCACACCATTTTGGTAAATTGAAAAACGCACCCTATAGGGCATATACATAGGGTGCGTTTTTATTTTCATCGAACTGATTAATCGGTGTATCTCCCTCTCTCTCTTCTTTTGTTCGCCACCAAAGAGAAAGATGAAGGTTAATCGATTAATCATTTCGATGAAAATAAAAACGCACCCATACTCTTCACCAATAATACCAATTCACTAGCAGGGGAAACTATCAAGATTATTATTATCAAAAGTTAAATTGTATGACTTGGGCAAAGAAATTGTACATGGTATTTTGTCTCTTGCCCCTGTTTTACTTAATTAACTAGCTTCGTATGGATTGATTCCTTCCAGTCACGTAGTATAAAGTTTCCCATAAGTCGGGTAGGTACTTCTGGGATAATATTGGTCCTGAACAATCCTTATATAAATGTATTGGAAAGCAAATCCGCTTGAACAAATGCGAGGGCATATAAAAATGAGCAAAAATGTGGACTTCAAGAAGAAACTCTATATTCAGGAAGGAAGCAAATAAGATAACTGTAAAATAAAAAAATAACTAGAGACAAGAATTATATGGGAATTTTAAATTAATCGTTCTGGAAGCAAATATGATAACTGTAAAGTAAAAAAAAAATAATAAGAGACAACTACCTAATTCTGGAGCAGTTCGGACTCTAACACCCGAACTCCTCTCGCAGTTCAGAATCTATTCTGAAAATAACCGAAATAGGATTACTCAAATCCTGAATCAGTACTGAAATGAACCAAAACAAAAAATCGCAATCAGGCATGCTGTAACCGTTCCGAACAGTTCTGAACTTGGAACCAAAACAAAGCTAATATTTCATGACTGTTTTAAGAATTTGTCACTTATCTGATACTCACTGTGTATTTACTACTTTTCTTATTGGATATGTGGAAGAAAATTCTATTGTCTCCCGCTATGATATAGGATACTCCGTATCCGTCATCCGCAACTGGACCAAACCCACCTCCCGCCGACATGCATTCGGGGTTCTTGTTCAAGTCTATCCTGCCAGTTTGTCCATGTGGTGTCTGAGATGTGGACAGTTTCCAAGGTTCACTCAACACCTCTTTGAGGAAGGGGGAATCGACTTCCAGATACTTCGATACCACATACAGGCAGAATAGGTGCCTGTCAATACCTTTTCCTACCATGGTTTCTTGATAAGCAAGCTGAAAATCGAAGTATACAATATTATATTAGTTTTAGAGAAGATGATATCGGTTTATTATTATTCCAAGTAAATAAGTGACGGAAAATTCGGTAAAAGGGGGCTCAGTGCGATCTATATATCATTATACAGCGTGGAAACTGCAAATTTCCAGGCTTTATTATACAACGTAAGGGTTAAACAGTTCTGCGCTTTCGTTGCTCCACCGTAAAGCTTCCGTGTACTGTAACCTGCGTTCTGTTCTTTAACATGAATCGAGTTACTTTGATAATAATTTTTACGCGTTTGTTCTAGTTAACCGGAAAGAGTGTTAATTTGTCCAAGTGTCTGTAGTTTTTTATTTTGAGGCGAAAATTGTCTTATTCGATTAGGTCCAACTAGCGGCTGAAGAATCTATGATCGAATTGAATTCTGTCCGTCCTGCCGTTCACCGGTATGTGCTTTAACTTCCCAAGGAAAAACTCCTCCTTGAAATTTTCAGGGTAAGAGTGTATCCAAAATATCTCGATTTCGAAGTTACATGCATTTTAATTCTGAGGTTATTTTCTTAATATCTCAAGAAAAACTGATTTGACCAGATTCAAACTTGAATATTCATGAATTGGATGCGTTGCTCCGAGTAATCCATGTTTTTTTAGCGACGGCTTGAGTAAATGCCGTGGCCATGGCGTTATGTCGGTAAGTGTACTCCCTGGGTGCGAGGATTGGACAGGACGACGTAAAATGCTGTATTGTCTCAGGTAATTGTGAACATTTGCGGCATCTATCTGTGGTCAGATTTTTCCATATTATGTTTTTCAGGTATGATCTGGTGGGTACAACCTGATCCTGTATGGCTGTGAGTCTGCCTTCTGTTTCTGGGAAAAGGTAACCAGCTTTAAGGTTAGTGAGGGATCTTTCTCTATCTATATTTTTATGTTTCAGGGCTGTCAGAAATCTACCATGAAGTGCTCTGCCATGCCATATCTCGGACAACTCTTGGATTTTTGTGGCGCGCTCGAATCATTGTTCGAGGACAGGTTTAGTTATGTTGTCATCCTCTCCAGATAGCGCTTTGAAGAAAGTCTCTTGATTTGAAATATTCTCTCATTTCTTTGACGGTATTGTAGTGTGTCGTTTAAATGTTTTGTAGCCCTCTTTTTCCATCCTGTAAAGTCTATTAACAGAGGCGTTTGGGTGGTGCATTCCATACCTGTGTTACGAGACTCAACTGGTAGGATCGCCATGTGATTTAAATTTGTTAGGGTTGGTTCGTCCAGTTGATTTTACACAGGAGAGGGTTCGGAATAACACTCGGAACTCGATAGATTAGTTCGGTTCACATAACAATGATTCAGACGTATTGTCGTGTCGGCTTCATTGTCTCTATTCTAGAATTATACGAACACAAATATTATAAATGTTTTTGTAAAGGTGTTTATAATCATGTTATGTATTGATAAATAATGGTTATAAACATCGGACGTGAGATTTCAATACCAGATCAATTATTCGAGCACGTCCTATGGATGATTTGAGCTTGTCTGGCCTTGCTCGTCTCACGTACTAATTATACAGACATAGATTACACCTTCCCTCTGTGAGAAAAAAAATTTTCTAGGCATATTCCTAATCCTATATTCTCATTTTTTTACTGAATTCTTAAGTTATACAGTTCTAATCAACTTTGTCACTGCCAGAGTTAGGAAGCTTTCATGTACCGAGTTTTAGTATATTTTATAATAACTCAACATTTAATCAGAATGATGAGCTGATATTGTATATGAGAAATGAACTAACTGTGGAGCATTATCATTCAACTGACACTTGTCTGCTTTATGTTGGATTTTACTTGTTTCAAATGTGCCTGATTCTGATGGAGTAATTGTTCATCTGTGCACCTATTCAAGAACTATGATCTCCTATATATGACCATTTAAAAAATCTTGATAAAGATCCAAAGACGGATCGAAACGTCGACAATTTAAAAAGGATTTCAAGTAAATAATAAACCAGACTATTCAACTGACTGAGATAAATCTTTTCCGCTTATGTCTAATCATTAACAATCGAACATTAGGTATTACAGCGACTTTTAGACCACCTGCAACTAATGTGAACAACTTCATTGGCGATTTATCGGGGTTTCAAGTCGGTCTTGGAAGGTGTGAACTAGAAGTGATTGTTGGTGACATTAATATAAATTTGAAAGAAAATGAAAATAGTACTACCTCATATCAGTGTATGTTGGGCGAAAATGGTTTCGTTTCATATATAAATAAAGAAACAAGACCAACTGATAGTATTGTAGATCTAATTTTTGTTAGAACTGGTAATAATATGAAACAGAGATATTCGATCAATTGGGTGTATTTCACACATCGTTTACTGACAATTATGCGGTTTTCCTGTTTATTAGACCATTACTAAAAGGCTAATAATAAATGGAATCACAGAATTTAAAAAGAAAATAACATCTTATGTGAAATTTTTGATCTGAATGAGAGGCAGAAATCTGAACGTTGGTTGAATATATTGGTCGAAACGAGAGATCCACAGATCGCTTATAGTATTTTTATTAATATGTTCAAGAAGCATATCGAGTCATGTACCCAAAATATACAAAAGTACATACCAAGTCAGGCTTCAGAAAGATCAAACCATGGATAACGAATGGGTTAATAGTTTATTCGATAGTGCGTTGAAAGGGTTATAAATAATTCAGACATATTGTAAGTCATAGAATATCATATGTCAACGACTTGACATTGGTACTCGTTGACCAGTTGTCAACCAAATAATTGCGGATAAAGTACCTTGCTAATACTCGAGTTTAATTCATTAATATCTCAACTCGTCTAACTGCTAAATTCAATAAACCCAACTGCAATCCCATATCAATCACATATATTCTAAAAATTATTTTAAATGTGAAAAAACGCACAGTACAGAACAGTTATTCGCAATATCTGATAGAGTGAATATGAGACAGCTTTCTATTTTTGAATGTTTGATACTTCAGAGGGAAAGATCAAAGAATTATGTAACTCACGAATATCTCACAAGACATCTATGTGCAGAGTCATTAAGGGTACCTCGCTTTATAAGAAGCCATTTACAGAGAAATGTTCATTTTTATGGACAAAAATTTTTCAACATCCTGTCCCCATCTATGAAAAATGTCAAGACAAAAAGGAAAAAAGATAGAGATTATAAAAAGCAAAAACTAGTAGATTTAATGATGTCATGTCCTAACTGTTTATGTTTTTTAATAACAGAGGCAGTGGCAGCAACCATGGAAAGCTGTATAGAAGACAAGCACCAGCTAAGTCTATGCAGTTTCTTATTTATTATCAAACTGTAACGAAATCTTGTTTATTGTAGTGAATAAATAATATTATTATTATTATAGTCAGTCTTGATCCTCATATTGTGTGTATACTGTTGTAGTCGCCACCCGCTATGAATTTTTTGCCTAGCGTTAGCGTTTTCCTCAGTTTTATTTTTTCAAGTTTTGTTTCGGAGAGCAGTACAATGCTGCTATAGTTAAGTCGTAACGTAAGCACTAGACTACTGATGTAGCTTGTAAATAGTCTCATTCGTATTTCGGAAGAAGCTGGTGTTTCTAGTTTGTTTTTAGTAGTACCGCTGTGCCCCCATGAGCTGTGCCGTCTGAATGATATGTGTTGTATAAAACTAAGTTGGCCATACACATTTCACCGTGTATATTTTGAAAATATAAGGTTATAGTCATATTCCTGTCAGATAACTACGCAGCGTTGTCCTCTCTAAATAGGGATCGTAGTAATTACGTATTTATCAAATTGTTTATTAACACAAGTCTGAGTGAATGGAGTATAGCATGTAATTTGGCATAGAAAAGAAGCTTTTATTGGTGAAGTGAGTTTCACTAATTAACAAAATGTCTATTAGATTAATGTTCAAGAATATTTCTATTTCTCGTTTATTACATGGAAGGTCATAAGCGTTCCATTGGACCATTCTCAGAAACTTCGCTATTTTTATTTTATTTTGTTAACGAGCATGGTCAGCATGTAAAGGACTGTAGTGTTTTGTTGCATCAGTTGATTGAATAAGTTTTTGAATTCTTCTGGAAACTTGGTAAGTATAGTTGCTGTGTCCTGTTGTATTTGTACCTAGTGCTGTTGCGATGGCATAAGTGCGTGTTCGGGGATTTGTTTGAGATTGCTGTATGTTCTTTTTGTGAACTGTATTGGTGTATAATGGAGAAGATGTTTGTGTAGATTTTGATATCCTCTATTGGATTTGGTTAATTTCTGATACTGTTTGCAGTCCTTGTAATTGGCAGGGTGATCTCCGCATAAGGCACACTGTCTTTCGATTTTTTTGCAGTCGGATGTTCTATGTTGTCCTTCCCATTCTACGCAAACAAAGGGCTTTTTGCAGTTAGATTTTGTGTGTCCATATTGTTTGCACCTCATGCATTGCATTATTGAGTTCCTATTTCTTTTTGGTGGTTCTGCATGTATCACTTCATTTTGTAGTCCTGTTATTTTATATATGTCTGATACTTTGTACAGGTTCTAGATCTACAAAACATAAGTTCAGAGGATCTTTCGATTCTCAATGTTTTACATTGGTGATATTTCTGACTTTGTGTTCTAGTTGAAGACGTTCAGTTTTTATGTCTTCTAGGTTTGTTGAATGGTGTAGTTATTTTATTACTATGCAATAGGCCCTTTCTTATTTAAGTTGATACATGTGAAAGTATTTTTTTTCTCTGAGTTCTCTTAATAGTTTTCTGTATGTCTCTGACATTCTGCAATTTATTTTAACGAAGCTGACAGCTTAACTTTTTGCGTAGTATTCTTTCTGGTTTGCTATTGTCTGGATTCATTCCACCATACCTTTTAAGTCCTGCACCCTGTGTAAAAATATCGGTGAGGGTTTTGGTGTTCTCTGTATTACCATTGTTAGTTTCTTCTGCTTCTCTGGATAGTTTTTCGAATCTATTGTTTGTTTTAGTTGCATTTGGAAAGTTATTTTGTTTATTTCTGAATAATTTCTTCCTTTTGTGGCTTTTCATGACCTGCCAGTCATGTTTGGTTAATGCTCCGCGCTTCTTCATCCTCGCTTGTTGATGTCATTCTTTGTAGTTGTTGACTTTGATTTACATTCCTTTTGTAGGATGTTGTTCTTGATGTAGTTTGTCCAAAGTGAATCTGGTATGATGACTGAGATTGATGTGATGTCATTGTAGATGTTGATGTAGGAGTATTCATTTGTGTATGATTGTAGATCATTTGGGTATAATTTATTTGTGGATCACTCTGTATTGGATGACTTTGTTGGTTCATTAGAATCAAATCCTAGGAAGTTCCCCGAAGGGAACATGTTCACTTTTTGTTTGAAGCTTGTTTATAAATTTTTTTAATTTGTTACTTCGCTGCATTTATTATCTATCAGATAATAGAAATATTAATTTTTGAGGCTGAATTTGTCTGTAAAATCCATAGTCCGTATTCTGAAAATCACTTTCATTTCCGATTATAATTATTTGTTTTTTGTCTCAAAACTCGTGTAGCTTCCCCGATATAGGAAATATTGAATCAATAATAAATTGGATACAGACTCACCTGATGTCTTTCACAGGCTTTACTTAAAAGTTTCAGCCTTTCTTCATTTGTACTATTTGCATTCTCCATGGCCTTCACCCAATCCGAAGATTCGATCGTGCAGGGTCTCACAGTTTCAGTCCTTCCTTCTCTGAATAACCTTGTCATGCTAGCTTCGTAGGTGAGACAGAACTTGCCGGCTTCCCTATAATACGCCAACTGAAGTGCCATCTGTATGAATGCGTCGGGACTAAGCTTGGCCTTCTTCATGAATCCTTTCCCGAAATTGTTGTGTATGTAGACGGTCAGATCGATATCCTTGATCAAGCCTTCTGCCACAGTCATGGCCTTGTCGATGGCCGCTCTACCTTCATGCTTGATCTCCCAATTCAGTCGAACTGGAATTGGTGGTGTCAATTCTGGGGTACCTGCGGCGTTACCGTTCTCGTCGTATCTGCGAGAAGATTTTTAGTTCATTATTTCAATTTAGGTTTGAATGCAATGCTTCTACAATATTTTGAAAGTTACCTTGGCTTCGGGTTGAATTAATATGAAAAATTTAAAAAAACTGGATTGAAATACCAAATGTATTGAAAAAGTATTTGATGATTTATTTTCATTGAATTGAAACAGATTTTATCAGACATAAATAGGATAAATCGACACCTATTTGGTTCTATTCTTCCGCTTCCCGTACCTTCAACATCATCATTTATTTGGTTCCATTTTACTGCATTCGTCATATCCATCTTCGAGTGAAAAAAGGGATTGTAGCATATTAAAATTTGTCAAATTGATCAAATCTCACCCATACACTTCGATACTGCCGAAATAAACGAAAATCTAACCTAAAAATTTGAGTTTACCATTTCGTTCTTTCACAACTCGTGAGAGGATCGCCGATTATTCTCTAAATATCACTGTCCTATTGTCATTTGATTCAAGAATGCAAATTTCGTGAACACGCCTACTTTCTCCCGTTTGTTCTACTTCCAGATTTTCAAGAATAGGGACACAGGGAATTTGAGTCCTACCTTTTCAACGATCATTAGCGTAATTTACCATGTAGGACTGTACGATGCCGAAAGAGTTTTAAGTAACGCCATATCCAGGGATACTTACGAACTTTCTAATATGCAGAAAAACCGAAATTTATTGTTTACAGGAACAAACAATTTTAATTCGAGATGACCTTCATTATTTCAACCTATATATAACCTATAGAAACAGTACCAATACGTATTTATATATTTGCAATGTTAGTGAATCGGAGCTTAATAATTCACTGGAAAATAATTAATTAAAATTTCACTGGATCCGTTACATTAATAAATTGCTGATATGCTTTTCATTGAACTTGAATTTAATTATAATTAGCCCACATTAATTGTTATTCAAGTATTAATTGTCTGTCGTTTTTCAATCATTGATATTAAATTTGTTCAAAAATACTTCGAATATAAATCCGAAAACTTTCAAAGTCTAGTTGAAAGATTAGAATTGATCTTCGAATTGAAGGACAGTTAAGAAAATAATTCAATCTCGAAATCCAAGTAACATTCAAAATATACTGACGGTGAATAACACAAATGATTCTGAAGGCTCAGTTGAATGAAATCTAACGTGTTGTTTCTCCTTCATGTTGAGGTACTCTTGCCAGCTGAATATGATAAATAATGAAATCAGGTACTCCAAAACAAAAGCACCCTTTCAAATCCTTTGAGAGCATACAGTTGCTTGAAAATAACGGGATGTCAAAGTTCGTTTTTTCAAACATTTTTGTGGGTACAAATGATTGGGCAAAATAGTAAGAATGCGCAATGCTGCCACCTTTTTATTTTCAAGAATTTTTGGGAAAATAATAAATGAAATGGAGTGAAGAATGGAAAAAAAATATTGCGCATTCTCACAAAATAATTGAGTACATAAACAAATGTTCACTCCCTCATTCTCTCCTATAAACGTTGAGATTCTACGGATTCTAATATTTCTCACTGCTATTGGCATCGTTAGAGCATGCAGGCTGTAGGCGGGTGCCTGACCTTGAGAGGTTTTATGAAACTTGAATGTGGCTGTGTGGCCACGAAGCCGTAATTTACCAGCATGTGTTACTGTTTGCTCTCTAGATAGGTCGAATTAAAAGAAAGATTATAAATGATTGAAAAACATTTAGAATTGCTGCAGTTATGAACCAAACATGGGATAAAGTGTTTTTTTCATCAACAGTGCCTTCAGATATTGGTATTTACATGAAAGATATTGGTTGATAGAAGAGGCATGAAACAGATGAGATGAATATATACATGTGAAGAATATACTTCGATGATGAAGCAGGAAACCAACTTTAGGAAAATGATATAAACCTGAATTAAAAAAAAATGTTAAGTACTGAAATGGAACATTTTGAAAGTACATGTTATTCTCTTATCACTCTTTCTCGAAAGTTATGGTACAAAGTTGAAATGTTCGATTTATAATGTAATTCAAAAATATGTTCTTCAAATACTGAATTAATTTCAGAGCAATGCATCAAGAATTAATAATTGTATAGGTCATAAGAGAAAGGTTAAAATTCTCTTTGTATGAGGGTAAAGGGGAGGGCTTTACCCATTATTCCTTTAGTATTTTTACCCTGAGGATGAAACTGAAGTCAAAACTTAGAAGTGTTATCAGTGCTGATTATCATCTCAACAATGAGAGATTTGTGAAACCGGCAGAACTTTATGATTTATCTCTCAGCTCATTTCCTTGGTATCCTTATAATGTATGGTTGCTAAAATTGATGTAATTTCAGTTACTTGTCATGTATTTGATTTAAATTTGATACACTAAATACAAGTATATTGCATCACTACAAATAGTAACAGTCAAGGATCATTTCGGGAATATTAGTAGAGGAATAATTTGTCTAAATATTAGTAGAGTTATTGAACAGAAATTACCGTTGACCAATTGCATCTAGTATAACATGTTCCCATAAATGTCCCATTACCGGTGCATCTGCCCTGATAATCAGAAGAAACAACTATGAATGAAGAAGTATTTACAATGTGGAAAGCTAAAAAGCTAAAATTAAAAAAAATCATAATATACATAGAAAGAGATAATTTGATATAAACGTGTTCTGAATCATATTCAAATGACTACCATAATTCAAACACTCTATTTGTTCTATCCAATTATCAGTAATGATGATAAAAATATTTAGACAATCAAAAAACCTCTTTCAGGTGATATGTAAAACAACGCCACCTACAAGAAAAAAGTGAAAAAAAAATAAACTGCTGATATTGAATTGTTTTTGTTTCAATTTATTACCGATGATCATATTTCTGGAGGGCAATAATCCATTCCCACAGATGGGAGATCACAGCTGCATCCGCCCTATAAAATATCACCTTTAGATTGGGTAACCTATGATAAAACACACTGAAACAAGCACAGTCAACCCAGCCAGCTGATTGTTCACAAAATAATAGTTCCAAATATACGAAAAATCACACTGTAATCATGGGGCTCATTCAAGTACCTCTATGAGGTGGTCTACCAATGGCCCGACACGATATTTCGGTACTAGTCTGAAAATTTCTTTTGAATGTATTTTTTTTGCAACACGAATTCTTCTCATTTCGTGACTGTATAACAACATAAGGTTTATTTCTAACTCACAGGAACTAGTTCTGCATTGAGCGCCAGTGGGTGCGCATACTGAGATTGGCATTCCAACAATCTGAAGTATTCCAGAATAGCGAACAAACTGTTTTAACGTTCAATGAATTACTATCGAATAAATTCTAGATTATTGGATCTACACAAAAACCGATAGGGACGGGTTTACTCGCTGAGCTGTTCTACGTCCTTTCTTTCTATATAACCTCATTTTCTCCACAACCACTAATTCTTGCAAAAATGTAGAAATACAATATCTTAAAATAGACGAGTTCAAATTTGAAAATTCCAGTAATCATTTAGCAAGTTCAAGTGATAAAGAGAATTTTGAAGCCACAATGATCAGCTGCCACAGCTTCTTGCTGTATCAATACCCACAGTTAATCAGAATTTTATACCCATTTTGCTTTTTTGAGTTTTGAAGGCAGGGTAGTATCATAAGGAACCGGCAGTTAGGTTCCTGATCTAACGCGATCGAGTGGACCCGATCTACCTAGCTCTCTACCACACAGCATATGTATATTGAAAAGAAAAGTTCACAATAACGTAAAAACAACCGGAAGGTTGAAGATTTGTTGAAGTTCAGCAAACAAAATACTGTAACGTTTTCTTGTTTTATCAAAACGTTCAGAATAATTAAACTTTTTATTTACACTTATTAACACACTACTTTTCCAATAAGTAAACAACTTATTCTATCAAAGTCTGTGCACAATTTATTTCCACACTAATTTACTTTTACTGAACACTTTCCGAGACGAATCACTCTGCTGAATTAGTCCCTGTGCTGCTCCGCGCCCACCCTTTTATCACTCGTGGAATTTCTAGCAATTGCGAGAAGATTCAAGAGAGAGGCGGGTGACTCATAGACGTCTGGAGCTTTCTGGAATATACTAGCACAGACAGGGCCGTACTCGTCACAATACTATAGCATCTGTACTAATAGACAAAGCTTTTTTTTTAAACTTTATTGCTAATTTCCAATCTACTTCACAAGTAATAAGTAAATTAGATGAAGCTATTTCGCTTGGGTCGGGTACCATCCATCAATATTTCTCCGTACAATTAATCATTTAGAGATCTTCTGGCAAGATTCTTTTCAGTCTTCTCTGTATAAGGCGTTGGCTAAAAAGATCGCTTATTAGTGCGTTTTCATGAACTATTGTTCTGTATCTGTATTTGCTGACTCTGGGTTTTGTTGTGTCTTTTATAGATGATATTCTAGGATCCTTTTGTAGGGTATGGTTTTAGTAACGTACAATGTTGCTCCTGTTATCTTACGCAGTATTTTCGACTGGAATGACTCGAGTATCCTTATGTTCGAGGGCTTGGAACAGCCCCATAGCTCTATCCCGTACGTTTATACTGGTTTGAAGATTCACTTGTAAATCAATAATTTGTTTTTGGTAAAAAGTTAAGATCTTTTGTTCAATAACCAGTGCATTTTTTTACATTCAAATCAAGTTGTCTTGTCATTTGTATATGAGTCTCTATGTTAGTTTTTCATCCCAGTGGAGTCGAAGGTACTTGATCTCCGATTTTAATGATATGGGAGAATTGTGCAGTTGGCTTTTTTTATTGGTGAACGTTACCTGGGCGGATGTCAGGGTGTTGACATCGATCTCCCATTTTTGAAACCACTCGGACAGTACATCTAGATTATTTTGCATCTTTCTGGAGGAAAATATTGGCTCCGTATCTGAGGTTAGTATTGCTGTATCATCTGGGAAAACTGCCATGATGGACCAGTCAGTTTGAGGAATATCTTAGGTGTATATCAAGTAGAGTAGCGGTCCAAGTACGCTACCCTGGGGAACAACAGATCTGATAATGAGTCCTCTATTTTAACCTGTAAGTAGCGATCACTCGAGTAAGATTTTAATATGTAGAAATATCAATCAGGTAGTTGAAATTTTAGTTTGAATAAGAGTTCCTCATGCCAGACTCTGTTGAAAGCTCGTTTTATATACAGAAAAACAGAAGTGCAGTATTCTGCCTTTTAAAGGCAAGTTTTGATTTTGTTGTCTATTTGATGGCATTGTTGAGTTGTTCCATGTTTACTTCGGAATCCGAACTGATGGTCTGGTATATATTCCTGCAGTGGTATTATTTCTTCTAATCTTTTTACGAAGAGTTTTTCAAGCAGTTTCGACATGATAGGTAATAGACTAATTCGGCGGTAGGAGTTATATTCTGTTGCGGTTTTACCAGGTTTAAGTATCCTGACCACTTGTACGAGCTTCCACTGTATGAGATAAAAGCCTACCTCCAGGATTCTGTTGAATACGGTAGTGAGAAGAACAGTTGTTTTTCGTGATAGGTTTTTCAGTACATCTCCTACTATCATATCGTGTCCAGGTGCCTTACGCGTATTCAGCCTCTTTATCTCTTGATTCATTTCTGTTGGAGTGACAGCTTTTATTGGGGGAGAGAATTGGTTAGGAGCACTCAGAAAGTCCGTGATTTCACTGTTATCGCTGACTTGCTGCTGAGTAGGTCAATACACATTGGGTAAATGTTCAGCGAAAACCGCAGATTTATCAGAGTTGGAGCGGACTCAGGTTCCATCAGGTTTTCTTACGGGTGAATTGTTGACTATTGAATTTCTTAGTGGCTTTCCACAACGAATGATCGTCAGGATAATTGTGTTATATAGTCGTAGAAACCTTTTTTTCACCTCTTGTATGATTACCGTTATTTCATGGCTTCATCTGTTAAGATTCCTTTTGTCAGATGGGTTTCTACTTCTTTGAGATATTCGTCTTGCCTTTCGTTTTTCGGATATCAGTTGCCTAATGTGAAGTGGTATATTTTGAATTTCCAACTCTCTTCCATTTTCCTTTGCCGTAGCTTTCCAGCAGGCATGTTGTATGTTTTCACTGGGGTATTTGACAACCTCTTCTATTTCATCACTATCATTCATATGAAGGTCCAGTCTAATGTTTTCATCGAGGATTTTCTGAAATAATTCCCGATTAGTCCCACTGGTGCATAAGTTTGGTATTGACATCTTGTGAATCGGGTGAGTGCGGATGGTTATTATGATGGGACTATGATCTGATGACAAATCGTAACTACATTCGATTTTATATACACCTCATCAAAGCATTTCGTTATCGCCAAATCAAGCAGGTCTGGAATTTTATTCGAATCAGTTGGCCAATAGGTGGGTTTCCTAGATATTGAGGTTGTTATCTTGCATCGTTCCGTATAAAGCTCGTCCTTTGGTAGTGGTTAATCTAGATCCAAATTCGGTATGTTTCGCATTCCAATCACGTGCTGTATGGAGGCGAGGGCCTAAAGTTAATATGAATTCTTTGTATTCTCCTGTTGTTAAGGTATGTCGTGGAGGACCATATACTGATGCTATACATAGGTGCCAATTGAAGGTTTCCAGGTTAATTATAGTTGCTTGTATTTTGTTTGTGATATAAGGTTGTTGTACGTGCTTGATAGTGTTTTTAATCATGATTGCTGATCCAGCATGCGCTGTCCCATCAGGTTTGTT
The DNA here is from genome assembly GCA_958510865.1 of Myrrha octodecimguttata. NCBI lineage: Eukaryota > Metazoa > Arthropoda > Insecta > Coleoptera > Coccinellidae > Myrrha > Myrrha octodecimguttata. The sequence goes on from OY294056.1 coordinate 17,501,280, forward strand.
TGCATAGTACATGCTGTATCGTGGTATTTTGATATCGGTATGATAAGTTGCGTGACTTTCTGATATCAGTAGGGCGTCGATTCTTGTTAAGGTTAAAAAAGTATTCAATTTCCATGATATGATTATTTAGACCATTGGCGTTTCAAGCAGCAAATCGCAGTGTGGTAGCCATTAATAGGGTTTTAAATTCACTAAGGAATTCTGTTAGTTTTTCTGATAGCTGATGGATGCCATGGGTGATTTAGGGATTGTGTGTAGGTTTTATTGTTATTAAGAGTATTTCTTGATTCGAGTGTTGTTTGGGCTTGTAGGATATTGTTGGTTAATTGGTTTCATATGCCAGTTTTGATTCCATTGTTCTTGTATCGGATATTTATCAGGTCTTGATTAACGCTGTATCCTTCATAATTAGCAGGGTGCTCACCTAGACAAAGTGCGCATTTTTTATTTATTTATTTATTTGAACAGGAACCTCTACAGGAAATCCCAATTACAGAGGTTCACAAAAATTAAATCTTAAATTATACATTTGCATATGTGGCTCAACAAAATAAAGTATCTATCAAACAAAAAAGCACCCAGAAAAAAATTACAACAAATGAACCAAAATGTATCAATTTAAATTACATATTCTGTATATATGCCATCACTGCTCTCTTATAAACCTGTACACTCACATCAAATACGTCAATTCTGCTCAAGTGCCAATTACAAAAACGCATCACCCTCAGAAAAACTGAATGATATCGCACATTTGTCCTGGCCTTAGGAACATAGAAGAGTGCCCTCCGACGATCAGGATACTGTGGAACATTTAAAGTCAGGTAATGTATCATAGGATAATTAAAATGATTATTCAGAATCCGAAATAAAAAGATACAATCGAAGAACACTCTCCTATTTTGTAGACTCATTATATTGTACTTCCTCAAACTATCATCGTAATTGCACATCAGCTGAGAGCGATCAAATCTATAATTAAAAGTCTTTATGAATTTCTTTTGCACTCTCTCAATCCTATCAATGTACTTATGATAAAATGGTGACCAAACAGGAGTAGCATACTCCAAATGACTTCTCACAAGAGAGAAGTAAAGAGACCTGAGAGTTGCCGCATTTGTGAAATCCTTGGTGACACGGAATACAAAACCAAGCATTCTGAAAGCCCTAGAAACAGCACCATCTATATGTAAATCGAAGGAAAATTTGGAATCGAGGACTATTCCAAGATCCCTTACCTGGTCCACTCTGTTCAGAACCTTTCCATCAACACACAGAGGAAATCTGATAACGTCAATCTTCCTCGTGAATGTTATATGACAGCACTTATCTATATTCAAATCGAAATATCTCTCCGCGCAGAATACGACCAATCGATCAATATCCTCCTGAAAGAGTACGAGATCCTGGTAGGACAGAATACTTCTGTAAAATTTCAAATCGTCTGCAAACAGCTCAAAAAGCGTAAATAGGAAACAGGCTGCAATGCCATCAATATACGCTGCAAACAAGGGAGGGCCAAAGTGAGAACCCTGTGGTACGCCGGATGTTACATGCATAACCACAGACGATATGCCGTTCACAACAACAAACTGCTGTCTATCCGAAAGATAGGATTTAATCCAATTCAACAATGTTCCCACCACACCAAAGTCATCCAATATAGCCATCAAAGTGGAATGATGCACCCTGTCAAATGCTTTAGTCATATCTGTGTAAACTGAGTCCACTTGATTACCTTTGTCGATGTTTTCAGTGATATAATCGATGTAGGGTGCTAAATTAGTTAACACGGACCTTCCTCTGAAAAAACCGTGCTGCCGATATGATAGCTTAGGAGAGATCTGCTGAAAGAAAAAATCAGCTACGATTGATTCGAATATTTTTCCGAAATGACTGAGAATAGAGATAGGTCTGTAATTACGGACCTCGTCTTTTTTACCCTTTTTGAAAATTGGGACAATTTTAGCTAATTTCCACTTTTTCGGGAATTTACCTTGGTGGAGAGAATGATTGAAGATTATCTGTAGTGGATCTGCCAACAGTTCACCACAAGATTTTATGAAGATGGGTGGTATCAAATCCGGTCCTGCCCCCTTGTTTTTATCTAAATTATTTATCTTAGTTTTGATTGAGTGAATATCTATATAGTTGAAGGCTATCGTTGAAGTGTTCATAAATTTTTTCTTATAAAGTACAGGTTTTTCCGAAGATTCGAACACACTTCCAAAGTAGGTAGAAAATGCATTAGCTATAGAAAAGTCGTCATCAAAAGTAGAATCATTATAAGTCATTACTGAAGGCACTTTATTACTATTTTTTAAAGAATTCACATAAGTCCAGAAGGCCTTCGGATTACTTCGGATATTTTTCTCGGTTGAAGAAATATGAGATTTATAATCATTTCTGATCAATAATTTACATTCATTTCTAAGCCTGATGAAAATTTCATAATCGATCGCATTCCCAAACTTTTTATATTTCCTGTGATACTTACCACGACAATTCTGATAATATATGCTAAGGGGAACACTCATTGCGCATGTAGCTGGTGTATTTTTTTGCTTTCTGCAATTCATGATATCATGGTCTTTTTCATATTTTACGCAGTTGTAGGGTTTTCTGCAGTATTTTTTACTGTGCCCATAGTCTTGACATCACGTGTTCTTTTTAATTCCTGGCAGCTAACTGTGATTTTAATTCAACCGAGAAATTTTAAATTGAATATTTCCTTGTTGTTATTTGGGGGCTCTAGATCTATAAAGTGTAGCGAAAGTGATACTTTGCTCACTCTATGCACTTTGATGATATTTCTCACCCCCTCGTCCTTGTCTTCAAGTTCCTGTTTAATTTCAGAAAACGGTATTGAGTGATGCAACCCACGTAAGATCACTATATATGCTCTCTCTTCCTTTAGTTGTTAGGTATGGTCTATGATGTCTTCGTTTCTCAGATGATATATCAATTTTCGGTATGTTTCAGAACTGTTTGGATTGCCTTTCATTACGTTATTGGCCATTGCTTTGACGACATATTATTCGGTAGAGGTAGCTGCTGTTAAGCTTTCGATAATTTCCTTGTAATTTGTCACACCGTAAATATAAGTAGGTGGTGGTCTGTGAACTACTTTGCTCCCGTATTTCTATTTACTTTCCTATTCTCATTGTGTAGAATGTTTCCGATATCATCATTTGGAAGCGATTGAAATCTATTGTTTTTTTTCTATTAGCTCTAGGCTTTCTTGTGAAGATTGCAGCCGAACTCTTTTCCTTTTATTATTAACGACTGTCTGCTTTGTGTGGGTTTTTGAGGATTGTTTCCTCATTGGTTCATTTGGTTGTTGGACTTGTTGATAAGCTGTTTGGCCATTCTGTTCAAATCCAATTATATTCCCGGAAGGGGAACGAATACTTTGTGTGGTGGGATTCATATGGACATCTTGTATAGTGTTCTGATTTGGAATTATCAGATTGCCAGGTTTTGAACTCATGATCAGTTTCCCGCTATCAGCGCTTATCTATTTCTAGAGGCATCTGGACACTTTGATCACATTTATGTTTTATTTTTTCGGGTTTCTATTATTATTTTTATTTTATTAATTCAATTAAGCAAGAAATTTGACATATTTTTTTCCAATTTCACAGAAAATTAATATACGATCAAACTGAAATTTGAAACACTGTTGTTGAATAGTGCGATCTCAAGTTTTGCGCCGAACTTAATTGCAGGCAGATGGATAGTTTTTGGAAAATGAATTTTTTCAAAAAAAAAAATCTAAAAAATTCTCGAAAAACATTTGTTGAGGTTTTCACTTCTAATACCTGAAAGAAACAGAACTTTAACAAATCAAATAAAAAAATCTCATTTCTAGAAATAGCCCCTCCGAATTGCGGGATTCAAACAAAATTTTTCTGCTTTCTGGGCTAGACCTGCCACCTGACCGGCCGCCGAACGAAAGGTGGTCTTGCGGCACTCATTGCAGAGTGTTTGGCACTGACGGGCGTACCACTGACCACCTGAAGGTGAAATCCTGATAATGTGTGTAGGCTTTAGAAAGTAGCCTGGAGGTCATCTGTTGCTCATGCGATTTTCTGTCGCGCGATCGTTTGGTCGCAAAAATGGAGCATTTACTATTGAATACAAATGCGCGCATATGGTACCAAATAATCGCAAATAATAGCTGTCTTGGCGACTGCGATTATTCAGTAGCGCGACAAGAAATCGCATGTGCGCGCTTAGTCTGAAACCTACAGTTCAAATTATGCTCTCAGAGTTTATCTAGGAAAGCAGGCGAACCATCTTTTAATCTAAGAAAGTCTTCTGAACCCTACTTCAACTTCTGCTAATAGGACAAAATCATAATCAAAATCAAATGTCCCTTACTGCAGAAAGATAAGAACTCTATCCCTTCAGAAGCATCTTTATAGCTGAACTTTACGCAATATACCGAGATCTAGTAAAACGACGACTCTTAAAAATCGCTCATTCTGACGGAGTCTTCAAGTGCCATCTCATCACTGCAGACTTTATGTAAAACATATCATTGAAAAATTATTTAAATCCGAACTCAGTCTCCTAGAAGAATCCTCAAAGATTGTACACTTTATATGGATACCATCACACATTGGAATCCACGGAAAGAAAGAAGCTGACAGAAATGCTAAAAGTGTGGTGACTAGTGATGAAACTTGTGTAGTTTCAGAATGTGCAGCGTCATACCTTAAACCTTTGTTCAAAAATGAATTATTATCAAAAAGACATGCTGAATGGCGTACTCAGAATATAAATTGCATGAAGGGAAAAGGGACATCCGTCCTCTTCACCGAAAGACCGTCACTATCAGGTTGTCCTCAAGGACTACGACATGGCCACACAGAACTGAAAAACAGAAGTTCCTAGATGTGATTTTTGCGACGAGCATCTGACAGTGTAGACTGTTCAAAATATACTACAAAACAAAGTCAACATAAATATAGGACCTCAAGTAATTGTTGGAAACATCAAGTGAAGTACTGAGAGTTAACTGATTTACTTCATGGCATCTGAACCTGTTAAAACTTAATTTCTGTTTCTTCTCTTATGAAATTATGTGAAACTTTTGATTTGATTCGTACCAAATATTTTTGCATCGCCAATAACAGAGACATAACGGATAAGCAACTAGAGACAGGGACATGAAGGTTGAAATCAGCCAATCACAGAAAACTCTATATAGACAATTTTTAATTTCAGAACAAAATATATTGTTTCGACGTCATATTTTAACCGTTTTAATGTATCTATTTATTATTATAACTTGATACCGAGTTGAGGCATCGCTTAAAAACTCAAAAATATGTTCAAATAAGAAAAGCTGTCACAGAGAAAAAATGAAGCCACAAATAAATGAAAAATAAAACACAAGGAAAATGAACACACTTTCACAATTCCACAGCATTTCGCAACGCCCACAAGTCAAATTGGATTTTGAAACTGACCAGACAGGACCGACGAACTCCAGGACTGGGCGAATGTAGGTCTTATATAATTGTGCTACAGCCATGGAATCACAAGCGAAGGCCTTTCCGAGAAGATAGAGGCTTTCTTGCTTTGCTCATGCAGTGTGCTATATGTTGAGTCCATGAGAAATCCTCCGTCATTATGATATGGGCATTGTATAAAGACAACAAAGACAGTTGTCTTTATACAATGGTATGGGTAAATGAAAACCTTGAAAAGCACTGACGTAAAGTCAGCAGCTTTCACGCGCTTGTTCACATTACGAAATGGCGACTTGGAAATTCCAATGAAATTTAAATGAAATATGAAAATTTTCGAAAATATTTTTTTTTCAAATTTTTTCATCGATAATTCTTCTTATTGATACTGTCCATCTTCCAACCAAGTTTAATTTCGATCAGATAAATATTTTTCGAGTTATTGAAAAATCAAAATTTCCAATGGCTGTAACACAAAAACCATTCGGCAGATTTTGCCCATTAACGAACTTAACCGAGATATTCAGGATCTTGACCTTACCTGAAAATTTCAAGACTCTAGGTCCTTTCTTTCGAGAGTTACAGCGCACACGGCCCGCCGGTCGGACAGAATCAATTTTGACCACGGATTCTTCATCAGTGAGTCCAACCTAGTCGTTTGAGACCAATTTCGGCTCAAAATTCGATAATTACAGACATCGTGACCAAATGATTACGCGCTGTTCCCTAGAACAAGCGCGTAAAAAAAATAGGTATTCGATATTTGAAGAGCATGGTTTGGGTCTTATAAAAAAGACCGAATGCGGGATTCGGTAAAATATCTCCTTCTCACTGAATCCATAGAAATCACTTTTTTATGAGAAATTTAATGAAAAAATTAAATTTCGAATGGATGCAGTGACGGTGTCATAAAGTGGATTGCAAACATAATAACTTCGAAAGAAAAAAGGTTTGAAGCTCAAGTTAGAATTCATGAATGGGTGAAATCCACCTGAAGTATCCAAATACATACTACATCCATTAAAAATATTTACATATCACATCGAGATGAAACCTGGTACTAGATTGAAAAATGTCCGCTTGAAAGTTGTAACAAAGTTTATTGAATTTTGCTAACGGTACGATCTCGATGAAATTAATAACTAATTACAAGTTTCAATTCTATGAAAGCAGATTTTTTTTCAGTTATTGAGACAAGAAGCATAATATCAGATCTGTATATCTCCAAAACTGTTTTGAGGCTTAAGCTCATAAAGTTTTCTCAGCTGAGATATTCAGTATCTGCACCTGAAAATGTCAGTATTCCAGGTCTTCTACTTCTGAAGTTTAAGTGTAATTAAAATGTGGCAAAAATAATGGTAAAATAATGAATAATATTTTGTACCTTTCATACGCGTAAAAACGATTGATGTAATAATTTCTACAATATGGCACACTTATTACATAAGAAAATTGGGCAGTCTTTGATTTCATGAAAATGAATTAAAAAAAATATCTTTCAATGATAAAACACTGTATGGAACCATAGACACATCATATAGAACCACTGCGATGAAAAAAAAACTACATTCACGTTGCGAAATTCAAAAATAACCGACATACTTCGTATCTCAGATTGACATTGGGATTGAGGTCTTTCCTTTCTTGTTACGTTCCACAAAAACCATTTCAATCGGAATATCTCGATTTTCTCCATGAAAAAATGTAATTTAATGATAGTTATGACGATAAGTCAACAGTCATAAGATATTGTGTTTTAATAACTCTTTCATTACTTTATACCTGCATCGCTGCATATTTTCATTCTGGAGTCCCTTTTGCACCATTTTGGCCTACATAAGGGGAATCTTTGGAAGGCTAAAAAATGAAAACCAACAGATATTTTTTTATTCTGTTTTCACATCAATGTGCAGAATGAAAAATAGTTCAACTTCGAAAGATTCCATCACTTTTGGGTAAATTCATCCCCATAGTAGACATGTTGAAAAAAAGTTGAGTTTGAATTTGGAAATAATCATATTCAATTTGGCAATCCAAAATAAAAAAATCCAACTTTTTCAGGTTTTCTTCCATTTTGAATTTTTTTTCAGAATTCTACACAATTGAATTGACCACCAAATAATACTCAGATGTGACTGAAAACCGTTATTTCAAAGACAGCGGATAATTTACAACAGTTATCAGAATATTGCTCAAAGTTGACATTAAAAACCCTGTATGTCGCTTATGTTTCGAAAATGGGGTATATGTCACAAGGCAAAAATATCTTTGCCAATGTCATCTACGTATGTTTGTCCAGTTTATGGTGAAACGCCCTGAACTGGACAAACATATGTAGATGACATTGAGTAAATCAGTTTTGCCTGTTTTTGGGTGTTTAATGTCAACTTGTGTGTGTGTGTGCGCGCGCGCGTCATTACAATATTCTGTGCATATATAATTTGGCATCTGGCTTGTTAGATGTAAATAAATGAATAAATTATTCCGATATTTTTGATTACGCGACATTTCTTCAGGGTCCTTGACAAATAAAAGTTTGAATCCCGCAAAGCGCCAGGGCGATTTCTAAAAATAATCATTTTAATTCCTTTTTTACTAGATCTCTTTCAGATCTTGGGAGCGAAAACCTATAAACAAAGCTGAAATATAATACAAAAATGTGATATAATATTAAAAATACCTAAAATAACATAAAATTCTACAATGGAAATATGTAATATCTGTTAGAATGTGTAAAATATGAAAATTGATCTCTTACCAAGAATGTTCAGCATTGAAGCCAACCTGCAATATATGTATAATAGTATTAATGTATTGTTTCGAAAACAGTAATTTTGAAAATCTATCATTTCGATGAAATAAAATTTATTGTTTAATATTTGATCAAAAATAATTTCCAAATATTTTTTGCTATGGTGCGGATTTCACGTATTCAGAAATGGATATCCCAATATTATACATTATACAGACGGACGGCCGGCCGTACTGAAAAAAATTTAACCACAGAACCTAATCTTTTAGACCATTTTCGACTCGAAGTTCGAAAATAACAGACATTTAGTCAAAATGATAACTCTCTTGTTACCTAAAACAAGTGCGTACATACAATAATTATAACAGTTTGAAGTTGTGCAAAACTTAATTCAGGTTACAAACGTTTCCCTACCTTGCCATTGGTTCCAAAGCACAACGTAAATGATTTGTCAAACCATCTATCATAACCCTTTCCATGAAGCAACAATTTTGCAAATTTGTCTAATTTTGTAGGATCATTCTGAAAAAAAAAGAGATCTTTGAGTGTAAAAGCACGAATAATATGTTAAAATTCGTTTAGTGGAACCCGATACTTCGAGCGATAGTTAATATTCATTTACCCTATTTAATGACAGGAATCTATCCATTGTTTTATTCGAGGTTCCTGTTCAAGAAAAACCTAGAAAAGCACTGCCGTGAAGCCAGCGGCTTTTGCGCGCATGTTCAATGTAGATGACCGCTTCGGCAACGAATTTGAACTTGCGAACGAAAGCTGCTGCCTTCACGGCAGTGCTTTCCTAGATTTTTCGATGAAGTACTGGATTTCAATTCGATCTGATCTGTATTTATGGAAATATTGGGAAAACAAAATTTTGAATGAGTATATCTGCGGAATCATTAAGACGGTCGGCCTAAAGGCCGACTGCGTAAACACAATAACTTCCGGAAGAAACGACTAAGAAACTCGATATTTGTAGAGAAGGTTTGGGGCTTAATCACGAAGGTCGAACTCGTGAATGGGTAAAATCCACCCAATGATTCCGCAGATATACCCATTCAAAATTTTATTTTCCCAATATTTCCAAAAATACAGATCAGATCGAATTGAAATCCAGTACTTCATCGAAAAATTACAGTTCAAAGGTTCATACAGAATTTAATGAGGATGATATGATAAGAAAATCTCAGAATTTTTTTTTCGAATTGTTCTAATGACACGATCTACACAAAATTTTGCATAAAGTTGTCTTTCAGCCTCTTCAAACTAGCTGCGAAGTTTTATCAGGATTGAATCTGAATTTCTCGAGTTATGCCGAAAAAAACAACGATATCGAGAAGAAAACGTATGATCGTATCGAACTGAAGTTTGGTACATTGCTGTGAAATGTGAAGCTCAAAGTGTGAGTGGAACTTTTTTTTGGATATGATGAATGGTTTCCGAAAAAAAAATTTTTTGGAAAAATATTTTTTTAAAAATTTAGACAATATGATCCTGACAAAATTTGGCTCAAAGTTGCGAGTCGTTACACTCCACCTAATTGTCAAGTTTGAATCCAATCGCTCAAATAGTTTCTGAAATAAAAATAAGTAACTTCAAAATTTCAAGTGGCTATAACTCCGAAACTATTCGACCTATTTGGCCCATTAACGAACTTAACCGCGGCATTCTAATGTGCGACCTACCCTGAAAGTTTCAAGTTGCTAGCTCACTTCGTTCGACAGTTATCGTGTCCACGGTCGGCCGGCCGGACAGAATCGATTTTGACACCGGATTCGTCATCAGTGAGTCCAATCTAGGTGTTTGAGACCATTTTTGGCTCAATCATCGAAAATTATAGACATTTGGACAAAACGATAGCACGCTGTTCCCCTAGAACATGCGCGCAAAAAAACCTGACAATCAAATGGTTGGTTCTATAAACTTGGATGATGCTGATTCTCAGAAGAATCCCAATTTTCAACTGATGGAAGCTATATAGCTGAAATTTGTTGGACAGTCATTTCACCAACACATAGATTAAATTAAATGAAACGAATGGGTGACCTGACTTAGAGCTCGTTAGTAAAATAATAATGAATGAAATGAATGATAATCGGGAGCATTAGTCCTACAGCCAGCCAGGTAAGTGGTTATTATAAACATGCATAGAAGTCAAAGAGAAAGTTTTAAATCTAGTAGGTGCTGAATCCAACAGTTTACTGCTGGTTATCGGTCAAAATAGTTCTATAATTGCTATATATGTATATGAGTGGACATAGATACACACAACCGCAATGTCTAGGGATCTTCCGAATTCCTTACTATATGAAATGTTTATAGTTATCCAGAAGCAAAACCCTCAGATTAATAGGACATAAAGCATATAACATATTGTCGTAAATGCAACTGTAAAACATCTGTTTTGTACCCTTTTTTGCTTATCTCTGTTTATGGAAGCCAACACGCGTTCACACATTTCGTTTTTTCCTGTGAAAGAATGATGATGAATTGCTTATGCTCAGCTAATCATTGTTGCGTTTATTCGTAACCATGCAGCGACGACATTTCAGTAGGGAAGGAATGATACGGGCGATAGGGAGAGGAGGTATGTGACAGAATCGGGTTACGGCAGAAATGGGCACCAGCCAGAGTATAATATCGCGTCTAAATACACGTTTTCGAGAAGAAGAGGATGCTGCGAAGAGACACAGAGGATGTGGTCGCATAACAACTCCTGTCCAAGACCGCATTCTTCAGCTGAACGCTCGAAGGCGTCTAACTTCAACAGTTCCTGAACTAGGAATCATGCTGCAGCAAGCTTACGGTATCCAAATTTCTGACGATACTGTGCAACGACGACTGCATGAGAACAACCTTTGCAGTCACTGTCCTTGGAGAGCTCAACCTTTGTCACGAGATAATCGAGAAGCAAGATTATTGTGGACACAAGAACATATGCCTATATTCTCTAAAATATTTGAGAGAGCTCTGAACATGCAGATAATGTCGTATTTTGAGCGGAATAAACTATTTTCTAACAGCTAATTTGGCTACAGAAAAAATAGGGGAACGACTTCGGCCATTCTGAAACTGGTCAGTTACATTATGGAAGGATTTGAAAGGGGAGATTATACGTTGGTATCATTATTAGATTTGAGCAAAGCATTTGACTGTGTCTCACCGCGGATTCTTCTGGCTAACCTCAAGTATTACGGTTTTACGGAGAGCAGCATTAAACTGCTCCAATCTTATCTTTCCGATAGGCGTCAAAAAGTATCAGTGGGTGGAAAGGATTCAGATATGCAGAATATCACATTAGGAGTACCTCAAGGTTCGGTCCTCGGACCAATCTTGTTTTTAATTTATATAAATGACTTTCCATCATGTCTACCAACCGAAGTAAAATGTGTTTTATTCGCAGATGACGCTTCACTCCTTCTGAGTGGACCGGTGCTCTATCAGTTGTTAGGGGACTCGCGTGAGATACGGTCGAATGCAAAAAATTGGTTCAATTCGAATCAATTGATGCAGAATCAAGAAAAAACTAATATTTTGGTATGTTCACTGAGATCCATAGATGAGAACTTGAAAGGAAATGTAAAATTTCTAGGATTACATTTAGATCCTAAGCTCACTTGGGATGTTCACTGTGAGGAACTCTCTAGAAAATTAGGCAAAAACATTTTTGTTATCCGTACTGTTGCACTGAAAGTCTCGATTGAAACATTGCTGACAGCCTACCATGCACTGTGTCACTCTTTAATGAATTATGGCATTTTACTGTGGGGTCACACCACACATGCAGGAAAAATTTTTTCATTACAAAGAAAAGTTATCCGAATTATGGATAACTTATAGCGGGTTTCACAAAGCTCTGATTAACGTGATTGTTCTGATCAAGACAATTCTGTGCTCAATTTCAGTTCATTTTTGACAACACCACAGAATATCAAAGCGTTAATCGGACGATCAAGCTTTGTGAAACCCACGGTTAGACTATCAAGCAGATTGCAGGAATTCTTTCAAAAAATTTGGAATTATGACTATTCCAAGTGTGTTCATTTACGAATGTCTGAATTATATTCATGAAAGCAACACACAACTCCTAAATGCAGATGTTCACAGTCATAACACGAGAGCACATATGGATATCAGAAATGAATTCTTTAGATTATCTAAAACAAAAAATGGTCCGAACTTCTGGGCATATAAACTATATAATAAGTTGCCTCATTCAATGAGAAACCGGAAGGAACAATTCCGCCTTAGTATTAAGAAATATCTTATTGATAATAGTTTTTATTCAATGGAAGAATTCTTTGCTAAGCAGATGTAATAGTAAATTTGTAATGATGACGAATGTAAATCGAAAGATATTAGCATGAATAAACATTATTATTATTATTATTATTATTACATGTGGCAAATCGAACAGTGGTCAAGCGTTCTATTCACGGATGAGTCTAGGTTCGGAATCCATCCTGATTCAAGAAGAGTTCGGATGTGGGGAGAGCCTGGTAATGTAAATCGTGGGGATATGGTTCAGCGAAGATATCTTCGTGTAGAATTGTTGAGAGACAACAGAGAAAACCTTTTTTATCTCTACAAGAGTCTTGGAATGATATACCTCAATATGATATTGATACTTCGATTTTGAGCATGCCCAGACAATGTAGAGGTTTTGAATATTCGTGGGGGTCATTGAGGATTTTTTTTTAACTTGGGTAATCGTAAAGTGCTCAATTAATGATTGCCGTTTCTTGGTGGTTTTTGATATTTTATAGTTACTCAAATTTTGTATGAAATAAAGTTTTTTTCAGGGAATACACCTTTATTTCATCTGTTTCTGTTGTTGGGAATAACATATTGAGAAATTTCATCGAAAAAATGAATTGTATTCGAGTTATTTTCGAAATATGTCAAATATCCCTACAGATTGCGGTTGTGTGTATATATGTATACAATGTGTTTTTAAAGAAGGTGCCCCCGTCTCTAGGATAGGTAAAAACAGAAAAATAATTGGTATTTGCTCTCTAATCAATTTTCATAAAGCTATCCATGAAGGATCTTCTGAATCTTAAAGAGGACAAGCGAAGATTGGGCACATATTCGAAGGACTTTATTTTGAATTCACTCAGAAAAATTTACGTGGGTTACCCTGCCTACCCTCTTCAGCACAGCATCAACAATGTTATAAACCACCTCCAGGGCGACACCACGATGGAAGGACATAATACAACACTCATCAGTACTTAATGATAATCTATTTGATTCGCATCGAATATGAAATCTGTCGACAGCGAGTTGCAGCAGGCGGACATCCTCAGGTGTGGAAACAAGCCCGTGAATCTTTAGATCACTCGCAAATAGAGGAAACCGACAGTCGGTTAAAATCTTAGCAACATCATGTACAATAAACATTAGATAGGCTCCAAGCGACTGTCCTGCGGTACTCCAGAAGGAGTAGAAAAGTAAGTTGACCTAGAGTTTTAACGAACGGAGTACTGACGGTTACGCAAAAAGCTTGCGATCCAAGCGTGTACACTACCTCTGATCCCTATCAGATAAAGCCTATTCGGCAATATCGAATAGTTCACTCTATCGAAGACTCAACAGAAATCTGTATAAACAAAGTCAATATTGCCGCCTCTCCCATCGCCGCTATCACCCTGTCAACAAACACTAACAAATTAGTTACAGTAGATCTGCCCTTAACAAAGCCATGCTGCTCCACAACTATAGCAATAGAGCACTACCAGGTTACAAACTTGTACACTAGTTTATCAAATAACTTGGGTATTACAGAAGGTACACAAATTCCCCAGTAATTGGACACAACCTGCTTATCCCCCCGACTTAAAAATAGATAAATGAAACTATCTTTCCATACTAAAGAAAATAATCCCACATTCAAGGAATTATTGAATAAACTACACAGAGGTACTGACAAGAAATAAATACACAGAGTTGCCGTGGAAAACATCAGTGAGAGAAAGATACAAAATATTGAGATCAACAGTTTCTTCAATATGATGCTCAATGTGGCTTTCTTGCATGGGATTCTTAAAAGTCGTGTTGACTGTCCCGAGTTGTTGGGGGAGATTGATTTCAATGTTGCAGTCAGAAGAAATTGTCACAATTATTACTTTAAAATTCCGTTTCACCCGACTAATTATTATATTTAATTATTATTATATAAGATATTTGTTGAACCATTTCGGAAATATACTCCTCTTTTCGGCCCATTCCATGGTAAACAACAGAGTATATGGATGGCGTTACAAAAAAGGACGGATTCAATAAAAAAAACCAAAGAGGAATCAATACAAATTGCTGACAACTTAACAAAAGATAAATCATTATCAGCAGGAACACATGCCATAAAGGAGATAAGAGAATTTCTACGTAGTTACGTGAACAAAATAAACAAAGGCAAATAATCGAAAGTTCATACCATGACAACTATCACTAAACTGCAAATATTTACTGGCGGTTACTGGAATTCTCATCAACAGCAGTTACAATATATCATACCACAGATCAACCAGATAAACCACTCGCGTCATTTACTTAGGAAATCTATGTCAACGCAGATATGACCCTGAATCGAGCTAATCAGAATTTTAGCAGGCGTTTGGGGTGCTTTGGGGTGCCAATCAGATTGCAGGAATAGGATTACGTCACTCTCGCCGCTTTCGGACTCGCTTGAAGAGGTTATAAACATGTAAACAAACTGAAATGAATTTTTCATCCCATTTATTGATGAATAATTTCGTATCTGTTCCATTTCAGAATATAATCCAAACAGTTTTTTACAACCAAATCAATTGTTTAGTCATCTATGAGGTTCTATTTTATGATGACAGTCCTCATTATATGTTTTAATTATACGACAAGAATTGGAATCGAACTTAGGTGGACTCATTCATAATGTTCATTTTATATAATATAAAGGAATCGCAACTGAAGTAAAAGCATTACAACCTCCATTTTTCAATTAAATTTATGGGATGTCTAATAAAATTGTATATGATTGAACAAACACTAGGATTGGAATCGAACAAAGTTGGTCTATTCATAGTTTGATTTTATATTGAAATGAATCTCATTTGATGTGAATGAAACTACAAAGATTCTCTGATTAAGGTAAACGGGTTTTCCATAACATTTTTCCAAAATTTTCATTTACTCCAACCGAGTTCTTCTACAGGAGTTTTAGATGTGACAAAACACTCGCTTTGATATTGGAAATTTGCTTTTCAAATGGTTTCATCGAAAAATCTTAGTCTGATTTTGATTTTGTGGTTCCTGAATCCCTACAAATCCGTTTTTACATTTCGATTTCAGATATTCCAAAATAAAGTATTCAATTTGACAGCTGTTTCGAGGAAGAAGAAAGTGTGGTTATGTCTGTTATATTTCTCAAGGTCGGAGAGACGCGATTCCCGCAAACGATGAAGTGATTTGTCTTGTTGGTCTGTGATCATACTGTTCAACGACACTCCCGTGAAAAAGAAAGTGCCATTATTAAAAACCAAATTCAGCACCAATATTTACAACCTACTGATGATATTACACACTCCAACATCACCTCTTCAAAATTATGAAACATTTGTGAAAATTTGAGCCAACATTATTATCCACTTAACCTAATCACAAGGACAAATATCCGTCGATAAATCAACAAATATTCCCCCTTGATCAGAGCTAATCATCCAATTAACTAAAACCCACGAAAAAATGATGTGCTGCATCAAGCAGAATTCTGAACATAATTCAAAAGCCCAAGGAAACTTTTGAAGAATACATACATAATGGAACTCAAAAATTGGTCAAAAAACTACAAATTTGGATGAAGAAATCAAAGTACGACTATTGAATGGTACTTTTAACAATGCTGTGAAGTTTGAATTGATGAAGCAAGCTGACCAAAAATAATAGAAGAATGTTTCATACAAAAGTGGACAAAGTGCATATATTTCAGTAGTAAATGTTCAAATCCACAAGGTTATTATTTATTTCCGAAAATCGTGTCAAAACTGTACAAGCAACAAAAGGTGGAATACAAATTTGGCATTTCATCCTCTTCTCTAGAAATTGTATCAACTATTGAAAAATGTTTATACATCCAAGAGCATTGGCGACGCAGAATAAAAGGTTTCAAGATCAGTACCAATTCACCAACATTACAGAAATGTTTAAAATCCCCATTATCCCAAAGAATTGGGTAAATCAGCAAGTTTTTCGTCACAAAGATATTAATTAGGTATCCATGTACGCATGTACGATGTGAATAGTTTACAAATGATCTCTGAACCTTAACAAAAGGATTAGTGGTGATTTCTTCCAAAAGTATTCGATATTTAATGAAAAAATCGCAAATATGCGACAACTGTGCAATCTCTATTTCTATAGATTACTAATCAATCTTGAAGTGGAGTATGGAATTATTGCCCTTTCATTCCTAGCGAATGTACATGTCTGATAAGTATTTTCCCCTAAAAAAAGTAATCTGGCATCAACGAATGCAGACGATTCCAACCGATTAGCTTGGCACCAATGCTAAACTTAACTTTTAGAGTGAGTGAAAATCCAAATCGTTGCGTGAAAATTCAAAGATCATTTGTGCACTATATAAAAGAAGTGAGTCATCATTTTATGGTGAAAAAAGTGACATGAAAACTCATCAAAATAATTTCTCACAGTATTCAGAATACTGAAAATAATTAGCTGAATTTTCGACTAGCTTATCTCCTAAGTGGTATTATTTTCTTCCATCCAATTACCTCGTCATACTCATAGGGAACATCATCTAGCACAACAACAAAGGCAGATTTCTCGATAATGTCCAAAGATACTTTATTTACTCCTCTAGAGAAAAACATCTTTCTGGTATTAGCCCAGTGCTTCCTTTCCCCAGCAGTAAGGGCCGCTAGTTTTTCCTCTCCTGGAAGAGGTTCAGTCTTATCATCTAAAATGTGTTGAAGTTGGCTGCAGCAAAAAGATAATGTTAGCTACTAGAAAAAGTGAAGGGCAGATGTGCTAATTGCTGTTGAACAAAATTGATCGCGAATGAAAAAACTACGATGATTAGCATTGATAATTCAGCTAACTTCATGAATCTTATGAGGTTGAGATTTGACATACAGTCCCGGGCCAAATTATTAGACGCACCATTAATTCCACGCAAAATCTCAATTGAACACGCTATTATGTTGGTTTTTGAATATTGAATTATTAAATTGAATATATATGTTTAATATACTTCATCTGCCAATGGTTTTCACAAATAATACATAATATTTGCTAGAAGATATTGATTTATTAATGATTTAACGTAGTCAGAACTGAACTACTAATATTTTGTTGAGCCACCTTTTGCCGCTATGAGAGCTTCAATTCTTCGCAGTATACTATCAATACATGATTGTACAGTCTGCTGCATTTGTGGATGATGATTCCATACGTAAATATTCTTTTCTAAGATCTGTGTTCTGGATGTGATCACGTCTTTAGCAACTTCTCTCTTCATTAGCTCCCACACATTTTCGATGGGGTTCATGTCTGGGCTATTACCTGGCCAATCCAACAAAGGGATATTTTGTTCTTGTAAAAAGGTTTAAACAGACCGGGCTGTGTGGCAGGGTGCCCCATCTTGCATGAAAATAAATGGTTCTCCATTGTCTCCGACTTGTGGCAGCAACTGACTTTGCAAGACTTCTTTGTACTGGTCTTGTCTCATTATGCTATTTAATTTATATTTATGTGATATTCCAGCAACTTCTTCAGAGAAATTCATCTATGCAGATGATATTGCTCTGGCTTTTCCTCACTCTGATTTCAGAGTCATTGAAAACACTCTAAATACTGATTTAGAAATTTTGAAGAATTATTTTGTTGAGTGGCGTTTATGTCCAAATTCTAATAAAACAGAAGTTTCTTGTTTTCATTTGAATAATCAACAGAAGTTTAAAACTTTGAATGTTACTTTCAATAATGCCGTTCTGAAACATAATTTCACTCCTAAATATCTTGGAGTGAAATTAGATTCCTCTTTAAATTTCAAGGCCCATTTGGAAAACTTACGCATGAAGTTGAAATCTAGGAATAATATTCTTCAAAAACTAGCTGGTTCTTCATGGGGGGCTGACCCTACAACTCTTCGTACCGCAGCTTTGGCTTTGGTTTTTTTCTGCTGCTGAATATTGTTGTTCGGTTTGGTTTAATAGCGCTCATGTTAGTAAAATAAATGTACAGCTTAATGTTGCTATGAGAATCATTAGTGGGACCATAAGATCTACTCCTTTACAGTGGTTACCAGTTCTCTCAAATATTGTACCGCCCCATATTCGTAGACAGGTTGCAGTGATAAAGGCTTGGGATAAATATCGTTCCTTTCCGAATTTATTCCCAATCATGTCTTATATTCCGGATTCTAAAATTGCTAGATTGAAATCTCGTAAACCTTTATGGATCAACGATTTTCTTTACACTAATAAAAGTGACAAAGAAATTTGGCGTTCAGAATGGAATTCGTGTAATGTTTTTAACAAAGGTTTGATCAGCGATCCTTCAGAAAAAGTTCATGGTTTCAATCTTCCTAGGAAAATTTGGTGCATTTTGAATCGACTTAGAACCATTCATGGTCGCTGTAATAGTTTCCTCTTCAAATGGAATTCGGTCGAAAGTCCAAGGTGCGAGTGCGGAGAAGAAGAGGAAACAATAGAACATTTAGTAAATACTTGTCCAATATATAAATTTGATGATGGTTTCGAGGCAATTCATTCGGTGTCTGATTCTTTTTTGAGATGGATTGCGAACTTCAAATTAATTTAATGAGTACTAAATCATTTACTAGTTCATATTAGTTTTTTTCGTCTCCTTCTTTGTTTTCAGGTATGTTTCCAAGATTTCAACCTGCATCGCATAGGAAGGAGGAAATTTTGTCGATGAAAAAGAAGCCCTTCAATAAAAAACAACAATTTCATTACACTTATACGGGGAGACAGAGTTTTTCCTGAGGTTTTTATCTGTGCTCTTGAATCATACGTAAAAATGTATGGTACCCCGTTGACATTTCCTCTGCTAATACTGTTATGACACAAATTGTTTGATATAAAAAAAAATGTAATGCTCATCTCAAAAGAATATATATATATATATATATATATATATATGCCATTGACCACGTACAAACGTCCTGTGCCTTTTCCGCTGATCACTGACCAGACCATTACTTTAGTAGGGTGCTTAAAAGTCTGGATGACGCAGTGTGGATGAAATTTTTCTCCATGGCGACGACGTACGAACTGAGCTTTGTTCTGCAAAATTTCAAAAGTGCTCTCATCGCCGAAGCAGACCTACCAAAATCACAAAAAAGAATTGGAATACTAATAATCGATGGTGTTTTTTCATTTTTCAATCGTAGATGATTAATTTAATATCAAATAATCGTTCTCCAGAAGTCCACACTTTTTTCCCGCCACTGTTTGGCCCAATTCAGGCGTTCTGTTTTCATTGCAGCTGTTAACTTTGGTTTCTTGGCAGGTCGGTAGGCCTTGAAATTCAAATCCTTCAATTTTCTGCGTACAGTGCGATGAGAAGCATTCACATTAGCATCTTCCAGTTTTGATTTGATGATTTTTGTGGTTGCAAATCTGTTTTCTAGACAAATTTTCTACGTGCATCGTTCTGGCCTTGGAGTAAAAATTGGCTTTCATCCACATTTTTTTTTTTTGGGTTATTTGTTGGCTGGATTCAACTGCTTTCTTTATGCGTCGTATGCTAGCTTCAGAAACATTCAACCTTCTTGAAATTTCGCGATTGGAAAACATTTCCGTATCAATGAGGGCCTTAATTTCAGCTTCCTTACGTGGTGTGAGGTCCCCTTTTTTACCCATGATTCAACGGTCACAATAAACTTTTTTTGGTAACTAAATGTGCTCTGGACGAAGTAAATAAACCATTGTGTAATTTAAGACTACGAAGTAAACAAGAGAAGCGCGGAATATCACGAAATCACGTCCGAACCTGCAGCAAGCGATATATCGACTGGAAGAGATCTAAACTGATTCATACTCTGGTACCAATATGTCAAAATTGTAATGGAACACATCGAAAATAAATGAAAAATAGAACAATATAATGAAATTCCTGGATAGAAGTGACATTCAGTAGATTTTATTTTCGGAAATTTGGCTTTTATTCTCGGAAAATACGAATAAATATGAAAAATCATTGGTGCGTCTAATAAATTGGCCAGGGACTGTATATTCAAAATCTAGATAAAAGTTTGACTTTCCTGACACTACCAGTAACATTATTTCACCAATGTTGTCAAATATCAAGTTTGAAAATTCTTCAGCAAATTTGTTTGAAAAGATGAAGGATTCAAAATGACACTTTCTGAGTTTCAATGAACTGTAATGAACAGTTCCTGAATGGGCTTACAATCTGCATTTGTCATTTTTTATTGAACCCGATCTCTCTTGTTTTCTCATGCGAAGATCTTGATATGAAACTCCCAAAAAGGATTCAGTTGATAGGTGCCTGCACCGAAGTTCTACATACATAGACATTGAGAAAGACTTATCTGAGGTAAAACACAGGTGTTTCAATTCTTTTTTTGTGTTTCTGATAAACATTAGTGGTATATGTTGTCATGAAACTGTATTAATTTTTGGCATATTAATTTTTGACCATCTCATTAATGAATAAAGCTTGAATAGTCAACAAATATTTAAGTGCAATTTCCTTTCTATGGTATCAAACAGATCATCAGTTTGTAATATAAAAATACGGTCTCTAAAACGCTTCGTTTTTGAGACCTCATTCACCACTCTCAAAATATTATCAGACACCTCTCCACAAGTAGGAAGTAAATTCGAGTTTGGATCCAGTCAAACCGTTGTTTACATATACACTGAACTGCGTTGAACTGATGACGTGAGGACGTCAGTTGTTAGCGCTTAGATGTAGCTTATTGGCTGTCAGAATGCAGAGTATTTTGATAGTTTCTTTCAAGGCCAAATCCTACACATCTGATGAGTACATGGATTTTCAACTGAGGTGTAATACAAATACTCCAATTTGTGATGGATTGTGAGCTTTCAGCGTATTATTTTATGCAATTTTTTCAAAGTATGAGTGGCGAACTTCCTACGCAGTTTTCCTTTCAATTTAGCGTTGTTAGTGTTCAGTAGTTCAGCAGTGAAGAAAATATGGTTGATATCAAAACTTTACGCAGTTCCTCAACCGACAATGCAATGTTGAACGTATAAGAGTAATAACTAATCCCCAAGTATGCCCCAACCTCAAGGTATGTTATATTGCTAAATTGCAATATCACTTCATGAACAGCATTTATGTACCCTGACATTGCTAACGACCTACACGTAATACATCCAGTAACGAAATGGATCATGATTCAATTCTGAAAACCGACAGAACAAGGTTTTTCATCACTGAAAGTCGAAGCGGGTTAATCTGCTATTGAAGTCGAATGTCATAGAAAATAATCGCACGAAAATGGTTATGATTAAATTTCATTTAAAGAACAAGAAAAATGTTTTAACTATCTGCAAACTGCACAAATAGCACTTGCACGACCAAACGTTCTGAGTACATTCAACATTGAAAATGTCAAAATTCACGATCACATTGTCAGATTTGACATTTTAATATCATTATTGTTGTCATATCTCAAACCTTAAGTAAAAATCTTCCTACGACTTAAAGCAAATTGTACACAGAAGCAGGGAATAATATTTGACACTTGTTAAATGAATACTTACATCTGAATTTCGCAAGGTTTCAATATTCTTCCTTTGTAAATAACAACTTTGAAATATTTTCCCTTGTGATATACAACTATATGGTTTGAATCTTGTAAATGTTGAATCTTATCAGTCTCCATCCCAGGTACTCTGGTTGTATTGAACATTCTCTCGTATTGCCAAGAGCATAAGGGTACTGTTCCTTGTATAAAAATAGGTTCTAATTCTTGTCTTTCTAATAATCGTCTAAAGTGAAGAGCGGAGTGTATAGTTGTAGCCGCTCTTGCAATTTGTACTTTGGTCATTTCTAATTGGATAGCATCAATAGCATAGAAATTTGAATTAACCATGATGGGGGACCTGCCTCTAAGGTAAACATATTCTTCCCACCAGTCCGATACGTAGTTTGTACTCCACCATGACTTCAGTATGAGGTACCTTTGTAACTTTTTGCCGATGCCATTTACAAATTCTTCAGCTAACTTTTTGGTCCTTTCATATTGTTCATCGTCTAATAAAGGTCTGACAGATCTCAGATACTGCAAAAAAATCAATACTTTAGTACAACATATCAACATCGAAAAGATTTTCGGATAATTCAAACAAATAATTTTTTCGGGGAACTAAAATTCACCGTTTTCTGCCAGCAACTATGAATTTAGCAATCTTTGTGGGCTTGTGCCAGGATAGTGTAAGACGGCCGGTCGTGTATATGTTAAGCTCAATAACCGAATTCGGGCAATATCCGAAATAAATGCGCAAAACTAGTTCTGAGCAACGAATTTCTTGCAAAGCCGATACTTCACCCCTGAACAGATATTGAGTGTGTTCCGAAATGAGTAGAACTAGTTTCTTTAATTTGGGATTGCACAAAACTAGTTTTGCGTATTTCGCATTGAACAATACTAGTTTCGTAGATTTGGGAATGACCAGTTCCAGATCTGGTTGTTTTATTAGATCAGTTTTGAATAATTTTCATTTTCGCATCCAGTTCAGTATGATTTAGAAGGAGTGATACTTTAGATAGGTGTGTGCTGAAAGATCAGAATTAAAAAGTGAAAATATGTAGATAAAAATTTGATTTTGATTTGCATTGACAGTTGTCAAACATCATGTATTTGAATATTTGAAGGTTTATCCTAAGATAGGATGCACTCATGATATGTTCTATGGCATGATGTAAGCAAAACATTCATGGCATAGAACAATTCATGATGTTTTACTTACATCATGGAACAATCTATATTTACCATAGATATATTATAAGTCTATGATATTTACCTTATGAGTCATAGATCATACTTTATTTTTTCATTGTTGATTGTTGTCTCGTCTATGTTCTATGGATCATAAAGTGAATAAAGATTGTTCTATACTATGGATATGTTACCATAAAACATTGACTGTCGTTCTGGTGATAGAAAGAAAATTCTTCCGAAAACGAAAACGTCGGCATGAACTCGATGCAAGTCGACGAGGGTACCTAGAATTCTTTTCATTCGGATCTGTAGAGCAAGTTCGTTCGTTTACGCAACTATCGCGAATTACGTTTTAGAGAGCTTAAAACGTGTTTTTAAAAACTATGTTTATTGATACAGGAATAATTAGATGTGAGATATGTGTTAACTATGAATATACTATCAGAACTAACTAACTACATTGCATATGTTCTATTTATTACATCGGTTGAACTTGAACAGATAAAAAGATGCTGCGGTAGCACTTCCCACGGGTATGTTGGGATACCGCTGATACATCGTACGGGAATTACATATGGAATTGTAACTCGCGCCTTCGAAATCGCTTGCAGTGGACGACCACTTATTTTCACAGAGGAAATTACTTGAGTCATTCATTGTAAACAAATTCTTCTTATAAAATGGAACAAAATTCTCGTATTCATTCTCAACCGATATGGTCTAACGCACCTCCCGTCAGCAGTGCCAGATGGAAATTTTTGAAAATAGGAGAATCTGACACAAAAACAGGAGATTTACTTAAAAAAAAACATGAGATTTTTTCAAATATATTTGAGTGTAACTCAAAACGCAGAATTTGTTTATCATATTTTCATGACCTTCAGTAACCTAGATCAATCCTTAAAACCTAGGTACAGGTAAATAGATCAATTGAAGCTTTTGCATATTCATCCACTAAATATATGTTTCTTGTTCTTTCAGGAATTTCAGTCTATTGAGAACCCGGAATGTAGAATCGGCGTTTCGATAAAACAGGTGGGGAATTACAAGGCTTCGGGACTAATTTGGGTCTAGTCTGCTTTCCGCTTAGGGTGGAATTGCAATTGCAAATCAAAAGGTTTGCGATACTGCTAGTATCAATAATAGTATTCAGGTACACACATTAAAAAAAAACAGAAGATTTCAGAGTCGAAACAGTAGAAGAATAGATCGTGTCCAAAAACAAGAGATCTCCTGTTGAAACAGGATATCTGGCACCACTTCCTCCCGTTTGGAGAGGAGAGCTACTGCCTACTGTCGAGGGCTTCCTTCGATCACGTATCGTGGACTGCAGCCCCCACCACACGTTTTTAACCTGCCATTGCAAGAGAACAGTCGTTTATTCGATATGTTACCGCGCTGTGATTTTAGGTTTATTCGTTGTACCTGCATGAACTACACTATCTACACCAACTCCTCTGACTTCCAATTCTCAGTGCAGCTGAGTGTAGTCACAGATAACTGAATGAGTGGACTGAGTGTAGTTCAATCTGTTCTATGATTCTCACAGACAACAAATATAGATGATAGATGATTTTACGTAAACCCAAGATGACAGAATTCTATGCTTCTTTTGATTTTGCTACCACTTCGAGGTGATGTAGATTTGACGTGAAGTTTTTCTAGAGTCGTCACGGACAAAAATTCCATTTCAAATAACGATATGATGAAAATTAATTCCGTCCAAAAATAACTACACATAGAGAGCAAAACACGTTCAAGCAAGAACCAGAGACAACCACAGATCTATGATTATGAATTATATTTACGCATAACCATCACAGAAGATAACCTCACTCTATACACTGCACACGTAATATGTGACTACACTGACTGCCAATATTTCCGCAACGAACAGAGTGCAAGTTTACAACAAAACACACCGAACAGAATCAGTGGAGTAAGTGTTATTAGTGTAGTTCATGTAGGTACAACGAACAAACCTTTTGATTCTTGCATAGGTCCATTTTATTCTGCCCCTCGTTAGATTAACACAGGGTATCGCATCTTACCGACTTTTTTTTCAAACCTGTATTTAGGTTTTTAGACTTGTCTAGGGTAGCTTTACCTCAGGTTACCGTGTGTTCATTTACCAATGAAACACCCTGTTTTGCTATGATGTGGATGATATATATTCCGCATCTCGTACTATTCAACGTGGTAACTCAGCAAATACTGGTCCAATCATGACGAAACTCGGTTACTAGTTGGAAACCGCTGATGCACAACTTTATGCAGAATTTTGTGTTGATCGTGTCATTCAAATTCTGTGCAATAGCGGTCACTATTCACGTATAGAAATAGCCCAAAGCACTTTTACTTCTTATAAAACGATTTCGAAATCTTCTGGTCATATAATTCTCGCGATATTATGCATAAACCTCCAAGTCGTCATTTTTCAACCAAGTACTAGAATTCAATTCGATATCATCTGTTTGATAAAATTTTGAATGGGTATGGCTACAGCTGAAAATTCACGAAATAACAAACATTCTGGCAAAATGATAAAGTTCTTGTTCCCCAGAACAAGTGCGTAAAAATGTAGCATTGAACTACTAAGAAAAACCATAGATCAGTAAAAATGATGGTAGTTAAGGTTATCAAAACCGTTAATACTGATGGATTTATGATCAATTTCATTGCAAAATCGACAAAATCATTAGATCAGTATGATAAATTATATAATTCAAGGTGCGAAATCGATTAACCTATGAAATTAAAAAAACCATTGGATATAATTAATTTTTTGTCGACACTGTGGAGTGTAGATATAGGGGAGTAATAGAAATGTTACCTACAGAAATAGAGTTTGATGTTTTTCGGGTGATCAGGATCTACCTTCGACCTAGATTTACATTGGAAGTGAGTAAGATAAAATCGAGAAACTCATCCTATGTCAACCGAGAAGCTTCTGGGCCAGGGCCGTAGCTTAAGTTGACTTAGAGGTAGGGTATATGAAATTGAAGGTAGGGCAATGATACTTAACTTTGATCTAACGAATTTTCCAGATATTCAGCTTCTGATTTTCAGGGTGGGACAATAGTGTTTCAAGGTAGGGCATTGCCCCACCTTACCGTACCCTAGCTACGGCCCTGTTTAGGGCGCATGATCATTTCAGCATGGACCATCAACCCAGCTTTCTGCACCAGGTACTAGACAGGCTGGATCGTTATTGTTGTGAATATTCTGAACACTCACGAATGAGAAGAGCTCAATCAAAGATTTCATATTTAATTTTTCCGAGATTTTTTTATGAGTATTCCAATCGAGATTACATCAAGTACTCTGTTGAAAAATGACGAAGGTTTCTGCGAAAGTGCAGCGAGATTTAACTGATGGTTTTGAAAAAAAAATAATTGTATTTGTAATGTACTACAATCATCTCGAAATTTCGAACAGGTTCTCGCGACAATATTTTACAATCCACTACCATACTTCGTACTTCATGAGATATCGAGGAATTATCCTCAAAATGTCAGATGGGCCTAAGTCCAAAACTATCCAACTGATTCCACCCGTTAACGAACTCAACCGAGATATTTAAACCTCAAACCTAATCTGTCGATAAGTCTTTTCCTTCTAAAGTTAGAGCACATACGGACGTACGGAAAGAATTGAATTTGACCACGGATTCGTCTTCAGAGAGTTCAACCTAATCGTTCAAGACCATTTTCGGCACAAAATTAAAAAATATCGGACATAGTGACGAAAAGGATAACGCGTTGTTCCCTAGAACAAGCGCGTAAAAACACATTTTCTCTTGAAATTGCTGTAGACACGAAAAATTCATTTTCATCATATATATATAGCAACCATATCCATCGCTATTAACATCTCTGAGTGCAGACGAAAATAACTCTGATATGTCATATTTACACCTTTATTCTTGACAAATCATTTTGATTCATTTAAACATATGTAAAAAAAATTATTTAATTAATTTCATATTTTCCACCGATGTCAACATTTTACGATTCAGGGTTTTAAAAGATAGACCTTTACTTTTTCGCAATATATCAGATAGCAATCGAAATTTTCGTCTTGCCTTTATCTACCCTCATCATCGCATTTCTCAGATACTGCTGGAAATAACCTAAATATGCCATCACAGAGCATCACCGCCTCCAAGTCTTTTTTCTTAGTTCTAGTCATCAAATCCAAAAAACGCACACTCACCTCCTGATGGAACGATTCAATGATATTTTTTTTCAATTTAGTTCATTGATGGACATGGAAACTGTTATATGTTCGCACGTGAAAGAATGATATTTTACAAAAACATACTACATGTGTATGGTTGTGTGAATAATTAAGTAATTCTTCCCAATTAATATAAGGAATGCAGCGTCACGATACAGCCGACGGTGTCTATTGGCTTTTTAGAGAGAAAAGTACACGAGAAGAGGGGGAGAGTGGATATATCCCGGTACGTCACGAAAGCTGCAAAGTTTCGTCCGTTTAAACAGTTGACATGCGGAGCCGAATTTTAAAGAACATTTTCTCGTTGAAAATTGGAATTTTTGACGGCGGTTAAAGTTTTGCAGTAGTCTTACGGATAGAATATTTGATTCCAATGATGAAAAAAATTCATGCAAGAGACCTATCAAGGTCTACACCTACTATACAAATATCTAGTTTCTAAATAGTTCATTTCGGAAGTTACTGTATTTACCATCGAATGTAAACTGGACTAAACGAGATATTCGGTCGTTAAAGGTTATGTTAAACAGTCCACAGATACGCCACTTCGAAAGTTACAGCACCTACGGACGGCCGGCCGAACATAATGGGGGTTTTTCCTTCAAACGAAAATGCGGTTATTTTCATGAAAAACCTTTAGAACATCACATTTCAAACATATAGTTTCAATATTATATTTTAAAAAAAATGTTTGGTAACCTAAAACTGAAAAATAAAAGTGGGGATTTGCATTTTAAGGGATTTGTCTTGAGTGCACGATATGGCAAAGTCGAATTCAGCTTTCTCGGAAAGAAAAGGACGTCAAATGTGTTACTTTGCTTAGGAAAACAGAGATAGCTATACTTCGATCTGGTTAGGTTAGGTTAGGTCTCGGAAAGAAAAGGACGTCAAATGTGTTACTTTGCTTAGGAAAACAGAGATAGCTATACTTCGATCTGGTTAGAGAAGAAGACAACGACCAAGGAATAGAAAAAGAAGAGCACAGACTGTCATACTGTCATATTACTGACAAATCGCAAACGGAAATTGTTTGGTTATATTGACAAAGAACACGTGTGTACCACAGAAAAGGAATAAATATTTCATTATTCTATAGCAGAAAAAGCTATTCTACTAAACACCGTTGTCACTTCGTGCATGCCTGGCAAATCCCAAACCCCAATTTTGAAATCTGATTTTGAATACTTTCTGAAGGTGATTTGGGAAAATTCAGGAGAAACCTCCAATGGGGTATTACGAAAAAGTCTTCTTCAGGGAGTCTAACCTAATCGTTTGAGATTATTTTTGGCTCAAAACTAGATAATGAAAGATATTTGGACAAAATGATAACGCTCCTGTTCCCTAGAAAAAACGTGTAAAAAGATTTTGCTTACCCTTTGCATGGTATCTTCAACAGAAGGAAGTGGCAATCTCGGTAGGGAACCCTGATAGCTGTACAATCTAGGAGTGTTCCATCCTCTCATTATTTTGATGGCGACAATCCAAAGTCTTGTCGGCAAGGAAGGCATCTTGCCCCTGGGTTCGAACATCCAACCTTTGTACATTAACAAAAGTTTGAATGTGTATCTGAGCATGAACACGACACTTAACCAATAAGTTAATGCAACTATAACGCACGCTAATAACTGCATTTTCATACAACACCTGAAACAAGACATATGTATTGAAGACGAGTGAATATTTTAATCTAAAATTTTTAAATCAGAATGCACCTCGGAGAAAATTTCGTTCTTTATCTGAGGTCGGCACTATAACAGCCGATGATTTCAGACATACTACAATAATTGAACATTATGGGCAGCTTATGGTTCTCTTATGAAGGCCACTTTATACTTCAAGACCATACAGGATGCGCCACATTGAATATTTCTACATGGAAAGTTCCTATTATGAAGAACACTGATGTCAGTGGGAAGCAGTCAAGAATTGTATAATAGAAGCACTAAAATCTTTTGTCTATCTTGTAGTTATTTTGGTCTCATAAAATAAGTTTTCCACTAATTGAATGGACAAGAAAATAAATGATCAGTACTATTCTGTTTGCATGTTGTTATAAACGTATTATCTTTAGAGTGTTACTACAATATTTGTTATGAATTCTGCCTAGAAATATCACTATTCAGGCCTTCAAGAACCGGCAATTTTAGAGCTGACAACACTGTATTTCATTACTTAGAAGTGACAAGGGGGAAGGATATATCTCTACTTCACAACCGTTCTGTCCAGTTTTCTAACAACTTATCTTGTTAAGTATTGATATTTTTTAGATTCACAGATAATATTGATTAGAATATCCTCATATCCAATTTTGCAATCTGAAAACAGAATAGAAACGAGTATCATTTTCTTCATCTATTTGGACAATACGTCTATGGATAAGATACATGCGATTCTGCGTAATAATATCGAACAGAGTGCATCAGAGCTTTGTGATCCACCTGACCATTTGTTTCCAATGTCAAGATCAATGAATGGAAATGAATCAAGAAGCAGCACGCAGAACGCGAACTATCGTGATGAATCTTTCGTTCTACGGAGCATGTCCATAAAGTTTGCCGAGCCCTTTGAATAAAGAACAACAGGAAGGAGCATAACGCTTTTCTACTTCGTATAAAAGTGGGACATAGGCGCCCATATTGAACCTCCAAGTATGACTCATGTTAGTTAGGTTCTTCAGACAAAGAAGTCTCGGAACAGGTTGTTCTCCCTTTAAAGTGAAAGGAAAGTCGGCCATATGCAACATCCATCCCGGACCTACTTTGTGAGGCATTATGCTCCTTCCTTATGTTCTTTATTCAGAGGCCGAGCCACTTGCATGGAAGTCAATAAAATCCATCTCAGTAATTGTCGAATATTTATCGTGAAAAATAACAATTGGTCGCGTGTTTAGTTTTTTTTAAAGGCTGGTTCTGCTGACTTAATATTAAGTTAGCAGTGCCATTCTACAATATGCATAGAAACAAGGTTATAGATAATTGTCTATACTCCATTCACTTTTATAATGTAGCCCGGTTGGCCATGATTTAGGTTTATCAAGTTTTTTCCCTTAAAACTGACGCAGGTTGGCACTCATGAAATATCGGCAATGTCAACAGACGTTGCCAAATTTCAATTTCTACTATTATCAATATCAATCGATTCTAGATTTCTAAATCTCAGCATAATAACGCTTGCAAACTAATAAAAATGCTGAAGGTAGTTTTGAAGAAGCAGAGGCAAAGTATCGGGAAGTGCTATGTAGAATTGAAATCGGCTTTTTCTGATAGTAACCCTGATAATTCGGAATCAATAATTCAACACAAGCTATGCAACATTTTCGACGTATGTAAGTGAAAACCAAGGAATTATATTTTATATGAATAGATATTTATTTTTTAGCTGCACATCAACACAATAAGGAAGATTTTAAGTGAAAGAGACGACAAAGAATATCCTTCTATTGGTGCACCCAAAAAGACTGAACTGAAGACTTTATTTTGAAAATCCCGATTCTTGATTTCCTTACAAGCAAATAGCATAACTAAATCTTTCAACCATGTTTATATACGTGAAATATTTCCAGTATTAACAGAGACAAAAGTTTCTTCAACATTCGCCAGGTCTTTGGAATTATCGAATTCAAATATTTTCTCAAATTCATTACTTTATCAATGTAGATTGACATTTGAAAAATAAGTAATTACTACGACCTCTATGTAGAGAGGACAACGTTGCATAGTTATCTGACAGGAAAATGACCATAACCTAACAATTTCAAAATATACACGGTGAAATCTGTCAGGATGTCATGGCCAACCGGGCTACATTATAAAAGTGAATGGAGTATAGTATTTGTCGTAATTAGGATGCACAGAATATAAGGTGTATTCAAAGATGCGCTTTTGTTTCGCCAATGTTGGGGAATTCGGCAGAATTAGTTTTTCCCACTGAAGGTGGCGCTATTTGGAAATTACGACCGATCGTCTAGGCAACTGCCTGTCAGAATCAGAAATGAATTTACATCAGACAAGATATGAGGTGAAAATTATCTGGATGAATGAATTTCTACCATATTATGTTTTGCATAACTTTCAATGGGATATATTCTAAGAATTCAATATGAATTGTAATTTTTGGCTAGTATAACCTATCATTCGATGTTTTTCTATATTATAGCAAGTGAGGAATGAAATTGTTAGGTAAGCAATGTGAAATTATTATACAGAATCTACTGATACATCTATATCATTTGATAGCTTATTCAAATATATTAATATTTTCCAGATTGTGCACATATACACAGGAATCTGGTAAAGCGGCGGGAAGTTCATGGAAGTTGATACAGAACAAGCATCCTCCTTATTTTAAGTAAGACTGAAACCTATCAAGAGTTGAAGTTTCAGAGAGAATAAAAACTCATCGAATAGGCCATATTATTAGACCAGTTCAATTTGAGTTCACTTCCAATTAGATTCGTAAGATTTCCAATTAGAAAACAATTGTTTTATTCAATGGTTAATTTTATTTCATCAGATTTGAAAACTGAGGTTTTCTAGTACGTAGCACTTGATAGTAGCATATATTAGTAAATTTCAATTTCAAGTCAATGAAAACTGTTAAACAATTCATGTATATTCAATAAAGAACCAAGAAAAATACAACATATTGTGAAAATAATATGCTTAGTTGGGGGTTGATAACTGATCCTCGATTAGTGAAAATGATTGAAAGACAATTGTGAAGAGAATGATAAGCAGCTGAGTTTCATGAAGTTTATACCTCCTATAAATATGATTCTCTCTTCATTTGAACACTTATTTCTATTTACATCTGCACTGTCCAAACATAATACAAAAGGGACCCATTTAAAAGTATCTGAGGATCTACGCAATTCTGCGAAGCCTGCATTCTGGCCAGTCTCAAATTTTTCGGCTGAATCTTCGAATTCACCAAAATGAGTTGATATAACTGTAGTATTTTTGTGACGAAGATACGATTTTCACGACCTTTCATATTTACTATTTGAGTTTTACTGATGATATTTACTGAATATTTATTGGGAGGATTGTAACTCTAGTTAGGTATCATTTATCATTTCTCATAAGAAATGATAAAATAATACCTAATCAGAGTTATTGATATTATTTATTTTCACTCATTTCTGATGAGTTTGACCTTTTTACGCGCTTTTCCTAGGGTTCAGCGCGTTATAATTTCGTCACGATGTCTGTAATTGTCGAATTTTGAGCCGAGAATTGTCCTAAACGATTGGATTGAACTCCCTGAAGAAGAATGCGAAGTCAAATTCAATTCTGTCCGTCCGTATGTGCTCTAAGTTTCGAAAGAAAAGACTTAGCGATTTGAAATTGTCAGATTAGGTTAAGGGTCCAAATATCTCGGTCAAGTTCGTTAATGGATACAATCGGTTGGATAGTATCCGAGTTAAGCCCATTTAAAATTTTGAGGTTAATTCCTCGGTATCTCATGAATTATTGACTCGATCAAATTGAAACTTCGTGGACAGTTTTGGAATACCAACGCGCATCTTAGAGCAATATTTCGGAAGGATCCAGTTGTTGGAAAATTGAAAAAAAAAATTAATTTATTCGGACATTTAAAAAAAAAATTTCTTTGAAATTACTGATTGGATCTCAATGGAATTTGGCACAAACCTTAGTCAGTATTCAACAACAATGTCCCAAATATCAATTTGATCCGATATTTACTTTCGGAGATATATGGAGAAAAATGTGTCAAATTTCGTTGTTATTTGGAATTTTAACGTTATTTCCGCAATATCTCAAGAAGTACAAATGCAATCAGATTGAAACTTCGTAATCAGGTGGAGATTACTAACACGCAACTTGGTGTTGATCTATTAGTTAGAATTTGAACAAGCGCGTAAAGGTTTCTGACCTCACGTCAGTGCTTCTCTAGATTTTTATGAATATCTTCAGAATACTGTCTCAATAGGAAATTTACAGAAGACCACTGACGTAAGGTCAGGAACTTTCACGACTTGTTCAAATTCGTTGCTAAAGCGCGCACCTATTCACTTAATGACGCCGCCATACGCACCTTTACTTCCCGATGGAAAGATTGCGATCTTCCCTTGATATGGTCCTCACGAAATTCTACCTGAACCTTCAAGCTTTATTTTCCCAATCAAATACTGGATTTCAATTCGATCCGATCTTTTTTACGCGCTTGTTCTATAGGGAAAAGCTTGTTATCATTTCGTCACGATGTCTGTAACTTTCTAATTCTTGGCCGAAAATGGTCTTAAACGATTGGGTTGAACTCCCTGAAGAAGAATCCGTGGCCAAATTTAATTATGTCCGTCCCGCCGGCCGTGTGTGCCGTAACTTCCGAAAGAAAAGACCTAGAGTCTTGAAATTTTCAGGTTAGGTTTTGATCCTGAATATCTCGGTTAAGTTCGTTAATGGGCTAAATCTGTCGAATGGTTTTTGTGTTACAGCCATTTGAAATTTTTATTTTTCAATAACTCGAAAAATATTTATCTGATCGGAATTAAACTTGATTGGAAGATGGACAGTATCGATGAGAAGAATTATCGATGAAAAAATTTGAAAAAAAAAAATTTTTGAAAATTTTCATATTTCATTTCAATTTCATAGAAATTTCCAAGTCGCCATTTCGCAATGTGAACAAACGCGTAAAAGCTGCTGACTTTACGTCAGTGTTTTTCAAGGTTTTTATTTACCCATACCATCATCACGAAATTATGTATTGTGTTTCGCGTCAGTATTCTGCAACTTGTTATGAAGATTCGAACAGATTAGTGTTTCTTGAGATATTGAGGAAATAATCTGATTTTTTTTTCGACAATATCTCTGAAAATAAATATAGGATCTCATTGAAATTTTGAATAATAATGTTGTTGAATATTGACTCCAAAGTCTGTGTGTGACAAGCCTCATTCTTATCTGGTCCAAAAAAATATTTTTTTCCATTATGAACCTGGAATATTTTCGAACTGATTAACTAATTGAGAAGCTTTAAACTAAGATTCTATAGAGTTTCAGCAAAACTCCAAATCCTTTTAGATCAGCATTTGATCATGAAGCTAGGCTGGAATATCAGGTCATTAGTTCTTTCATTGCTTTTATTGTGGCCGATAGTCATTTTTTACTGCTATAAAGACACTCATGTGCAACTAGACATTTTGAGGCGGGCTCGACGCGGTTATGTGTGTCTCAGCCTTTATGAGTATTATTGGCTTGTTCTAGGACTGAAGAGCGTTATTATTTTGCCCAAATTCACGTAATTTCATAATGCAAAAATGGTCTCAAACAATTACGTTGGACTTGTTGATGAAGAATCCGTGGTCAAATTCAACTCTTTCTGTCAATCTGGACGAAGTGAAAGACCTTGTGACTTAAAATTTTCAGTGTGTATTTGTAGCCTGAATATCTGGGTTAATTCAATGAATGGACAAAATCCGCTTAGAGGTTTCAGAGTTAGTGCCATCTGGAATGTTTTTTTCTCGAACCGATGCAAAACTCCGTGAATACACTGAAGAATAAAAAATGAGACATTTATTTTTCTAGATGTTATTTATTAGATCCAGTAGAAATTTTATTCAGTGAGAGTGCTTTTCTAGAATGATTTTAGCTTCTCTAGTTGGAGCACAACAACGCACAACTTTTCACGAAATTTCGTTGAGATAAGACTGTCAGTAAATTTTTTCGAAATTTTTTTCGAAATATGTTTTTTTCGGAATTTTTTATTGCATCCGAAATAAACTTCAACTCGTAACTGGAACATCATATTTTACAGCAGTGTACCAAATTTCATTTCGATACGAGCATAATTTCTGGGAAAAATAAATAAAATTTCGTGGTTTTCTCTTCGATATCGTTGTTTCTTCCGGAATAACTAGAACAAATACTAATTCAATCATAATGAAACTTGGCAGCTAGTTTGGAAATGCTGATTGGCAACTTTGTGCAAAATTTCGTGGTGATTTTTTTTCAAATATTCAATATTTTGTGATCTTCTGACCATATCATCCTCACGATATCCTGTATGTACCTCCGAACTGTCATTTTTCGGATTTCAATTCGATCTAATCTGTATTTTTGAAAAATAAAATTTTGAATGAGTATATCTGCGGAATCAGTGGGTGAATTTTACCCATTCACGAATTCGGCCTTCGTTATTGAGGTCCAAACCTAATGGCCGGCCGTAAACACGATAACTTCCGAAAGAAACAACTCAGAAACTCGATATTTGTAGAGTAGGTTTAAGGCTTAATTCGAAGGTTGAATTCTCGAATGGGTAAAATCTGCCCAATGATTCCATAGATATACCCATTCAAAATTTTATTTTTTCAATATTTCCAAAAATACAAATTAGATCGAATTGAAATCCAGTACTTTATGGAATAATGATAGTTCGAAGATTCATACAGAATTTAATGGGAAAAACATCCAATAGTTTATCGAAAAAAACCTAGAAAAGCACTGACGAGAAGTCAGTACATTTTGCGCGCATGTCCACTTTTCGTGATATCCTTCGAACATGCGCGCAAAAGCTGCTGACTTCGCGTCAGTGCTTTTCTAGATTTTTTTCACGTTAAATGGTTAACGAGAAATAATTGACTATTATTTATAACCTTATAGATCGATTTCGATGCATATTGTAGTATTCGACAAGTAGGTATGGAGATGGTTTTCATTGACTCCAGTGCAAGTAGCTCTGCTAAGTCTATGGACGTCTACGGAGCTAATGGTGAATACAGACTACTCTGACGTTACATGGGAACTGATGATCAAATTGGCCTGGCGTATAACACTTGTAGAATATATTCATTTCTTAATTTTTAGTTCAATGTTGCCAATTGAAATCACCGATTTCATTGGATCCCATTTTGGGGACATATGGTTAATTTCATTCTTGAAATAGGCCACAGTGGAGCTAACAAGGAATTGAACAGGAATCATTGATAATGCTCAATAATCGGCAACAAAAGCACAGAGATGGAAGGCAAGTAACTACTTGATGCTTCTGACGCTTTCCTATGACGAAAAATCTAGAGCTCTAGATATTGTTCACACTCGCATTGGGCGTGTTGCGAATGATAGCATCTTCTGACGCGTTCAGCCTCAATGAACGTAGAAGAGCAAAACTCTGTGTTGCATTTTTATACCACGCGTACTATAACGTGTGCCCACGTATTATTCCCAAGTTACGTCACTATAGTCTGTCGTCTTAACTTAGTACTCAATGAAGTTGCATTGTATCTGTCACACAGGAAGCGAACTACCGCGGCGGCCTAGTTTAGTTCGCGACAGCCTGCGATCCAGAGGGGGGAAAATCCTAGTGGAATATGGGAAACAATTTTCTGTGATCCGACATGACATTTGACTTTGACTTTCAACATTTTTGCCGGTAATATAAAAATGTAGTTGTTTACTATGGCTTTTGTGGTTGATATTTAACATTTTTTTCAAAGATTTGGTGTACATTTCATATCACTGACTTAATTAGCTACTAATTTCTCAATATTCTATACAGTTTTTTGTATTCTTTTCAGACTTAGCTAGTGTAATAATATCTGAACCATCAGTGAAACGTTCCAAGACCAAACTCAGGTCCACATGAAAAGCTAAAGTAAAAATCCATAAAAGTGCAATGTAACAGGTATGTGGTAATATCCCAGCTTCTTGTTCTGGGGAACAGCGCGTTATCATTTCGTGACGATGTCTGTAATTTTCGAATTTTGAGCCGAAATTGGTCTCAAACGACTAGGTTGGACTCACTGATGAAGAATCCGTAGTCAAAATTGATTCTGCCCGTCCGACCGGCCGTGTGTGCTGTAACTCTCGAAAGAAAAGACCTAGAGTCTTGAAATTTTCAGGTTAAGTTAAGATCCTGAATATCTCGGTTAGGTTCGTTAATGGGCCAAATCTGCCGAATGATTTTGTGCTACAGCCATTTGAAATTTCGACAAATGACGAACTATAAGGGTTATGGTTGATGCGTGCATGTTTTGGATATATCTACATCGGAATAGGAAATGAGCTTCTAAAATTTATTCGAACACGTTTAAAACGGTAATAGTTTCAACGGAGAATATTGAGAGTAACAATTAAGCAATTTCTGATAATAAAAAGGTGGTTTTTGTCTATCCCAAAACCTTTCATGATGTGTAGAATAGTTTGAGAAGAGAGCTAATTGAATTTATCCGGTAATTTTCGTATACGCTGTTTATGTTACCACTATAAATCAGACCCTGAGAACTTGATCAATATTTTTAGTTCTCCAATGATTTAAAAAAAGTGGCATGTTCAACTCACCCAGGTAATATTTTAAGCACTAATGATGTGAGATCCAACGGAACCTGGTAGCCAGAAAAATGTACAGCTGTTACCAACGATATCAACAGCCAGAGGCTCCACATATGACCTGGGAACACCCCATTGTGGATACTGTTCTGTAAGAAATTAAAAAAGTTAGGTACATATCATCTTTAGATTATTATTGAAATAAGTGTTTGTGTTCACAGAAAAAGGTGCCAAATAAAGTATAACCAACTTTAACTTAGCAGTCGTTTCGTCCATATTCAGACGAAATTTCGGCTTAGTTCAAGTTGGTTGTGATATAATTGGTACTTATTCTTGTGAAGTGAGTGTTCGCATAAATGATTCATGTTTACTTAAGGAGGTGAAGCAATGGAAGTTATTGAAATAATTAAATATCTATTTTTTGCGCGCATGTTCTGGGGAAGAGCGTGCTATCGTTTTGTCCAAATGTCTGTAATTATCTAATTTTGAGCCGAAATGGTCTATAACGAGGTTGGACTCACTGATGACGAATACGGTGTCAAAATCGATTCTGTCCGGCCGGCTGGCCGGCCATTCGTATGCACGATTACAGTCGTACAGAAAATCCAATCGACCTGAAACTTTAAGTTTAAGTTGCATTTCAAAATGCGACGGTTAGGTTCGTTTATAGGCAAAATCGGCCAAACGGTTTCGGAACTCGAGCCTTTTTAACTTTAAGGTTATTTCCGTGACAATTCAGGAACAACAGCAACGATTGAATCGAAATTTGGCATTAAGTTGGAGTATAACGACACGCGACTTTTCGCGAAATTATGTTGAGATCATACTTTCAGTAAATTAAAAAAAAAATTTAATTCGGAAACATCATATTTGGAAAAAAATTAGCGCAGACTTTGAGCTTCATATTTCGCAGCAGTGTATCAGATTCCAGTTCGATACGTATTTTCGGAGATATCGGGGAAAAATATAAAAATTTCGTTGTTTTTTAGATATAACTCAAAAAACACTCATTCAATTATGATGAAACTTGGCAGCTAGTTCAAAGATCCTGCAGGACAGCTTTGTGCAAAATTTCGTGATGATTGTGGCTTTAGAACAATTTAATTTATTTTTCAGAAATATTCAATATTCTGTGATCTTCTTATCATATTGAATTCTGTATGAACCTACGAATTGCCATTCCTCGATAAGGTACTGGATTTCAATTCGATATAATCTGTATTTTTGGAAAAATTGGGAAAATGAATTGGCGAATGGTTATATCTGCGGAATCATTGTGTGAATTTAACCCATTCAGGAATTCGGCCTTCGTAATTAAGGTCCAAACCCACTCTACAGATATCGAGTTTCTAAGATGTTTCTTTCGGTTGACCGTAAACACAATAACATGTGAATGCTTGTATTGAAGATGAAGGCGATCAGTTACAACTTTATTATAATTTTTGTATTGTCGCTATTCGACAGGTTTTTATTCATTGTTCGATATTGATCTAGTTGCAGAAGTCTTAATCTAGTAGAATCATAATTTGATTGGCCGTTGTTCAATAAAATACTTAAGTTTTCGAAGAAATTTGTAGAGATAAAAAAGTTAGTGAATAAATTAGTCGTTTGAGCCATGTTTTTTTAAAAGTAAAATTTAAATGCAAAAAAGAATTGTAAAGGAAAATATCTTAGGGGTTTACTATTTCCACTCCTTCTGAGCCTTCAGGGTTGAAAAAATTCCAAAATGTGTAGTTTTATCGAAAAATGATATTTACCAAGTTTCGTTTCTTTAGCTTTATAAACAGGAAAAATAGAATAGAAAAACAATTTTTTTTTAATCTTCGGAGGGTGTAATTTTTTCGGGGGCAGGTTTCTCAATAAATTTATATCAAATAACTCCCTTTATTTTCATCACAGAAACACCGCTTACATTTTTTCGGTGTTAGTCAGATACACTCTGTATATAACTGGATGAAAATATTACACCGTGTTTCATCGATAGTGAGTGCAATAATTTTTGGACAAAATCCACCTGTGATATTTATTATATTTTAATACGTAATTCATTTTTATGTTTTTTTACTGCGTTTAATTGTACAGGAATCGTGTATTTCTGATGTATAAAATGTGATTGTAATCTAATAGAAAATAATAATAATAATGAATTCAATCAGTTCTTATTCGAAATTACAAAAATAAATGTGATTCTTTTTCAAACTTCAAACAATGAACCAGGTTCATTTGTTCAATTAAATACTTCACAACCAGTAATTATCAGAGAGTGTAAAGTCCGTAACAAGAATACAAAACCAAACCTCTCAACTAAACTTGAACATCCCATGTATCCATTCATCATCAGTTTAATCCACTGAGAATATATATTCTAATCTCTCTGGTCTAATCCCAATACCACTCCGAGTTCCGATCGAGTGGAATACGTCGAATTACTATTTACTTCCCTAATGCTGTGAACGAGACAACGAAACGAGAGCAACAAGAATGAACGGCGAATCTGGAATCGGAATAGCTGGCCATACACGGACGTTCTTTCCTTTGAAGAATTATGGCTCGTGAAGACGTGGCGGTTATCATGCCATGAGGTACGGCGTGTCAAAAAACTGTCATCGCTTATACGCGTGTTAAATTTATTCAATTCAACGTTCGTAGCGAATGTAAGAAGGGTATGTGTATGGTCGAAAAACGCCATAAAAGTGTCGTTTGGAAAGGAATGGTGTAACCTAGTAATTTTCAGAGCACTTTCCGTTCGTATATTGCAAGTTTGCTTCAGATGGGAGTGTCGGATACAAAAAAAATCGTATTGTTGCATGTGCAGTTATCACCATGAAAAATTGGCTGGCTGACAGAGAGAAGTATCGCCACATTGTCGCTTTGAGGGAGATCGATCCTTATGATATCTCCATAAATTCTGTTATAAATTCCTTCGTTAATTGACCAAATCAGCCATTTCTCAAAATCTAAATTCGTCCCAAAAATTTATGAAGAAAAGTGCACGCAGCAATGGCACACGAAGTGCACGAGTGGTAGCATATGGAACTTCGGTTCGCCACACTCGAGATAAAATCATCTCTCAAAACCTCTCCCGTTCGGTCATGGCTCGCGCAGCCAGTCATACACACACGTTCTATCACAGCCGTCTTTAATGCACAAGCCGGGAACATGCGAAATCTGGCAACGTCTACGATAGGCCCCGAACGGCCACTTCAAAACTTGAAGATTTTCTACCAAATCATCTAAACTGAAGGTTTAGGGACCTTGTGTTTGAACCCAGCGTTCCATTCTTAGAACAGTAGGTAAAATTTCTCCTTACACCCCAGAAATACTGGTTCATTTTTATCATTCATTGAATAGCTCACATGCAGAGCACATCTTTGAAAAATTGATAAAGGCCACCTTCAGGGCAAATCAGTGTAAATCATACGAATAAATATTGTCTTACAAATAGTGTTTATATTTCATCAAATCAAAAATCTCGGTACAACAAGTGTTCGGAACTTCAAAATCAGTGCAATAATCAATAGAAGGTGTTTTTAATATTATCAAGTGTCGTGCTGTGAATAGTGATAGGGAATTTTTCTTTGGATTACTTTGTTTTGAGTATCGATTTGAGACCATAGGCTTAGGAAAATGGTTAGGAAGTGTTGCGTCCCATCCTGTAAAAGTATAATAACTATAAATTCACCAAAAATGAAGGTTATTTCAGTTGTTTTGGCTTTCCGAAGAATGAAGAAAAAAAGCTTTTATGGATAAAATCCATCCCGCGAAAAAATTTCATTCCAAGTCCTTGTAGCGGAGTTTGCGAGAAACATTTCGAAGAGAACGAGATAATTCGGTATGATAAACATTTACAAGCTGATGGTACAATAAAACCGTCATTATTGAGATATCCGAAATTGAAAGAAACCGCAGTTCCAAAAATTTTTCCAAATTTACCATCATATCTGTCGAAACCGGCTCCTAAAGCAAGAACAAATCCAAAGTCCAGGAGAGATGCGGTTATTTCTCGGAATTTAAACGAAATAGAATCATTTATGAGCTCAGATCTTATCCAAAATTTCGAGGATCTGCTTGATAATTATTCAATGAATATCGATGTTTCAGGATGGGATGTTAAGAAGCTGGATGAAAAAATTCATTTTTATATTTTGAATTTCGAAAAAGCTTATCGGTTGATGCTTCTCTTGAAATTGATAAAAACTTACAGATCAAATTATTCATTAAAAATGTTCAGTTTTCTCCCAATGATTTGATATGGATTCTTCCTTTCGATCTTAAGCTGAGCAGATGGTCTCAACTGATAAATTTACTTTCGCGTTATAAAAATTTAGATTCGGAATCCAAAAATAAATCCACTTCGGATTTGCTGAATGAATCTTTGATTTCGATAGAGACGTTTTTATCGGATAGGACTAATGAAAATTTTGACAAACTCAGAGAACTTGAAATCATCACAGATCAATTGAGACAAATTATCGGTAACAAAATTAAGTACTCTTCAAGTACAATAATCATGTCATTCATTTTATATTCTCAGTCAGCATCGTGTTATGAGCTAATGAAAAAATTCTTTATTTTGCCTACCAAGAGGTATTTAAGATCCATTTCTTCATCTTTGCACATTTCTGCTAATTCGGATAATAACAACAAAAACTATCTCTCAAATGTATCCCGTAGTTTGCCTAGTTTAGATCGAGTCGTAGTCCTTTTGATTGATGATCAATCCCGTCTAATCGTAGCGCGATTAATTCATCCAATGATTTAGCAAAGACGGTTCTTTCTTTCATGATCAATTCGGCTTTTGGAAATACGAAAGAGATTGTTAAATTATTACCGGTTCAGAATATTAAAGGCACAGAAATGGTAGACATAGCCAGAAATGTAATTTCCTTCATTCAAAATTGCGGCTTCGAGGTTTTGGCTATAATAACTCATAATCATTCAATCAATAGAGTAATATTTCTAGGGACGGCTGTGGTTCTATCATGCCGTAAGACATGTATGTCATCTTCAGTATCATCTTGAAAACAACGTCCCTGAGTGCCTAGCTAATGCCCGTGTGAAGTGAATTGAACCGACCGCTCTGCCGGCTGACACTGTGACTGAAAATCACATCGAATTGGGAGGATTCGGCGGAACTGGTAGCTCGGTGGCAGGCCAGTTACAGGACCAAAATCACAGGTATTGAAATCACAACACAACTCTATTCCCAAGGGATGTCTTATATCTCCTTTGAGAGCCGATAATGCTGTGTTCGGGTTTCTCTGGACAATGGGGGTTTTTCCTGAATTTGGGTTATTACTGCAAATGCAAATTTGAACATAATTATTATAGGTTTGATTCATCATTTTCCCAAATTACCTTGAAAAAGAATTCAAAATCAG
Organism: Myrrha octodecimguttata; assembly: GCA_958510865.1. Classification (NCBI taxonomy): domain Eukaryota; kingdom Metazoa; phylum Arthropoda; class Insecta; order Coleoptera; family Coccinellidae; genus Myrrha; species Myrrha octodecimguttata. The sequence continues at coordinate 17,544,374 of OY294056.1, forward strand.
ATTTCAAAATTGGGGTTTGGGATTTGCCAGCCATGCACGAAGTGACAACGGTGTTTAGTAGAATAGCTCTTTCTGCTATAGGATAATGAAATATTTATTCCTATTCTGTGGTACACACGTGTTCTTTGTCAATATAACCAAACAATTTCCGTTTGCGATTTGTCAGTAATATGACAGTATGAGCTCTTCTTTTTCTATTCCTTGGTCGTCGTCTTCTACTCTAACCAGATCAAAGTATAGCTATCTCTGTATTTCTAAGCAAAAAACACATTTGACGTCCTTTTCTTTCCGAGAAAGCTGAATTCGACGTTGCCATATCGTGCACTCAAAACAAATCCCTTCAAATGCAAATCCCCATTTTTATTTTTCAGTTTTGGGCAAACATTTTGTTGAAAATATAATATTCAAATTATATGTTTGAAATGTGATGTTCTAAAGGTTTTTCATGGAAATTACCGCATTTTAGTTTAAAGGAAAAACCCCCATTAAAGGATTCTACAAACCAACGCGGCAGCGGTGCCGATCAGGAAGCGGCGGTAGCGATCTCGATCAACTGAGACAGATGAATTCGCATGAAAATGCATGTTTGAGTTGATTGAGTTCGCTACTGCTGCTTGAAATTTTTATCGAAATAACTCATAAACATTTTGGATTTATGTGTAGATATATTTGCTGACATACTATTGTCACAAACTGCGCCTCATACGTTTAGTTTATGCATTTGTAAATAGTCACTTCTCTTAACCGTAATACATTCAACCGTGAGGGACGAAACCTTTATGCATCATCTATATTGGACAATGTGCCTGAATATTAAAAATGGGCGTTTTTCCTTTAAACGAAAATGCAGTAATTTTCTTGAAAAACCTTCAGAACATCACATTTCGAACATATAATTTCAATATTATATTTTTGAAAACATGTTTGATCACCTAAAACTGAAAAATAAAAATGGGGATTTGCATTTAAAGGGATTTGTCTTGAGTGCACGATATGGCAACGTCGAATTCAGCTTTCTCGGAAAGAAAAGGACGTCAAGTGTGTTACTTTGCTTAGGAAAACAGAGATAGCTATACTTCGATCTGGTTAGAGTAGAAGACAACGACCAAGGAATAGAAAAAGAAGAGCACAGACTGTCACACTGTCATATTACTGACAAATCGCAAACGGAAATTGTTTGGTTATATTGACAAAGAACACGTGTGTACCACAGAATAGGAATAAATATTTCATTATTCTATAGCAGAAAAAGCTATTCTTCTAAACACCGTTGTCACTTCGTGCATGCCTGACAAATCCCAAACCCCAATTTTGAAACCTGATTTAGAATACTTTCTGAAGGTTATTTGGGAAAATGATGAATTAAACCCATAATAATTATGTTCAAATTTGCATTTCAAGTAATAACCCAAATTCAGGAAAAACCCCCATTGTTCGGTAAATAATGCTTCAAACATTAGCCTTCAAATTATGGAAGCATTATGTGGATAATTTATTCAGAAATTCATCCTGCTACTATCAAGGAAAGTTTCCAAATAACGTCAATAAAATATTGGTGTGGGTTTATGCATTTGGAGATAATTTCGAAATCCTGAAGACAAATTCATGATTATTTTTTTTATGAACAATAATAACGATGATGGGGGTGCAAAGTTTATATAGTGAATTAACATTAAATTCCCACCCTTCAACAACAGAAAAAGGATTCATTCAAAAGTTGTTGGGTTATGACTGAATTCCGATTATATGTTACCAAAAGAAATCGAGTGACGCGATGACGTGAAGTCAGCTTCTTTTGCTCTCATGTTTGAATTCGTTGCTAAAGCTGTAGTCTCTTCACGTATTGACCCAGCCAAACGCAGCTCTACTTCCTGATGGAAAGATCTTTTTTACGCGCTTGTTCTGTGATTAGCTCGTTATCGTTCCGTCATAATGTCTGTAATTTTCGAATTTTGAGCCGTAAATTGTCTCAAAAGATTGGGTTGAACACCCCGAGGGATAATCCGTGCTCAAATTCAATTATATCAGTCCGTCCGAATGTGCTCTAACTTTCGACCAAGCGACTTGAACTTGTAGGTTCAGAGTCCAAATATCTCGGTAAAGTTCTTTAATGGGTGACATCGGTTTTGGAGTTAGACCCATTTGAAATTTTAATGTTAATCCCTCGATATCTTCTGAAGTAATTATTAGATCAGATTGAATCTTTGCATATAGCTTTGAAATACCAACGCCAAACTTAGTGCGAAGTTTCGTGTGTATCCGAATGTTAAAAAATGAACAAAAATATATTTATTTGAGAATTTCGCAAATTTCCGTTGAAATTTTTGTTTCTCCATAAATATTAACTAGATTTTAGCGAAATTTGGCACAATCCTTAAAATCAGTATTTTCCAACAACGTTTGAAATGTCAGTTATAGTCATCTTCGGAAATATTGGGAAAAACCATGTCAGATTCTTCGCTCTTATTCGAAGAAATTACTGATCAGATCATAATGAAACTGAGTAACTAGTTGTAAACTGCTGATGGGCAAATATGAGCGAAATTTCGTGATGATCGTTTCATAAGTAAAAATTTGAGGAAACATGTTTTCAGATAATTTATGTTTTGCGATCTACTAATCATATGGTCCTCACAAAGTTCTTCATGAGCCTTCAAACTCATTTTTTATGCGCTTGTTCTAGGGAACAGCGCGTTATCATTTCGTCACGATGTCTGTAATTTTAGAATCTTGAGCCGAAACTGGTCTCAAACGATTGGGTTGAACTTCCTGAAAAAGAATCCGTGGTCAAATTTAATTCTGTCCGTCTGGCCGTGTGTGCTGTAGCTTCCGAAAGAAAAGTCCTAGAGTCTTGACATTTTCAGGTTACGTTTTGATCCTAAATATCTCGGTTAAGTTTGTTGATGGACCAAATCTGCCGAATGGTTTTTGTGTTACAGCCATTTGAAATTTTGATTTTTCAATAACTCGAAAAATATTTATCTTATCGAAATTAAACTTGGTTGGAAGATGGGCAGTATCAATAAGAAGAATTATCGATGAAAAAATTCGAAAAAGAAAATATTTTTTTGAAAATTGTCATATTTATAATTGTCATATCTAATTTCATTGAAATTTCCAAGTCGCCATTTCGCAATGTGAAAAAGCGCGTAAAAGCTGCTGAATTCACGTCAGTGCTTTTCTATATTTTTTTCAATATCAATGCGATCCGATCTTCATTTTTGGAATTGGTAAATCTGAGGAAACATTGGGTGGATTTTAGCAATTCGCGAATGCGGCTATCAAAATCAAACTCCAAACGTGTTCAACAATTATCTAGTTTATCAGCATATTCTTTCAGTTATTGTGTTAACGATCCTTGGTTAGACCGGCCGCAAACAAATTAACTTCCGGAAGAAATGACTTAGAAACTCGATATTTGTAGAGTAGCTTCGAGGCTTAATTACGAAGGTCGAATTCGTGAACGGGTAAAATCTGCCCAATGATTTTGTAGATATACCCATTCACAATTTAATTGTTCCATTATTTTCAAAAACAAAGATTAGATCCAATTCGAATCTAATACTCGATGAAGAAATAATAGCTTGTAGGTACATTGATTTGTGACTCAAATACGAAGGCCGAATTTGTCAATGTAAAATCCGCCAAATGATTCATAGATATACACATTCAAATATTTCCAAAAATACGGATCGGATCGAATTCAAATCACTTGATTGAGGTTCACGCAGAATTTCGTAGCACTATATAAAAAGAAGATGTCCAAATCAATCTATTAGAAAGTAAAACTTCGTTTGGAGGGATCAATAAGCAGGTGACTCCTTTGGGAACGAATTTAAACAAGCGCGTAAAAGATCCTGACCTCAGTGCTTTTCTAGATTTTTTCATTTCGTCCTCATGATATTCTGCATGAATTTACAAGCTATCATTTTTCAATCGACTACTAAATTTCAATTCGATGTAATCTGTCTCTTTGAAAATTTGGGAAGAAAATTTTTCGAAAGGGGACATCCATGGAATCATTGGACGGACTTTACCAAACAACGAATTGAATCCTCTCTACGAATATCGAGTTTCTTAGTTGTGTTTAGGATCGGCCGTTAGGCAGAAGAATCCTCAGAATTTCAACAACCGATCGTAAACACAATAAATTTCACAATTTAGAATCTACAGTGTATCCACGGATTGGGTGCCGGTAAGGTGTAAATGACGAAAAATTTTCGAGTTAGACTCTGATATTTTGGGAATCGCCCCTGCTTGGTCTCAAATTTAGATGTTGAGAAAATGAGCCAAATCAATTAATATACAGGGTGGTTTAGAACTGATTTAAGGAAAATGGTTAAGAATAAAACACCTTTGTTTCAAGAGATATCGAGAAAGTATATTGAGAAAAGTTGTTTAGAATCAAAAGACACGGCTAAATCTCGAAATTCAGATAAATCGATCAACTTTGATTTTGTAAGTAGGTTATGAAAATATTTGATAATATCCATGGTTACAAATGCCAGACGTGACTTGAAACGTAAATTTTATTCGTCATAAACGAAAATTTTCCTGTTTAAAACATGCTGACCATAGAACAAAGTGTGTTTATTGTGCAGTGCTACGGCTTAGGTGCAGACATTTCGTATCAGGGAGTAATAAGACAATTCCATTGACGCTGGCCAAATGTTGCGGTACCACGTAACTCTGCTAAAAAAATAGTTTCAAAATTTAAATTTTTGATCATGACAGAAATCTCACGTATACAAAATGTTCATGACCAACTTATTAAGTCAAGGTAGGCTGATTTATCAGTAACTTGGGTTCCTGCAGCAGCTCGTCATTCCGAACAATTTTTCTCAATGAACTATCTCGATATCTTTTAGAACAAAGGTACTTTATTCTTAACAATTTTCATTGAATCAGTTCTGAACCACCCTGTATATAAATTTATTTCATTTTCTCAACATCTTAGTTTGAGACCAATCAGGAGCGATTCCCAGAATATCAAACTCGAAAATTTTTCGTGCTGTCTGCAGCTAAGCCGTAGCACTGCACAATAAACACACTTTGTTCTTTGGTGAGCATGTTTTTAACAGGAAAATTTTCGTTTATGACGAATAAAATTTACGTTTCAAGTCACGTCTGGCATTTGTAACCATGGATATTATCAAATATTTTCATAACCTACTTACAAATCAAAGTTGATCGATTTATCTGAAATTCGAGATTTAGCCGTGTCTTTTGATTCTAAACAACTTTTCTCAATAAACTTTCTCGATATCTTTTGAAACAAAGGTGTTTTATTCTTAACCATTTTCCTTAAATCAGTTCTAAACCACCCTGTATATTAAATGATTTGGCTCATTTTCTAAACATCTTAATTTGAGACCAAGAAGGAGCGATTACCTGAATATCAGAGTCTAACTCGAAAATTTTTCGTCATTTACACCTTACTGGCACCCCATCCGTGGACACACTGTAGATATTTGTAGAGTGGGTTTGAACCTTAAGTACTAATGTCCAATTCGTAATAGTTGATGATTACGTAGATAATACATTCAAAATGTTATTCTACCAATATTTCCAAAAATGAAAATCGGATTGAATTGAACTCTAGCATTTGATTGAAAAATGATGGAATGAAGGTTCATGCAGAATTTCATGAAGACCATATGAAAAGAAGATGGCCAAATATTTCCATCAGGAGGTAAAGGGGCATTCGACGGGGTCAAGTTTTGTGAGGTTTGTGTAGGTTGTGCATCAGCATTTTCAAACTAGACGCCGAATTTTATCATAACTGGATAAGTATTTTCGGAGTTATCTTGAAAATTAGATGAACCGTTTATGAAAAAAAAAATTTCAGGAAAAATTTCGGTTTTCTTTTGATTATCTATCATAAGATCCCAACAAAATATTGCAAGCAGTTGCACGTCGCTATGCTTCAACCAAATAATTTTCAACTGTTAGGTGCAAACCCTAGGTGCAATTGACAGTTATATAATATTGATCCGTGAATATGTACACATATAAATAAATTTATTGAATTGAAAAACTACTAAGTTTCAATCCGAGCGCTTAGGTGGTTGCTTAGTTATCGAGGAAATAACCTCAAAAATTCAAATGATAAATCCAAAACTGTTTGGCCGATTTGGCTCATAAACGAACTCAACTGTCGCATTTTTATGCGCGATCTACTGTGAAAGTTTCAAGTCGCTGGCTCGTTCCTTCAGACAGTTATCGTGGACTCGGTCCGACAGAATCAATTTTCACACTGGTTAGTTATCAGTGAGTCTAACCTAGTCGTGTGAGACTATCTGATCATTTTCGGGAAAAAAATCGAAAATTACGGTTTGACATAACGATAGCACGTTTTTCCCCAGAATTAAGCGCAAAAATATGATAACCATTTCTTGATGAGAAAATTGTTGGTAAACTCTACGGTCTTGCGAGTATGTATTTCACTTCGATATAATCAGATATTCCGAGAATATTTGAAAAATAAAATTTCGAATTTGTATACCTGTGAAATCATTGATTGCATTCATAGATACGTAAAATAATAAAGCTCTTGTTTCCACCTCTGGATGAGCTCGTTAAAATGTATATTCTTTCAGTGATACGACTCCAAACTAATTTTTGCATGAGCCATGGCGTTGGTGATAACAAATCTATTTGGTCCTATTGGAATGAATTACTTAGCGAGAGAAAATTTGACATGGCTTTAGCTCCCAAACTATTGGAAGGTTTGAAGGCTTCCAATGAGTTCATAAGGATATCTCCAATTAACTTTGAAATGAATATCTCTCTACAATGCGTTGCCTCTGTGCGTGAGGGATCCCGCTCGGATATCCCAATTTGAATTAAAAATTTGTTTGAGAGTTAATGTCGTGTATGAAATTTTGCTGTTTTTTGGAACGACACTTTCGGTTAGAAAAGCTAAGTTTGTTTGAAATTTGGATAGTTTGAATCTGTTAAGTAATTATGAATTAATATTTCATTCATTTTGAAATGTCCTTTGACTAATGTCATTTACAGGACCAAAAATCTAGAAAAGCACTAACGTGAGATCAGGAGCTTTTAAGCGCTTGTTCAAATTCTTACCATTAGATCAACACGAAATTTTGCACCTAGTTGCGTGATGGTAATCTCCACCTGATTACGAAGTTTTAACGTGATTGCGTTAGTACTTCTTGGGATATTGCGGAAATAACGTTAAAATTTCAAATAACAACGAAATTTGACCCATTTTTTGCCCGCATGTTCTTGGGAAACAGCGTGCTATCGTTTTGTCCAAATGTCTGTAATTTTCGATGATTGAACCGAAAATGATCTCAAACGACTAGGTTGGACTCACTGTGACGAATCCGGTGCCAAAATCGATTCTGTCCGGCCGTCCGGCTGTGGACACGATAACTATCGAACGGAGCCAGCTAGCGACTCAAAACTTGCAGGATAATTCGCGCTTTGAAATGCCACAGTTAAGTTCGCTAATGGGCCAAGTCGGCCAAATAGTTTCGGAGTTATCGCCATTTGAAATTTTAAGGTTATTTCCCTCATATTCCAGGAACTACTGGAGCGATTAGATTGAAACTTGGCAGTTAGTTGGAGCATAACTACGCGCAACTTTGAGCAAAATTTCTTTGGAATCCTATGGTCACTCAACTTGAAAAAAATGTTTTTAACATTTTCTCGAAAAATTTTTTTTTCTGGAATCATTGTTCAAGTTCGAGAACTATTCCAGTTTCACCTTGAGCTTCATATATCACAGCAGTGTACCAAATTCCAATTCGATACGGCTATTAGTTTTTGAGATATTGGTAAATAATATGTAGAATTTCGTGGTTTTCTTCTCGATATCGTTTTTTTTCGATATGACTTAAGAAATACTGATTCTATCGTGATGAAACTTTGCAGCTAGTTTGAAGATGTTGCGGGACAACATAGTACCAAAAATTCGTGATGATCGTGTCATTAGAACAATTTGAAAAAAAATTTCAAATTTTTTTTTTCAAATATTCAATATTCTTTGATCTTCACTCCATGTTATCCTCATTAAATTCTGTATCAACCTTCAAACTGTAATTTTTCGATAAATCACTGGAGTTCAATCTCGATCTGATCTGAATTTTTGGAAATATTGGAAAAATAAAATTTTGAATGAGTGTATCTACGGAATCATTGGGCGGATTTTGCCCATTCACGAATTCGACCTTTGTAATTGAGCCCCAAACCTACTCTACAAATATCGAGTTTTTAAGTCGTTTCTTTCGGAAATAAATGTGTTTACGGTCCGGCCGTTTCCGAAAGTGAAAAAAAGATCGATTTGAAATCTGGAACATTGCTGTTATATACTGAAACTAGGGTTGGTTCCAAATTCAATTGAAATCTAATCAATATTTTCAGATGAAAAATCAATTCTCATCAAAAATTTTATAATATTTTTTTTTATTTTCCAACAACTGTATCCACACTAAATTTTGCGCGTTGGTATTCCGAAACTGCTCACGAAGTTTAAATTTGATTGAGTCAATACTTCATTAGATATCGAGGAATTAATCGAAAATTTCAAATGGGCCAAACTCCCTAACTATCCAACCGATTTCACCCATTAACGAACCCAACCGAGATATTTGGACTCCAAACCTAATCTGACGATTTCAAGTCGCCAAGTCTTTTCCTTCGAAAGTTAGAGCACAAACGGACATAATTGAATTTAACCACGGATTCTTCCGCAGGGAGTTCAAGCCAATCGTCAAGACCATTTTTGGCTAAAATTGGAGACATCGAGACGAAATGATAACGCGCTCTTCCCTAGAACAAGCGCGTAAAAATGATGGTGATAATGTTTTATGAATATTCAGAAAATAAAACTAACAAGGGAAACAACACTCACCTGAAACCTTGCAATCCTCTTTTTCCAGGACCTGATCCCGGACTGCCAGACCAGATGAAGGACCTCTCTGTCGAAGTTCACGTCCCATCCCTCGTGTGTGATGGCAAACGAGAAGGCGACGGCTGAATGGGCTTCCGCCATGACGGCAACTCAATCTGAAAATGAAAACTGCCGATAACGAATTGCAACGATGTAGTAAAGTGTTATTTATTAACCACGATTCGATCCAGAAGCTGGTAATTGCTGGACGAATCATTAAGTAAAGTAGGGTTTAATAACGACTATGATCTTGACGAAGAAAAAAAGAGAATGATATATAAGTAGAAGAAGTTAAGCGGATGAGTGAAAAAACCTTCAGGTGTTAGTTGGACTAGCGCCTTGACCATTTTACACTGTGAATTAATCAATTCGTATCGAGTTTTTTGTTCTAGGAAACAGGAGCGTTGGCATTTTGATCGAATGTCTGTAATTTTGCGATTTCGACTCGAAAAAGGCTGGACTGGACCCACTGATACATAATCCGCGGTTAAATTGACACATGTCCGTCCGTTAGGCTGTACAAAAACCTAAGAAAGAAACCCCTGAAATTTTCAGGTTAGCGCGATTCCGCAGCCTGAATCTGTAATCTTGTTGATATACCTTGAAAGATATTGGTCCGATCGAATCAACACTTAGTAACCATTTCTGGAAAGCTGGAACTAGTGCAGAATGTCGTGAAGATTGTACCATTCGAAATATTTAAGGAAGAATCCAAAAGATATATTTCAGAAAATACTATCGAATTGAAATTTAGTAATTGATTGTGAAATTATACAGGGTGATTCCGGAGGAGATCGTCAGATTTTAGGATAAGTTTACACTAGTCAAGACAGTCTCGAAACAATGTTCGGTTTATGGTTGGGGGTCTCTCTTGAGAATATCCAGGGTGATTTGTCCGATTCGACCAATTTTACTTTTATTGATAACTTTGGTATGGCTGATTCGATTTTAATGAAATTTTCAGCGAAGTACAATATTGATGAGCACATTCATCAATTCCAAAGGTTTTTTGCATAACAAGCGGTTGTTATTGTGATAATTCCAGGTTAATTGTACAGGTTGAAAAAACACCCTGGGCATCGTGTTTCCAAAACTACGCTATCTGTTTAAGATTCTACTATAATAAGTCATTATTTGAGAGTTTCTAATTTTTTTGTCACACTTCTAGTTTTCTGAGAAAAGACAATGTCGAAATTTCGCTCCAATCGATTCTATTTATATTAATAACTTTGGTATGGCTCATCCAATTTTGATGAAATTTACAGTGTAGAACAATCTGAATGAGTACATTTAGTAATCGCAACAGTATCTCATAATACAGGGTTGTAATTGTGATAATTTCCGAATTTCAGATTAATTGTGCAGTTGAAAAAAAAAACACCCTGTACATTCCTTTTCCAAAACTTTCTTATTCGTTTCAGATTCTAGAATATATGCCATCATTCAGAAGTTTTTAATTTTTTTGGCACACCTCCGGTTTTCCTAGAAAACTGTATTGTCCAAGGATGCAAAGCAGTTCTTAAGTTCTAAAATATTCTTTTCAAATTCCAAATTCATATTTAATTAATACTCTGTATGAAATCATTCAATTCAGAATATATTTCGAATTTGAAAGAATATTTTAGAAGTGATGAACAACTTTGCATCCTTGCACGATACAGCTTTCCTACCTAGTACGCAATACTCTCGCTGCTTGTAAGCCAAATTTCAATTATGCTCTTCTTCAAAATTTTTTTCTAGGAAAACCGGAAGTGTGCCATAGAAATTAAAAACCTCTGAATGATGACATATATTGTAGAATTTGAAACGAATAAGGAAGTTTTGGAAAAGCAATGTACAGGGTGTTTTTTCTTTCAACTGCACAATTAATCTGAGATTATCACAATTACAACTCTGTATTTTGAGAGACTGCTGCGATTATTGACTGTACTCATTCAGATTGCTCTACACTGCTAATTTCATCAAAATTGGATGAGCCATACCAAAGTTATCAATAAAAGTGTAATCGATTTATATCTTTTTTTGACAATATTTTCTGGAAAAAGTAGAAGTGTGCCAAAAAAATTAGAAACTCTCAAATAATGACTTATTATAGTAGAATCGTAAACAGATAACGTAGTTTAGGAAACGCGATCCACAGGGTGTTTCTTCAACCTGCACAATTAATCTGGATTTATCACAATAACAACCGCTTGGTTTGAAAAAAATGTTGAAATCAATGAATGTGCTCATCAATATTGTGCTACGCTGAAAATTTCATTGAAATGGAATAAGCCATACCAATATTATCAATAAAAGTAAAATCGGTCGAATCGGACAAATCACCCTGTATATTCTCAATTGAGACCCCCAACCATAAACCGAACATTGTTTCGGGACTGTCTTGACTAGTGTCAACTTATCCTAAAATCTGACGGTCTCCCCCGGAATCACCCTGTATATTTTCAACAGGGACCCCCCAACCATAAACCAAACATTGTTCCGAGACAGTCTTGACTAGTGTAAATATATCCTAAAATCTGACGGTCTCCTCCGGAATCACCCTGTATATTTTCAACAGGGACCCCCCAACCATAAACCGAACATTGTTCCGAGACAGACTTGACTAGTGTAAACTTATCCTAAAATCTGACGGTCTCCTCCGGAATCACCCTGTATATTCCAGAAAATACTTAAACGATCTAATTGAAATTTTGTTATTAGTCATGATATGTCCAAGCGCGTACAAGTGATCGATTTTCGTGAGGATCGTATCAGTTGAAAAATTAAAGGAAAAATCCTTCCATGCTTCCTCATATATGAGAGATAGGATCGAATCGAAACTTGGTGATAAGTTTTGAGAGACAAACCTCAGCAAAAACTGCAAAATTTCGTGAGTACAATAATTTTGAAATCTTTAAATTTCACATTTCAGAAACTATCATTCAGATTCTGCTGAAGTTGTGACATAAAATTTCGGATGGATACATCTGCTGAATGGATGGGCGGATTTTATGTATTTATGTATCTGACCTTCGTAATTAAGCTACAAGCCTGTTCTACAAATATCGAATCTCGAAGTAGTTCCATTCGAAATGAACGATCTGAAGACGCGATAATCTTTAAGTAGGTTTGGGGCCTAATTACGAAGGTTGAATTGAAAAGCAGCCTATGGTTTCGTAGATATACCAGGTGTTTCAGGAATCAGGTTCGCCACCAAGAAATCTTCATTTTGACGAAATATCGGATTGAGATTTTGCACATTGATATTACATATTGTTTGAAGTAAACTATGTAGGTGTGTCTATGACTTGACTATGACTGAACTGATGCTTCATTTTGCATTTTCGAATTGAACGTTGTATATGTATATGAACTTCCGTCGAAATAAAAATGAAATGAAGAAAAAAAATTCAATTAAAAACAATTTTTGTTTGTTATCGGATCAATTAGAATTCTTAATATATTAATTCTCACCATCATTAAAAATCATTCAAACATTTTTCTACTCAAAATTCACCATTTGGATAGAAGTTACAGATATTCTGTTTTAGTCTCTTACGAAGGTGAGCCTTCTAATACAACTTTAATTACACTGCTTCTGGGTTGAGGAAATTTTGCACCTCATACTTTCCGATCATACACTAATTGAATGGAAAAATAATTTCAGTAATTGCCGAATAATACTTTCGTGAAAAGAGGTAGGAAATCGAATGATCCATCGAAATGTCGAAAAATTGTACCCTATAATCTTGCTGTATGGTTAGAAATGGAATTGAATTATCTTTCTATCGAGATACTGTATGATCATAGAATATGGGTGCAAACTTTCAGTATCCTAGACGCTGTATAATTATAGTTAGAGCAGAACTCTCACTTCTCGCATGGGACTAAAACAAAATACGTGTGACTTCTGCCCAAGTAGCCAACTTCTAGTGGAAAATTATTTTAATGATTCCTAATAACGGTTAAAATCAATATATTGAGCATTGAAATCGAACCGCAATCAAAAACAACATTTTTTCATTAAAATTTTTGCTTTCTCAATTTTAATTTTTTGCCGTAGTTTCACTCAAAATCCAAGAAATTCGAATATGCAAAAATATGCATCAGTTCATAAGAGAAATCGAAAGTTACCTCCATTTCCGATCGAAGTGGAAATCATACACATTATAATTACTTCAGTCGATGGGAAACAATAAGTATCAATTTTCAAGATTTCAATTCGATATCTTGAAAAATGTAGATTTTTTTGGGGGAACCCAATTTCTGTGACACTCGGTATACTGTTAAGTTCGAGCCCCTTGAATACGACCTAGTGTCATGGAGGATCCTGAATGATCGGAAGGCCGCCACTGGTCTGTATAAACGGAGTACCGGAATTAAGTACAGTTAAGATTTTCTCAGAAAAATATTGAAGTGAAGAAGACAGTACGGAGTTCAAAGTACTGTAGTAGTGATTATAAATTAGTAATAGTGGAAATAAAATTAGTGTCAGACATTTTATGTGATTTAGTGTAGTCAGTCTTGATAAATATATTAGACAATAAGCGCAAAATAATTTAATTAACCTTGAAACGTTACGTTGGTGTCAGGTGTGAGGTTGATTGAACTGCAAATATGTTAAAAATAGACAGGTGCTCAAGAAAGCCTTCGAACAATTGATCTCGAAAAGGGAAAATCAAAATGCCGAAGAAAGATGAGGAATAGTCGATTCTGAAGGCTACCCTAGAAGTAAACAGTTGGATTTGATAAAACTGATTTCTTGCTAGTAGAGTTATCTGAGTAGAGAAGCTCATTAAGTGACAGTGCATTTGCGAGAGTAGCTCTTGTGTGTTTTTTTGTGTCGAGATAGGTGCGTAGCCGATAGATTCGGTTATTAGATAGTCCAAGTCAGGGGCAGGCGGGAATAGCTTGTGCATTATTTTGTATCGAGAAAAGAAGAGTACCAAAAGGTTCGGTTGATAGTCCGCGGATTCTCCAATAGAGCATGTACAGTAACTTGTTTGCTTTGATGACCGTATCTGTTATTTGCTCTAACCAGGACAAATCCTTCGACACAGTGACACCCAAATCCACGTGACTTCTTATCGATTAAAGCTCATGAACATCTAAGTTAACTGCAACGAGGATTATTTCTGCTCATGGGAACAAGCACATATTTTTTTCAGATTCAGGAGTGAAGCCATTCCTAAGACCAACGTAGAAGAATGTTCAAGTCATTTTGTAGACTTTGGCTGCATCAAGAGCATCCTTGGAAATTATTGTGTCATTTGCGAAAATTGCCAACTTGTATCTTGTTCTATTCGGTAGATCGGACGTATATAGCAGAAACAAAAGAGGTCCAAGAACCGTCCCCTGAGGGGCACCGCTGGCCACCCGCCTCAAAGTTAAATGAGATCCACCAACGCGCACCTGAAAGCATCTGTCAGAAGTACGAGGTTCTATCTACTATTACACCATTTCTATGCATAAGCTCCATTGATTAATTCAGGACATGTCCGTTTAGGATCGGATAAGGCCGTAGCCGGTGTACGGCAATGCTCTACCTTGAAAAGCAAAGGTAAATATCCAAAAAATTCATTGGATAAATGAAAAGTTTCATTGCCTGTCCTCTAAGTCAACTGAAAATACAGCCATTGGTTTGGATTCGCTATCTGCTATCTCACTAATTCTCTCATTCTCTTCTCCATCAAGAGTATACCAGCATGTGTAATAAAATCTAACCGAAAATGGATAATAACAAGAAACAGGTTTGTCCCTTGTTTATTCGAAAATCGATCATTGGAGTGTTATTTCACAAGTGTTGGGAATTAAAAAAAAACCCAATAAGCAGAACTGCCCGATTTTTGGCCATAGAATTCGTTCATAAAATTTGACAGACTATTTCTGAATCACCCCGTATATTATAAGAAAAAGTTAATATATAATCATCCTAATTGGTCATAAAATTACTATAAACCTAACCTTGGTCTGGCAAGATATACTTGTTATGATCTCGTAAAATGCAAATGTAACCGAAAATTGTTTAAGGGGTAATCATTTCATTTTCAGAAGTAGATATTTTTATTTGTTCATACCTGCAATCTTTTCTCTGCCGTAGAAGCAATACGTCCAAATTCATTTCTAAACGAATCGAACGATCACAGTGGGATACAGTAGTTACAGTTGCACTTCAGACTTTGCACCAGTATAACCTATTCATTGTTGAACAAGACCGTTATTACGAACTAATCTCGCATTAATGAATGGAATTCTAGAATGCATCTATTAACCCACCGACAGGTAAATTTTTCGATTGATCAACAAACATTTAAAGAACATAGGTTAATATCATAATAATGAAGTGAATATTAACCCATAATATCAAATAATAATTAATATGTATAACCCTGGACTTGGAAATTTATAGGAAAAAATGATTATGATTGAATCTTTTCAGTGCAATGCTTTAATATCAAGGATATTCAAGCAATTCATTTTTGGTTACTATTCAAGAGTGGAAACTTTAAATCTGAATTCGAAACGAACAATCATGATCTCCAAGCAATCAGATGTGTGTGCACGTAAAGTTTGGCACTTATTCAATACTGAGATAGGAAAAATTTCATTTTTTACGCAACTGTTCTGGGAACAAGAGCAAACATGCAAAATTTCGTAGGGATAGTCTCATCAACAAATATTAAAAAATCAAGGAAAGCACTGACATGAGGTCAAGAGCTTTTACGCGCTTGTTAAAACTAGTTTGCCAAAGGAGTCGACTGTATATTCAGGTATTGATCCCGCCAAACGCAGCTTTAATTCCTCTAGGCTAATTTGGAGATCTTCATATTATATAGTTCTCACGAAATTCTGCATGAATCTCTAAGTCATCGTTTTTTTAATCAGGGAAAAGATTTCCATTCAATCCCATCTGTATTGTGAAAATTTTGAATGTGTATATCAACTAATCTACATATCCATTCACGAATTCGACCTTCGTAATTACTCCCCAAACCTACTCCCTAAATAACAAGTCTCTAAGTAGTTTCTTTCAAATGTTGTGTTTACGGCCGGTCTTACACCGACGTAAATCTGATAACTTCTGAAAGAATCTACTGACTCGGTAATTGTAGAACATGTTTGGCATATGATTTCGATTTCCGAATTTGCAAATTGCTAAAATCCACCTAATCATTCCTCAGATATACCTTTTCAAAATTTTAAGATCGAATCGCATTGGAATCCAGTACATGATTGAAGAAAATGAGAGCGGAAAAGGCTTCCTGAAGAACTTCGTGAGGACCATCAATAGTAGATCGCAAAGTATATATCACGGAATTTTGCACAAATTTGCACATTTTACAACTAGTCCAGCTGGTAACCGAGATTCATCTTGATCGAATCAGTATTTTCTGAGTTATTTCATTGTCATCAAAATTAAATAACAAGTCTTCGAAAAAAGCGATTACAAAAATCTAGAAAATCTTCAAAAAAACAATTTTCTCACCACTGGATATTCACGAAATGTTGCACAGAGTTGAGTGTTTTTGCGCGCATGTTCAAGGGAACAGCGTGCTATCCTTTTGTTCGATGTCTGCAGTTTGACTCACTGATGATGAATCTGGTATCAAAATCGATTCTGTCCGGCCGCCGTAGGCATGATTAAGAGCTCACGGAGACCTGAAACTTTCAGGGTAGATTGCATCTCAAAATGCGTCGGTTGAGTTCGTTAATAAGCGAAATAAACCAAACGGTTCCGTGGTTACAGCCTTTTGAAATTTTATTGTTAATTCCGTGTTAATTCGGAAATTACTGAAACGATTGGATTGAATTGGCAGTTGGTTGAACTATAACGACGCGCAAGTTTTTGCAAAATTTTGTTGAGATTATAATGTTGGTGGATTAAAAGATTTGTTCTCATTTTTTTTGTTAACTGTTGATCATATTCAGAATTTGCTTCATATTTCACAGCAGTGTACCGAATTTCAGTTTGATACGATTATATTTTTTTGAGATATTGGAAAAAAAAGGTCGAATGTCGTGTTTTCTTGCTTAGTATCATTGTTTTTTTCGGTATAACTCAAAAAACTTAGAAAAGCACTGACGTGAAGTTAGCATCTCTTGCGCGCATGTTCAAATTCGTTTCCAAATCAGTAATTTCCTTTGAAATAACAGCGCAAAAGCTGCTGACTTCACGTCAGTGCTTTTCTAGGTACTACATAGACAGTACAATGTAGATATCTGACGAAGCCATATCGTGGTGAAAGAATTCTTGTATTATTAAATAATTTGTGGAAACTATCACTGTCCAATCATCATTTTTTATATTCTTATTAAATTTTGGCTCCTGTTTGCGTTCCGCATTGATATTATTGGAAAACATAATCATACGACACTCCTTTTTACGCGCTTGTTCTGGGGACAGCGCGTTATCATTTCGTGAGTTATTTTCGAATTTTGAACCGAAATTGGTCTTAAACGACTAGGTTGGACTAACTGATGACGAATCCGTTGTCAAAATTGATTCTGTCTGATTTTTTTTCGCAATTTTTTCACATCAGCTAGTTTTTGGCACTCAGACCACAACTATTTATATTAATGTGATTAAATTCAATGCATAGTCTAGAGCGAGACTGCTAATTCAAAATATCAAGTCAGCAGAGCCACGCCTTATAAAAAAGAGAGGCACGACAAATTTCCTGAGTTAACGAAAAATATATATTTGGCCTTCCTACCCATTCCTGGACGAAAAAGTCATTCAAGTTACTTGTTCATATCACAAAGTTACAGCGTTGTATATTCTTGAAAACAGAATAGCCAGCATTAAAACGTAAATTGTTTTTATTAATAGAAGATTCAACAAACAACCCAATATCTGACAATAATGATACCAAAAATAAACATAAAAGATGCGCTGCCTTTTGACAATCAATCAACTATTATTTATAACCAAAAATTTATAACCCTTGTGATTAAATTCGATGCATAGTTTAGAATGGCAATGCATTTGGAATCGATTGCGAAGGTGGAGTACCAAATTCATCCTTATCATGGAAATCCGAAGCAAGAGGGTTCATTCCTCAAAAATCCCTTGATCAATCACCTTCCATTGACGTCGAAAAGATCTAGCCTTTCAAAAGCCGAATCTAGTCAGCATTTTCAACAGTATAGGCCAGACGTCGAGCGAGCACTTACTAACGTGTAACTGCCTACACGACCAGGATTGTGTCCTTCAATAAAAAAATTACTGCATTAGGAGCTCACTTGTATGTCATTGTTGACAACAAAATGAACCAGGTTGATCTCTATTCTTTATTGCGTGAAAAATTTCAGAGCTACTGTCCACAGTAGAATTCATGAATGATTCAAACCCGCTCGATGATTCCGTATAATATACAGTGCGCGTCAAAATTATGGAACAAATTCATTTTCTCAGAAGAAAAATATTTGGCATCAAAATCCTGAAACATGTCAATTTTTGTTTCACTTTCACCAAATTTATATGCATTGTTGAAGTATTTTTGTTGCACCCTTTGCCATCTCCATCAACCCTCTAAATTTCTGCAAGCCTGTAAAGAACATACTGAGACCTTGCCGAAAAAGTACCTCAAGACCCACTTTCCCTATTCAAAAAATTTAGAGGCTCGATGGGGATGGCACAGAGTGAAACAAAAATTGACCTGTTTCAGGATTTTGTTGCCAAATATTTTTCTTCTGAGAAAATGAATTTGTTCCATAATTTTGACGCGCACTGTATAATTCTCGCGAGAAATCATCCCATCCGTAATCTTTCGGTCAATCTGAATTTTTGGGAATGATGGTGCAATTAAATTTCGAATTGATGCAATAGACGACTTCGGCCCAAGTTGCCAACCCACAATTTACTTAGCAAGTTTACTTTCACTGGGGAACGGGAATTTCAGGACAAATTCGACATGATAAGGTTCGCATTATCTATAAATAACCGTAAAACATGCCTCGGCTCTTCAAACCAGATAATTCCTTCCAAATATAGGTTTTTGTTAAGATCGTCCCCGATTGGCTGAAATTTAAGTTGGGATTCCTGATTTCATGCAAACAGTGTCAATTTTCATAGGATACGTTCCGAAAATCAACTCTGTTGTTTCGGTTGCCGATTTTCCGCTCCGTAAATATAAAATATTCGGATGGTTCCTGGAACAAGCGCGTGAAAAAGGTTATTTACGGAATCTGGTTGATGAAAATGCGGTCGATTTACTGTCACCAGAACGATTTTCTATGGTAAATATCCATAGCATAGAACAATCTATGTTTACTTTAGGTTTGTTTTGGTTCCGAGTTCAGATCTGTTCGGGACGGTTCTAGCATAGACCAATAGTCTGTGGTTCTGGACTCGGAACCAAAACAAACCTAAAGTAAACATGATTGTTCTATGCTATGGATATTTACCATAGAAAATCGTTCTGGTGACAGTAAAACGACCGCATTTTCATCAACCAGATTCCGTAAATAACCTTTTTCACGCGCTTGTTCCAGGAACCATCCGAATATTTTATATTTACGGAGCGGAAAATCGGCAACCGAAACAACAGAGTTGATTTTCGGAACGTATCCTATGAAAATTGACACTGTTTGCATGAAATCAGGAATCCCAACTTAAATTTCAGCCAATCGGGGACGATCTTAACAAAAACCTATATTTGGAAGGAATTATCTGGTTTGAAGAGCCGAGGCATGTTTTACGGTTATTTATAAATAATGCGAACCTTATCATGTCGAATTTGTCCTGAAATTCCCGTTCCCCAGTGAAAGTAAACTTGCTAAGTAAATTGTGGGTTGGCAACTTGGGCCGAAGTCGTCTATTGGAAGCATTGGGTGGATTTGACTCATTCACGACTTCGGCTTTCGCAATCATTGTCATATGGAGTCGGATATTTCAGTTGAAGTACGCAAAAAAAACAACTAGACGAACCTACAGAATGAGACGAATTGATGGTTTGATAGTTTTTTTCTGGCTCGCACCATATACAGGGTGTTCTACAAGCTCTATGACGAACTTTGACAGATGGTAGCTGTGCTTATTCTGAAAATTTTTTTTCTATGAATATAGGTCTGATTCGTTCTCGTTTCGAAGTTACAAGCATTTGAAAAAATTTATTCCCATGTTTTGATCAAGTAGACAGACATAAAATATCGGTTGATATGGTAATTGACGTTATTTTAATTATTCATTTGACACTTGATGTACGTTTTGAATAACAATGCATTCTTTCACGGCTCAGGAATATGCAGATATTGTATTTGAATATGGGTATTATAATGGTAACTCCAGAAGAGCAGCTCGAGAATACCGAAGAAAATATCCTAATAGACACCAACCTGCTCACACAGTATTTTGTGCATCATTCCGAAGACTGAAACTGAAGTGAATGTAGAAAATGAGGAAAATGTAATGGATGCTGTCCGTGACAACCCCTCTATTAGTGTTCGACGTATAGCTACTAATCTTCATTTATCACGAAATTTCGTATGGCGTGTTTTGAAAGGAGAAATGTTGCATCAATTTCATAGAAAAAATGTACAAGCTTTACATGCTGACGATAGGTTACGAAAGTTAGAATTTTGTGGATGGTTACTTCAACAACATGCCCAAGATAATAGATTTATTTCGCTTGTCATGTGCTCTGACAAGGCTTGTTTCACAAAGGACGGTATCAAAAATAACCACAATGAACATGTATGGGCACTGCAGAACCCATATGCCATTAGACATAGTCGATTTCAGCAACGTTTCAGTGTAAACGTTTGGGGTGGGATTTTCAACAATGATTTGATACCAGTACATGTTATAAATGACCGTCTAAATGCAGATTTGTATAAAAATTTGTTGGAGCACAATCTTTTTGACTTCATTGATGACTTAGAGCTGAATATTGTAGGAAATATGTGGTATCAGCACTATGGTGCACCACCACAGAGAAGGAGACAAGTAGTCAGTTGGCTGAATGAACATTTCCCGAATTAATGTATAGGTCAAGGAGGACCAATACAATGGCCACCTCGTTCGCCTGATCTAAATCTCTTAGATTTTTATTTATGGGGACATGTGAAGCAGCTTGTTCATTATGTTGAAATCGAATCTGATCAACAATTACTTGATAGAATTCAAGATACAGCAAACCAAATACGAAACTACCCAAATCTGATCCGCCGTGTAACGGCATCTTTAGTTCGTCGATGTGAAGCTTGCATTCGAGCCGAAGGTGGACATTTTTAACAATTTTTATAGTATCAAAATTTCCATTTATAATTATGATTTGAACATGAAAATATAATTTTTCAAATGCTTGAATCTTCTCAACAAAAACGAATCGGATATATGTTCATAGGAAAAAAATGTTCAGAATAAGTACAGCTACCATCTGTCAAAGTATGTCACAGAGCTTGTAGAACACCCTGTATATCTCTCATCGAATAAAAAAATTATTTTCATTTGCCATGAAGAAACGAAAACATTCAAATGAAGGCACTATAATTATTATTATTTTTTCAGGGAGATATTTCTCAATGTGCTAATACAGTCCTGCAATTTATTTGCAAGCTCCTCACAGATCTCGCATCGTGATCTGTATTTCAGAATTAATTAATTCATTCACTCCTTTAAAGCTAATTTTTGTGAGAGGGAGATTCGGGTATTTTGGTAATTGGAGATTCTTCCCTATTGGCCGACGAAAATCACGTGACCCTCGTCGACCAATAGGGTGAATCTCTCGACCAATAGGGTGAATCTCCGATTCCCCAAATACCCGAATCTCTCTCGCACGAAAGTAGTTCATATTGGTTCGAACTTCGAACTCTCATTACAGCGCTTCCGCTGGAGACCGTGCTGCGCCGTCTAGCCGACCTGATGGACGGACCTAGTTCATTTTTATTCGGACTTTCAGCGCCGCGCATCGCCACCGACCTAATGGACGGTCAGCTTAAACGACGCGAGGAAATTTCGATATACCTAGGGGAAAATATAGAAATCGTAGAATCTAATGCACTATAAATAATATGTCCATTTCTGAAGCTTCAAGGTATTTGTGAATTTTCCCAGAATGGACCCCAAAATGAAATCGAACCTGGTCCGTACGCCATTCTGCAATACAAAAAACAGACCAGTATGTGTAGGTTTGAAAGCATGCACTAGGTGTGTGTGTTCTGAAAATAATTTTTATAATGGCTTAGGATGAACTTTATCTGCATTCTTCATGATAATTTCTTATAATTGCAGCTGAAGAAGGCAAAATTAAACAAATAAGATTTTAAAGAATCAACAATCTACGGTCACCAGTTGACCGTAAAATTTTATTAACTGATTGAGTAAGATCTCTGAGTTGTTTTTTTCGGAAGTTATTTTGTGCCTTTCAAAAATTTTCGATTTTTTATCTTTCCTAATATGTGACTTTTTGTATACACATAAATAGTGTATTGAATGATGACATAATTATTTATCACCTTGAAATTACGGCAAATATCGAAATCGGAAGTGCTTCAACTAAAAGTAATGAGTTTCGAGTAAAGTATGCAATCACTTTCATACCGTCTATTCCAATGTATCATTTGCCGGTAGAAACCATTCGTTCTTCAGGATCTATTGTATGATTACAGGTCATTAATTCGAGATGAAATGGAATATATCTCACAAAATAGGTTATCAATCATTGATGTGATACCGTAATCAAAGATAAGATAAAATGGTTATTCACCTAGAGTCGAATCGAACGTTAAAAAGTATTACATGACATCCATAAATTTTTAAACCAGGAAACAGTATTTCAACCTTTATGCATATTAGGATCCATTGTCTGATTGTGCGCCAACAAAGCGGGTCAGCTAGTTAATCGTATTGTAGCTCCCTAATCGAATTATTCCAGCATTCTTATCGGAGTATTTTAGAGGGAGACATCAAGGATTCTCGAAAGTAAACTTAAAAACTCACCCATTCGAAACTGTAATCGGACAATTTCAAGAGTCCAAACACAGGAAGCAACGTGCCGTGCCATTTCCATACAGATACAGATTGTATGAGTAAATTAAATAGCGCAGTTTCAAAGGTCGAGAAAACGGACAGCCACCTATCTTCAGTTATCTCAAAGTGAACCTAACTATTCACCTTGATTTTTTCTCTCCTCAAATATTTACCAACAGCTCATGACGAAGTTGTGTTGTTATTGATAATACTAGCCAATGTGAAATTGCCTGATGTATTTTACTAATAGTTGGGCAATCGATTGAGGAGAACATTGGGATTTCCAAACTTGAGAATGTCGAATACATAATCGGATGAAAACGTTCGCTTGTTTCAACCATGGCTTCATTCACGGTATGTCTATACCGGGTGTTACAGGAATCAGGTTCACCCCCAAATGAATCTTCCTTTCACAAGACATGTGATTGTAATTGTTTGCTATCGACTGAGCTCAACTAGGTTTGTCCATGACATCCATTATAACCGGAAATGGTCGTAACTTTTTTTTCATGAGATCCGATGCTTATTTTCGCTAATTCGAATTATACCGTCCAAATAAAATGAAGAAAAATTTTTTTTGTTCTCGACATCGGATCGATCAAAATACTGATTGCTATTTTTGCGCGGATGTTCTAGGGGAACAGCGTGCTATCTTTTTGTCCAAATTTCTGTAATTTTCGATGATTGAGCCGAAAATGGTCTAAAATGACTAGGTTGGACTCACTGACGAATCCGGTGTCGAAATCGATTCTGTCCCGCCGGCCGTGGACACGATAACTATCGAACGGAGCCAATTACCGACTTGAAACTTGTAGGGTAGTTCGAGCATCCGAATGCCGCGGTTAATTTCGTTAATGGGCCAAAACGGACAAATAGTTTTGGAGTAAAAGCAATTGAAATTTCGAGGTTATTTCCCTCATATTTCAGGAACTACTGAAGCGATTGGATTGAAACTTGGCAGCTAGTTGGAGCATAACGACACGCAACTTTGGGCAAAATTTCGTTGAAATCTTATGGTCACTGAATTGAAAACAAAAAAAAATTTTCAAAATTTTTTCCGAAAATTTTTTTTTTCTGAAACTATCATTCATATTCGAAGACAATTCCAGTCGTACCTTGAGCCCCATATTTCACAGCAGTGTAACAAATTTCAGTCCCAGACAGCTATTAGTTTTGGAGAGATTGGAAAAAAATATGTAGAATTTCGTGGTTTTCTTCTCAATATCGTTGTTTTTTTCGGTATAACTCAAGAAATACTGATTCAATCGTGATGAAACTTTACAGCTAGTTCGAAGATGCTGAAGGAAAATATTGTGCAAAATTTAGTGATGATTAAGTCATAAGAACAATTCGAAAAAAAAAATTTTTTTTTTTTTTGATATTCAATATTCTGTGATCTTCTCATCATATTATCCTCATTAAATTCTGTATAAACTCTCAAACTGTCATTTTTCGATGAAGTACTGGAGTTCAATTCGATCTTATATTTGTAGAGTAGGTTTGGGGCTTGATAACGAAGGTCGAATTCGTGAATGGGTAAAATCCGCCCAATGACTCCGTAGATATACCCATTCAAAATTTTATTTTTCCAATATTTCCAAAAATACAGATTAGATCGAATTGAAATCCAGTAATTTATCGAAAAAAAATCTAGAAAAGCACTGCCGTGAAGGCTCTCTATCTCTCTCTCTCTCCAATCCGAATACTGTATGATCTCTATCTCTATCCAAATACTGTATGATATCTATCTCTATGCAAATACTGTATTAGAGAATAAGCGTGCAAAATTTTATGAACCTAGAGTTAGAGCAGAAGGCCCATCCCATGCATGGTCTGAAACAAAATAAGTGTGATTTCCACCCAAATGGTTAATTTCTAGCGAAAACAAATTCTGATGATTTGTAATAAAGGCAAAAATTTATATATCACAACAAATTTTTTCGATTTAATTTTTTTTTTCTTAATTCTGTTGACGGAATCTCCACAAAATTCAACGTATAATTCGAATATACATCAAGAGAAAATCGAAAGTCACGTCCACTTCCGGTTAGACCAGCACAACTTGTTTAGCTCAGTCGATCGAAAACAATCTGCAGTATCAATATTCAAAATTCCAATCCGATATCTTGAAAAACGTAGATTTGTTCGTGGATAATCCTGATTTCTGCGACACCCGGTATTTTGATTCACTCAAGCAAGATACCTAACGATTTAATCTGACCTTATGAAGATTTCCTAGCCAAATTTGGATCGGTTCCATGAATTTCGAAGATATCTTGAAAAATATTTTGGAAAATGTAGAAAAGCACTGACGTGAAGTCAGCAGCTTTTACGCGCTTGTTCACATTGCGAAATGTTGACTTGGAAATTTCAGTGAAATTTTAATGAAATATAAAAATTTCCAGAAAAAAAAAATTTTCTCGCAATTTTCCATGGATAATTCATCTGATTGACACTGTTCATCTTCTAACCAAGTTTCATTTCGATTAGATAAATGTTTCTCGAGTTATTTAAAAATCAAAATTTCAAATGGCTGTGGCACAAAAACCATTCGGCAGATTCGGCTCTTTAACGAACTTAACCGTATATTCAGGATCTTGACCTAACCTGAAAATTTCAAGACTCTAGGTCCCTCCTTTCGAAAGTTACAGCGCACACGGCCAGACGGACAGAATCGATTTTGTCCACTTATTCTTCATCAGTGAGTCCAACCTAGTCGTTTGAGACCAATTTCGGCTCAACATTCGAAAATAACAGACATCGTGACGAATCGATAACGCGCTGTTCCCCAAAACAAGCGTGTAAAAACACCTCCTCAAAATAAAGAGCTTCCGCTTAGTTAGTAACAGGTTTCAATTCGTTCGGATCTGTGATTTTGGAAATAATAGTGATGTTCTTTCGTACTGAACTAAGTGATTTATATAACTTCAATCAGAAAGATCAGTTGAAGCGATCGTTCTTTCGTTTTCAATCAGTTCCCCCTTCCACAACTCTAAAGTGATTGCAAGTGATTATTCTAATCGCGGAATTCCTTATATCATTTGAATTCAGATTGGAAAGTTAACCTCAAAATTTGAAGTTGCAGAATTTTCATAGACATATAATTCTATTAGAATTTTATACACACTGACTTTTACAGAGATAGATGAATTAATAATCCAGTCGAAAACATAAATTGTAACTGAAGATGGCAAACCAGAGTTTATTACCAGTTCAGTTGTACACAGTACAAATGAATGAAAATGATGGCAAAGTCTATGGATCAAACTGAGCGCATTCTTTCGGACATTCAGTGATTGAATTAATTCTGATTGCAAAATTACTTTCACCTAAATCACATAAGTTCCATCAGTTCAATCAGTACGAAAGAACATTACTATTGGTAAGATGAAATTTCCAATGGATTCATCTACGGAATCATTGAGATAATTACATCTACTAAAGAATCCAAAATCATAATTAGGAACTAATCCTGCTCTATCAATATCGAGTCACTACTAAGTTCTATCTTTCGGAAATTTATTCTGTTTACGATTAACGAACGTTTGCTCTCGCAAAATACTTAGAGGGAACAGATATTTGTAAGGCAAGTTTGTGGCTTAATCATGAAGGCAAAGTTTGTGGCTTAATCATGAAGGTCCAAATCATGAATGGGTTGAATCAGCCCGAAGATTTTGCATATCATACATCATACATAACGATACATCATACGACATACATCATACATAACGATTCTTCGGATTCTGAAGCATAGATTTTGGAATACAAGGTAATTAAAACTAGCCTCGCGAAATTTTGCACAAGCTAGCGCACCGGAATTTTACCTACTAGTAATTAAAAGGTTTCAAGTTGGCTTATTGGGGAAAAATCAACAATATTTGGATTTTACTGTTGGGGAATAAGAGCTTTACATTTTTTCGCAAATGTCTGCAATTTCCGATTCTGATTGGAAAGCGATCTCAAGCAACAATAGGTTGGACTAACTGCTGAGAATTTCGTGGTGGAATTTTGTTCGGTTAGTCGGATTGGTTTAACATTCGCAGGAAACGACAAATTGAAATTCTCAGGGTAAGTATGTAGCATGTTATATCCTGGTTTGGTAAGTTAACGATCAAAATTTCCGCCCAACTGATTTGAAGATTTCCCTGACATTGTGATTTCTCAATTATTTGAAGAACACTGATTCGATTCTAATTGAAAATTGGTGAGTTATAGTCGTATATGCTTTACAGGGCGAGACTTTAAGTTGTACATTAATTTTAACCCTCAACACTTTTTTCATTCACCATTTTTCCTGATTCGGCCCCGGCAAAAAGATGCAGGCTGTTGAAATTCCCAAAAAAACAGTATTTCCTTCGTAGCTTTGACATAGTTCCTCCCATGATGTAAAAAACATGGTGTACTCATGTGAAAAATGAATGACGTCAGCAAGATTGAAATACAAAGAGTTGTATATTCTGTGCTTTGAATAAACATGCAAATTCAAAGCACAGAATATACAACTCTTTGTATTCTAATCTTGCTGACGTCACTAATTTTTCAGATGAGCACACCATGGTTCCTTCGAATGAAATCAGTTAAGGGGTGAAGTTCTCTATGTCTATCCGTCGGTTTCACAAAACTTTTGAAGTCCGATCAACTCGTTGTACAAGGTTTGCATTCGATGGTTGGGTTGAAAATGAACTGAAATCGAGCACAGAAATTTACTGTTGACTGACAATCAAGCCCTTGATCGGACAATCAAAGTTTTGTGAAACCGGCTGTCAGACTCGTATTCTACAGTAATCAATATAATCTAACTTATAGACTCCCTGATTCATAAAACTATAATAAATTAACATGAATAATGCAGATTAAGTCATTATAAGAATCCTCAACCATTTTGGAATACTTAATAATTCTTTATTATTTCTCCTCAAACGAACCGTTTTCCAGATATTCAACGTTGAATGTTATAAAATCTGATAAAATTCGAGAAATTTTCTTATTTTCGTGGATCCGCCCGTGAGCTAGTAGACTGTGAGTTAAGCTTCGCTCACGTTTACCGGAACATAGAAAACACATAAATATTTATCTATTTCGCATAGACTTGATATTAGGTCTATGCTATTTTGTGACCAGACCACAGACATATAGACCATGCTGAGTAATTTTTTATAACTCATTTATAAAGTTTATGAAAATTAGAATAAATATAGAGTTTTCAATATAAGAATGAGCAACATTGAAATTGTATATAATCTCATGATGGAAACAACTGGATATTGCACGAATTTCGAGTGGAAGATTAGTGTTTCAATGGTCAAGTCTATTGAAATATTTTTCCCCAATAATAATCTGCTTTTTGCAGAGAGGAGGGTTCACATGGGGGTTCCGCTCTATATTGCAAAGAATCAATCAGATTCACAGTGAGATATGATCTGGAAAAACTTAGTGTTTCAAATGTCATTGAATGTTCAGCAATACGGTTGAACTCATGTTCTGAAAAACTAATAGTTGTTTGTATTTATAGACCTAGTACATTACCACTGGCAGATATTGATCTTTTCTTCGAAAGACTCATGACCATTTTGAATGTTGCAGTAAGGGAAAATTCTAAAATTGTTGTTTTAGGTGATTTCAACATTGATACTTTGGTAAGGAGTGATATTGCTCAAAATTTTCTTGATCTGATTGGGAGCTTTGGGTTTGAAGCTAAAATACATGAACCGACTAGAATAACACCAACATCGTCAACATGTTTAGATAACATCCTCACAAATTTAGAGAGTAGTGAGACCTCTGTTTTTGAGGCTCATCTGTCTGATCATTGTGGTCAGAGGATCAGGATTCGGCAGTTGTGGAACACTACTGAGGAAACATTTAGGGTAAGAAAGATTAATGAAAATAGTCTAAATTCTTTCAATGTGCTGTTATCTGATCAAAACTGGGATGACATTATTCATTCCACAGAAGAAGACGTTAACAATATATGGAATGGATTCTCAGAGAGATTTTGTTCTCTGTTCAAAAAGCATTTCCAGGAGAAACTATATAAGGCCAAGAACACACCTTCAAAACCAAAGTTCAATAATTCTAAAGTGGCAAATTTAAAACATCAACTTGATGTGTTGTTGGTCATTTCTAGGATAGATTCATCATACAGAAATACATATAAAAACTTGAAAATTGAATATGATAGAATGATTTGTCAAGTAAGAAAAGAGTATTATGGCGACAAAATTTCAAAATCCAATAACAAATCCAAGGCAACTTGGAATGTTATTCATAATATTTCAGGTCAATCTCGTGAGAACAGTTTTCAGATATGCGGGGATGTTTCAGAGGTTGTAGAGAGGTTTAATGAACATTTTGTTACGGCAACACCTCATCTGGTTTCAAAATTGCCGAAGTCTTGTAGCAGAGAACTTGAACGTAGGGAAAAATCATTTTTTATGTTTGAAATTCAAAAATCGGAGATTTATCAGGCCGTGAAACAATTGAAAAATAAGAGATCATGTGGACATGATCAGATTCCAATGAATGTCATCAAGCATTGTTTAGAGAGCATAATGGATCCACTATGCCATATAATGAATCTTTCTTTTCAGTCTGGTATCTTTCCAGATGATCTTAAGGTGGCTGTAGTAAAGCCTCTTTTTAAAAAAGGTTCAAAGGATAATTTGGCTAATTATAGGCCCATAGGACTCCTGACTTCTTTCGCAAAGGTGTTTGAGAAGGTTCTGGCCAATAGGTTGTTGAAATTTTTTCGGAAATTCAATGTTTTTGCAAGCTGTCAGCATGGTTTTATGAAGGGAAAGAGTACTGAAACAGCTGTTTTTGAACTCACTTGCAAGATCTTGGAAGCACTTGAGAAAGGTGAAGTTCCCATAGCTATCGTGCTTGATTTGGCCAAAGCATTTGATAGTGTAAATCATAAACTTTTACTCTACAAGCTAAGTGTATACGGCATAAGGGACAAGCAACTTGAACTAATTGAGAGCTACCTTAAGAATAGAAAACAAAGAGTCCTTGTTTCTGAAGGAAATCGAGATTACATATCTTCTGAGAGACTTATCGAGTTGGGCGTGCCACAGGGCAGTATCTTGGGACCACTGCTATTTGTTATTTTCATCAATGACCTCCCTAACATCTTCTTCTCTAGTTTTATCAGGTCTCTGTTGTTTGCTGATGATGCTGATATCATCATCTCTGCATTGAATATTCTGAGCGGTATAAGGGAATTTAAGGATGCTATGGATAGAGTAAATGAATGGTGTATTGAAAATCAGCTAGTAATTAATAATGATAAGACCCAATGTATTATTTTTAAGACTGATAGAACAAATCGTAGCTATCCAGAAAGCATAAACTACAATAACAATGAAGTACCGATCAGCGAATGTGTTAAGTTTCTGGGAGTTCATATAGATAGTTTCATGAAATACTATACCCATGTCGAAGAAATCAATAAGAAATTGAAATCGGTTATTTATGCTTTAGGGGTTCTTAGAGATCAGGTGGATATTGATGTATTAAAAACGGTTTACTATGCTATGTTCCAGTCACAAGTAAGTTATGGCATTATTTTTTGGGGAAGCAGTTCTGGATCGCATAGAATTATGAAAACACAAAAGTTGGCCTTGAGAGTAATATTTCGTTTGGGTTTCAGAGAATCATGTCGTAATAAGTTCAAGCAAAATAACATTTTGACTATCTATGGACTGTACATATATAAGATCTTGATGTTCATGCATAAACATCAGCATTATTTTCGTAGTCATTTAAATGTAAATAATACTAGAAGAATGCACCCATTTGTTTTTCCGGTGCATTCTTTGTCTTTAACTGAAAAGGGACCATTGTACATGGGAATTAAACTATTTAACAGTTTACCGGTAGAAATTCAAAGATTATATGGTCATGTGTCTTTCGGGAAGTCTCTGTATCGTTTTCTTTTAATGCTTGAGCCATACAATATCGAAGAATTTTATTGTAGGGATATTGTAGCGAATATTTGAAAATTTTTGTTTTTGTATGACCTGTTTTCCTTTCTACATATTTTGTATATATGGGAAATCAATAAATTATTGTTATTGTTATTGTTATTGTTACCTCAAAAAGTACCAGATCATAAGAATTAAGTGAATAAATGAGTTTTCCTAATTTCATGTTTCTTAGAAAGTCAAGCAATGGGTTGATTATTCTGCAATACAAATCACCGTAAGTGATATCTGTGTTGAACCTGCAAACAAAGTGCAGGAATGTACTAGCACATTGAAAAATATTTAAATGCTTAAAACTTTTTACCAGAGCCGAATCTGAAAAAAATTGTAAATGAATAAAGTGTTTTATTTGATGAGAGGAATGTATGGTTGAAATTAATCTACAACTTAAAGACTCTATATATTCTTTTAAGAACGAGCGTTACATTCTTTGGTATATCACAGCAGTGTTAGCAGAGGAAATGTAAACGGGGTACCATACATTTCTCTTATGATACAAGAGCACAGATAAAAACTTCAGGAAAAAATCTGTCTCCCCGTATAAGTGTAGTTAATTGTTTGAAGAACATGGGTGGTATCTTTTTCATTGGAAAATAATTTTTCGTCATCTTGAATTTATATTGATAAAAAATCTTGACACAATATCCTAAACAGAAAGAGGGACCGAAAACCAGCAGGAAGCAGCGAATAATCTGACCGGGAGGGTCTTTCAATCAATTCCGGTCCTCCAAGCAATGATATGCAGATCCTCAGATGAACGAAGAACGCTACAGGCCTCTCATATTCGGAACGCATCTCCCATTGTTCCATAATTGGTTATAAACAAATTGAAAAACTTGTGACATACATTATGTCACATTATGTAGTCGAGAAGTACTGAGAGAAAATATTCTTTCATCCTATTGCCAGAACTTGTCTTTCTCATTCATGTATATGAAGATGTCTGGCCAAGAAGAAATCAACAAATAGTCCCATTATACATACCTTCAGCTCTGGAATTACACTACACTTTATTTCTTGAAAATATTTCTATAAAACACAGATTAAACTTAGATATGCACTATTTCTATCGAAATGAGATATCGTTTCCCTTATCAAGACAAATGTAACTACTCGAAATAATTCGTCATCAAGATGGAATGAACAAAATATTTTACGATTCACTTAAATTCCGAAATAACTATTTCTTGTCTTGGGCAATAATTTATGAGATGATTAACTGTAATTAACTGAAATTGTGTAGGACAGGTAATCGTCAACGAAGCACCACCATAAACTGAACATCAGATTTAAAATTTCGCTCTCTCTTCCAGGGCGCTATCATTTTGATTCGTTTTTGCGCGCATGGTCAGGGGAACAGCGTGCTATCGTTTAGTACAAATGTCTGTAATTTTCTGAAATTTCGAATTTTTTCCCGAAAATTGTCTCAAACGAATAGGTTGGACTCCCTGATGACATATCCGTTGTCAAAATCGATTATATTCGGCCCAATCAGCCGGTTTCGGAGTTATAGTAATTATTTGAACATTTGAGATGATTTTCCTAATGTTCCAGTAACTACTACAGCGATTGAATTGAGATTGGCGCTTTGTTGGAGCATAAGGCCAGTAAACAAGGAAAAAAAATTTCAAAATTGTTTCAAAATTTTTTTTTGCAGGAAATGGTCATATCTGAAAAAACCCCGCATATTTGAAGGAAACTGTTCATACCTTGAGCTTTACATTTCACAGCAATATGCCAAATTCCACTTTGATACGATTATATTATAATTTTTGGAGAGAATGGAAAAATATGTAAAATTTCATGTTTTTCCTCGATATCGTTATTTCCGGAATAACTCAAATATAGGGTCTTTCAATAAGGACGGGTCGATTTTGACATGAAATAAAAAAGGCCGTGTGTGAGATTTTAACGATTTTTTTTTTATTTGAAAGAGCTATATATGCCATTATGTGTGGAAAATCACATCGTTTAAATGTCCGCCGCGGCTTCTCACGGTGGCACGAATTCGAGTTGTTCAATGTTCAACAACTCTGCCGCATAGTTCAGGTTGAATTTCAGCGATAGCCTGAGCTATGTTGACTTTAAGGGCATCGGTCGATTGTGGGTTATTGGTATAGACCTGCGACTTAAGAAAACCCCACAAAAAAAAGTCTAAAGGTGATAAGTCGCAGGATCTCGGTGGCCAATTCACGTCACCTCTGCGAGAGATAACCATGCCCTCAAAGCGTTCATGCAGAAGATCCATGGTGGCATCCGCTGTATGGCTCGTAGCGCCATCCTGCTGGAACCACATGTCGTCTAAGTGTAGATCGTCCAATTTGGGCCAAAAGAAATCGGTGATCATCCTTCTGTACCGTTCGCCTATGACGGTAATGGTCTCACCAACATCGCTTTCAAAAAAGTACGGACCAATAACACCGCCGGCCCAAAATCCGCACCATACGGTCACTTTTTGTGGATGCATGGCTACTTGGTGAACTTCGTGTGGGTTGTTGTCATCCCATATACGGCAATTCTGCTTGTTCACATGGCCATTCATCCAGAAATGCGCTTCGTCGGAAAAAATGATTTTTCTGCCAAAGTTGGGGTCCTCTGCCAAACACACTGTAGCCAAATCAGCGAACGAACGGCGTTGTCTATGGTCAGTAACTTTGAGCTCCTGAGTGAGTTGAATCTTGTACGGGTGCAGCCCTAAGTCCTGACGCAAAATGCGCCACGTTGATGTTTGTGAAAGACCGAGTTCTGGTGAACGTCGATGAATTGACTGCCTCGGGTTCTCCTGCACACTATCACGGACAGCAGCGATGTTCTCGGCCGATCTGGCGGTCTTTGCACGTACGGGTGTTGGCAGATTGTTTATTGAACCGGTCGATTCGAATTTGGCCACCAAACGTTGGAGAGTCGACTTTGAAGGACCACCTCGTCTGCCGTAAAATGGGCGCAATGCACGTAACGTTTGCACTAACGAACACTCATTTTGGTAATACATTTTTAACATTTGGACGTGTTGTTCAACCGTGTAACTTGCCATGGTGATTTGGCATTACTAACTGAATAAAAAAATATAGGTTAGAAAGACGACGTTAAAACAACATGGCCGCCACAGGCTGCCAACATCGACCCGTCCCTATTGAAAGACCCTTTAATACTAATTCAATCATATTGAAACTTGGCAGCTAGTCTGAAAATGCTGATATACAACCTTGTGCAATCATCTTGATGATCGTGTCATTAGAATATTTTCAAACAAAAAAATTTCAAAATTTTTTTTTATCCAATATTCAATATTCTGTGATTATGCTATCCCCATGAAATTCTGTATGAACTGCTGTTATTTTCGATAAATAACTTTGTTGAAAATGGCAGGTTGATGGCTCATGCCGAATTTCGTGAAGATAGTATGATTGGAGATCACTAAAAGTGCGTTTAATGTGGTCAATACGTGAAAAGATGACCGCTTTGGCAACGAATTCGAACATGCGCGCAAAAGCTGCTGACTTCAAGTCAGTGCATATCTAGATTTTTATAATAAGATTCTGGACAGAAAAATGTCCCTGCATTTTCCGGAGTAGAGAATTTAAGTTAAGATGATTCATTTGATTCAGTCAGAATGACGATATACAGGGTGTTTCACCATAAACTGGTCAAACATATGTTTGACATCTATATGGCTATATATATAGCCATATAGATGACATTGGAAAATTCATTTTTGCCTTATGACATACACCCCGTTTTCGAAGCATAAGCGAGATACAGGGTGTTTAATGTCAACTTTGAGCAATATTCTGATAACTGTGGTGAGTTATGCGTGACCTTTGAAATAACGGTTTTTGGTCACACCTTAGTATTTTTTGGTGGTCAATTCAATTGTTCTGTAGAATTCTGGAAAAAATATTTCAAAATTCCGAGTAACCTACAAAATTGGAATTTATTGTTTTCGATTGCCGAATTGGGTAGCATTTTTTCAATGTTCTCAATTTTCTAAGATTTTCCGTGAAAGAATTTTTCTAAAATTCAAACAACTTTTTTTTTACATGTCTACAGTGAAAAAAAAGTTTCCCCCAAGATTGTTGAAATCTTTCGAGGTTTAACCCACTTTCATTCTGAACATTGGAGTGGAAACAGAATGAAAAAATATCCATTGGTTTTCATTTTATAGCCTTTCAAAGACTCCGCTCGGAGTACTTAAATAATTTTTATTCAAGAAACTGGTGGCCCTACTGATGCCAAAATTATGCTAATAGGCCTCCAGACTGACCTGGATATAAATATGAATTTATCAAGAAAAAAAAATATTTTCTAAAAAACCTTGGTAGGCATCGAACTCTATCCGCATTCGGAAAATAGGGTCAAATTCGATGAACTACCGTTGCTTGGTAACGGACGCCATTATAATCAGAATGAATCGAACTTATACGCGACCCTATAGTCCGTAAGTGGAGCGAGTTCGCATCCTATCATAGTTTTCTTGAAAAAAGTTTTTTTTTGATAAATTCATATTTCTATTCAGGTCATTCTGGGGTCCCATTGGCACAATTCTGGCGTCCATAGGGCCACCAGGTTCTTAAATAAAAATTATTTAAGTACTCTGAGCGGAATCTTTGGAAGGCTATAAAATGAAAACCAATGTATATTTTTTCATTCTGTTTTCACACCAGTGTCCAGAATGAAGGTAAGTTCAACTTAGAAGAATTTTAACAATTTTGGGTGAATTTTTGTTTTCACTGTAGACATGTAAAAAAAAAGTTGAGTTTGAATTTTACAGAAATTTTTTCAAATAAAATCTTAGAAAATTGAGTACATTGAAATAATGCTATCCAGTTTGGCGATCGAAAACAAAAAAATCTAATTTTGTAGGTTTTCAGCCATTTTGAAATATTCCTACAGAACAATTGAATTGACCATCAAAAAATACTAAGATGTGACTAAAAACCGTTATTTCAAAGGTCACGCATAGCTCACCACAGTTATCAGAATATTGCTCAAAGTTGACAATAATCACCCTGTATTCGCTAATGCTTCGAAAACGGGGTATATATCATAAGGCAAAAATGACTTTCCCAATGTCATCTATACGGCTATATATATTGGACCAGTTCATGGTGAAACACCCTGTATACCTCGAAGGGATTCGAATGTTTGACGCATCTACATTCTACACGCTCACAAAAAAATCAACTAGGAGGTCCATTTAAGAGACCTCAGATAATCAGATTGAATTCCATAAAATATATGGTAAAAACAAACTCAATCTCTTCTGGGCTGTTTACTGCTATCATTCATCATGCATTCGATCAACGTCGCTCCTTGTTAACATTAAAGTAAGCTTTCCATTTCCGTAACGGCTGCTCTATGCATTGTAGCCTTAATAAACAGAGTTAATTGAAATTTCCCTAGACTCTGACGCTGGGAAACTTTGCTTTTACAAATTCATTAAAGCACTGGTAGTTTTAGATAAGACACGAGTTTGAATTTGTTCGTTTACATATTCTACTTTATTTCAGCCTTTTTCGCAAACTAATCTATTTTCTCAGTTGGTGAGATCTCGAATTATGTTATGCTTCGAAAACCTGGGCATATGTCATAGGGCAAAATTTACTTTCCCAATGTCTTCTATACGGCATATATGTTTGATCAGTTTATCATGAAACACCCTGTATATGAAGGTGGGTATCCTTAATCTCTAAATACACATTTTTCGAAATTCATTATTCAGTTCAAGGAAAAGAAGTCTCCCCTCGAGTCTCCCAGGGTTTCGTTTTCAACGATAGGAAATAATGGGAACCTTGTAAATAAGATTAATTCCTCTGGTTTAATATTCATATGGATAAATTCGTATGATATCATGAACATAAATGAATAATTCATATTTCAATAAAAATAAACCCTAACATATCCACGAAATTCAGGTATGTTCTGAAATTATAGATTAGCAATAACCTCGAACAGAATGAAATAATAATTCAAGGTCCAATGAATCTGAACTAGTGTATTATGATGAAACAATAAACATTCATGATTTTAAGTATTATGGGAGTTATTGTTGAGTTGTACGAAATGATATGATTAAAAATACAGAAAATACTTGTTCACGTAGGGCTTCTTCTTACACATTGAATATATCCAGATGAATCATTAGGTGTCTGCGAGTTCTTTTTCAGTAGCAGTTCATACATTTTTTAGACCGCAAAACACCCAACAAGGCCCTATTGATTTTTGCGAACCTTGGAAAAGGGGCGCCCAAGTATATGTTATTTAAACATTCTAAGCTAAAATACTGAATACTTAATAACTGATAAATAATTCGTAGTCAAATTCAATAACTATCTAAAGAAAGATGTAGAGACTTGAAATTACGGTTTAATGGCCAACGCTCACTTATCGGCAACAGCCGCGACCGCGGCAAAACGGAAACTTATTTCCCTACTAATTTGCCGTGTTCCGTAGCGGTCAAGTGCGCGCTATCCCATTCAATTATATAGAATAAAATTCCGGTCGGCCCCGGTATGCCGCGGTCGCGGCTGTTGCCGATAAGTGAGCGTTGGCCTTTATAAAACTGTTTTGAGAAGCAACTGGAACTTTTGAAATGTGGTTCAAAATTGATTGAGAGATTACTGCCTTCTGTGGTGTAAAATAAGTCCACGATCATTGAATAAAATATATATTTCGATGGCTCCTTTTGCAGAAAAATTACAGAAATTAATCAAGCCCGAGGATAATAGGCGTGTATACAGTGCGCGTCAAAATTATGGAACAAATTCATATTATATATTCATATTTGGCAACAAAATCCTGAAACAAGTCAATTTTTGTTTCACTTTTACCAAATTTGTATGCATTTTTGAAGGATTTTATTGCACCCCTGTGCCATCCTCATCAACCCTCTAAATTTTTTGAATAGGGAAAGTAGGTCATGTGGTACTTTGTTGGCAAGGTCTTTGTATCTTCGTTACAGGCGTGCAGAAATTTTCAAGAAAAAAATTTTTTTTTTGAAAAATTTGTTTCCCCCTACAAGAAAATTTTCTATCGGCTGTTGAAAGTGGGACACATAGTTTTCGAACAGAGAATGTTTCACCAAGTGTTGAGCGAGCAATCAATTTCAGAGAATAAAGGTTTGGTTTATTTGCTCGCATTTATGAAAACATTGTAATAAGCAATTCATATTTCAGGATGTTATAAAGAAAGGATCCTCCTATCAAGAAAATTAGGTCTCATATTTTGTCCCCCTACAAGGAAATTTTTTATCGGCCGTTGAATGTGGGACATATAAATTTCGAACCGAGAATTTTGTCTTCGTTTATTTG
Source organism: Myrrha octodecimguttata (assembly GCA_958510865.1). Taxonomy (NCBI): domain Eukaryota; kingdom Metazoa; phylum Arthropoda; class Insecta; order Coleoptera; family Coccinellidae; genus Myrrha; species Myrrha octodecimguttata. The sequence continues at coordinate 17,582,540 of OY294056.1, forward strand.
CTGTCTTTTCTGAAAGAATTCGAAAAAGCGATTCATATTTTAGTAAGTTATTGAGAAAAGACTTTTCTATCAGAGAAAAATGAAGTTTCATATTTTGTTCCCCTACAAGGGACTTTTTTATCGACCGTTGAATGTAGGACATAAAGTGTTCGGACCGAAAATGTTGGTTTGGTTTATTCGCTCTCATTCCTGAAAAAATTCGAGGAAGTAATTTCCATTTCAGTACGTTATTGAGAAAAGAATCTTCTATCAAAAAAATAAGAGTCTCATATTTTCTCATCCCACAGGGAAATTTTTTATCGGCCGTTGAAAATGAGAAATGCAGCTTTCGAACCGAGAATATTAGCTTCGTTTATTTCTGAGGAAATTGAGAAAAGCGATTTTTATTTTACCATGTTATGGGACTCTTTTTTTCTGATAGGAAGGTCTTTTCTCAATAACATCAGATTCTCCAATTTTTTAAGGAATGAGAGCGAATAAACCAAACCAAGATTCTCTGTTCGAAAACTTTGTGTCCCATTTAAAACGGCCGCGGGCTGATACAAATTTCCTTGTAGGGGGACATAAAATTGAACTCCATTTTTCTGATAGAAGAGTCTTCCTTAATAACGTTCTGAAATGGAAAATTTTTCAGGAATGAGAGCGACTGAACCAAACCAACATTTATGGTCCAAACCCTTTAAACACTTTGAACGGCCGATTAGAAATTTCCTTGTAAAGGGACAAAATATGAGACTCTATTTTTCTGATGAAAGGTTCCTTTCACAATATCGTACTAAATTGAGAATCAGATTTTCAAGTTTTTTCAGGAATAAGAGCGAATAAACCAAAACCAACATTTTCGGTCCAAACACTTCAAGTCTCACTTTCAACGGCCGATTAAAAATTTTCTTGTAGGGGAACAAAATATGAGACTCTATTTTCTAAGAGAAGGGTCTTTTCTCAATAACATTCTAAAATATGAATCGCTTTTCCCACTTTTCTGAGCAAATAAACGAAGCCAATATTTTCGTTTCGAAAGCTGTATGTCTAACATTGAACGGTCGATTAAAAATTTCCTTGTAGGGGGACAAATATCAGACTCTATTTTTCTGATGAGAGATTCCTTTCACAATATCGTACTAAATTGAGAATCAGATTTTCAAGTTTTTTCAGGAATGAGAGCGAATAAACCAAAACCAACATTTTCGGTCCAAACACTTCAAGTCTCACTTTCAACGGACGATTAAAAATTTTCTTGTCGGGGGACAAAATAGGAGACTCTATTTTCTGATAAAAGAGTCTTTTCTCAATAACATTCTAAAATATGAATCGATTTTCTCAATTTTCTCAGAAATGAGAGCAAATAAACGAAGCCAATATTCTCGGTTCGAAAGCTGCATGTCTCACTTTCAACGGCCGATAAAAAATTTCCTTGTGGCGGGACAAAATATGAGACCCTGTTTTTCCGATAGAAGGGTCTTTTCTCAATAATGTCCAGGAATAAATATAGATTTTTCATTTTTTCCGGGAATGGCAGCTAATTTACGAAATCAATATTTGATTCAAGAAATAATAGTCTTATTCCCTTCTATGTGAAAAATTGAGAATATATTGGAAAATTACATTCAATTCTGATGAATAAACAACAATAAGGGCAATTGTCGGCTAGTTTGAAGGAAACAGAAGTGTTTACGTGCTTACTACTACTCCACCGGCGACTTGTTCATGTTACCGAGCGTACGCCACTGAGTGCCCTCGTTCGGGTATCATCGGAGAAGTGGCCGCTAATAGTGGCCGTTAAGTTCACACCGGTCTCAGATCAGCTTTTCATAACTCAGGTCGGAAAGCAGGGTTGAAAGGAAACCGCATGCGTACTAAGTGCATTCATTTATAATGAGAATGTATGTACTATTATTATCGAAATAAATTTGATTTGATTTGATTTTGATTTGATTTGATTCAACAACATCACAGAATAGAGAAGTGCTATTTCCCCATTTTTAAGCAATTTTACAAGAACCACTTCATTCAAGCACCGACCTGTGATATAATTATTGTATTTTGTATTTATTGTCGGTTCGAAAGCTGCATGTCTCACTTTCAACGGCCGATAAAAGATTTCCTTGTAGGGGGACAAAATATGAGAGCCTGGTTTTCTGATAGAAGAGTCTTTTTGTATGAAAACAAATTTCGGTCAAGGAACAACTTTTGAAAGGAAACTATTCTTTCAGCAACGTTTCGGCCCTTTATTGGGCCTTCTTCAGGCTAAAATGATACAAAAATAAAAGTTAACAATAAAATGAATATAAAATAACAATTTGAGCTATACAGACAACATACAGGTCAGCAAGAACAAAATATTAAGAAAGAATCGTCAATACAACACATAAATTCAAAAGCTCAGTAAAACAGATCTCAAATAAAAACAATTAAATAGGTACTTATTTCGACATCCCAGAAAGATACACTACACTTATCTGATAGACTCACCGTCAGAATAATAAAACCTTAAATGAACTTTCACATGGAGAAAGTCCGTGTTGGAAAATAAAAAATGTTTTTCGAACAGGGTAGTCCATACATCGATGTATTGTATTGAATGGTACAAACAGTTCTCCCTCAACAAGAAATCCCGAATAACCGATGTCAACAACTGAGGTCAAGCAAAAACATATATAATCACACATACTATTCTCGTGTTCATTGGCGTAACTTATAACACGGCTACTCATTATCTTCAACACTCGCTTATTAAATTCGAATATGCAACATTCAAGGAACCAATATCAGAACGGAAATTGACCGAGTTAGAGTTTTTCTTTATATGTATCATCTCTTTGAAATTCCGTCTGAACCAATTCGTCTCTCGGTCTAATATTTCTACATTATCAAAATCGAAGCTATGGCCCAAAGAAACAGCATGAGATGACAACGCTGTAGATTCCTTTTTATTATTACAGTCTCTCCTGTGTTGCGCGGACCTATCACCTAAATATTGCCCAGTTTGACCTACATAACAACCATCACAATCACCACAATTAATTTTATACACCACACCGGAACATTTCTGCTTTGGATCCCTACTCTTGACTCTGGAAAACAAAGAACGAACCGTCTTTTTATAATAAAAAAAAAGAGTCTTTTGTCAATAGCATTCTAAAATATGAATCGCTTTTCCCAATTTTCTCAGAAATGAGAGCAAATAAACGAAGCCAATATTCTCGGTTCGAAAGCTGCATGTCTCACTTTCAACGACCGATAAAAAATTTCCTTGTAGGGGGATAAAATATGAGACCCTGTTTTTCTGATAGAAGAGTCTTTCCTCAATAACATATTAAAATATGAATCGCTTTTCCGAATTCTTTCAGAAAAAAGTCCAAAAAGCACTGCCGTGAAGGCAGCAACTTTTGCGCGCATATTCAATGTAGATGACCGCTTCAGCAACGAATTTGAACGTGCGCGCAAAAGCTGCTGCCTTCACGGCAGTGCTTTATGAAATTTTTTTCTGATAAATTACTGGATTTCAATTCGATCATATCTGTATTTTTGGACATATTGTAAAGATAAAATTTTGAATGGGTATATCTACGGAATCATTGGGCGGATTTCACCCATTCACGAATTCGACCTTCGTAATTAAGCCCCAAACCTACTCTACAAATATCGAGTTTCTAAGTCGTTTCTTCCGGAAGTTATTGTGTTTACGGTCAGCCTGACGACCGACTGCGTAAACACAATAACTTCCGAAAGAAACAACTTAAAAACTCGATATTTGTAGAGAAGGTTTGGACCTTAATTACGAAGGCCGAATTCGTGAATGGGTAAAATCCACCCAATGATTCCGTAGATATACCCAATCAAAATTTTATTTTTCCAATATTTCCAAAAATACAGATCAGATCGAATTGAAATCCAGTACTTCATCGAAAATAACAGTTCGAAGTTTCATACAGAATTTAATGAGGATGATATGATGAGAAAATCATAGAAATTTTTTTTTTCAAATTGTTCTGATAACACGATTATTACGAAATTTTGCATAAAGTTGTCTTTCAGCATCTTAAAACTAGCTGTGAAGTGTAATCAGGACTGAATCAGTATTTCTCGAGTAATACCGAAAAAATCAACGATATCGAGAAGAAAACCTCGAAATTTGACATATTTTTTCCCGATATCTCCAAAACTTATGATCGTATCGAACTGAAATTTAGTACACTGCTGTGAAACTAGAAGGTCAAAGTGTGAGTATAATTTTTTTTGGATATGATTGATGGTTTCCGAAAAAAAAATTTTTTTGTAAAAAAATTTCGAAAAATTTTTTTTTTTTAATTTACTGACAATATGATCTTGACGGAATTTGGCTCAAAGTTGCGCGTCGTTATACTCCACCAAACTGCCAAGTTTGAATCCAATCGCTTGAGTAGTTTCTGAAATAAAAAATAAATAACTTCAAAACTTCAAGTGCCTATAACTCCGAAACTATTCGACCGATTCGGCCCATTAACGAACTTAACCGCGGCATTCTGATGCGCAACCTATCCTGAAAGTTTCAAGTAGCTAGATTGCTTCTGTCGAAAGTAATCGTGTCTACGGCCGGCCGGCCGGCCGGACAGAATCAATTTTGACACCGGATTCGTCATCAGTGAGTCCAACCTAGTCGATTGAGACCATTTTCGGCTCAATCATCCAAAATTACAGACATTTGGACAAAACGATAGCACGCTGTTCCCCTAGAACATGCGCGCAAAAAAGGGCAAATAAAAGAAGACAAAATTCTCGGTTCGAAATTTATATGTCCCACTTTTAACGGCCGATAAAAATTTCTTTATGGAGGACAGAATATGAGACCTTACTTTTTGATAGGAAGATCTTTTCTTGATAACATACTGAAATATGAATCGCTTGTTACAATGTTTTCATAAATGCAAGCAAATAAACTAAACCATTATTCTCGGTTCAAAAACTATGTGTCCCACTCTCAACGCTTTTCCCAATTTTCTTAGAAATGAGAGCAAACAAACGAAGCCAACATTCGCGGTTCGAAAGCTGTATGTCTCACCTTCAACGGCCGATAATAAATTTCCTTGTAGGGGGACAAAATATGAGACCCTTCTCTTCTGATTGAATGGTCCTCTCTGAATAACATAGTGAAATTTGAATGGTTTTTTCAAATTTTTTCAGAAATGACAGCAAATAAACGAAGCCAACATTCACTGTTCGAAATTTATATGTCCCAATATCAACTTCCGAAATAAAATTTCCTTGTAGGGGGACTAAATATAAGACCCTATTTTTCCTATAGAAGGGACTTTTCTCGATAACATTCTGAAATAAGAATTGCATTTTTCAATTTTTTTCATAAACAAGAGCAAATGAACCAAACCAACATTTTTGGTCTAAATACTTTCTGTCCCACTTTCACTAGCCGATAAAAAATTTCTTTATAGGGGAACAAAAAGTGAGACCCCATTTTTCTGATAGAAGGTACTTTTCTTGATAACATACTGAAATAAAAATTGCCCTTTTTCATTTTTTTCAGAAAGGAGAGCAAATAAACTTAACCAACGTTTTAGTCCAAACACTATATGTCCCACTTTCAACGGCCGATAAACACTTTTCTTGTAGGGGGACAAAATATGCGACCCTGTTATTCTGATCGAAGGGTCTCTTTTTTCTTCAGAAATTACAGCAAATAAACGAAGCTAACATTCACTGCTCGAAATTTCCTATTTCAACTGCGATAAAAACTTTCCTTGTAGGGGGAAAAAATATGAGACCCTATTTTTCTGATAGAAGGGTCTTTTCTCAATAACCTTCTGAAATATGAATTGCTTTTCCCAAGCTTCTCAGAAATGAGAGCAAATAAACGAAGCCAATATTCTCGGTTCGAAAACTGTATGTCTCACTTTCAACGGCCGATAAAAAATTTCCTTGTGGCGGGACAAAATATGAGACCCTGTTTTTCCGATAGAAGGGTCTTTTCTCAATAATGTCCAGGAATAAATATAGATTTTTCATTTTTTCCGGGAATGGCAGCTAATTTACGAAATCAATATTTGATTCAAGAAATAATAGTCTTATTCCCTTCTATGTGAAAAATTGAGAATATATTGGAAAATTACATTCAATTCGGATGAATAAACAACAATAAGGGCAATTGTCGGCTAGTTTGAAGGAAACAGAAGTATTTACGTGATTACTACTACTCCACCGGCGACTTGTTCATGTTACCGAGCGTACGCCACTGAGTGCCCTCGTTCGGGTATCATCGGAGAAGTGGCCGCTAATAGTGGCCGTTAAGTTCACACCGGTCTCAGATCAGCTTTTCATAACTCAGGTCGGAAAGCAGGGTTGAAAGGAAACCGCATGCGTACTAGGTGCATTCAACAACATCACAGAATAGAGAAGTGCTATTTCCCCATTTTTAAGCAATTTTACAAGAACCACTTTATTCAAGCACAGACCTGTGATATAATTATTGTATTTTGTATTTATTAAGGCAATCAGAGACGACTTCCGTATTAGCCTGTTCAGCGCTGAAAATTCAAATAGCATTCAAATAAAATTATGAACAGAAATTTGCACTAAGAACTAGATAATTTGATGTTTTGCTTGACGACAACGAGGAAATAGTCTTTGAAGATCCTTGAGAAATTTTGCATCAATTATTTAACTGTAACATTTCAACCAAGTACTCGATTTCAATTCGATCTGTATTTTTGGAAATAGTGGGTATTGGAGAAATAATATTTCACAAATTCATCGATAAATCCTTCGCAATAGAGTCAGAAACCTGCGCTACAAATATAGAGGTCTCAAACTTATTACTTTCGGATCGCTTTGTCAGTACCTACCTTTGAATTTTTTTTCTAGTAATATGATCCATGTGAAATTTTGCACAAGTTTATACTTCGAAATCTTCCAACTCATCAACAAGTTTGAATTCAATCAGATCATTATTTTCTGAAATATGTCAATTGTGAGGAAAAAATAACCTTAGCAGTTTTTTTGAAAACTTCACGATTTTGCGCATCAACAACCTTACAATCAATTCCCAAGTTTCATATACATCGGATCAGTATTTTTCGAGTTGTTGAGGAAATATCATCCAAATTTTGGAGAAACTTTTTTCAATATTTCCAGAAATAAATATCCGACTGAGCTGCACTTTGATACATTAGTCTTAAATGTCGACCTAATGGTTCACGTGGAATTCCAAATGTTGGTCAGATATCCATTCAAAACACTGCAAATTTTAGACGAGAGTTTATTATTTTCTTAGTTAAGTAACCCAATATACCGTTGATGTCTTAAACAACTTAGAACCGAATGCGATGATTCATTTTCGATATTATTGGAAATTTGCAGCGTTTTTCTTAACATTTCAGGAACCTCTGGTCGGAAATTATCCGGGTAAATTTTTTTAGGTTTAGTTATGCATCAGTAATCAATGTTCTGAGTTTCATGAAAGTTCGGTGGTGAGTTTTCGAGGAATAATTTTTTTTTCCCTCAACCACCCATTTAGACCCCTTAGGGTAAACTGATCCTGCTAAAAAGCTTGGAGGATTAGCCCCGAGTGACACACGATTTTTCTACCAAGGTTTCAAGGATTTCCGTTCAGTACTTCCAGAGAAAAGCCCCGGACAACGGACGGATTATTTTTTATTCGTTCATTCAAATCTACATACTCCAAAACGTAAACTGTGAAATTTTCAGGGGGGGTTAAAATTTTTTTTTCGTTGGTTGATCACTAAGGTTTATTATTTGATTTTATCAAATAATACACCAAAATCAAATTGTCTCAGATGATCGGACGTCATGCATTGAAAGAAATTTTCTTTTATGATCATATATAATCTACAAATAATTCAATCTATTAAAAACTATATAATATGGTAAACCCGCAAGATTTCCCGTCGCGAAGCCATAAGTAAAATATTCACATCATTGTAAGCAGTGTGAGTTCCAGAACAAAAAATATGAAGGCCAACAGAGGCGGTCTCTCTTTGTTTGGAAGATATGGGAACCCAAAGTTCCAAATTGTTGCATTTTCAGATCCTTTTTTACGCCATAAAAATGATCTCTCACTTCTCAAATCTAGTTCATAAATCATCTTTGAACCTTCAACCAACGAATAGCGACCCTTTCTTTCAAGAATATTCATTATTTAAAGGAAGAAAAGTGAAAATATTAGACGACCACTTAACCTATATTTCTACGAAATACTTCTCAATGTTAAAGCGGAGCTTGGCAACAGCGTCTTTTCATCGCTGGCCAACGTATTATGACCGAAGAGTAGTTGATGGCGGGAAATATGAAATGATGAGACAGTTGAAGGATATGATTGTAAGGAAAATGCCTCTGTCACTGAAGGAGAGGTGGTTATTCTAACATCAAAACAAAATCATTGAGAATATTTGTTTAAGGTTTCACTCTCAATATTTTCGTTTGAACTTTTTTTCTATTCCCTTCAAAATAGGGAGGTTGTTATCTACTTCGTTTTTTGTTGTCTTCGAGATGGTCCAAGTTGAGAATGAGATTCAGGGTATTCCAATAAAATGGGTTATATAATAACCTCGATTTCATTGGAAATCTGGAAAGACCGCGACCTATCACATATGAAAAAAATGTACGTTGAAATATATATCAGGGTGTATTCTCATTCCATTACTATGTGTTTCAACCTTGTAGATTTCATTAGAAACGAATTCTCCTATTGAAAGATTTAGAGTATCACAGTAAACAGTAAGAACTAAGAACATATTTCATTTTTCTCGCCAGCAATAATCTCATTCACGAATACGCACGATGGCACGATTCCGACCGAAGAAATTCGCGCCATTGCCAAACTTGACTTTTAGACTGAGTCGAAATCAGAAGGAATAGCGGTTAAGTGGTTGTCCAGTAATTTCATTGTTTTTTCATTAAATATTAATTATTCTTGAGAAAACGTGTTGCTTATTGTTGGTTGAAGGTTCAAAGGTGGTTTGTGAACTATACAGATGAAGTGAGAGATCGTTTTCATGGTGAAAAAGGGACCTGAAAACGACTCATTTTGGAACTTTGGGGGCCCATATCTTCCAAATTAAGGGAGACCGCCTATGTTCGATTTCACATTTTCTATTCATAAAAACACACTGCGTACAATGATGTAAATATCTTTTTAATATCTCGGCGACGGGAAATCTTGCAGGTTTACCTATAATATTAAATAAGAATAGACTTCTAACTCATTACACAATTGGTATAGGTACAGCAGGTTTTATACTCTCGTCGGCTTGTGACTGCAAAATCCACACATTGAAAGGCTGCCTGATTTGGACCATCCCACTGCATTGCAAATTTTACACATATATCGAGAATAAACTGCTCCACAAGAGTTGAGATATCGTATTCAATCGTTTTTAAAAGTATGCAATCTTCGAGAAAATCGCTGTAAAATCATTTAAAACTCAATAACAACTTGAATCGATCCATTAAAAATCAGTATGAGACATTTCGTCAATCTGGTCGCCTTTTTTCTGAAGTTTGGTTCTTTGCATATGCTTCATGAATGTTCTTATTTTGAAATGAAGTCAGTTTATCAACGGCTTCGATTTGAAACAAGTTTTCTGAAAATGCCAAGACGTAAATTAACAAAAACGCTGAGGCTAATAGAGCTATCGGAATGCTACAGGGTGGCCTAACTCAGGTTGTTGTAGCGAACAGGCTCCAAGTCAGCCAAAGTGTGATATCTCGACTTTGGAATAGGTTCAGGGAGACAGTTTCCGTGTTGGAAAGACCAAGGCTTGGTGGGCGACGAAAAACAACACCTGCTCAGGATCGTTTCATCACCGTTTCGGCGAGAAGAAACCCTACATCTACGTGTAGAATGCTACGGAATACTCTTCAAAATGCAGATGGGGTCCAAGTTTCCATCGAAACCATCAGACGACGTTTAAGAGGGGTGAATCTAGGTTCTAGACGTCCATTAAGAGGAGTTCCATTAACACGTGACCATAAGCGTCAAAGACTGGAATGGGTAAGGCAACATATCAATTGGAAAGATCAATGGCGTAGTGTCCTTTTCACTGATGAATCCAGATATGGAAGATTTTCAGATTCTCGAAGAATAAGGGTATGGACAATACCACGCATACCCCGTAATCGTCGCTATGTCCAAGAAGTCCATCCATTCCGAGGGGGTAGTGTTATGGTATGGGCCGGGATATGTTTCAACGGGCGCACTGATCTACACATTTGTCCTGGGAATATGACCGCCTTACACTATAGGGAGCATGTCATTGACAATGTTATGCCAAATTTTCACGCTGCTATTGGTGAAACTTTTCAATTTCTAGACGATAACGCTAGACCGCACCGTGCAGCCATAGTCGAGAATGAGCGCGAGGAGCTTGGTATTCCACATTTACCAATACATCCGCACTCACCAGATTTGAATTGCATAGAACATGCATGGAATATGCTCCAAAGAAGATTAGATAATCATCAACCTACTCCAGAATCCTTAAATGATCTGAAAGAGCTTCTGCCCCGTTTATGGAACCAAATTCCTCGAGAAATGTTCAACAACCTCGTGTGTAGTATGCAAAGAAGATGTCAAGCTGTTATTGATGCCCGTGGAGGCCATACATTGTATTGATAGTCTTAAAATGCTTGAATTCTCTGGAAATAAAATTTCGTTATTTTACTAGATTTTTCTTAACCACCCCGTATACGCTGCAGACCTACAGGCTAAAATTAATTTGCAACTTGAAATCATATTAATATTAATTTTCATCACAAAAATCTTATTTTAACTATATTTTTTTTGGAATTTAAGTCAATATCCCTAACTCATGTGGAGCAGTTTATTTACACTCTGAAACAGGACAGGGTCTAGGAAACTATACTCTCCAAAACAGATAAAATTTTTAGCCATCAATTTATCATATGATAAATGATATTTTTTCAAGATGCTTTTGTACATTAGCCTCCTGGCTAATTTACTCACAATTTTTAAACCTCGCAAGAATTTCCTGCATTGAATTCATAACGTGATAAGCCAAAACTAATTCCTGTTCCTAAGGTTATATTTTGATTCACTCAAAAGTCAAAACAAACAACGATCACAGAAAAGATTATTTCTATATTCTGTGCCGTAATAACCCAGGTTACTCTACTCCATTCACTTTTATAATGTAGCCCGGTTGGCCATGATTTAGGTTTATCAAGTTTTTTCCCTTAAAACTGACGCAGGTTGGCACTCATGGAATATCGGCAATGTAAAATGACGTTGCCAAATTTCAATTTCTACCATTATCAATATCAATCGATTCTAGATTTCTAAATCTCAGCATAATAACGCTTGCAAACTAATAAAAATGCCGAAGGTAGTTTTGAAGAAGCAGAGGCAAAGTATCAGGAAGTGCTATGTAGAATTGAAATCGGCTTTTTCTGATAGTAACCCTGATAATTCGGAATCAATAATTCAACACAAGCTATCCAACATTTTCGACGTATGTGAGTGAAAACCAAGGAATTATATTTTATATGAATAGATATTTATTTTTTAGCTGCACATCAACACAATAAGGAAGATTTTAAGTGAAAGAGACTACAAAGAATATCCTTCTATTGGAGCACCCAAAATGACACTGAATACAGACTTTATTTTGAAAAACTCGATTCTTGATTTCCGTACGAGAAAAAAGTATTACTGAATCTTCCAACCATGTTCATATACGTAAAATATTTCCAGTATTAACAGAGACAAAAGTTTTTCAACATTCGCCAGGTCTTTGGAATTATCGAATTCAAATAAAATTTTCTCAAATTCATTACTTTATCAATGTAGATTGACATTTGAAAAATAAGTAATTACTACGACCTCTATGTAGAGAGGACAACGTTGCATAGTTATCTGACAGGAAAATGACTATAACCTAACATTTTCAAAATATACACGGTGAAATCTGTCACGATGTCATGGCCAACCGGGCTACATTATAAAAGTGAATGGAGTATACTTAACCCGGGTAAGTGATCCGAAGGATCGGTGAATAGTTCATCAAGAAGTCATCGATTCAAGATAAAAATGGATTAAACAAAAAAACCTGAAAATTTTGCAGGTACTCATTAATTCTGAACATACCACTGTGAATTATTTTCTTCTGGTTGCATTTCTGACAATGAAACAATATAATTTATAATATGTTTATTTAATATCAATCTTTATTTTGTTCCAAAAAGGTCGTCACGGCGAAAAGACCTACATTTCCTCGCGCCCCAGTTTGCAATCCCCAAATGATATAAATATATAATATCGGAAATATATTAGCGACGAAGATTTAATAATTGAGTGTTCATGTTTTTGTGCCAAGAAATTGAGTCATTAGTACTGTGAATTGTGACAGTGTGTTAAGAGCGTGTAGCGATGAAAATAATATTCTTGGGGATTGGAGTTTCCAAGACTTCCGCAGTTCCTCGGAACCCCAATAATACAACGACGAAGATTTCACTGAGATTGGGTGCATAGCCTTTCTGAGCTGAGCCCAAATTACCGTAATCCTAGTTTAGTGGGGCTAGGTGCTGCTAGCTGGGATGATTACCAAGAACGAATGAATGAATATTAATTTTGTTTGCGTCTGTGTTTTGTGTTGTTAACCCAACTTCAAACAAACCTTAAAGTTGTCAAGTCAAGTCTGGGTTATATATATTTGAGACTAGTATTTGTATTTAAGTATCCTAGTTCAGAACATGGGTATAATTCTCGTAGAGACGATATTCCTTTTCCGTTACATCGCTTAACCCTCTTCGAAAAAAGTACATATTATATGGGTTTCAAGTTTTAAAACAGACTTAATAGTCAGTTGAAAAATGTTAGATCAGAAAAACAATTCAAGCTGAGATTGAAGCAATTCCTTGAACTCGAAGAATTTATGGAAGTCAATGTTAGTAAGATAAGAATGTATTGATATTGCAGTTTGTAGGAGGTCTAGGTTGGGTTTCCAAAATGACATCATTTTATTTTATGTCGCTTTTGCTGTTGTCAAATGTTATTGATCTGAAATAAAGAATAGACGACTTCGGCCCAAGTTGCCAACCCACAATTTTCTTCACTAATTTACTATTACTGGGGAACGGGAATTTCTGGATAAATTCGACATGCTAAGGTTCGCGTTATTTATAAATATCCGTGAAAGATGCCTCGGCTCCTCAAACAAAATAATTCCTTCCAAATATAGGTTTTTTGTTAGGCTGAAATTTGAGTTGGGATTCCTGATTTCATGTTAATAGTGTCACTTTATAAAGGATATGTTCCGCAAATCAACTTGGTTATTTCGGTTGCGGGTTTTCCGTTCTGTAAATATGAAATATTCGGTTGGTTCCTGAAAAAAAGGGTAATTACGGAATTTGATTGATGAAAGAGCAATCTTTCTGTCACCAGAACATAGACATATTAAGTCTATGCACCAGAACTACAATCAATATTTTATGGTAACATATCCATAACATAGAACAATCTTTATTTACCTTATAATCCATAGGCCATACCTAGTAATTTTTCCATTGTTGATTGTTGTCTCCTCTATGTGCTATGGATCATAAAGTGAATAAAGATTGTTCTATACTATGGATATGTTACCATAGAACACTGGTGACAGAAAGAACGTTTTTTTCACCAATTAAATTCCGTAATTAACCTTTTTTGAGGAACCAACCGAATATTCCATATTTACGGAATGGAAAACTGGCAACCGAAATAACCAAGTTGATTTGCGGAACATGTCCTATATAAGTTTGACATTACTAACATGAAATCAAGAATCCCAACTTAAATTTCAGCCAATCAGAGATGATCTTAACAATACCCTGCATTTGGAAGGAATTATCTTGTTTGAGAAGTCGAGGCATCTTTTAGGGCCGTATTTATAGTTGCTCCTTGAGGCTTTCTTACTGAAGGCCGCCTTGAATTCGCTTCTCTATGCAAACCAACTTGTATTTGTTTGCTTCTCTATGCAAACAAACTTCTATTTGTTTGCATAGAAAAGCAAATTCAAGGCGGCCGTCAGTAAGGAAGCCTCAAGGAGCAACTATAAATACGGCCCTTATGGATATTTATAAATAACGCGAACCTTATCATGTCGAATTTGTCCTGAAATTCCCGTTCCCCAGTAATAGTAAACTTGTGAAGAAAATTGTGGGTTGGCAACTTGGGCCGAAGTCGTCTATTGACCTTTTTTTTCAGTAACCAACCGAATATTTCATATTTACAGAACGAAAAACCAACAACCGAAATATCCAAGTTGATCTGCAGAACATATCCTTTATGAACTTAACACTATTAACATGAAATCAGGAATCCCAACTTAAATTTCAGCCTAACAAAAACCTATATTTGGAAGGAATCATCTTGTTTGAGTAGCCGAGGCATCTTTTACGGATATTTATAAATAACGCGAACCTTATCATGTCGAATTTGTCCTGAAATTCCTGTTCCCCAGTGATAGTAAATTTGTGAAGAAAATTGTGGGTTGGCAACTTGGGCCGAAGTCGTCTATTGCATTGGAGTCATCCGAAAAGGTCCTGTTCTATTGTCAAATTCACTTCAGTTCGGAGTGAAGAAATTCGGAAATGAATGGGCGCGTTTTTTTTTCATCGAACTGATTAATCGGTGTATCTCCCTCTCTCTCTTTTTTTGTGTTCCACCAAAGAAGAGTGAGATAAAGGTTAATCGATTAATCATTTTGATGAAAATAAAAACGCACCCCATCAGACGAATATAAAGCTTAGTATATGGCCGAGTTTTTTAATTCACCAAATTGGTGTGGTCTGTGGTGGAAGGGTGATGGATCCACCAAATCGTTTTTTTATTGTTGTTTGAGTGACATTAATGTCAAATTATCTAGCCCAACATCCACCATTTATGTTCTATGTCCACCATACTCCACCACAACCACACCAGTTTGGTGAATTAAAAAACGCGCCCTATAGCATAGAAGATTTAAACAACTGTGAATTGTCAAATGTGGACATTTCAAATTTCAAGTGCTTTCCAATACCAAATAATTCAAGATCATTATCTACAGAAAGATCGTCAAAATATAGACACTATAAACACTTCTCTTCTCCTCTGATTATCTGAAGAGCATTAATAGATCATAAACAACTCAATAAAATACGTAAGTGTTTACCAATTCCGCTAAAACTAAATAAACACAGATAATAACCAATTTCAAGCGAGTAACCAAAACAGATTGGTTAAAACCAATCCTTTTTGGTCTAAACCATTTCATTCAAGCGAAATCGGTTACTCTAACGGTTCAGGTTCCATGACGTCATGGATCAGTTGTGAAAGGACCACAACTTTAACCAAAATTTTGCGGTTTTAACCCAGCTCTGGACTTGTTTTTCACGAGCGGTCCATCAAAATAGTTGGAATTACGGAATATTTGAAATGGTCGCAAACGTCAACAGTCAAAATATTTATTTGATTTCCCTGAATTATCAAGCTGTGACTGAAATGTTCAGGTGGAAGATATTGAAACATCCAATTTACTCTTGAATGGTGAGTAAAACTTATTTTTGTGTTGTTCTCCGAGTTGAACTTTTGGTATACCAAAAGTGTTTGTAACATTCATCAATCGATTTCTTTCTTTCCGATTAAAATTTTAGATTGTATTAGTTCGAAATGGCATCCTCCCGAGATGACTATTGTTGTGTTCCTCGACTCAATGTAATTCATGTTCGAAGAAGAAAGGATCATCAACTGCCCTAAGTTTTCATTTTTTCCAAAGCCAAATGAAAGTAAAGATAATTAGGAAACAGCATCTGGCATGGAAATCGTTGATAGAAGAAAGGCCTGGATTTCATAAAGGTAAAATACAATGTTTTCATTTCAGAACAACTTCATGTCGATATGTTTTAGGTATAAATGAAAATGAAAGAATTTTGATTAAGAATGCTTGTCCTTCAGAGAGACTACCGAGTACTTCTGCAGCTACCTACTTCACTTACTACACAAAGTGATATTCAAAGAGAGAGATCTGATTCAAAACCTGACAAAACTAGATATACTGTAAAAATTGATAATTGCTAAAGTTATTAATATAAATACATTAATATTTTTTATTTCTATATAGGTAGGTTGAACCAGCTGTGACATTTTTCATTTAGCTTGTATCTTAAGCTGCTGTGATATAAAAATAAAATCATTTATATGTTATACATGTTTCATTTTCTTTCGGAATTCAAGTAAACTTTATTGGTTCATTTTGATCCACCAAGCAACAGACACTAAAATAACATCGAAATTATCCTCCAGGAACGATTCAAAGCACGATTTTATATCGTGATCCAAACGAAAAGTTTCTTCTCAAGAAATCTAACACAAAATTATCATAATTTCTTCAAATATTGTAGCTCTGCTCAATAAATATTCGTTCTCCACCACATTTCTACTGTTTGTTTACATAAAACTATTAGCTTGTACAGGTTCCAAATTTAACCGTTAAGGCGGTGGCAGAAGTTCCCAATAACAGTAATGCAAGTTTTTCACCACGAATATCCATTATTAAGAATACAAAAATTTAACTGAACACTGTCAAAACCTTTGACCTTTATTCGAATCAAAAGTCAAAATTGTTTTCTCACCGCAAAAATGATTTGTATTTTGTGGTTTAAACCAACACATTCAAGCGACAATGATAGTGGTTATTGGTTGTGACGTCATTATATCCTTTGACACAACCACTGCGGTTAACCGCGAATAACCAAAAATATTTTGGTTCATCGCTTGAAATTGATTATTGTTTGGTTCAATAAATAGGAATCCCAAATCGACAGACATTTCCGTTCATACAATCCCAATACCCATATTTATAATCAAGAATGTCAGAGGTTGTAGTGGACTAGTTGCCTCATTTGTCACACTGTGTGGTATGCTATGTAGATTCGGGATATTTCTGGCTTCAATAAAAGTAAGGATAATGATTGAAGATTCAGGAAATACAAAACATGAGAAGGCAGGTTGAGCTTATATATTATGTTTTTTTTACGCGAGAGTCATACTTGATCCTTCTATTGAAACCTTTCTTTCAATAGAAGGAAGGAATTAATTAAGACACGAACCACACGACTAAACGAATAAGATTTTCGTGTTTGCTGAAGATGACCTCATTCCTCATTATGAAGAGAAAGTTGGAACTTACTAAGAGAAATTAATTATTCGAATATTGTCTCAAGATTGTCATTGAATAATAGAGATGCTCCATACATTGCTCATGGAAAACTAATTATCTGAATTAAACTCACCTCTACTAAGGACTCTTTGATCGGCAGAACGTAAACAAATATTTGTAGCAAATAGATGTAAACTTATATAACACGAGAGACACCAACACAAAATTCGCTAACCTATTATAATTAGTGGATATTTTCAATCGAATCCTTTAAACCACATAATTTATAAATAAAGTGTTTAGGTTGGAACCAATAAAATATACGTAAGTATGGATGAACCGTTTAGCACTCAACCAAAATATTTTTGTCTACGTAAAATTCTTAACATATAACGTATATGAAAACAAAACTAAAACTGTTCAACCATTCCTGTCTTCAAATCACAGACAACATAACATACGACAGAACACAGAATACATACACACATGTGTCTGTGCTTCTAACACAGGTCACTGTGCTTTGAATCACAGAAAACAAATATATGTACCTGGCACCTGTACCATAGAATCAGCGATGCCAGATTTCAAACAGGGTTGCCGAGGCTACTCCGTTCGGAGTAGATCTACTCCACTTGATACTTTTCTACTCAGCCACTCGAACATATTGATTCCTACTGCGGTTGAAATTTGAAATGGTGAATAACTTTAAGACGAAAAATTTTATGCTATCACAGATTTATCATTTTGAAGAATCCAAAAACGTCAAAATACAATTTGCAGTCGAACAATAAATTAATTTTCTTTCCAGTGCATACGAAGTTATTTCAATGGGGTAATATTTCGGATCATTACATTTTTCAGTTTTAACAATTTATTTTACGAATCCTATATTCTCTGATGGCGCATGCACACTTAATTCTACTCCGCTTCGAAATGAATCTACTCTACTTCCTTTCGAAAATTCACTAGGTACTAATTTTCTCGCCCGCTGTGGCAACACTGATTTCAAAAATGAAGTTATGGATGCCAGAATAACGGAATTTCAGGCAACGTTACATCTACTTAAAAAAAAAACACTAATTCGAATACAAAATGATACATTCGAATTGTGGGACACACACAAAATTAGAAATGTATGAAAAATTAAAGATATATTAGATTATATTATGTTCAGAAAAACTCGTGACTTTATGAAATGAAATGAATTTTAATAATTATTCAGAACTAACCAAAAACTTAACTGAAATATTTCATATTAAAATGATATTTATGTATCAAAATACACTTCCACATCTTTCTCGTCATCGGATCTCTACTCATTTTTGTCCTCGATTGTTTATGTCAAGGAATTTATGCTTCGCAATCCATAGAGCAATCCATTTATCGAGCTTTCCGAATCCGATTTTGGACATGAGTTTTTGTCAAATTCTCTTCAGACAAAAACTCCTTTTAGCCCAAAAGGTTTGCGAAAATGGAAAAAAGCCAACTAAGTATTTCAAACTGTGTGTGCCTAACAGATTTTTCAGGTATATTAAATCTGCTTAGACGATAGATAACCGAGCTAGGAATATTATCCTACTGTTGATTCTGTACTAAACTCATTGTAAGAATGATGTAAGCATTGTTTAAGGATCCTGCTTAAACAAAGATGTAAGTAAAACATTATGTGCTCATCTGCTTATCTGTGATCGTAAGTACAAATGATGACGTATTAAGCTACCTTTTGTGCGAAGGTGATTCGGGTATTTGGGTAATCGGAGATTCTTCCCTATTGGGTGGCGACGATCACGTGACCGTCCTCGACCAATAGGGTGAATCTCTCGGCCAATAGGATGAATCTCCGATTCCCCAAAAGGCCCCTTAAGCTACCTTTTGTGCGAGGGAGATTCGGGTATTTGGGTAATCGGAGATTCTTCCCTATTGGCCGACGACGATCACGCGACGGTCGTCGACCAATAGGGTGAATCTCTCGGTCAATAGGGTGAATCAGCGATTTCCCAAATATCCGAATCTCCCTCGCACAGAAGGCCCCTTAAGGGCCGGTATTATAAAACTTAAATGGAAGTTACTTTAACTTTAACTGAAATTTTGACAGTTATGGTAGGACATATCTGTCAAAACTGTCAGTTAAAGTTAAAGTTAAGTTTTATAATACCGGCCCTAAAGCTACCTTTTGTGCGAGGGAGATTCGGGTATTTTTATCGGAGATTCGTCCCTATTGGCCGACGACGATCACGAGATCGTCGTCGGCCAATAGAGTGAACCTCTCATCCAATAGGGTGAAAGGCCCCATTAAAGGTGCGATAAAACCGATGTGTTCAAGGAAAAATGTCATAAAAAAGGCATGTGTATAATGATTATTTCGAAAGAAGAGAAGTTTTTTCGGCTTCGAATCTGGACATATGTAAAAATATTCGTTGTATAATAAAATTTTCTCTGTTTTCTCGAATATATCATGATTTATAAATTAACGATAATAGATATTTGACAGAAATGTTTTCAGCGAAATATTGAATCGATCAAAATTATGGTACAATTATGGATAAATACAGATGAGATCGAATTGAAATCCAGTACTTTATGGAAAAAAAAACTAGAAAAGCACTGACGTGAAGGCAGCAGCTTTTGCGCGCATGTTAAAATTCGTTGCCAAAGCGGTCATCTCCAATGAACATGCGCGCAAAAGCTGCTGCCTTTCGGTTCACGGCGGTGCTTTTTTAGGTTTTTTTAATTATCTAAAATAATTCGTGTAATCACTCCGAAAATAATCGTCTGACACAGCAAGGACTCAGATAAAGAGGACGGCTGTTTCCTTCGTCATCTGATTAATATTATTCAGCATTTTGGTAACATCAATGAAGATTCAGAACACCATTGTCAGAACTTTTGTCATATTCCCAGAATTTCAGCCCAAAAGATTTTCGAAAATGGAAAAAAACATATTTTAAATTTTACGTAACTTATAATTTACTTTTTGTTGAGTCTTTAAAACACCCATTGTAAGGGTGTCATAAAACCAAGATATTCAATGTAAAAGATGATGTCATAAAAAGGGCCCGAAACGAATGATGATTATTTTATTATTTAGAAGCGAGAAGAGAAACATTTTTCGTCTTCGAATCTAGACAAAATTCGACGAAATAATCCTTCGAAATGTACCGTAGTTTTGCCGTATTCCTCTTGTTCGCGTTCTACCGTTTTTTAGGTATCTAATCAAAGAAAATCGATTTTAAGCAGAAAAGTTTTTGTGCAAAATATTGAATCGACCAAAATTATGGTACAATTATGGATTTGGGGTCAAAAATATGGTACAATTCCATAATTATGGTACATCTGGCATCCCTGAGGGTGTTCAACCAGTTCAACTTTTGCGTTGCCGGCTCGTGCAGAAATGTTTCTAGTCGACGTCATGCGCGTGGCCGACGAAAATGATCAAAGTAGAAGACAGGTATTTCGTTTGGATCAGACCATAGACAAGATATACTAGATTAGACTTTTGAGGAAAAAGAAGATGAAAGAAGAAGCATACAGCGCCGGTGTCGATTTTCTTCGGATTTTTAGACGCTGTTAATGGCGGTGTTTGTGTAAACCTATATCATGTTAAGAGTCAAATAGTATGGCAAATAATTCACTAATTATGTGAATTGCATGTCAGCATATGAACCGAGTGGTCATATTCTCATCCACTAGTACATCTGTCGAAAATTCGTTGCACCGAAGCTATGGAAGTGGAAACTGATGAAAATAATATTCAACAAGATCTATGCAGACTCTGCAATAGTGAATCTGATGAAAACAGTGAGATGTTCAGTATTTTCGATAGGAACGAAGATGGTCTGGAAATACTTCATCTTATAAAAGAATGTCTAGTTCTAGGTGTAAGTACCCTTCAGTTAATATATTGATTTCCACTTTATGTCATTCCAATCTTTTAGGTACGTAAAACCGATCCTTTTTCTAAAAGCGTTTGTGCAGATTGCTTAGAAAACCTTAACATTTCATTCAAATTTAAGAAAAAATGTCAGGATTTAGATGATGATCGAAGGAGAAACATTGAAACTAATGGTGAAAACAATGACCAAATTTCAGAGTTTTCGAGTACTGAGACTCACGATAATGAAGTAAGCACCAATTGTTGATACTATTATTGACATGAAACCTCTCTAAACTTTTATAAATTTGTTAAATACCTTTTAAAGAGTAAAGGTAATCTCAACCAATAATAAAAACTTTGATTTTGTAGTTTAAAAATGGTTTAGAGAACCTGGAGGAAGAGAAAAGTGAAGATGTATATCAGAAAGATGCTCAGACATCAACCGATGGTCTCATAACGTTTTGTAATAACTGCCGATCTGAAATTCTGGATGCTCATAAAGTTGATAGTGAAATTGAATTGCGTTCTGATTTGCATCAAGCCATTGCTGATTCATTCTCAAGAAACAAAATTGTTACATCCGATAAAGTGTTACGAAGCAAGAGAAAGCGAAGCCAGGCTTTTTATCATGAATTGGACGATTCTTTGTGTAGTAGTTTGACTGAATTCACTAATACTGAGAGCTCCCAATGCTTTGAATTCCAGAGTGATATTGATTCAATAGGTAAGTTTCACACTTATGGTTGAATAAAATGTCCTATTACTCTCTAGACGATGGTCAACAAAGGTAAGTTACGGATCCCAAGTGAGGGTTAGTTTCCTGGTACTATCAATGACTTGTTGAACTTGATGGACACGGCTTAGACTGAGAGGAATCAAGAATGAGGCCAGGTGACAAAGATAGAAGTAGTTCTGGCAAGAATACAGAAAATTCTTTGAGGTTTCCTATCTCCTTAGGGAAATCAGGATCGAATACACTGTTTTCAAAAGTTTTGAGTGTATAATTGCTTTATCTGAAGCTTTTCCAGCAGACTTAAACTTTTCACTGCTGGCGCAAATACTTGAGACATGAGGACAGCTTTTAGGTAAAAACCGTCCAATCTTAATTGGATTTAACCACCAGAATATCATTAGTATTTCATCAAAATGAATTATATGCAGAGGAAAAACAATTAAAGCATTTTTTGACGTTCGCAAAATTATTATCAAATCAATTCGGAACTTCTGCAAAGATGCCAGCACCCGCCCTGACTGTTAAATTTGGAACCTGTCCAAGCTAGTGGTTTTATGTAAACAAACCGTAGAAATGAGTTGGAGAACGAATATTTACTAAGCAGAGCTACCATATAGAGAAATCATTATAATTTTGTGTAAAATTTTCTGAGTTGTAAATTTTGGTTTTGATTACGATATAAAATCGTGCATTAGATCGTTTCTGGAGGATAATTTCGATGATAATTTAGTGTGTGTTGCTTGGTGGATCAAAATGAAACAGTATCTAAGTTTACTTGAATTTCTAGAAGAATCGGCGCCTCAAAAGTAATTCAAGAACTCCTATCAATGTGAAGAAGTGCTGAATGCTGGCCATATTAATTATGTTGTAATTCTTGAATCAATCCGAATGATATGACTTATGTTCTCTTTGTTTACAAACCAGTGAACCAATAAAATAAATAGATAGCTTTACTGCTTTAGTCCGTTTTGCATCGTATTTCCAAAGAAAAGGAAACAGATAGACCTATGAATAATTTTATTTTCATATAACAGCAGCTCAAGATACAAGCAAAGTGAAAAATGTCACAGCTGGTTCTACCAAAATTATGTATATACAAATGAAAAATATTAATATATTTATATGAATAACTTTAGCTATTATAAACTATATCCAGTTTATGTCAGTTTTTCAGTCAGATCACTCTCTTTGAATATGATTTTGTGTAGTATGTGAAGTAAGTAGCTGCTCGGTAGTTTCCCTGAAGGCACATCATTCTTCATTGAAATTCCCTTATTTTCAGTTACACCTAAAAACATATGGACCTGAAATTAATACATTGTAATTTACCATTAGGAAAATAATCATCTTCAGAGAAATGCAGTTAACATACTTTCATGTATTTCGGGACCTGTTTTGCAATCTTCAAATTTCATTTTTCATATTCAATATTCTGCGGTGTTCTAATCATATTATCTTCACGAAATTCTTTATGTACCTTCGAGCTGTCATTTTTCAATCAAGTACTTAATTCTAATTCGATATTATCTGTATTTTTGGAAATATTTGGAAAATGAAATTTCGAATGAGTAAATCTGCGGAATCATTGGGTGGATTTAACCCATTCACGAATTCGGAATTCGTAATCAAAGTCCAAACTTACTCTACAACCGAAAGGTAAAATGGGTAAAGATTATATATAATACTAACTCTACAAATTAGTGCTTCTAAGTTGTTTCTCTCAGATTTTATCAAGTATACGATCGGCCGTCAGGACGACCATAAACAAGATCATCCAGTAGCTCAAAGGTTATCCATTTCCCATACAGTGATTTCTTTTTGAAAACGCCACAATACAAATCGGAGCATAATTCAAAGTCGATGCAAATACATACAGAGCAAAAGCTCATCAGAAGCTTGACCCTTTGGATGGATTTTATTTTATTTATTTTCTCTGGAACTAACCCACTGAATATCAGGAAATTTGATATGAGTTTTGTTACTTAGGAGCTGAATCTGCTACTGTCATTAGGTTTGTCTCAATCCACAAAAACTTATATTCATCAATATCTGACAATTAATTTTAATAATGCTTCATGATGAGAAGTTTTCAAATCTATTTTTCTCGAAACCAGTCCATCTGATCGATAAAAGAGAAATGCATATTTTGGAGTCAAAAATATTGGCTTTCGAGATGCTGCCACAAAAATTCACAATATTGAGGCATGAAGTTGTCAAATATACCCTTGAAGCCTCCAGTTTGAGAATCATCTGATTAAAATTTTCATAGCACTTATGTTCCCAGTAGTAGTTTCTGAGGAAGAAAGTCGTACCAAATTGAATGCGTTTTGCTGCGTTATTTTGAAGAAAGGGTCGTCCCTTAGAAGGCTTTTGCTCTATCGTTAGTTCTTTCCTAGATTTTTTTATGATATTCTCTCTTTTATCAAGAGAAACAATCAGTACAAAAATGAACTGCTGAAATGTTCCACTTAACTGGAAATATTCAAATCTTTAAGATATACTCTACTATTTTAATGAATCAATCAGTTCAGAGGTTTTCAGATGGACCACATCAACTTTAACAAAGCTTTTCCTTGAAATATATTCTGCTCTTTCAATGAATCGATCAATATAGAAAATCGTAAAGGGCTGCACCAACTTAATACAACATTTTTCATTTGTATATTTGTTCCACATCTTTAATGCATGAGTCAATACAGAGATTTTGAAATGGACCATATCATTATATATATTATACAAGAATTTAATTGGCTCTTTTTCCAAAATAGGCAAATTTCACCAAGAGGCTTCCTTTCTTGTCTTTTATCTTGTATACACAAGTCTGAAGGCATAATATTGTGCTGTTTTTAGTTTAGTGAGTCCTCATCTCACTTTTTTCTAACTTAACCGACTGTAAACACTACAGAATTATTCGCAAATGATTATCCTGTTCAATTTGGCTTAAGTTCAAGCATAAATTTCACAGATTGTAGTCTCGGCAATGAAAGTTAGCTTCATGTCCAAAGTTAGTTTCAAGTCGACTGGCTAAAAATAGTTGTTCCTGGTTGGTAAGAAAATTTGGCAACATAGCCCCTGACACTCAAGAATAGACTTCTCAATTTAATGAAAGGGAGGGGGAAACAACCAGTGTATTGCTATATGGGTTCCATAATATGACCATAGAGAATCGCGTTCCAGATGGAATCCCAAATATAACTATTTTTTAAAACAACTATATCAATTTTAGTCCTATTAGTTTGCTGAGTGGTTTGACATTTCTATGGGAGGTAGAACATCAGCTTTTTTACAATGGCAAAGAACGTAAATTTGGTGGTTTACCAGTGAAATTTCGTGGTAATAGATCCAAGTAACTTTTTTTATCTCCGATGATACACACATAAAGGAGAATTTGAAGTATAAGACATTGAATCTTGGCTTTTGAATAAAATAATGCAAGTGAAATTACATCCTTGTGCTGGCCAATCCTCATATGAATACTTTCAATTCATCCTTCCTAAATACTTAATCATCCATATAAAATGATTTATTTCATTCTGCAGATGTCACTATAGAGGTTTCATAATCTTTAAGCAAATAAAACTGAATTAAAAATATATTACAAATAAAATAATGCAGTCGTATGGTTGAGAACAGAGAGAGTTCTCTGGTTCATCAATATTAAACACCTGCAATATTATATTCAACTCACATATACAACATAGTAATTTGCTTTGATGAGCTTTAATTAAGCGTATATAGAGATGATAGTACTACCCAATCAGAGTGGGTTTTGAAAAGAGACCAGCCGACTATCATATTTTATCGGTAACCCATAATTGTTGAGATGCACAATATCAATTACATTCGTTACAATGATATCATCATGATCAAAGGAATGGAACAAAACAAATTCAATAGTAAGTTCAACATAATTCCTTCAGCAATGTCTGGAACAAACTTTCATATTTTGACACATTGTCAGGCCAGTTTTCATAATTTATAGCATGAACCCAGGTTGTTTGACTTCTCTTGGAGATTTTCCATACTTTTTTTTTCTTCCAATGAATGATAAGATTTCGAGAAAAAGTCAAAGATGCAAACATTCAAATATAAAATCTACACAACAATATATCTTAAAAATCGTATTCCATAGTCTCACGATGATTGCAATGACACAATGAATAGGCTTGTTAATTCACGAATTTTATAAATGTTAATCATTTCCACTAGTGAATTTATCCTAAAAATATTGATAATACTTCACTTCATAACATAAACAAAGCGAAAAGTGAGGTTATTTTTCCTCCAATGTCTGACCAATGTCACACCACACAGTAAACCAATATTGGTACAAACTAATTGTTCACTTTATTACAGAGGAAGATGAAGAAAGACAGACCAAAAGGCGGAAAGTAGAAAATATAAAGGAACCAATTCAACCTGTGTCTTACCAAATGCAATTTGAAGAAGAAGATGAATATCTCAACAATCCTGTGACTCTATTGAATCTTTGTATAAATGTTATCAATAAAGAAAACATTCCTGAATATGATCCAGATCATCAAACGGCAGTACTGATAAAACCAGTGTGCAATTATTGTTCGAAGGAATTCAAAAACAGGAAATTATTGGCCTTGCATGAAGTGGATCATCTCAATGTTGAATTAGGTAAGAACTCATTAAGTCTCTGTATATATCACGTAAAAAGCCTTGGCTGAAAATCGCGACTGATTAGCTTGCACAATCCTTCATGACGCGACTTAAGGCGAGTATTATAAAACTATTTTGACAGATAACTAGATAACTCGTAAAATATGGTTCAAAAATTAGAGTTAACTGCTCTCTGTGGCCCAAATAAGTTTTATATTACCGGCCCTTTGGGGCTTGTTTAATTGCTTCTTCCATAAATATGCAAATTCATGCATCCATAATCTGACGGTAATATGATCCAAGAATGCTGTGATTGGCCGAAATTGATTGAAATTTGTGAGACTGCCAAAAAGTATCTAAAAAGTTTTATTTTTCTTGTGTTAATGAATACAGTTGGGAAAGTTCAGTTATCAGATCAGATTTAGTACCTGAACTATAAATCTATTTTGACACTTAACCAGCACTTAACTGGCGGATTGATCACTGATTAGCTTCAAAAATAACTTTAATACAGGCTCTTAATCTAACTATTATGAATTGTGCATTTTGATCAGAGATGTGACTCCCTAAAATTTTCCGAGAAAAATTACTCCATCTCTAGAATGACAAAAACAATTGAAAACTAGGAAGTTTCAGCTATTCACCAGTAATGAAGGCTATTCAATGAAGAACGACAAAACGTACCTCTGCTCACATGTAGATTTTATTATCTATGGATATTTATTTTTATTTAGTGAATACAAAAAAGGAGGTAGCATGTATTTTTTTGTGTATGCTTAGGGAAACAGCGTGCTATTGTTTTGTACAAATGGCTTCAATTTTCGTATTTTGATCAGGAAATGGTCTCAAAAGGCCAGGTTGGACTCACTGATACCCAATCCATTGACAAAATTTCTATCAAAATTTTTTCTCGAACTCTATTTCACATTAATGTACCAAATTTCAATTTGAGCCAGATTCAACTTCCGCGGAGATATCATAATATATATAAGTAAAATTTTGTGTTTTTTTCATGGGTATTGTTATTATTTCCAAAATAGCCCTAACTTGGCAGCTAGTTGAAAAATGCTTCTAATTTTGAGAACGAGTATTACATTTTTGTATATCACAGTGTTATTAGAGGAAATCTAAACGGGATACTAGGCAATTTGATCCAATCTGTATTTTTGGAAATATCAGGAAAATAAAATTTTGATTGGGCCGACCACAGTCACAATAATTTCTAGGAGAATGTATTCGAAAACTCGATATTCGTAGAACTGCTTTGGATGTTAATTACGAAGGACGAATTCGTGAATGGGTAAATTCCGCCTAGTGAATTCGTAGATATGGCCATTCTATAATTTATTTTCCCAATATTTCCAAAAATATAGATTGGGTCGAATTGAATTTTAGTATTGGATTGAAAAATTAAAGCTCGTAGATTCATTCAGAATTTCGTGAGATCGCCAAACTTTTCATCAAGAAGTAAAGAGCAAATAGTACTTCGAATATAACAGGGTGAATTTTGTAGGCCAGAGTTTGTTTTTTTCAAAAAAATTTTTGGGTGCAAATGGCTGAAAAAAATAGTAAGAATGTCCAATGTTGCCAATTTTGTATATTCGCGAATTATCGGGAAAAAACAGATATGGCGTGAAAAATGAAAAAATAACATCGCGCATTCTCACAAAAGAATTCAGTGCTATAGCCTGCACCCCGTTTTCTCCTAAATTTCACGCATTTCTAATATCTCTCGCGGCTATTGGCAACGTTAAAACATGCAGGCCGTGGGCAGGTGCCTGACCTTGAGATATTAACAGGGGATTTTGGAACTTGAATGAGGCTGTGTTGACGAAATCTACGAATCGTAATTTATCAGTCCACGGTACTGTTTGCCCTTAAAAGATAACTGCTTTGGCAACGAATTTGAACATGCGCGCATGTTCAATGTAATGTTCATGTGTTGTAATGCTGCTGACTTCTTACGTCAGTGCTTTCCTAGAAATTTTTGTAGTTATAATCTAGCTCTTGTATAATTTTCGCATCTGGAAACTGCCTAAGAAAGGAATAACAATGATGACATAAATATTTAATGCTATCCTCATACAACATTATTGGCCAGAACAACTGAAAACTGTTGAAATAAACTCGTACTGAAATCCAGCTAGGATCCCAGTGCGGTAATATCATATCACTGCCTATTTCATCTATCATCCTCTCATCAACTTTACCGAGTCTTATTCAATTGTCCTGGTGTGATCATTGGTATACTGACCAATTTTCGCGCTTGTCCATTTATCCATAGTGTAACGTTTTCTTGATTTGTCAAAACGTTCAGAATAATTTAACTATTTATTCACACTAATAACTCAACAACTAATTCTATCAAAGTCTGTGCACAATTTATTTCCACCCTATTTATTTTCACTGATCACTTTCCGCTGACTTCGAATAACTCCGCTGAATGACTCCCTGTGCTGCTCCGCGCCCGTCCGTATATAACTCGTGGAACTTCTAGCGATTGCTAAAAGGTTCCAGTTACCAGGCGAAGGCCGCATAGACATCCGGAGTTTTCTAGAAGACTCTCGCACAGACAGGGCCGTACTCGTCACAAAATGCTGTTGAGATGTTTCAACTAGTTCTTCCTGTGTCACAGCTATAATAAAAAATGATGTATTGTCTTCGAATATTCTTATATGATGTGGTGAATCATTAATGAAAAGTATGAAGAGGAGAGGTCCCAACACAGAACCCTGGAGAACACCAAGATTCATTTCGTAATCACCAGAGTTAACATCATCAACTTTTACATGTAATTTTCTGCACGGTATATAGCTCTTTACCTAATCCAGGATTATTCCTCGAAAACCAAGATTATACAGTTTGTTGGTTAAAAACTCTGGTGTTATCGTATCAACATTCCCACGGCAAACCTTCCCCTATCCAATGCCGGCTGCACCAAATGAACTTGTCCAGATTATTCATCATCCTGTTCTCAGAAATCTTGGAAAACACTCAACAATGAAATTGTTCTGTAGTTGGAAATATCGGTAGCATCATTCATTTCAAAAAAGTATTTCATGTTTCAGTCATAAATGTGTGCCAATGATGAAAACTATTTATGAACTTTCGAAGTTTAAAGAATGCCTTTGCAATCTTGGTTGGAACTGTTTCAAAGGTTCCTACTGTAAAAATTAAGGTATATTGAATAAAAGATAATATAGACTCTGAATAGATGCTAAAGCTCATACATCTCTTCATATTAACGATTATCTTACATAATTGTCTATGGATTTTTGAAGAAAATTCCAGTTCCATCGCGAAATGGAATATTTCAGTTTCCATAGATGGTGACTAAATAATTGTTCAATTCTAAACGAAATTACTTCACAAACATATTGAAGGTTTGTTGATGCTTTTCGGTTAGGGTTAAACAATACTTTTACATTCCTAAACTTTGAACTATGATTATTCTTTAGTAATCTGAGGCATACGAAATAATGAACTTTTGTTTCTCCTAAATATTGATTGAAGCTAATTTGTTTTCTGGGTTTTCACTCCCAATATCTGAAACGGAACTATTAAAAATGAAATGAAAATAGTTTTGTTTTGAGTAAAACGCCCCTGCGGATTGCAGTATTTAACTATTTATCACGGACAGTTTCCGCAAAAAGAGGTTGCCTAATGAACCAAACCGGAACAAAAGCAACAAGCAACTGAGAGAACTGCAACGTTTCAGAGTACAAATCTGACTCCAACAAACAAACAATAAAATGTGCACAATTATGTTCTTTTGGTTTTCCATTTTTTGCGACTTAGGTCAAAATTTTGAGGTCTGAGCCAAATTCCTTTGAAATTTGATCCACAGTTTCCATTAAAACATTTTCGAAACGAAATTAGTTTTTCTATTCTCTACTTTACAATCCTTCGAAATTTCGAAAAAAGTTGGGCATCGTTATTCTATTATACATGTATCTACGAAGTTTATATTTGATCGCTCAAAATTTCAAATAGCCTAGGCATTCCCCATAGACCCTAAAATAGCATACCTGATTCCCGAGGTAAATGCTAGATATTCTTTAAAAATAATACGAGTATACTCCCCTACGTCGACCCCCGACGATCAAGACGTGGTAATATAATACGCCGATGTCAACACGGTGTTACAGCAATCGCCGTTTCATTATATGATAGTTATGGGAGATTTATATTCCAAGTTGGGAGACAAAGAGGATGACAGCGAAACTTCGATTGGAAATCGATCGATATGGTAAAAGAAACGAGAGAGCCCAAGTCCTAAATTTTGAACATAAAATTAAATATCTAATAATTAAATGTGTCATTCATACATAGTACGTTGAAGACAATTAAAGTATATCGTAAGGTATCAATATCGAAAGATATTATGTAAAGGTATTACAGAAAATTCTTCATTTTTAATGATTCTTCTTAATTTTATCCCACAAAACAACTCATACGCCATGCAAGAGGGCCCCACAGAAGAATTGGACGTGGACCAGCCCTAACAGTCACGAAGAACCGACTTGACTTCATAATTTGCAATAAGAAGAATATTGTCAAAGACGTCAGTGTATTGAATAAGTTCTCCATAGAAAGTGATCATTGAGCAGTCTGAGCAAAAATTCTTTTTGATGTGAAACAAGTAAGCTCAAAGTTGATGCAAAATTCAGTGAACACATTTATAGCCCTAAATGCAGATCAGTATGCTGAACTACTTGGAACAAATCTAGCAACTCACGAGAACACAGGGAAAAAAGGCCTGGATATTGAGGAAATGAACTGCCATAAGATAACGGCCATGAAATGTGCGGAAAACGATTGTCAGACAGGTGGTGGCTTGAAAAGAGGAAAATTGAGCAAAATTACCTTACAGCTGATTATGAAAAGAAGAAACAAGAGGACAAAGCATTTGACAAACTCAAATCAGTTGAGGGAACACAATAAGAAAATTTCTGAGGGATATACAACGATATAGTCCTGAAGAAATATCTAAAGCAATAGAAGAGATAAAGGGATGAAGGTACTGAGAAAACAACTGTCACACGAAAGAAAACAAATTAGGAAGATAACCGATAATGCATATTTTTTCACTATATCCCCAAAAGTTAATATCTTGAATTGATATTTTAGAAATTGTTGAATACGAAATTTTGCACTCAGTTGTGCGTTGTTACTCCAGAACTGTTCACAAAGTTTCAGTTTTTCCTAAGATATCGAGGAATTAACTTCGAAATTCGACCGATTTGACCCATTAACGAACTCAACCGAGATATTTGGACTGCAAATCTAACCTGACAATTTCAAGTCGCTAGGCCTATTCCTTCGAAAGTTACAGTACATACGGACGGGCGGACAGAATTGAATTTGTCCGCGTTTTCTTCTTCAGGATGTTCAACCCAATCTTTCAAGGCTATTTTCGACTCAAAATTCGAAAATTACAGGCATTGGATTAATCGTTAACAGGAACGAGGACTGGTCGAAGTGAAACAAAAATTTTATTGAATAGCCAACGTTTCGTCTATATATTCAGACTTCTTCAGGGGTGAAAGATACATGGTAGTCAGAAATCGTAAAAATCACAAGATTCTACCTTACCTAAAAATAAACATTGTTGACACATAGGTTGTAAACAAATAGGACACAGAGCTCATACACAGATTAAAAACAAGTAAAACGTCTAAGAATAAATTAAACAAAATGAGATCGGAGCTTAGAACTGCCGACACTCACAATCAATAAATTAATAAATATACATGCATGAGATGATTCCCGGACAAAACAACCGAAACACCTGTATTTTATGTCACACATTCTTTGTATCGATCTAACAAGAAACAATCGGTCGCGTTCAGATTTTGGGTATCTGTACGATAATTTACCGTCTCATTCATGTGAATATACATCATCTCACTCAATTTTCTCTTGTTGTATTATTTTTCACGATCTACAATCTTGACCTCGTCAAAATCAAAACTGTGTTGTAGAGCAAAATGATGTCCTGATAGAGCGGTCTTGTCGGCACGACTAGCGTTTTGCGGTTGACAGTCGGATCTATGTTGTCGAATTCTATTTTTCAGTAGCTGCTTGGTCTGCCCAACATAACATCTTTGACAGTCTTTGCATGGAATCTCATAAACAAGATTTGAATTTTCACCTAAAGTTCGTTTGTCCTTCAACTTGGAAAAATCGAGGCAACAGGTATCACATTGTAGAAGGCAAATTTTACGGACACAACACTTTTAAAAATCAGGCCAATTTTATGGGATAAACCAGGAAGAAACGGAGACCTGTAGAAACGCATATCCCGAGAGTTAGCTGTCGTGTTGTTACCATTCCTGGAGTCTGAAATTATTTTGTTGACTAGACTGATTGGGTAGTTGTTCAATTTCAACATTCATTTTATCCGGTTGATATGTTCTGTCAAATATATGTCGCTACTCAGATTACGGACTCTTGACAACAAACCCCTCACGATACCCATCTTTTGCGACATAATAGGGGCTTTCCAGCAAAGTGCGTGAAGCCCCTGGGGCTTGATGCACCGGGGCTTCATGCCCTCGCTATACGGGAACATGCCAAAACCACAGTACTGTATCGAAACTATGAACTGTCAAATTGAACTAACCCCACTTTTATTTAATTTGATTTAATTATTTAATACAAACCATTGACTACTCTCCTATATGTTTCCTCATCTAAATGTAGTTCGTGAATTTCACCCTCATATTCTACTTGATATATATATAATTCTTTTCCGGCCATTATTCAATCAAACAAAAAATTTTGAACGAAATCTCTGTTGAAGTGATGACGGCAAAATATTCCACGACTTATATTCTGTGATGAGAAATACGAAATGAAATACTACGATCTAGACCAAAGATCTAAACCTTGCACAAATATGAAAGACGGTATTTGTATCGTGTTCCAAACAAAAACATACGCAAACCGGCTTAGGAGGCAAATATTCAAATATTGGCGGCATTTCACAGTTGTCAGTGCGTGAAGCCCCGCAAATTCGGGTGGTGCATCAGGGGAAAGGGGAAGGTAGAGCGAGTGTCTGACGCTCCGCTTACTGGAACGGTCAAACGTAGGTGTGAAGCACTCCCGAGGCGCATCGGATGCACTCCAGACGTTTGCTGGAAAGGGGTTATTATGGTTTGAAAGAAAGTTCAGCAGTCTACCTGAACCACTGGGCTTCATGTACCAGCTTGTTGCCAATGTACCATCATTCTGGCGGTGTATCATTGGATCTAGGAAGGGTAAACATCGGTTGTGCTCTACTTCATAGGTAGATTGCAGGTTCTCGTGGAATGAATTAAAAACCTTCAAAAGTTCATCTAATTTGTCTGCTGGAACCGCCAAGATGGCATCATCTACGTAGATTCTAATAAAAGGTACCACAAATTATAGTCTAGCCAAACATTCTGCTATAAAAAAATTCATAACTACCACGGCAAACACGGGAGAGGCTGGATTTCCCATTGCTGAACCCTTCAGTTGCCGGAAGAATTTCCCATTGAACTCAATTTTCAAACAAGATGTAGATCGAGCTATGATAACTTGTTTCGTTCTATCCGACACTCCAATATCAGAAAAATCGAGTCACTAAGGACCAATCAACACGTTACTAGGACTTTACCCACCAATATATGATATATGAACCTCGAAATTTGACATATTTTTTCCCGATAACTCCAAAACATGTAATCGTACCGAACTGAAATTGGGTACACTGCTGTGAAATATGAAGCTCAAAGTCCGAGTGAATTTTTTTTCTGGATATGATAAACCGTTTTCGAAAAAAAAAAATTAAATTTTTTGGCAGAAAATTTTGAAAAAATTTTTTTTTTGATTTACTGACAATATGATCCTGACAAAATTTGCCTCAAAGTTGCGCGTCGTTTTACTCCACGAGATTGCAAAGTTTGAATCCAATCGCTTAGGTAGTTTCTGAAATAAAAAATAGATAACTTCAAAATTTCAAGTGGCTTTAACTCCGAAAGTACTCGACCGATTTGGCCCATTAACGAACTCAACCGCGGCATTCCAATGCGTGACCTACCCTGAAAGTTTCAAGTTGCTAGCTCACTCCGTTCGACAGTTATCGTGTCCACGGCCGGCCGGACAGAATCGATTTTGACACCGGATTCGTCATCAGTGGGTCCAACCTAGGCGTTTGAGGTCATTTTCGGCTCAATCATCGAAAATTACAGACATTTGGACAAAACGATAGCACGCTGTTCCCCTAGAACATGCGCGCAAAAATGCAACTGCTGGCATCAGGCTACATGAATATACTCCTGAATTCAGGATAGGACGAGGCGTTCGTCAGGAATATGTTATTTTTCCCATTTACAACCGTCCTAGAGAATATGTTTAGAAGTGCTAACATCGTGAACTTAGGAATTAAAATCTACGGCGAAAAACTTAACCACCTGCGCTTTGCTGATGACATAAAACTGGTGGCGGACTGCCTTGGAGAGGTACAAGTGATGTCACAAGATCTAGAACAAGTTTCCAAGAGGATGGGTCTGAGAGTGAACACCAGCAAAACTATGTTCATCATCATCACAAACCTCGTCCACCAAGTCAACCAAGTTGAAAATTAAAGGTCGATTCATACTATTCGCTACGTCACGTTCCGTACGGCGGAAAGATCATTATCCGTAGACGGACGTTGCATTCATATTATCAGTTCAGCTCAGCTGTCAACAAGCGTTTCGGTTGTCGGGAATTTCCGGTTGTATTCGAATCGACTCCCGATGCCTTGCAATTTGATTTGAATGCTCAAAGAAGTGAGTTAGAAAAAATTTTGTTAAGATTTTTCCGTGAAAAACTATGTACTATTGCATTATTACTTAAAATCATGAAGAGGAAAAAAAGTCGGTGAAAAGATTATTTCCTTTTCATGGGCTTCACTATGTTTTCTAATATTAAAATCATACAATAATCCTTTTCACGAACCAAACTTATCAATTTGTCCAAATACATCTCGTTTTTCAACTTTTTGGTGATGTAAAAGTGCGCTGGCGTAGATTGACTCAGCGGCTGCTAATTCACATTGTACGTTCAGTCGCGTTCAGGCAAACCACGCCCTTCAGCCGAGCCGCAGAGTATTCTCTCGAAGAGTACCGTCCAACTGCCGAAAGCAGGCTGAATGGTGCTGAAGAGTCGTAGACGGATAGTTTGAATTAGTCCATATAAAACCCACTGAAAGATTCTCTGGCGTAACGGAACTGAACTGAACTGAACGGATAGTATGAATTGGCCGTAACACTCTACAACAAAAAAGGCCAATAAATTACTATTTTTGCGCGCATGTTCTAGGGGAACAGCGTGCTATCGTTCTGTCCAAATGTCTGTAAATTTCGATGATTGAGCCGAAAATGGTCTCAAACGACTAGGTTGGACTCACTGATGAAGAATCCGTGATCAAAATTGATTCTGTCCGTCCGGCCGGCCCTGTGCGCTGTAACTCTCGAAAGAAAAGACCTAGAGTCCCGAAACTTTCAGATTATGCTAAGATCCTGAATATCTCGGTTGAGTTCGTTAATGAGCCAAATCTGCCGAATGGTTTTTGTGCTACAGCCATTTGAAATTTTGATTTTTCAATAACTCGAAAAATATTTATCTGATCGAAATGAAATTTGGTTGGAAGATAAACAGTGTCAATAAGAAGAATTTACTAGGTTAGACTCAATGATGACGAATCCGGTGTCAAAATCGATTCTGTCCGGCAGGCCGGCCGGCCGTGGACACGATAACTGTCGAACGGAGCCATTTAGCATTGAAAATGGTAGGGTAGTTCGCGCATCCGAATACCGCTGTCAAGTTCCTTAATGGGTCAAATTGGCCTAATAGTTTTGGAGTTATAGCAATTTGAAATTTTGAGGTTATTTCCCTCATATTTCAGAAACTACTAGAGCGATTGGATTGAAAATTGGCAGTTAGATGAAGCATAGGGACGCGCGACTTCGAGCAAAATATCGTTGAAATCTTATGGTCACTCAATTTAAAAAGAAATTTTTTTCAAAATATTTTCCGAAAAAAATTTTTGCTCTGAAATCATTGTTCATATTCGATTACAATTTCAGTTATACCTTGAGCTCCATATTTCACAGCGGTGTTCCAAATTTCAGTTCGATACGGCTATTAGTTTTGGAGATATTGAAAAAAAAATTGTAGAATTTCGTGGTTTTCTTCTCGATGTCGTTGTTTTTTTTCGGTTTAACCCAAGAAATACTGATTCAATCGTGATGAAACTTTGCAGCTAGTTCAGAGATGCTGAAGGATGACATTGTGCAAAATTTCGTGATGATCGTTCCATCAGAACGATTTGAAAAAAAGTTTGAATTTTTTTTTTTAAATATTCAATATTCTGTGATCTTCTCATCATATTATCCTTATTTAATTCTGTATAGAACTTCAAACTGTCATATTTCGATAAAGTACTGGGTTTCAATTCGATCTAATCTGTATTTTTGGAAATATTGGGAAAATCACATTTCTAATGGGTATATCTGCGGAATCATTGGATGGATTTTGCCCATTCATGAATTCGGCCTTCGTAATTAAGGTCCAAACCTTCTCTACAAATATCGAGTTTCTAAGTTGTTTCTTTTGGAAGTTATTGTGTTCACGGTCCGGCCGTCAGGCCTAGAATAGCACTGCCGTGAAGGCAGCAGCTTTTGCAAGCGGATTTTTGAGAAGGAATCGAAACGAACGTTTTCAATTTCGGACTTGAGCTTTGACTAGAGAGGTGACTCCCTTTATATTGTTTGCGATTCGTGGGACTTCCGGTTTCATCAGAAGTGACACCAACTTCCGTTTTTCAAATGGGAAGCCACACATTTTGCAATAAAAATAGATTCCTCATGGAATTCTAAGTTGTCTCAATGTCCTACGAATCTTAAAAATTACAGGAAGTCATCTCTCTGGTCAAAGCTTCAGTCCGAAATTGCAACGTTTATTTCGATTCCTTCCAAAAATATTCGAACGAACGGTATCCGTGGATCACCCAGTATATAAAAGTGAAACCCACATTTCCTCAGACGAGGAGTCTAAGTGATCATTTTCACTTTTATGGCTTGCTGATAACATCTTGTTTGTTTGAATTTTGTTTTTTTCATATCATATGAAAATCAATTTCAAGCGATGGACCAAATGCTCTGGTTATAGTTACTGTTATCCAAACTGACATATGGGCAAAGGATAATCTGTCAATTTGGATAACCGTAATTATAACCAGAGCTTTTAGTCCATCGCTTAAAATCGCTTAAAGTCATCACAAGGAGTTTTTCGAAGATTTATTTAATTTCCGGTTCCTGTTTTTAGCTAAGATAATTTATATCAGGTTCAATGAACCTAGTGTAAATAAATCCTGTTTTTAGAGATAGAAATCGAATCACTGTTATTATTTTCGACCAACTAAGAGGAGAAAACCATTTTCTACAGGTTTCCATCTAGTTTTCTATGATGTTTAATTATTGCTCGAACCCGACAAATCAAAAATATTTTCGGTTACCCAGGGTGTTCCATTTTTTCTGGGCGGGTCCCAACTTTGTTTTTTCAAATGGCAACCTGTATTTTTTATTACTTTTCTGGTTTCTACATGGAAAATAAAATACACTTTACACATATCTTTTCCCCAAAAATATCAACGGTTTTCGAGATATTCTGCCTGACATGTCTTTTGTCCAATATTCGTCACTCAGAGTATTTGCGATTATTAAGTTGTGCCAAGTCCTATTGGAATTTATTTCTGGTCAAATATTGAACATTAGTTATTCTCTCAAATGATATATTTATCTGAAATCGAACTGGGATATATAGGGTATGAAAAATAGCCTCCCATATATTGGAAATAAAAATTAGCAGAATCTTCCTTATTTCAAATGGAACACCTCATATTTTATCGATCCAAAAGAAACACCGAAAAAAGCTCTGCAAATTTCGTCTGGTAGTCCTTATGGTTGATTTTACTAGTTTTTTTAAACAGCTCTTTTTCTGAAGAATATTAGTATACCACACTACTTAAATAGGATATGAATCGTGGAGAGCTTAAACTCGAAAGAGAACAAATTGGACGACATTTCGACTTCAGTGCAGGCAGCAGCTTTTGCGCGCATGTTCAATGTAGATGACCGCTTCGGCAACGGATTTTTTTTTCTAAAATTTATTTGCAATGCTTCTTTTTGTATTATTATCTGTTTATCATTTAAAAATTTATTTCCGATAGCCTGTTTCATTCTAAACAAAAAATGCCTCTTGGGTTTTTTGCCCAAAATAAACCGGTTCGCAGCAAAAAATTATTTCACGAACAACTACAGAGATACATCGTCATAAATGCGAAAATACGAAATTGATCTATCTAGTAGGTCACTATTAGCATTGTTTAAACAATGCTATTAGCGATAGTGACAATTAAATTGGTATGACGCTGTCAGTTTGTAAATTTTTGGAATTGAATTAATACTTATTATGTGTTGTTGTTCTGTTCTTAATTTTTTACCTTAATGGTAAAACTTTACTTTAGGGACGGTGCTCGATTTTGATCCTAATTTTTTTATAGATGCAGTTTTTCGTAGCAAATCGATTGATGCCAGTCTCGATCCCGTCAAACTCTTAGTTTAGAAGATATAAATTATTGAAATCACATTTTTTTTTGGTACTGAATTTGACGTATTTGTTACATAAAGACAATATTTTCTATGGCTGGCGTATATCTGCAACGAGTACAGGCACTGTTACCGCGAGACTTTCCGAACCGTCTTGAATTTTGCAATTGGATGCTGGAAATGATTAGAAGAAATTGTGACTTTCTGAAGAGGATAGAATTCACAGACGAATGTAGTTTTTCTCGGGACAAGATTATTAATTTTCATAATTACCACATATGGGCTGATGAAAACCCTCACGCTATTGTCGAAACTAACCATCAAGAACAGTTTTCTCTTAACGTGTGGCTCGAAGAATTGGGGATGATTTAATTGGGCCTTATTTTCTACCTCCTGGATAAGATGATGAGGCATACGTTCAATTTTTAAGAGAAGTGCATCCAGTACTGCTGAAGGAAGTTCCTTTGGGCGTCAGAAGGGATATGTTTTTTCTGCGTGATGGGGCTCCCGCCCATTTTAGTCAGCATTTAACTGAAACATATGCAAATCAGTGGATAGGTCGAGGAGGACCACAGAAATGGCCCTCTCGATCCCCGGATCTCAATCCTCTCGATTTCTCTATTTGGGGCCATTTACAGCATTTGGTTTATCGTACTCCTGTTCGCGATGTAGAGGACTTAAGAAACCACATCATCGATGCGTGCAGGGTAATCAGAGAAGCTCCAAGAATATTTGAGCGAATATGTGGCTCAATGCGCCGACGTCTAGACGCATGCGTAATATCTGAAGGTAGACATATTGAACATTTAATATGATTTCTACAGGTTGTGTGTTTTGTTATTAATAAATTAGTTTTGTTTATTACCCTTTAATCGTTTTATGCAGGTTCTAACTACAAAATAACAATAAATCCAGTTGGCATTTATGACGATGTATCTCTGTAATTTTTTGGTGCGAACTGGGTTATTTTGGGCAAAACACCCAAGAGACATTTTTTGTTTAGAATAAAACAGGCTATCGGAAATAAATTTTTAATTGGTAAACAAATAATAAGACAAAAAGTTACATTGCAAATAAATTTTAGGGGTTGTGTTTTCCACCCCTTACAACCATGGGGTAAACCAAATAAATTACTGGCTAAGTGTATTTTTGGTAGTAGAAAACGTCAGGTTAATTTCAATATTATAACTTTTTCAGTGCTTGTGAAAAAAATTGTTATACAAATTTTATGTACCCCTTTAAGGGGCTGTATCTTAACAAGGGATGCTCCAATGAAATTTCTTTGTATGAAAGATCCTATCTTTTTTTGATGAGGAATCACCTTCTTAAGAAAGCATAGATCCACACAACTACTTTCGTCAATCTTGTAGAACAACTTTGCAAAAGCAATCAGCGTAATTGCGTGTTGCGATACAGCAAAAGCGTTTTTCAGTGTAATACATCAAGTACTACTAACCAAGCTAAAACTTTATGGCATAAGAGGTTACATGTTCAAACTACTCAAGTCATATACCTGGATTAAACAAAATAAATTACTCTAGGGAATGGGGGCGACATCAGGAATGGGATCAGTCCATTGTGGTGTAACTGGTCCACTGTTGTTTCTTATCCACATCAATGATCTTCCATAAAATATCACATGCACTGACCTTTGCATATTCGCTGATGAGGTAGTTGTTCTGAAACAACTCACATAGGGGTATTTGATCAATATACCGGGCCAAAACTATTTTTTTGTATAATTCTATTTCAATCATGCTTTTTTCGATATTTAAGCTTTGTGGACTATTGTTAAGAACTTTTAACACATTTAGGTCGTCAAAGTCAGATCACAACTGGGTCAATATCAGTAAAACATTAATCATTGTCGGACTGGAAAGTCAGATTGGTCGAAATCGAGAGTTTTTATTATTTCAATTGTTGTTTCTTTTTTTCCTGTTCTCATCCCTGTAA
This sequence comes from Myrrha octodecimguttata, assembly GCA_958510865.1. Classification (NCBI taxonomy): domain Eukaryota; kingdom Metazoa; phylum Arthropoda; class Insecta; order Coleoptera; family Coccinellidae; genus Myrrha; species Myrrha octodecimguttata. The sequence continues at coordinate 17,623,493 of OY294056.1, forward strand.
TGATTAAGAAAAATGTCCCAATGATAAGATGCTATCATCCATTAGGACTTCATATAAACGAGCGATACCTCTTCTTGCTTTTGCTGTATCTTCATATGAAAAGGGTCCAAAGTTAAGAATATAGTTTTCTGAATGTTTGACTTCTTAATACGAATTTGTTCTTTCAAATTCCCGCATATGTAGGGTGTCCCAAGATGTTCCGTACAGCCAATATCTCGGCTCTCAGACGATGTAGAAATTACAAACGAAAAGTATTTAAAATGGCAATCAAAAACTAGAATCCGTCGTTAAATGTTTTTTTTTTAGTTTCCAGCCCTAAAAAAACTACCCCCAGATATTTGGTTTATTTATTGCACCCTTATATTTTTTTCACTCTCAATAATTTCCCAGTATTGGAAAAATACAGCAGAACAATTTTTATCATTTCACGTGAAATTAGAGTGAAAAAAATACAAGGATTCAACTTAAAAAAAAATATCTGGGGGAAGTGTGTTTGGGGGTGGTAATTACAAACAAAATTTCAACGCTGGATTCTGGTAGAGTTTTTGATGAAATTCAAAATACTGTTGTTTGAAATTTCTTAATTGTCATTATATAACTATAGCAAAATGAGAAATATCAAATTTCAGGTAATAATATTCTATACAAATAATAATCACATTATTTCCAAACTTCGGACGAGTTCGGAAAAGATTCGTTTTATATCCGAAAGGCTATCTATAAACATAAAAATCAAGCGGGGCACTATAACAAAATCACCTTTAAAAAAAATTTTATATTATCTCAAAACAGCTCATTTTAAAGAATTAATAAACTAAACATTACGGTTTTGTTGAGATGTAAAAATCATAACATATGTTAGCACATGCCTGTTATCTCAGAATCCATGTTTTTTTTTTCGAAAATATTGCTCGATTTCAAAGAAATCCCAATAATAATAGTCTATACTCAGGGAACATGAATATTTTCAAAATCACTGAGCGGAGGTCGATTGCGATGACTGTAGCAAGTAGGTATCGACTTTCACAAATCAAATTCTTGTTTATATTAGTGTATTAAATACTGGCTACTCGAAAGCACCATTTTTCCCATTCCAGGGTCGATGTTGAGAAATGGGGTTTTGGCCGGCTAGATTAATTAAATACTCCTATGTGCAACTGTCCGAATATTGGATTAGATAGGGATAATGGACCGTGAATAACTTCTTGGGCCTTTAGATTTTATTTTGTATAAAATATTGGTGTATATGATCGTGAGATCAATTTAAGACTGATTTTGTAGAAGGCGTCCTAAAACCACGTAGGATTCTTGGTGCGGCCGTCTATTATATATGAATCATCGCTTTAAGGCCAGCGCTCACTTATCGGCAACAGCCGGGAGCGCGGCATAGCGGGGACGATCGGAATTTTATTCTTACTATGTAATTGAATGGGACAGCGCGCACTTGACCGCTCCGGAACACGATAGACCCGGTCGCCGCGGCCGGAATTCTCTGGAGAGAATACTTTTGCCGTTGCCAGCATCACCACTCCTGGCACTATGATGTACGATGATGTGTTAGCTGTAGGCAAGTAAGCAGACATTTCGTTCTGCAGGGGGGTCTTGTTGTCGTCTTCTGTGGTCATGAATAGAGAAAACGAAATGAATGAGGAAAAGCTTATACTTCTATTCAGCGGATATCGGGAATTGTATGATTTGAGTGATGATCATTGCTCAAATCAAGAGAGGAAAAACAATTGTTGGAAGGAAATTGGGGAACAGATGAACCAACCAGGTAAATTCGGGTGAAAATACTTTTCTGACTCTCCTCGAATGATCCGTTGATTTCAAATCGACATTAGAATGCAAATAATAAGATGTCTGTGGAAGAATCTACCGCCATGATAGCTAGGTTTCATACTTGAAATTATCGGAAAACTTGGTTGATTGGGGTTACCAACTGAATATCTAAATAGATTTTAATTACTCTTAGCACACTCTTCGTGCTACCATGGGGAAAAGTTCATACTCATGCTTGTAATTATTGGAGAAATACAGTGAATTATGATTTCGTAAGCAAATATTTTTGAAACGAAGTTGAAACAACACTGAAGGCTGAGTTGATTTGAATTTTTTCTATGGTGGCACAAACATTACATATCGGGCAATAACCGTTTCAATTATATATTTTCCCTTGAAAAATCCCAAAAATAATGAAGCATTTTCATGATATATTTCTAATGTCGACAAAATGTATGTTTTTGACTAATGTTTCGATAAAATATTTTCACTGGACATTTCGATCAGCGAAATATTTTGAAAGAAATTTATAACCACCCCTTATTGAGGATTGACTTGGGATATATATTTCCTAAGATTCTGGTCGGTAGGGATATTTTTTCAGGAAATTATACATACTTGGTTAATGCATTTATGTTATTTTGAAAGGAAATAAAAGTTTAAAGTAAGATGTTAACCATATATTTTTTAATCCGACCCTGTTTATTCAATTTTTCAAGTTTATGTTCACGTTTCGCTTCCTCACACAGCAATCTTACTATAAGTATATTCGCATCCCTCTTCGGTAGAGTTTCCGTCGACACTGCACTGTGTGTTGCTGAAAAGACAATAGTTTGAATAGTTATTTTTCAGATATTGGGAGCGAAAACCTGAAAAATCTGAAAAACAATGCAAAATCCTCCCAAAATGTCCCTCAATTGATAAATAACTTGTTATTATTAATATAAAGAAAAATTAATTGCAGGCGAGAAGGTAGATAATCCTACCCTCTGGCACGAATCACGTGATGACTCGGATGTTCGCAACAAGTGGTTGACTTCGGAAGACGATCTGATGGAAGAAGAGAACGATTTGGAAAATGAAACGATGGTGGAAGGAGTGGAAGTTGAAACAGAAGAGGAGGAACAAGAAAGCCTTCTGATACCTGTTGGAGAATCGGAACAAAGAGACGGCCAGAACTATGAGGAAACTAGAGAAGTAACCTTAATCGATGGAAAGCCATTTGTAGATGGATTGCCGCTTTCAGATTATCCAAAGGAGGAAAGGCGGGCCTTTTATCATTGCATGAGGGTTGGCGGGGTGAACAAGAGGTTCTGCCCTCTGTGCCGGTATAGTTTCAAAGATAACTGGGCCATCGAATCGCATTATTTCTCAATGGCTTGTTATTATACCTGCCGTTATTGTGGTGAGTTTTTTGATATTTCGTTCAGATATGTATGTATGTAATATTTTTGATTAAGAGTCGGTAACACGTAATCATTTCGAGTGGAATTGGTGAATTAAGCTTGACTCATTCAGAATAGTAAATAGAGCCATTCGTGAATTTTGGTATCCCAGCATTATGAATATTAAATAGAAAAAACCGAGATTTAATTTAAAAGCTATAGTTTGTTTTTTTTTTTCATTTTGTTTTGTGAAATCATCTGATTTGCTAGTATCAACACACTGTGCTCAGTTTTTTTTCATATTTCAATCAAACCATATACATTTTTTTACTGATGGCAATTTCTGTGAAGAGATTCTTGATTTGTTATAAGAAAATATTTTTCTAAAGAACTTGCTGATTGTGGTAGTTGAATATAATGTATTATATTCCCAATTATCCTAGGCTTCGACACTTCTTAGGCTTGTGGTAGTTTGGTATGTATTTTTCCATATGTTTCTTTATTACCTAAATTCAATACGTATGGAATCTGAGTTGACTCAATGCATAAATTTATATTATAATAGGTCTCTTGCATGTATCGCGAATTATCATATTTTTATGTTTTTCTCATTCTATATCGATACAAAATGATAATGTATGCTATCACACACTTTAACAATTCGCGAATTTTGAATAATTATTCTACGTTATTCTACGATTCACCGATCGATACAGCCCGACGCTGTCTATTGGCTTGCTAGAGGGAAAAGTACACGAGAAGAGGGAGAGAGTGGATATATCCCCATACGTCACGAAAACCGCGAAGTTTCTTCCGTTTAAACAACCGACTTGCGGAGCCAAATTCGAAAGAGCATTTTTCGTTAAAAATTGAAATTTTTGAATGCGGTTATTGAAGTTTTTCAGTGCTCGTACAGATAAAATATTTGATTCCAATGATAAAAAAATTCATGCAAGAGACCTATTATGTAATAAAAAGTCTGGGTTATTCAAAACATTCATTTGCTTGAAGGACTGTCGTTGGCAGTTCAGGTGATTTGTTGATCATCAGTTTCATCCTCACTAGACAATATTTCACTATGAATTATATCATCTTACAAAGTGAGTAAATTATATAACAGACAACATTCAATAAAATACTTTGGTGATCAGTCCAAACATAGCAAATCCAAGAAATTTTCCTGATAACTGAATCTGTCATGCATAAGACAGACGTATAATAATTGTTCTAGTTCTCGTAAAAAAATAGTATATTATTTAATGGGCATAAAATGACTGCTATTATTCACCAGGGTGAATCACCCAAGTAAATAATAGTAATTATATGCGAGTTAGATACCATACTTTGTCCACGACTTCATTGGTTAAATTGAAATAATTCTGCATTTTCAAAAACCTACAAAAGAGTTGTCAGCATGGTGAATTTCATTCTCTGTCATTGCTGGAAATTGTCAAGCGTACGAAAAACGTCAAAACTCTTTGAGTTCACTGGGGATAGAATACTGATAACAAAACAGTGTGTAACTACTCTCTTATCTGCTTATACTTTCTGCGTAAAGGCACGTTTCGGAAACCACGTTTCCTTCGTCCAGAGACATATCGTTACTTACTACAGGTACAAGTAAATATTTGGAATAATGGGTTACTAATGGGGGTAAGATCATTGTTTACTTCAAGCGTATTCAAGTAAGTTTTGCCCGAGCTCTTTAAGGGCTTTACGGATTTTTCTGAAATTAAATGACCAGTTGTTGACACGTGATTGGCGACCGCCGATTTGTCAGGATGTTTGTTACGGATATGGCTCATGTGTTCCTTAAATCTCGTGTTGATGTTCCTCGCTGTTTCGATGTATCGCAGTCTGAACATTTTATTTCGTATATGCCCGATTTAAATTCATCAGGAATTTTATGAAACGTATTTCCCAAAAGCTGTCTGGTTTTCGGTTGTGAAAGCTAACTTAATATTTAATTTTTTTAAAATGTTCAGCAGTTTCTTGTAGGTTTCAGGGTGATACTTAAAAGCCCCGAATCAGTTATCTTTTCCCTTTTCTTTCATTAAAGTTATGTCTTTGAAAAATTGTTTTTAATGGTTGGTAATCAGTTTTCGTACTAAGTGTTTATTGTAACCGTTATGTTCAGCAATTCGAAAAACTTTGTTTTGTTCTTCATTGAAAATTTCAAATAAACGATCAATCAAAAAGTGTAGGCTGGCTGTTTTTTTATGACCAGAGTGCCACTGAGTCGACCGGAATGTAACAGTCCGAGTTTGTGGGTTTTCTATAAATGTCGAAACTAATTGTTGTGGTGTTGTCTCTTGAAAATTTCAAGTCTTAACATGGAAGGAAACCGTTTGCGAAACGTGCATTAGACGCAGAAAGTGTAAGCGGATTAGAGAGTAGTTACACACTGTTTTGTTGTCAAAACTTTCACTTGATCTATGCATGTAGTGTATAATATTCATTATCCACGGGCTTGATTAATGACTGTCAATTTCCTTTAACAAGAGACTTCGAAATATATTCAATGGTCGTAGACAAAAAAAATTCTGGGCATCAGTCCAGTGGCCATTGTTTTTATGAGCCGTTATTAGATCTTCTGCAGATTATGATGAAATATCACATGACCTAGAAAAAGAACCTTACCGTAAATGAATTTCCCCCTTAGTCACCTACTATTAACCTCTGTAAAAATTGCAGTTACTGCGTTGGTAAGTATCGGTAACTTCAGTTGATATTTGGAAAATATGCCTTATAATTTCTGCTTGATCAGTAGAAATGTCGGAATTTTATTTATTGTTCTATTGACCTGAGCTTTCTGCCCTCCTAGCAATTCTTTATAATGTTTAATGTTATTTCAGGCATGAGATTCAACAAGCAAAGAAACCGTTATGATGAACATGTGGAGACGCACGTTCAGAACAAAGATGAATACTCAACAAAAGTTTTTGCTGCCAGCAAGAATAATAATATTGTTCCAAAGGTGCTCTATCCCAAAAAAAGGTACTCAGGCAGAGCTGAACCAATCGAACCCATATTACCACAACCAATTGAAATTAAACATTTTGAAATACAGAATAAGAAAAATTCGCCGAACGATGTTAAAGTCAAACAGGAACCTATAGAATACAGTGAGTGTCCTTCACCAGTTCCAAACGCTCCAACGCAGCAAAGTCAGCCACAGTTTCAGACTTCACAATCAAAGACTGGAAACCAGGCCTATTTTTGCAGGTATTTACTACTACCACTTACCCCTTTCCAGCTACCGTTTGGGGCGCACCCGATGCGCCCTTGTGTGCAATTGTCTTTATCTTCCAGAATGGGTCTCTTGCATGTAATACCAATTATCATATTTTTTATGTTTTTCTCATTCTATATCGATACAAAACCATAATGTATGTGTAATGTATCACACACTTCAACAATTCGCGAACTTTGAATAATTCGGTATTCAATGGAATGGGTTAAGTCATATTTTTCGAACAGAAAACAAATGGTGGAAATGGAAATCAATGAGGAAACTGTAAGATCACATTTAGAGGAATTACTGTTGGGCATACCACAAGGAAGTTTTCCTGGTCCCTTATTCTTCCTGATATATATCAATGACTACGAACCAGATATGGAACTATGTCCCAAAAGAGTAAATACAGTTAATTATGCCGATGACACAAGTTTTCTTCTAGTTGAAAAACTGTTCTCAATGTTAGAAAGACTAACTGAAATCACCCTAGATAAAACTGATGAATGGTTCAAAAATAATAATTTGATACTCAACAAAGAAAAAACAAAATTCATACTTTTCACACCAACGCAAACAAAAATTGAGGGAAATTTAACAGTCAATTTGAGTCAGGAAATATACCAGATACAAGAAACAACAAAATTTTTAGGCATCCACATAGACAGAAACCTCAATTGGAGAGAACACATAAACTGTCTAAATGAGAAAATTACACAATCGATTTATGGTCTCAGAGTAATAAGTCGATATATCCACAGTAATTACTTAAAAATGGTTTATCATGGAATAATAGAGTCAAAACTAAGATTTGGAATAATATTTTATGGAGCAGGAAACATAAAACCATTGTTCATTTTACAGAAAAAGGCAATAAGAATACTCAAAAACATGAAGTATAATGAATCCTGCAGAAGTATCTTCAAGAAAAATAAATTATTGACAATATATGCCCTTTACATTCAGGAATGTGTTCTCTTCATTAGGACCAATGAACATCTGTTTGAAAAATATGAAAACAAAAAAACTTTCTACAATATTAGGAATGACGACTATATTTATCCCAAACATAATTTAACAATCTCTCAAAAGCAGACGGAATATAGATGTCTCAAAATATATAATATGCTTCCAAAAAATATAACAACTATAAAAAATATGAAATGTTTCAAAAGAAGATTGTTCGAATATCTTATTGAGCTAGAACCATACAGTTTAGATGATTATATGTCCAACATGTAATTCTTATTTTGACACTATTCTATTTCATCTTCATATATGTGTATGAATGTGATCGAGAATAAAGAGCTATTATTATTATTATTATTAAAAATGGACAAATCGGGATTCAAAGTCGAAGCGGGAGAAACGCGTCAGAACGCCTTCTACGTCACTCGTTATTGTACAATTCACCGATCGACACAGCTTGCTAGAGAGAAAAGCCAAAAATAAAAGATCATTTTCTCTTTGAAAATTGAAATTTTTGACAGCGGTCAAATTTTTTCAGTAGTCTTACAGAAAAAAATTACGAAGAAAAATTATGCTACAAATAAATGATCATTACTTTATACATTTCAGGTAATTCTGTTTGATTGTTGATAACGTTTCATGGACAATTTCACATGTTTCACAAAAGGTATTGAACAAATAACATATGCTGTTTTGGCGTTCGAAGCATACAATTATTCTTACGTGGAACTAAATAAATCGAGGGTCTAGTTCTCATGTTGGGCCTTTACATATAAAAATTTACTTTTCCTAGCAGATATGGACAATCATTATTACCCCGAACCAGATTGTACAGAAAAGAAATTGTCTGTAAACCGCACCGATTGGCCAAAGATATAGCTCCAAATCTTTTCGAAACTAAAGCATGGTCAGATCCTCTCGGAGTATAAACACCCTTCTCTCTATAAAAGAGAAATTTATAGTATCTGCGCTGTCCTGACTCCAATCGCTGTATATGGAGCAAATAGATAGGCTGCCAGATGAATGAGGCCTTCTCAAGTATTATTCTCCCCAAAGTGAAGAACCAGAGTCTAGAAAATGCCTTCCATTACAAAGTATCAAACCATATAACTTCGAAGCATTATTCGACAAATCATTTATGTGAGGAACAAACGTCAACTAACTATCAAACAGCACGCCCATATCCCTTAATATGCCCGATCTGAACAACCTGATATATCCTAGAGAATAATCAAATATAACAGGTTCCACTCTCCTCGTTTTAGACTTGTATGTCCTGAAAATGAGTCATTCCGTCTTTTGAAGGTTTAGCCGAAGTTTGTTGTTAATACACCAATCTTCCTTTGACCCCAGGACAGACTTCAATGATGCAATGTCATCCGACCAAACCAAAAAAAAACGTCATCAGTATATAGAAGAGACGGGCAGTTCACAACAGAATCAATTAAATTATTCATGTAAACAAGAAATAAGAGTGTTCCCAAATATTTCCCAGTTGGACCCCGCTGTATGATGTTCATTCTTGTTATGTCTAAATGGTTCCCTTAATGATGTGTTCGCGATGACGCACCTTTGGGCGTTAAGTGCAGTGCTCGTGCTACTGACGTCATCACAGTCCTTCCGAAAACTTAGTTTCAAGAAGAACGAACCAGTGTTATTTCGTTTCTGTCAACATGACGTTTGTCTAATCTTTGGTTATGGTATTGTTGACATTAGGTTTTTGTTCGTCATGGTAGTTACAAATAATATGGCACTACGTTTTTTGCACAATGTTTGTTTGAATCTAGAAGATTTTCGAATTTGAATTTAGACAAGGAAATCAAGGAAGAAGGAATGACGAATTCTAGATATCTAAGGTGTTGACATTGATACGCAATTGATAAAAGAAACAACATTGCTGTCATGTAATATTAAAATTCATAATGAGATAATAAAGTCGTATTGAAAATCAAAATTTACAGTCTTAATAGGAACTTTCAAGAAATAAAACATTATATGTATTTCAGATGTTTTTTGAAAAGAATCTATATACAAATAAGAATTAAAATACCTTTTCGAACGTCTTGCAACTTCTGTTTTTCTCCCGATTTGGCGCAACGCAAAATTGAATACTACAAACAAAATGCTCACATCTATTGACAAGATGCTTAGATAATTAAAATATGTGGCAGAGCAGAGGCAACAATCAATTCGGAAAATCTGAATGAAAATATTGACAACTCTGACATATAAGCTGTCATGATTCTTAGTTCACCAACTCTAACCACAAAGAAAGCGGTGCACGCACCTAGTGCTTGCACTAGATTAAAACGAACGCTTTGGTTCAAAAGCAGGGTTTTGAAACGAACGCGATGAGGTGATTCGGTGCATGCACCAAAAGAACCGTGCGTGTCCGCAAACGCCCCTTTATAGAAATCGCAACCCGTTACTCGGATAACTCCGAATGAGTTCGAGTTGTTTATCTATTATATGTGATTATTTCAACACCCTCCAACAATGTCGTGCTTCACAGAGTCGTAGGCCTTTGATAGGTCTACAAGAAGCGCAGCCGAAATCTCTCCCGTTTCCAACGCAATTAAAACAAACTCATGTCAGTTCGAAAATTGCGGTTTTCGCTTTTTTATTTTCCAGGAATCCATGTTGGTTATTACGAATCACATGAATTTTCGGAAGAATCTCAAGAGTCTACCTGCAAGAACCTTTTCAAATATCTTTGTAAATGAACGCAGAACACTGATGAGATGGTAATTTCCGAATTAACTGGCCTCTCCTTCCTTAAATATTGGTCTCACTATGGCAGTTTTCAACCCATCAGGAAATAGTCCTTCCTTGAAGGACAAATTCATGATAGAAATTATTACTGGAGCAACCGAGTGATTTAATTTTTTTACAAGATTCACAGGTATACAATATACCATCGAAACCAGTGGAGCTGGAGGTTTTGAGTGTTTTCGTGCTGTAATAATATCATACTCCTCAATATCAACATATAAAGGGAGTTATGAACTTTAGTAGACCTACCGTCAGTTTCACAGCTTACACAGCATAGCACATTATATACCGTGAATTGATAATCAAGTATATTGTGCCTTTGAGACAATGCCAGGTATTATTACCGTTGAGATCTAAGTCGCGGTTCTCGAAAATCTATGTGTACAATAAATGAGAGAAAGTTTTAGTATTCACAGAGTTTGCATTCTTGAATTAAATGACTATGGAACAGTGATCTCTAGAGAATAATTGATTCATCTCTTACAATTTGCGAGAGAATGAAACAGGAAACCCTTATTCCTAGGGAATGTATTTGGTTATTTCCGGCTCTGTGAAAGTGTTTGGGTCAGTTTTGATCTATATGGCATTGAGTTTCAACAGTTTTGTTCATCTTTCATTGATAGCTTGCATGTTGAGGGTGTTGAAGATGTGTAAAGCGGAAAATAGAACTGAAAAAAGTCAATGAACATCCCAAATGAAATCTTTTTGATGTATGATGTAAACTGTTTCGAATAACGAAGGAAAATGATCGCTTTGGTACTAATCCCATGTTCTATGGATCATTCAGAATGCTTTTTGAACTGTTTGGGATGTCAACCCATTTTTGTTTTTCAAATATTCCCTGTTGTAATCTGTCGACCAACCTGTATATTTCAGTCTTTACGAAATATATCCGGTTCCAAGCTCCTTTCCTTCTTTTGATAATGTTTTTGGAAAAGTATCTTTCCTTCTCCGAATCATTCATTTTTATCCTCTAACGAAACGCTTCAATTATAAAGGAAATTTGTCACAAAAAACATATCACAGATATATGTTCTGTGTGATTAATATGATTAACTATATAACTATTTGAGTTCACTGTGGATAGAATACTGATAACAAAACAGTGTGTAAATACTCTCTAATCCACTTAAACTTTCTGCGTCTACTGCACGTTTCGGAAACCAAGTTTCCTTTGTCAAAGACTTTCTGCGTCTAATGCACGTTTCGGAAACCAAGTTTCCTTTGTCAAAGATTTCGTTACTGTAACGATATGTCTTTGACAAAGGAAACTTGGTTTCCGAAACGTGCGTTAGACGCAGAAAGTTTAAGTGGATTAGAGAGTAGTTACACACTGTTTTGTTATAAAGTTAACTACTTATACGAAGTTAGCTTCAGATGATCTGTCGAAAAATATTCGTCTCCGATAGGTCAGCTCATTTGCCATTGTTGATCGTCGAGACGCGCATTTGTAACCCTGATTTCCAAGAATACTGTCTTGATCTTTCGAAAACAGGTAGATGAAACTAGCCGAAGATTACTCTATAGAAAACGTTCTATAACGTCGCCGTCAAAGATCGCAACCAAGGAGTTGTTAATAAAAGTAATAAAAGATCCCTTATGGTTGGTACGACATTAGACTATAGAAGGAACTTGTTTCCACTCAACTATAAGATGATATTTCTTATGTAGTTCTTGTCATAGACAAATAATAAAGATTGGTTTATCTATGGTTCTTGTTTGATATCAGATGTGAGAGTATAATTTAATTTATTGGTTTATGTTTATTGTATTCACGTTATGTCCTGAAAGTTATAAGTGAAATACTTGTAAAGAATCGAAGACATTTCTCTTCTCCGACAGCAACCATACTTTTTGCGCGCATGTTCTGGGGAACAGCGTCCTATCGTTTTTTTCAAATGTCTACAATTTTCTAGTTTCGAGCCGAAAATGGTCACAAACGACTAGGTTAGACTAATTGATGACACAATAACTGTCGAAGAGAGCAAGGTAGCTACTTGAAACTTCCAGGGTAGGTCGCGAACGAAAATGCGTCGCTTTAGTTAGCCAAATTTTTATTTTTTTATTCGTAATTAACATATCCCCCTTTCTGTCGAATGAGATATTGGGAACTTTTGCGCTCTTGTTCAGTTGACTCTTTTTCGCATCGAATCTGACCAGATAATTTCACTCCTTGTGAACAAAATGTTTCTCTTTTTGTTGGCAAACATCAGAAGGTACAATAAAGAAACCAATTTATTGGCCTATAGAATTGAATTATTGTTCCCTAATCTTGTGTTAAGACAACATCCTGCGATTTCAGCTTAGTTTTTCAAAAACTATATGATATGTATATAAATATGAATTTCAGATTGAAAACCTTGTTTTTAAAAAACAATTTATTTTGAATACAATGGTATACGACTAATGCGTCTAAGCTCTAACTAACTTCTTCCTGTTGGATAAACAGGTGCAGTACAATTTATAAGATATCCTTATCTCAATACTGAAACGAATAACAAATGATTCATTGCTGAGTTGCAATAAAATACATTCTGATATACAGTTCTTATGGGATGAAGGAAAGGATCCATTTATTTAATATGGGTTAATATTATGTAATTATTTATACTACCTTTGTGTTGTTGCTATTTTATGACAAACTTCTGAGTTTAAATTTGATTACCTAAGTAGTTTTTGAATTGAGTTGGGAAAAACGGAACAAAAATTGAATTGAAGAACTCTTATTATCACAAACTACTGACTTTTAATTTGATTACCTAAGAATTCTTTGAATTGAGTTGAAAAAACTGAACAAGAATTGAATTTGAGAACTCTCCATCAGTAAATGTAATCGTTTGAGACCATCTTGACCCATATGACTCTGTGTCATTTTTTAAATAACTTATTACTTTTAGGAAATGCTACAAGGTGTTCTTCAAATTGGACGAATTCAATATACATAGTAAAAATTGTGACTACAATCAATTCGGTGCTGCAAATAGCATGCTAGGAAATTATCTGACCTCTGGTAACAAGCCAAATGGAGATCAACCACCCATTCAAACCACAAATACTGGAAGACCAGTACGTAGCTGTGCTAAAGAGGCTGGGCCTTATCGAGATGAAGTATATATACCAGAACATATACTAAGAGATCAGGTATGAATTACAGTCAACTATAAAGTTTGCCTGCGGAGTCATTTCTTCAACAGAAAGTAAATTTTGTAAAAATAAACCAACTCCTAAAAAAGTTGATATACGGTGCATCTCTTTAATCCGGTCTGGATTATAGAAAAACGGAATTATTCTTATAGGTTGTTCATTAAATAAAATATATTTTTTTATAAAAGTAACAGAAAACATTGAATTATTTTTAATTTTCAAAAATAAGAGACCACAATAGAACTTATCTGTTTAAAATTTCTTCAATATATTTCATGAATAAAATATAAATTGTTCGAAAAGATAACAGAAAACATAAACTGAATTCAAATTTTTACGCACTTGTACTGGAGAACAGCGCGTTATCATTTCATCACGATGTCTGTAATTTTCGAATTTTGAGCCGAAATTGGTCTCAAACGACTAGGTTGGACTCAATGATGAAGAATCCGTGGTCAAAATTGATTCTGTCCGTCCGGCCGTGTGCGCTGTAACTCTCGGAAGGAGAGACCTAGAGTCCTGAAATTTTCAGGTTAGGTTAAGATCCTGAATATCTCGGTTAAGTTCGCTAATGGGCCAAATCTGCCGAATGGTTTTTGTGCTACAGCCATATAAAATTTTGATTTTTCAATAACTCGAAAAATATTTATCTGATCGAAATGAAACTTGGTTGGAAGATGAACAGTGTCAATGAGAAGAATTATCCATGGAAAAATTTTAAAAAAAAATTCTATAAACAAGAGGTCATATTTTAATTCATCTTGTTTATTCAGTTCTAACTTTGAGTTAACCTGAAATTTTTGTTCAAACTTTAGAATCAGCTTCATTTTTCACTGCTACATTCTTCATTTTGAACAGCATCTTCATCTGTTTGTCTGAAATGTTATTTTTTGATGCCCACTGAATGCATTTGTTCAACTACATCTTCATTCTCCACTATAGTGAGCGTTGAGATATCATCGTCATCTTCAGTGGAGGAATCATTGGTTTCTTATTCATTCAATATCTTTGCCTGTCAGTAAGATTTCAGTCTCATCATTTCTTGAAATCCATCTAATCCAATTTCTTCTTTATATAACTACCTGCTCAGAACTCTTACCTCATTCTTTTCTTTCAGGAGTCCCTTCAATTCTTTCATTTTCTTTGCAAGATCTATCAAAGGAATATTATCATCTTCATTATTCGAAGAAGATAAAAAGTTGCGCAATCATGGTCTCCATGATTTTCTTATCGAATTTGGGTTTACTTTGCGCCACGCTTCATGCAGTGAAATCACAACATCTTTGATATTTATTATTTTCAAAGTTGTTTGAATGTCGGTCTCAGATGTTACTACTTCCCGAGTACCGGATGTTCGGATTTAAATGTGTCTGAATTCGAGAGGTCATAATGTAATGTGGTCTTTACTGGTTGTGTGTAAGATCGTTCTGGGGAAGACTTTTGTACATTCATAAAATAACACAGATTTTTCTATAATACCTTTACCTTCAATATTAATACCTTACGATATGCTTCATGGTCCTTGAATGGCAAAATTCATTTCTGGAACTTTTTTTTGCGTGATATTTGACTATAGTAACATATTGGTGATACAGTATCCTTCAACAAATCGAGCACATTTGTGAAATGAAGGGTTGTCTGCACTCATATTCCATTTGCATTCATAGAATAGTTAGATTGAGTTGGCACTCGTGAGATGTCCTCGATGTCTATGCTTATATATTTCTATAAATGATTCAAGCTGAATTTCTATGAATCCATCGTCCGATTCGAATTTCATTTAAATTTAACAAATAGACAAAACTGCCAATTTCCATGCATTCGTCATCCGATCATGTGCGAAGTTTACGAAAGCACAGAATCAAATTCCAATCTATCGCTGAGAACAGAACTCTGAAATTTTTAGTAGTAATATCCTTAAGCCATGGATAATAGACGAGATAATTTTATGACATTCCAAAGCTCGTTCCTTGGTTACCAAGCAACAAGCTTGAGAAATATGTTGTAAAATTATGAGGCATTTGTCAATGTCCGAGGGATATTCTGAGGAATTTTTTTTGTCAATTTCAATTGTGTTGTCATAGTCATGGATAATTGATTGAGCGAAATTGTTTCATATGACGCAAAATGACAAAATTTGCTTGGTCGTGAGAACTGTCAAAAAAATTTTCATTTTAATTGTTCTAATGAAACGATCGAAAAGAAATTTTGCAAAGCATTTGCCAATGGACGGCTTCAGTCCAAGTTGCCAACCCAAAAATTTCGTCACATTTTCTGGCACTGGGGAAAGGGAATTTCAGAATAAATTCTATATGATAAGTTCCGCGTTATTTATAATCATTAATATAAGTATAGGTAAAAGATATGTTCCGCAAATCGACTTTGTTATTTCGGTTGCTGGTTTTCCGTTCCGTAAATATGAAATGTTCGTTGTTTCCTGAAAAAAGGTTAAGTACGAAATTTGATTGATGAAAAAGCAATCGATTTTAGGTCAGTAGAACGACAGTGGAATTTCCATAGCACAGAACGATCTACAGGGTGTTTCACCATTAGCTGGTCAAACAGGGCGCGTTTTTTAATTCACCAAACTAGTGTAGTTTGATTTGGTGGATCCATCACTCTTCCACCACACCAATTTGGTGAATTCAAAAACTCGGCCACATATATAGCCATATAGATGACATTGGGAAAGTCATTTTTGGCTTATGACATATACCCCATTTTCGAAGCATAAGGGAGATACAGGGTATTTAATGTCAACTTTGAGCAATATTCTGATAACTGTGGTGATTTATACGTGACCTTTGAAATATCGGTTTTTGGGCACATCTAAGTATTTCTTGGTGGTCAATTCAATTCTTGAAAATAGATTTCAAAATGGCGGAAAACCTACAAAGTTGGAATTTTTTGTATTCGGTTGCCAAATTGGATAGCGTTATTTCAATGTACTCGATTTTCTAAGATTTTCCGTGAAAAAATGTTTCGAAAATTTGAACTCAACTTTTTTTACATGTCTACAGTGGAAAAAAAATTGTTAAAATCTTTCGAGGTTGAAGTCACCTTCACTCTGAATTCTGGGGTGAAAACGCAATGACAAAATATCCATTCGTTTTCATTTTATAGCCTTCCAAAGACTCCGCTCGGAGTACTTAAATAATTTTTATTCAAGAAACTGGTGGCCCTACGGATGCCAAAATTATGCTAAACACCCTGTTACTCGCTTATGCTTTGAAAACGGGCTATATGTCATAAGGCAAAAATGACTTTCCCAATGTCATCTATACGGCTTTAAATGTTTGACCTGTTTATGGTGAAACACCCTGTATATTTACTTTGTTATCCATAGTTTATTGCCGAGACAAGAATCAACAATGAAAAAAATACCATTTATGGTCTATGTATCATAAAGTAAATATAGATTTTCCTTTGCTATGCAAATGTTACCATAGAAAATCAACTGTCGTTCTGACGACGGAATGATCACATTTTCATCAATCAAATTTCGTAATAAACCATTTTTAATGAACCAACCGAACATTTTATATTTATTATACCAAATGGAAAACCGGAACCGAAAGAAGCAAGTTCATTTACGGAACATATGCTATGGAAACCTGACATTATTGACATGAAATCAGGAACTCCAACTAAAATTTCAGCCAATCAGAAATGATCTGAACAAATACCTATATTTGGATCCAATAGACGACTTCGGCCCAAGTTGCCAACCCACAATTTTCTTCACAAATTTACTATCACTGGGGATCGGGAATTTCAGGACAAATTCGACATGATAAGGTTCGCGTTGTTTATAAATATCCGTGAAAGATGCCTCGGCTCCTCAAACAAGGTAATTCCTTCCTAATATAGGTTTTTGTAAGGATGAAATTTAAATTGGGATTCCTGATTTCATGTCAATAGTTTCAAGTTTATAAAGAATATGTTCCGCAAATCAACTAAGTTATTTCGGTTGTCGGTTTTCCGTTCTGTAAATATGAAATATTCGGTTCGTTCCTGAAAAAAAAAGGTTAATTACGGAATTTGATTGATGAAAAAGCAATCTTTCTGTCACCAGAACATAGACATGCACCAGAACGACAATCAGTATTTTATGGTAACATTTCCATAGCATAGAAAAATCTTTTGGTTGAAAAATAGTAAAAATGCGCAACGTTGTCGCTTTTTTATATTCAAGAATTTTCGGAAAAACAGAAACTGAAATGGAGTGAAAAATGGAAAAATAACCAATATTGCGCATTCTTACAAAATACAAGTACAAATACAACAAAAAAATATTAAAAAAAATCACTGAAGCTTGCAAAACGACACCGCGTTTTCTCCTATTTAACGTCGAAATTACACACATTTCTAATATTTCTCGCGGCTAGTGGCAATATTAAAGCATGCAGACCGTCGGGAGTAGTCTGACCCTGAGATATTTACGAGGGTTTGTGAAACTTGAATGTAACTGTGTTGCCGAAATCCACGAAGTCGTGATTTATCAGTCGACAGTACTGTTTGCCCTTAACATGAACTTTAACACAAGAATTCTTGGAAAGCACTGAGGTTAAGTCAGTAGTTCTTGCTTGTATATTAAATTCGTTGCCAAGGCGGTCACCTACTCAAGCATTGACCCCTCCAAACGCAGGTTTACTTCCCGATTGAAAGATTTGGCCATCTCCTTATCATTTGGTCCTATTGAAATTCTGCATGAACCTTTAAGCTGTCATTTTCCAATCAAATACTAAATTTCAATTCGACCCGATCGGTATTTTCATGAGTATTTGAAAAATAAAATTTTCAAAAACTTGATTCGATATTTGTGTAACAGGTTGGGGCGTTGAAAACCATAGCCGAATTCGTGAAAGGGTAAAATCAACCCAATGATTCCGCAGTTATAACCAGTCGAAATTTGAATTCGAAATATTTTCAAAATATTATATGATAGAATTAAAATCGAGTACACTATTGAAAAATTTCACATCAAAGATTCATGTAAAATTCGTGTTCAAATGCCCAGAAGAATGCAAAATATAAAATAGTAATTTTTCAGTATTTCTGGGTTTCCAATATCTGAAACAGAACTATTAAAAATTGTTTTTTTTTTTCATGAAAAACGCCCTTGCGGATTGCAGTATTAAACTATTTGTCAAGGGCAGTTTCTTGCAAAACAGATTGTCCAGTGACCAATACAGGAACAATACAAACGATAAACAAAGCGAACTGTGACGTTTCAGTGTGCAAATCTGACTCTTTCATCAGACAAAGCAGAAAATAATTCTTGAAGTTTTCTGCTTTGTCGGATGAAATTCTTGAAATTTTCTACTTTGTGTGTTGAAAGAGTTAGATTTGTACTACGAAACTTCGAAGTTCGCTCTCTTTATCGTTTGTATCGTTTCTGTATTGTTCATTAGGCAATCTGTTTTGCAAAAAACTACCCTTGACAAATAGTTTAATACTGCAATCCGCAAGGGCGTTTTTCATGAAAAAAAAAACAATTTTATTTAATTTTTAATGGTTCTGTTTCAGATATTGGGAGTGAAAACCCAAAAAAAAACTATAAAATGATGTGAAATCCTCCCAAAATTAGCTTTAATCGATACTTAATATAAAAAAAATAATATTGCAAAAAAAATTCGGGAATTTTAAAGGGGAAGTTTTTCCCCACACGATCATAACGAAATTGGCACAAGCTTGTTTGTATTTTCAAATTAGTTGTCAAGTTTCATCATCATCGATTCGTTTTCGAGGTATTCCGGAAAATCTAGCGAAACCGATAAAATATCCACGCAATTTGACTTTTATTTTCTGCGTTCTCGGAAATGAACGATCAAGTCACACTATTGTTGAATATTGACGGGTTCTGTGCCAAATGTCATTGATGAATAGTTTTCGAAAAACTGATTTTTTCCAACAAAAATTTGGAATTTTTTTTTCAAATTGTACCTTATCCTTACGAAATATTGAATCATATTACGCGACGGTATTCCACGAATATTTTTGGAATTTCAATCTAATCGCGTCAGTATGTTTTGAGATATTGCTGACATTACCTCGAAATTCCTATTACTTCGAATCCATTCAACTGATTTTGCCCATTAACATATCCTGAAAGTTTCAAGTAGCTAGCTCCTTCGGTTTGAAAGTTCTTGTAGCAAGGGACGGCCGGACAGTATTGAATTTGATATCGGATTATTCATCAGTTAGTCCAACCTAGTTGTTTAAAAGAACAATGTCCACAAAAATTCGAAAATTATAGACATTTGGCCAAAATGATTGCTCGAATTTCCTATATGTATGTACAAGTCAAGGCAATCCTTTTTGCGCTGTTATATTTCAAATGCTACCTATCCAAAAAGAGTGGAATTGTATGTATATGTTTCTAGAAATGGATATTTCGAATAGAAAAAAAAGTTGAATTGAAAACTTAGTACCTCATTTGTGGAGTGGTTTATTTTTTAAGTTTATTTTTTGTTGAAATTTATGAGCTACCTTTTAAGACCTATAAGAGTAACATCTTATAAATCAAGAAGAATCTTTATTATTATTATCATTACCAATATTATACATAAATGAACGTTGAGGAATGAGGACTATTTTGCTATTTTAATAAATAAATAGAAAAAAATTGGCATATGTCAATAGTGAACACTTCTATAGATTCCTTTTTTTACTCCAAGAAAATTTAATTATTCTCCTTTTAATTTCATACAGAGAATATCGAAAGTTGGTGAACTTAACATGTTAAGTTAAAAAAAAGAATGATTGGGACTTAATAATATAAAACATTGGTGATACCGATGGCAATTCAATAAAAATGCTTTTTAAAATTTTGATCAGATTATCTCAAATTTTATTTGAAAATGGAGTCATTAAGTTATAAATTTGACAGAATAAATGTACAAAGGTCATTGAGGAAGATATATACCAATTGAGGTAAAAATTAAACGAATTTAGTCTCTCATGTCAAATCAGATAATTTTCTTCATTGAATTGAGTTTTATGCAACTGTGTGGTGAATTATTTCTAAATTCAGAATTATACTTCAATGTCCTTTTTTGTATTTTAGGTTCAGTCTTCGTCATCACAAGGACCATTTATATGTTACATTTGCAATACCCCATTCCCAACTGTATATTCTAGAAATAGTCATATGAGGATTCATAAAACTGAAACCATGATACCTCCACCCTCAACCAGTCAACTGATACAACCGAAACCCAAATTGAATTTCCAAGAACCTTACCATCAGCAAAGTGTTGCGCATTTAGCCGAGGTAAGGGATTTATTGTAACTATCTATTCCGCTATCAAGAAAACTGTGATTGTTGCTCTCATTCAAATTTATCACTGACCACAGTGAAGATATATCTCTTTCTACTCCAGCAATTTTTGTTTTGATATCTGCCAATCATTAAATTCCAGAAAAATGTTCAGCTTTTTTTGCCCTTTAAATTGTATATTATTACTGTGCTGTAGGAATGATAGATTTAACAATAATTAAAAAACAACTTGAACAGATGTACAGCTTGAATACTATATTGCTACAATATCACTTATTGACTTCAACATTAAAGCACAATTAGAATGTGGGAGAGAGTTTGACGCATGATAATTTGAAGTATAAATACCAAATGCATTAAAACTACAAAGTTAATTTTCAACATCAATCAATATCTTTGCCACTTTTGGTTAGACAAATCAACTTGCAATGGACTGATATATATTCACTTTCATCTGATACCTGCAGACACCCAGGGATACGATTGTGGATCCCAGGTTGGAAAATGCTGCCTCACAAATCTATTGAGTAACCTATAGGCAATAGGCTTTTTATTAAATCAACATATTTTTCAGGTTAAACAAGAGCCTATGGATTTTGAACCTGAAGTTGAGATTCACGAACCAGCTCAAGAAAATTTCACAGCCAACTTGAGTCCAGCTGTAAGCATCACACCAATTTCAAAGAAACCAAACCAGAAACTCCAGATAAATCCTAGTGTTATGAAATTAGTTCAAAATAACCCACAGTTGAGTATTAGAAATAGGGAATCTTCTCCTCAACACACACAGCAACAGAATCTTCAGGTGCAGCAGCATCTTCAACAAATGTTGGCTGGAACACCAGAATCAGACAGGTAAGGCTAATGTATATTCTCCACATCCGAAGTGAGATTGTCGTGAGTAATATCATCAGGGCATCTAATTTTTCCGAAAAAATCGATAAAACACGTTGCTAAGTAATATTTTGACAAGGAGCATGAGTGCTGGTGGCAACAAAAATCCAAGTCGAAGACGAGGATTTTTGTACCTGCAAGAATGCTTTTTGTTAAAAAATATTACTTTGCAATGTTTTTTTTTCAATTTTTTTCACAGGAAAAATTAGATGCTCCAATGGTATTTGACAAGACTATTTCATGAGTAAAAGATTTTTGGTGACAACAACTGTCAAGTTTTGCCGCGGGTAGGATGCACAGAAGATATGGTGCTCATATTTTCATTTGTTTTCCTACTAAATCTTTAGACCAAACTGGGGAAACCGGATATATTTCATACTCTTGCCACCTACAGAAACGTCACCAATTGACCAATCAGAGCGCATGACACTAATAATGGAAATTCGGCAATAGTCATTTTGAATTTATTTGTTTTCTCAGATTATTATTTAGTTATTGATGAGTGCGTGAAATCTGTTTGTGTTAGCTTAAATTGCGTAGATCCTCAGATACTTTTAAATGGGTCCCTTTTGTATGTTGTTTGGACAGTGCAGATGTAAATGGAAATAAGTGTTCACATGAAGAGAAAATTATTTTTATTGAAAGTATAAACTTCATGAAATTAGCTGCTCATCATTCTTTTCACAATTGTCACTAAATCATTTTCACTAATTGATGATCAGTTACCAACCCCCAATTAAGCATATTATTTTCATAACGTGTTGTATTTTTCTTGGTTCTTTTTTGAATATACATGAATTGTTTAACAATTTTCATTTACTTGAAACTGAAATTTACTAATATAGGCTACTATCAAGTGCTACGTACTAGAAAACCTCAGTTTTCAAATCTGATGAAATACAATTAACCATTGAATAAAACAATTGTTTTCTGATTGGAAATCTTACGAATCTAATTGGAATAGAACTCAAATTGAACTGGTTTAATAATATGGCCTATTCAATGAGTTTTTATTCTCTCTGCAACTTCAACTTTTGATAGGACTCAGTCTGACTTAAGTAAGGATGATGCTTGTTCTGTATCAACTTCCATAAACTTCCCTCCGCTTTACCAGATTCCTTTGTATACGTGCACAATCTGGAAAATATTAATATATTTAAATGAGCTATCAAATGATATAGATGTATCAGTAGATTCTGTAGAATAATTTCACATTGCTTACCTAATAATTTAACTCCTCACTTGCTATTATATAGGAAAACAAGGAATGATTGTGTATATTAGCCAAACATAATGCATATTTGAATTCTTACAATATATCCCACTGAAAGTTATGCAAAACATAATATGGTAGAAATTCATTCATCCAGATATTTTTTACCTTATATCTTGTCTGATGTAAATTCAGTTCTGAGAGACAGTTGCCTTGACGATCGGTCGTAATTTCCAAATAGCGCCACCTTCAGTGGAAAAAACGAATTCTGCCGAATTCCCCAACATTGGCGAAACAAAAGCGCATCTTTGAATACAACTTATCTTCTGTGTATCCTAGCCGCGGGTAAACTCGAATAAACTGCTGACAGCTCCTGCCAAACAGTTTTTCCACCTAGAAACCATTTGTAATTCAAAATTGCGCGTTTCTGATTGGTGGAAATTACGACGAAGGAAATAGTCAGCATAAATCATAGATGAAATATGAATTATAGGAAATATGATTAACGTACTTGTGGCTTATTTCAAACAAAGAACAAAAAATATTTATTTCATATATTGCAGAAATTTCAAGGCAAAATTGGGACGTTCTATAGAATATATAATATTGTTATTTGTTTATAAATAAGCGGTAGTTCAGTGGATCTCCTCATTGTTTCTTTGGCGCTCGAATCGATGTGACTGTTAAATGCAATTATGAGGTTAAATCTATGTCGGAACTAACGCTTTCTTGCGTTCTGCAGAAATGAAATAGGACTAGACACTTCTCTCTCAATTTTTGTCGCAGTCAAGGCTGAAACAAATCGAATCAATATATACCAATGTAATAACTTGTATTCATCCAGACACCTTACAAATTTGGTGCCTTATAGTAGAAATTGAAAAATTTCGAAC
This sequence comes from Myrrha octodecimguttata, assembly GCA_958510865.1. Lineage (NCBI taxonomy): Eukaryota > Metazoa > Arthropoda > Insecta > Coleoptera > Coccinellidae > Myrrha > Myrrha octodecimguttata. The sequence goes on from OY294056.1 coordinate 17,647,059, forward strand.
TTTCAAACATTCAAACATTTTCTATTGTGAAAAAGTCAATCCATCGAAAATTACATATTTCATACTTCTTATTGACTATGAATCGATAGATGTCCAGGAAAATTCAACGTTGCCACACATGGTTCATCATATTTTATTGCAATCTTTGGGTCAAGGTTAAATTAAAATCTAGTGCCATTGAATTTCGTCTTGTGATTCGAAGAATCTATATAGGCTCATCTTTTGCATTGAAAATATGAATTTCCCGAAGTAAATGATAATAATTTTATTTGCCCGTTTTCTTTACATTTCTTATTTTCATTCTTCTATTTGGATGCAAACAAATTGAAATCATTTAACTCAAAAAAGGAAAAACGTGAGTGTAAGTACAAGTGAATATACATATATTTAGAGTCACCCTAAACCTCAGCAACAAAATTGAAATGAATCAACATGATTCCATAAGAAGTCCGAAAAAAAAATTTGTTCAGAACTATCCGGAAGAAGTTTTTTTCTGTTTAAAGTCAACACAGTTCTGTTCTACCTTAATTCACTAGCCAATTTTTTGCTTGGTGTTATCCAATCAAAGTATCCAAATTTTTCGTTTTCTCATCCAGAATAAATATTGATAAGGTCATCAAAATGACTGGAAATAAATTGACATTTCGAGAAATAACTGCATCCCTTCTGAACTTGGGATCTAATCATCATGTTTTTGGAGTTATAATAGTTTTCATAGGTATATTGGTAAATTTTGAAATTGGAACTGCGCTTTGTTTAAATTTGGACGATCAGTAATGAAGGAATCATTGATTAGTCGACTTGTAAAATTATTTAGTATACAGGGTTATTGTGGAGTGCATGATTGAAGAGCATCGCGTTCTATATACCAGTCCTTGTCGCTCGCTATGACGTGAGTCTGGTAAAATATTTCAATAGTTCGAACGTTCGCAATGGATTTTCGATGTAATTTGAAATTTTACTGTTTGTGATATATTTGAATATCTTCTGTGGATAATATATGAGATCCAATAAAATCAATATTTTTGAACTACGTGGCGGAAAATGACTAATATTGGTTAAACTGGAAGAAAATAACTACATAGAAATCGCTAGTATAGAAACCCAAAATGAATTTTTACGAGAGTTCTTCATTTCTAAAAATAATTAGTTAGGACATTGTATAAAGAGGGATAGTAAGCCAACTTTACGGGATTCAAATTTGACGCAGTGGATTTCATCGATAGATGTCGCTGGGGAGTTGGTATCCTCTGCATGTCTTCGCTTACTTCAGGTTGAAGTATGTCGTAGCTAGGTTCTGGTACATTCTTAGATTTGGGACACGACGTACCTCAATAACAGATGGTGCTGACGAAGTCGATATAGGTGTCGCTGTAATTCATAGCTATTCCGAGATAAAAACCAGTGGCGGAGCCTAAAGTGGGCGGATTTAAGTCAAGTAATCTGAAGTTTTTTCGAACGTTATCATCTCTATAAATTAGTTATTGATTGTTTTCTCTGGCTCTCTTTGCAACGAATCACATATCAACAGTAGTTCTAAGTCTGAAATCAGAGTAGTCACTGCTTTCCAAGTATTCGTTGAATTAGTAATAATAAATGTATTTGTGAACAAGCAATTGTTTTACTTATACGCATGTATAATTTTGGCGGTAATCTGGAATAAAATTCATATTTTTTCTAGTAATAGATGAAAATAAAAACGCTGAAACCTGTTAATTTATTTTCAACTTTCTCAATTTTTTCCATTGAAATGAATTATTTTCGATCAACCCCTTGGCTACAACCCTACCAAAATTTTGTTTTTCGAATTGAATTATACGTAATTTTTAGGCTATCTGGAGAGTTCACGAGACATGGAATATTTCCATCCGCTTGGGTTTTTTGCGCGCATGCATGTTCTGGGGAACAGCGTGATATCGTTTTGTCCAAATGTCTTCAAATAGTTTTTGGAGAAAAAATATGTCAGAGTTCGTGATTTTTTCCCGGGTATTGTTGTTTTTCTGTATAGGTTGATAAATCATTATATAGAATTGAAATAACCTTACATTGCCTTAGGGCTATTTGTCATCCCGAAAATGGCGCCCGTTTATTCCAAATGTGGTTTTACTGCCATTCGCTTATTAAATAAAAATTAAGGGTTCGTCACGTATCTTTATTCGTTTTTTTTGTCGTTCAAAGCTATTTTTTCAATTCATCCTCTAGACAAGATTTTCTTCTTCTCATCTGTAAATGTATTAATCAATTCTTATACAATTTATATCTTAACGTAATAGTTCCCTTAGCTATATTCTCACTCTGTTGGCAGCTTCTCGTACCTGATCTCAAACAGAATCCTAGAACCCCTGAATGATGCACTCGTTTCACATTTTATGGGGTCATTTCGCACAAATGGCTTGATAATGTAGAATAGAAAAGAATCGAATCATATAATCATGAAAGGGGTTAGATAATATAGCAGAAATTATTGTCGCACTCAATCCTTTTGCATGACAAACTTTCCATGAATAATATCATAAAATCGAAATCATTGAGAATCTTTCTGAACATAACTCAACGATAGTCCTCATACAATGACCCAACAACCCTCATACTTCTAAAATTACCTGGAAAATATTAGTCAGAGAGGAGGATATAACAGAAATCCTTACAGTGCGAACTTTCAGATCGTCCTTAAAAATCAGTATTGTACAAATTTTATGAGACCTTCTACAAGTACCAATGCTGGTGGACAACCAGATGACGACGATAATATTTTCCTTAGAGATGTAAACGGATGCTTTATTGAATGTGGTCGAAAATTCCTCTTCATCTTCAGATTTGAATGCATCCAGTAGTTCGTCTGATTGTTCTGTCGTCCGATTGAATGTGCAACGTTAGTAAAATGTTCTGTTATTTATTTTGGCAGTTATTTAGTACAAAAATGTTTGTATCGTTTCAAATTTGAGGACTGTAAAACCAGTTTGGAAGCTGCTAAGAATTTTGACAACGAAGAAGAGCTTTTAATTTTTTCAAAACTTATGATTTGAAGTGAGAAATCAGTTTCAGGACTCCAACATATTTATTATTCGAGAAGTTGGGTTCTAGATTGTTTCAGTAGAGATATAGGAAAACTACTGAATGAAAAATTAAAGTCAAATTTGAAAAACAAAGTTGTGAAAAATTTGAGACCCATTCACTGGTATGGCTTGTAACAAAGACGATATGCGCGAAATAAAGGCAATACATTTCGGAGATTTTATTACGAACGCAAATATACCGGGTGTCCCACAAATGCCATTCGTTAGAATATTTTTGGGAATGAATCGAAATTCACATTTGCAATTTTGAACTTGAGCTTTGACTATAAAGATGACTCTCTGTAAATTTTTTGAGATTCGTGAGACTTCCGGTTTCACCGGAAGTGACACCAACAAGATTCCATTATGGCTATGAAAAAATGGGGATCTAATCTGAAAAAATTGAGTTTTCACGTTTTCGAAATTGCCAACTTTGACAACGTTTCTGTTCCCTCGTGTATCATAATTTCAATTATTGTGACAGAAGCATGATTCTTACTTCCTGCGGAAGCCTGAAAACGACATTTTTCCAACGAAAAACCTTGAAGATATCCATGTTTCAACAGAGCGCCATTTTCATTTTCTTTTCCCCAATTTCACGTTCAAAAAGACATTTCTGCTTGAAATTCCAAACTTTCATATCAAAACATAAAAATTTCATGGGGAATATATTATTATCATAAAACATAGGGCTTTCGATTCGAAAAACGAAAGCTTTACACAGATTCATCTCTCTAGTAAAAGCTTATGTCCAAAATTGCAAACGTGAATTTCGATTCCTTCCCAATAAATTTCTAACGAACGGTATTCGTGGGACACCTGGTATAAAACTTGCACAAATATTTCCAGTCAAATGAAGACTATAGGCAATCGACAAAGAATGTGAAGTTGTCAACTCTTCAGCATAATTGTTAAACCAAACGACCAATTTTCACGTTCGGAATAATCTAAATATTTCTTAACAGAAATCAACTCGCGAACTATACCTACATCAGCAGAAATTTCAGGTTTGCAGACGCAGAAAAAATGGGGAAAAGCTGAATAACTATATAAATATTATCGTCCACGTCTGATTATGAATCAGCCATCTCGCACCCCAATTCTCAATGACCTGAATCTGAAAATCGTCAGCATTACTAGATTGGTATCGCTTAGTACAGAATGTTCCTAAATTGCAGGTACAGATGAAGAGTATGGTTGCCTTGCATTTTTTAAGAAAAAAGTTCCATAAATACAGGATTTTTCACCACAAACTGGTCAAACATTTATAGCCGTATAGATGACATTGGGAAAGTCATTTTTGCCTTACGACATATACCCCGTTTTCGAAGCATAAGCGAGATACAGGGTGTTTAATGTCAACTTTTAGCAATATTCTGATAACTGTGGTGAGTTATGTGTGACCTTGAAATAACCGTGTTTGGTCACTTCTTAGTATTTTTTGGTGGTCAACTCAATTGTTGTGTAGAATTCTGAAAAAAATATTTCAAAAGGGCGGAAAATCTACAAAGTTGAAATTTTTTTGAATAGAATTATTTTAATGTACTCAATATCTGAGATTTTCGAAAAAAATTTTTCCAAAATTCAAACTTAACTTTTCTTTACATGTCTACAGTGAAAAAAAAAATTCCCCCAAAATTGTTGAAATCTTGTGAGGTTGAACTGACCTTCATTCTGAACACCGATGTGAAAACAGAAGAATTCCGATCGGAGTGCTTCAATAATTTTTATTTGAGAAACTGGGGGCCCCACCTATGCCAAATTTATGCTAATAGGCCTCCGGAATGACCTGGATAGAAATATGAATTTATCAAGAAAAAAAATTTTTCTAAAAAACTTAAGTGGGAATCGACCTCTCTCCACATTCGGAAAATAAGATCAAATTCGATTAACTACCGTTGCTTGGTAACGGACATCATTATAATAATAGAATAATTTTTTTTTATAAATTCATATTTCTATCCAGGGCTATCCGGGGGCCCATTAGCACAATTTTGGCCTCCGTAGGGCCACCAGTTTCTTAAATAAAAATTATTTTAGTACTCCGAGCAGAATCTTTGTAAGGCTATAAAATGAAAACCAATGGATATTTTTTCATTCTGTTTTCACACCAGTGTTCAGAATGCAGGTTAGTTCGACCTCGAAAGATTTCAACAATTTTGGGTAAAATTTTTTTTCACTGTAGACATGTAAAAAAAAGATGAGTTTGAATTTTGGAAAAATGTTTTCACTGCAATTCTTAGAAATTTAGTACATTGAAATAATGCTATCCAATTTGGCAATCGAAAGATTGCCACCAGATCGAAGAGACCACCAAAAAATACTGAGATGTGAATGAAAACCGTTATTTCAAAGGTCACGCATAAATCAACGCAGTTATCAGAATATTGCTCAAAGTTGACATTGAACAACCCTGTATCTCGCTTATGCTTCGAAAACGGGGTATATGTCGTAGGGCAAAAATGACATTTCCAATGTCATCTATACGGCTATATATGTTTGACCAGTTTATGATGAAACACCCTGTATATGGGGCTGTAAACGTTTCGTTTTCGTAATACAGTGTGTTGAAGTTTAAATTTATTTCAAGATTTTTCTCATAATATCTGCACTTATGTGTTTATCGAATCTTAATAAAGTATGGCTAAAAATCAGAAAAATATCCATGAAATCTAATAAAAATTTAGTCACCGCAGCTAACTAGCTAAATTACGCAAGGAATCTCCCTTCTTCGTTTGTACCCCCAATTTAGGAACATAGTATTGCAAGGTTGAGATAAATAAATTCGGAGTATCAAATAAGTTTCCTAGCTCCACAAAGTGGGCTATGTTTTCAACTTCAAGTTAGCTGAATAAACACTGATCAATAACCTGGTTCAGGTGTTTTTCAAGAGTTTCAAAAAGCTTTCGTAATGAGGAACAATAAAAGCCATACAAAGTAATGCATTGAAAACATGTGAAAATTTTGCTTATTCAAGGATTATTTAATTTTATCCAATTCTGAGGTATGAAACGATTGAATATAATCCACAGCAATGGAGGTAAAATGACGTTTATTCACTCAGTCATTTAAAAATGAAATTAATTTACAAGTGAATTCTTTCAAATATTTTAATATTTTTTATGACAATTGCAAACATTTAAATATACTCAATTTACTAGTGCCTTTGTTGTCACTTAACATTTTTCCTGTTCATTATTTGAATCCCAATCAAAAGAGGGTTTGTATACAATACGGAAGTTAAACCTAAATATTTATTTATTCGAAGAAATGTACAACCACTTGCCCGGTTCTTTTCATGAATAAACATTAATTTAACCGACTTCTAAATAACTATAATACCTGTAAATTGAATTTCATCGAAATAATAAATACCTACGATCTTTGAACAGTGATAATTGTATTATTTGTTCCACTGAGCGGAATTGTTGCAAATTGATAAATTTAACTGGGAATAATTTATTATTGTGCAAGCAAAACATACTGAAAATTCGATGTTTCTTCAATATTGCACAATAACTTAAGTGAAGAAAATTTTAAACTCTTTATGCAATCAACGAAATGCTCTAAAAGGAACGTTCATAGTGACTATTCGCTATAGCCACTATATAAGAATTCTGCATAAACAACTTCAGCGTTATTCATCAAGAAATAATATCTCGGACCATACACGACACTGTCTCGGTCTTTTATATTTTTGAGTCTTGCGTTAAGTCTGCTCGAGTTGATTACAGTTCTCTAGAGTCGAATATATAGAAAACTTCATCCACTTCTTCTATAACCAGGAGAAATATAATAGTTCCTTAAAATAGTTGCATTTTTCCCGGAGGTCGCCACTTCACAGACCATTTTTATTGCAGTACTACAACGTAAAAACCAGATAGCTCTGGAAATCACTTCAAATGAGTTTAACATGGGGGCTGGCTTACTATCCCTCTTTATACAATGGTTAGGAGAAGAAGTATGTCCTGAACCACAGAAATTCGCTATCCTGGAAAAAATGTATAAAACTGTGCAAGAGTGCTTGAAGATATTCTAAAAAGTAGGACCAACATGGCTTTTATTTCAATTCTTAACGAGCTGATAGGAGATCCCGTATTCATTTATTTTCATGAAAGGATTGAAATATTTAAATTTTTTCATTTGAAAATAATAGGATCATTTTAAATTCAGTATTATTGTTCCCTAAAATTTGATAGAATAGTTTTTCAACAAAGCTTCAGATAAAGTTGAAGCAGAAGCATCAATATGTTAAATTCTTGGTTCCTGTCTTGTTTTGCGTTTAATCTTTTGAGTATTAGTCTTTGCAGTACTTTTGATATTGTAGGTAGGAGGCTTATTAGGCAGTATGAGTAGACATCTGTAGAGGTTTTTCTAGTTTTAAGGATCATTATTATTTTACTTCATTCGAATCTTTTTGGCCAGTAGTCGAGTCTATTTATGGCATTAAATTAATACAGTAGTTTAATCACTAATTTTCTATGGTAATTCTTTCAACATTTTATTAGTACCGAGGTCAATGCCAGGGGCCTTTTTTGTGTTCAGGGTGTTGATAACCTTCTTTAGTTCTTTTGGAGTGATTAATTCTATCGGGTCCCTTCTATCTGTTCGTGTGTCCAGGATTTGTTCTTCTTCCAGAACTTGTGCAACATTATTTGGTCTGAATATATTTGAGAGATGCTCTGCAAAAAGGTCTGTTTTCTATTTTTCACTTCTCGCCCATGAACTCGTTGGAGTACTCCGTATTGGTGTTGAGGCTGTCATTGGTTTGGTGCGGTTTTTATTGGTTTCCAAATTAAGCTATCAGATCTGGATAAGTTCGTTAAATATTTGGCCATTGATTCATTTTTAGCTTCTTGCATTCTTGCTTTGTTTGTTATTTCAACATGTTTTTGTCATTTAACTTACTTCCTTGAATATCATCAAGAGTAGCTGTTCTGGCAGCCTGTTGAATAGTACTGACGAATTTGCTACACTCGTTTTCAACTTCTTCTTTTTGTTTCCAAGTTTGTTTTTGATTGTGTATATGTTTTCTTGCTTTTTTTGTTATAACTGTAGTGCTGATTGTTGCTATTGTTGAGCTGTTATCTGATGATAAATCGTAACTAGGTGTTTTGTCTGTATAGGCTGATGACATGCCACTAGTTATAAAGAAATCTAATAAGTAAGGGATTTTCTTTTGATCAATAGGCCAGTATGTTGGTGAACCGGTTGAACTATTTGAATAGTTTTTATCCTGTAGTATTTTGTATAATTCCCTACCTTTTGTTGTAATCAGTCTTGATCCCCATATTGTGTGTTTACTGTTGTCGCCACTCTCTATGAATTTCTTGCCAAGCGTTTGAAAGAATTCCTCAAAATTGTCTTTTTTCGAGTTGTGTTTCGGAGGGCAGTACACTGCTGATATAGTTAAGTCGTAAGGTAAGCACTAGATTCTTATTGATGTAGCTTGTAAATATTCTTTTTCGTATTTCGGAGGAAGGTGGTATTTTAAACTTTTTTTATTAGTACCGGTGTGCCCTCATGAGCTGTACCTTTTGGGTGATCTGTGTTATGAGCAGGTAATTTGGCATAGAAGAGTAGCTTGTAGTGAGTTTCTCTAGTCTAGATTAATCTCGAAGAATACTTCTATTTCTTGATTATGACTTGGAAGGCCATTGGCGTTCCATTGGGCCATTCTCAGAAACTTCGCCGTTTTTATTGCATTTTGTTAACTAGCATGGTCAGCATGCTAAGCACTGTAGTGTTTTGTTGCAACAGTTAATTGAATAAGTTCTTGAATTCTTCTAGAATCTTAGTAAGTATTCTTGCTGTGTCTCCTATTGTATTTGTATCTTGTGCTGTTGCGGTGGCATAGGTGTGTGTTTAGGTATTTGCTAGAGACTGCTGTATGTTCTTTGTGTAAGCTGTAATGGGGTATATTGGAGAAGGTGTTTGTTGTAGATTCTGGTCCTTGTTATTTTGTGCAGGTTCTAGATCTACAAAAATAAGTTCAGTGGAATTTCTCGATGTTTTACATTGGTAATGTTTTTTTTTTGACTTTGTATTTCAGTTGAAGTTGTTCAGTTTTTATGTCTTTTAGGTTTTTTGAATGGTGTAGTTATTTTATTACTATGAGATATGTCCTTTCTTATTTAAGTTTATACGTGTGAAAGTAATTTTTTTTCTCTGAGTTCTCTTACTAGTTTTCTGTCTGTACCTGACCTTTTGCAATTTATTTTAAGGACGTTGTCGGCTAACCTTTTTGTGTAGTATTCTTCCTGGTTTGCTATTGTCTGAATTCATTCCACCATACCTTCATAGTCCTGCAGCCCATGTATAAATATCGGTGGGAGTTTTGGTGTTTTTGTATTTTCTGTATTACCATTGTTAGTATCTTCTGCTTTTATGGATAGTATAGTATAGTTTATAGTATAGTATGGAGTTATATTGTTGATTCTTGGATATTTTCTTCCTTTGGTGGCTTTTTATGACCTGCCAGTCATGTTTGTTAATGCTCCGCGCTTCTTCTTTATCCTCACTTGTTGATGTCATTCTTTGTAGTTGTTGACTTCGATATTCATTCCTTTTGTAGACTGTTGTTGTTGTTGTTTGTCCAAAGTGAATCTGGTGTCATGATTGAGATTGTTGTGATGTTATTGTAGATGTCGATGCAGGTGTATTCATTTGCTCATGATTGTAGATCATTTGGTTGTAATTTATTTATGGATGACTCTGTTGGTTGTCGGGTCGTTCATTAGAATCAAATCCGAGGAAGTTCTCCGAAGAGAACATGTTTACATTTTGATTTTAACTTGTTTATATATTTCTTTTATTTGTCACTTCGCTGAGTTTATTATCTAACAGATAATAGAAATATTGATTTCCGGATTTCTCCGCGAACGTGAGAAACAGGTGTCTGTTATCATGGAGAGATAAGATGATTCACTGTCAATCGCATGTGTGCTCTCCGCGACGATTAGCTGCAGACTATTTCGAAATGACCCAAGAGTCTGGAGTCTGCACCCTATTACAATCAGTAATAATTTTTAAGTTTACAGGTCTTAGATAAATAAATATGTTTCTTTATTTATAAGAGTTAAATTTTCAAAGAACATGAAACTGCAAGAAATTGTGTCAGAAAAAACAGAAAATCTTTAACTTGAATCGAAATATTCTTGTATCGTATAGGGTTCTAAATCAATAAGATACTTCCTGAGCTCTTGCTTGAAGTTTTTATGTGGTCTTAGTCTTTGTAGCCTGTTTGGTAGATTATTGAAAAAGTTGATGCATCTGTAGTGTGTTCCTTTTTTTGTGAGTGTGAGTCTATGAATTGGGTACATGATGTCGTTGGTTCTCGTTGGATAACTACGACTTTTTACGCGCTTGTTCTGGGAAACACCGCGTTATCATTTCGTCACGATGTCTGTAATTTGCGAATTTTGAACCGAAATTGGTCTCAAACGACTAGGTTGGACTCACTGATGAAGAATCCGTGGTCAAAATTGATTCTGTCCGTCCGGCCTGCCGTGTGCGCTTGAAACTTTCAGGTTAGGTTAAGATCCTGAATATCTCGGTTGTGTTCGTTAATGAGCCAAATCTGCCGAATGGTTTTTGTGCTACAGCCATTTGAAATTTTGATTTTTCCATAACTCGAAAAATATTTATCTGATCGAAATGAAAATTGTTTGGAAGATAAACAGTGTCAATAAGAAGAATTATCCATGGAAAAATTCGAAAAAAATTTATTTTGAAAATTTTTATATTTCACTAAAATTTCACCATTTCGCAATGTGAACAAGCGCGTAAAAGCTGCTGACTTCACGTCAGTGCTTTTCTAGATTTTTTCAGTTTGGAATTCGCTGGTATTTTGTGAAACAAATATCAAGCATTCATAGATGTATAAAGCATATATTGTGAGGATTTTGTCTTTTGAAGACTCCTCTGCAACTTTCTTTAGCTTTCATTTTTGTAATGGACCTTGTTGCTCGCTTCTGAATTACAAAAATATTCTGGATATATGTGCAGGACCCCAAACATACGATACCATATTTTGCTATGGCTTCAAAGCAGGCATAGTAAAAGGTTTTTGTTGTTGTCTCATTCATGTGGGAGGATATACTTCTGAGAGCATATGTTGTGGAGTTTAATTTTCCTGACACATACCTTATGTGTTCCCCCAATCTAGGAACTCGTCCAGGTAAACTCCGAGAAATTTCGAGGATCTTTCTAGTTGTTGTATGCAGTTTCCAAGGGTAATCTGTTCTGGTATTTCAGACTCAATTTGCTTCGTCCTGAAGAGAATAGCAGGTGTTTTCTCCTTATTTAGAATGAGTTGATTCGTTTTGAACCATTTCTCAATCTTGATGAACTGTTGACTAGCTTTGTTTATGGTATTTTCTACTGTCTTTTCCCAGGTTAAAATGTTCGTATCATTGGCATTTTGAGTTAGGAGGGATTCTGTCTTCCGTGGAGATTATTTGTAAGTTATTGGGATTCCTTTTACTTTCCAGTTTCCCTGTTGCATGTTGCTCTGTTAGATAGTTCTCCAAAAGTTATAAACAAGAAAGGGCCCAATATCCCTTCCCTTCCCTTTTTTCATAGCTGTTTGTGAAAATCCTTTTATTTCATCTTTCTCAACTGCTACATATTGTCTTCTTCCCTTTAGATGAGTTTCGAGCCATTTATATGGTTGACTTCGTATTCCGAACATCCCGAGTTTCTTCAACAAAATATCGATATATAGGCAGTCATATGCTTTTGATAGATCCAAAAGCATTCCTAGCGCATAATTTCCTTTCTCTAGTTGGTAAATAATTGCTCGGACAAAGTTGTAAGTGGAGGTTGTTGTTGATTTGTCCTTTCGGTAGCCATGTTGTGTTGAGTTCATGATTTTGCTGTTTAGACAAAACTCTATCAGTTTCTTATGCATTATCAACTCAAATATTTTCGAGAAACTTTGAAGCAGGCTTATTGGTCTGTAGCTTTCAATGTTTTTAGTATCTCCCTTTTTATAGATTGGCTTGATGATTGCTATTTTCAGCTGTTCAGAATATATTCCGTTCTTTAAAGAGTTGTTGATAATGTAGCATAAAACTTCTTTGATGTCTCCAATGCTAGATTTTACAATGGATGTAGGTATTTCATCTTGGCCACATGTATGCCTGTTTTTTATGAGTTTAGATAGTTGTTCAATTTCTGTGGTTGTTGTTGGTCTAAGATATATCCACCGGTTGTTTTCGCCATTTTTGCATTGAAAAGGGAGTTCTGGTAAGTTTTTGGTTAGCTCTGGTACTATTTGTAGGAGCTATTAGTAGTGTTTCTGACGTTCCCTTCCTATCATTGTGTCATACTTTTTCTTTGCTTCCTTGTACTGAGTTTTAAATTCTCCACTTGCCCTTGAGAGAAATAGTAGATGGTCTAACTTTTGTCTCATGTTTGGGACTTCCTCCAAGAAAACAGCAGTTTGTTTATGGGGTTTATGTTTACTTATATTCGTGGGAAACATTGCTCAAATATACGCTTGAACGTTGATATAAAAGAGTTCCATTGTTGGTTAACATTTGAATTTGGTAAGTTGTATATTTCTTCCCAGTTTTGATCCAGAAGACCGTTCTTGAAATCTTCTCTCTGATCGTTCCTGAAAAATCTTCTGTAAGTCTCTGGTTTACTGTGTTCCCTTAATTCACAAGTAACTTTCTGGCCTGAATGATCTGAAATGTGTTCTTCAAAAATGATTGCTTCTTTCACATTGCTGTTTGTGAAAATGTTATCAATGCAGCTAGGTTGTTTACTGATTCTTGTTGGTTCAAATATCGTTTGATGTAGGTTATATGCTTGCATTGGAGAAATCATTTCAGTTTTACTCTTTATGTTGGATAACATGTTGATGTTGAAGTCTCCAGCAATGAAGATGATCTTCCTGTTATCAAAAATTTTCTCACAGGTTTGTTCCATTCTATCGAGGAAATTATCTGTTGGACTTCCTGAGGGGCGGTATACTGTGCAAAGTGAGATTGTTTCCTCCAATATTCTGCTGTTTATCGATGCAAATTCACATTCGCCTTTTAATGTTAATTTTTCAACATGATGGTTAATAGAAAATTGTAGATTTTCTTCAATAAAGATGGCTACGCCTCCAGGCTCTCTTTTTTCGCGGTAGTAGCTAGTTGCTAGTTTGAAGTTGGGTATTCCTATGTTTTGTAGTTCTTGCTCACATTTCCAGTGTTCGGTTAGGGTTAGACAGAGGAAATTGCAGTCGGGGATTTCTGATGTTATTTTGGCAAGGTTATTGATCCAATTACCTATTGATTGGAGATTTTGGTCAATTACACTGAAACTTTGGGTTCTGTCTGATTTTTTTGATGAGCCTGGTGTTTTTATCTGTTGTTTACTATTTTTTTCTGACCTTTTTTAAAAAAATGCTGTCCTCTCCTAAAGTCGAATCTTGAGAAGGCGCCGCTATTGGCCAGAATTCATTTTTGTATACGTCTTCTTTGAGCTTCATAGGGACGCCCACTAGAATACAGTTGTAGTTTGTCGTTTCGTTTCTACTTTTGTTTGTAGAGTTGTAACCGAAAATTCTTCAATATTTGTTGCAGTCTTCTTAGTTACATAGTTTTCAATATCTACTTCTTTCACTGCGTTACTATCTTTAGAGATAAACATCCAGATTTTTTGTCGTCCTTTTGTGGTTTGATTGATTTGAAATTGTAATTTTTTTGCGGTGCATCTCCGGTTCCTAGTTCGTTTTTTTTTTGTTTTTCTTCTTTTGTGTACTACTTGCTGAAAAGTGTCCTTTTATGTTGCAGGTTTGAGTGTTATGTCTTCCTCTAAAAAAATTATTTCGTTCATAATTTTTCCTTGAGTTTATTCTAGATTACTTGAAGGAGTTATTTTCGAATTTTTTGAACTGTTGTTTATTTTATTTTTCATTGCGTTGAATTCTATTGTTTTTGTTTTCTGGGCTGTTCCCATTTAACGATGATTTTCAGTTACAGAATCAACATATGTTTTGGCTTTGTTGAACTATTATCTTGTTTCTTGTTTGTGTTCTTATCTTTTTGACACCTGGTAGATAAGGATTCCGCCTTGGTTGAATTTTTTTCTTCATAACCTTTTATTTCCACCTCTAGCTCGTCCATTCGTTGTAGAAGTAGAAAGTTACTTTGTTTCAGAATTTCATTTTTCTCCTCTGCCTGTTTGATACGTTTATTCAGGAATAAGACTTTGGTATTTTCGGGGAATTTTCCGTTGTATGTTCGTTATAAGTCTCTGTCAACAATTTTTTAATCTGTTTCCGCAACTTGGATGGTGGATTTTTTCACATTTTTCGCATTTGAAACCATTTTTCACTGTTTTCCTGCAATATTTGCAATTTAATATTCCAAAGAAAGCATTATGAACTATTCTACGTAAAAAAAAACGCCTATGAATTGTTACTTGTTGTTATTGAATGAGCCCCAGAAATAAGTATGTACTAAACCTGATAGATTGATATAATAATAAAATTAATAAAAATAATGAACGTATTTCAAAAATGTATGCTTTAGAAGAAAATCCATTCGAAACATTATTATTTAAAAAGATAGGACTCTACACTCATAGATTTATGGATCAATGGAAGTAAAATCCATCAGAGTGTGGCGACTGTTATTTCACTTTATATTTCGTATTTTTTTGGGAATTAAGTAGGTTCTGAATGAAAATGTATGAAGGCTTCTTTGGTATCTGCTCAAATTCTTAAGTTCAGATTCTCGATAGTGCTGGCTTAATTGCTCAATTAATTCATAAAGTTTATTTTCCACTAGTAGTAAACAAATAAATACTCTCTGAAGCTCAGTTCCTTCAACATCTTCAGTGAAAATGAATTATGAATGATGAATTAATCCAAAAAATAAGCCAGAACCAGAACTTACGAATTCGAGCAGATACTAAAGAAGAAGCTTTCATACAAATCAAAGAAGTTTAAATTTACCAGCTTCAACAATGAAAAACTAAATCATCACGACATCGAAAAAGTCAGGTTAACCATTTCAATCGTTGACACTCTGGGCTTGTGCAAACTACCCAATTCTAGCAGTTCGGAATCGGTTCTGAAAATATCCAAAGCAGGATTACTCAAATCCTGAACCGGCTTTGAAATGAAACAAAAAACGAAATCGCTATCTTCCATACTTGAACCGTTCCGAATAGTTCTGAACTCGAAACCAAAACAAAGCTGTAAACTAAACATAAATCTCACATACTTAAAGCAGACGGCTTATGTGTTTTCAAAACTTGCCCCATGCTGTTGTCATTTGATCGTGTTCTGGGCTAGTCTTAAAGAAGGGTAGAGTTCAACGGATCCGTGCATGTGCAAGTGGAAATTATAGACAAGCTAAACCTTTTTATGCAAAATCGGATTTTTCTGTAATACCTGTATTGTCTATTTTTAACTATACAAATGTAGCCAAAATCAATTTGCTACTTGCAGGTTTATATTATCTGTACTAATAAATTTATCTTTTCATTCTCAGGACATACAAGTGCTCCAGTTGTTGGGAATCTTTCGCAAATAAGTCACATCTCTACTTCCATAAGAAAAATCAATGTGAAGGATCCAAATATCCCTGTCCATTCTGTAAAAAAAGATTTGGCACAGAGGCTGCCTACAGCTCTCATATATTCTATAGCCATCCAGAATAATAATAATAATAATAATCCAATTGATTATTGGAGAATAATTTGTACTTGTGAGAAGTAAATTTCCAAATCAGTGATTTCATGTACATAATACTGTTCTGCATGTGCTTCCACAATTGATGTGTAAGTAATGATGCCAATTTTGGTTGGTTCGATTTTTTTCGAGATCTTATTTTTACACATATTCATTTTAATACTTCATGATAAAAGCTGCCAAAAAGTGAAAATAGGAAATTAGCCCTAGTCATCTCCCAAAATATTAACTATTTTCTTCTCTGAAAAGTTCAGTCAGCTGCTGGACACTACTGAGATTTTATAAGATTACAGAATTAGGACACCTTGATTCAGTAGGAGGAAAATTTTAAGTGCAGTCATTTATGATTTTTCTCGAATCTGTCATCAGGTAATTGTAGTTATCTCATTTCGATTAAATCTAAACATGTTGAAAGATCACATGAGACATATGTTAATAATGATTATAACTTAATCCAACCTAGAACAACATTACTTTTATCATTCATCTATCTTTCTTGCCATAAGAGTTATAATTTAGATCTTGAAAACGTTTCTGTAGAGAAAATTGTAATTTCCATCCAATCTATTATATTTCATTTCAATTTTATCCAAAATGAAAATGAACTTCATTATTCAAATAATTTTTCAATCGGTGATAAAATATTTTCTCATGAGAACAGATATTTCAAGACCTTCATTGTTCAATAATGAGTTTCAATTCACTTATCGATGAAATAAATCATTATTTTTATATCTTTACTTCAGAATCGTTTTTAATTTTTCTGCTCCAAAAAAATATATACATTAATATATTTCTCATTTTTGAGTGCTTTAATTTTTTACAGTCCATGCATTAATAACAAAATGCTAGTTTCTTTGAAACATTTGGTAATGAAAAATATACCCTATTTATTTCTAGTGATTGTGATTCAACCTGGTTTTGCCTGTAAGTAGTGTGGTTGTAAAACAACTATAAGATGATCTGATAGTATCTAGTTCCCTGTATATATTTCTATGTTTTTGTATATATATCGCCCTAATGTTATTAAAATTCTGTCGATATGAGGTTATCTGGAAATTTCCTGTAGAATTGAAGTGTATGGTGATGATAGGAATTCATAATATACTTTAAATTGAACTGAATAATTTATTGATCGTATACTTTGCATTAGAGCAGAAAATAAGTTTTTACCTTTTTTTAACTTGAAAAAGTATGTATATAAGAATGTAGAAGATTTGAATTATAAATATAGCCATAAATATAAATCGTAGTTTGATCATGATTTTATTATTTTCTTGTTTAGTGAATCTTCGGAATTGTGTTGTAAACCTAAATTGTTCCTCAGAGTATTTGCAGTTTCAGATTGGAAACACCGTACTACAGAATAAAAAGGCTAACTAACCAATGTTTATTCCCTACTCTGTAACCATAGTAACATAAGGAGAAAGATTTATTCACATTTATTCAAAAAAACAATGCAAAATTTATATATAATTTATAAAACACTTGATGAAAAGTAACCATATCTGGAATTTATGTTTCAAAATCAAACTGGTCACCTCCCTGTTCTAGACTAGTAGTGAAAGAATATTTTTCACATAATTCATAATGCATTGCTTGTGTGGGTGTGAAATAAACAAAGTTTACACTTTTTTTCACACTGACTCGTTAGAAGACTGCCGTTTTTTGTCTTTGTAATCAGTTTATTCCTAGACTTTGTTTTAATCCTGTTGATTTTAATCAATACTTTTTCGCATTCAGCATTTCCATTCAACGAATTGATATAAAATTCTAATTCACATTCGGCACCTGTTCAAACACTTGAGGTTATTTTATAATTTATGACAACGAAATTCTTTTTTTTTCCTTCTATAATATAATATTTGTGAGTTTATTCAACAGAATATATTCCGGGTTTTCAGTTTCACGAAATTAATTGAAAAAATATACATGTCACAAGTTTTTCACTTTATTCCCGATATTTTATTAGATTTCTAGTTTGAAATGAACAATTATGGATCTATGGGAGATGATTCCCCAATAAAGGGGCCTGTAGCGTTCTTCGTTTATCTGAGTATCTGAAAATCATCGCTTGGAGGACTGAACCTGGTCGAAAGACCCTCTCGGTCATGAGCAAATGTAGGTGATATTATTTACTGCTTCCTTCTGGTTTTCTGTCCCTCTTTCTGTTTCAGATATTATGTCAAGATATTTTGTCGAAATGAATTCAAGATGACGAAAAAATTATTTTCAAATGAAAAAGATGCCATCCATCTTCTATAAACAAATTACTACACTTATGCGGGGAGACAGAATTTTTCCTGAGGTTTTTATCTGTGCTCTTGTATCATACGCAAATAAGTATGGTACCCCGTTTACATTTCTCCTCTGCTAACACTGTGATATATCTTAGAATTGTAATGCTCGTTCTCAAAAGAATATATATATATATATATATTTAAACTTTGAAATTAATAGTCTTTGATTAATTCAATTCAACTTAAGGATAAGGGTATAATGACTACTTTTTTAGGGAGAATTTAAGTAAAATTCTTCATTCTTTGCCAAGCTTTCGAATTTTTATTTAATTCTTCTTCAGGGCTTCTGGAAATATATACATGGAATTTATTTTGGATCAAGACTTTGTTATTGTTACTTACTGAATTTGAGGTTATGTCTTGGAAATTTGCCAAGCAGTAAACATAGTTTGTCACCAAATTTAAAAACAAATATTTTGGACATCACATTGGTACAAACAGAATTTTGTTGATATCAAAAACGAAATATCTACAATAAATCCGATTTTTCTTCCTCGCGTCAATTTCGTGTTATACGTCTTATTTGTGCTCTGACATTCCTCCGTCCTGCGCTATCTACTCATCGACTGGACCATCGTAAAATATCAAGTTTTCTCTCGATTTTTCCAACAAGTATTTGTATATGTTACTTAATTTATTTGTGTCTGTTTTTTTGTTTATTACATTTTCTTGTTTGTTTATTTCTATCATCTCTAATATTAGTCGTTTTTTGTAGTTTCTTTCAGTCTTCAATACTCGCACGTCCTCAAAATCTACTCTATGGTCTAAATTTGATGCGTGGGTTGCTAATGCGCATCTTTCTTGATACTTTTTGATGTCTGATTTGTGTAATGCTAGCCTACTTTTGAGCCATTGAGAAGTCTGTCCAATATATCTTCTTTCACAATCTCTGCATTTAATTTCATAGACTACATTGCTTTTTAGTGGTGTTTGTATTGGGTCTTTCAATTTTTTGTATAAACTTCCTACAGTCTTTTGGTTATACACAGAAATCTTCACATTTTCTCGATGAAATATATTTTTTAGTTTTTGGGTTAATCCGTTTACGTTTGGATAGGAGGCATAGTGGATTTCATTATTTGTGTCATTATTCCTTGGGGGTTGAATGTCTGTTGTTTGGCTAGAAAATAATAATTTATTTAACATTCCATTAGGATATCCATTTTGTTTTAATATTTCCCATAAGTTTCTTATTCCCTCCTTTTCATATGATTCGTGACATATTTTACTTATTCTTTGTTTTATCAAGTTTATTTTTATGTTAATGTTTTGATTGGAATTGTAATGTATCATTTTGTCAGAGTTTGTTTCTTTTCTGTACCATTTTAGCTTTATTATGTTGTCTTCTCTTTGAGCTTTCGTGTCTAAGAATGGTACACTCTGTTTAGAGTCTTCAATTTCCAAAGTGAATTTTAGATTTTCTGAGTAAGAATTGAAACAATTTAATGTGGTTTGTGTTTCATTTTTTGGTACGGACATGAATAGGTCGTCTACAAACTTTTTTAAAAATGGTATCTTGAATGGTAATTTGCTCACACATAACTTCACTACGTGGTCCATAACATATTGGGCTAAGTGGACCACGTAGTGAAGTTATGTGTGAGCAAATTACCATTCAAGATAAAATTTTTAAAAACGTTTGTAGACGACCTATTCATGTCCTTACCAAAAAATGAAACACAAACCACATTAAATTGTTTCAATTCTTACTCAGAAAATCTAAAATTCACTTTGGAAATTGAAGACTCTAAACAGAGTGTACCATTCTTAGACACGAAAGCTCAAAGAGAAGACAACATAATAAAGCTAAAATGGTACAGAAAAGAAACAAACTCTGACAAAATGATACATTACAATTCCAATCAAAACATTAACATAAAAATAAACGTGATAAAACAAATGAAACAAAGAATAAGTAAAATATGTCACGAATCATATGAAAAGGAGGGAATAAGAAACTTATGGGAAATATTAAAACAAAATGGATATCCTAATGGAATGTTAAATAAATTATTATTTTCTAGCCAAACAACAGACATTCAACCCCCAAGGAATAATGACACAAATAATGAAATCCACTATGCCTCCTATCCAAACGTAAACGGATTAACCCAAAAACTAAAAAATATATTTCATCGAGAAAATGTGAAGATTTCTGATGCAGAGATTGTGAAAGAAGATATATTGGACAGACTTCTCAATGGCTCAAAAGTAGGCTAGCATTACACAAATCAGACATCAAAAAGTATCAAGAAAGATGCGCATTAGCAACCCACGCATCAAATTTAGACCATAGAGTAGATTTTGAGGACGTGCGAGTATTGAAGACTGAAAGAAACTACAAAAAACGACTAATATTGGAGATGATAGAAATAAACAAACAAGAAAATGTAATAAACAAAAAAAAAGACACAAATAAATTAAGTAACATATACAAATACTTGTTGGAAAAATCGAGAGAAAACTTGATATTTTACGATGGTCCAGTCGATGAGTAGATAGCGCAGGACGGAGGAATGTCAGAGCACAAATAAGACGTATAACACGAAATTGACGCGAGGAAGAAAAATCGGATTTATTGTAGATATTTCGTTTTTGATATCAACAAAATTCTGTTTGTACCAATGTGATGTCCAAAATATTTGTTTTTAAATTTGGTGACAAACTATGTTTACTGCTTGGCAAATTTCCAAGACATAACCTCAAATTCAGTAAGTAACAATAACAAAGTCTTGATCTAAAATAAATTCCATGTATATATTTCCAGAAGCCCTGAAGAAGAATTAAATAAAAATTCGAAAGCTTGGCAAAGAATGAAGAGTTTTACTTAAATTCTCCCTAAAAAAGTAGTCATTATACCCTTATCCTTAAGTTGAAATATATATATATATATATAAACTTCGGTTAAAGGCTGTTCGACTAGACTAAACCGAAGTTTATATATCATCACGACTATTACCAAACCGAATAGTATATATATATATATATATATATATATAATTGAAAAAATGTGTTGAAATATTCAGACGTGGTAAAATAAATCTTGTTGAAATTACCGTATTTCGACGTACGGTAGCCCCTTTGGAACGTATACCGTATTTGGTGTCAATTTACCGTACAAATACGGTAATTACCGCACGGTTGGCAACGCTGACAAAGACACGATCGCGGATCGCGGCTTCATGTTGACGGTTGACGTGACGGTCATGGTGGGGAAAAAAGCCTGGCAGATTCAAAAATTAGACGTCGTACTTTGTTTGGGGACAACAGAATTTTGACCACAGCAAAAAATAAAAATGAAAACTTTCATTTCGATGATATTTTATGCGATGAATTCAAAGCAATAAACGAATCCATATTCACTGATAACTCTCTCTGTTATCTGTGTCCATATTTCGGCTATTGATTGGAGATGCTGCACTGCCAACATCGGGCCGGCATGTTCGTATTGCCGACTTGGCCAACGTCGGGCCGGAAAACTGCCGATGATTTCATTGCCCGGTACCGATTTTATAGTATCAGGCTATTGGTGGCTGGATTGTATGTGCCCGATTGGCGGATGCCGTGAATCGGGCCGGCATTTTACCGATATTGCTTTGCCGATGCCAGCATGTTGCCGACTTGGCCTTCATTGGGCTGGACGCCGGCCAGAGATTCATTGTTTGCTGGGTTGGCAGTAGAATCAATCTATAATATCCTTTTGAATATCTTTAATGAATGTGTTCCTCTTAAACAAAATTTCAACAGCAAATATCCTGCATGGTACACTAGAGAAATAATTAACCTTATTAAGGAGAAAAGTAGAGTATTCAAAAAATTGAAATACTACAACAATAAATGCTTGAAACCTCAGCTCAGATCACTCAGAAGTTTGATTAAGACCAAGGTTGCGGCTGCCTATGAGGATTATAAACACAGATCAGAAAGTTCTATAAAAAGTGATCCATCTGCCTTTTGGAGTTATTTCCACAATAAAAAGAGAACTTCAAGAATTCCAAGTATTTTGCGTTCGAACGCAATGTGAGGTACTGACCTGCCTGAGAGCAATAAAGCCTAATTTTACCAGTGGCTTCGATGGTTCCAGCATTCTGAAGGACTGCGCTTATGTCTTGTTCAGACCACTGCAGACAATCTATAACTTAGGGCCGGTATTATAAAGCTTAACTGGAAGTTATCTTTAACTTTAACTGACAGTTAGGTTAGGTTGACAATTGTGAACGCACCCCTGAAAACTGATGCGTAGTCATCCGCCATATTGATCTTGAATGAAAATGTTCCAGGATCCTGCATAACCTTCCATGAGCAGGGAACCACAAAATCTCCGGAGCACAGGAGCGATTATATTACCTGAGGAAAAGTGACCGTGGGAGGTGTTTCACAATTGATGTAATACATTATTATTATCTCTTACATAGGAGGGAATTATTGGTCCATCATTATTATTGAAAAACGCTGCGAATTTTTCACGAGGTTTTATTATTTTCTTAGTACTCAAAATTTTCATCTTTCTTCTATCTCTATCTAAATTTTTGTGCTGATATCCTCAAGAAATTTCGTACACGTCTCCACGTTGGTACCTTACTACCGCAAATCAAATTTGAATTGAATCAATAGTTATTTTTCGAGTTATCGAGGAAACAAATTTTAAGCTGGCGATATCTCCGAAACCGTTGGGCGGATTTGCCCCATTAATGAACTTGAGAACCAACTGTAACGTGTCACAAGGTAAGGTGGAGTTTATTAAATCCATAAACTCAAAAAGGGGCTGGTAAATAGTGGCTCCGTGGATTTCGGCACATTCACATTTAGGTTTCATAAAACCTCATGCAGATCTGAAAGTCAGATACCCGCCTAAGGTCTGCATGCTGCGTCGATGCCAATAGCACCATTTTAGGCTCAAATTTTGAAAAGTACATTAATTTGGGCAAAACGAGCTGCCCAAATCGTCAAATAGAAAGCACGCATAGACTAAACCTAACCTCTAGAAGTCACCTTACTAATTTTGATTCTTCAATGTAGTTCGAATTATACAGGCGTTATTCAACATATAAAACAATAATGATTTTTCATATTTTTATTGAAAATTTACTAGACTATATTGGATGGACGTCATATTCAAAGCATAACCAAAATAAAACATATTTTTGTATAAAAGATCTGATATAAATTTCACTATTAGAAATAAATTCTTATTTACATTGTGAATATTCACTTATAATGAATAGATATGGTGTTCAAAAGTAGAAAAACTGATTGCTAAACAACATAACATTCAAAACTAGGCGGGTTTTTCGACCTATTTGGTTTTTTGTTTGTTTCTCAAAGTCTTATTTGTATTCTGGTCAACTTCAGGAAGATCAGATTCATCTTGGTTTTTCTTGCCTGCAAATGAAACCGATTAATAAAATCCAGTAAAGAAGTGAACAGGAAAGGCTACTCTTACTTTTCTTTGGCTTTTCCTTCTTAGATTTAGACTTAGGAGCAGATACAGAAGAACTATCCTCTTTTGATCTGGAGATTTCATCAGAGATCAAGTTGAAGATGAGATATCTGGAAATAAAATAACAATGAAGAACTGACATGAATTTAAATGAAATATTAATTGACTGATGAAAAATGCTATAGGAGTACTCCTTCGAAGGTATCTCCACCTCGACGACGGCATACGTTTTCCGAGTGAACTGAGCATAGGCATTTGACATATGAATTTAAATGAAATATTAATTGACTGATGAAAAATTCTATAGGAGTACTCCTTCGAAGGTATCTCCACCTCGACGACGGCATACGTTTTCCGAGTGAACTGAGCATAGGCATTTGACATATGAATTTAAATGAAATATTAATTGACTGATGAAAAATTCTATAGGAGTACTCCTTCGAAGGTATCTCCACCTCGACGAAGGCATACGTTTTCCGAGTGAAGAATTTTGCGAACTCCATGGATCTTGAGAGCTATGCCGGCATTAGCACAGTTACTGACCACCCTGGTTCGAAAATGGGGGGGGCAGATTAAGAGGGATACCCTGGTCCTGCAGGTTGAGGGGTCGGGCCGGCGATTCAACACTCGTTAAAACGATGTCATAGCCGAAAAGTCTTGAAATAGCCTCGAAACTAAGGAATATACAGGAAACAGGCCCACCTTTGATATTCCTCATGATATAATAGATAGCGGAATGTACATAAATACGTTCACTAATGTTTGTAGGGATATATATTACTATAAAGCAGATGCTTGAAAACGCAAGCTCCGATGAGGGGTCGCAATAGCACCCAAATTTTGAATAGGGAACTAGGGTCGAATGATACCTCATGTTAGAGAGCTTTAAATTTTCTTTGTAGAAATGCCCTAGTCGATATTTTCAGTACAGTGGAATAGGCAAAAAAAGAAATTTGCTATTCACATTGTACAGTGTACGTAAGGAAACATTCATTCAAATTGAGCGCCCTTCGATTCCATACAATAATTTATTTTATGGAAGTACACTAAATACAATGTGAATAGCAAACAGATATTTTTTCTTGGCTAAATCACTGCTCTCAAAATATCACCTAGGCCATTTTTAATTTCTGCAGTACAAATTTGAAACCCTTTCACATGAGGTATCATTCAACCTCTGTTCCATATTCAAATTCTTGGGGTTATGGCAAACTCTCATGTGTTGGTTGCGTTTTCAAGCTTCCGCTGTAAAGTAGCACGTGTCCCCCTATTAACATTAGTGAGCGTATCCACGTAAGTTCCGCTATTTATTATATCATGAGAAATATCAGTCAATGAAAATGGACCTGATAGAATTTACTCAGACAAAAAAAAGCCTCGGAACCTGCAACAATTAATCCATTTCTTTACTGGAGCGTCCAGTGCAGTGATGTTTCTATTTTCGAATACAGGGAATATAGGAAACAAATTACAAATTGGCAATCCGTTTATGAAAACATATTATTAACTCTTAATATGAACCTCTGGGGCCGACGAATAACTATCATGGCAGTTTTTACGATCATTATCTGTTGAGGGCTAAGATGTTGAGAACTTTCATAAAAGACGAGCAAATAGATATTCAAGGAGATAAATCAGGATAACCAATAGACTCCTCAAAATATAATTTAGAGGACCAAGGCAACGATACCACCAAATATATGTATCAGAAGAGAATCAACATGTATTCACAAACCACTGGAAAACCAAACACATGATATATACCAAATCATTGATTAGAGTATACAAAGTATCAATTTCCTTCTTTGAATATTGCATGTGGATAGACCGTCTCAGTTGTTCCATGTCAGTTGCTTGAACTTGTTCTATCAAAGAAGCCAAGAAAAGTAAATCAAAGGATTTTAGTTCATTGATCTGGGAATCGAAGTGTTCGTCTAGGATGACCAATCCATTGTATTGGGTACATCAGACCCAAACATTTTCGAACTTACGTACCAGTACTACTCTGGCTTCTTTCCTGAAAGATGATTCAGTTCTTGTTGCAGAACCGCACGTTTGAGGTTAATGTACCCAGTATAATGGATTGGAGAATCTAAACTAATCCTGCGGCCGCCAAGATCATCCTAATACAATTCTGTGAATTATATAACTTTGGGCTATTTGATAGAATAAGTCTACGCTACAGTTAAATATTACTGACATAGAACAATTGAGATGGTGTATCTACATGGACACCCAGAGTGTAACGTTGGTGCGGTAGCTGAGCATATTCTAAAAGGTCCTTCTTGAAAATATGTCTTCTCCTTAAGAGAACAATTAAATCCTTTTTTCTAAATCTTGTTAGTGGAATGTATTAACGGAAACTGTGGTTTGAAGATATTGATTGTATGGAGACTTGAAATTGTATTTATTTGTATATCTCTGAATAATTCCATGCAATGGATTTATTAACAGTAATCATCAGTGATATCGATAAAACCGAAACGGAATATTTTTTTTTTAAATGTAAAAATTCAGCATAGACCAGAATGTCACTGCGTTCTAATTCAATGGAAAGAGCATCCCTTCCAAAAATAATAAGGGTATGTTTTATACCATTTTGAAGACTATTCACGTGGTCATAATGTTTTTCAGAAGATCGGGTCAATGCAATGAGAATGAAAATAGGTAGTATTCAATTCTGTCACTTCATCCCAATTTCTGGAATAATTGAGTTTTTGGAAGCTGTTTTCATACATTCAAAAACCAGCAATCATCACCAATGTTCAGAGAAAAAATGTTCTAATCAATTCCAATTTAGATAAATGGCTTCCAAAACATCGAAGTTAGGAAGCAGTTGTTCATGAATTTCCAAAATGCCCATCATCTCGAAAACTGAAAAATTCAACCTAGAAAAATGTCGATATTCTG
Organism: Myrrha octodecimguttata; assembly: GCA_958510865.1. Lineage (NCBI taxonomy): Eukaryota > Metazoa > Arthropoda > Insecta > Coleoptera > Coccinellidae > Myrrha > Myrrha octodecimguttata. The sequence goes on from OY294056.1 coordinate 17,673,462, forward strand.
AATGGCCATGACCTAGTCTATCACCAATTCAAACATTTTTCAAGGTTTATCGGACAACCTGTATATTCATTCAATGTTTTTCATGCATACTCACAATTGCAGGAGAAGAATGCCCCCAAGAACTGAGAGGCGAATAACTGGAACATTGTAATAACCTTCCTGGATATTCAGTTCCTGCTGCCCTGACAGTGCTAATCCATACCAAAGAGTGAAGACGGAAATGATGATTGATCCCAGTCTGGCAACGAATCTCAATGCTGTAGATAAAAAGGTACTTGCTGGAAAGAAATAAATAATATTATAATACCAAAGAATTAAGTTCATATAATAAATAAATCATAAGAAGCTGTTGAAGAAAAAAGAAACATGAAAACTTTGGAAAAATCTTCGTGGTCTGAGTACAAAGTCTTCATTTCACTTGAAACATTTTTCCCAGTAAAGTTGGAACATATTGATGGAAGAATTAGTCAACTCATGTTACAATTTCGAAACTATTTTTGTGAATCATATTGTTAATAAAAATTGGAATCCGAACCTATAAAACACTATAAGAACTGGCTCGTGATCAACAAAGTGAACCGAAACGTTTCAGAATTATTTGCTCTCCATTATTTTAATTTTTTGAGACACCCGAAAAATAACATAATATCATACCAAAATGAGCTTTACTCCATGATGTAAAAAACATCATGTTCTCACCTGAAAAAAAAGTGACGTCAGCAAGATTAAAATACAAAGAAATATATATTCTTTGCTTCGAATTTGAATGAAAAAGTGATGTCACCATTGGTAAATACGATCACAGATGAGCACAGCATAATCGATGGACCAAAATCTCCGGTTATAGTTACGGTTATCCACTGTAGCGAATTCATCCCCAAAAACGGAAAAAAGGGAGGAGTCGAAACACAAAATTCAAATCTCCGAAAAATCGTATAAATATATTTTGCTCCGCTCTCAAAAATCACTCTCCAATCCATCTGCATCCACCGATTACGCCACCGCTAAGAAATTCTATACGCTGCATTCCTGACCCAACATCTGGCTTTTTACCACCCTCGAAGACGGAAGTATCGACCGGCGGTAGGCACCTCTAGCTCCACGATGGACCACAACCCGGCGCCAGCGAAGAACTACCTGTCCGCACTCAAGAAGATTTACAACCAGAATTGTTAGCCTGTGTTTTCCAAAAAAAAAGAATTTTATTGCCTTTCTAATTCACTTTTGTTGTACACTCGACAGTAAAATAAACAGGCTAATCCCTTTTCTTTATTGCGTGTTTGATTTCACAGGACACACGACCCCACACCACATTGACAGATCATCCTTTGCCTATAAGGGCCGGTATTATAAAACTTAACTGGAAGTTATCTTTAACTTTAACTGATAGTTTTGACAGTTCTGTTAGGACATAACTGTCAAAACTATCAGTTAAAGATAACTTCCAGTTAAGTTTTATAATACCTAGTCCTAACAGAACTGTCAAAACTGTCAGTTAAAGTTAAAGATAACTTCCAGTTAAGTTTTATAATACCGGCCCTAAGGGCCAATTGCACCGTTTCCGTCTTAAGCCTCAGTTAGTTAAGCGACGATCAACTTATTGAACTCTGGTATAAATATTCGGCTTGCACCGAGGCTGAATGTAACTAGATTAAAGTTAATCTACAAATCTGGTTACTTTCTCATGAATTGGTACTTGTGACTAGCTTCATGTTGTTTATTTTAACCCTAATTGATGAAATATTTGAATTCAAAAGATGAAACCCATTTTTATGTGTTACCACTACCATATTTCCATAAGTTATGAAAAACCAAGATGCATCTTTCTATTGAATTATTTCGTTTGTATAGGTATATTATGAATTGAGTTCATTTTTGATCGAAGATAATGAAAACTCTAATGTGGGATCCACAGAATCAAAAGGTATTCTATATAAATATTGGAGTATCATGTACAGATGGATTGACGAAGGTGTACGATTGAATATCGACCAACACGAGGATGCAATTTCTTTTACATTCATTCGTTTGTAGTTATATCTTGAGTCCAGTTAATATATAATCGGGGATAATGGTAGCACAGAGATGGCATCTGCACAATAATAAAGTAGTATGATAGCTTGCCACATAATACATCACTAAATAAAATAGTACTGAAGAATCTTCATGAAACTATGTTTTTTTCATTCCTAATATGTCTTCGATTTCATTCTGCTATTCCCTCGTGGAAATAAATGTTTGGATAACCGCAACTATCACCGAAGCTTTTGATCCATCGCTTGAAATCGATTCATGTTTTAGTTACATCATTGTATAAAGACAACAATGGTTACATCATGGCTTTACTCGATACAATGTTTTATGTCAAATGTCATCGAAATCTATAATCGCACAAAAATAAGAAATCACTGATGATGAATGAGGAATCAAATGAGCTTAAAAAGAAGTATATTGATGAAATTGCTACAATATGTACCAGCCTTACGAGAAGTTGAACAAATGAATTTCGACATGTCAAATTTAAGATACCAAGAGTAGTTTTTCAGAAATTAAAACAGTGGTAAGATTTCCGAAATTGCATGTTTTAGATGAATCTATTCTTTCCTATATAAAATTTGCGAAATCAATCAGAAATGTAACTCTGCAACCGTGCATTATTCAAAAGATTATAATCAGATATGTCATCGGAAGTGATATTTAGAAACTCTAGAGAACCACTGACGTAAGTTCGGGATCTTTTACGTGTTGGTTCAAATTATTTGCCAAAGCGTTCAATTATTCATATTTCGACTCCGCCGAATGCCGATTTACGTCCTGATGGAAATATTTAGCGATATTATGTTCATATAGTACGAAATTCTCCGGGGTGAACATAACACCCGGTTGCAAGGGCCAATTCCCTAAAGATCGAACGAGTGCAATCAGTAGCGTGAGCCCGATAACGTAAACAAGTCGCCTATAGGGTTGTAATAAGCACATAATGATTTCGGTTTCTTTCAGACTATCCGAAAATTGTCCACATCGTTGTGTTTCCATCAAAATTCAATAAAATGACCGAATATGAGTATTTTCGCAATAATTATGCACCTAAAGGAAATGAGCTTATCCTTCCTGAAAAAATAAAAAAAATAGTTTTTGTTTCTTGAGCGGTGGTTGGGTCCCATATTTTGTCCCCCTACAAGTAAATTTTCTATCGGCCGTTGAAAGTGATGCATATAGTTTTTGAGTCGATTATGTTGGATTGGTTTATTTCACGATTAGTTAGGATCAAAGATACAAGAAAACGATACTCTGTCAGTTCGCCGACGTTTCGGAGAAATTTATTTCCATCCTCAGGGCTACACTAGACAAGTAGCCCTGAGGATGGAAATAAATTTTTATCATGATTTTGATATTTTCCAAATCGATTTCGAACTTTTCTAGAACTGTAAAAGGAGATTGGACATTAGAGTCCGAACTGCTCCATAATCGGGTAGTCGTACAAGCATAGAGTGGCTGCATACGATTCAAATGGTTAACCTGACTTTTTCGGTGTCGTGTGTTGATTTGGTTTTTGATTATTGTATGGGGAAACGGATAGCTGTTAAATTCAAACTTTTGTTATTGGGGATAATTCATTCGCTACGATCTCCCATAATAATCTAGAGGATTTCACCTACCTACTTCTTAAATAAATCTCCGCTCCCTATCGAATAATAATGTTTCGAATTAATTTTTTCTCCAAAAAAAAAAAAATATTTTTTCACAACAAAAAAATTAAAGTTCACGCAAGAAGTATCCCAAAAATATATAAGATTGCGACAGGCACTTTCGCAAATTTATTGATTATACCACAGAAAAAAAGACGTGAATAACATTCCCCTTTTCTGCCAACACAATCAGAAGATTTTCTTCCTTCACGATCCTGATGAGAAACAGAACTTAATTCGTGTTTTGGTTTCATGGCTTTCAGAACTGTTTTAGGATAGTTCAGAATCGGGGTTCAACAGCGCCCCGATTCTGCGCAGTTCTAGAACTGTCTTAGGACAGTTCTGAATTTCGTAACCAAAACAAAGCTATTGTGTTTGAACTAATAATATTGGTTTGGTTTATTTGCCCTCATTTCTGAAAAAATTAGGTGAAGCGATTCTTGTTTCAGTATGTTGAAAAGAGGCTCTTCCTTCAGAAAAATGGAGTTTTATATTTTGTCCCACTACAAGTAAATTCTTTGTCGGCCGTAGAATGTGAGACATAGGGTTTTTGAACCAATAATGTTGGTTTGGTTTATTTGCTCTCATTTCTGAAAAAAATGGAAAAAAGGATTCTTCCTTCAGTATGTTTTCGAGGAAATACTATTCTTTCAAATGGGAAATTAAATTGTCCCCCAACAATTAAAATGAAAATAAGACATATAGGTTTAGAGGAGACATTCGGAAAAATGCGAAACTCAGCGTAAGTATGAGGGTCAGAATCCAATGGACCAGTGGAAGAATCAAAATCTAAGCGCTATTCAATATCGAATAAACTAATGTTCTCTTGCAATGGTAAAGTGGGATGGGTTCTACTCTCTTCAGTGCGGTCGAATCACTCGACAGTGTTGGATGATGCAAAGAATCGGCGCCCTTTCTTTTATATGAACCCCACAAAATTCTGCTTGAATCTTAAGCTATCATTTGTCGAGAAAGTAATAGATTCCATTTCGATCCTATCTGTATTTTTGGTAATATTGAGAAAACACGGAATTTTGAATGGGGACCTTCATCTGCGGAATCATTGGGCGAGTTTACCGGTTTACGAATTCAACCTTCATAACAGCATATCTACTGTATAATACTCCTTTAAACGAAAATGCAGTAATTTTCATGAGAAACCTTTGGAACATCACATTTCGAATATATAATTTCAATCTTATATTTTTAAAAAATGGGGATTTGCATTTAAAGGGATTTGTCTAAAGTGCACGATATGCCAACGTCGAATTCAGCTTTCTCGGAAAGAAAAGGACGTCAAATGTATTACTTTGCTTGGGAAAACAGAGATAGCTATACTTTGATCTGGTTAGGGTAGAAGACAACGATCAAGGAATAAAAAAGAAGAGCACAGACTGACATACTGTCATATTACTGACAAATCGAAAACGGAAATTGTTTGGTTATATTGACACGTGTGTACCACAGAATAGGAATAAATATTTCATTATTCTATAGCAGAAAAAGCTATTCTACTAAACACCGTTGTCACTTCGTGCATGCCTGGCAAATCCCAAACCCCAATTTTGAAATCTGATTTTGAATATTTTCTGAAGGTAATTTGGGAAAATGATGAATCTAACCCATAATAATTATATTCAAATTTGCATTTGCAGTAATAACCCAAATTCAGGAAAAACCCCCATTATAACCGAGTCGTTTCTTTCGGTTATAGTGATACGACCGGCCTAACCGCCGTGATTGAATAATATATTAACTTCCGGAAGAAACTTCCACGAAACTTGATAATTCGACAGTAGGTTTAAAGTTTAATTAGGAAGACCGAATTCGATACAGATCGAATTGAAATCCAGTACAATGAAAGATGACAGCTTAAACGATAGTGAGGACCATATGAAATATTCGAAGAAACAATTTTGAAATATCTTTTCAATTGATCTAATCGAACGATCATCACGAAATTTTGCACAAATTAGCTCAGCATTTGCCGACTAGCTACCAAGTTTCAAGTGTTCGGATCAGTATTTTTTTTGGGGTATTTCGGAAATAACAACGAGATCTGGGAAATCCAAGAAATTCGACATATTCCCTTTCCAACAAATGATACGATATATATTTATAATTTACCATGTGAACTATTCCGAATTAATAATTTCAAGAACTATTGTACCAAAAAGCAATTCAGAATGATTTCAAAAGAAGGGTGGAATGGCTTTTACCATTTACTCGGCTTATATCATAAATAAACCCGTTCTACGCACGTGCACGTGTGCTCCGCGTGGCGTTTGTCAGATCGCCTGAGAATCAGAGAATTATCCGTCTGACCTTTAGGCTTACTAAACCAATGTAGGAAGATCAGATCTTTCTACAATAAATAAGGTAACATAAGTGGACCGAAGTTCCTTATTCAGCAGGTATGGGCCACATGATATTTTTTTATGGGGATGATTGAGGAAATCTTGAATATATATTAGGAATTTTGGGGTTTCGAGCTACGAAGAGAGAATCAGTATTGTTTCTGATTGATGTGGAAACAATATGCCATTGAGGAAATAAGGCACCCTTTTCTGCTTTTATTTCGGACCCATTCATCATCGGTAAATTAAAACAATTAAAGACAGAAATCAAGCAATAATAAAAAGAAATCGATAAAATCACTATGAAGTAAAATACGACTATTTGAAAATATTAATGAATATATTTTGAGTACTATACTCCAATAGTTGTAATTAAATAATCGCTTGCACGAATGTATACTTTATCCACTATCCGTAGAGAACTTCACTCAAGCCATCCCTGGATTTCTTTAAGCTGTTCATATGAATTTATGAGGAGGGCGCCTCTGTACGGGCTCTTATTTCGGAGCTATCAAAAATTTTCGCTAGATATCGTTTAAAAACGTATGAAATCGTTTCTACTTATGGTTGTTTACTATGTTGTCTTTATACAGCTATAACTCTACAATGAGGTGGATCATTACCATGCTTAAAACACATTTCTTCACCGGACCTTCCATTAATACAGGAAGATGCTGGTTTTGGAAGGAATCCAAGTACCTACCATTCGTATGTCGTTTTGGTAGGTTGTTTGGCCCAATCAATTGATTTTTATAGGTTTCGAACTGCCTACTATCAAGCACGTCACATGTTCAAAAAAACTATCAGTAATATTTTGAGACGGGCGAGAATTTTACGAAACGGTGTTTCTTTCATCTCCTGTTGTGATTCATTAATGTGATTCGTATTTCTTAATGCATTTAATTATTCATTGTTGTTAATTTCCGATACATTTTTCACAATTAATGCTTTTCTGAGAATTAAGATAATCCTTCGAAATAAACAGAAATACTAATTTCGAATCAGTAGAACAAGAAAATTTTTCTATTCCATCACGAACTGCGAATTTTCTGAGAATTTAGTGGAATGTCAATATTGAATCAAGTCTTTCCGTAAAATTTTCGATGAGAAATTCGACCAGCGTTATGAAAAAATTAACTGATTCGAGTTGCGAAACTTCTGCTTTCTCTCAAATATGTATTTGAATCAAATTTTGATATTTCAATATACAGGGTGTTGAATCACAGCTTGACAAAAAGTCCCATATTTTTTTATACTTTCTTAATATTTTATAAATAATATATAATTATATATAGGATTTGAGTGGCTGGTTTAAAAATTATGAGCAATTGAAAATATTCGTGAATACAAGAAACATCCTGCATCTTGGTTATGGAATTGATCAGATCTACCATATATATAATAGGTTTTTTGGACTAGTCTAGGGTACCGTATGATTCACGAATGAAACGCCTTTTATGAGTTTGTCTTGGCTTAGCTTTCAAGACTAAAGATACTCAGCTGAAATTTGGAGGAGTTGATGAACTTTAGAATTTAAATCAAGTGAAATGTCAACTGCTCAAATATAGTCGAAATTTTCACACACAATTGAAATGGCATATCATGTAGACCTCCAAAACATTTACTAAATTTCAGCTATCCAGCTGAAATTTAGAATATCTTAAGAAATGCACATGCTAAGAGTTAAAATTTTTGAAAAGTTTCAAACTTCAACAGCCTGTATCTCGAAAACGAAGTATTGGCTGGATAATGTTAATGACACTTATATTTTGTATATCACCCAAGCACTCGAACCTTTTTGTTTGTACTTACAATTTAGGAATACCATCGAGTTAATAGAAGAAAAAATTCGATAATTTATTGATTAGTGAAGGAGTGGGTGTGAACTTACCTTTGGTGAGTTTATCATCTTTATCCACAGTTTGAATCATTTGAGATACATGAAAGATCAGCTCCGAAATATGGTGAAGAACTAGAAGACAAACTAACAAACGGTTGAAACTGGAAAAAAATAAAACAATTATTCAGTAAGAACAAAAAAAAACAAAAGCACTAACGTTATGTAGGATGTGAGGTCTTTATGAATTATCCTTGCAATCTAACTACGCCTAGAATTTTCAAATGATTTACAGCATGAATCGAAGGATAATAGATGTTTTAGTTTTTCCAATAATTGGAAAAAACATAATTTTTTTTCAATACCTGCATCCAAAATTCAATCTTCGAATTTTCTTTCATTACGCGCTAGTTCTAGGGAACAAATGCGTTATCGTTTCGCCCAGTGTCTGTGATTTTCAAGTTTTTGGCCAAAAATGGTCTTTATGGATAAAAAACATTTCGATTTTTTCCCAAAAAATATTCATCAGAATGTAATGAAAATTGGCACAGACCTTGAAGTCAAAATATAATAATAGTGCTCCAAATTTCAGTTTCTGCGAATATTTATATGCAGAGAAATTGGAAAAAATATGTCGAATTTCTTGGCTATTTCAAATTTCGAGATGATTCCCTCAATTTCTCGAAGAGAAGTGAGGTTGTCAAAATTTAACTTCTTCAATAGTAATGTCAACGCATAACTTTCGAGATTTATGCTGAAAAAAATGTTTTTTCGAAAACTTTATAACCTTACCATGGGGTTTGTTGGCAAAGACCTTGAGGTCAGTATTTAACAACCATATCAAATTTCGGAATTTGATATCTTGAGAGATATTGTGAAGAAATATGTTCAATTTCGTGCTGATTTCATCGATATCATTGTTAAATATTTCCGAAATAATTTAAAAAGTAGCTATATATCCGATCGTCTATTGCAAGAGTATGTATATCTGCGGGATCGCAGGATGGATTTTAAGAATTTGGCGTTCGTAATTGAACTCCAAACCTGCTCTACAATTATTAAGTCTCCAAGCAGATTTTCTCGGAACTTATTGTCTTCACGATCAGCGGTTAGGCTAGACGTAAAGATTAATTATGGCAGTACGAAGGTCGATTACTTGAATCGGGATCGTTTTGCATTCAAAATCAAGGTATGAAGTTTTACCGGTGCGCTGCTTGGTTTGATACTATGATTTTGTGTGCTGTTGTGGACGCCTACTTGGGCAGACGGTAAACACACTAACTTCCGGAAAAAACGACATAAAGAATTGACGTTTTCAGAGCCGGTTTGAAGTTAAATTGCAAAGGTGGGTAAAACCCGCCCAATGAATACGTAAATATCCATACAGAATTTTATTGTCACAATATTAGCACGAAAAAAACATATGTGATCGAGTTGAAATTTAGTACTTGGTTGAAAAATAACGACAAGAAGGTTAATGAAAAATTTCTGGAAGAAATGGGTTAGAATTGAAACAAGCGCGTAAAAGGCTCCTGACATTACGTCATTGCTTTTCAAGAATTTATTTTCGGGAAATAATCTGATTCGTAAACTAGTATTGTAAGGTATGTTAAGCATTTTATCACTCCACGCAAGTTTCTTCCTGCTTATAAAAAATTGAACTGAACATCCACCGTTCACACTTTATTTTTGAATCATTCAAACAATTGTTTTTTCAAAACAAACAAACTGTGAGCGGCAAATTAAACCCCGTACTGTAGGGAGCATTGTGAGTTTTTGAGCTCCTTCACTTGTCGAAAGATACTCGCATTGGACTTATGCAAAGTCAATTGACGATTGTATTCCTATGAAATAGAAAAAAAGCACTCCAAACGCATCTTTACTTGCTGATGAGATGGAAAGATTTGGCGATCTTCTCTTGAGATGGTCCTCATGAAGTTCTGCATTAACCTTAAAGCTATCTTTTTTCAATTAGGTACAAGATTTCGATTTGATCAGATCTAAATTTGTGAAATTATTTGGTAAAAAATTTTGCAGAATTTTTAATGAGACACCTTTATCTACGGAATTATTGGGCAGATTTAACACATTCACGAAATCAACTTTCATAATGTTACAGAATCTGAGGTTCCCTCTACTGTTGAATATATGAAATCAACATCAACAGTATAGAGAAACTATCCCATATAATCTATTGTTCCTTCAGAAGTGCAGTTTTTACTGATTCTCTTAAGATCTCATTGGTTAAGCCCAACTTCAAAAAAGGTGACGATTCTTTCTTCTGATAATCACTTGGAACTAAATGAATACAAAACTAAGATTATATTTTTCGCCAATGTAAGATCTCGTGTCATCCATCCAGATCACATTGCACATCAGCGTACGAAGATGCTGGTCAGCTCCTACACTAATCTTTAAGGTATATTAATAGATGAAAACCTGAACTGGGGTTTACATTACACTGTGAGGCTTTAATCACCAAAATGAATTCCACCATCCATACGCTTGAAGTCTTGAGAAACCAGATTGATGTGAACACATTGAAGACCGTTTAGCACGCGAATTTTCAGTCATTATTGAGATACGGAGTTATTTGCTTGGGGAGTTCCTCGAAAGCAGAACGGGTGTTTGTGTGTCGGAAATTAGCCCTGCGAGTAATGTTCTGTTAGAAGAATGTTTAGGACGATTAATATACCCACCTTTCCAGCCCTTTTCATTTACGGAATTTTATTATTTTTTCGCAAAAACTTACATTACTTTGGGGAATATTGAAAATTTCAACAATACTAGAAGACGATTTAAGTACTTCTTTCCTCCACGTAGATTATAACTTACTGAGCATAATCCAATGTATTTTGCAATAAACTTTCATAAGTTGCTTCCATTGCACATCAGAAATATCAAAGAACTAATCCCATTTCGTGACATTTATTCTCCCATTTTCTATGCCGAGCCCCATACTATTTTTGAATTTCAAGATTACTGTGCTGTCCTGTGATTTTTGTTTCATAAATTGTTCACAGTAAAAAGTAGACCTGTTTTCTCTTAATTGTAGATACTGATAATAGTTTGGAAAATAAACTCATATTATTAGTATTACTCAAACCCCAAATCTACATTAAAAATTCACAAAAACACACACTGGATCCAATTGAAATCCAGTACTTGATTGAAATATGACAGCCTGAAGGCTCATGGAGAATTTGTCTACGATATGATTAGAAGATCGCAAAATATGAAGTATTTTCGAATTGTTCTGATGACACGATCATTAAGAAATTTTGCATAAAGTTGTGCATCAGCATTTTCAGACTAGTTACCGAGTTTTTTCATGATCGGATCAGTATTTTTTAAGTTATTCCAGAGATAACAACCATACCGATAAAATATGACAAAGTTTGTTTTTTGCGCGCATGTTCTAGGGGAACAGCGTGCTATCGTTTTGTCCAAATGTCTGTAATTTTGGATGATTGAGCCGAAAATGGTCTCAATCGACTAGGTTGGACTCACTGATGACGAATCCGGTGTCAAAATCGATTCTGTCCAGCCGGCCGGCCGTCCGTAGACACGATAACTGTCGACAGAAGCAAGCTAGCTACTTGAAACTTTCAGGATTGGTTGCGCATCATAATGCCGCGGTTAAGTTCGTTAATGGGCCAAATCGGTCGAATAGTTTCGGAGTTATAGGCACTTGAAGTTTTGAAGTTATTTATTTTTTATTTCAGAAACTACTCGAGCGATTGGATTCAAACTTGGCAGTTTGGTGGAGTATAACGACGCGCAACTTTGAGCCAGATTTCGTCGAGATCATATCGTCAGTAAATTTAAAAAAAAATTTTTTTCGAAATTTTTTTTTCGGAAACCATTAATCATATCGAAAAAAAATTATACTCACACTTTGACCTTCGAATTTCACAGCAGTGTACTAAATTTCAGTTCGATACGATCATAAGTTTTGAAGATATCGGGAAAAAATATGTCAAATTTCGAGGTTTTCTTCTCGATATCGTTGATTTTTTCGGTATTACTCGAGAAATAGTGATTCAGTCCTGATTAAACTTCACAGCTAGTTTTAAGATGCTGAAAGACAACTTTATGCAAAATTTCGTGATAATCGTGTTATTAGAACAATCTGAAAAAAAAAATTTCTATGATTTTCTCATCATATCATCCTCATTAAATTCTGTATGAAACTTCGGACTGCTATTTTCGATGAAGTACTGGATTTCAATTCGATCTGATCTGTATTTTTGGAAATATTGGAAAAATAAAATTTTGATTGGGTATATCTACGGAATCATTGGGTGGATTTTACCCATTCACGAATTCGGCCTTCGTAATTAAGGTCCAAACCTTCTCTACAAATATCGAGTTTCTAAGTTGTTTCTTTCGGAAGTTATTGTGTTTACGCAGTCGGCCGTCAGGCTGACCGTAAACACAATAACTTCCGGAAGAAACGACTTAGAAACTCGATATTTGTAGAGTAGGTTTGGGGCTTAATTACGAAGGTCGAATTCGTGAATGGGTAAAATCCGCCCAATGATTCCGTAGTTATACCCATTCAAAATTTTATTTTTACAATATGTCCAAAAATACAGATATGATCGAATTGAAATCCAGTAATTTATCAGAAAAAAATTTCAAAAAGCACTGCCGTGAAGGCAGCAGCTTTTGCGCGCACGTTCAAATTCGTTGCTGAAGCGGTCATCTACATTGAACATGCGCGCAAAAGTTGCTGCCTTAACGGCAGTGCTTTTCGGACTTTTTTCTCCGAAAATTTAAATTAAATCAACGCGAAATTTGGTACACTGTTAGTTGTAAAAGACATCAAGGTTTGTGGAAAATTCCATTGAAATCTAATGAATGGTAGCCGAAAAAAAAATGGGAAAAATTACATATGAGTATTCTTGAATTAATTACCGAACTTCAATATGACCACATAAGAAGTTCTCGATACATTGAAGAAAAAACATAAAAATTCAGATCACTTTAACTCCAAAAATTTTAAGCCTATTGACGATCTTCACTGTCGAATTTTGATGCGCAGCCTACCCTGAAAGTTTCAAGTGCAAGCTATTCCCGTTCTCAAATTAAGGTGAAAACGGCCGAACAGAATAGATTTTGACATCGGATTCGTCATCAGTGAGTCCATCCAAGTAATTTAAAGACCATTTTCGGTACAAATTCGAAAATTACAAATAATAGCACAACGCGATAGCACGCTATTCCCTAGAGCATGCACGAAAAAATAATTATTTCGAATGGTTATATCTATACCAGTAGTCCCCAACAAGTGGCTTGGGGACCACCAGTGGTCCGCAGAAGCCTAAATATGGTCCGCGAAATGATTTCAAATTTAGCTGGCGGTGAGCCAGTCGTCGTGTTTTCATTATACCTATATAGTGGTCCCTGCTAACAAGAAAGATGCAAAAGTGGTCCTTGACCAAATAAAAGGTTGGGAATCAGGGGAATCCCTGATCTATACAGAAGACTGTTCAATATCTGGCTGAGTAAAAAGGTTTTTTCTAGTACAACTTTGAATTTAGTTGATGCCAGATGTAATTTTTTGCACGTCAATGCTATTTCACTACATACTCATATTTTGTATGGTTTGAAAAATAATAATCCTTGAAAGGCAATTTCGCTGTTTGTCCTTGAGAACAAGGAAAGCGCCTTTTCGTCAAAATGACGGTCATAAATATTCAAACAATCTAGAAAATCCGGAATTTTTTAGATTGTTTCAATGTTTATGACAGGCATTGTGACGAAAGGGCGCATTCCTAACGGCTCTGATCGAGTTTGTTGAAGAGCATAGTCCCCCCAGACGTTCCTGAGTTTTAGTCATCCGTACTTTTGTTTTCTCAATAACTCAAAATATACCTATCTGATCGAATTAGCACTTGGCGGTAGTGATGAATTATCGATATGGAAACTTGAAAAATTTCTAGAGGATTACAGTGCTATAAATCTGAAATTATTTTTTCACAGATGTTGATGTCTCATCTATCAGTCAGACTCTGGTGAAATATTGAAATACTACATTTCAATTATATCGGATTTGTATTCTCGGGAAATTTCAAATGGGTATATTTGTAGAATCATTTGGTGGATTCTGCTCCTTCATGAATTGTATTTGCCTGTTAGCCTAGCCGACTTTAAACGCAATAGCTTCTTGCGAGAGTAGATATTAATAAAGCCAGTATGATACTATTATTCGCTAAAAGGTGATATTTTTCCATAATGTTTATTTCTGAATATACTTGTCCCATTGAATCAAAATATAGTACTCGCTCAAAAATCACAACTTGAAGTTTTATGCAATATGTATTTCAGTAGGATTTTTAGGATTAAAACTGAGTTGTGCGGAGTCATAATCTTTCTGGCTTACCACTCTAGCTTTTAATTTGTGCTTGAAAGCTTCTGACTTTCCCCAACTTATTCTTTGATGTTATATCAATATTATCAGATGTTCATCCGAAATAACTATTTTACTAGCTCTATTACAACTACACCATAACGTCGGTATAAAACAAATAAATACAATAATAATATATTACCTCATGAAATACGGGATTGAAACCAAAACCAATCCAGCAACACTGGATATCGCCTTTCCGAAGTATTCTTCTCTTTTCACTCTCTGGAAGTACAACTCAGGCAATTCGTGTAGACTGTAAGCGAGCTGAATGATGAAGTATAATTTGGTGATAAAAGTCATAGGTGGTGGATATTCACTCCACAGTCTTGAAATTTCGGGGAGATATCGTTCTCTCATGATGATATCAAATCCCCATAACACAGACAACAAGTAAAACACAAGAAATTGTCCGCTGCTATTGAAGACTGCCAATTTGGATTTGGAGAGATGCAACTTTTTCGATATTTTCTGCAAAAGGATGGTTTATACATAAATGTATGAAAACATAAAAAATAAGACAATATATACGACCAAATGTGAGATGAAACAATTAATTTAAATAATTTCAGCTTGAAACTTTCCTTATTGAAAAACCCATTTCTGTGACGAAAACATAATAAATTTTCAATGAAAAAAAAAAACTCTAAGAGTGCACTTTCGACAAGTGGATTTCAAAACACTACGACGTGCGCATGTACCGACAATGTCATTTCCGGATTATTCTGTTTAAATAAAAAAAAGGTTGATATTACTTTTCATTAATGTGGCATATAAAAACATAATGATGATGGAAAAATTTTAAAATCAATAGACTTTGATAAAAAAAAACACATACGTCATTCTCTGCTAAATATTTGAGCGGGCTATACAAGACAAGAATGCCGTATGTGCATGAACAGTGATGATTACAGACGTGTCTAGAATACTTACACTTCTCAAATGAAACTTAATAGTTGTGTTGGGTGAAATACATATACTGGAGGACTTTATTGAATAATATTTATAAAGTAAAAATTATAAACGAATATTAAACATACATTCAACAAATCTTGCTTTGAATTTAAAATTAACTTCGCCCTTTCACACATTATTCCTAGTCGTCGTTCATTTCTGGTTAATTGAACTCTTTCGGTTTTCTGGCATAATATCACTAATATTTTATAACATTACGACCTTTTTCATTTTAAGAAAACCCCTAGGTTCAAAACGATATGGTCGCCGCACTTGAATTGTCGTATATGCATAAAGCTGCACGTCCATTTGCTCGGTGGCGAAGCGCTGCACGGTCTACGGCGGAAGCGCTGTGCTGAAAGTTTGAACCAAAATGAACTTTGTCCATCCATTAGGTCGGTTGCTCCAGGCGGTCGGCGTCGAACGGAGATCAGTGCCGGATACATGCGAAATCGGCAATTCTCGATATCATTCGGCTGAATTCGTTACGCTTCCTATGAGCTTGACACGTAAATACTAGAGATGTGTTGTGACATTATTTGAATATTTGTATTCTGTGATTTCTGCGGAGCTGACTCACTGCGGACAGGCCAGTCTAGGATGCACAGAAGATAAGGTGAATTCAAAGATGCGCTTTCGTTGCGCCAATGTTGGGGAATTCGGCAGAATTCGTTTTTTCCACTGAATATGGCGCTATTTGGAAATTACGACCGGTCGTCAAGGCAACTGTCTGTCAGAACTGAATCGACATCAGACAACATATGAGGTAAAAAATATCTGGATGAATGAATTTCTACCATATTATGTTTTGCATAACTTTCAATGGAATATATTCTAAGAATTCAATTCAATTTTTGGCTAATACACTATCTCACGATGCTTTACTATAATATAGTAGGCGAGGAGTGAAATTATTAGGTAAGCAATGTGAAATTATTTTACAGAATCTACTGATACCTCGATATCATTATACAGGGTCTTTCACGAGGAACCTCACCCATATTTATACGGGAAACTACTGAACGTATTTTCAGGAAATTCAGCACTTATAAGTATTTCACGATGCTGATGAAATCTTAAATATTTTCAGGGCATGAGCACCTCCGGTTTTTCCGGAAATGACGTCAACTTCCGTTTTTCAAATTAGAACACCATTTTTTTATTGCAGAAATAGATTCCTTAGAAAATTTCAATTTATTTTGATGTAACATTTTTCAGTTTTGGTTGGAAAATTCTCTCTGAGCGGGAAAATTCGAAAAAAAAATCGAAAATAGAGCTCCGCTGAAACAAGAATAACTTCGAGGTTTTTGGATGGAAAATTTTCATTTTTGGGATTTTTCAAGATGTAAGATTGATGTATCCACTTTAAAAATCGAAATCGCGATTCATGATACAGGGGGTGAAAAAATCGCTTTCAAAGTTAGGGATGACAAAATCGTGAAAAATCAATTTTTTCAAATTAGAACCCCATTTTTTTATGGCAGATATTGAATCTTCGTTAAAAAATAATGTGAGTGTATGCATCACACCCTTGCTCTAAAATGGATATTTTCTGAGTTATTCACAAAAAACTGTTTTTCGTCTTGAATTTTCAGCTATTTCTTTTCCCTTCACGCCAAAAAGATGAAATTTTCAGGAACTGTAATTTGAACCATGCTGTAGATTTTTCACCCCTTCTTGAAACCGACTTCAAGTTACTATTAGGAGAACCATGGCAAACTCTCGCAGTTATAACTAGAGAAGATGCTCAAAGTTTTGACCGTTAATTTCTAGACATTTATTTATACGTCTCAGGAATGCTTCGTGCGTTGCTCTTCTTATTTCATCGGGAGGAAGAGATCTGCAAAAGTGTTTAAATACCAAATTGAGTTTCAAAACTATGAATCTAAAAATCTAAACAAACCTGAACGTATTTCTGACTCGTTCTATGCAGTCCTCTTTATCAGTCAGGGGAGTTGAGTAGACAATATTTTTTATCCTACCCCAAACATAATAGTCTAAAGGAGTTAAATCGGGAGAACGTGGTGGCCAAAGATGTGGACCATTGTTCGCCAACCATCGATCTTCAAATAGCCTGTAGAGGATATTTGACACATTGAGTGAATTGTGTGGAGGCGCGCCATCTTGTTGATACCATAAGTCATTATGGTTCTGTACTAGCGGATCAATTATTTGAGTCAATATGTCAGAATATCTATCTCCTAAGGGAGAACATTCTTTAAATAATGCAAACATGTGTAGTGTTCTATCTTACCAGTTAAAGTCCCATCATAAATGTGAACATCGACAATTGCATTATTTTTGATGGCGCAAAAAACATTGAAACTCCAGGTCTCTTGAAAGTTCCATTGTCTGAAGTGGTGGTTGTTCTCTTCATCCCAATAATGACTGTTATGCCTATTGAAAGAACCATTCTTTGTGAATTTAGATTCATCTGTCCAAATTATACAGTCCAAAAAGTTTTCATTCTCTTGAAATCGAATCATCATAGCTTCGCAAAACTCTGTTCTGACGAAATCAGTTTCCTTCAAATGCTGTACCCTATTGAATTTATATGGGTGCATTTTATGTTTTTTTAATATTCTCCAAACACTCGATTGAGATAATCCCAGATCAATCTCGGCATCTTTGAGAGAATTTTGAGGATTCACACGAAAATATGCAAGAACTGTAATTTCGTTGTTCTCATCTTCTACTACACTTTTTTCTCTGTGTGTAGTTTTCTTAACGAAAGATCCGACATTTCTCAAGTTTGTCATGGTTCTGTTAATGGTATCTCTCGTTGGTCTGGGTCGGTCAGGAAACCTCTCAATGAACAGTCGAATCGTTCTATCTACAACTTTATTACATTCTCCATGAAGTAGAATGAGATTTAAATAATCTTCATTGGTAAAATTAGGCATAGTGATCGATTTTATAACTTAATACGAATTATCACCAAATTAATAGTAAACACAAAATGCTACTGAATAAAGAGGAATTTGGCAGATGTAATTAATGATATCTATCATTAAAAAAAAATAATGTAAAACATGGTAAGTTTTTGCATATGGTTCATAAGGAATTATTTATTTATCACTGGAGAGAAAACCGATGGCCGATTAGTTGAAATAAAGAGGTTTCCGATACAAATTCGAATCCAAATTCGCCATCTATTTAGGAACAACCTGTAACTTTTTTCTCTTGCATATTAGGGTAGTAAAATCTAAAACATGGTTTAAGTAACAGTTCCTGAAAATGTCATCTTTTTGGCGTGAAGGGAAAAGAAATAGCTGAAAATTCAAGACGAAAAACAGTTTTTTGTGAATAACTCAGAAATGATATGTACCGTATATGCCCGATAGTAACCGCTCGGGTTGGCTAGATTTTCAGGTCTGGTTATTGGTTACCAGCTTATTTTCGGGACACGTTTTCTACCATTCATTCACAGTCACTTGTCATTCGTCCACTTCGTCAGTTTTGTTTGTAAGGTTATGACTTGTGTTGTGAGCTTTGAATAAAGAACAACATGCTTCACAATTTTTTTTCAAAGTTTCAAACAGCAAACGTTAATATTTACTTCAACCCACAGAATACAAACTTCAACCATAACATAACTATTAAAATCTTGTCTATGATCTTAAGATTACCGCTATAACCGATACAAATCGTCGGTTGTTCTGGTGACAGATTTCAGTTAACCAGCTTTCAGGATCGTTGTCCCGTAAACATGTAATTCTGTAAATCTGACATTTACGGGACAGGATTTCAGTAACCGGGTTAACCATGGTGATTTACGGTACATATGGAAAATATCCACTTTAGGGCAAGGGTGTGATGCATACACTCACATTATTTTTTAACGTAGATTCAATATCTGCCATAAAAAAATGGGGTTCTAATTTGAAAAAATTGATTTTTCACGATTTTGTCATCCCTAACTTTGAAAGCGATTTTTTCACCCCCTGTATCATGAATCGCGATTTCGATCTTTAAAGTGGATACATCAATCTTACATCTTGGAAAATCCCAAAAATGAAAATTTTCCTTTCAAAAACCTCGAAGTTATTCTTGTTTCAGCGGAGCTCTATTTTCGATTTTTTTTTCGAATTTTCCCGCTCAGAGAGAATTTTCCAACCAAAACTGAAAAATGTTACATCAAAATAAATTGAAATTTTCTAAGGAATCTATTTCTGCAATAAGAAAATGGTGTTCTAATTTGAAAAACGGAAGTTGACGTCATTTCCGGAAAAACCGGAGGTGCTCATGCCTTGAAAATGTTTTAGATTTCATCAGCATCGTGAAATACTTATAAGTGCTGAATTTCATGAAAATACGTTCAGTAGTTTCCCGTATAAATATGGGTGAGGTTCCTCGTGAAAGACCCTGTATATTTATATTTTTCCAGGTTTTGCACATATACAACGGAATGTGGTAAAGCGGCGGGAAATTTATGGAACGTGATACAGAACAAGCATCATCCTTACTTTAAGTCAGACTGACGCCTATCAAGATTTGGAGTTTCACAGAGAATAAAAACTCATTGAAAAGGACATATTAGAGCGGGTTTTACAAAGCTCTGATTAACGTGATTGTTCCGATCAAGACAATTCTATGTTCAATTTCAGTTCATTTTTAGCAATACCACAGAATATCAACACGTTAATCCGATGATCAAGCTTTGTGAAACCCACGGTAGGTCCTTTCGTTTGCATAGAATGTGTAGAACTTGTCTGCACGCGGTGTAGATATACTATAGAATATCTACACAGGGTAGGTCCTTTCGTTTGCATAGTAGTTTGCGTAGTAGTGTTATTATAAAACCAGTTCAATTTCAGTTCTTTCCCATTTAAATTCATAAGCTTCACACTTAGAAAGTTTTATTAAATGGTTAATTTTATTTCATCGGATTTGAAAACTGAGCTTTTCTAGTAGCACTTGATAGTAGCTTATAGTAGTAAATTTCAATTTCAAGTAAATGATAATTGTTAAACAATTCATGAAGGTATATTCAATAAATAACCATCTCTAGCAAATACATGATACTCAACCGAGAACTGAGCGCCAACAGCTCTATAGTGGACGGACCTCCTTTCCATAACTTGCCGCGCCGCGTTTCGCCACCGACCTAAAGGACGGGCAGCTCAACGCGGAATTTAATACAACCGTGTTTAGTATCTCGCACGTACGGCATATTTTCATAGGACAGACAATTTTTTCGATATTTTAAGTCACAATGAAGCATTTTAGCTCAGTAGAAAGGTGAATTGGCCTGTCACGATTCCAATGAGAAGAAAATCTCAAAATCCAATTTTTTTGAATATACGGCATCTGTTCTTAGGACGGCAGATTAATATGAATGAATAAACAATAAAACAACGAGAACATCTAGACGTGGTCGCCCCTTAAAAGTAAGGTTGCGCCGAACTATCGATTCGGCTTCGATATCCGGTCGCTTCGACCCACTTTTCAATTATTCGGTTTTGGCTGAAGCAGTTGTCCGATTCGGCCGAAGCGATGAGATAAAAATTAGTGTTGGGCCTTGCTCAGCTATATTGCCAAGTGCATAAAAGACGTTTAGATTATGCTGTTATATTTCATGTTGAAACTGCAAGGCAGAAATAATTCGAGCAAATTGATTCATGAAAAAATCTGAAAATTATATAATTATATATATATATATATAGTTATAATTCGGAAATATTATTTATTATGCGATGATTTCGAACAGCACTTAATTAACATTTTTGAACCAAATTTCTTAAGCTAACAGCTGATTATCTGTCAAAAAAGGTTTTCAATACAGGTCCTACATGTATGTTGGTTGGAAAAAATGAAAAACTATACTCCATTCACTTTTATAATGTAGCCCGGTTGGCCATGACATCCTGACAGATTTCACCGTGTATATTTTGAAATTGTTAGGTTATGGTCATTTTCCTGTCAGATAACTATGCAACGTTGTCCTCTCTACATAGAGGTCGTAGTAATTACTTATTTTTCAAATGTCAATCTACATTGATAAAGTAATGAATTTGAGAAAATATTATTTGAATTCGATAATTCCAAAGACCTGGCGAATGTTGAAGAAACTTTTGTCTCTGTTAATACTGGAAATATTTCACGTATATAAACATGGTTGAAAGATTTAGTTATGCTATTTTCTTGTAAGGAAATCAAGAATCGGGTTTTTCAAAATAAAGTCTTCAGTTCAGTCTTTTTGGGTGCACCAATAGAAGGATATTCTTTGTCGTCTCTTTCACTTAAAATCTTCCTTATTGTGTTGATGTGCAGCTAAAAAATAAATATCTATTCATATAAAATATAATTCCTTGGTTTTCACTCACATACGTCGAAAATGTTGCATAGCTTGTGTTGAATTATTGATTCCGAATTATCAGGGTTACTATCAGAAAAAGCCGATTTCAATTCTACATAGCACTTCCTGATATTTTGCCTCTGCTTCTTCAAAACTACCTTCGGCATTTTTATTAGTTTGCAAGCGTTATTATGCTGAGATTTAGAAATCTAGAATCGATTGATATTGATAATAGTAGAAATTGAAATTTGGCAACGTCTTTTGACATTGCCGATATGTCATGAGTGCCAACCTGCGTCAGTTTTAA
Source organism: Myrrha octodecimguttata (assembly GCA_958510865.1). Taxonomy (NCBI): domain Eukaryota; kingdom Metazoa; phylum Arthropoda; class Insecta; order Coleoptera; family Coccinellidae; genus Myrrha; species Myrrha octodecimguttata. The sequence continues at coordinate 17,695,319 of OY294056.1, forward strand.
GGGAAAAAACTTGATAAACCTAAATCATGGCCAACCGGGCTACATTATAAAAGTGAATGGAGTATACGTGCTCATTAACGATTCCCGTCTTTTCGTAAACTCTTAAATTAAAAATTAAATTAATTAAAAAGATCATTTCCATGTTTTGTTGACTGCTACGCCATGCTTGTGCTGTGAAATTTTTATTTTAGTGATCTTTCCGATACATTTTTCATATTATTGGATGTGCCTGGTAATGTTCTACAAGTTTTATAGCTTTTTTATTCGTCCATGACGATTTTCATCCCATTTCTGTGGTTGCGTTAATCGGAGCTGCAGAAATTCTTGGTTGACAGACTGTAATACAGTCTGCGGAATACAGTCTGTATTCCGCTATCAACTGATCGACCTATTTAACGGAGTGATGAAGTTTTGTGAAGCCCTAATTCGTTGATCGGCCAATCAAATTTGATATACGGAGATTTGCTTTCATGCTTTTACTTTGCAGTAATAGTTTTGATAATCTTCTTCATCAAAATCCACAGCGTTCGCCAAGACATTATCGTGAATTCCCTTTATTTATCTTTAACAGCTGTTGACTTATTTGCTATTAGTTGAGATTTGAATCAATGAGAACCTATACAATAAGACGAGCACATGTGCTCACCATGGAAGCCAAACCCAGACCGTGGTGCTTCAAAATGCCTCAAATGATTCAGCAATTATGGTTTTTTGCTTCCCAAACAAATTATTGTGAATTTCCTATTTTTACACAAACTAGTAACTTCGATTTTCGCCGTATACGATATCACATATTTGTTGTTATAGACATCAATACAGTTTGAATTTCGCGGTGGTTTGTGAAAGCGCCCTCTATTTCCGGCGCAGATGTCATGTAGTGGAACATGAAATGAATAAAGTAGTACTTGTTGAAAAGTCAAGCTGAGTGTATCTCTTATATTTCCTTCCTTTTGTTCACCATTTTGCACACTGCAAATCTGCATTACAACAGGTTATGGGCTCAGATTGCTCACGTGTTTAAGTGGCGACGAGGTGAAATAAGATTTACGATGGCAGTTAATTTTCTATCTAGTGTTCCACGTTTGAAAGGTCGTGAAAACTATACGGAATGGTCTTTCGCAGTTAGAAATGTTCTTGTTCTGGACGAACTGCAAGGATGTATAGATGGAACCGAAACGGACACAGTGAAGGATGGAAAAGCCAAAGCTAAGCTGGTTTTAACAATCGATTCCTCATTATATGTTCACATCAAGGAGGCTAAAACAACTAAGGAACTATGGCTTAATCTTCAAAAATTGTTCGATGACTCTGGATTTACAAGAAAAATTGGATTATTACGCTTGCTAGTTTCAATCAAGCTGGATAATTCAGACTCCATGGAAGCCTACGTCACCCAGTTGATCGAAACAGCCCAGAAATTGAAAGGAACAGGATTTGAAATCGACGAAAAATGGATTGGTTCTTTGCTTTTGGCTGGTTTGCCAGATAAGTATTCGCCGATGATCATGGCAATTGAACATTCTGGAATGAATCTGTCAGTGGACACCATTAAGAGGAAGTTGCTCGATTCGGAACCGGAATCGGTCGGTAATACAGGTAGTGCTTTCGCAAGTCGGAAATTCGGTAACGTCGGTAATAAAGGACGCAACCGTGACAGTTCTGCGAAAGACGGGTCTAGTAGTTCAAAAGTTGCGTCTGTCAACAATGTCAATGTCAAACAAGTGACGTGTTACAAGTGCGGACAGAAAGGACACTATAAAAACAAATGTTTGAACAAAACGGAACAGAAAATGAATAATGCATTTAGTGCTGTATTTCTCAGTAAAAAGTTTGAGAAAACGGATTGGTACATTGATTCGGGTGCGAGCAATCATTTAACAGTTCATAATGGTTGGATGAAAGACATTTCAGTCTGCAGTCAGCAAGAAATAATAACTGCAAACAATCAAAAGCTTTCAGCAAAGTGTTCCGGTAATATAGACATTACTACTATGGTTGGTGATGAGGAGCATCCAGTAACAATCACCAATGTATTATTTATTCCAGAGTTGAAGACGAATTTGCTCTCTGTAAGTCAACTCATAAGGAATGGAAACACAGTGAAATTTGAACAGGATGTTTGTAAAATCTTCAACAAACATAAACAGCTAATTGGTGTTGCTTTATTGGTAAACAATGTATACAAACTAAACTTGAAGAGAACAGAACAATGTTTCGTAACAACAGCCAGTAGCAGCAGAACTTGGCACAGAAGGTTTGGTCATTTAAACCACCAGGATTTGTGCAAGATGGAAGCTGGGGCAGTAGATGGAATGAAGTTTTACTCAAAGAAGGACTTGTCTCATCAATGCATAACATGTTATGAGGGTAAACAGTCAAGAGATAAGTTTGCAAGCCAAGGAACTAGAGCAAAGTCAGTTTTGGAGATCATACATGCTGACATTTGTGGTCCTATGGAGAGTGTCTCTCTCGGAGGTTCCAGGTATTTTCTTTTGTTTGTTGATGATTACTCAAGAATGATCTTTGTTTGTTTTCTGAGAAGTAAATCAGAAGTCTTCAAATATTTTAAACAATTCAAAGCACTAGTGGAAAATCAGAAAGACACCACAGTAAAAATTTTGAGATCAGATAATGGCGGAGAATTTTGCAGTCAGGAAATGGAAAATTATCTTGCTGTCAATGGGATTATTCATCAGACTACTAATGCTTATACACCGCAGCAGAATGGAGTAGCAGAAAGGATGAACCGTTCTCTAGTCGAAAAAGCAAAATGTCTTCTTTTCGATTCAAAATTGGATACAAAATTTTGGGCTGAAGCAGTGAACACTGCAGCCTATTTGAAGAATAGATCAACAATGTCAAAATTGGAAAACCGAACACCTTATGAAATATGGTTTGGCAGAAAACCGGATGTAAGTAATATTAGAATATTTGGAAGCCGAGTAATGGTGCATGTCCCGAAAGAAAGAAGAAAAAAATGGCAGAAGAAATCTATTGAGATGATTCTACTGGGCTTTGGTGAGAAGACAAAGGGATATCGAGTCTACAATCCAGTAACTAATGTTGTAAGCACCAGTAGAGATGTAGTAATTATGGAAGAAGAAGATGTGATAATTACTCTAAACCAATCTTCAGTGGGGGCAGAAGAAGCCATGTATGAAGATGAAATATCAACATCATATGAATCTGAATTTTCCAGAAATGATGATCAGGACAATAACTCAGATGAAGAGTATTCACCAGGTATTCCAGTTCAAGATGCTGAGACGACCCAAGAACTAAGAAGATCCAAGAGAGAGCCAAAGGTCAAGACATTTGAAGATCACATAGTCTATATGTGTGCTTCGGAAAAAGAACAAGAGGTCAAATTTAGTGAAGATCCAGTCACCGTTGAGGAGGCCTTGTCAAGATGGGACAAGGAGCAATGGAAGGCAGCCATGAAGGAAGAATATGATTCATTTATTCACAATAATGCCTGGGAAATTGCGGAAGTTCCAGAAGGTGCCAGTGTAGTGGACTCAAAGTGGGTTTTCAAGAAAAAACTAAACAGTGATGGTTCGGTTCGGTACAGAGCAAGGCTCGTGGCTCGCGGGTTTATACAAAAACAAGGTGTCGATTACGATGAAACGTATTCACCGGTCGTGAGACATTCTAGTTTAAGGTTTCTAATTGCATTGTCTGTGCAATTATGTTTAAAAATTGTTCACTTGGATGTGATGACCGCTTTTTTAAATGGCGAATTAAATGAATTAATTTTCATGAAACAACCAGAAGGTTTTCAGGTTTCGAAAGATAATAAAGTATGTAAGTTAAATAAAGCAATTTATGGCTTGAAACAAGCATCTCGTGCCTGGAACCTGAAGGTCAACAAAGTTTTAACTGATATTGGTTTTAAACGTTCAATTGTTGAACAGTGTGTTTATTTAAAATCTAATCGAGATAAATTAACGGTTATTGCCTTGTATGTTGATGACTTCTTTGTTTTCACAAATGATAGTTCTGAAGAAACTTCTTTGATTGAAAATTTAAGTAGAAATTTTTCATTAAAGAATCTAGGAGAGGCTAGACAATGTCTAGGTATGAATATATCTAGAAATTCTGAGAGAAATTGCATAACAATTGATCAGAGAAGTTATATTCTGAAAATTTTGGAGAAGTTTGATATGACTAATTGTAAACCTACCAAAACTCCTTTAGAGACTAAATTGGAATTTGATATTAGTAAGGAATGTTGTAGAGATGTGCCATATCAGGAATTAATTGGTTCGTTAATGTATCTAGCTGTATTAACGAGACCTGACATAGCCTATTCTGTTAGTTTTCTAAGTCAGTTTAACAGTAATCATACTTTAGAGCATTGGAAGTGTGCTAAACGCATTCTCAGATATTTGAAGTTGACTAAAGATTTTTGTTTGATGTTCTCAAAATCAGAAGAAGGTTTACAGGGTTTCGTTGACGCAGACTGGGGTAATGATAAACAAGATCGAAAATCTTATACAGGTTTTGTTTTCAAAATGTCGAATGGGGTTATATCTTGGGAAAGTAGGAAACAGAGAACTGTAGCACTTTCTAGTACAGAGGCTGAATATGTGGCAGTGGCTGAAGCAACCAAAGAAGCAATTTATTTGCAAAATTTGAATTTTGAAATTACTGGTCAGATGAATTGTGTAAGTTTGTTCAATGACAATATGGGAGCTCAGGCATTGGCAAATAATCCAGTCTATCATAAGCGCACCAAGCATATCGATATACGTCATCATTTTGTCAGGGATGCTGTGTCAAATAATCAAATCAAATTATTGTATTTACCTACTGATAAAATGACAGCTGACATATTTACCAAAAGTTTAACAGCTGATAAACATGATAGATGTATTAAAGAATTGAATATGTCTGTATTGATGTAGTGGGGGTGTTGTTATAGACATCAATACAGTTTGAATTTCGCGGTGGTTTGTGGAAGCGCCCTCTATTTCCGGCGCAGATGTCATGTAGTGGAACATGAAATGAATAAAGTAGTACTTGTTGAAAAGTCAAGCTGAGTGTATCTCTTATATTTCCTTCCTTTTGTTCACCATTTTGCACACTGCAAATCTGCATTACAACAATATTTACACAGCACCAGTGTCCAGCACAAATGGAAGGCTAATAATAAACAAATATAGTATCTTGCTTCATTAGAATGTGTATGCTGGCAAGAGCTGTAATGAATAAATTGCCTCAGCACCAATCACGCCGCATTGGTATAGCACGCGAAACAATGAAAGATTATTTAGTGTATCTCGCTGTAATAAAACCATTGGCCAACGCCAGTGTCATTATCTCTCGTCGAAACTGTATGGTTAATTACCTCTTTAAATGAGTAGAATGAATAGTATCAAACTATCCAATAGGAAAATCAATTATTGGATCTCAAGTTCGGGTGAAACATTTTTTCATTGCTTTCTAGGTAAATAAGCAGCAGTGGTCTTATCCTAGCAGATTCTGTGATATTTTGTTCTTTACAACGTTAGGACATATTTGTATGATGTTAATTTAATGTATGATATTGTTGAAGATGAGTTAAATAAATATTATTATTATCCGAATTGGTTGATTCTGATATGAAAATGAGGTATATACCATTATAATGAAGTAAAGTAAAAATTCTGTTGGGGGTAAGGTAAGGTAATTTCAATTTATAGTAGTGCCAGTCCAAATCAGAAGGAATGTTATTTAGGATACTGCACTTGAATATTGCTGGTAATTACTTTTTCAAACATATTTCTCTCATAGAATTTTTCCTGCTCTTCTTATATTTTGTACAACTCATATGGAAAGGAATTTATTTGACATAATGTGACATGCTTGTTGCACAGGATTGATGAAACAATCTGGCAACGTTCCTCCCTAAATGACAGTGTCCACCTGGTTTTGAAATCCACTGTTTACCACACTTGTTCCAAATTCAGAATCTCAAAATCTCACGAAATCTAAATTAGAGAAATGAAAACAGTGTCTACTTCAAGAGTACTTACATCCAATACATATTCTTGAAAAATAGCATGAACAACCACAACAATCAAGCTGTAGAAGAAAACAGCAGCCCAATCTTTGATTCCAGGAGAATATAAAAGAACATCTTCTGCAGTCTCAGGAAAGGTGGTGTTATGTTGTAGAGCAATGAAAATGGAAGCAATTGGTGAAGTTGCCTGGAAAAATATATCTTAAGAAACAATCCATAATGTAGATAGGTACATTGAGTTACATATGGACTATTCACAATGTGCTGCAAAAATTGAGCTAAAAGGTTAATAAATTCAAAATGGGTATCTCAGTCAGATCATAATTTGAAAGTTTTTAGAATTGCACATTTTCACTAAAGAAAATTCTGTGTGAATCATCAGCTAGCCTTTCAGTCAGACCCAAGAACTTGAATATAAAATGTTTCGATGACAAAAACAAACTCTCTTTACAGTTAGGAAACATATGTATTGGCTGCATTTCCGAGTTAATGCTATATTCTGGATAATTTGTGAATATTAACCATGAAAATGGAGAGAGCCAGTTCTGCAATATTGTTCAATACTTAGGAATAGTATTTTTACATACCTTTATCATAAGTCCGACAACAAACACCATAGCCACACAGGAAACAATATCGGCATGATTTTGTATGATGAATTCATGACTTAAAATTGGAGGATTTTTATTTGTTTTTCGTAGACCCTTCACCATTTTTCAATATTAAAGCTACAAGTCTTTCTAATAAGAAGTATGCTGTTGTACTAGTGTAATTTTGGGAGGAATCTTGCGTTTAGCACATATCAAATGTAACTGTCCGCAGGCCAAAATAAAAAGAAAGGAGTCCAGACCACTCACTAAGCTACGAGAGCATTGCCACCACTACTAACTACTATACCACTACCACATCCAATTTTCGCTAGAAACGTTCCACATCCACATAGCGTTTCATTATCAGAGTTGACACTTGATGACGTTAGCGAGAAATGTCAAAGTGAAATAATCATAGAAATATAGAAAATATGTTACACAGAAAAATAATCTTGTTTTTTTTCAATAATTCATTTTCTCTTTGACGTGCTCAGGCATGATATACTTAAATAACATAATGTAGGTAATATCATGTGCTCGGATTTAACCATACGTGGTCAAAGCATACTTCCGATCTCATTCATTGCCAGGATACTTAGACAGAGGAGTGAGCTTTTAGACCAGAGGGTACCTGGGGGTCATGGTGGAAATATGGTATATTTCCACCAAGCCTAGGGTAAGATAGCGGTAGCTAGAGTACCTTGGCAAGGCTGTTCAATAATTTTGGCAGTGATCTTATAATGCACTACAAGATGGGCTCAAAAGGTCAGGCGCGTGAAGTTAGCGAAAAGTTATTCAAAAATATGCTGAACTAAGCTCAATACTAAGTACCCAATTTGTTTCAATTTGATCCGTATGAATCTTTTCATGCATCATCATAGCTTTTGTGTAATTCGCATTTCAATGATTTGGTGCTGACCAAAGCCCCCGTTACAACATTTGCAGGTTTCGGAAAAATGTAATGCCAGTAATAATTAGTCCCTAATCTGTTCAGATTTGTTCTGTTGAAAAAATCTCAATATCTTCAGTAGATATTTTTTAAATCGCATTCCTAACGTTTAGTGCCAACTTCACACTCACCACCAAAACTTTCTGGTTTCCAAAAAAATTAATTTAATATACCTAATTTTATTTCCCGAGTTGTTAACTCTTGTTTTCAATGAAGCGTTAACTTAGCGGAAAGTGTCCTTTTCTACACTTTTTTCGCGCCAATAATCAGTACCTAATTTGTTCCGTTAGAATGAGTTCCATCTTAAGAGCAAAAATTGAATATAACGGGGTGAATTTTTGGTTGCCATTGTTTTTTTCAAAATTTTTTTTGGTGCAAATGGTTGAAAAAAATCGTAAAACATTGCGCTTTCTCACAAAAGAATTAAGTACATCCCAGAAAACATTTTCAAAAAATACTCACTAACGCCTGCATAACGACCCCCCATTTTCTCCTATAAACGTCGAAATTTCTCCGGATTATAAGATTTCACGCGGCTATTGGGGACGTTAAAACATGTAGGTACACCGATATGCAAGTTCTTGACGTTGAGATATTAACGCGGCATTCCAATGCGCGAACTACCTTACAAGGTTCAAGTCGCTAGTTTGCTCCGTTCGACAGTTATCGTGTCGTGTCGTCGGAAGGCCGAACAAAATCGATTTTGACACCGGATTCGTCATCAGTGAGTCCAACCTAGTTGTTTTTAGACTATTTTAGGCTCGAAAGTCAAAAACTACAGACAATTGGACAAAACGATAGCAGGCTGTTCCCCTATAGAACATGCGCGCAGAAACAGTTTGTAACAACAAACATATGGAAAATTTTAAGAAGAACATTTTTTCTGTCTGTGCGAGAATCTTCTAGGAAACTCCGGATTTCTAGGCGTCTTCCGCCTGTCTAGAAGCTTCTGGCAATCGCTAGAAGTTCCACAAGTGATATAAGGACGGGCGCGGAGCAGTATAGAGATTTATTCAGTAGAGTAATTCTAAACGGAAAGTGATCAGTGAAAATAAATAGTGTGGAAATAAATTGTGCACAGACTTTGATAGAAATTAGTTGTTGAGTTATTTGTTATTACTGTGAATAAATAGTTTAGTTATTCAGAGCGTTTTGACAAACCAAGAAAACGTGACATTGGTGTCAGGTGTGCGTTTCGACATCGCTCGAACTGAATAAATAAATTCTATTGATTGAAATTTATGCCAGTCACTACAAGACTTCAGAACGCAATGGAGACGCAGGCGATAATGGAATTTTTGAGTAAACTCAATGAGAAAATGGGTAAAAAGGAAGAAAGTTCTCAGAAAATTAATGAAAAAATTGATGAACTGGAAAACAAGGCAGAAAAAAATTCTCGGAAAATGGAAGACAATTCTCGGAAGAGCAATTAATTGGTGGGTCGATCTGCAGGTAAATTGGATGAGAAAATGGAAACTATAAAGGATGAAAGGAAGAAAGGAATGTATTAAGTAAATGAAAAATTTGATGAAGTTGACGAAAAATTGGACGAAGTAAATGAGAAATTTGACGAAGTTGACGAAAAATTTGATGAAGTTAGGAAAATTTTAAAAAATAACAGAAAAAATTGAACAGCATTCTGAGTTAATAGAGTCCCTGAAGAGAATGTCAATTGGAAAAGATTATCTGGCTTCATCACCCTATAGCATCATAAAAACGGAAAATAACAGCGAAAGTGGTAAAATGAAAATCAAGTCTCCAACATCTGATGGAAAAGTGCCATGCATGGTCGACATATCAGAAACAGTTTGAAGCTGCTGCGTTAGCAAACAGTTGGAGCGATAACGAAAAAGTCACAGCATTAATAATACCTCTACGAGGAGAGGCACTCAACATTCTGCAAACAATTGTGTAGAGTCAACAAGCCTGTTATGAAGTTCTAACATTGAAACTTCAGATGAGATATGGTGATGCTCATCTACAACAAGTTTATCATGCCCAAATAAAGAACCGAGTACAGAAAACACGAGAAAATCTCCAGGAGTTTGAAGCCGATGTGGCTAGATTAGTCAGGTTGGCTCACCCAACTGTTCCAGACAGCTTCCTTGTACAGCCATCAATCCAAACCTTTGTAGATGGATTCAAGGATAGTGAAATACTACAAGCCCTGAGACTTGCACGTCCCAAAACAATGGATGATGCTTTAGCTGAGGCTTTTGTATTCAAGGCAGCGAAGTAGGAGTCGCATAGAGGACACGTTATTGTGAGACAAGTCCAAGAAATGGACCGACCTCTTGAAGAAATCATCAGAGAAGAAGTCAGCAGATTATTTCGTACTAAGAAAAAGGATGCTGTGTGCTGGTACTGCAATAAAAGTGGGCATATTGAGCGAAACTGCCCCAAAATTGAAAAAGAGCCACAGCAGGAAAACTGAAGAGGATCGGTGATAAGGGGCATAAATCGATCGAAGCAAAAATTGCCCCTGAAGTGATATTCCAAAGAATCATGTCCACGGATTAATCGAGCATAGTTGTTCCCGAAAAGATAATAATCGAAATATGAAAATATTGGTAGACACAGTATCGACCAGAACCATTGTGCGTCCTGAAATAGCTGAAGGATTTGAAATTCGTCCATTTATGATCGAATTTCGAATTGCGTCTGGACAGGAATTACCAACTTATGGATCGGTCGTCTCCACTATTGAATTGGAAATGCAACAGCGAGGCACGAAGTTCTAGTAGCTGAAATCATGGAAGAAGTTATCCTGGGATTCAACCTTGTGAAGAAACTTGGATGCCAACAGGATACACTTTTTCATACGAATAACGAATTACTCAACAACTAAATTTCATCAAAGTCTGTGCACAATTTATTTCTACACTATTTATCTCACTGATCACTTGTTGCTTCGAATAACTCTGTTGAATGACTCCCTGTGCTGCTCCGCGCCCATCCTTACATCACTCGTGGAACTTCTAGCGATTGCCAGAAGCTTCTAGTTACCTGGCGGATGACGCATAGACATCCGGAGTTTTCTAGAAGACTCTCGCACAGACAGGGCTGTACTCGTCACACTGTCTCCTCCTTAAGGCTGCTCTGTCCCAGAACATATTCCATGAATTCCTCGGGGGACCATGGCGAAATCTGCAATCGTCACTATTTCCACAGTAGCCCTACTGATGAAAATAACAGTCTACGGTTTTGCTGGGCTTTTCGTTTTGCTTTGGGTTGAAATTGCATACCAAGATCTGTATACTTGAATTCTGAAAAACTACTTCCAGCATGCTTCCCACAACCCGCTAATTCAGTTGATCCAGTCCACAACCTAGTTTGGGAACAGCAAATCAGTACCCCTGGTGGCAAGTCCTAACAAGTTCTAGATTACCTAATCTAGAATCTAACCAAGTGCTCTAACTTTTGTTTTGGGATAATTAGATTCGTTTTTACGCGCTTGTTCTAGGGAATAGCGCGTTATCATTTCGTCACGATGTCTGTAATTTTCGAATTTTGAACCAAAATTGGTCTCAACGAATAGGTTGGACTCACAGATGAAGAATCCGTGGTCAAAATTGATTATGTCCGTCCTACCGGCCATGTGCGCTATAACTTTCGAAAGAAATAGAGTCTTGAAATTCTCAGGTTAGGTTAAGATCCTGAATATCTAGGTTGAGTTCGTTAAAGGGCCAAATCTGAAGAATGGTTTTTGTGATACAGCTGTTTGAAATTTTGATTTTTCAATAACTCCAATAAGATTTATCTGATCGAAATGAAACTTGCACACTTGCAACAGCAGCAATATGAAGAATTTTCCATAGAAAATTTTGAAAAAAAAATTTTTTTTTCTAAAAATTTTCATATTTCATTGGAATATCACTGAAATCTCCAAACCGCCACTTCATAACCAAGTACTTTGTTGCAGCCCAATTAGATTCCCAAATTTTTCTGAGGAACAAATCAAGAGAAAAATTCAGAGAATTTATTTCAGACATTCATATATTTCAAAAAGCATATCTCCGATTCCGTTTAAATTTTATTCTAATCTACAGCGGAAACTCGAAGACTTGGTTTTAGTCCAATCAGATATGTATTCTTTTTCCTAATAATAAGTTCAAAATATTTGTTCGTATCGCCATTTCACGGATTCTACTGGTGAATAGTCGAAGCATTTACTGGGCCCTACAGTGACAATATGCGGTACGCGGGACAGCGGCGTCTGTTCACACTCTACACCTCATCTCGTAATTCCCTGGAGATTTATCGGTACTTTCCTGTAGCGCATGATTAGTGTATCGGAATCGTCACTACTTCACAACAGTGTTTCAAATTTTAGCTTGATCGGATATTCCTCTTGGAAGATATTGGAAAACATAACATGTCTGATTTCGTGCTGATTTCCTGAGAGTAATTGATATTTCCGAAATAATTCAAAAAATATAAATCCGATCATGACGAAATTTGGAACTTTATGCAAAATTTCTGGATCATTTCATTGGAACAATTCAAAGATTTAGTTCATAAATATCTTATATCTTCTAGTCAAAATGTTCTGGGCAACACCTTGATATCGTTCCAACATAATGTCTGTAATTGTCGAATTTCAAACCGAAATTGGTCTCAAAGGATCAGGTTGGATTTCCTGAGGCAGAATCAATTCTGCCGACCGGGTGTGCTGTAACTTTCTAAAGAAAAGACCAAGAGTCTTGAAATTTTTGAAGTGAACGTAGAATAAAGCGGTGCTGTTAATATGAATACAAATAAGCGGATTAAACAAAAAGAAATGTGAAAGTCAAAGTACTATGTAAATAGTCAATAGCAGATATTAGCAAGCAAAATAAACGGATGGAAAAGTTAAGTGCGGAACGGTGAAGAATAGGGTGCGTATAGCAATAGTAAGCGGTGATAAATGTACGGAAAGGTGAAATAAAATGCAAACGGTGATAGATTATTACGGTAAATAAATAAGAGCATACGAAGTAGTATGGTAAGACCGTGAAACAGTGAAAATTGTTGTGTCTTATTATGGAACTAACTTGTGCCCGGATAAGAAATATTAAATCCACAAATCGGTATTTAGACTTGACAGATCTCGGAAATTCACTCTCAGCCACCGAGTCAAGCGATACACCTGACCCAATGGACTAAAGGGCACTTGGACACCAACTCATGTCTGACTCAAACTCCCAAAGCGATGAGCCCTAACGGTGGGTAGTTTGAGATCAGCGCCCCAAGTAAGCGTCTCGCGGAAACGATCTGATCAAGCGAATAACAAACTCTAAAACGGACGGACGGTTCGATGTGTCCACTAAAAAATGATCGTGGGGGCCCACCCTTAGACACCAAGTCAACTGGTAAACTTGACCCAATGGACTGGAGGGCACTAAGGCACTAACTTACGTCTGACTCAATCGCCCAAAGCGAGGAGCCCCATCAGTGGGTGGTTTGAGACCAGCACTCCAAGTAAGCACCCTTAGGAAACGGTATCATCAATAAAATGAATGAACACGATGCCGGACGGACGGTTCGGGATTTTCAATGAGAATGATCGTGAAGACCCACCTTTAGACCTCAAGTCAAGCGATAAACCTGACCCAATGGCCTAAAGGGCACTAAGGCACCAACTCACGTCTGTCTCAAACGCCCAAAGCTAGAAGCCCCATCAGTGGGTGGTTTGAGACCAGCACTCTGAGTAAGCACCCTTAGGAATCAGTATGATCAATAAAATAAATGAACACGAAGGGGGACGGACGGTTCGGGGTGTCCGCTAAAAGTGAACACGGATGTCCACCGTTAGACCCCAAAGTCAAGTGGTATACCTGACCTGATGGACTGAAGGGCACTAAGACACCCACTCACGTCTAACCTCAAATGCCCAAAGCGAGGAGCCCCAACGGTGAGCAGTTTGAGATCAGCACTCCAAGAAAGTGTCCCACGGAATTAAGATGATCAATTAAATAGCTTCTGACGTCCCCTGTATAGTCCCCCGACTAGCGGTACGTGTTCTCGGAGAATATCGTTTGAAATAAGTCACATCTGGACCGGCTCGATCCCGACACGCGGTCCCCGAGCAATGCAATCCTTATCGCCGCCACGTGTGGATCGGAATAATTTATTATGAACGGAAACATTCGGAATTGGAAAAATATAACTGATCGGCACACAAGAGAGCTTAACAAACGGTATATTAGATACAATCAAATATGTTTTCTTACCATGGTTTCACTACGATGAGCACTACGGTAAAACTTGAGTTTCGGAACTGTTGCACTATATTCGCAGAAAAGAAATTGTAAAGGCAAACTGTAAAATATGCCAGACGTTGAAGCGGAATGAAAAGCTAACTAAACTCAGTACAACTCGGAATAATCCGGAATTAATTTTTCTGCGGCAGACGGGACTTTTATCACCTCGGAAGGAGGAGGGAGACATGTGTCCAAACTTTTGGTCATTTTTCGTGAGTGGGGCTCGAAGTTGCCCCCTGATTAGAAGATCTGTATCTTGAAAGCTCTTCTTCGGAGGGATCTATGCAGGCTCAGCTTGAAAAGCAGTCCAATAGCCCCCCCCCGAGTGAAGAAAGCTGAAAGGAAGCGCTATAAATGGGTGGTGAGCCATGGACGTACGGCTGAAGAGGCGTACAAGCTATGTAAGCTGACCATTGCTGAGAGGGAAGGCCACAAACCTGCTCCTGCTACTAAGCGGGTCAGGTCGGAGGACTCCACTCCGAACAAAACTCCTTTGAAAAAGATCAAAGGAGACAAAGCTGGCGGAAAGGCACAGAGTACGTCGACCGAGCGAGCTGGTTCAGGAAAGGTACCTCAGCGAACTTCGACTGCTCAGGCTGTATCACGACCGCCCAAATCCACCTACAGTAATATTGTTGGGGGGATGAAGGTAGGGCTTGTACCAGCCGAACACCCCGGGAACAATCTGGAGGTGGAACAACTCACGGAACTAGAGAAGAGACTGGCCCGACTAATTCTGAAGTGCGAGAACAATATAGTTCCCACCTTCAGAAATGTCGTATTCCGCCCAGGCTTCATGGCCATCAACTGTGATAACCAGGCAACAGTCGACTGAGTGAAATCGATGGAAGGGGAGCTGCAGCTTCCTAACATTGAAGTCCGGGCCAGGAAAGAAAAAGACATCCCAGGAACGGCGGTAGCCACGGCCTATTTTCCAAATAGCCTGGAATACACCGTCGAGGAGATCAGGACCTTCTTAGAAAAACAAAAACCAGTATCAAAACCGCTCAGTGGAAAGTTCTGAAGGTTGGAGATACTGGAAAAAACTGTAGAGAAATCGTCTTCTCCCTGAACTGTGGAAGCCAGGAATCCTTGCAAGCTCTAGATTTCACAGTCAATTATAGACTGGGTAAGGTGAGGTTTTGGGTGAAGAAGCCCACCAACAGTCAGGCCCCGGTGGCTGCTGGTGAGACGACGGCTGACAGTCCTGACGCTGTGAATCCGGCTCCTGCGACAGTGGGAACGGAAGGCTCGTCGTCTGTGTCTGGAGGCTCCTCGCTGGCTCCAATGGGGGTGGCTGGCCCTTCTAAAAAGGAGTAGGCCACACCTAAGGAGGCCAAGAAAAGGCCAGTTGGGGTCTCGCCACTTCTTCGAGAAGAGCGGCCCTCAGAACCTGGACATCATGGTGGTCCAGGAGCCTTGGGTCGTTGGAACCAAGATCAGGGGACTTCCTGAGAGTTCAGGTAAGCTGATATATCATGAAGGAGAGGTTGCTCCAAGGGCAGCTCTATATCAAGAGAAATATTAAATATATGCCTCTTTCTAGGTTAATACAACGCGATATCGCTGCAGTAATGTTGGATGCAAGCCTTCCCGGTGGTAGTGTCAAAGTTGTTGCAGCTTCAACCTACCACCATGAGGATGAGCCATCCCCACCAGAGGATGTAACGAATCTAGTGAGATACTGCAAAAAGAAGAATAAGCAATTTATCATTGGATGTGAAAGCAACGCTCATCATTCTGTATGGGCGAGCTCCAACATCAATAAAAGAGGTGGTTCTCTTTTTGAATTTCTTGTAACTAAAGGGGTGGGTCTAGCAAATCGGGGTAGTGAGCCGACATTCCGTAATGCGATAAGAGAAGAGGTATATGACCTTACACTTATCAGCCCAGCCTCACAACATAAAATTTCAAACTGGCATGTCTCAGCGGAGGCCTCCCTTTCTGATCACAGACAGATCCGGTTCGACATAGGATTGCAGCCAATGCTAAAGAACCCAGAAGAAATCCTAGGCTGACAGACTGGGACCGTTATCTTGGTCTGTTAGAGACCAACAACGAGCTCTTATGAGTCCGAGGAACTGATTCTGTGGAGGGCATAGATTTGATGGCGGAAAATCTCCCAAGTAGGATTTCAGCCGCTTATGAGAGCAGTTGCCAACCCAGGGATTTCCGAACAAAAACGTACCCTGGTGGAATTCGAATCTATCAAAGCTACGAAAGAACGCCCGCAAACTGTACAATAAGTGGTCTACTACTAGGATACTAGAAGACAAGACTGCGTACAGAGAGGCAACAACTAAGTACAACAAGGAACTTCGGGAGGCCAAGCGAAGGTCGTGGCGTGCCTTCTGTGAAAGCATTGAGGGAACGCCCACGGCTGCTAGACTCCAGAAGGCCTTATCGAAAGATCATGACAATGATCTGGGACTGCTCAAAAAAGGGACGGTGAGATGACTAGCACAGACGATGAAACGTTGTCTTTAATGCTAGAGACTCACTTCTCAGGCTCCTAAATATTTCAAGGCAGCAAACCCAGCCAGAACTTTTCTGCACCCAGAAGAGGGGCTAGGAAAATAGCTGCCAAACTTTTCACGGGGAAGAGGATTCGATGGGCCATTGAATCCTTCAAACCATACAAATCCCCAGGTGGAGATGGCATATACTCGGTGCTGCTTCAGAGGGGACTGTCGGTTCTGTTACCAGAGCTGATAGTCTTATTTCGAAAAAAATACACATGGGGATATGTGCCTGAATGCTGGCGAGACGTGAAAGTGAGTCTCATTCCTAAGGTCGGTAAACGACCGGGAACAGACGCAAAATCCTTTCGCCCCATAAGCCTCTCATCCTTTCTATTGAAAGCGATGGAAAAAATTGTTGACCAAGATATCAGAGCTGGACTATTGACAAGATCCCCTCTGCATAAGGCTCAATTTGCATACCAAGCAGGTAAATCCACAATCTCTTCATAGTCTCACCATCAAACAGGAAAAAGCTATAGAGCATAAAGAAATAGTACTATGTGCATTCATTGATATTGAAGGCGCGTTCTCAAATACGCCGCGACAGTCCATTCATCGCTCGCTGGCTAAAAGCGGTGTCGAGCCAGCGACGGTGGCTTAGATTATGGCAACACTGAACAGCCGGATAATCAATCTAAAACTAGCTTCTACATCCCTGACTGTGACACCGGGGGACGGGTGTCCACAAGGAGGTTGTCTATCGCCATCTGGTCGTTGGTCGTTGATGACCTCCTGAAAATGCTTTCGGATGCGGGCTTTGAGATCTGCGGATACGCCGATGACCTTGTAATAATGGTTCGGGGCAAGCATGATGGTACGGTGTGTGACCGCAAGCAAAATGCCCTCACCTTAACGCACGAGTGGTGTGTCCGTGAAGGACTCAGCGTGAACCCTAAGAAGACGATTCTAGTACCATTTACTAGGAGAAGAAAACTCTCTCTAAAAGTAATCACAATGAAAGGATATGCCTTAGCCCCCACAGATCACACTAAATATCTTGGTGTTATCTTCGACCAGAAGCTCTCTTGGAGCCTACACCTCAAGGCAGCGATTAGCAAGGGCCAGAGAGCTCTTTTCGCATGCCAGAGGATGGTCGGAAGTACGTACGGACTCAAACCGGAACTTACCAGCTGGATCTATAAATCCATTGTGCGACCAATCGTCAGATACGCAGCCTTCATTTGGCTGCCGAAGGCGAAACCAAAAACGGGACAAAAGACCCTGGACAAATTGCAAAGAACTGCATGTTTGTCTATAACAGGAGCATCTCGCTCCTGTCCGACTGCTGCCATGCAAATTATCCTGGACCTGCCTCCTCTAGGTTTATTCTTAGAAAGTGAGGCGGCTAGGTGGGCACTGCGGGTGGTGAGACAGCGGAAGCTTAAAACTGGAGACTACAAAGGCCTCTTCGCGTTCTGAATGAATGTAAGGAGCTTTTAGATGTGGTCACAGACAATCTTACCCTGAAACACGAGTTTCAGAAAAACTACAGCGTGACAATACCAAGTCGCGACCAATGGAGTAACGGCGAAGTGGTTTTTCCTTCAGGGTCTCTGCTGTTTTACACGGATGGCTCAAAGACCAAAGATGGACGAGTCGGAGCCGGTGTATACGGCCCATCATTACAACTAGCCCTGCCAATGGGCTTCTGTCCATCGTTATTTCAAGCGGAAACCTTTGCCATAAGGGAGTGCATCGCATATTGTGCGGGATGTAAAAACCGGAAAAAAAGGATATACATACTACCTGACTGCAGAGCAGCTCTACTGGCGCTTGATTCACCGTCTATCCGGTCAAAGCTAGTCTGGGAATGCAAAATGTCACTCAACGCACTCGGATCAAATAATCAGGTCAACCTTATTTGGGTGCCTGGTCATTCTGGAGTGCATGGTAACGAAATGGCTGATCAGCTAGCAAGGAATCAACCCCCTTCATTGGACCAGAGCCATTTTGCAGCTTCCCATCAAGCCAACAAGCAAGGGCGGTTAAATAATGGGAACAAAAGAAGAAGGCCAGATCCTGGCGAAGGATTAAAGTACAGAGACAGGCTAAGTAATTCCTCTCATACTCAACGAGCTGGACTAAAAAAGTTCTCTCACTTAGAAAATTGGAACTGAGAAAACTGACAGGCATACTCACGGGACACTGTCCTGTGAATTATCATCTTCGGAACATGGCGAAGGTTGATACCTGTCGCTTCTGCCAAGAAGCCACTGAGACAGCGGAACACCTGCTATGCAAATGTGAAGCTGTCCTCTGGAGAAGGCTGCGGCATCTTGGCCCCTGTTTCTTAAAACCGGAACAAATAATGTGTGTAGCACCCAATAAGGTAGTAAAGTTTATCGAGGCCTTGCTACCTGACTGGTAAACAGCGCGGAGTTGCACAATAGATCTTTAGGTCAAGGTGTCAGCGAGGTTAAGCATAGCCTCATCGCCCCTCCTCTAATCTAATCTAATCTGCGCCCTGATTGGTTGGTTTAAAATTATCTGGCGAATTTTTTCCACATAGGATGGATTTTAATATTAATCCTTATTGAACTGCATTTATGTAGGTGAAATGGAAATTTATCGAAAAGAATTTCTACAAGAATTAAAAAGTAGGGGAAATTGCTTCGTTACACATATAATTTAATAATTAAAGTTTAATATATTAATGATTTCTGTAACAGGAGATAAGTTGCATTTCCGGTAGATGTCATATTATAGCTTTGATATCCGTAAAATTCAATATTGCATTCAAATCATTCAAATAATGTAAACACGTTCAGTTTCTTTTTCAATTTTTTTTCAATCCGCTTTTTATCTTTTGAATCAAGTACTTCAGTAAATGAATATCGAATATCATTCTTTTCCACCGTAGCCACTGCAGAGTTAAGAATAAAAGTTTTGACGAACAGTAGAGTTTGAAACCAGCATTTTTTCGAGTTTATTTTATTAGCTGAATTAATTTTACTGTTGAGGCAATAATCAATTAAATTTGGATAGCCTATTCGGATATTGTTTCATTCTTTTGAAGCTGTAATTAAGTGAAATCCTAGACTTAGACTTAGATTTTTTTTTATGGTAATTTTTCACATCTGGACGTATTACGAACTTTCAAGTTCTACACGGAATTTTTGGCGAATGTTACATATCTCCTGGGATTTACTAGTTGTATGGTTGATAGCTGTATCTGGAGACCTTTTCATCATATTTCCATATTTGGTGCAATTCATCTGAGAGAGGAGTTCATCCCGAGTTTCAAGATAAGTCCCTTATCATAGTTGGTTTTTTTTCGATTCTGGTCATCATTGTAGTTAGATTGGACATTGTTTCGATATTGAATATAAATTCCTATTTGGCTAATTAACTAATTCTAAATTTTACATTTCGTATATTTTCAATTTTCAAGATCTCTTTAGTAATTGATTTCAAATATCACTTGCATTAATTTCATTCAATAGAATTTAACAGAATTTAATATTCTGAATTCAATTCATATTTTGCTAATTTGATATTCTAGATTCTCATTTCCATATATAAAAGATAACTTTATCATTCGAAAATTTTATATTTGGTTTCATACTGCTTTATGCTCGATTCATCGAAGGTTGACACTGGCTTGTATTTATCTTCATTCTTACAAAGTATTAGTGACCATTGTTCTAAGTGCACGGTATTCTCATTATCAAATGATTCTTCCAAATTTTTCATTCACAGTAATTTTTGAAGTGTAAAATTGTTGATTCGATTTGTACCCTCAAGCAGTTATTATATGTAATTTGAAGAATTCGACAGATATTAGATTGATTAGTTTAAGGTTCTGATTTATTCATTATTAAGGCCTGTATAACCTATCCCTGATTGAGTCTCGATGCTCATCGACATAATTTAGCCTTGTAATTCGACAAAATAAATTCTTGTAATTTATGACCACAGGATTGAACAATAAAGAAAGAATAACCCCTATCACCTATTCATACACTATTGCTTGTCTACGGCGGAGAAATAGTTGAGCTTGCGACTTCGGTGTCATAGGCCTCAAACCGGTCGCACTGAACGCCGATGGATCGTCTTGGATTCCGCTGCTTGGTTAGCTGCTTGGTCCACTTCTCGGTGGTATGCAGTTCCTCTTCTGGGTAGGTTTAGACGATTTCTGGTGAGCGTACCCACCTCGGGCATGAAGTTTCTCTCTAAATTGGCCTCTGTATGATCGCAAAGGCAATTGGGGTTCCTGGCTTTCTGAAAACTACCTGATTTTAGCAATGGTTCATTTGTTAAACTCTTATCCTTCAAAGGAGTTAACCCAATAGTCAGGGGGCTTCTAGCAGACGGACAGCTACTTATCGTGGAGGGAGCCACATTCTCGTCTCCTCCCGGTACGGTAGAAGGACCTGCCTGGTCTTCATGAAACGAGTAACGGGGTTTGTTACCAAAATTTATTTTATCTCGGGCGCCAACTATTCTTTTAAGGGAAGAATAGTACAACCTACCCAGATGGCTGCTAGTCAGAGACAAGGTTCGGTGTTGTCTAGGGTGGTAGCGACAACAATTGAACGTAAAAATTGAGTAATATAAATTTATTCAAATTACACTACACCTTAGTTAACTTTCCACCCAACACAGAGATATGCAATATTATACACGGTGTAAAACAAAATAACAATATACTCAAGGAATAAACAGTCAAATGAGATCGATTTCGATGTCACTATACAGGGTCTTTCACGAGGAACCTCACCCATATTTATACGGGAAACTACTGAACGTATTTTCATGAAATTCAGCACTTATGAGTATTTCACGATGCCGATGAAATCTAAAATATTTTCAAGGCATGAGCACCTCCGGTTTTTCCGGAAATGACGTCAACTTCCGTTTTTCAAATTAGAACACCATTTTTTTATTGCAGAAATAGATTCCTTAGAAAATTTCAATTTATTTTGATGTAACATTTTTCAGTTTTGGTTGGAAAATTCTCTCTGAGCGGGAAAATTCGAAAAAAAAATCGAAAATAGAGCTCCGCTGAAACAAGAATAACTTCGAGGTTTTTGGATGGAAAATTTTCATTTTTGGGATTTTTCAAGATGTAAGATTGATGTATCCACTTTAAAAATTGAAATCGCGATTCATGATACAGGGGGTGAAAAAATTGCTTTCAAAGTTAGGGATGACAAAATCGTGAAAAATCAATTTTTTCAAATTAGAACCCCATTTTTTTATGGCAGATATTGAATCTACGTTAAAAAATAATATGAGTGTATGCATCACACCCTTCCCCTAAAATGTATATTTTCTGAGTTATTCACAAAAAACTGTTTTTCGTCTTGAATTTTCAGCTATTTCTTTTCCCTTCACGCCAAAAAGATGAAATTTTCAGGAACTGTTATTTGAACCATGCTGTAGATTTTTCACCCCTTCTTGAAACCGACTTCAAGTTACTATTAGGAGAACCATGGCAAACTCTCGCAGTTATAACTAGAGAAGATGCTCAAAGTTTTGACCGTTAATTTCTAGACATTTATTTATACGTCTCAGGAATGCTTCGTGCGTTGCTCTTCTTATTTCATCGGGAGGAAGAGATCTGCAAAAGTGTTTAAAAACCAAATTGAGTTTCAAAACTATGAATCTAAAAATCTAAACAAACCTGAACGCATTTCTGACTCGTTCTATGCAGTCCTCTTTATCAGTCAGGGGAGTTGAGTAGACAATATTTTTTATCCTACCCCAAACATAATAGTCTAAAGGAGTTAAATCGGGAGAACGTGGTGGCCGAAGATGTGGACCATTGTTCGCCAACCATCGATCTTCAAATAGCCTGTAGAGGATATTTGACACATTGAGTGAATTGTGTGGAGGCGCGCCATCTTGTTGATACCATAAGTCATTATGGTTCTGTACTAGCGGCTCAATTATTTGAGTCAATATGTCAGAATATCTATCTCCTAAGGGAGAACATTCTTTAAATAATGCAAACATGTGTAGTGTTCTATCTTACCAGTTAAAGTCCCATCATAAATGTGAACATCGAGAATTGCATTATTTTTGATGGCGCAAAAAACATTGAAACTCCAGGTCTCTTGAAAGTTCCATTGTCTGAAGTGGTGGTTGTTCTCTTCATCCCAATAATGACTGTTATGCCTATTGAAAGAACCATTCTTTGTGAATTTAGATTCATCTGTCCAAATTATACAGTCCAAAAAGTTTTCATTCTCTTGAAATCGAATCATCATAGCTTCGCAAAACTCTGTTCTCCTGACGAAATCAGTTTCCTTCAAATGCTGTACCCTATTGAATTTATATGGGTGCATTTTATGTTTTTTTAATATTCTACAAACACTCGATTGAGATAATCCCAGATCAATCTCGGCATCTTTGAGAGAATTTTGAGGATTCACACGAAAATATGCAAGAACTGTAATTTCGTTGTTCTCATCTTCTACTACACTTTTTTCTCTGTGTGTAGTTTTCTTAACGAAAGATCCGACATTTCTCAAGTTTGTCATGGTTCTGTTAATGGTATCTCTCGTTGGTCTGGGTCGGTCAGGAAACAGTCGAATCGTTCTATCTACAACTTTATTACATTCTCCATGAAGTAGAATGAGATTTAAATAATCTTCATTGGTAAAATTAGGCATAGTGATCGATTTTATAACTTAATACGAATTATCACCAAATTAATAGTAAACACAAAATGCTACTGAATAAAGAGGAATTTGGCAGATGTAATTAATGATATCTATCATTAAAAAAAAATAATGTAAAACATGGTAAGTTTTTGCATATGGTTCATAAGGAATTATTTAGTTATCACTGGAGAGAAAACCGATGGCCGATTAGTTGAAATAAAAAGGTTTCCGATACAAATTCGAATCCAAATTCGCCATCTATTTAGGAACAACCTGTAACTTTTTTCTCTTGCATATTAGGGTAGTAAAATCTAAAACATGGTTTAAGTAACAGTTCCTGAAAATGTCATCTTTTTGGCGTGAAGGGAAAAGAAATAGCTGAAAATTCAAGACGAAAAACAGTTTTTTGTGAATAACTCAGAAAATATCCACTTTAGGGCAAGGGTGTGATGCATACACTCACATTATTTTTTAACGTAGATTCAATATCTGCCATAAAAAAATGGGGTTCTAATTTGAAAAAATTGATTTTTCACGATTTTGTCATCCCTAACTTTGAAAGCGATTTTTTCACCCCCTGTATCATGAATCGCAATTTCGATTTTTAAAGTGGATACATCAATCTTACATCTTGAAAAATCCCAAAAATGAAAATTTTCCATCCAAAAACCTCGAAGTCATTCTTGTTTCAGCGGAGCTCTATTTTCGATTTTTTTTTCGAATTTTCCCGCTCAGAGAGAATTTTCCAACCAAAACTGAAAAATGTCACATCAAAATAAATTGAAATTTTCTAAGGAATCTATTTCTGCAATAAAAAAATGGTGTTCTAATTTGAAAAACGGAAGTTGACGTCATTTCCGGAAAAACCGGAGGTGCTCATGCCTTGAAAATATTTTAGATTTCATCAGCATCGTGAAATACTTAAGTAAGTAATACAAGTGCTGAATTTCATGAAAATACGTTCAGTAGTTTCCCGTATAAATATGGGTGAGGTTCCTCGTGAAAGACCCTGTATTACAAGAATTACATAATATGCTTGAGTCGAGCAGCCGGGTTATTCGTCGACGGTTTCATGAGTCATAACCAGGATCAGATCAGACAGACATAATGCGTACAACGCAAGAAACAAGACGTCATGTAACGGTAAGGCAACTTTTCAACTCTGTTCCTCCGAGCGCACAAATATGTAGGATGTCCACCGCAAGACTCGCGAGCGGGGGCGCGATGAGGATACAGGATACTATGTTATTCAATAGATCTCAGTTATGTTGGGGGTGGACAATTCGCGCGGACGGAGACGTGGGGGGGAATGGTTATTTACTGCTTATTTACCTCTCTATCCTACCCTCAAGGGTATCCACACCATGAACGACAGGCTAGAGAAAGTAAACAGAGAAACCCTCACTGTCTATTGCAAGGGTCTCCACAGCATGAATGACAGCCAGTACAGGATCTCGAGTATACGGGGGGAGGGCACGTACGAGAACGACGGGATGATATCTAGTTACAGACGGGTTACTTCTCTATCCTGCCCCAAGGGTATCCACGCCATGAATGACAGGCTAGAGAGAGTAAACAGAGAAACCCGCACTGTCTATCCCAAGGGTCTCCACACCATGAATGACAGCCAGTACAGGATCTCGAATATAAATAATAATATAAATACCCACACCTACACGTCCGGAAAAAAACAGAGCGAAAATAGTGAATGCGACGTGATAATCCGAAAGAATTTGCAATTGGAAGTTACCTTCAGCTCCCACTCTCTCTTGTAAAGCCCTCGGATTCAACTCGCTCAAAAGAAAGTAAAAAAAAAAATATAACCGGTAAACGAAATCAAATTAATTCAAAAAAAAAAAAAATAACGCCCCACCCGGAAAAATATTCAAATTCGCGAACATTCCCGGCGGAAAGTCAGGAAAGCCGGTGTGAATGCCGTTGATTCGTTTTTGCTGAATTCAGGGTGAAAGTCAGGACGATGTGTTCGTCCCAATTTCGGTGGTCTCCCTCGCAGAATTGGGAAATCATGGTCTTGATTGTTCGGTTTGCTCTCTCTACGGGGTTGAACTGCGGGGAATAGACTGGGGCAAACCGATGGCGGATTTCCAGGTCCTTGAGGCTTGCCTTGGATAATCTTCCATCAAATTGGGAACCATTATCGCTGATCACGGTCTTGGGACAGCCAAACTTCAACACTACCTGGTCTTAGAAAGCTTGAAAAACTCCTTTGCCAGTAGCTGTCCTGAGGGGTTTGCACTCGACCCATTTGGAAATTCGGTCTTCGAACATTACCAGGAAGGTATTACCCTTCTTAGAAGCGGTAGCGGGCCAATCAGATCGGTCCTCACGGTATTCCACGGTTCGGCAATGGTATATGGCTGCATTATCCCTGACTGTTTCTGTTGGCTAACCTGATACCTCTGACACTGCCGGCATCTTCGCACATATTTTGCTACTTCTCGGAACATCCCTTGCCAGTAATATTTCTGGGCCACCCTGCATATCGTCTTCGCAATGCCCATATGGCCAGTTCATGGTTTTCTCGGAGTAAGGACATACGGTTTTCGGTTGGGATACACCATTTCGAAGGCATTCCCATTTCAGGCTCGGTGAAATCGTTCGAACTCCAGAACTGACGAAATAACTTTCCACCTTCAATACGGTAATCGGGGTTTAACGCCGGGTCCTTCAGGACTTCCTGATATTTCTCTGCCAAACATGATAACGGATCCCGGGACGGAGCATCCGCCACTCGGTTTAAGGCTCCTTTTCGGTATTTGATCTCGAAGTTATATTGTTGCAGGAAGACGCTCCATCGTGCGATTCTTCCGGACGGGGGCTTGATTGATTGTAACCAGTGGAGACTCACATGGTCGGTCATCAAGGTAAAACGGTATCCTTCCAGGTACGGTCGCATCTTGTCGATAGCCCAAACTATGGCTAAACACTCTTTTTCGGTCACTGAATAGTTCTTCTCGGCATCATTCAGCGTACGGCTAGCGTAGGCTATCACGCGTTCGTGACCTTCCAACACCTGAGTTAGAGCAGCTCCAAGTCCGGTTTCTGAAGCGTTGGTCTGTAGTGTAAACGGTTCGGAAAAGTCCGGACAGGCTAGGACTGGTCACTCAGTGAGCTTTGTCAGCGACGTAACGATCTTCGTAAAATCTTCCACGAATCGACGGTACTCTTAGAAATTAACGAAGTTGACGGACCGTTTTCGATGTGGTCATGGTGTTTTTGCGGCAATCTTGTCCGGATCGGTAGCAAATCCATCTTCGGTCACCACATGCCCTAGGTATTTGAGTGATTTTCTAACAAACTCGCATTTCTCCGGGTTGATCTTCAGATTGGCTCCCCGGAGTCGATGAAATATGGCTCTTAGGTTTGCTAGATGCTCCTCGAAAGTTTGGGCTAACACAACATCTAGGTACGCGAAGGCTATAGGGTCCATTTCCGGGCCTATCTCACGGTCCAAACCTCTCTGGAACGTGGCTCCTGCGGAGTGTAAGCCAAATAGCATGACTTCAAATTGGAAGAAACCTCGTCCAGGGGCTGCGAAAGCCGTAAGAGGTCTGCTCGCTTCGGAAAGTGGAACCTGCCAGTATCCTTGCCTCAAATCCAGTGTTGAGATGTACTTCGCTAGTCGCAATTTATCCAGAATCTCGGCTATGCGTGGTAACGGATATGCATCCTTTACGGTGACTTCGTTCACGACGGCTACGGAATTTCCATCTGCGACGGTGGCCAACATGTCAGGGATCTTTGTTGGCACTACACTGGCATTCCTGCATTTTTCGGCGGCGGTTTGACTCATGAATGACCTCGACGCTCCGGTGTCCAGTAAGGCCTCGACGGGTTCATCTCCGATGAACACGGTGATAATAGGGCGGTTTTCTCGGGGATACGAATTCGGTGCTATTGGGGATGCTTTGGACGGGACCTGTCTCTTTCCCACTTGATGACGGTCCCTCTCTAGTTTTCCGAACAGCGACAATCTCTCGACAAGGTGCCTTTCTTTCCACAGCAGAATAATCTCGGTTTAGATCGGCACTCACTTCTCATATGCCCCATCTTCCCACATCACCAACATTGCAGTGCGGTGTTGTTGAAACGCACACTTTTCGGTGGAGGTTTAGCTCCGATCGGTCTTACGGTTCCTTGGCTCGGCTTTTCCACTGGTTCGGCTACGGAAGTCTTTGATGTGGGCATTGACGGAGCTGCCGGTTCTGTTGGCTCCTTGTGTGAAGAACTCACCAGAAGACTTTTCGTAAATCAGATGTGCTTCGTTGATCAACCCCTTCCGGCTTGGAGGAGGGACGCAGTTATCCACATGCCACTGCACCAATTCGAACCCCCTTCTTTTTTCTAAGAGGTCCTTATAGGTCGGAGTGTCCTGGAAAGCGAGTGCCTTCTAGAGAGACGGTATTTGACAATTTGAGTTAAGACATACTTGTTTCAAACCGAGTGTTTCTTTCTAAGAAGGGAATAATTCCTTTCATGTGAGCATATACTGTTTTCGTTCGAATATTAAGAAAAGCTAGAATTAAGTAGAGTATAAGTTTAATCCGAGTATACAGACTACTCGAACCAAGTGATTTATTTTATTTAATTAGAATATATTATATCCTAATTTCAAATTCAACCGTATACTCAAATAGGAACTTCCCATATACTTAACTTGATGATTGCAAATGTATTAGATACAAGTATATTTTACACTAGAAAGAAATAATAGGTATATTTGGATTTCAAATAAAAAGTATACTTGACCTAACTTTACCATAATCTTGCTCATATATAAATCTATCATCTACTTCGATCAATTAATATTTAATTGACTGAAGTATTCATTTTTTTCCGTATACACATTATAACGAGTGTTGCAGCTTACGAACCAAACTCAGTACGCACTTGACATATGAAGAAACTGTTTTTCAGGGTCATTCAGCCCAGCCCTGCAAACACAAGAAACAGTTCTGAAACAATATAACTGATCCTATGATCAGTTAGGTACTTGTAGATGAAAAATATTTATTCGCACGACAATTGTTTCATGGTCCATCTCAAAAACATAAAATCATTGTAATTAAAGGGTTTCAACCAATCGAACATATCTTAATTCATGTTTGATCGAGGAATTCT
Source organism: Myrrha octodecimguttata (assembly GCA_958510865.1). Lineage (NCBI taxonomy): Eukaryota > Metazoa > Arthropoda > Insecta > Coleoptera > Coccinellidae > Myrrha > Myrrha octodecimguttata. The sequence goes on from OY294056.1 coordinate 17,723,376, forward strand.
CATCGAAACTTTCCTAGGAGGTTTTAAAAAAAACTGAACCAGAAATTTTATTACCTTTCTGAATTTGCTACAATATGAACTGGTGCACTGTATTATTGAGAAAATAGTATAATGGTAATTGTGTTGGAATTTCCACAATATTTTGAGAAATTTCATGTGCAAAACTGCTGATAACTTTCTTAATGTGCTCTCAGTCCGTATTTCATCATTCCAAGCTGGTCAAAAACATGAGAAACGAGTAGGACCCATTCATGACCTGAAATTTTGAATGATATAGTTTCAAAGTAAACATCTGAATGCAAAATAATTATCAGGGGCGTATCAACCGTATCAATTAACAAATTTTGATACTTGGCCTCTCGAAAGCCAGCTACGCTACTGATGATCATACTGATAAAAATAATTAAATCGAATTAGGTAATTCCATGGAAGAACAACTATTGGCGCAGAAAGTTTTACAATTACGGCATGCTTTTCGCGAAAGAAAAATAATCTTCTATGATTGAAAATAAATTTCAATAATTCTTCAATATTAGCTGAGGAAAAAACATCTCATAAATCTCATGGATTTTATTCCGGTTAGATCAGTCTAAACAATTATGGCTGGACGGATACTCCTAGTTTGATGAGGTCACTTCGTAGTTGGTTTGCTAAATTGATGGATACTGGAGCAGGGTGCCTATTCTGAAATCGATTTGGTCTTTGTCAACGAGCTTCGTTTCTCGGTGAGAGTTGGTATCAGATACTCGGCTTCACGTTGTTCCAATATATGGCGGTACCGCCAGAAGGTTCGGTTTTGGGTCCACTTTTATTCCTTTCAGACATATCAGATTCACCTAGACTTTTGAAAGCAGTGGCTTCCATATTCGCCTATGATACCAAAATTCACGCTTCCTCTGGTGACCTTTGGGTGGCTTTTCAAGGTCTGAGGAGTATTCAGGGGTGATGTGTTCATTGTCTCATCCCTATGAATATCAACCCACAGAAGGGTATTCTAACATCTCGGAGTGAAAAATTCCCGCCTGCTATATGCTTTCTGCGGCAAACCATTCTCACGTTAAGTTGCTCACACTGATAACTGGGGGACTCCAGGTACTTAGTTAGCTGGCCTGAACACGTGGACTTGGTTTGCCGCAAGGCTTTGTAAAGGTTTTACTTATTTAGTAACATTTTAGATAATTGATATGCGACAACAAGCTCCCATCTGCTTGAGTTATATACAGAGTGTAACAGCCAAATGGAATAAATTTTAAATGCGCTTAGTTTTCAAGAAAATAAAATTATATAGGGTGTTCCATGCGACCGTGGCCAATACCAACTTTCTTATTTCAAGTGTAACCCCCTGTATATTATTTATTTTTTGGATTCTTCAGAAAATTCTAGACATAATTCATGTACAATGTCTTATACCTATCTTCAACTTTTTCGGAAATATTAAGTGTTTTCAGAAATGTTGAGTAACGTTAGAAGACAATTCTACACCAGATTAGCTTGTTGCCAAGACGTTCGCAGCGAGCATTTTGAACATTTCCTACATTGACATTAAAGTTTTTTTTGTTTTTTTTTAAATTATAAAGAAATAATCAGTATTACTTATTAGGTTTTAAGTGTAATGTACCGAATTTGTGAAATAAAATAATTTTTATTTAAAACGTTGATTTTTGCACTAAATCTGAAAACACTTAATATTTCCGAAATAGTTAAAGATAGGTATATAGGACATTGTGCATGAATTGTGTCTAGAATGCTCTAAAGAATCCAAAAAATAAATAATATACAGGGGGTTGCATTTGAAATATGAAAGTTGGTATTGGCCACGGTCACATGGAACACCCTATATAATATTATTTTCTTGAAAAATATGCGCATTTGAAATTACAAATCGACGTGTCCGAGCGTTTTTTCCAATACGCCCTCATATTTATTCGTTATCGAATTTATTCCATTTGGCTATTACACTCTGTATACAGGCTGGGCTACGGTCGATGGCAGCCTGGACTAATATTTTCAGCGCTGTGGTGTTGCCAGTTTTATCAAAGAGTACTAAAAACATTGATAATTCAAATAAAATACTCAGTTTATTATTGCTTTTTTGATTCGCCATAGCCTTCTGATCATTTTTATATCAGCTTCCTCATCCCTATCTCTAGTGAATTTCAAGAAATTGAATGGTTTAATCCTTTTTATACTCTTGTTCTGGGGAAGAGCGCGATATAATTTTGTCTGCAATTTCGAATTTGGTGTCCAAAATGGTCCAAGGGCCGGTATTATAAAACTTATTTTGACCACAGAGTTAACTCTCATTATTGAACCAGATTTCACTAGTTAACCACTAGTTATCTGTCAAAAAAGTTTTATAATATCGGCCCTTAAAAGATTAGGTTGGACTCTCTGAGGAAGAATCTGTAGTCAATTCTGTCCGTCCTTCCTCATGTGCTCTAACTTCCGAAGGACCAGGCCTAGCCTTATGTTCGAAGTCCAAATATCTCGGTTATGCCCATTTGAAGTTTTGAGGTGAGTTCTTCAATATCTCAAGAACTACTTATGCCATCAGTTTGAAATTTTGAAGTTAGTTGATGAATACGAACCCGCAACTCCATCCAAAAATTTTGGGGATCTAGGGATTGAGAAATAAAATATTTTTTCTTTTGAAAATTTTGCTGATTTTTGCACGCTAGTTTCTGGGGAACGACGAGCAATCGTTTTGTCCAAATGTCTGGGATTTTTTAATTTTGAGCCGAAATCGGCTGTCCGAGGACGAGATTACTATTAACCGGAGCAAGTTAACGACATGAAGATTGCATGGTAGCTGGTGCGTCAGAATGCGGCAGTCGTTTAAGTTAATGAGCCAAATCGGTCTAATTGTTTCGGAGTTTAAGTCATTCAACTTTCGAGATTGTATCTCAATATTTCTCAATATCTAAGGAAATATCTAAGCGATCGGAATGAAACTTGGTAGTACTTTACTGGCGCGCAACTAATAATGAATTTTGTTGGAATCGTTAGGTTATTTGATTTAAGAATTTTTTTTTGGAATTTCAATTCGATTCGGTTTCAATTTCACAGAAATTTGTAAAAAATATGCCAAATTTCATAGTTTTTCTTGGTATCCTCTGTTATTCCTAGAATAACTAAAAATTACTAATCCAGTCATAAAGAAACTTGATATCTGACAAGAAAATGCTGATGATGACCGTGTTATAAGCTAAAATTTTCAATCAAGCACTAGATTTCAATTCGATCCATTCTGCATTTTTGGGGATATTGAATAATAAATTTTGAATGGGTGTATTTGCGGAATCATCAGTTTAATTTTACGAAGGTTGAATTCGAGAATCTACCCAATTATTTCGTAGATATGCCTGTTGAACGTTTTATTTTGCCAATATTTCCGAAAATACAGAAAAGATGGATGAATGTTTTATTCCTGCCCTCTTCCGGTATGGGGATGTTTTTTATTATGTCATAATGTCTCTTTTGAGCTACAAGTAGGTGAGCATTTATGTATAGGCAATATCTGTCCGATATAGTTTCGATTTTCCATATTGGATTCGTCAGAATTTTCGGGTCGGATGGTGACTTCGTTTCGACGTCTTTTGTAACATTTCGTAGTGCTGAAGGTTTTATGAACTCTGTAATATGTCCTTGAGAGTGGTATTTAAAATCTTATTAATTTTTCGTATTTTTGCTTGTTTCAGCAAGGTTGATATTTGCTAGTTGGAACTTGGAGGTTAAAGGTCGATTCATTCCTTGATTCATACCACTCGTGCATTTAGGATGGCTCTTCTTTGGTTGAAATTTAGACGGAAATTTTCCAGTTTTTGATCAATTAAGGTATTGCTGGTTGACGTGTAGATCATCAAAGTCACGATATACTTCATTATTAACTCCGAATACTGTCGGTTTCTGAGGAGTCCTCTCCGTTGACTTACTCCTGCGTAAAGAATGCTGCGTATCAAAAATGTGCTCTAGTCTCGTAAAATATTGGTTGTATCATTTCTTCCGAAAATCTTATTCCATAATCTGGATAATTGACTATCTTCTTTGTAGACATGGGTTTTCCTCTGATAGGTGCGAAGATTCTGGGATCATCTGCAAGGAGTGCCTAATGAGGAAGTGTCCTGGGGTAATCACATTTAGTTCTTCTTGGTTTTCTGATAGGGGTGTTCATGGAAGTAAGTTCAGGCATACTTCTAGTTGACATAGGAGGGTTAATAACTCTTTGTATAGGCCAGAGTGTGGTTACGGATGGCTCTCTTCAGGTAATATTTATTTGATGGATTTAAGTCCTGACTCCCGAATTCATCTGTGGTGGGAGAGGCTTTGGGTCTTGGGTCCTACAAAGTTTGTGTCGTTGTCTGAATAAAAATCGGTAAACATTTTCCTGTGAGATGAAACGTTTGAAGGCAGCCATAAAATCATTCGAAGTTAAATCTGTGACGACTTCGATATGGATTGCTCTGATAGATAAGAACAATGAGATAGCCATCTTCCCCTCTGGAAAGTCTTTTTTGCACTTAACCGGCCTAATTTACGCCTGTATGAGGTTACTCTTGATTTTGGTAGAGATCCCATTAATCTTGTTTCTGCTCGGAATCTCGTACATATCATACGTTGTCGAAAGACATCTTCGACTTTAATTTTCGCTTGGATTGTCCTGAAACTTTGTCGAATGCAATTTACAATTACTTCATGGTTTCCCTCATGTAAGGTTTGACGATGTGCGTCTTTGATGAGATTGGTAATGTGGCTTCTCGAGGGTAGTATGATGATAAATCGTTGATCATATTCGAGGAGCGCGTTGGAAAGCCTTCTGTTCATTTTATCAAAACTTCTGGATCTATGAACGGATTGAGATTTTGGTGGCTGGATTTTTTACTTATCCTATTCAAAGCAATTGATCGATGTCGTTTGATAGATATGTGTTGTGCTTTTTTGAGTATTGTCGTTCTAATCTTCTGTAGTTCTTCTGCTTCAAGAGTTCTTCAGCTTCAAGGGATTTAGTAGGTCTGCGATCTTCTGGATGTATGAATCTCCTACAATATGTCAGTACGTAGCCTACGTAAACTAACAGGCCGGAAGGTTAGACGTTGCCGTAGTTGCTAAGAGAGGGGCATGGAAAGGAAAAGTCTCATATTGTTGTTACTTTTTAGTTTATTTACGATGCTATTCTGAAATTTTTTCATTCATAATATAACTAAGAATCATTTGTGGAGTGGTCGTAAAGCATTTCGTTTATTTGCGATAAGTCATTTATCGAAAATAATCCAGAACTCTCAACGTTCAACTTAAACTTAAATCAACAAAGCTTCCAACAGATGTCCTTCCTATCCCTAATATTCAATTTTGGGTTTGATGTGTATTTCATCAAAAAAAACATTGATTATATATCCTATCATGAGGCTCTGAATTAGAAATTTCTTTCTCAAATATGATATCTTCGATACAAACACTACATTTTATATCCGCAATTATATTACTCAAATATTTCGGATGAGGAAGAGTTAACAAATAAGACTCTCTAATTGACCTATAGGTAAGCACCTGGAAATTGGAAGTGAATTGAAGATGCCCACAAAAACATGTCTGTAGAATGAATGGGTTTCGGTGATACTACTTATTTTGGTTGTTGGCTTAAAAACTTTAGTTTTTTTATGATTTGAGGGGTGTCAATGTCGTCCGAATTCATGTTTTCTAGATTATTGATGCAACTTTTGAGGGTGCTATAAATGTTCTCGATTTCTTCTTTAACATCATCGAAAATGCTCTGACCTGAAGTAGTGTTGGCAGCAGCAGAGGAATCTGAATCTTAATCGGTCCTGTTCAATTGTGAAACCAAGTTTTCAAATTTCGACCATCTATCACATTTGTATCTATCAACCAATAGCCACTTGAATTTGGAAATGGGTATATTGGGTTCGTTTTTAAATACTATGATTCAAATCGGTGAAAATCTTGAACCCCGACGATATTTTTGGTAACTCACCGTCGAAATTTATTTGATAAAACTGGACAAAATTATTTCCTTTAACGTTGAAAGAGAAGTTGGAAATTGCCTTGTCTTCGAGATGGGCACAAAAGTGAGAAAATGAATTTATCTGATCTTGATTGTCCCAGTCGTTATAAATTTTGTCATAATGAATAGCTAATTCTTGCCTTCGGTGTTCCGGATCGGTTCTTTTGGGGGTAATTGTAGAAGACATTTAACTCGGGTGATTTGAATAAATTGAAGGGAATCATCCGTTAATTTAGGAATTTTTTGGGAATACTAACAAATGAACCATCTTAAGTTGGTAGAGAATTTTCCTTTAAAATATGACAATCTGCAAAATCTTTAATGAATACTACAGTATCGTCGTTAATTTGGAAACTTTTTTCTCTATGTATTGCTCCGAGCCATTTGCGTATTCTCACAGGATGTTTGGGGAATCGAAATACGGAAACTTTCGCGTGTGTGGATTTATAATTACTCTTACAACCAGGTACTGCACAAGTACGAGCCATGATAAAACTCAAATCGAAGATTTCCGATACTTTAAATAACTAATACCCTTGATATCGTCTCTTCTAATGGAATTCAAAAACACAACGCCCTTCACAATGATTACGAGTTAATTAGAACACTTATTCTCACTTGAAACAATAAGAAAACAACCGAACAGAGCGAAAAACTAAAGGACGCGAATGACGCGATACGAACGTTTCATAACGTTTCCCGGCGAAATACTAATGTAAACAAAAACAAAAATTGCCACAGGGCTGCCATAGTGCCGTGACCCTCCTTTGTAGAAAAGCATCACCGCAGTTTCGGGCATCCTTCTGGCCTGACAGATTACGAAGGCTACGGTCAGTATAATGTTTTCTCCACGATACTATCAGGTTGATTCTTAACAATTGAAATGCAAGCGGTGGTTTTTGTTGTTTTAATTTCTAGAAATATTGCCGAGGAATATGATGATAGTATCGATTTGGACGTTGCGTGTTTCAGCCATTCGGAACCATTCCGTCAAAGTTCATTTGATGCCAGCAAGCTTGGTCTCAATCCTCTTGAAATTAGATCTTGGAGATTGTCGTCAGATTTGACATGGTGCCAGTGACCTTGATTCAGAAGCCTGTGAATTTCTTGAACTCTGTTCCCTTTTGAAGTTTTCCAGACCCATCGTATTTGTTCTGGTGGTGGCATTATTATTTTTGCTTCAATTATGATCGGTGTCCTAGAGGTTCGAAGATAAATGCGATTTCAGCAAACATTTTTTTTGTGATTTTGTGGAAAGAGTTTAGTTTGGTATTGAAGAGTGTCTTCTCTAGGTGTCCATTATACATTGTGAATTGTGTTTGTTCAACACAGAAGCCAATCTTGGCAGGTATACCACAAGATTCCATATTGAGACCATCATTGTTCATTATTTATGTTGCAGATCTTTTGTCGGACTTGGAGAACTGCACTACTGAAGTATATGCGGATGATTTCCAATTATTGTTTTGACTGCGTAGGGACGAGCTTCATTTTGCTTCCACTAGGGTGAATCAGGTTCTGAGTTCAATTCTTCTGATGTGCGCAACTCATAATCTGTCTATCAAAGCATCGAAGACTACATGTATTGTTTATGCTAAAAAAAGGATATAGAGCCATGGTAAAGGCTAGCTTGTTCCTCAATATCAACAGTGACAGTATAGTGATACGCGATAGCTCCAGAAACCTCTATACTGGTTGGGTCTGCTTTTTATAAGTTCAGGATGCTCTATTCTTCTTGCAAGTATTTGACCTTTGAAAAAGAATTTGTCAGAGCAGTTGATTCTGTAAATTTTCAATTATTGTGATTTTATTTATGGGGATCCTGTTTGGATGTGTTTCATGAAAGAAGAATTCAACTTGTGCAGAATTGGTGCTGTCGATTTGTATTTGGGCTTCGTAAGTTTTATCATGTGTCAGAGAAGATTAAAGATCTGAGATGGCTAAGAATAGAAAGTAAGGTTAAGTTACGACTGGGTTGCTTTGTGTCCAAGCTTCTCAGGAGCCCGATAGATAATGGTGTAATGGATGGCTTGGTTCCCAGATTTGATATTCACTCAGTCAATAGTAGGCACCCTTACAGATTTTTCATTCCAACCCATCGGACGGCCAGGTTTCGTTAGGTGTTTTTCCTTCAATGCCGTGAAAATAATTAATTCTCTTGATATGGATGTCAGAGGTTCCTCATCCTTGTTTGTCCTTAAATCTCGACTAAGATCATTCTTGATTTCGAAGGAATAGTGATGTGATTTATTTTTTTGGATCGAAATAGGCAGTACTTATTTTTGTTATTCAGCGAGATTTTTTTCCTCATTACAAGATGGCTATTTGTATTTTACTGCTTGATTTCATAATGGTGCTATATGCAAGCTATTTTTTCCATAACATTGTTGCCGTCTGTATCAATTTAGGAGAATCGGTGGAGTTAAGTGTAAGAGTTGTCTCTCTACTTTACTTCGCTCCGGCGATTGTTCTAGATCTTTGAAAATGGTATAATCATTTTTTCTTTTTATAGTAATATTGGGTGTTTTCGTTGTGCTACTCTTGTCATTTTACTTCACGTTCATCGGGCCTTTGTTTCGAAAGTTGCACTTCCATTTTCTCCCTTTTTTAGCAGTGGATTGATCTCACTATGTGAATCTGCATCTGTAGAGATTCAGTGTATACTGCGACGCCGTATGCTTTCATGGATTCTCCAGAGAAACTCTGTAGTTCTAGGGCTTGGTTGGGACTGAGTAATATCCAACGATTCATATGAATTTCTTCCAACTTTGGTAGCTCGTTTTTGAAGTTTTTTGAGGCCCTTCGTATTTATTCTGGTGGTGATTCATCCCATGAGGTATTACATTTCTCTATGATTTGCATTATTTTTTCCGTTTGAATTATGATCAGTGACAGTTGTTCTAAGGGTTCGAAGATTGTGGCGATTTTGGATTCAAGATATTGGATGATGGTCTTGTTTCACAAAACACGCACTTAGGATGAATAGTAAGCGGAAAACCACCTTCAAGCCCTCAACTCAAAGTAACAAGCCTGATTACAAACATTAACGAGAATACGCAACTGAAAATCAAATTGAAATTACACAAGACAACGCCTACGTTGATGACTTATCTACGCGAACTAATTCCAACAGAATGCACAAGGTTTTGCCTTTGAACTCCTATTCAAAAAAGGGAAAACCAGCTAGGAGAATACAAGCACAGGGCAATGGCGCAATTATTTCAATTGGAGAGAATATTGCCTAAAATGAAACACTCAGCTGGGTAACATGAGAATTGCAAACAAGAACATTTCAACGCATCGATATTATATTACACACCAGCCTGTATTGAAAGAATAAGACAGAGATACAAAAATATTAATAGTCGTTTTTGATGGAAGCGCGAAGACCAGTACAGGAATTAGCTCAAATGACATTCTACATACATAACCGATGTTACAAGATATCGCAGATATAATGATCAGATGACAAAAACATAGAATTGCAATGACTGTATATAAAAACAATGTACAGACAGATAAAACTGGATCCAGTAGATCAACCCTAACATTCAATCTCCTGATGGAGAAACAGCAAGAAAGTACCCATGATAACCACAGTCACCAACGGAACGGCATTAGCAGCTTAATTATCAAAACAATAAGACAGCTAGCTTTAGATGATCAAAAATCCAACCCTTGGCAGTAGAAATTATTTTGATGAATTTCTATGTAGACGACCTTACAGCTGAAGCTGGGGCAACATACATACATAATGAAATCACCACCCTGCTGAAAAAGGGGGGGTTCAATATTAGGAAATGGAAATAAAATTTTCGAAGCAAAGGCCTGACGAACTTGACATAAGGCGACAAGATTAGCAGAACGAAAATAATGGTATATAATTGACACCTACAGAAGACACTCTTCAATACCTGTCACCGATCATAATTCAAGTAAAAATAATAATGCAAGACATATGGAAATGTAATACCTCTTGGGATGAGCCAGCACAAGAAAAAATACAAAGGACCTGAAAAAACTTAAAAATCGAGCTCCAAAAATCGGAAGACATTCGTATGAATCGTCTGGATATCCCTGCGAGCCCCAATCCATCCCTAGAACTACACGGCTTATCTGATGCACCCCTGAAAGCATACGTCGCCGCAGTGTACACCTAAACTACAGATTCAGACGGAAATGTTCACGAGAACTTTCTTGCATCCAAATCAAAAGTATCAGCGCTGAAAATAGGGAAACAATCCCTAGGGTAAAACTGTGCACTGCGAAAATTTTAGCCCAGCTCATCAAACGTTGCGTTACGGCCCTTTATTGCAACACAGCAACGATATATGACTGGTCCCATTCAAAGGTATCGGGGATGAACACTGACTCAGGCAATAGGTCCCTTGCATGAATTTTTTTTATCATTGGATTCAAATATTCTATCCGTGAGACCACTGAAAAACTCTAACCGCCATCAAAAATTTAAATTTTTACGAGAGAATGCTGTTTTAAATTTGGCTCCGCATGTCGGTTGTTTAAACGGACGAAGCTTCGCGGTTTCCGTGACGTATGGGGATATATCCACTCTCTCCCTCTTCTCGTGTACTTTTCACTCTAGCAAGCCAATAGACAGCGTCGGGCTTTATCGACCGGTGAATCGTACAATAACGAGTGACGTAGAGGCGATCTGACGCTTTTCTCACGCTTCGACTTTGAGTTCCGATTTAGCCATTTTCAATACCGAATTATTGAAATTTCGCTAATTATTGGAGTGTGTGATAGCATACATTATGATTTTGTATCGATATAGAATGAGGAAAACATAAAAATATGATAATTCGTGTTACATGCAAGAGACCTATTGGAAAACATTCCAAACAGAGGCGCAGAGTTCAAGATATTCACGCGCTCCTAGGTCAAGGTCACTATAGCACTATGCCAAATCTGGCGACAATCTCGCAGATCTCATTTCAAGAGGATTAAGACACAGCTTGCCGGCATCAGATTAAATTTGATGGAATGGTTACGAATGGCTGAATCATTCAACGTCGAAATCGATATAATCATCATATTCCTTGGAAATACCAGAAGCTCTTCTAGAAATGAAAGCAAGAAATATCACCACGAACACTTTAATTGTTGATAATCAACCAGGAATCATTACTAAATGCTTATGGTGTGGAAAAACATAATACCTTCTGACATATTGTAGGAGATTCATACAGCAACAAAAATGATATTTAACATTTCGCTGTCGAAGAATGAAAAATTAATGGATTTGTTTCAATATGTAGTTAGATTCAATTACATTGAATTGAATCCAATGTATTCTGTTCTAAATAGGCTTTTAGACTTTCATTTTATTTGGATACATTTTTCAAGAGGCGAAGTAGAGATATCTTCAAATCATATCTATGAAAAATTGCACTGCATTCATGTGGTCGATTGGGGTACCTCTGGATGTGGCTTATCTCTGGACATCCACCTTACACTATTTTTATGGTGATGACACACATATAGAAAACTGTTGTATTACCTTACAAAAATGCTCCATGTTCATGTGAATTGCAGGCTTCATTTTCAAACGTAGACCCTTTTGGATTTGCGCATGAAATATTTTGAAGTCCTTTTGAGAATAAATGTCCATCTCATACCAAGGCATGTTATAAACTTGTTTCCTCAAACGTGAGCTCTAAAAAAAAGATTCGTATATTAGCATAATCAATAACTCACATCGCTACTGGCCGTCGAGTTTCAAATCGCCAATCGTAAGGTTGGAGTAGAGATATATGGCCAGTTGTGCGTCACGAATCAATGAACATTTCAAGAGAAAGTGGGCTCTACTGAAATTCTGAAAACTAAGCTTCACTACTAATAAGTCAAATACATCATTTGAATGTCATTATAACCATAAAGTATTGGAAATGTTAACTATTCAAAACAACTAGCTTGAAGAATAATAATTCTCGTCACATAGGCATATTTTTTTTCATTGCGGGTTACTTTTACATACGTCTATTCATAATGTTCATCATACTTTAACTCAGATTTTCCAAAAAAAATATGATGATTCCCAGAAAAAATATAAATAATGTTAGTTATCGTGTATTTGACAATATATTTATAATTTCGAGGTCTTTCATTTTTGGGTTACTATCCAAAATTATACAAGGTGAGTTCACTATGAACAACCACTTCAATAAAATTTTGCAAGCTGTTACGTGTTAGTATTTCAAAAGTAGAAACCAAGGTTCAATTCGATTGCTTAGGTGGTTCCTGAGATAAGGGAAATAATGTCAAAAATTCAAATAAGTATAACTCCAGAACTATTTGGACGAGTTGGTTCATCAAGGAAATAAACTGTCGCATTTTGGGGATCAACCTACCTCGGAAGTTTCAAGTCGCTAAATCTTTCCAGTTTCGAATTATCTTGGCAACGGCCAGACAGAATCGATTTTGACATCGGATTGTTCATCAGTAAGTTCAACCTAGTCGTTTAAAACTATTTTCGGGTGAAAATTCGCAAATTATAGACAATTGGGCGAAACGATAGCAATATATGTTATCCAGAACATGAGCTCAAAAAATGAGACTAGCTAATCGATCAAAAAACAGGCGCGAAAAAACGAAAAATTCACATTACACCCCTTGTAAAAACGCAATAATATGGCATTTTGCTTTAGCGCTTTATTTTTCATCATCTATCAGAAAGTGTAGTAACAAGTAAGAAAGAAATAATCCACCCGAATTATTTGCAACTGTTTCCTGCGTTAACGAGTCCACTTTTAGCTTTATGAGCTTTATTACTTCCCTTCCGATAATTATATGATTAACATAAACACCTCAAGGTTCACCATATTTGAAGCCAATAAGCCATATATATTGTCTCATATGCGAACACTTAAGAATGAAGTATAAACTAAGCACTTACTGCATCTTCCAATGTTTGTCCACAATAACATGCCACTGCTTGAAGCAAAAGCCAGATGGTGAGTGCGAAAAACGCTACAGCACTCCTTTCCTGAAAATTTTCTAGTTATGGATTACAATACTACTTGAAACTGACAGTTTGTCGCCAGGCACAAAAATATATCATATTCCTGAGTTCCTATTCAACTCTTCTTAACTTCCTGCTAAAACCATTGCTCTATCTAGGGGATAAAGTATAGAGTATCCTAGAAGCGAAGACGACAATATTTAAGAAAGTTTGCAGATAATTGCATTCAGACAAAATGCATATGATATGACTGATATTTTTTGTTAGTAATAATAGGTACTTCCGGTATAACTGACAATACCCCCATCATAACTTATGTTATGTTTCATATTGCGATAGATCTGTTTAGTTGGAATTCGTGACGTACGAGTCTTCGCGAAAATGATTTGAGAAAATTCTAGAGAAGCAATGACAGCTTTTACGCTCGCCTTTTATTCAAATCCGTTGACAAAGGGCTCACATATTCGAGTATTAACCTTTCAGTAGTGGTAGATATTTCATGTAAAATGGATATCGACTACGAAAAGATATCAAGTACATCAGTATATACAATCTGGTCTTCGGTTATGAAATGGCGGCGTAATCTTACGGATAGCTTCTGGAATGGAAAATTTTACAGTATGATTTTAAGATTCATAGATTGATATATTCCTCACGAAATTTTGCAGGAATTTTCTTGTTGAAAGTTTACATCTGTAAACGAAGTATCATCTTTATTAGAAAGATATTTTTCCAGTTATTGAGGAAACAAAATTTCAGATGCCTAGAATTCCGAAAACATTCAGAATATTCTGCCCCATAACGAAATCAACCGAGATATTCAGGATCCAAATCAACCCACCAATTTCAGGAGTCTTATTAGAACTTTATGTCGCAGTACATGCGGTTGAACGGCTGGACAGAATTTGATTTCACCCGGGATTTTGCATCAGTGGATATAACCTTGTCTTTGAAAGTACATTTTCGTCGAATATTCGCAAATTACAGACAATTTAGGCGGAAGATAACAGTCCATTCATCCTAGAATAAGCGTGTAAAATTGCGGTAGGATATACAACCGACGAGTTATGAGCCTTTGAATAAAGAAATACAGAAAGGAGCATACGGCCCGATAACATATTTCCGCATTGGTTCATCAATTTGACAGCCCCAAGTATCCGTTTCGAAGTGGCGTGGTATATTTAAGTAGAATAGAAACCTTATTGATTAAGCACGTACTCAAAGATCAGGATCATGCTCCAATAATAAATTATTGAAGATTAAAGGGATGAGTCAGATTCGTTCATAAATAAGGTTAGCCTTACTTGATGAAAATAATTCTTAAGATAATTAAATAAATTATAAATTCATGCCAGACTGTGTCGGAACCAGGCCGAGGCCTGGTTTGGACCACGCGCTTATGCAACCAGCGGCGGGATTGCGAACTCACGATTGCGACTAAATCCTGTGGTGTTGTCGATTTTGATAATTACAACGGTGCAAACGAAGATTAATTCTTTAATCTTTGCATGCGAGATTCATGCCTGGCAGAAAGCCCTCATTCTCACGAATCGTGATATAGATCGTCGATCGATATCGTATCAAGATCGAATCGAAACTTTGAAATTGCACCCCAGGCGCAGGTTATGGCCGAGACTACATATGCATGCTGTACCGTCAGTTCTGACTGAATATTTATAAATAAGATAAACTTCCATACCGACAAGGATGAATATCTGTTGATTAATCAACAAATATTCCACCTTGATTAGAGCTAATTATCCAATCAACCAAAACATCTACACCGAAGCGGCCGTCCAAGCAGAATGGTTACAGCTGTTTCACAGTTCTTACTGTTCGTCAGAACATCTTACCTTGGATAAACCGCATAGTAATCTAGATACTTATAACCTGTCAGATGGAATGCTGCAGTATAACAACTTACAGCGCGCCATCTCACAGGAGCATCTTGGGAATCCTACCTTTGAGTGCATAATACTTTGATCGATGTGCATGACGTTCATCCTTTTGTCTTATTAGGTTATGTTAGCTTATTACTACTGGCGCCTCTGAATAAGCCTCACTAAGTGGGTCCGGGATGGATGTTGCATATGGCCGAATTTCCTTTCACTTTGAAGGGAGAACAACTTGTTGCGAGACTTCTTTGTCTGAAGAAACTAACTAACATGAGTCATACTTGGAGGTTCAATATGGGCGCCTATGTCCCACTTTTATATGAAGTAGAAAAGCGTTATGCTCCTTCCTGTTGTTCTTCATTCAAAGACTGGAGCTCTCTTTTCTCCATGAACCAATTCCTATTTACGAAAAAGATTAAGCAGCAATTGCAATTGCCCTTGATGAAGACAGGGGAAATGGAGCTTCCGAATTCTTCTTGAATTTTGAAATTATTTTCTGATTGTTGTAATCATACGATCATGACGAAATTTTGAACAAATCAGCGAAGTTTTATTTCGATCGAATCAGTATTATTTGAGATACTCCGGAAAAAACAACGATATCGAGAAGAAAAGAACGAAATTTTATATATTTTTTCCCAATATCTCCAGAAATTATGGTCGTATCGAAATGAAATTTGGTATTCAATGAACAGTTTCCGAAAAAAAATTCTCGAAAAAATTTTTCAAAATTTACTGACAGTGTGATCTCAACGAAATTATGTGAAAAGTTGTGCATTGCTATGCATCAACTAACTGTCAAGTTCCAACTCAATCGCATGAGTAGTTCCTGAAATATAAGAGAATGAATCTCAAAATTTCAAAACGATAACCCCGAAACCATTCGACTGATTCGTCAAATTAACGAACTTAACAGTCGCATCCCAATGCGCGACCTAATCTGAAAGTTTCAAGTTGCTAGCTCGCTTCTTTCGATAGTTATCGTGTCGTCGGCCGGCCGGCCGGACAGAATCGATTTTGACATCGGATTCGTTATCAGTTAGTTCAACCTAGTCGTTTGAGACCATTTTTGGCAAAAAAAAAATAGAAAATTACAGAAATTTAGACCAAACGATAGCACGCTGTTCCCCAGAATTTGCTCGCAAAAATGAGAATTTCATCTTCATCACGATGCGCACGTTAAGGAAAAACTTGCTTTGTTCTATCTGTGGAGCAATGAGGAATATCTTCGACGCAAAAAAATGATTGTATTATTACAAGAAAAAAAACACTGCAACTTTTACACAAGGGTTTATTATTTTCTCAGTTAAATAACCCAATTTACCATTGATATCTTAAAAAACTCATATATTATGCATAACTCATTGGTTTCTCACAACACAGAAACAAATTCCATGAAATAATAATTCATGTGAACATTGAAATCTCAATAAATACACTTGTATAATTGAATAACATTTCCACATGCAGACTGAGTAGCAAAATTTAAAATAGTATTTTGAATGAGAAGAGACATTCCACGGTCGTTTCACCTCTTTGAAAATCTAACTATTTTCCACAATTATTGAATTTCGTGTCGGTATTCTACAACTGAAAATGAACTTCAAATCAGAAAGGTTTGGCCTTTTTGAGATATTAGGGAAATAACCTCAATTTTCACAATGGTCACGAAATTTTTTGCCAATATCTGCACAAATAAATATCGGTCAAAACTGAAATTTGAAACACTGTTTCTAAATGTTGACTCTGAAAACTGTACCAAATTTCATTGAACTTTGATGAATATGTATTCGAAAAAAAAATGTTTGAAAAAAATTCGATTTTTCCATTACAATTCTCACGAAATTTTGCAGTAAATCGAATATCTATATTTCACAATAAGTCATGATGTTTCAATCCGAACGCGTTCGTATTTCTTGACACTGAGGAAATAAACTCAATCTTTCAAACTAACACCAATACGTAAAACAAAATTCAAGACTTTCCGCTAATATCAAATGTGTAGATGTGATTTCTACTAGGATTCAACTTTGTTCTGAAAAATATTAATGAAATGAAAAAAACTCAACCCTCCTGTGAAATTGATCTGAAAAAAATTTTTTCCACAGCAGATATCCGATTCACTTGATTCACAAAGTATCCACCACACAAACTGAAAAACTTAAGTTATTTTCAATAACATTTCTGTAACAATTAAATATATCGTAAACCTCATCAGGTTGAATTCGAAAGAATAATTCTAGATTATAAATTTCGTTCGTTGTTATCGTTGTCAGATACACTCAACCAAGAGGGTGTCAAATCCGAAAGTCTGTTTGATGTAAAGACGTGAAAATCAAACAAGTAGTTTGCCGACAACCAGATGATGATACATGCGGTATATTTTTGTCTACGCTATTCTATATCCCTTGTCTTAGGTCACGACCCGGACCAGACCCCATTCAGAACAGGTAGATAGATCATCGGCTCCTAACTTTAGTCTAAGGCTCCAACCCTCAGTATTAGATTCTCGACAATAGACAATTAATGAGATTTGCGGTTTGTTATTGATTTTTTTGCATATTATATCCTCCAATTTGATTTATCATATAAATGCTCATTATTCTTTATATTCACGCTTATTTCAAACTGTCAGTACGAAAGATTTTGGATTTCGATTGAAACCAGTAATGGATATCCACATGTTGACGATAATAGTACTACGCAAACCGAAATTGATGGAAACCTCCGATCAACCGAATTTGTTGGAAATCTGCATTATTTTAAATTACGCTACTTAATTCGCGTTCTGCATGTAAAAGTGTTATTCAGTTATAAAAGAGTATTTATTTAGATTTCAATGTTTCAAATGAATTTTTTCATGGAAATGGTTTTTGTGTTCTGAAAAACCAATGATTTATGAGTAAAATAAAAGTTTTATTCAAGATATGAATGAGCTTCATGAAGAAATTTAATCTTGAATCCCGTAATCCGCAGGATGATTCCTATAAATAATAATTTGATCCGATTTTCAGTAGTTATGTTTAAGATATAGGGAGAGAAAACCCAAAAATATTTAATCTGAACTACTTACGATTATGAAATTGTCAAGAACATAGATGGGGCATTTGCATATTGTGTTTATGAAATAATAACGCATCCATTAAAAATTTCTCAATATGTGTTGAAAATTTGGTAATCAATATTTTCATCTACTTTTAGATGTATGATTCTGGATGAAAAGAAAACCGATTATTCCAGTGAATTCCAATCTTAGAACCGACTGCGATGAGTTTCATGAGAATTTGGTGGTAAGTTTTCGAGAAATAATTTTTTTTTCCCCCAACCCCTCATTTTGAGCCCTTAGGGTACACCGATTCTGCTGAAAATCTTGGAGGATCGATCCCGAACGACACACGATTTTTCTACCAAGTTTCACTGATTTCGGTTAAGTATTTTCTGAAAAAAGCCCCGGACAACGGACGGAGGACGGACGGATTTTTTTATTAGTTTATTCAAATCTACATACTCCAAAACGTAAACTGTGAAATTTTCAGGGGGGGTTAAAAATTTTTTTTTTTGTTGGTCGATCACTAAGGTTTATTATTTGATTTTATCAAATATTAAACCAAAAACAACACTGCAAATTTTACACAAGGGTTTATTATTTTCTTAGTTAAATAACCCAATATACCGTTGATATCTTAAACAACTTAGAACCGAATGCGATGATTCATTTTCGATATTATTGGAAATTTACAGCGTTTTTCTTTATATTTCAGGAACCACTGGTCGGAAATCATCCGGGTAAAATTTTTTAAATTTAGTTTTGCAACAGTAATCAACGTTCAGAGTTTCATAAAAATTCGGTGGTAAGTTTTCCAGAAATAATTTTTTCCCCCCCAAACCCCCATTTCGAGCCCTTAGGGTACACTGATCTTGCTGAAAAGCTTGGAGGATCAACCCCAAGTGACACACGATTTTCTACCAAGTTTCAAGGGTTTCCGTTCAGTACTTCCAGAGAAAAGCCCCGGACAACGGACGGCAGACGGACGGATTTTGGTTTATTATTTGATAAAATCAAATAATAAACCTTAGTGATCGACCAACAAAAAAAAATTGTCAACCCCCCCTGAAAATTTCACAGTTTACGTTTTGGAGTATGTAGATTTGAATGAACGAATAAAAAAAATCCGTCCGTCCGACGTCCGCCGTACGCCGTCCGCCGTCCGGTGTCCGGAGCTTTTCTCTGGAAGTACTGAACTGAAATCCGTGAAACTTGGTACAAAAATCGTTCGTCGCTCGGGATTGATCCTCCAAGCTTTTCAGCAGGATCGGTGTACCCTGAGGGCTCGAAATAGGGGGTTGGAGGGAAAAACAATTTTTTTTCGAAAACTTACCACCGAGTTTTCATGAAACTTTCAATGTTGATTACTGTTGCATAACTCAACCTAAACATTTTCACCCGGATGATTTCTGTCAAGTGGTTCCTGAGATATAAAGAAAAACGCTGCAAATTTTACACAAGGGTTTATTATTTGCTCAGTTGAATAACCCAATACCACTGATGTCTTAAATACAACTTATATATATTTTATAACTCATTGGTTCTTTACCACAAAATTTGCAGCATTTTTCCTTATACCTCAGGAACCACTGGACGGAAATCATCCCGCTGAAAATTTTTAGGTTGAGTTATGCAACAGTAATCAACATTGAAAGTTTCACAAAAATTCGGTGGTAAGTTTTCAAAAAATATTTTTTTTTCCCTCCAACCCCCAGTTTTGAGCCCTTAGAGTACATCGATCCTGCTGAAAAGCTTGGAGGATCAATCCCGAGCGACGAACGATTTTTGTACCAAGTTTCACGGATTTCGGTTCAGTACTTTCAGGGAAAAGCCCCGGACAATGGACGGCGGACGGACGGATTTTGGTTTATTATTTGATAAAATCAAATAATAAACCTTAGTGATCGACCAACAAGAAAAAAATTTAAACTTTCCCTGAAAATTTCACAGTTTACGTTTTGGAGTATGTAGATTTGAATAAACTAATAAAAAAAAATCCGTCCGTCCGCCGTCCTCCGTCGGTTGTCCAGGGCTTTTCCCAGAAAGTACTGAACCGAAATCAGTGAAACTTGGTAGAAAAATCGTGTGTCGCTCGGGATTGATCCTCCCAGCTTTTCAGCAGAATCGGTAAACCCTAAGGGCTCAAAATGGGGGGTTGGGGTGAAAAAAAATTATTTCTCGAAAACTTACCACCGAATTTTCATGAAACTCTGAACGTTGATTACTGTTGCAAAACTTAACCAAAAAAATTCCATCCGGATGATTTCCGACCAGTGGTTCCTGAGTTATAATGAAAAACGCTGCAAATTTCCAATAATGTCGAGAATGACATCATCGCATTCGGTTCTAAGATTGGAATTCACTGGAATAATCGGTTTACTTTTCATCCAGAATCATACATCTAAAAGTAGATGAAAATATTGATTACCAAATTTTCAACACATATTGAGAAATTTTTAATGGATGCGTTATTATTTCATAAACACAATATGCAAATGCCCCATCTATGTTCTTGACAATTTCATAATCGTAACTAGTTCAGATTAAATATTTTTGGGTTTTCTCTCCCAATATCTTAAACATAACTACTGAAAATCGGATCAAATTATTATTTATAGAAATCTTCCTGCGGATTACGGGATTCAAGATTAAATTTCTTCATGAAGCTCATTCATATCTTGAATAAAACTTTTATTTTATTCATAAATCATTGGTTTTTCAGAACACAAAAACCAATTCCATGAAAAAATTCATTTGAAACATTGAAATCTAAATAAATACTCCTTTATAACTGAATAACACTTTTACATGCAGAACGCGAATTAAGTAGCGTAATTCAAAATAATGCAGATTTCCAACAAATTCGGTTGATCGGAGGTTTCCATCAATTTCGGTTTGCGTAGTACGATTATCGTCAACATGCGGGTATCCGTTTCTGGTTTCAATCGAAATCCAAAATCTTTCGTAGTGACAGTTTGAAATAAGCGTGAATATAAAAAATAATGAGCATTTATATGATAAATCAAATTGGAGGATATAATATGCAAAAACATCAATAACAAACCGCAAATCTCATCAATTGTCGATTGTCGAGAATCTAATACTGAGGGTTGGAGCCTTAGACTGAAGTGAGGAGCCGATGATCTATCTACCTGTACTGAATGGGGTCTGTGCCGGGTCGTGACCTAAGACAAGGGATATAAAATAGCGTAGACAAAAATATACCGCATGTATCATCATCTGGTTGTCGGCAAACTACTTGTTTGAATTTCACGTCTTTACATCAAACAGACTTTCGGATTTGACACCCTCTTGGTTGAGTGTATCTGACAACGATAACAACGAACGAAATTTATAATCTAGAATTATTCTTTCGAATTCAACCTGATGAGGTTCACGATATATTTAATTGTTACAAAAATGTTATTGAAAATAACTTAAGTTTTTCAGTTTGTGTGGTGGATACTTTGTGAATCAAGTGAATCGGATATCTGCTGTGGAAAAAAATTTTTTTCAGATCAATTGCACAGGAAGGTCGAGTTTTTTTCATTTCATTAATATTTTTCAGGACAAAGTTGAATCCTAGTAGAAATCACATCTACACATTTGATATTAGCGGAAAGTCTTGAATTTTGTTTTACGTATTGGTGTTAGTTTGAAAGATTGAGTTTATTTCCTCAGTGTCAAGAAATACGAACGCGTTCGGATTGAAACATCATGACTAATTGTGAAATCTAGACATTCGATTTGATGCAAAATTTCGTGAGAATTGTAATGGAAAAATCGAATTTTTTTCAAACATTTTTTTTTCGAATACATATTCATCAAAGTTCAATGAAATTTGGTACAAGTTTCAGAGTCAACATTTAGAAACAGTGTTTCAAATTTCAGTTTTGACCGATATTTATTTGTGCAGATATTGGCAAAAAATTTCGTGACCATTTTGAATATTGAGGTTATTTACCTAATATCTCAAATTTGAAGTTCATTTGCAGTTGTAGAATACCGACACGAAATTTAATAATTGTGGAAAATAGTTAGATTTTCAAAGAGGTGAAACGACCGTGGAACGTCTCTTCTCATTCAAAATATTATTTTAAATTTTGCTACTCAGTTAGCGTTCTGCATGTGGAAATGATATTCAATTATACAAGTGTATTTATTGAGATTTCAATGTTCACATGAATTATTTCATGGAATTGGTTTCTGTGTTGTGAGAAACCAATGAGTTATGCATTATATAAAATTTTTTAAGATAATGGTATATTGGGTTATTTAACTGAGAAAATAATAAACCCTTGTGTAAAATTTGCAGCGTTTTTTTATTCGTTTATTCAAATCTACATACTCCAAAACGTAAACTGTGAAATTTTCAGGAGGGCACTAAGGTTTATTATTTGATTTTATCAAATAATAAACCAAAAGAATTTGTTAACCTTTAATTGCATGGATTTCAAAAAGTCAACAGAAAATGAATGAGAAAAGCACTGCAAATTTTTCGCAAGGGTTTATTATTTTCTTAGTTAAGTAACTCAATATACCGTTGATATCTTGAACAACTTAGAACCGAATGCGATGATTCATTCTCGATATTAGTGGAAATTTGCTTCATAATTCAGGAACCACTGGTCGGAAATCATCCGGGTAAAATTTTTTAGGTTTAGTTATGCAACAGAAATCAACGTTCAGAGTTTCATGGAAATTCGGTGGTAAGTTTTCGAGAGATATATTTTATTTTCCCAACTCCCCATTTAGACTCCTTAGGGTACACTGATCCTGCTGAAAAGCTTGGAGGATCAACCCCGAGTGACACACAATTTTTCTACCAAATTTCAAGGATTTCCGTTCAGTACTTCCAGAGAAAAGCTCCGGACACCGGACGGCGGACGGCGTACGGCGGACGTCGGACTGACAGATTTTTTTTATTCGTTCATTCAAATCTACATACTCCAAAACGTAAACTGTGAAATTTTCAGGGGGGGTTGAAATTTTTTTTTGTTTGTCAATCACTAAGGTTTTTTATTTGATTTCATCAAATAATAAACCAAAATCAAGTGAGTTGTTCTGACCCAAAATATTAAGGAAAAATTGTTAAAAAAATTCATACTACATACTACACTTAAAAGTTTTCACAGATGATTAATTGCAATTTATTTCGATAAAAATGACAACTTCAGGTTTTTGGTTTATTATTTGATAAAATCAAATAATAAACCTTAGTGATCGTGAAATCAAATTAACTCCTGAATGTATCCCTAGTCGTTAATCTGGTGGTAATGATGCAACCTCTTACTCCCTATCCATTTATTTCAACTTTCCAATTAAAATTGCTATTTACAAACACAAATTTAGGTACAGTGAATCTGAGATCCGGGATTCGAAGAAGCACTTATCTTAATAGTAAGGATCCGGTGGTATGATCCTTCAAAATACAGGTATTATGCAGGTAGCCCCATGAGATTCCATCCAGAGCAAAGTCCAGAATTAAGATATTCCAGCAATAATTAGCTTCGGTATAAAGGTATTCCAGCCATAATCAGCTCCAGTACTAAGATAATCCAGTTATTATTGCCTCTAGTACTAAGATAATCCAGTCAAACTCTGGGTCCGGTAGTAGGATATTCAAATGACGTTAGCCCCGATATAAAGATAATCCAGTAGTCGGTAGCCCCGGTGAAAAGATGGTTCAGTGGGCGTTAGCCCCAGTAAAAAGATGATGCAGTAGGCGGTAGCCCCGGTACAAAGATGCTTCAGTGGGCGATAGCCCCGGTATAAAGACTGCAAATTTCAAAACTACAAGATAGTGCTTGTAACACGTGATCTCATTCCCAGTGACTCTAGACGTTATTGAAGTAATTTACAAGTTAATAAATATGGGATGAAATATCTAGAACTCAGGAATGAGAGCACGTTATTCGATAATAAGAATGAGACAAGAACTCAAATGCACAATATCATACAAAGGAAAATGTTAACCTGTGTAACCGGCATGGAATGAAATAAATCAGAAATAACAATTTGGCATTTACAAAAGCAAAAAATATTGGTCGGGATATACGTAGTACTTACCGCCTTTTGAATAGACGTCTTATAAGAAACAATAAAACTTCAAAATTCCACGATGTTAATGGATTACGAGGTACGTTAATTCGCTAAACTCTAGCAAGGTGTTGAATCTTCAACTTCCTACGCACCAAAAGAAAGAATTTTCCATCGGCTGGACCGAGTTGGAAGGGTCGCGCATGCAAAACACACACTCAACCGTCAAAGCGAGGAACGTTCTTTAGTGACCTATCATATAATTTCAGTAAGGCGTTTTTCTTGCGATTGGAATTGAAATTATTAGTATGACGTAATTTCGCGATGGAAACTGAAATCGACAGTGAAGCGTTTTGTAACGTTACAATCGACCAACAAAAAAAAAATTTAACCCCCTCTGAAAATTTCACAGTTTACGTTTTGGAGTATGTAGATTTGAATGAAAGAATAAAAAACATTGCAAATTTTACACAAGGGTTCATTATTTTCTTAGCTAAATAACCTAATATACCGTTGATATCTAAAACAACTTAGAACCGAATGCGGTTATTCATTTTCGATGTTATTGGAAATTTGCAGCGTTTTTCTTTATATATCAGGAACCACTGGTAGGAAAGCATCCGGGTAAAATTTTTTAGGTTTAGTTATGCAACAGTAATCAACGTTTAGAGTTTCATGAAAATTCGGTGGTAAGTTTTCGAGAAATAATTTTTTTTCTCCCAACTCCCCATTTAGAGCCCTCAGGGTACAATGATCCTGCTGAAAAGCTTGGAGGATCAACCCCGAGTGACACACGATTTTTCCACCAAGTTTCAAGGATTTCCGTTCAGTACTTCCAGCGAAAAGCCCCGGACAACGGACGGCGGACGGGCGGATTTTGGTTTATTATTTGATAAAATTAAATAATAAACCTTGGTGATCGACCAACAAAAAAAAAATTTTAACCCCCACTGAAAATTTCACAGTTTACGTTTTGGAGTATGTATGAGTTGGCCGTCCGCCGTCCGTCGTACGTTGTCCGGGGCTTTTCTCTGAAAGTACTGAACCGAAATCCGTGAAACTTGGTACAAAAATCGTTCGTCGCTCGGGATTGATCCTCCAAGCTTTTCAGCAGGATCGGTGTAGCCTAAGGGCTCAAAATTGGGGGTTGGAGGGAAAAAAATATTTTTCGAAAACTTACCACCGAATTTTCATGAAACTTTCAACGTTAATTACTGTTACATAACTCAACCTAAAAATTTTCACCCGGATGATTTCCGTCCAGTGGTTCCTGAGGTATAAAGAAAAATGCTGCAAATTTTGGGGTGAAGAACCAATGAGTTATGAACAATATATAAGTTTTATTTGAGACTCCAATGTTATTGGGTTATTCAACGTAGCAAATAATAAACCCTTGTGTAAAATTTGCAGCGTTTTTATTCGTTCATTCAAATCTACATACTCCAAAACGTAAACTGTGAAATTTTCAGGGGGGAATAAATTTTTTTTTTGATTGGTCGATCACAGATAAAATCAAATAATAAACCAAAACAAAAATCGAAGCAATACCGGTGGGGAACGAAAATAAAAACTATCGATATTGGGTATTCCAAGCATCAAATCTGTTCTTGAAACTTGTAAAAGTGTGGATCGTAGCTTATTGGAAAAGCTAATTAAAGTGTAAATGGATACTTGAAGGATATTTGTGTGTTTGGTTGAATTGTATGTGATGTGTATAACATTATCCTTACAATTACTTTGTGTTCCACCTCCTTCCATAATTATATAAGTTAGATTTCACAGGGTTAGGACTCAAATGACTACAACTATTTTCAGAACAAAGTTTTCATCTTATTTGTTGCTTGTATTTTAGTCTTGAGAAAGTCGAAATATATCGACGAAAGGTCGACTTTGTTTTGAAAATAGTTGTAGTCAATTGAGTCCTTACCCTGTGAAATCTAACTTATATTATCCTTATAGTTTATGTCTTGCAGGATGAATAAATGTTATTATTAGAGTGTGACGAGTACGGCCCTGTCTGTGCTAGTATTTCCCAGAAAGCTCCAGACGTCTATGAATCACCCGCCTCTTTCTAGAGCCTTCTAGCAATAGCTAGAAGTTCCACGATTGATAAAAGGGCGAGCGCGGAGCAGCACAGGGACTAATTCAACAGAGTAATTCGTAGCGGAAAGAGCTCAGTGAAAATAAATTAGTGTGGAAACTAGTGTAGATCATATAATTTCCTTGGAGATAGATTCGCCCATTTCTAAATGTCAGAGACAGCATTGTGAGAGACCTAGAGGTGAGATTATCTATGTTGCAAAATGGCGAATGCACTCCATATTCAATTAGTATAGTTAAAATAAATTGTGCACAGACTTGGATAGAATAAGTTGTTTAGTTATTGGAACAGTAGTGTGTAAATAAGTGTAAATAAATCGTTTTATCATTCTGAACGTTTTGATAAAACAAGAAAACGTTACATTGGTCTCAGGTGTGCGGTTCGACATCGCTCGAATTGAATAAATAAATTCTATTGATTCGAATTTATGCCAGTGACTACAAGACTTCAGAACGCAATGGAGACGCAGGCGATAATGGAATTCTTGAGTAAACTCAATGAGAAAATGGATAAAATGGAAGAAAATTCTCAGAAGGTCAATGAGAAAATGGAACAAAATTCACGGAAAATGGAAGAAAATTCTCAGAAAATTAATGAGAAAATGGATAAAATGGAAAATTAGGCTGAAGAAAATTCTCAGAAAATCAATGAGAAAATGGAAGAAAATTCTCGGAATAGCAATGAATTGGTGAGTCAATTAGCAAGTTAATTGGATGAGAAAATGGAAACTATAAAAGATGAAATGAAGAAAGGAATGGACGAAGTAAATGGAAAATTTGATAAAGTTGACGAAAAATTCGAAGAAGTTTATGGAAAATTTGAAGAAAGATTTGATGAAGTTTATGAAGAAGTTAACGGAAAATTTGAGGAAATAACAGGAATAATTGAACATCATTCTAAAATAATAGAAACCCTGAAAAGAATGTCAATTGGAAAAGATTATCCGACTTTAGCAACTCGTAGCATCATGAAAACGGAAAATAACGGCGAAAGTGGAAAAATGAAGATCAAGCCTCCAACATTTGATGGAAAAGTCCCATGGTCGATATATCAAAAACAATTTGAAGCTGCTGCGCTAGCAAATAGTTGGAGCGATAACGAAAAAGCCACAGCATTGATAATACCTCTAAGAGGAGAGGAACTCAACATTCTGCAAACGATTCCGGAGAGCCAACAAGCCTGTTATGAAGTTCTAGCATCGAAACTTCAGATGAGATATGGTGATGCTCATTTACAACAAGTTTATCAAGCCCAAATCAAGAACCGGGTGCAGAAAACAGGAGAAAATCTCCAGGAGTTTGAAGCAGATGTGGCTAGATTAGTCAGGCTGGCTTACCCAACTGCTCCAGACAGCTTCCTTGAACAGCTATCAATCCAAACTTTTGTGGATGGAATCAAGGACAGTGAAATACAACAAGCCTAGAGACTTGCACGCCCTAAAACCATGGATGATGCTTTAGCTCAGGCTTTAGAATTCGAGGCAGCGAAGCAGGCATCGCATAGAGGACACGTTCGTGTGAGACAGGTCCAAGAAATAGACCGACCTGTTGAAGAAATCATCAGAGAAGAAGTCAGCAGATTAATACGTACTAAGGAATAGGACGCTGTGTGCTAGTACTGCAATAAAAGTGGGCATATTAAGCGAAATTGTCCCAAAATCGATAAAGAGCCACAGAAGGAAAACTGAAAAGGGTCGGTGATAAGGGGCATAAATCGACCCAAGATAAGGATGCCCCTGAAGTGATAATCCGAGGAATCATGTCTACGGATTCATCAAGCATAGTTGTTCCCGGAAAAATAAATGATCGAAAAGAGAAAATCTCGATAGACACTGGATCGACAAGAACCATTGTTCGTCCAGAAATAGCTAACGGATTTAAGATTCGTCCAGTTATGGTCAAACTTCGAACTGTGTCTGGACAGGAAATTACCAACTTATGGATCGGTCCTCTCCACTATTGAATTGGGAAATACAACAGCAAGGTACGAAGTTCTAGTGGCTGAAATCACAGAAGAAGTTATCCTGGGATTGGACCTCGTTAAGAAACTCGGATGTCAACTGGATATGAAGTGTGATGTTCTTCGACTGGGAAATGAAGTGATCCCGTTCAATGATGTGGATGACAAGATATATCGGATTCGATTGACCGAAGACATCACGTTGCCAGGTCGAACTGAAAGCATAGTGGCTGGTAGATGTTATGATGTTACGAGAAATGGCTGCGTCAAAGTGATCGAGCCCTGTGACGATACAATATTAGCTAAAGGAATGTTACTCAGGAAAACATTGGTAAGAATAACAGACAGTATTCCCATCCGATTACTGAATGTCAACATGTTTCCAGTGACCCTAAAGAAGGACACCTTGATTGGACACGGAGTACCAGTGTACCATATTTCTGGTGGGATTGGTACTGCAGGAGTCTCGCAGAGGCAAAAGAATACTGAAGAGCTGGTGAACCTTCTCACCTCAAAATGTCAAGATCTGGACCGTTATGAACTAGCCGAAGTGAGAAAACTGATTCAGAAATTCTCCGACGTGTTTGCCACTGACGAAAGAACAGGAAAGACCGATATTGTACAGCATAAAATCAATACTGGTGATGCACAACCCATCCGACAGCATCCTAGACGTCTTCCTCTGGCAAAAAGAGAAGAGGCTGAACGGATTATTGAAGACATGGTGAGAGAAGGTGTCATTGAACCATCCAATAGCCCCTGGAAGTCGCCTGTAGTTTTAGTGAAGAAAAAGGACGGGTCCACCAGGTTCTGTGTAGACTATAGGCAGCTCAATCGAGTAACAAAGAAGGAGAGCTATCCCTTACCTAGAATTGATGATACACTGGATACACTCTCGGGATCACGCTGGTTTTCCACCTTGGATTTGAAGAGTGGGTATTGGCAGGTTGGCTTAGATCCAACAGACAAAGAGAAAACTGCCTTCAGTATTGGAACAGGACTGCGGCAATTTAAAGTGACGCCCTTCGGCTTATGCAACGCCCCGGCCACATTTGAGCGTTTAATGGAGACTATATTGAGAGGACTCTCCTGGAAGACTTGCCTGGTGTACTTAGATGATGTGATAGTGGTGGGAAAATCATTCCAAGACCACCTACACCACCTATCCGAGGTTTTCCAGCGACTTCGTGAAGCTAACCTAAAGCTGAGTCCAAAGAAATGCAATTTATTCCGAACAGAGGTGATATATGTAGGACACGTAGTTTCTCGAAAGGGCGTGAAAGTTGACCCGGATAAGATAAAAGCAGTACAGGAATGGCCAATACCGAGAGAAAAGAGTGAATTGCGAAGTTTTTTAGGCTTATGCACCTATTATATTATTATTATTATTATTATAGAAGATTCGTATCTGGATTCGCCAAAGTTACCAAACCTCTTACAAAATTAGCAGAGGATGGACAGGAGTACATATGGTCCTATGATTGCGCTGAAGCTTTCGCACAGCTAAAGAAGGCCCTGGTCGCAGCTCCAGTTTTAAGCTACGCAAGAGCTGAAGGGAAGTTTGTGCTCGACACGGATGCTAGTAATACAGCCATCGGGGGCGTTCTATCACAAGTACAGGATGAACAAGAAAGAGTCATAGGGTATTTCAGCAAGGTCTTGTCGAAGCCAGAACGGAATTACTGCGTAACCGGAAGAGAACTTTTAGCAGTCATCAAGTCCGTAGAACATTTCTACAAATATTTGTACGGAAGGAAATTTCTGCCCAGGAAGAACCATGCTGCTTTGAAATGGCTTCTGAACTTTAAGAGCCCGGAAGGACAAGTGGCTAGATGGATTGAAAGACTGCAAGAATATGACTTTGATACCGAATATAGAACGGGAGCTACCCATCGCAATGCCGATGCGTTATCAAGAAGGCCTTGCCCCGAGAATTGCAGCCATTGCTCGCGCGTGGAAGACAATTAAAGCCGATGTTAGACGGACCACAGTAGTTGAAGATGATTAGCTACCCCAAGAAATCCAACGAGCACAAGAAGATTCAGACTTGAAGTAATCCTGAGTTGGAAGAAGAGTGGTAGACGACCTACTCGGGAAGAAGTATCCAGACTGGGTCAAAATGTTAAGTCGTATTGGGCACAATGGGAAACGTTGAAGATCGATAAAGGTCTTCTGAAGCGTTGTTGGGAGAATGACGATGGATCTGAACAGAGGCTCCAGTTGATTGTACCGAAAAGTCGAGTGACAGACGTTCTGACCAGACTACATAATGGAACTTCAGGTGGACATTTTGAGATTACTATGACGCTAGAGAAAGTTAGGCAGCGGTTTATTGGATAAACTGTAAGAACGTAAAAGACTGGTGTAGAACATGTAAAGCTTGTGCTGCAGCTAACGGCCCTTATGGCAAAGGGAAAATTCCAATAAAGCAATATAACGTCGGATCTCCCATGGAAAGAGTAGCTTTCGACATCGCGGGTACTTTTCCCGAAACAGATCACGGAAACAAGTACATTTTGGTAGCAATGGACTATTTTACCAAATGGGTAGAAGCGTACGGTATTCCTAATCAAGAGGCGAGTACGGTTGCCGATAAATTGGTCAAAGAATTCTTCTGCAGATTTGGAATACCCCTAGAGCTACATTGTGATCAAGGCCGAAATTTCGAGTCGATATTATTCCAAGAAGTTTGTAGGAAATTGGGGATTAATAAGACAAGGACAACAGCTCTACATCCCCAATCAGATGGCATGGTAGAACGAATGAATAGGACCATGATCTTCGGTTCAAGAATCCACCATGGAAACTCCAGCCAATATAATGTTCGGCCGAGAAATTAGACTACCTTGTGACCTAGAGTTTGGTTGTAAGCCTGGAGAAGATGTAGCCGGGGAGGACTACGTCAGTAAATTGAAGAGAAAGCTAGATTACATTCATGACAAGGTGCGCAATCAAATGCAGCAAGCAAGTGATCGGATGAAAATGCACTATGATATCAAGGCCATTGGAGGAGGATTCACCGCAGGAGATCTGGTGTGGTTGTATAACCCGCAAAGAAGAAGGGGATTTTCACCGAAGCTGCAGAGACAGTGGGAAGGACCGTATGAAGTTATGAAGAGGACAAACGATGTAGTTTACCGGATACGGAAGCTTCCCAAAGGAAAACCGAAGGTCGTCCATTGCAACCGATTGGCACTGTACGCGTCAACACAGGATGACGAAGAAGAAGTACGTTTCATCGAGGTTCCGGCGAAGGAAAGTGACGATTTTCAGGAATTCATGAATAGCTATGGGGGAACACGAGTTGCACGGTTTGGCGTCATAAAGGAAGTTCATCAAGACCTGTTTACAGTTCCCGAGGAATATTCTCTTGCTCATTGTGTAGCAGCGGATCTAAGGATGAGTAGAGGAATAGCAAGAGTATTCAGAAATAAATTTGGACGCCAAGAGGAACTGATGAGACAGCAGCCCAGCATCGGAAAATGCCTGAGACTGAAGTCAGAGGGTCGGTTCATTCATTACGTAGTCACCAAACAGTATCAAAAGCCCACCTACCAGAATTCATGGACAGCACTGCATGGCTTGAAAGAAGATCTTCAATGCTTTGGGATTAGGAAATTAGCTGTTCCCAAACTAGGTTGTGGATTGGATCTACTGAATTTGCGGGTTGTGCGAAGCATGCTGGAAGTAGTGTTTCAGAAGACAGGTATAGAGATTTTGGTATGCAATTTCAACCCAAAGCAAAACGGAAAGCCCAGCAAAACTGTAGACTGTTACTTCCACCAGAGAGGCTACTGTAAAAATGGTAACGATTGCAGATTTCACTACGGTCCTCTGAGGAATTCATGGAATCTGTTCTGGGACAGAACAGGCTTAAGGAGGGGACAGTGTGACGAGTACGGCCCTGTCTGTTCTAGTATTTCCCAGAAAGCTCCAGACGTCTATGAATCACCCGCCTCTTTCTAGAGCGTTCTAGCAATAGCTAGAAGTTCCACGATTGATAAAAGGGAGAGCGCGGAGCAGCACAGGGACCAATTCAGCAGAGTGATTCGTAGCGGAAAGAGCTCAGTGAAAATAAATTAGTGTGGAAATAAATTGTGCACAGACTTGGATAGAATAAGTTGTTTAGTTATTGGAACAGTAGTGTGTAAATAAGTGTAAATAAATAGTTTAATTATTCTGAACGTTTTGATAAAACAAGAAAACGTTACAATAGTTATAATTATTATTATTCCATTGGTTGAAAATCCTATTCTGGAGAAACTTTTGGCGTGGTGTCGTCTCGTAGCGTTTCTTCGACAACTTCAAGCTATGCCTTCTCAAGTTGTTTGTATTCAATTGGAAGTTGATGTTCTTCCAAAATGAGCCGCTTGGTCTCTGTACGTAAAAATGAGGTGTCCAAGTTTTCGACGCTAGGCAAAGCTTCGAAGTCCAAATGTCAACCATTTATTCCTCATAAGATGCTAGGAGGGGAGTGTAAGGCAAACGAATCGCTTGATTTCGAACTGATTCAGGGGGTTTTTATCAAATCTGGTCGATGGACATAGGACCTGTCCTGTTCATTCGATTATGGAGCGGATGTATGTTTCGTCGATAGAACAGTATTCACTACAATCAGCTCCCTTGAAGAACTTTCCCAGGAGAAATGTGATCTACTCAGTCCTTCCATTCTTCCAACATCAGTTGAAATGTGATTCGACCACGTGAGGTCTGAACTGACTGTTACTCCAAGATCTAGGTGACCCTATATTTTGATGTTCTGTGGTGACCTTTAACGGATAGCAGTTTCTGTAAGTCGATATTGTTGGAAATACCTGAATTGTTTCTGCCAACATGTGGCACGCAACATTTATCGTTATTTAGAGGAAGCAATCAGTCATGACATCAGACTGACTTGAGAAGCAGGTTGAAAGTTTTGGCATCATCAGCAAACAAGAAACACTGTAATCAGGGGAGAGCCGGTAAATCTGATGTAGGTATATAGGAGGAAGAGGATTTGGCCGAACACAACTTCTTGAGTTACACCATATGTTACATCCCGTTTCTCAGTTAAGTAAAGAATTATTGGTCATATTTTATTCTGTCCGGCCATTCAGTAATGTGCTCTTATTTTCTAAGGAAAGGATCTAGAGTCTTGAAACTTCCAGAATCAATATCTCGAGAAGTACATATGCGATCCGATTGAAGCTTCGTTATAATATGAAGCACTGTTATTCAGATTTCAGTGAAATTTGACACATACCCTGAAGTTAATATTCAACAACAGTGTTCAAAATTTCAATTTGATTCGATATTTATTTTCGAAGATATTGGAAAAAAATATGTCGAATTCGTTATTATGAAATTATCTTGAGGAGTACCGACGCTACCAAATTGAATACTAAATGGAAAGTTTGTGTGAAATTACGTATCTCAGGTGAAAATTAGGACGATTTTTTCTTCCAAATCTTTTCTTGGAACCCATTGCTCAGATTCCGAAGAAATTTGGCACATATCTCGAAATCAATATCGTCCAAAACTATTTCGATTTTAAGTTTCATGCGATAATTATTTTCGGAGTATTGGTACAAATATGTCGAATCTCGAGGCCTCTAAGTTTCGAGGTTATTTCCTTTTGTCAGGTTAGTACAATTAGAAAATTAAAAATTGTTTTCGAATATAAGCATACCTAAACTTCGAAATCACTATTCAAAAATAGTGTTTCAATTTTAGTTTGATGAAATATTTACCCTCCGGGATATTGGTTAGAATTTTATTGGATATTTTTTCGATGTCTTTGTTATTTCCTAATTAACCAGAAGAACACTAATCCAATCACAATGGAACTTGGTAACTAGTTGGCAAATTCTATTCAATTCGACTAGATCTGTTATTTCGTCAAAATGGGTAAAATGAAATTCTAAATCGGTATATCTGTGGAATCATTGCGTGAATTTGGCCTTGGTTATCGAACTCCAAACCTGCTCTACAATTATAGATCTCTCTAAGTAGATTCCTTCAGAAGATATTGTGTTCACGATCGGTGGTTAGGCCAGCCGAAAATAAAATAGCTTGCTGAATTAACCACTTAGAGACTCGATCTTTGTAAAGTAGGTATGTGTCTCGATTACGAAGGTTATGAATGGGTAGAATCTGCCCAATGATTCCGTAGATATATTTCCATTAAAATGTTATTTTTCCAATATTCACGAAAATACTGATAGTATCGAATTGTTTTATAGTACTTTACTGCGAAATGATAGCTTGAGAGCTCATGCAGAATTTCGTAAGGACTATATGAAAAGAAGATCTCCCAATCTGTCCACAAAGGAAGTAAAGCTCCGGTTTTCGGGGTCAGTACTTGAATAGGTGACCTCTTTGGCAACGAATTGAACAAATACATAACGAAAGCTCCTGACCTCACTCCAAAGCTTTTCTAGAATTGTTGTATGTTAAAGGTCATTTAGGCTTTGTTACAAGTATACAGTTTACTTTATCAGTAATAAAGTTCATTATAGTATTACTATATTATTATTAGGATTATGAGATATACCAGCAATGCTTGATACTCCAGAACTGCAATCATCAGGCCGATCAAACCATTTTGTGTGGCAGCGAAGATTATTCCAATAGAATCATTGATATCGTTAACCAACCTAAAAAATATGAGACTTGTCAATGTAATATGTTCTAGATTCACCTGATAACGAAATTTGTAAATGTTCTTATATATACAACAGAGTTCGTTGGATTTGCGGTTGAAAATTTTTTTTTGATGAAGAATTTATTAATTCAATCGTTTTTTTGATACTTTTCATTGATTCCCGGAATTATCAGTCGAGTGCAATAGAAATAAGTAGACATGCAACACGGGTTCAAGCGCAACCTCGATCACTCATAAAACTCGAAGTACAATCTGTAATAAAGGTTCTTCTATTTGAGTAGAAGAAATCTCCATATTGGAAGGTTAGGAGAGAAAAAGAAGAATACAATCATTACAGTTTTTGAACCTTGAGGAGATTGATAAAACTATATCAAAATTACATGTTCGATTATTACTCTAAAACTTAAGACTTCAAACTATCTTGTGATATTGATATTGTTACCGGTTCTTCTTGATTCCTCTATGGAACCCCTTAGAATCTAATGCCTGTGCGAGTTAGGAGACCATGGAGCCAATTCTTGAATCTCGATCAAGAATTCAAGATTATGACAATTGCCATATGTCCGCGTCGATCTTCTAAGTTAAATATAAACAACAAATAGACATGACCTGCGCATGGAACCGAATGTCACTCGACAATCCAATGTTATATCTCCTATTCTCCGTACTACTCGTTGCTAAGTCGAAAGAAACGGTGATATGTTTATATTCCGATTTGAAATTTCTCGATATCTTGCATTCAGTTTATTTCTTAAATATTCGCTTGAAAACATAGTCGAAATGGCGAATGGAACTCTCACAAATTTCGTAGTTGCTCGAGAAAAGTCAGAAAATCGACATAAACATATGACAGTTGTCATACTCTTCAATTCTTGATAGAGATTCAAGAATTGACCCCCTGGTGTATTGTGTGCATGTGGAATTTGCTGCTGATTCTTATGCCAAGTCAGGAAAAGCACTGTTTATTGTTTATCCAACATTGAATTTTTGGACGGACCCCTGAATTATTTTCTTACCTAGGGGATTGAACTCCAGACCATGCAATGATGGGGTGGGGTCCCTACCACAAGACCACCACCGCATCCGCTTCGCCCTAATCTTCCATTTTTTTCGAAGTAATAGACATTTGTTTGTATAATAATAATAATAGTAATGTTAATTTCATTCAGCGATTAACGACTTTACGATATGATCTGGATTAGGGCTGGGAATCATGAATGAATGATTTGAATATTCGAATATTCATTGAATAATTATTCGAATAATTTGGTTTTGCATTATTCATGTATTCATGAATATTCACTGAATAGTTGATTAATTAATGAATAGTTTTTATTCATGAATACTCAATGAATAGTTTTTATTCATGAATACTCAATGAATACTTTTCATTCATGAATACTCAATGAACACTTTTTATTCATGAATACTCAATGAATAGTTTTTATTCATGAATACCCAATGAATACTTTTTATTCATGAATAGTTGACTATTCACTGAGTAATTTTTATTCATGAATAGTAGAATATTTACTGAATAGTTGAATAGATGATTATCCAGTGAATAGTTGGACGTGCATGTATCCATGAATATTGGTACTATTCATAAATATTAATTTATTCAGAACTGCTGATTAGTAGTTAGTAGAGTAATCCAACCTTCAACTGATTATTCAGGAACAAGTTCATGTGATTCACACGAATAAATACTTTGATATTTCTTATTGTGTAATGTATATTTCGTTACTGCAGTTTCGATCTTTCGTTAAACTTCAGACATCTGAACACTGAAGACTCAACACATGATAAAGGGTATATGAAGGTTATAAAAGTCGATATAGTAGTGAAAATGATTTTTGGATATTTTTGCAGTTCAGTTCAAGTATCACTTGAAAGCCTTGAATATTTGGAATACTTGGATATTACACAGTTCAGTTTGGTCATTCATTATTTCCAGATTAACTCTATGTAGGAATTTGAAAATTATTATTACAATCTGAATTTTAGAGTTTGCAATTTTTGAATTGGTAGATTTGAATAATATTGAAATACTGGATGACAAATCTTTTATGATCAAGTATAATTTCAACTATCTTTAAATATTTTATGTTTGCAATTTCTTAAAATATGTGTGGAATAGTTTCGGGAAATAATTTGTTGTATGTTTAAATTAATGAAAATTATAATGAAATTAATACAATTACACAATTTCAATTCAAACTATTTATTCTATCAATTTGTTCGATAGGAGTACCAAAAAATCCAAAACGTATTTTGTTCAATACAATATCGAATTCGATAACCTCAATTATTTTGTTATTATTATTTGTACCTGGACATATATCCTGTATCATGTGTTGAGTTCAGATGACTGAAAATCAATGATTGTCCAAAGTGCAGTAAAAAAATATAAACATTATATAAAATGAATTTATTCGGAGTAAATCACATGAACCTGTTTTATTCTTGAATAGTCAGTTGATCTTTCATACTTTTATTCGTTATTTTACGAATGATGGATTACTCTACTAACTACTCATCAGCAGTCCTGAATAAATTAATATTTATGAATATTAACGAATACTCATTGATACATGAATATCCAACCATTCACTGAATACTTATCTATTCAACTATTCGTTAAATATTCTCCTATTCATGAATGAAAACCATTCACTGAATAATCAACTATTCAATGAATAGTCAACTATTCATGAATAGTCAACTATTCATGAATAGTCAACCATTCATTGAACAGTCAACTATTCATGAATAGTCAACTATTCATGAATATTCAACTATTCATGAATAGTCAACTATTCATGAATATTCAACTATTGATTGATTATTCATGAATAAAAATTATTCATTGAATATTCGTGAATAAAACTATTCATTGAATAGTCATGCATAAGGAGTATTCATTGAATATTCATGAATAAAAACTATTCATTGAATAATGCATAATAATAATCATGGGTTTGAATGAATTATTCGAATATTCGAATAAATTTTCGAATGAATATTCGAATACAAAAAACCGAAAAAGTCCCAGCCCTAATCTGGATGGTTCAGTCAGGCATACACCGCCTCTCATGTTCAAATGAATGAACCTGATTGTTTTTCATCGGCATTTTTGTGGAGAATTCTGGGGTTTCTCTTTTTTTGTGACAATATCATCTGAAGTTGATTATTCAATCTCGTCATCAGGATAATAGTTTAGTCTTTTCAGTTCATTAGTAAATAGAGCGCTCTTTACTACTGTAAAGGTAATTTAGATTTGAGACCTATATTATAGGTCATTGTTACAGTTGTTAGTTGATTCATTTTCGTTCAAAATATTAGTAAATCAATAATGGTAATTTGGAGCAATATTGTTAATTTTTACTTCAAAGTCTGTGCCAATTTTTGTTGCATTCTGATGAATATTTTTTGAAAAACATTTTTTCAATCGATAAAAACCATTTTTGGCTCTAAATTAAAATATCACAGAAACGGGGCTGAACGATAATGCTTTTGTTCCCTAGAACAAGCACGTAATGAAAGTAAATAACTTTTTGCCCAATATGTTTCATGTTGTTTAATATTGACTTCAAGGTATGTGACAAATTTCATCCAGATCTGATTAGTAGACTCTCGAAAAAAAAATGTTTCCGAAAAACATTTGTTTGAAATTTTTTGACGGTTTGATCATCTCAAAATTGTGAACAGGTTGCGCGTTGGTATACTTCAACTTTTCACGAAGCTCCAATTCTTTTGCAACAATCAAATTTTGAACACCTAGAAATTTGAAATTGTTATAACTCCAAAACCTTTTGGCTAATTTCGCCCATTAATGAACTCAACCGAGATTGTCAGGCTCCGAACATAAACTGGAAATTTCAAGACTCTAGGTCTTTTCCTTTGGAAATTAGAGCTCACACGGTCAACCGAACAGAATTGAATTTAATCACGGCTTCTTCCTCAGGAAAACCAACCTAATCGTTTAAGACCAATTTCGGTTCACAATTCGAAAACTACAGACATTGTGATGGAACGATATCACGCTGTTGTCCAGAACATTGGAAGATAGAAATTAAGATGAAATGATCGAGAAATTTTGCACGAATTTGAGCATCAAGTTTCAAGTTTCGTCACAATCGGATCAATATTTTTTGAGTTATTTCGGGAATATCGATGATTCTCAGGAACTCAGCATGAAATCAGACATTTTTTTCCTAATATCTCCAGAGACGTATATCCAATCATGCTGAAATTCGAAACACTGTTGTTAAGTAGTGACGATTCCGATACAATGCTCATGCGCTACGGGGAAGTACCGATAAAACTTCCAGGGAATCACATCATGAAGCATAAAATGTGAACAGACGACTGTAATACGTCGATTGACGATCTATTGACGGCGCTGTCCTGCATATTGTCACTGTAGGATCCAGTAAATGCTTCGACTATTCACCAGTAGTGAAAGGTTGATGCGAACAGATATTCTAAACTTACATCGCTGAATAGGTAATCAAATGACTTTTCATTTGATGTATCACAATCCATATATTCTCCTTTAAAAAAATTAAATTGAAAAGTAGTGGGGTGCGCTTCGTATATTTTGAAATTGAAAATCGACGGGTGCGAGGATTTTCCTCAATAATTTTTCGTACAAGGATTATTGACGAGTAAAGTTTCTTTTTTGGCACGCTGTTTGTTAATATGTATAAAAATGTATGACGTCTTGAGGAAGTGATATATTTTAAAATCACTCTAGTCTTCCATAGACGTCATTATTCACATATTGGACGTCACTTCTGCCTGCATTTGGACGCCTACTTATAGCTGGCATAAACGAGTGAAAATAAAGGCAGGTCATTAAAGCCGGCTCCAGATGAGTGTAACCCGACTAGCGAATGCAATAGAGTTCGATGAACGATTCGGTGAATAGTGTGGACCGCACTCGGGCTCGGCACGAATGAATACATTCAAATGCATCGTCCGAGTTGAAAATCGAGTTCCGATGGAGCAGAAAGAGCGCTGCCTCGAACCATAAAACTCCCTATGATTTATGGCATTCACTGTTCGCATTACACTCTTCTGGGCCCGGCTTAAGATTTCTTCCAAGCGTGCATCCAATTCAATTGCATGTACATACATACCCTCACCAACGACAGTACATCATGTCCGATAGAAAACAAAAATGAGGGGCACGTCATTTTGTATGGACTTGGATTAAATACGAGAAAGTATGGTAACTATTATACAGAGCGATTCTGGAGGAGACTGTAAGATTTTAGGATAAGTTCACACTACTCAAGATAGTTTCGAAGCAATGTTTTTTTATGGTTGGGGACCTCTATAGATACTATACAGGATGATTTGTCTGATTCGCCCGTTGCATTTTCAAAATCTGCAGAAGAGTTTTCAGAATGGTCAACCTCATTCTCTTTGATTGTTTTAAATTTTCAAGCTTATGATAATAAACGTCAAAACATTCACTTGATCTACGTATGGAGTGTATAATATTCATTATACAGGGTCTTTCACGAGGAACCTCACCCATATTTATACGGAAAACTACTGAACGTATTTTCATGAAATTCAGCACTTATAAGTATTTCACGATGCTGATGAAATCTAAAATATTTTCAAGGCATGAGCACCTCCGGTTTTCCGGAAATGACGTCAACTTCCGTTTTTCAAATTAGAGCACCATTTTTTTATTGCAGAAATAGATTCCTTAGATAATTTCAATTTATTTTGATGTAACATTTTTCAGTTTTGGTTGGAAAATTCTCTCTGAGCGGGAAAATTCGAAAAAAAAATCGAAAATAGAGCTCCGCTGAAACAAGAATAACTTCGAGGTTTTTGAATGGAAAATTTTCATTTTTGGGATTTTTTAAGATGTAAGATTGATGTATCCACTTTGGAAATCGAAATCGCGATTCATGATACAGGGGGTGAAAAAATCGCTTTCAAAGTTAGGGATGACAAAATCGTGAAAAATCAATTTTTTCAAATTAGAACCCCATTTTTTTATGGCAGATATTGAATCTACGTTAAAAAATAATGTGAGTGTATGCATCACACCCTTGCCCTAAAGTGGATATTTTCTGAGTTATTCACAAAAAACTGTTTTTCGTCTTGAATTTTCAGCTATTTCCTTTCCCTTCACGCCAAAAAGATGACATTTTCAGGAACTGTTACTTAAACCATGTTTTAGATTTTACTACCCTAATATGCAAGAGAAAAAAGTTACAGGTTGTTCCTAAATAGATGGCGAATTTGGATTCGAATTTGTATCGGAAACCTCTTTATTTCAACTAATCGGCCATCGGTTTTCTCTCCTGTGATAAATAAATAATTCCTTATGAACCATATGCAAAAACTTACCATGTTTTACATTATTTTTTTTTAATGATAGATATCATTAATTACATCTGCCAAATTCCTCTTTATTCAGTAGCATTTTGTGTTTACTATTAATTTGGTGATAATTCGTATTAAGTTATAAAATCGATCACTATGCCTAATTTTATCAATGAAGATTATTTAAATCTCATTCTACTTCATGGAGAATGTAATGAAGTTGTAGATAGAACGATTCGACTGTTCATTGAGAGGTTTCCTGACCGACCCAGACCAACGAGAGATACCATTAACAGAACCATGACAAACTTGAGAAATGTCGGATCTTTCGTTAAGAAAACTACACACAGAGAAAAAAGTGTAGTAGAAGATGAGAACAACGAAATTACAGTTCTTGCATATTTTCGTGTGAATCCTCAAAATTCTCTCAAAGATGCCGAGATTGATCTGGGATTATCTCAATCGAGTGTTTGAAGAATATTAAAAAAACATAAAATGCACCCATATAAATTCAATAGGGTACAGCATTTGAAGGAAACTGATTTCGTCAGGAGAACAGAGTTTTGCGAAGCTATGATGATTCGATTTCAAGAGAATGAAAACTTTTTGGACTGTATAATTTGGACAGATGAATCTAAATTCACAAAGAATGGTTCTTTCAATAGGCATAACAGTCATTATTGGGATGAAGAGAACAACCACCACTTCAGACAATGGAACTTTCAAGAGACCTGGAGTTTCAATGTTTTTTGCGCCATCAAAAATAATGCAATTCTCGATGTTCACATTTATGATGGGACTTTAACTGGTAAGATAGAACACTACACATGTTTGCATTATTTAAAGAATGTTCTCCCTTAGGAGATAGATATTCTGACATATTGACTCAAATAATTGAGCCGCTAGTACAGAACCATAATGACTTATGGTATCAACAAGATGGCGCGCCTCCACACAATTCACTCAATGTGTCAAATATCCTCTACAGGCTATTTGAAGATCGATGGTTGGCGAACAATGGTCCACATCTTTGGCCACCACGTTCTCCCGATTTAACTCCTTTAGACTATTATGTTTTGGGTAGGATAAAAAATATTGTCTACTCAACTCCCCTGACTGATAAAGAGGACTGCATAGAACGAGTCAGAAATGCGTTCAGGTTTGTTTAGATTTTTAGATTCATAGTTTTGAAACTCAATTTGGTTTTTAAACACTTTTGCAGATCTCTTCCTCCCGATGAAATAAGAGGAGCAACGCACGAAGCATTCCTGAGACGTATAAATAAATGTCTAGAAATTAACGGTCAAAACTTTGAGCATCTTCTCTAGTTATAACTGCGAGAGTTTGCCATGGTTCTCCTACTAGTAACTTGAAGTCGGTTTCAAGAAGGGGTGAAAAATCTACAGCATGGTTCAAATAACAGTTCCTGAAAATGTCATCTTTTTGGCGTGAAGGGAAAAGAAATAGCTGAAAATTCAAGACGAAAAACAGTTTTTTGTGAATAACTCAGAAAATATCCACTTTAGGGTAAGGGTGTGATGCATACACTCACATTATTTTTTAACGTAGATTCAATATCTGCCATAAAAAAATGGGGTTCTAATTTGAAAAAATTGATTTTTCACGATTTTGTCATCCCTAACTTTGAAAGCGATATTTTCACTCCCTGTATCATGAATCGCGATTTCGATTTCTAAAGTGGATACATCAATCTTACATCTTGAAAAATCCCAAAAACGATAATTTTCCATCCAAAAACCTCGAAGTTATTCTTGTTTCAGCGGAGCTCTATTTTCGATTTTTTTTTCGAATTTTCCCGCTCAGAGAGAATTTTCCAACCAAAACTGAAAAATGTTACATCAAAATAAATTGAAATTTTCTAAGGAATCTATTTCTGCAATAAAAAAATGGTGTTCTAATTTGAAAAACGGAAGTTGACGTCATTTCCGGAAAAACCGGAG
This sequence comes from Myrrha octodecimguttata, assembly GCA_958510865.1. Taxonomy (NCBI): domain Eukaryota; kingdom Metazoa; phylum Arthropoda; class Insecta; order Coleoptera; family Coccinellidae; genus Myrrha; species Myrrha octodecimguttata. The sequence continues at coordinate 17,766,372 of OY294056.1, forward strand.
GTGCTCATGCCTTGAAAATATTTTAGATTTCATCAGCATCGTGAAATACTTATAAGTGCTGAATTTCATGAAAATACGTTCAGTAGTTTCCCGTATAAATATGGGTGAGGTTCCTCGTGAAAGACCCTGTATACGCCTAGTATGAGTGTTATTTTCCTTCAACAAACGCCATTGAAATATAATTATTATTCAATGATCGTGAAAAGAGTAATTTTCTTAATTCAATGATCTCGTACCACTTAAATATAAAATATGAATTTGACAAGACAATTTGGAACCAAGGAAACGCCCTGCATCCTTGCAATATACTGTTTTACTCCCTTATGCAGAACATCTTCACAGCTCTGAATTAAAATTCCGATGATGTTCTCATCAATTCTCAACAGTTCTCAACAAAGGTGTGCCAGAAAAATTTTGAATATACGCCTGACTAATGACTTATTATGGCAGATTCGGAAACAAATAGCGGATTTTTGAAATGGGAATTTACAGGCTGTTTTTTTTAACCAACCATATCAATCTGAAATTATCACAATAACAACCCTGTGAGATCGTTTGGAGCAAAATTTCAATATTGTCTTTTCTTCAACAATTTTTTTCGGAAAACCATCAAGGGAGTGCCAAAAAAATTGAAGACGCTTCAGTAATGACTCATTATGGTAGAACTATAAGCAGATAACGCAACGTAGGTGGTACACAGGGTGTTCTTTCAACCTGCAAAATTAATCTGAAGTATTCACAATAACAACTGCGTATTTTGGAAAATATTTGAAGTTATTGACTGCACTCATTCATATTGTAGGTACTTCACTGAAAATTTTATCAAAACCAAAGTTATCAATAAAAGTGCATTCAAACGTTGTTTCAAAACTTGAGTAGTTTAAACGTCTGCTGGAATCTGACGGTCACCTCCGGTATCAAGCCCTATATAGCCCATGGGTATACGGACTGTGAGTAAGACACCTAGGAAAATACTTACATTGATATTTCTGTATAATATTCAACGAAGGATATCAATTGCTTTCTCATTTCCTCTCTTTTTGCATGTTGACCTTTCATCTTCAGAAAAAGTATGAGGTGGTCAATTCTATCTGTAGTGAACACAATAAATCCATAATAAAGCATCGAAACACTTGCGCCATTCGGTAAAATGTATACTAAAATGAAAGCATTACAACAGACCAGAAAATATTTCCACAGAAAAAAATTTAAATTTATAGGAAACCATGCAGGAGTAGGCAACCCGCATACGTATCCAAGACTTTCTTCAATATGTGCTATTTTTTTCGATTTGCATTCTGTATCCGCCAGTAGGAAGAATAAAATGTACGATGAAGCGATGCAAAATACGTAATGGTGGATGAAAGTAGTCAAAAATTCTATTCTTTCGGCCAACCTATCGAAGTTTTCAGGTTTTCCATGTTTTGGATGGTTGATATTCCTTATGATATCTCCAAGTTTTTTACAGCACAAAATATAAAACAAACCACATGAAGCGTAAATTGTGAAGAGTAGGATGTAAACGATGTCGTTGACCAGATCCGCAATGTGGGGTCCTGGAAGAAAACCATGAAATTAATCTTCTGAACTGAATTGTAGATCAACCATAATTAAAATGATCCATTTACTATGCCCCTTATGAAGGATTTTCCAATAGGAACGCTCAAAATTTAGTTATATCTAGGCTAGGTACCTATACGTATTCAAATATTGTTACTGATGGATTCGACTTCTCAGATTGAATATCTTTTTAACTATTGAAAATATAAAATTTTCAATGGACATATTTTCAAATTCATAGGCTTATTTTACCCATTTAAAAATTCGATATTTTTCCTGGTTCGGCAACACAAGCAGAAGTGTTGCTGAAAGAAGCAACTAATTAATAAACTCGATATTTGTGGAGGAGGTTCGAAGCGTTATAATATAACGAATGCATACATAGTAAATGTGTGAATTCCATCCAACGATTCCACATATATTCAATAAAATTTAATGAGAAGGGTCGATCATCGAGACGAGAACTGCGACGAATCTTTTCATACATATTCAAACTATGAAGAAATCTATTCGACAGCGTTCCTGGGTTAGTGTTTGTTCTCCAAATGTAACAGTTAACAATAATGCATTGAACTGTATAATGTAATACGTTTTGTATAGTGAATAAATTTATTATAATTATATTAAATATCCATTATAAATTTCATATTCTTAATATTTTCAAAATTATACTTCAGAATAGGTCAGCGATCTTGAAGTTATACTGGACCCCAGCCTAAGTTATCTTTTCCAGAATCATATATGCGTTGGCGAAAAAAAAATTTAAATGTTGGTCTTTGTTTTGGAAATAACTTAAAATTTTTAAATTGTACAAACAATTATAACTATATATAAACCTCGTGAGGAGTAATTTAGAAAATACAACTCAGGTTTGTAGTTCTAGGTCCACAATAAGGTCGATCAAATATACCGAGTTCAAAAAAATTGTCACGAAACTTAAATCCAGATTCTGTTAATTTTCTGAAAATGGTTTTAACTAATTTATCTTATCGCTCTTGGACACTGCTTTGGACTCCGAAGGCTAGGACAAACGTATTGTAACTTTTAGGGTTAACAGAATTGTTTTGTAACGTATGTCAGAACAAACAGTCTGTCTAATTAGTACATGAGACGAGCAAGGTCCAGACAACCTCGCATCATCCATAAGACTTGCTCAAATAGGTAGCTACTTATATTAAAATATCACGTCTGTTATTACACTAAATGTATTGTAAATACCTTGACCAAATATAAGGAGAGACACAATGAAGCAATACGTCACATTCATTTTTATTTTTTTCACTAAGAGTAATTAAAACCACCTCTTACGAGTTTCCTTGTGTTATTCCAAACCCTTGCCTGTGTGAATCAACTGGACGAACCAACCCTAACCGTGGTACATCACAGTTTTCAATTCAATGTTTAATTCATTCAAAATAATTAACAAACTAATTTATAACCAATATCTTACACTAATTCATTTACACAATAACCAATATCCACTATTACTGTTCGCTTGAACCAAAAACCTCAGTATTGCAAACTGTCTTCACCCCTATTTAGCAACTCCGTGGCTCGTATAAGATACAACCCTCTCGCTCCACTAAGCCGCATACCATATGCGAAACCTCTGGAAAGCGTATTCATGGGGGCTGGGACGTAACACTGCACTATTCTTACGATGTTCGGTCACCGGAAACCTTAGATACTCTGGCTGAACCCACAAGTGTCCTCCCTTATTCGCCCTTTTCTGCTTCCTGTTGTGTTGGAAATAGAATTCTACATTCTTCTCGGTCGTTGGATCGTTAAGAATTGGAAATAGTTTTTGGATTTTGAATTACCAATCATGAGTATTTTCAAGATGTTGTTGATGCAACCGAACAACCAGACGCAGCCGGTTCAAAGAAAGTCGTAACATCACAGTTTCATGTAATGATCGATCACTTGGGGCATGATAATTTTATTAATCTCAACATGAGTGGAAAGTGCTACCTTGCAAGGGGAGGCAATTGGAAGATATCCCACTTTGTGAAGAATTGCATCTCCATGATTCCTACTATCAATTACAGCCTTGAACCTGTGTTCTCCTTCAGAACATCAGCATCGATCTTTTTTTTTGACCTTCGGTACCGATCAATTTGGCGCTCGTTTTTTACGCACCTTCTTTTCCCGGTGATATGGGTGTCGACTTCTCGGTCATGGTCCGGTTCGGTACCGGATTGGCAATAGGCCGTATAGGCCGCGACTTGGGGGCGGCCGATCTTTGTAGCTCTTCTTAACACTACCTTAAAATTATTATTTCAAAGAGGTGCATGGGTCGGCGGAATCGGCCTCCACTTATGAAATATGGAAATCAGGCCCTGGTCCGGTTAACTGTTCCTCCCGCATCCACCTTCGACCTGCTACTGCTGACATCACCTGGTTTTGACGGGTGGTGTGCCAGGTTTTACCGATACCATCCGGACTCCTGGTTGTTTATTCCACTCGAATGTCGACGGGCTCGATACACCCTTACAGGTAACCCCAACCTGCGTAAGCAAGTCATGTATTCTTAAGATCCTAGATTTGCTAGGGAGCACGTTCCTGGAGCATCTCAGACCAATGACGCTACGATTGGTACTTACGGTAGGGCTTGTCGTAGGTGAGCTACTCTGGGTTCACCTGGAGGGATGTGTCTGATTGCCCTATTGGGATTGGTTTCGTAGTATCGGTGGTTGCCAGCCCGCATGTGGGCTAGGAGGGGGTATCTCCCTCCGGCGTGTGAGTTGCGTCTCCAACTCGAGTACTAACCTGTAGAGCTATTAGAGACTTGGATAGGGTCTCCTCCCGCCATTGAGGATCTGGAACTTGACATATGAAACCATACTGATAGTAGAGCATTTCGCATTGTCTGGGGGCCGTGGTCATAAGCCTCCGGGTCGGCAGGCATACTACATTAAAAATCTGCTGCTGACATCTTCCTGCGTCGCCTCTACAGACCGCGCACAATATTGAACCAGTATTTATTTTTTTATTCCACAGAATATATGGCGGGACAAACCTATGTGTATTGTATTCACTTGAAGTTTAGTAATATAATTATACAATACTCGAAGTATTATGCCATCCTCAACTTATAAACAAGCACACGAAAAATCTATCTTGTTTATACCTTAGGATTTTTGATTTTCATAGAGGTAATATATTTGTAGGTGACGCAGGCTAGCTACATCATTCCAACACAGCATAAGCGCGTCAGTCATGGTCTCTCACTACGCCACTTCTGCGGTTGTCATAGGCAAGTGCCAGAGGATTCAGCCTATCTGATGAATCCACCTCTAGCACTGGGACGAAACAACTTCCCCAAAGTGGTGACCACGACGTGATGCCATAGATAAGCTAATCTCAATGAGATCGCTTATCTATGTGCTATTGCTATCTTTGAATATGGCGGTTCTCTGTACGACATCGCACCTCTTCCTCCTTCGTTCGTCATCATCGTCACTGGTGGACGAGTGTGTACGCGGCGTAGATTAACAGAGTTGCCAGACGATGGCGCCACTGACCGACGCAGGCTAGCTACATCGTTCCAACACAGCAAAAGCGCGTCGGTCATAGTCTCTCACTACGCTCCTTCTGCGGTTGTCTTCCCCTAAGAGCGCGCCATCCCCCAGATGCGGACGAAAGTCTTGCGAAACATCGCTAAATATATAGCTTAGAAATCATTGGTTTCTTTCCTGTTGCCGCACAGCTTTGTTTACTATCACAATTGCTCAGAGCACTATAAAAATTGAAACAGTTGTGAGTGAGTACGGGTTGGAGAGTTTTGAATAATAGAATACTGTGTAACTTTTCGATACAGCAATAGATTCCTTGGGCCTGTCAGTTACTTTGAATAAAGAAAGGGTTGAACGAATTCTGTTCTCTATTTTATTCACAATGTGAATATATATTTCGTTGTCAAATCTTTGACAATAAGCTCATAATGTTCAATATTTCTATGGAATAATTTGATCATTAATCAATTATCCATATCCCAACAACATTCCATCAAAACCTACATTTCCCAATTATGTCTATTAAAGAATTTTATACTAATCATTATCCTCATTTTTTTCAGTATACGTCGACACATATAAATCCTTGTAAGATGATCAACGTCTGTTTTTCTTCGCTGCTTACTGACTACTGGAAAGGGGCTAACGAGTGTCTGTGTCTATTTTTCCGTGAGCTGCACTGCTCCCGTGTCTGTAGACGGCTTCCAACTGAAGCATCCTCTAACATATAATTTACAATAAGTGACTGCGTTGATGAATCATTGTCAATTATCAAAATATCAAATGAATGAGGAACTTCCAATAATTCATAAAAACTCACCAGGATTCAGACAGAATATCAATTTGAAACTGGTTGAGCAAAACAATAAGCATGAGTGACCAAATATTTAAATCTTAAAGCCAACAGAAGACTAGCTGTTATACGACACTCGTGACGAGGGTATATTATAGTTTCAAAAAACTTGGGATAGCACTGACGTGCGGTCAGGAGCTTTTACGCGCTTGGTCACATTCGAAGATATATTTCCTCAAGACATTTTGCATGAACAATTACGCAGTGATTTTTCACCAAGTGCAGAATTTCGATTCGATCATATCTGCATTATTCGTAGTATCTCCATAAGTAAACATCGTATCGAATTTGAATTTGAAACATTGTTGTTGAATAATGAATCTAGGGTCTGTACCAAATTTCGTTGAAATCTGATCAAAATTTTCCGATAAAAAATTTTTTTTTTGCATTTTTATAATTACGAAATTCTGCAGTAAGTTTTGCGTTGGTATTCTCCAAATAATTACCAAGTTTTGATTTGATCACATTGTACTTGAACTATTGAGAAAGTTACGTCAAAATTTCAAACAACAACGAGATTTGATATATATTTTTTCTATATCTCCAAGAGTAAATATCGTATTGAATTGAAATCTGAAACATCGTTTTTGAATATTAATTCTAAGCTCTGTGTCAAATTTCGTTCAAATCTGATGAACACTTTCAGATAAAAAAAATTTTCAACAGAAATTTAAAAATTTTTGAATAATCATTTTTTTACATTTTTTGAAGACTGGAACCATGCGAAATTTTGCATTGAGTTGCGCGTTGGTATTCAAGAACTGATTACGAAGTTTCAATCCGATCGCATCAGTACTTCATGAGATATCAAGGAATTATCCTCAAAATTTCATATAGATATAACTCCGAAACTGATAGGCCGATTTCGCTCACTAACGAACTCAACCTACATATTCAGGATCTTAATCTAGCCTGAGAATTTCAAGACTATAGGTCCTTGCTCTCGAAAGTAAGAGCGAACACGGCCGACTGGACTCCCAGCGAGATCAAATTTGACAGCGGATTCTTCATCAGCGAGTCTCACCTAGACCAATTTTAGCTTGAAATTAAAAAATTACAGACATTGTGAAGAAACGATAACGTGCTGTTTCCCAGAACAAGCGCGTAAAGATATACAAGAGGAGACTTCAGGACAGTATCATCTCGTTGATTTCTTATTCATTCGCAACTACTGCTAAGCGATATGCCCTCTGGCGATAGAAATTCGAACACTTCCAAGCTAGTAGTTTTTTGACGTGCCCGTTATTCTAATGTGTTTTGCTTACTTTGAGAGTTCATTTTCGAGCTTTTGTGTTGTTCTCAGAGTTGAAATTTTGGTATCCCGAAAGTGTTTGAGATATTCATTAATCGATTCCTTTCTTTCCGATTAAAATTTTCGATTGTATTATAATTCGAAATTTCATCCTCCCGAAATGACTATTGTTGTGTGCCTCAACTCAATGTTATTCATGGTCAAAGAGGAAGGATCATCTAATGCCTCAAGTTTTCATTTTTCCCAAAGCCAAATGAAAGTGAAGTTAATTTGGAAACAGCATTTGGCCTGGATTTTGAAATTGAAGATTGGAAAACAGTTCACGAAATACATGAAAGTATGTTCACGGCATTTCTCTGAAGATGTTTATTTTCATAAAGGTAAATTACAATGTAATCATTTCGGAACAACTTCATGTCCAGATATTTTAGGTGTAAATGAATATAAAGGAATTTTGATGAAAAATGCTGATCCTGCAGAGAAACTGCTGAGCACTTCTGCAGCTACCTACTTCACACGCTACACAAAATCATAAGTATTCAAATAGAGTGATCTGGTTGAAAACCTGACAAAAACTAAATATACTGTTATAGTTGATAATAGCTAAAGTTATTCATATAAATACATCGATATTTTTCATTTCTATATAGGTAGGTTGAACCAGCTGTGACATTTTAATTTTGTATGTGTATGTTGAGCTGCTGTGATATGAAAATAAAATCAATTATATGTCTATCCGTTTCCTTTCGTTTCTTTCGAAATACGATGCAAAAGGACTAAAGCAGAAAAGCTGTCTTTCCATTTAATTGATTCACTCGTTTGTAAACAAGGAGAACGAGTCATATCATTTAGACTGATTCTAGATTTACCACATAATATGGCTTGCATTCAGCACTTCTTCACATTGATAAAAGTCCTTGAATTACTTATTGAGGTACCTTTCTTTCCAGAAATTCAAGTAAACTTAGATATTGGTTCATTTTGATCCACCAAGCAACAGACACTAAAATAACATCGAAATTATCCTCCAGAAACGATTTGAAGCACGATTTTATAACGTCATCCAAAAGAAAAGTCCCTTCTCAAAAAATCTTACACAAAATTATAATAATTTCTTTAAATATTCTAGCTCTGCTTGATAAATATTCGTTCTTCACCACATTTCTACGGTTTGATCACATAAAACTACTAGCTTGAACAGGTTCCAAATTTATCCGTTAGGGCGCTGGCATCTTCGCAGAAGTTCCAACACAGAACAACAAGACAAATCACTTAATCGGATTCGGGAATCGCGCCTTTCCGACCTTGAGAAAATAACAGACATAACCACACTCTCTCCTTCCTCTAAACTGCTGTCAAATTGATTAGAATACTTGACTTTCTAAAATCGAAATCTTATAACAGATTTGTCGGGATTAAAATCAGACTAAGATTTTTCAATGATACCGGAAAACATTTGGTCTGTAGTAGTCCCAAACTACTAGATTGAACAAGGCCAGTGGGCCAAATGATAATGCTCGAGTTGCCTGTTGCCTAGAACAACAAGCGCGAAATAAATATCAGTGAGTGTGAAGCTGAAATTTTAAATGAATTTATTTTTGTTCCTACTTCAAACTGATATTTATTTTCGTGAGTAATATCAAGAGGGCATCTAATTTTTCCGAAAAAAATCGAAAAAACACGTTGCTAAGTCATATTTTGACAAGAAGCGTGAGCGATGAGGGCAACAAAAATCCGAGTCGAAGACAAGGATTTTTGCACCTGCACGAATGCTTTTTGTTAGAAAATATTACTTTGCAATGTGTTTTTTCGATTTTTTTTCTCGGGTAAAATTGGATGCCCGAATGGTATTTGACAAGGCTGTTTCATGAGTAACAGATTATTCTGCATGCATTGGGTATAGGTTTTCAAAGGTATTGTAATTTTTGGTGACAACAACTGTCAAGTTTTGCCGCGGGTAAACTCAAATAAACTGCTGACAGCTCCTGCCAAACAGTTTTTCCACCTAGAAACCATTTGTAATTCAAAATTGCGCGTTTCTGATTGGTGGAAATTACGACGAGGGAAATAGTCGCTGAAATCGACCGGTAACATTTCGGATTTCGGAAACTTGATCGGATTAACACGGGTAACTTACCCGGATCACTCAAATGACAGATAGAGCGTTCAACATCTGTCATTTGAGTGACCCGGGTAAGTTACCCGTGTTAATCCGATCAAGTTTCCGAAATCGCCTATACAGGGCAAATGGGGTTCAAAATGCGGGGTGTAAACACGAATACTTCGAAAACAGAAAGAGATAGATATACAATCGAATTGTGTCGCTTAATGCCTAACAGTCGGACATTATTATTATAAAATTGATGTCTTTTGAATGCTACATTGATTTTAATTCATGTAAAACACCTAGCATTATCAACCGACCTCAGCTTCTGTTAAGAACTGTTACGTAACGAGCTTAATTCTCCAAGATCGACGCTCAGAGCTCAAAGTTGCGCTTACGCACGAACGGCTCAGCGGTTGCTAGAGTGCGCAAGTCGCACTCTCGCCCATGAAATGAGGCGACAGGGTGGATTCACTCTCCAAAACCAAAACAAACCACAAACTAGCCTCAAATTACCGCCTGATTAGCCTCCTCCCAACTATGTCAAAAATACTTGAAAAAAGAATCCTTGATAGAATAAGAGATCCCGAAAACATCCATCAAGAAATTACAAAAGAATAATTCGGATCCAGAACTTCCCATAGCACTACCCTACACAAGTCAGCATCAATCACCGACCAAATAACAAAAAATCTCAATTTCAATAAAATAATCATTCATTCATATATCAGCGACCGGACCCTTCAGGTGAGGGGAGAAAATAAATTATAGAACAAAACCCCTATCCGGCCGAAATTCCCCAAGGAGCAAGGGTGACACCTCTGTGAGATAATGTGTAATTCGATGTGAAAATGAATACGGTCCGCTTATCGAGTTGAATGTGTTTTTTTATCCACACTGTGTCACGGTACACAAGAGTAAACCAAATAATCACACCAAGATACAACAGCTTCGGTACAACTGATTTCTCTCAAAATGATTTTTGGGTTCAAATAGTTGGAAAGTATGCGCGACGTAGACATTTCTATATTCAAGAATTTTTGGGGAATTGAAAACTGAAATGGACTGAAAAATGCAAAAATAGCTAACATTGCACATTAGCACAAAAGAATTAGGTTCATCCAAAAAAATAATTTTTCAAAAAATATCATTGAAACCGATAGGACGATACTCCGATTTCGTCAAGATTTACCACGCATTCTAATATTTTCCTGCTGCTATTGGCATCGTTGCAGCATGCAAACCGAGAACGGGTGACTGACTTGAGATGTTTAGGTTTTATGGAACTGGAGTGTGGCTGTGTTGCCGAAATCCACGAAGCAGTAATTTACCAGCCTGCGGTACTATTTGCCCCTTAATAGAAACATAGAAAAGGTAGCAACAATGTTGAAACCCGACATTGTTGGTTGATCAGAGGTAATCAAAATCGTACTTTCATCTGGACATGAATATATAAAATTTAAAGGGTGATAAATTACCTTTCAAACTGACGTAAATATGTCCCGTAAGACCTACGAAAGTCGGAATTAATGAGATGATCAAGGCAGTGAAGAATTTTTTCCCATTTTTCCAATGAAATATTTCTCCATTCTCCGGCCAAACAGAAAGATTACGCAAATATTTTATGACATTCATAAAAACAGGAGACTCGTCATTTACGTGTTGCATTTTCTCGGGATTCGTAACAGAGGAATGAAATTTATTCATTCTTGGATATTATAAGTATTGGAATATTGAAAACTTGTACCCTCAGATAATAAAAAGTCATACAACACGAATATTTCATACAAAACCTTCATTGATCGCCTCATTACGATTATGAGCACACATATACCTACTAACATGAATATATTAAGACCAATGTTTTCCGAAATGGACTCAATCATTTCTATTGGGTAATGGTTTGGTTTAAAGAAGTACGATCTCCGGAATATAAACTACAAAAATGATCCTTAACTCTTGTGCAAACAAAATTGTCATTAAAATAAATTATAATCCATGAACCAATGTCAAGATATGGTAATTTTTCGAACAAATGTTACAGGCAACTCACCTATATTGATACCTGGGTTTTTTAACAATTGATACAGGCGAAGTCGCACTTCGCCCGCGAATTGATTCTGAATGCAGCTTCATTGTTCATTCACAATGAATTTCGTGCCGGCACGCAAGTTGAAGTCGGCAGAATTTCATGCATGCTTGCAATTCGACTTCGACCTATACTTCGTGCTGACTATCGCACATTCCTCCTGTTGTGGAGGGTTTGATGTGTTTTCTTGGATTTTTGCATGTTTTTTGCTTATATTTACAACAATTATTAACTACTGAATAAAGGAAAAATGGACGAGGACTATGAAATTCTTTAAATCCTCTTATATTAGATCTTATTTAAGAACATAAACCATAGAACTGTCAAAAATTTCGGATTTCATTGTGAATGATCAATTTCGTGCCGACTTGCGTGCTGAAGTTGCACTTCGCCCGCGAATTGATTCTGAATGCAGTTTTACGGTGCAATAAAAGACCTCCATAAACAACTCACAGGTAGGGACACAGAACATAAAAATATAAATACATAAATTTCTGTATTTACCTCTATGAAAAACTCTATATTTTCTGGTGGAAATGATGAAAATATTTATAAATAGTGCACAGGATCCACCTAAGCGATTTCGCTTTTCGCTCGATTAATTTGTACTTGTAGACGATAAGGAGTCCCCGGTAGCTTTCTCTGGGAACAAGCCCTTATCTTATCATAATTAACCTACTACAGGACGTATTTTGGTGCTTTGATCCAATTTCAAATGTGATTATTTTATTTGTTCAAAAGTGATTCGTTCAAAAATCGTGAGAATTGTTTCCTCATTCGCGAGATCGTGAAATCGGAACAAAAATCGTCTAATCTCTTTAATAATCGGGAGATCTGTAATCCCTGTGCGGATAAGATATAGAGCGAGAGTTCCGAGAGAGACATGGAACTAGTTCGGGCAGGGTATATCTTGAGCAGAAATTTAAGTCATACTCATAGTTACACCTGTATAGTTTGATATATATCATATATAGTGAAGTAATTAATGAATCCTGATAATATCTATAGTATTTTGCATTTCTTATGAATAATTCTCAGAAAATATTCCCTTGATAGCTACTAAGGGCAATTTGTCAACCGAAAGTGGCGCTCGTCTATCCACCCAGATGCTATTTTATTGCCCCTTGCTTACAATTCAAGCGTTTGTAACGTAATTCTTCGACTTTTGGCGCGCATGTTCTGTGGAACAGCGTGCTATCGTTTTGTCCAAATGTCTGCCATTTTCGAATTTTTCCCGAAAATAGTCTCAAACGACTAGGTTGGACTCACCTATGACGAATCCGATGTCAAAATCGATTCTGTCCGGCCGGCCTGCCGACGACATGATAACTGTCAAAAGTAATGCTAGTAACTTAAAACTTTCAGATATTAGGTCTCGCATTAGAAAGCGGCGGTTAAGTTCGTTAATAGGACAAATCAGTCGAATGGTAGCGGAGTTATGGTCATTTGAAATTTTCAGATTAATTTCCGGATATTTCAGGAACTAGTCATGCAATCGGATTGAAACTTGACCATTAGTTGGAGCATAACAACGATTAACTTCTCACGAAATTTGGTTCAGATCACACTGTCACTTGTGGTGTCGTGTGTCCTGTGAAATCAAAACACGCAATAAAGAAAGGGATTAGCCTGTTTATTTTACTCTCGAGGGTTACAACAAAAGTGAATTCGAAAGGCAATAAAATTCTTTTTGTTGAAAAATGCAGGCTACAATTCTTGTCGTAAATCTCTTCTTGAGGGTCGACAGGTAGTCTTCGTTGGCGCCGGGCTGGGAACAAGGGATGCGTAGGCGCCCGTCTTCGAGGGTGGTAAACCAGATGTCGATGCGTTGGACCTTATTGAATTTCTTCGCTGGCGCCGGATAAAGATGAAAAGCAATGTCGGTCAGGAATGCAGCGTATAGATAGAATATCTTCTTAGCGGTGAATGCAGATGGGTTGGAGAGTGAAGTTGAGTGATTTTTGAGAGCGGAGCGAAATATATTTATACGATTTTTCAGAGATTTGAATTTCGTGTTTCGACTCCTACCTTTTTCGAATTTGTTGAAGTGGATGAATTCGCTTCACACTCCCCTGCCAGTGATGAAGTTACGAAAATCCTGCTTGAAGTCGGTCCGGGAAATGAACCTTTCTTCCAGAGCGAGTTCGTCTTTCCTGATGATGGAGGTCCAGTGTTGTGGGTTGAATTGATCGTTCTTCAGGCTGGTTGTCTGGTTGTGATAGACGATGGACGATATCAAAAGCAGATCTCCGAAATGGCTTCTTGATGAAGGGTCTAGCAAGTGGTGTGGAGGTATCGCAATACACTGCGACGGTTGATCCAAGCGGCTTGACCATTTTCAGTTGAAGTCCAGTGTTGCCATGCAGAAGTTTCTTCAACTCGTCGTCGTTTTGCTAGGAGTTGGCCAATGCTGCGTAGTCGAGTGCGGTTGAGAGTTCCTCGACTCGTGACAGGGCATCGGCAACGACGTTTTGATCACCTGGTACATAGCGGATATCAGTGGTGAACTGCGAGATGAAGTCGAGGTGGCGGAACTGTCGAGGTGAGCACTTTTATGGCTTCTGTTTGAAGGCAAACGTCAGAGATTTGTGGTCCGTAAAGATGGTGAAGTTTCTTGCTTCTACCATATGCCGGAAATGCTTGATGGCGAGGTAGATAGCAAGGAGTTCTCGATCATAAGCTCCATAGCGGGTTTCTGCTCCTGATAATTTCTTCGAGAAGAAAGCTAGTGGTTGCCATTCTTGATTGTGAAGTTGTTGCAGAGTTGCACCAACTGCTGTATCCGAAGCATCACTCACAATGGCTAAGGGTGCATCGTCCTTGGGGTGTGAGAGGAGAGTTGCTGTAGCCAGTTTCTTTTTTACACTCTTCGAATGCCGCTGAAGCTTTCGGAGTCCAGTTGATTTTGGCCTTCCCTTTGAGCTTCGGTACCAGTAGATCGTTGAGGGGTGATTGAGTGTCTGATATTCTGGGTATGAAACGACGATAGAAGTTTATCATACCTAGAAATCAGCGGAGTTCCTTGGCTGTGGTTGGTTGAGGATACTCCAAAATGTTGGTAACTCTATCTGGTAGTGGGCGAGTGCCTTCAGCGGAAATGAGGTAGCCTAGGAATTTGACTTCAGGCTGGCCGAAAACACACTTGGCTGGGTTTAGTGTCATCGAGTGTTCCTAAAACCTTGCGAAGACGATTCTGAGATGTTCCATGTGTTCTTCTTCGGATTCTGAGGCGATTAGTACGTCATCGATGTAGCTGAAGCAGAAGTCAAGTCCTCGTAGTACTTCGTCGATGAAGCGTTGGAAGGTTTGGGCAGCGTTCCTAAGTCCGAAAGACATGAATGGAAATTCGAACATTCCGAAGGGTGTCGTAATGGCTGTTTTGGGAACATCCTCTTCAGCAACTGGTATCTGATTGTAGGCTCGAACAAGGTCCAGTGTGGTGAAGATGCTCTTTCCTTGCAGGATGTGGGCAAAGTCTTGAATGTGTCTGACTGGATATCGGTCTGGTATTTTGCGGGCGTTGAGAGCTCGGTAATCTCCGCAGGGTCTCCAACTGTCGGTTGACTTTTTCGGTGCTAGGTGTAGTGGGGATGACCATGGACTTTTGAATGGACGTGCAATTCCTAGATTGATCATGGCTTCAAATTCTTTCTTCGCCGCTTTTAGTTTTTCTGGTGCCAGGCGTTGTGGTCTGGATGACAGTGATGGACCAGGGGTTGTTTGAATATGATGCCTTGTATGGTGCTTGATGTTCATCGGGACTCCCTCAGGTCTCGTGATGTTGGGAAATTCCATGAGGCGGTCGTGGTACTTGGATGAACCGCTGATTGTTTTGATGACCGGGATGTTGCATTGTGTGGATTCTCCTCTGGTGGTGAGCTTAGTGGTTCCGTCCAGGAGGCGTTGGTTCCTCAGTTTCTACAACCTACTGGTGGACGTGAGAAACCAACGCCTCCTGGACGGAACCACTAAGCTCACCACCAGAGGAGAATCCACACAATGCAACATCCCGGTCATCAAAACAATCAGCGGTTCATCCAAGTACCACGACCTCCTCATGGAATTTCCCAACATCACGAGACCTGAGGGAGTCCCGATGAACATCAAGCACCATACAAGGCATCATATTCAAACAACCCCTGGTCCATCGCTCTGCATTTTGCTGATTGAGGTACGTTCTTCCTTCCTTCAAGAATTCGGGTCGGCCCTGATGTCGTCTACGCCACTGGAATTCCTTATTGCGGTCGTCGGGGGCCACCAATTTGTGGGGTCCTGTGTCCTGTGAAATCAAAACACGCAATAAAGAAAGGGATTAGCCTGTTTATTTTACTCTCGAGGGTTACAACAAAAGTGAATTCGAAAGGCAATAAAATTCTTTTTGTTGAAAAATGCAGGCTACAATTCTTGTCGTAAATCTCTCCTTGAGGGTCGACAGGTAGTCTTCGTTGGCGCCGGGCTGGGAACAAGGGATGCGTAGGCGCCCGTCTTCGAGGGTGGTAAACCAGATGTCGATGCGTTGGACCTTATTGAATTTCTTCGCTGGCGCCGGATAAAGATGAAATGCAGATGTCGGTCAGGAATGCAGCGTATAGATAGAATATCTTCTTAGCGGTGAATGCAGATGGGTTGGAGAGTGAAGTTGAGTGATTTTTGAGAGCGGAGCGAAATATATTTATACGATTTTTCAGAGATTTGAATTTCGTGTTTCGACTCCGCCCTTTTTTTCGTTTTTGTTGAAGTGGATGAATTCGCTACACACTGAATTTTGAACAAAAAAATTTCGAAATTTTTTTCGACAATTTTCTTTCAGAAACTGTTCATTGAATACAGTAAAAACCTCTGCTCGTACGTTGGAATTCATATTTAAGAGCAGTGTACCAAATTCCATCCTGACCCAACCATAATTCCTGGAGATATTAGGAAAAAATATATAAAATTTCGTGTTTTGTCTCGATATCGTTGTTTTTTCCAGAATAACTCAAAAAAATACTAATTTAATCGAGATGAAACTTGGCAGCTAGTTTGGAAATACTGATGGGCAACTTTGTGCGTATCGTGTCATTAAGACAATTTGAAAAAAATCATTCCAAATGATATGACTTGTTCTTTGTTTACAAACTAGTGAATCAATAAAATGAAAACATATTTTCTGCTTTAGTTCTTTTGCATCGTATTACTAAAGAAAAGGAAACAGAGAGACATATAATTGATTTCATTTTCATATTACAGCAGCTCAAGATACACATACAAATTGAAAAATGTCACAGCTGGTTCAACCTACATATATATAGAAATTGAAAGTATTAATGTATTTATATGAATAACTTCAGCTATTATCAACTCTAACAGTATATCTAGTTTATGTCAGGTTTTCAACCAGATCACTCTTTTAGAATATAATTTTGTGTAGTATGTGAATTAGGTAGCTGCAGACGTGCTCGGTAGTTTCTCTGCAGCATTTTTCTTCAAAATTCTCTTATTTTCATTTACACCTGGAAACATCATGACTTGAAGTTGTTTCGAAATGAATACATCGTAGGTAATTTACCTTTATGAAAATAAACGTCTTCAGAGAAATGCAGTGAACATACTTTCATGTATTTCGTGACCTGTTTTCCAATCTTCAATTTTTAAAGGTAAGCCTTTCTTCTATCATTGAGTTCCCTGCCAAATTAACTTAACTTTCATTTGGCTTTGGAAAAAATGAAAACTGGAGGCACTAGATGATCCTTTCTTCTTTGGCCATGAATAACATTGAGTTGAGGTACACAACAATAGTCATTTCGGGAGGATGCCATTTCGAATTAATACAATCGAAAATTTTAATCGGAAAGAAAGGAATCTATTGGTGAATATTACAAACACTTTCGGTATACCAAAATTTCAACTCGGAGAATAACACAAAAGCTCGAAAATTAACTCCAGAAGTAAGCAAATTACGTTAGAATAACAGGCACGTCGAAAAACTACTAGCTTGGAAGTGTTCGAAATTCTATCGCCAGAGGGCGTATCGCTTAGCAGTAGTTGCGAATATGTCTATGTCTATGAATATATCTTGTCTATGGCCCCAAGGTATCAAGCTAACAAGATAAATATTTAATTAATTTGAATCATGGGTCGGAGATATTATTGCGACTACTGTGACAAAACTTTCATTGATGATATAGGAGCTAGGAAAAAACACTTGCAAAGTTCCCATCATATTAAATTGAGAAATTGGTACTATGATGACTGCAGAGGTTAGTAAGATCCAAGTTTTTGTGTTCGATTTTAAACTTTCTTTGTTGCAGATCCTAGTATAAAATTGAAAGAAGAAATAACAAAAGCGCCTTGTAGAAGATATGAACAAAATGGCACTTGCCAATTTGCTGGGAATTGTAAATACAGACATTACACTCAGGATGAATTAGCAGAGTTGGCTCAGCAAGGTGTGCGAATACCTATTTAATCTGTTTGGAAATGATACAAATATGCACTTCCAAGTATATTACTTTGAATCAGTTTGAATGAAATTAATTTGGACAACATTCAAGTAATGCGTTTGTTTCAGCATTGTCAGGTCAACAAGCCTAAATTATCGTACAAATTGTTGAAAATAATCGTATTTAATCGTACATATTATCGTATCCTATTGTTTTTTATCGTACTCACTTGAACTAAAGGAGTATATCGAATACCGTGGAGTCTCAACGTACAAATACAAAAAAAAATCAAACTTCCCATTTATAAGGTTTCTAAAACCATCGTACCATCATTAAGCAATGATAACATAAGTCAATGAGTTTGGAAAACCTAAAATTGTTTGAACATTGAAGTGGGGTGCTATTCTAAGCATGTTTCAATTAACAAACCAAACAATTTTTGTTGAGGACTTCATTATGTTGACAAAGTATTATTATTTATTTATGAGGTAATCTATACTCGAATTCTCAATTTTGATATTTATGAGGGTCATTTCGAAAATTTCATCTTATTCATCATTTTTGTTGATAACTTAAGAAACTGAATATTTGGTACTTGAGTGATAATATTAAGGATTCTGGAATTGATCAATACCAGGTTAACCAATGAGGCTTTTGTTTCCTAGCATGTGTTATTGATTCATTATGCGCTATAATGGAACATTCTTGCTGCACTCCCCTTTAGTTCTTTATCCCATTGATTTTTGAATACATTAATGTTTGCTGCAGTCACTATTTAATCTGCAAGTGTATTCAATGAATATGCCACACGATTGGTTAAGAAGTTTTTTCTTTGGAGTTTAGCAGCTCTTTCTCTGTTCACTTTCAAAAAGAAGCCTCAAAGCTGCGTGCTCTGGTTAAAATGAAGGATGTTTTTAATTTCGAAATCATATTGTCCACTAATTATATTGAAAGCCTATTTAAGGTCTACCCTATGTCTCCGTTCCCTCAGTGTTGTCAACTGTAGTCTGTTCATTCTTTCTGGGTATGGTAGATCTCGCAGTTCAGTGGGTATCTTGGTAACTCCTCTGAATTCACTCCAAGATCTTTATACCTTTGACATCATTATTATTATTATTATGGCTTCCAAACTGTGAGAGCATACTCTATTTTTGGCCTGATATAGTTTTTATATAATTTTGCAATCATCTTTGAATGCCTGCTTCAAAAGATGGACCAAAAGAGTTGGCCTTTTTAGCAATATTCACAATATGGTTTGCCCATTTTGAATCTGCAGTCACAGTCATGCCCAGGTCATTTTGATCATTCACCTCTGATAATAATTTGCCATTCAATAAGTTTTCTTCATTTGGGTTGTTTGGACCAATTCTTTATACTGTTCACTTAGATTCATTCAATTTCATCCCCCATGTATTGGACCATTCCTTGACCCTATGAAGATCTCTTTTAAGCTGATCTGCACAAGAAAATTGTATATATTTTCCTGTCATCAGCAAAATTTTCCATTTATGTTTCAATGCTATCCACAAGATCAAAGAAATATGCTGTAAAGAGCAGAGATCCCGCCACTCAGCCTTGTATAATTCTGCCGCTGGCTAGATGTTGATCAGGCATTTCTTCATTCACTCTCACCTGATAATGTCTTTTGCATAAGGAGTCAGCTATCAGTGATAATATTTGTCCCCGCACTCCATAGTTCTCAAGCTTGCCAAGTTAAAATTATGAGGAACTTATCGAAAGCCTTCTCATAGTCCAGATAGATAATGTCAGTTGGTTGGGAGTTATCGTGGTATTCTGTCCACTCATCAAGACATTCGAGTAGGTTTATTGTTCTGGACCTTCCTGGAAGAAATCCATGCTGTGATGGTATCAAATTGTTTTCTGTAAAAAATTATGTTAGTTCCTTCACAATTATTTTTTCCATGCATTTCAGTGGATTACAGTTAAGGCTTATGGGAGGATAATTTTCTGGATTGTGTCACTCTCCCTTGTTGAATAGTGGCGTTACTATTGACAGCTTCCATTGTTCGGGTATTAATCCCAATTCAATACACTCCTGCATAACCTCTGCTAATAATGGACGGATCGCATTGCTGCTGTTTTGGAGCAAGATTGTGGAAATTCCATCTGCGCCAGCACTTGATTCTTTCTTCATTTTATAAAGGGTCTCTTTTGCCTTTATTTCATCGAAAACTATGTTGATGATTGGGTTTTGATTTCTGGTATTCAGTGATAACTGTGGAAGGATAGAGTTCTGTGACCGAGAGAATGATTACATTTTTCTGCCATGGTCTTATTATCTATCACTTCTTGATTAGTTGGGTTTATGAGCGTTATTGCGGATACTTTGGAGTTTAGATTTCTACTTATGTACTTGTATATTTATTCAGATGACTTTGAGGTGGCTAAGTTGTATTCATATGTTTTTCTAGCTGAAAACCAAACACCACATACCCCAAGATACATTGACCCTCATAAACCATTGTATGTCAAGTACATACTTCCTTTTTCAAGGTATCTTCTACAAACAAGAAGAAGGTACCTTCCCCCCTCTCTCCACCTCTCGCCGATACGTATATGGAAGATTTTGAAACAAACGCCATCAAAACATTCTACCTGAAACCGATTTGTGGCTTCGTTATGTGGACGACGTCTTCGTCATATGGTCACATGGATAGCCGTGCAGCTCGTGTTGCATGTAATTCCCTGGAAGCGGTATGGTAGTCGCTGCCGGGTCGCGACTGCCAGGCAGCTACTGCCGACATCCGAATCGTACCTTAAGGTATTCATATTTTGTTCTGAATTTATAGTCGTATGAAACATGATACTTCATGAGCATTGAAATTGAAGTTGTCACTGCATGACCATTGAATAAAGGTCATATCATTTCTACAGTAAAATTATTTATTTTTGTATATTCGATATATTTTCTGAAGAAATTGAGGATTTCACGAACAAACTTGTGACTATTTTGGCACTGCAAGACCAAAAAATAGTGAAGTGAAAAATAATAATTTCGTATTACAAAATTTTCTTGGAGTTGAGTTAACTCTTCAATTTAAGAAGCTAAACTTATTTCTTTTAGTTGAACAGGATAAACTATTGAAGGAGATGAAGAGACAAGCTGCACTGAATATTCCTACTTTAGATTCATGGATGGAAAAATATAGTGAGAAACACATGAACCAATCGGACAGTAATATAGTAAGGCCTTTTTGGAATTATCCTTCTTCTTTGGAAAAAAGATCTGATTTACCTCCCTCCTTGAAAAAGTATCAGGCAAGTGATTTCCTTACAGATGACATACAAGAATGGGGATAAATTCATTTCCTTCCTGTTAATTAATGTTAATAAAATATCTCAAAGAAGGTTTCTGTTATGAATTATTTCCTGTACCTTGTATTCATATGAAGTATTATTCAAGTAAAACCAAAGATGTATTGAACCGTTTTTTCAATAAAGCTATAGGACCATTTTGTGAATGTTGTTTCTAGGGGCCCCTGGAATTTTCAGATTTTGAACTACCTGAAAGATGTCTGAATATTCGAATATTACAGAGTTACCTCTACGTATGAATAACTGATAATTGTAGCGAGCGCCCTCTCTCAGCTCTTACTTAAGTCGCGCGCGCAGTACCATCCCTTGCGTCTTAAGTACCCTACCTGCCTGTAACGCTTGGCCACATCATCGGTTAACGTACAGGGGGCGCTAGCGCGCACGCTGTCCCTGTTGGATCCTCTCAATATCTCGTAAGTACGCTCATCCCCAATGGTATGGTATACTCCCTTGTGATCTGCACAAGGGATGTCCGCTCACGTCGGCATGTAAACGGCTTAGTTTGGTGCATGCCCTGACGAGTTCCCCCAAATTAAGCCGGGACGAAACGTGACATTCTCCCAAAGAGGTTGAAGCTATCTCGCAAACCTTCACAATGTTTTACTACCAACAATTATCAGATGTTTTTACTAGATGTAGGGTTTACATTTTTGCGACTAGTTTCGAACTTTCGTTCATCTTCAGGCAACTGACCTCTGAGCACATGATACAGGGTATTTATGCAAATTCAGGTAAAAACGATGTGATAATAAAAGTGATAGTTGAAGGAATTTTGTCTGCAACAGATGATAGAAAAAATACATTTTTTGGGGAATTATTAGGGCACAGGTATGCATCATTTGAAACCATTGAAAATTTGGGAATTACACAAATCCGTTTGGTCGTTCATTATTTCCAGAATATTTCTCTGCACTAATTTATAACTTTCAAGGGACTTCAGGTAGTTGAGTTTCATTCCTTTTGATTGTACATGTAATAGTTTCAGATTATCTATTGATGAAAAGAGTGGCTTTTCTCAATGCAATGGGTTACGACGGTATTCTTTGACCAAACACTGTTTAAAATAAACTTCAAAGACTGCTTCTACAGTTTCAGTATCGAGATATCAGAAGGAATAATGTAGTCTCTAGTTTTCAATCTACGTATTAGTTTCTAGGCTACAGCGTCATCGTTTTGCCCAAATGGAAAGGTTGCAGTGTTATATCCATTTGGAATTATGTTATTTCCTCAATGTCTATGATTTCTTGAAGCAGAATGTTCTTTTCTTTGGTGGTTTTTCCCACGACATGTTCTTTCTTCTTCCAGTTCCTATCCGGTCCGGATGTTGGCAATCATCCTGGCTATCTTGACTTTATCAACTGCCGACCTGAAAAGCGATGTTGTCGTTGTAGAATACCAGGTCATTACTTTACGACATGTTACGAACTGCCTATTTTCGTCAGCCGCATGACTTTAGTATGCAGAGATATCAACACATACGTTGAACAGACATTTTTTCAGATCTTGGGAAGGCTTCACTTCATTCGTGGCTACTTAGTGGTATTTTGAATCTTCATTCAAGCTATCAAAATGCCGAATATTTCGAGGCCATTTTCGCAACTTAAGTAAAAATACAGTAATTTGGAAAGAGTGGAGCCAAAATTAAATGAATAAATATATTAATTGTTACGGATTCGCTTGTAGAATTGAATGGGCACATAATTCTTCACCCTTCAATTCATTCTAATCGTTTAAGACAATTCTATACCGTCCTGAAATCAGCACTTCGAGAATTTGAAATGAAAAAAAAGAGTTAGTTATCAAATATTGCTATTAATTTATCATTTTAAGTATTCATGTCCGCATAATAAATACCAATTCCATAACCTTACTCTCTTCATGTCCTACCAAGAACTCATTTTCGTGGAGATTCCTTGATAATTTGTTTCATCCTTCATCGTAATGTGCTGGTGAGATCATACCAATATGAAATTTTGTGGTTTATTCCCCGATATGCCATGAAGAACTGATTCGATCAGATTAAAAATTTATATTTAATGGAGTAACAACGCGTTACTCAATGTAAAATTTAGTATAGGTCCAGTTGTTGGAATTTTCAAAATTTTTGTTGAAAAAAATTTTGGGTTTTTCGGAAACCATTTATCAGACTGCAAATTCGGCACAAACTTTCAAGTAAGAGTAAGAGTGCTTTAAATTTCAGTTTGACTCGGTATTTATTTTAGCAGAATAGGAAAGAAAATATGTCAAATTTCGTTGCTGTCTTGAGAGAATTCCCTCAATAACTCTAGAACAACTGAAGCGGTCAGATTTAAACTTGCTAGATAGTTGAAGAATACCGATGAGCAAGTTTTTCCTGAGAAAATTATTTCTCTTAGGAAATTTTACAATTTTATTTTTTTTAGAAACTAGTCATCTGATTTCAATGAATTTAGCGTAGACTTTGAAGTCACTATTCAGCAAAAGGTTCAAAGGTTTCAGTTTGATCGTATATTAATCTTTGGAGAAATATATAAAAATTGTCAAAATCATACAACAATATAGACTAAAATTATTCTTTATTTACATGGATAAGAAATTATCATCTTCCTTCCTGATGATTATCAAAACATTGATGAAAGTAATAAGGAAAATGCTAGACTGAAGTTGGGTATAATCACAAAGCACAAATGATTTGTCTTTAAAAAACGATATAATCAATAAAGCATTTTCAAACCATTAATGAAATTTAATGAACAAAACAGTTTTTTGCTAAAACACTGAACTGAAGTTATATAATCAGAATGAAAATAAAATGCCAGTCAAAAAAATATAATTCTAAATTTTCTACTAATGGAATACTTATTGGCTATATGATGGAATTAGGTCCAAATTCACCAGGTATAAGGTTGCTGGATTTGTAAAAATTACTGTACTATGGTGGTGCTGAGGTAAAAGAAGCACAGAAGTTATTGTAATTAGGTAATTATCTGAGGCCAAAAACGTCCTACTATTCGCTTATGGAATTCAAATTATCAACGCTGTTCCTGAAGTGGCGTAAGCAAACCAGTAACAAAGCCTTAAGGAAACACACTCCATCTGCTTATACACAAGCACTGAAAACATCTACAAAATGATGCAAAATCCTCCCAAAATAAGCTTCAATCGATACTGAAGTTTTTCATTGACACTTTTGGGGAAATGACAAAAAATCCAGATATGAACACAGCAATATGTGGATAAGATACTAGAAGACATACAGTAAATATTAAAATGTATACATTCCCCCAACTTAAATATAGAATGAAAGTGCCACAGGATAGCAATTTCAGGACCATTCTTATTTTCGATTTAAAAAATAAACCTACCATACACTATTTGATTACTATCAGTGCTTTTGCTGTTTGCTGATAACATTAACATCTTGATATTCCATATTTGATCCTGTGTAACTTTCATGCATGATGCCACTAAAACCACTTTGTATTGAACATAAACATAGCTGAGTGTCAAGTACCAGCACTACAGCAAGCTCTGTTCACTATGAATATCAGTGACACACAACTAGCATTACACAGTTGGAAGAAGTTAAAAGAAAATTGAATCAAATACGATAATAGTTTGTACATTACAATCGTTTGTAGATTGAAATATGATGGTGTAACCGAAATATGAAAATAGGTTAAAAAAACTCACTACAACACGATTTACGAAAATGATTGAAGAATTCAGTTGGGAAGTACTATCATATTCGGTTCTTCTCCAGACTTGGCTCCGTCCGATTTTCATCTATTCGCGTCACTAGGATACGCTTTCCCTGAACAACGCTTCAGTTTGTATGGAAAGATGAACATCTGGCCCAATAACTAGTTTCATTCCAAGACACTTTTTTTTGGCATGGCAATCATATACTGTCATAGAGGTGAGAAAATTGTGTGAATAGCAATACTTATATTGAATACACCATTTGCTATCATTTTCAAAAAACAGATGTGTTATTGTCCGAGATAAGTTCCATACTCCTACACTTGTGTACATAGTAAATGTGACGTGAACTGAAGTTGATTTTCACTCTACGTATATAATTTACTTTTGTTTTCTTCAGTCACTTATAACATAAATGCTTTTGGTTTCATGGAGAAGAAAGAGCTCCAGTAGCAATAAATAACATAACCACAAGGACGAATATCCGTCGAGAAATCAACAAGTATTCCCCCTTGATCAGAGCTAATCACCCAATCAACCAAAACACCTACACCGAAGAAGCGGATCCAAGTAGAATGACTACAGCTGTTTCACAATTGTTATTGATCGTCAGGTCAACTTAACTTGGATAAAACGCAGAGAGTTCTCTCGATACTTGTAACCTTTCAGAAGGATCGCTGCAGTATACAACTTACAGCGCGCCATCTGCCAGGAGCATCTTGCGAGTCTCACCTTCGAGTCCATTTCCTATCTTTGTTAGATGTTGGACGTTTTCGTCTTGTGGGAATCCACATGAACCGAGTGTTTCCAATGTTGATCGGTTGTTTGTAAAGCTGCAATATCGCAGTTACAGCGACCTGATGCGACAAAAGGATGAACGTCACACACATCGATCAAAGTATTCTGCACTCGAAGGTGTGACTCGCAAGATGCTCCTGGCAGATGGCGCGCTGTAAGTTGTATACTGCAGCGATCCTTCTGAAAGGTAACAAGTATCGAGAGAACTCTCTGCGGTTTATCCAAGTTAAGTTGACCTGACGATCAATAACAATTGTGAAACAGCTGTAGTCATTCTACTTGGATCCGCTTCTTCGGTGTAGGTGTTTTGGTTGATTGGGTGATTAGCTCTGATCAAGGGGGAATATTTGTTGATTTCTCGACGGATATTCGTCCTTGTGGTTATGTTATAAATGCTTTTATTTTCTAAGAATACTAAATCAGTAGTTGAGATGAAAAGCTATTTCAAGATTTATGCTTCATTTGGTTTATAAATAATTGTGTAGGGGAATTTTCAAACAACAATAGGTGATGACACTTTGTGACCAATATGTGTAAAGACTACTTTACTTCTCTTCCTGCAACAGCAGAAGAATACTTCAAATGTACAAAGCAAGAACATAAAAAGCTTTTTTATATCCTGACCACTCAATGACTGATTCAAAAATCTACCTCCTTCAATGGAATTAAAATATTAAATGCTACTTCTATGAAATACCGAAAGATTCTGCATCTGCCAGTGCTCAAGAGATGACACAATTTGTTGGAATACTGCAAAATGTTTAGATCTATCTTATGATTTTCATGAAACATTAAATATTCACCATTCTTTTTTTGAAATGTTTGATCTTTAATCCTACTTTTCCAGTAGGATTATGCTAGTTACAAAATTGGGTGACATTCTATGGACTGATCTGCAGAGAAAAATTGGATTCAAGCATATTTGACCAATAATGAAAAGGCAATACCTCAAGTTGAGTGGGAAAGTGAAGAACCAACCCATTATAAATACGATATTTGATCGTACTCAAGCTCCTAGGAAGAAATAACCCTTTAAGCTTTCAAAAGTGATATAGGAGAATCAGTTGTGGTCTGTGGAGGCTTTTTTAATATGTTCTCACGCCACTCTAGGCTCAGTACTGTGAGTATTTGACCAAACAGTAAATGATGGGTACAAAATTAACAGTTATAGTCCGGCAGATAGCGTCAGTTTTGAGCAACTCATTTTATACATGCTGATTTATTTTTCTGAGCGTAAGTCTGCGTATAGTTGTGGCAGGTTGCGGAACTTATCGAAAAAAGCAGAAATTGCTCCAGGGGTGCATTCAGGTGATAACTCAGTTAACGAACGGGTGAGTCCTAGGCGTTCTAATGATGACGCCAGGTAAATAGTCGGGTTGTTCTGATGCTAGCGGAAAATTTTACCGCAGGTACTTTGCAGTTTGTAATAACAGGAGTGAGAAGTTTGGATTATGTTTACAAAATTGAAATCAAATTCAACTGTTGTTAACACTCGAACACTGCTTGTATGTCAGAGAAAGAAATATTTTTTCTTGTATTCCTATCAAAAGATACTGCAGAAAATAAGTAACTATTTCTTGAATTCAACTACATAAATATATGAAACTATGCTGAAACGCTGCCCCAGTTGCAACACCCACTGTCATCGTACCAAGGATGTTTCCTTTTTTTCATTCAATATTTGAACTAATATTTGCACCTATTTCAACTTGAATACCGCCACTCTAGTCAGAAATATCAATGATAATTGGACCATTATTTATTAAAAGACAAAAAAAAACAAGGTTTGTTCGCACGGCAAATCTCCTAAAAATTTGTCACAGTTTTCAAACCAGTAAGTCTCAAACATCCCAGTTTCTGAGCGATTTCAAACTGTCTGTACGAATATCCCAAATGACCGATGTTGCCACAATGGTGGGTCATGATTTGTGTAAAATAGCGAATAAAACATGATGTCATACAACCTGAAATCCTGACAACCCCGGCACAATTCAACAAAATTTACAGCATTACCAGCTTTCACTGGTATGAAATTATAAAATAATAGACCTAAAACAATTAAGCGAGTGACTGAAAAAGAGATCAAAAGAGAGATTAAGTTATTGTTATTAAACAAGTGCTACTATAGCGTGGCAGAATTTTTGTCTGACAAAATTTGTTAATCAGTCAACTTTGATTTTTGTAATTCTCAAATTAAAGGTATGTGTATCCTTGATTTGTCTGTAATTGTCTCCTTGTTTTCTTTATTTTTTGCTCAACTTATAGTCTCTATTTGACTTATACATTGTTGAAATGTCCAAAAAGATCAATAAAATATTCTCATTCCTATTCATATATCGCTTGTCACTGCTTTGAGTGTGCAAGTTCCTTTAATGCGCATACTCCTGACATATTGCTTGAAAAGTATCTGCTGACAGGCCTAATTCTCAGAGGATAGTCACAGATGTCTGTACAGCTTACTCTTGGGTTGAAACCAATCAGAAATTATTGTACCAACGCAGTCAAGTCTATTGTACATCATGACAATTGATCCAAAACTTGTTTCTTATAGCTGTGCGAACAAACCCAAAAAGAAATCTGCCAGCTGGACCAAAACAAGGTTTATGATATATGAAGTACTAACAGCTACCTGAGTGATTTTCAGTTTGCATAAAATTACTTTTTGAAAACATTTTGTGACAAGGTCTGTAGCATCCTACAACTACAACCGCCACAGTCTCATCGACTGATGCTTGGTTTAGTCTCCAACCGTATCAAAAAATTATAAATCAGCATTTAAAAAATGACTTGTTCAAATGTCTCTTGGACTATCATGTTCATAATTTTTCGTCAAAATTTAATATGACTCCTTTGAAAATTCATGCTGTTGCGATTTCTTTCACTAAGCATATAAAATTTCACTAACATTTTCACACTACTGATAAATTCCAATTTTCTTTATCCTGGACAAAAGGGAATCCTGGCAAGAATACTAAATTCGATATTAAAAACAATTCTGAAAGCAACAATCAAAAATGAAAACTTAATTCACTACAGCTAATTAAATTTCTATAAAAAATATGTATAAATAAATCTCTCTTATAAAATTACAAATTCTGAAAATCTGATAACTAATCACATTTTAGTTAGACAAATTCACGTGTATGGGTTGTGTTATACCATCTGGATACAAGTTTTTCAGCATTATAGCCAACCAATGAGATCTAGCCTGTGGGTCAGGCCAAACAATAATATTACCAAAATATGGTTGACTTCTATTCCTTTTAGGTACTTCTGTTTTTGTAAAAAACGTTATTGTCCATTTTGATGGGGGATTCCTTTTGGGTTCATGGCCCCAATACCAACATAAATCTTTGATATTCCATGAAGATAATTTTATATCACACTGAAAAATTACTTTTGATTAGAAAAAATTAATACAAGCATAAATATTATTAAGGGTTAACTAACATCAGTCGTTCTAATCTAACTAAATACTCTGATGGAAATAGTAAATTAAGAGTTCTGAAACATTTATAGCGATATTTGACAGCTTCATTTTATAATATCATTGAGTATTGAACTCAATACTCAATTATAAACGATTATGAAGAAGTTGAAAAACAGAACTCGCTAAATTTTTATTGAAGTGAAGGAAAAATCACTAGATCAAAATGCAACTTCACCAGATTTTTCTGGGAATATAAGGCTGTATGAGTCTCGCTTAATGAAAGTAGTTTCATTGGTATCTCTTAAGAATCCGTCAATTTTCTGGGAATTCATAAATTTAGACAATAGAATTTCTGGCCAGAGTAGTATTGACCAAAAAAGTTTCCATCAACATGGTTTTTAAGTTTCACAAAATTTAATTTATGTTGTTGACACATGTTTCAGTTTTCAGTTATCATTCCATTTTCAAAACTAAATAGAATTTACGTAACGTTATAAAACATGTTTCAGTTTCAGTTATCATTCCATTTTCAAAACTGAATAGAATTTACGTAACGTTATAAAACATGTTTTACTCCAACTTTCGAAGCAAAGGAGCAAGTCTTGAAATTTTCAGGTTTGCTTTGGAACCTAAATATCTCGGTGAAGCATATGCCGAAACTGATTCAGATCTATACCAATTTGAAATTTCGTGGTTAGTTCCTCGATATCTTAGTTTTTATGCAATCAGATTGGAATTTCGTAGTTAGTTTGAGGATATGAAAGCGCAATTCGATGCAAATTTCGTATGGATTTCGTCCTTACAAAATTGAAAGAAAAATTTGATTCGAAAATTTTCCAAATCTGTGTTGAATTTTTTTCTCAGAGACTATCAGATTTCCTATGAAATAAGGCACAGGCCTTGAAACTGGCATTCAAGAATAGCGGTTCATATTTCAATTTGAACTATTGCAATCAGACTGAATCATCGTGATAAGTTGCAGAATACCAATGCGCTAGCAAGTTCCTTAAAAAAAAGGTATTGAAAAATTTTTCAAACTCTTGTTGAAACTTTTTTCTCGGAGACTATCGATCACATTTCTATGAAGTTTAGCAAAGACCTTGAAGTCAACATCTACCAACACAACTTTTCGAATTTCAATTTCGTAGTACTGAACGCCATCAGATTGAAATTTCGTAGTTATGTGGAGAATACCAACGCGCAACTCTATACAAAATTTCGTTTGGATATAGACGTTCGAATATTTCAAACAATTCGTATTCAAAAATTCTCCAAATCTTAGTTGAAACATTCTTCTCTGGGACTAATAATAAGACTTCAATGAAATTAGTCACAGACCTTGAAGTAGCGATTTAACAACAGCGGTTTGGTTTTTATTCCATCCATCATTCTGAGGTATGAAAGAACTAAGCTGACAAATTTCATTGTTATTTGAATTTTTGAGGTTACTTCTTCAATATCTCAAGAAGTACCGAGACAATCAGATTGTAAGTTCGCAACTACCGCTGTGCAAAACTGCTCAAAATATCTTTAAGATTGTAATGGTAAATGTAATAATCAATTATTTTTTCCAATATATTTTGCGATCTACAAATGATATGAAATCACATGAACCTTATTCAAGTTGTCTGATCCGTTTCGTGAATTCGTCATTGATTCCGAAGATGATGTTACCCATTGAAAGTTAATTTTTCCAGTATTTCACAAAAGTGCAGATTGGATCCAATTGCAATCTAGTACTTGATGGAAAAATTGAGGTTCATACAGAATTTGGTGAGGACCTTATGAAAGGAAGATCGCCGAATGAATCAGGAAGTAAAGCTTCTTCGGCCAGGTCAATAGGTGAATAGGTGACCGCTTTGACAACGAATTGGAACAAGTGCGCGAAAGCTCGTGACCTCAAGTCAATGATTTTGTAGAATTTTTACGCGCATGTCCTGGAGAACAGCGTGCTATCGTTTTGTCCAAATGTCTATAATTTTCGAATTTTGAGCAGAAAATGGTCTCAAACGACTAGGTTGGACTCACTGATGATGAATCCGGTGTCAAAATCGATTCTGTCCGGCCGTCCGCACGCACGATTACGGGCGTACGGAGGATCCTATCGACTTGAAAATTTTAGGGTTGGTTGCATTTCAATGCGGAGGTTTTAAGTTCGTTAATGGGCAAAATCGGTCGAACGGTTTCGAAGTTATAGCCATTTGATGTTTTAGGGTTATTTCCCCGATATTTCGAGAAATACTGAAGCAATTGAATTGAAACTGGACAGTTAGTTGGAGCATGAGGAGTAGCAACTTTTTGCAGAATTTTATTGAGATTGTTCCGTAAGTAAATTCTGAAAATTTCCAGAATTTTTTTCTCGGAAACTATTCATTTCATTTGGGAAAAAAATCTGGTTATACCTCAAACTTCTTATTTCAGAGTGATGTATCAAATTTCAGTTCGATACGGCTATTATTTTCGAAGATATTGGGATAAAATATGTAAAATTTCGTGTTTTATTTTCTCGACATCGTTGTTTTTTTAGGAATAACTGAAAAATTACTCATTCAATCATGATGAGACTCGAAAACTAGTTCGAAAATACTGATGGACAAGTTTATACGAAATCTTATGATGACCATGTCATTAGAACAATTCAAAAATTCAAATTATTTTTTTCAAATATTCAAAATTCTGTGATCTTCTAATCATATTATTCTTGTTAAATTCTGCATTATCCTTCGAACTAACATTTCTCGATAAATTACTGGATTTTAATAGGATCTAATCGGTATTTTTGGAAATATTGGGGAAATAAAATTAAAATTTTGAATGGGTATATCTGCGGAATCATTGAGTGGATTTTAACCATTCACAAATTCGGCCTTCGTAATTAAGATCCGAACCTTCTTTACAAATATTGAGTTTCTAAGTTGTTTCTTTCGAAAGTTATTGTTTTTACGGTCGGCCGTACCCATTCAAAATTTTATTTTCCCAAAATTTCCAAAAACACAGATTAGATCGAATCGAAGTCCAGTATTTCATCAAAAAAAACCTAAAAAAGTACTGCCGTGAAGGCAGCAGCTTTTGCG
Source organism: Myrrha octodecimguttata (assembly GCA_958510865.1). Taxonomy (NCBI): domain Eukaryota; kingdom Metazoa; phylum Arthropoda; class Insecta; order Coleoptera; family Coccinellidae; genus Myrrha; species Myrrha octodecimguttata. Next base: position 17,798,486 of record OY294056.1, read on the forward strand.
CGCATGTTCAAATTGATTGCCGTAGCGGTCATCCACATTGAACATGCGCGTAAAAGCTGCTGCCTTCACGGCAGTGCTTTTCTAGATATTATACTCCAAATACGTCTATACAACACCATTTGTGGACGCATCTAAATATTTAATGAATTGATCATGGTGTTTTTTTTTTAATTTGAGAATTTGGTACTATATAATGATTATCTCTTTCACTTTCAATGTAATTGATTTTCCAGTATTTTCTGCAACGAATTTCTAGGATTACCTGTGGTTTTATTTCCGTCAGGAAGATTGAATTCATTCAATGATATTTATTATGACTTTTCAATTCAGGTTCCAAAAACAAACTAAATTAAATGCTAGCTTCTTATATTTCTTGTATTGTATTTCTTGAAATATAGGAACTGATTCTAGTAGGAGAAAGCTGAACCAACTTACGGCTTTGTCCTTGCAGCAACTCAAACGACCATCTATAAACTCAAAAGTAAAATTTTTGAGATTCTTCGTTTTAGAGTCGGCGTATTTCATTTCACCAGATATCTGTAGCATTTTCGTATCCAAGAAATCAGCATATTTCGCTGAATTACCTATAACGATATAGTTATTTTTCCTATCTCCTTCCTCCCAGTAACTCCAATTCAAAACAATTTCTAAAATCTGGAAAACACAGTTGTGAAATAATAAATTTTTGCTATGGATGTTCCTACCTTCTCGGAATGATGGATTGGTCTTATTAAATTCCCATCCATAACTACTTCTTCCAGGATCATTTCATAGACTTGTAGATTCAACTTTGAGCTCAATTCATTACAAACCTCAAGGGCGGTTTTATTAGGTCCTATCTAGAAAAAGAGCAGACGTGCTTGATGAGAAAATGTTGATGTTGTATTTCAAATAGAGTCAAACAACATTATCAACCAAGGATTAGATCTTTAGTCTTTAATATCATTGTCGATGGAGTGGTGGGCCATAAAACGTTCGTGGGAGCCTATACATGCGATTTAACCCTATCCACCTTTTCCTCACACCAGAGAAGGATGGCCAATAAGGAGTACTTTAAAAAAATGCTTCCATCATAAAACGATTGGACATATATTTGTAAAGTGTCCCATTTTGTATGAATTTATACTGCCTGATAGGAAATTCGAAATTGGCTCATTTGTCAATTTTGAACAAACAAGATGAAAACTTGTTTTTTTAATCGCCGCCGTTTTTTAAACAAGAAGGTACACAATTTTTAATCAAAGGATCTGCATTTTGGGAAATAAGAATGTAGGAAAAGTTCGAAAGAATATACCGGGTGTTCCTTAATAAGTGTATCAACGATCAACTGTATATTTTTCATGAAAAAATATTTTTTTTCTCTTCTATTTTTTCCTCCGGGTCTCCGTTTCAGAGATACAGGGTGACAAAAATTTATATTTTTTTCAGTTTTTCATCTGAAGAAATATATAAGACATATCCATACTTGAGGTTTGACAAATTAGTAAAACTTCAACAATGCAAATTGATTTATAAACTAGGAAATAAACAACTCAAGACATGACATCGCCAAATACAACCAACGCAGCAAAGATTTTTTTATCTTAAAAAAGCAAGAACAGAGTTTGGACGTACTGGACCTATCTATTCTGGTCTGGCAACAGTTAACAGTTTGCCACATGATATCAGAAAACATTTGAAAAATTGTAATTATAAGAATTTCAAAAAACTTTTAACAAGTCGACTATGTTAACAACCACTGAGTTGATTTATAGTTGTATAACCTAAATAAATAAAAACAATAATTATCCTTTAGCGAAAATGTGAGATTCATTTGACTTAATAAATTTTCAAATAAGTTCTTCGATTATTGATTTATAGTAGACAATAAAATTTCAATATTTCAAATGTATAAGGTACCTGCACGAATTGAATCGCTGTCATTTTTCCCGCCACGACCCCAAAAGATGGCTGCCATTCTGTTTCTCTGATTTAGTAGGGAGTTAGCACTTCTAGGATATTGTTATTCTATGGTTTAAAAACTTTATTACTATGATTTTTGTGTCACAGTTTTTATATTATACAGTGGCATTTGTCAAAATTTCATGGTTTGCCGACTGTCTTTATAAAATGAATGGACTATATACACTAACCTATGAGACCTTATGCGGCAATCGGTAACATTTTCGAGTTCACAAGCATATAGCTTTTGAGGGATTTCCTAGAGAAACCTAACAGAATCGATAACAATATCCGTGTTCATCTGGCGCAACGTTCGTAGTCACGTGAGGAATATTCCGAAATACATATTTTTTACTCACAGCGATGTTAAATGTTTGACCATCTTTATCTCCAAGGTATATCCACAGACGGAAATCTCCTGCGTTTTTAGTTACAGCTCCCTGCGGTGATTGTATATGTTTTTCCAAAACTTGCAGCATAACCTTTTCCTGCTCCAATTCGGATGGATCCTCAGGAAATATGTGTTTGTAAAGAGTTATCAGATCTGCCACAACCATGACATCTTGTTGATGCGCCGCAGTTGGTTTATGGGCACCATTTTCGGTCTAATTTTGTGAACATAATGCATGAACTATTAGGAGATGTAACAAATTCGAAATACATTGGTTCGAAGTGTTTGATTCTTACATACACAGTGTTCACCAAGCTCTATGAAAAATTATGGCACATGAAAGCTACGCATAACCTACACAGTTATGAACATTGTTTCCGTTTAGAAGATAAAAGCATTTGGAAAAATTCATCTTCATGTTCAACTTAAATGTAGGTTAACAATAGTGGCTTTCCAGTAAAGTGCATGAAGCCCCTGAGGCTTGACGCACTGGGGCTTCACGCCCACGCTATTTCGAGAACGAGACGATAAACAAACCGTCAAATTATGACAAGTTTGGCGTTTCACAGCTGTGAGTGCGTGAAGCCCCGCAAATTCGGGTGGTGCATCAGGGGAAAGGGGTAGGAAGCGCGAGGGTCTGACGCTCCCGCGAACTGGAACACGGCTCGTCTATGCTGATGCGCCTCCGAGGTGCATCGAGGGCATCCAGACGGTAGCTGGAAAGGCAAACAAAAATACCGCTCGGTATGGCAAATTGCAGGTGCGCATGATGATTACGGAGCGGAGTAAAGTGGATGTAATGGATTTCTGTTTTCTAATTAGTTGAGTTGCATCCACTAGCCAAAAAGAAAACAAATCTATGACATCTACTGCACTCAGTACGCATCTCATGTTATTTCATTTATTCATTTGACACTTGTACTTTCTGAATTATCAATACATTGTTACTCCACCCACGTATGCAGAGATTGTAGGGGTATTCTAATTCAAATCCAGAAATGCAGTTCGAAAAAACCGATATTGCGATTGCTGTCATAGTATTTAGTGCATCATTCTGTAGACTTTGAGAAACGGGTAATCCTTTTTCAAAAAATGCCAATCGCCCACCTGTCAATGTAGAAAATAGCCACAGTGAATGTAGAAAATATATGGTCCTAATTCATGTTCAGCGTGTAAGCTACTTGTCTTCATTCATCAACATTCTTCAACAGAGAAAGTTGCATCCATTCCAAAAATGATCTATAATAGATTGCTGCACATTCCCGGTAATTTAGAGGCTCTGCTTGTAAGGAAATAAAAACGCAAGTATATGTAAAGGATCGTAGTTAATTATTTTTATTTTATGACTCATGGATTTACATATTTTATGAAGGCCTGAAGAAGCAGATGAAATAAATTCTGTGAAACTCTGCAGAATATAACTATTATATAAAGCCAATTTGGTTATTTTGTTCTAAATCCCACTATTTACAATTGAGACAATATAGAAGCTCTACCTGCTGCAGATTCCTCCCAACGGTTAGGATTTTGTCGATGTTTACCTCAACAACCTTCACAAAATAATAATACCCAGATACAAACACAATATTTGCTTACCCCAATTGATGAAGAATGCATTGATAATTCAGAACATATACCAATTTTCTAATGAATAATTTAAATATTCCTAGTTTTTATTCGTTTATCCTTACCTAACTAACTTACCTAACTAGTCGAATCTGAAATACATTAACATTCAATTTTCAGTTTTTTTCTGGGTTTTCACTCCCATTATCTGAAACAAAACTATTGAAAATTAAATAAAAAAATAGGAAATAATTATTGAAATTTTCTGCTTTGTCTGGTGAAAGAGTCAGATTTGTACTCTGAAAAGTCACAGTTCGCTTTCTTTATCGTTTGTATTGTTCCTGTATTGTTCATTAGGCAATCTGTTTCAGCAAGAAACTGCCCTTTACAAATAGTTTGGAACTGCAACCCGCAAGGGTTTTTTTCATGAAAAGAACAATTTTTATTCAATTTTTAATAGTTCTGCTTCAGATATTGGGATGATATGATGCAAAATGCTCCCAAAATAAGCTTTGAACGATATAATAAACATTCAACGCCAATATTTTTTTTTCAGAAGCAGTGACGTGAGGTCAAGAGAATTGTGTTGAAATTTGGTAAACTATCGTTAAATATTTGCATCAAGATGGGTGCATAATTCAATATGAATCTGTTGGATAATTTTGAATAAAAAATATTTCCAACCAGATTGGAGAATTTTCGAAAAAATTTGATTTTTTGATTTTCCAACGATACGATTCGAATTCGATGGCATCAACAACCGATTGAAATTTAGGGATGCCTCTCAATTGTTTCAAGTGAACGCAATAATAATTTTTGTGTTCGTGAAAATGAATTCAATAGTTTCAAATTACCAAGCACACCGGTATTTCCATTTGTTCCCCTTCTTCTAATTTTAGATATTGTACCTTCTAAACGAAAACGAATCAGACCAATGTGCGTAGGAAAAATGATTAAAATATGTACAACTATCATCTGCCAAAATTTGTCATACGGCTCAAAAGCTCTATCTATATAGCTTATAGAGCAGTATAAAATGACCTAAGACCTAATGTACTGTCATCCATAATAATATAAATAAAAATTTTTCATCATACCTCGAAATGCATCAGTGTGGGCCCCCAAATAGCAGCAAGATTCACAACATTCATAAAATTTTTTGAAGACTGGCTACTTATGAAGTGCAAATGTCCCAGTAGTTTTTTCGCCGTATTATAAGAAATCGATGGCAGGTTATCTAAAGCTGCTTTGTACATTCTTATTTGATCCTCTTGGCTTTTCACCACTGGAAATATATATCATATGCTTATAAAAAGAAAATAGATTTGCCTGAGAATATTAATTACAAAATGGAAGTTAATGTTTATGCTATTGATTTGGAAACTGAGCAAATAATTAATATCTAGTCCGAACCCGAACAAAGAGTTTGACGAAATTCTTTTCATTATTGAATTGGTACAACTTTCTTGACTATAATATCCTAGTAGTCAAAATAATCAGCAATATTTTGTTTTTTTTATGATGCCTCTATAGCAGTTCCTGCAGAAAGCTTGAAGGAGCTATAAAAAGTTGTGTGAATTGCTAGTGATGAGTTTCAGCGAGTGGTGCCGTTTGAATAAAATCCTAATAAATGCTTTAATTTTTCACTGTCTAGAGATGTTCAGAGTGCATTAGTTATTCGACACTTGGATTTTATATTTCTGACAAAACACTCCACTAAGTTCCTTCTACATTGAAAGAAATCTAAAGTGGAATTTCCATATAGATGCTGTTAGTAAAAAGTCAAATTGTTCTTACTACGCAATTAGTAGAGTTAAGAGAACACTTTTTCTGAAGTCTTATTAATATCTACTATAGTTTGGTGTACAGTCATTTATCTTACAATGTTAATTTATGGGGTCTCCAGAAAACAATACTCCACATGATATTTAACGCCACACCGCGGTCTTCCTGTAGACCTCTTCTCTTGGATACTGATATTCTATATCTTGTCTCTATAGTCATTTTGTGATGCATTATATATGTGAAGAAGAATGAGAACAGTATTGTAAAACTTTCAAGTTATCATTCTCACAATGCAACAAACAAGGATAAATTGGAATTTCCTTTGCATAAGACCTCTAAGTTTGAAATGTATCAACTATATGATTTCCTAAGATTATGATTTTCCTATGAATAGGACTAATCAAAAACCTACAAAAAAGGTATGGGTTGTTCTGGGGGGACTTCAAGTCTGAAAAATAAGTTGGATGTAATGTTACCTTTATCGCAATTGAATGAGAATTATATGGCGTTATACAAAGTAACAAAATCAGAATATGAACTATCCTTGAGAAAATACGGGAGCCGTAATGAAAAAAGTGACAATAAAACTAAATGTCTATGGGCAATATGTAATGAAGTATCCCAAAAGAGGGCAAATACTTCAAGAGTTCCTGATTGAGACTGATGATTGTGAGATAACTGAAAGTTATAATATTTTTTTTCCGTAGAGTCAATTCCTAATCTTTTGAAAAATTTGCCGGGCACACCTTTCGAATGTATATTCGATGATAACAATCAATCAGTTTATTTCAAAACTATAACAACCACCAAACTGATCAATCACGGAAACAAACTCAAAAACAAGAAAAGCAGTGGGCAAAATGGTATCCCAACAACAGTAGATAAACAATGTATATATGATATTCAGGACATTTTATGTTGCATTGTTAATAACTCATTAAAATCAATTAAAATCAGCAATGAAAAAAACCACTATTCGAAAAGGGGGATCCCAACAACAGAAGTTAAACAATTAGATTACATTCAGTACATTTTATGTTACATTATTAATATCCCATTGAAATATGGCGTATTTCTCGAACAATTTAAATTAACAATGATATAACCAATAATAAAAATGGTGGATCCCTTAAAGGCAGAAAACTACAGTCGATCAGTTTATTGCAGAGTTTTCTAAGAAATCCGAACCAGTGTGGACATTCTGCTTGAAAAGTTGTCAAAATACGGCGTGAGAGGTCCGGCATATACTCGGATAAAGTCCTATCTATTAGGAAGGAAGCAATTTGTTTCAATGAAATTATCGGAAAAAAAATTCAAATTCACGAATTGTTGAATCCAGCTTCGGTATCCCACAGGGTAGTATTCTGGGCCCGTTACTATTTTTAAGTTATCTTAACGATTTAAGGCTGGTCATTTATTTTTTGATGATGATACCAACTTTCTTGTTTGGAGCAATAATGTAGAAAACACTTCACAAATAGCTAATGAATAACTTGAGCATGTAATTGATTGGTTTAAAATGAACAAGTTAATACTTAATACTGAAAAAACAATAACCATTATATTTAGTACAAAACAATCAAAAGTGGATATTTCTGATGCTGTAACTCAGAAACGTGTTGCGTGTCTTTGTATTGCCTATCATTGTCATTAACTTTTTGCCAACTACTGAGCACTAACATTTTGTACAGATTTCAGCAATTCAAAATGAATAATGCCGCGAATATTCCACCAAACACACAAAAGTGCTCTGTTGGGGTGTGAGTATGGCTTAGCAGTACTCCAGGGGATTTTACTTGGAGGAAATCACCGCCCTTGTGTTTTTGGTTATTATAGAGCACCCTTTTTTTACATCTTGTTCTCTTTGACCAGATTATGCGGTACCCAAAAAACTGCTCTGCTTATTTCATCAATCTGCTTCAAATGTTCTTAGATGGTCGACCAAGGTTGACTGCTTGACAATTTCACGATCATCTGACGCAGATGTTCTTCCCTTTCCGCTCAAGAATTGAGGTGCTAGAAACGACATTACTTCCTCTAATATACATATACATATACATGTATGTATGCCTGAATATCTTGACTGGGGAAATCATAAGGACTATTTCTGCCGTAAATTGAGCAGCAAATCTTTTGCTCTGAAGCAAGTATCAAAGCATAAAGATCGATGAAAGTATTTTATCATGCTTCTTTTGGATCAGTCATCAGATACGGCATCTTATTCTTGGGAGTCAATGAAGTGATACATAAGATTTTGTTACTGGTTTGAGGAAATTAACTATTTATCAGATTACAATGAAAATCGGTACATAAGTTGAAGTCAACATTTGTCAAAAATACTTTAAAATAAACAAATACTTCTGGAAAATTTAGTTTTCCTTGGCGACTTTCAATAAGATTGATATTGATGATATTTGGCACAGACCTTAGAATCAATATTCGACAAGAGTATTCCAAATTTCAATTCGATCCGATATTTATTCCCGGAGATGTAGTGAAAAAAATTTATGAAATTTCGTTGTTATTCTAAATACGTGAATAGGTGGTCGGAAACGAATTTAAACGGGCGCGTAAAACCTTCTGATCTCATATGAGTGCTTTTCTAGATTTTTTTAATTTATACCATTGTTAAACGATGTTTATACCATCACAAATATCAAATTAAATACCACAACATTAAACGGCACTGAAAATTCACAAAGAAAGAATGACCTCTAACATCCGGCGGAGCGGCGGTAGCTCAGTGGTTAGAGCGCAAGCCCCATGGTCGTAAGGTCTGGGGTTCAAGCCCTTGGCCGGGAAATAACTTTTCCGGTTTTTAGGGGACCGTCCAACCATTCGCTGTTGGGTAAACAATTAACAGTGCTGTTCCTAACGTAGCGCAAGGAATTAGTAACAAAGCCTACACAGAACACACCCGGTATCCTAACTCGCACAAGCTTTAAGCTTCTGAGGGGTTTCGTTGAAGCCTAGGATATTCGGAAAAAATACGAAAATACGAAATACGAAATCCAGTCATCACAGAATAGGCCTCTTGCATGTAACACGAATTATCATATTTTTATGTTTTTCTCATTCTATATCGATACAAAATCATAATGTATGCTATCACACACGTCAACAATTCGCGAATTTTGAATGATTATGTATTAAAAATGGCCAAATCGGTACTCAAGGTCGAAGCGGGAGAAACGCGTCAGATCGCCTCTACGTCACTCGTTATTGTACATCACCGATCGATACAGCCCGACACTGTCTATTGGCTTGCTAGAGAGAAAAGTACACGAGAAGAGTGAGAGAGTGGATATATCCCCCATACGTCACGGAATGCGAAGTTTCGTCCGTTCAAACAACCTATATGCGGAGCCAAATTTAAAAGAGCATTTTCTCGCTGAAAATTGAAATTTTTGATGGCGGTTAAAGTCTTTCAGTGGTCTCACGGATAGAATATTTGATTCCAATGATAAAAAAAATTATGCAAGTGACCTATTAGAAAGAATGAGAGGAGAACTGTCAAATAAGGGATTTTTTATTCAAGTAAGCCTGCCTTTTATTCAAGTTGAATTTAGGGAGGCCCGTATTTCATTAAAGACCACCCTTAAATGTTTTGTGATTACGCATGCGTATATGTTAAAATAAAGAAAACTTTTTTTTAAGGCACGCCTCTATTTGGGTTTCAATAACTCTCTATTATATCATAGTGTCATTGTATAAAGACAACATAGTAGGACACTCTCCCTGCTAATATCGTTTCCCGAAAGAGATACTCGAACTAGATGGCGTCACCGTCGAAAGATACTCAACGTCAATAAGGTCGAAAATGCTATGGTATCACAGGGCCGGCAGATTAGAGATTCTGAGAATCTTGGGTTTCGGGTAGGCAATAGCCATTTGATGATTTGATATAACGGGTTTAGGCTTGAGCATTGTATAAATGACTTTAGTACGTCGCTTACTGTGAACTACGTATCCTTAATACGATTTTGAAGTTTATGGGCAATATTTTGTAGAATTTGAGGTTCGAACAAGATGAAATATTTCTTGCTAATCATCTCTAAAATAAAAATTCTAGAATATAGGATTTCGGCTAGACAAATACCATTTGATAAAACGAATTTTGTCTTCAGTCGATTTCCTTTTCGTCGCGCACTGTGAACTTCGTATCGTTAATATTATTTTGAAGTTTATGGGCAATATTTTGAAAGTTTCGAAGGTCGCATAATATTTTATTTTTCGCTAATCACAATTGGAATAAAAATTCTAGACAAGTGCATGAAGTCAGGAGATTTTGCCCATTTAAAATGCCATTTTGTTCATTTTTTTTAACTCTGACTGGTTTACAACCGACAGTGGTATGATTTCATTGGATGATTGAAATAAACATACATACAAATGTTCGTTGAGGAAATTTTAAGAAGTTTAATTTTGCAGCAATATTTCTGTGAATTGGGTTCTTTTTGTTTACCCTCAGTTCATGCAATACTCACAAGAAACTTGATAAAAATATTGTCTCTGTGAGAGTTCCAACAGTGGCTCAGGTAGATCTCTAAAGAATCTCTTCAGAGCAGTTGCAACATCGTGTTCACTAAATTTATCGTGTGTTATTTGAACAGCCCAGGCATTTTCTGCGAATTCCGCTAAAAGTTCTGAAATTAAAGAACCAACTCCTGATTGCCTATAAATTCCTTTCGACATACTACCTGCAAAAGAAATACATAACCCAACGTTAAGTTAAATTAAATTGAATCGAATCAAGTCCTCACCATGTAAATATATGAAATTAATACATTTTTCAACTATCACAGGCACATCATTTTTAGTCAATTGCTGTTCATTCAGGCATGCTCCATTATTATAAGCCGCAGTTCGTATCAAGTGGCACCAAATCTGGAAATATAAGAATGAATGTGATTTTATCTGAAATCCATTCACCTTCAGTTAGAAAAGTATATGAATTCACCTTTTTAATAACACAATGTTTATGCATATTTTCAGCAGAATCATGTGAATCATTATGTTGGAATGTGAGTTTTTTCAGACAGAATAATTCATTCAGCTTGATCCAAATTCTTTTGTTGAATCATGAATTACTTCAATATAATAGTTTACTGATGAAGAATCCGTATTCAAATTCAATTATGTCCGCCCGACAACTTTCGAAGAGAAAAAACAAACCAGGGACTTTGGATTTTCAGGTTAGATTTGGAGCCCAACGGTTTCGGAAATACTAATCTGATCGAATTGAAACTGCAAAATTTCGCGATGGTCGTACCCCTAAAAAAATTAAAATCGAATACTAAATTTTTATCTCTGAAACTACCCACCCATCGAAATTCGCTCACATTTTGCATGAGACTTCAAACCTTCATCTTTCAATAAATCTAAGTATTATTGGAATTGTGAAAATAATATAGCGATTTGGTTCATCACCGCGAGGGAGACCCGATTCAGAATTCTAGCTAGGATTTGCAATTTGTTTTCTCAATAGCTAATCTTCTCGGTTTGAAATTCGATAGTTGGTTAAAGAGTGTTGACACGAAGAACATCGAAAAAAATATTTCGAAAGTTTTATCTCAGAACTATCAATCAGATTACACAAAGATTATACAACCTTTTTTAACATTTTCTGAAGAATAAAATTCAGAACGGGTACAGCTGCGGAATCACTGAATGGATTCTATCGATTCATGAATTTAACCTAGAATTAATGTTTATTCGATGGGCGTGAAAGGTATTGAAATACGAAGCATACGACTTGAAGACTAAATATTTGTGGAGTGGGTTTCGGGCTTAGATACGAGGGGCGAATTCAGGAATGGGTAAAATATGTATATGGTTTTTGCATGACAGTTCATAACATTTTCCAACAGAGTTCTAGATTCCGATACACTCCAAAATTTAGTTAAGTAAATTTCTGGGGAACTTAGAATTTGAATATGAATAGTTTCTTTGGATTCATTGTATGGATTTTACCCATTTACGATTGTAGGCTTAGTATTTAGACTCCAAGCCTTCTTCACAAATATCTCTTACATCTAAGTGCAGTTTCAACACCGCTCTTAAATATGTATGAAGCTTGAATCATAATTTTGCGCCCCTAGTCAGCTTGCGCCCGTGGCAAATGCCTCCTTAGCCACGCCCTAGATCCGGCTCTGCCGAGGCGTATTAAAGAGAGTTACCATAGGCGCTTCAGGCAGCTAGCACTATTTTCTACGGGTCCAATCGCTGGAAGCTCATCAAGAAGATAGATCGAGCCCTATATAGTCAGGCCGGCAGGTAAGACTTTGTCGTTGTTATTAAAGGAGTGTCGCAGTGACACAGAATGAGTAACGATATGTTGTAGGCACTTCACAGTTCCAGATGGCATTTTGAATTTCTTCCGAAATATAAAACCAATAACTGTAGCAATACGGCATTTCGTCTATTTGTAAAAAGCTCCATAATCTTTTATCGCAAATAATCTAGAATTCACTACGAGAAAATAACATATTGAGTTCCAACAGACTACGAACAGAATAGGTATTATTCAACTTTTTGAGGCATTCAAACTCAATCAAACATCCAATTGGATAAAAAACATTCCTAAAGATCGATAGGGGAGAAGGGGGAAATATAAACGATTGTACTCTGACTGTTGATTTTAAACTTGAAGAGAATTAAAAAAATCTAGGAAGCCACTGAGGTGAAGTCAGCAGCTTCTGCGTGATGCCGATCTATTAAGGAATTTCGGTAACCTAAAGGTTAGGCGGATCTTGTTCATTCTGCACTCGACCTTCGTATCCAAGCTTTAAACCTACCCCGAGAATTTCTAGTCTCCAAGACATCACTCTGCAAAATTGTTAACGACAAAAACTTTGTGATTGGTCGTGACATATTCAAAATTGAAAGAACGACGAAAAATATATGAGAGTTTTAATATTCCTTCGTCGTCCGACGAAGTTCAAAATTGTCAGTCATCAGATCAGATTTTTTAATCTCGCTATTTCGAATTAGGTCGTTTCGTCCTTATTCTTTGACGTAGTAGTTGTCCTTCGCATTCAGGAACTTTCTATTGAATTATTCTACATTAAAGTCATGGGTTCATAAATATAGTATATGACCTTGCATCAAAAAAGCGAAGTAATAATTCACTAGTACTGTTTTGAGATTTTATGAAACTCAGAACGCCGCATTTCAGGGCATTCTTCTGTCATAATAAGGTAAGCCTTTTGGATAGATATTTTACTACTGAAAGTGTTCAGTTCCTAGGAGAGCAAATAAGCTTACAGAATACAATTCTGATTGCTTGTAATTATTATTTTAATTAAAAATTACATTATATCACAGTTTGCAATAAATGTAATCTTTACTCCCATTCACTTCTATGAGGTCAATCGGCAGCCTATTGAAATTTGACACATTTGACGAGTGAAATTTCGTGATAATGGATCTGATTAACTGTAATTTCATCTCATATTGATTGAAATTATAGAAAAAGTACTGACATGAAGTCAGAAGCTTTCGAACAGATTCAGCTATCTTTTTCATCTTCATATGGTCCTTATGAATTTCTGAATTAACCTTCAAGCTCTCAAGCACTAGATTTCAATTCGATCTAATCAGTATTTTTGTGCATATTGGGGAATCCTTCGGTAGAATTCGCCCATTCACGAATTCGGCCTTTGTTTCTTCTGGAAGTTATTTTGTTTACGATCAACCTTTGAAGCGTAGGTTTGGGGCTTACTTACAAAGGTCTAATATGTGAATTTGAAATTTCGACCAATGATTCTGTAGATAACTAAGTCAAAATTTTTATCTTTTCTCAATATTTCCAAAGCAACAGATTGAATTGAATTATAGTGCTCGATTGAAAAATTATAGCTTGAAGTTTCATGAATAATCAAGAATATTTGCAAGTAATGTGGGGACTCAGGCTCTGATGATTATTTGAGTTTATTGAATTTCCGAAACAGATCTTAAACCTTTGAATAAAAAACAGCAGGAAGGAGCATAACGCTTTTCTGCTTTGTATATCAGTGGGACATATGCGCCCATATTGATCCTCCAAGTATGACTCATGTTAGTTAGTTTCTTCAGACAAAGAAGTCTCGGAACAGGTTGTTCTCTCTTTAAAATGATAGGGAAATCGGTCATATGCAACATCCATCCCGCACCCACTTTGTGAGGCATTATGCTCCTTCCTTATGTTCTTTATTCAGAGCCTTAAACAGAAGGCAGCATCAGCCAAATTATTAATGTTAAGAAATATTCGATGTCCAATTCCCATCGCTGAAAGACAAGAGAGAGTGAAACACTATCACGATAGGAAAGCAAAATATCTTGCTAATGTTGAGGTTGGTGAAATATTTTATTTAAACGTAATCCCAAATCAAACTGGATACTTGCCACAGTTATCCGAGAATTAATTTCTACACGAAGTTTCAAAATGAAAACTGAGTAAGGTGTGATATATTAAAGAAACAGAGAACATTCGCTAAAAGCGAAGAATACTCTCAATTTTGTTCCAGCCTCCAATGATTGGAAAGGTATAATCAGTCAATTAGTTATCACATATCACAATAGACCGCATAGAATTATCCATTATTATTATTATGAACCAAAAAAGTAATGAAAATAGAGGCTGCCATTTGAAAAAACAAAGTTGTGACCCGCCCAGAAAAAATCGTACTACACCTTGTGTTACCGAAAACGTTTTCAATTTGTCGAGTTCGAACAAAAAGGTAACACCATGGAAAACCAGATTCCCATCTGTTTCCTAACTATAGATATAGAATACCGCGCAACTGTTGCTGGACTATAAGACTATAAACTCCTGAGTTATTGTATTATAAAGTCTAAGAATAGAAATTGAACTGTAATCTGGAAGTCAAGTATTCATTAAAACACCTGAAGTTATTGTCAAGAAAACCTCACACAAATAATGCCATAAATTATGAAAACATATTTTTCTTCTGAATGAAATAATGTCAACTTCATGCTTATTATGTATTATGAGATGTAAGACGTTTTTCACCACTATTGCCGAATGTATCTTCTAATATTTTATTTCTCTTTATCTTCGAAGCAACAATGTGTTTAAGAAGTTAGGTGTCCGTTGCGTCTAACAGGCCAGTACAGAAATTTTGATTCTTAGTGAAAAAAGTATGAAGACAATTTTTTGTAGATACCTTATATGAGCTACAATTTGCCTGACCCATTTTCTGATAAAACTTACCGAGAACAATCCAAAAAAAATTTTTTTTATCTTTGGCCCTGAGTACCGTTTTTGCAAAAATGAGATTTAATGTGTTTTTCGCTGTATAATTTATAATGGTTGGGTTCGGTTTGCTGTCTAGAGGCATGTACAGTAGATGCAGTGAAGATATGGTTCGAGGGAGCTAATGCATATGGTGGCCAGCCAGCACTTATTTTTAATTGAGTCAGTTTCACAGTTCCATGCTCAATTGATTATTTCCAAAAAACTTGCACAAATCGCTAGTTGAACTACGGACTTTCTACACTAGATCTAACATCGGTGGTCTGAGCGTTAAGTTTTTGCCGTGGCCGCTCGGTTCACCGAATTTAAATCTTAACAGACATGTTTGAGATGGGGAGAAGATTCTGGCAAAGTTTATTCACGATATTCATTTCGCTCGTAAAGAGACACAAGAAGACATTTTGTTGATACGTGGACTTTTTGAAGAGTGAGCTCAGCTGCAGAATTGTGTACAGTTATCGTTTCGTCATAAGTGAGTCCAACCTAGTCATTTGAAACTATTTTCAGGAAACAATTAGAAGATTACATGAATTTGGACAAAACGATAGCACGCTGTTTCCTAGAACATGAATAAAAAAAAAAACTGAAGCACTCCTTCAGACAAACCATCATCGATGTAAATGAACTTTATCGGTGAGGCAGTATTGTCAAGAAGTTAACGGAGAGCAACTTGAACATATGAAATGATTTCGTTCTAATTATAGCTTTCATTTTCATTATTTTCATTAATTCAAGGTGTTTTACACTGGTTAATAATAATAATAATACTCAATTGATTGTTTGAGACACTAAGAAGTGTGAAGGACAGGTCGAGGTTATCTCCACCAAGACCAGTAAGTACCATTTCAATTTCTGCTATTTAAACTATTTAAATTGGTAAAAATATGGGGTATTCGCGGTTGAACCGGAAGGGCATAAGGAACATAGGAAAACAGATGCATATTGCCCCATTGCACTCATCTGAAAGCTTTCATGAATATCGGCCTTTTTTAGTTGTAAGATATTTGCTTGTTGGTGTCATAATCAATCTCAACTCTGTATACAAACTATAAAGAGTTAATATACTGTTCATCAAGATACTAATACATTCACAACTACCATAAAACGCGTTCCGATATTCTCAAATAGTACTGACCAGTTTTCCGAACAATCATACTTATTTATACTGGAATTATTTTGCCGCGATTTGTCGATGTACCCCGCGCCAGGCTATACATTTACCGTTGGCCACTGTTATTAAGAGGTCGTGTCAGCACTCGTACGTCATAAAGATGTTTTGATTTTTTCAAGTGTTTACGTAATATTCCTGAAATAGATCTAATAGAAAATAACATTATTAAATTACTGATCATTTTCAAATACTTCAGGTATCTTTAGGGGAATTTTAGTAAATAGTCGATGCTGAACAGAGATAACATTGTTCCATTGAAATTCAATTTGTGTACTTGCAAAATGTGGAATCTAGTTCAATACAGAAACAGCGAATGCTCAAGAAAGATTTTACCCTGTTAGTTGAGAGTAAATGTATTTTATCTGAAAAGATTCTTTTGATTTTTAGTCCACACAACAGTTGAGTTTCAAATTGCAGCGATCCTACGTCACCCCTAACATTTCCACATTTACTGAAACGTTCAATTTTTTTTGTCTGAAGTAGTTTACTGAATCTGAATTATTTCCGTTATTAGTTACTGTCATTAGTATATTAAGTAGTTTCGGACCCTCAGCAGATTTGGACTTTCATCAATATACGAAAATGATGCCTTCAATTGCAAAACTTGCGACCAATTCAATTTCTCGACGTAATTTGCAGGTCTGGGAGCGACAGTCGGGAAGATTCAAATCTCAACATTAACATAACGGTCAGAATCCCATAGACCCGTGAAACGAATCGAAACGTCAGTGTGATGCCATATCTTATAACGACCGATTCCTTTCATCGCGTAACGCGTATCATGGTACTGGAGCTGTCCACCCCAGATTCCACTTGCCATTGCAAGAGAACAATCGTTTATTCGATAAGGCATCGTTCAGGTCAGGTTTGGATTCTTCCAGTGGTCCACGGGATTCTCATCCTCATCCAGATTAACATTGAGTCTCGAAACTCCACGACTCTCTTTTACATACCTGTATAGAACATTTATTTCATTCTACAGTTAAACTGCGATATGTGTGCTTACCTTTTAATATTTCCTTGCAGTTCTAATGCAGAGAGTATTTTAGATCAGTTGAATTATAGCTTAATAATACAGATTGCCTTTTATATTTAGAGAATGGGGGCATAAGTCAAAACGAATTATCATAGGTATCCTGAGCCTGACAGTGTAGATGCCAACAATACAACATCGCAAAATTTGAAAAATTCTTTTTATTGTAATTCAAGCTGCTTTGCAGTCAGATGGGGTGCTTGAAACACCTGAGCTTCACACCTTCCACAGCTATCAGTGTTCGAAGCCCCGCATATTCGGATTATGCCGGGAAAGGGAAAGGAGGCGCGAGTTTCTGACGCTCAACGTACCGTGTGGGACGCACTCCCAAAGCGCATTAGGTGCGCATCAGCCGGTGGCCTCGAACCTTCTTCCCGATAAACTACGAGGATACAATACAATAAATTGTTTAGATTTTTTGATACTAGCGCTCAACGAAATGACCTTCTAAGGTTTTTTCTATCTCGGCTGTAAAATGAATGATTTTCCAATATGCAGTGCCTATTACATTTATGGGATGTTGTCAAAACAATTGTTTTATTTATTCTACAAAGTGTTAAATTTGAACTCTCTGTGCCCGCTTTAGTCATCAATGTTCAACTAAGTGAACTCGGTAAGAAGTTGTACAGAATTTCTTGAATTTTAAACTTGATTCTATTTGTACATATTGTATTCGTGTTATACTAGTTTACTTTTCTTTCTTGTAGCCTAGATAAAGTCTAAATATATAGACGAAACTTCGGCTTAGTTCGAGTTGGTTTTTATTTGGTTGTTCCTATTCCTGTGAAAACTATCTCACATGATAACTCAAGGACGTGAAATCATGGAATTCAAGATATTAAAGTTTGGCAGCGTCTCAGTTATTGATGAAATAGAGAAACATAGTCAATGATTTGGTATACTAGCATTAGACGAGACATAAATCATCTTTGGCATTAGTACTGTTGAAAACTAGTACATATATCTAAAACGCAGATCTTTTGCGATTGGTCACGTGCGAGAACCGCGGTAGGTAATTTTATTGAGGCGACTACCAGATACCTATCTCACCTGGAAACCTCGATGGCTATTTCTCTTGAAACTAAGCAGTCATTTTTATTCTGCACTGTGTTAACCGAAAAAAGATGGTCTGGCCAAATCCATGAAACATTTCTCTAAATACTATTGTTAAATTATGTTCTTGGCAGGTATGATGTAATTCCTGTGAACTCATCTCTTATAATGGCCGATGATATGAGCACACAGCTTCAGCAAGTTTCACTTTCTTCTGAACAACTTGTCTACAAATAACCATATAAATGCTGATTAGATATTTTTGTAGTGGTGGCTGTCATAGAAACTATTGCAAGGTCTTCTTTCAAGGGTTCTTTGAAAGTATACTGGTCAACAGCTGAACTACACAATAAAGGCTTCAGATAGCAGATACAAGAACACCCATTCCCGAAATATGAAAGGCAACATATGCATGCAAATATATCAGTCGGGAATTATTAAGAGAGCTTACTTTTGTTTCTCTTATGGTCCACATCCTCATATATACAACCGTATTGAAGGCATCTACCAACATATTCGGTCCTTTATTGTCGCTCGTTTGGGGATTCTGATCTGTATCTTCATAACTCTGCAGGGCGATACATCTGGCTTTCCTTAAATCCAAATTTTTTACAGGTTGGCTGTCTACAGCATAAAGCAAGTTCCTTCCAGAAAGAATCAGCCAAGCTCCCATCCATTTACCAGTTACACCTGCGAAAAAAGGTAATTTTGGTCTCTTGTTCTTGGAACAGAAGCGGTATAATCACGATTCCAAAATGTCTCTTATTTCTGAAATTTCAGTCGAAAATGTTCCGTAACCAAGAAGATAAAAAACGCAAGGACGAATATTTGTCGATAAATTAACAAATACTCTACCTTGATCTGTCAAAATGCAAGTTATCTTTCTTCATTATTGAATCTAACTTAATCGTTTAGAAACATTTTCGGCTAGAAATTACAACAAATATCTGACATTTGAGAAAAACGATCTAGGTCCCAGATCAAATTAATGATTGAACCATAATAATATGATTTTGTTTCAGATTATGATCGATAAAAAGTTTCTCAATGAAATTCATGATTTAATTTTCAGATACAGGATCCCGCATTGAATGTAGGCATTGGGGAATCTTAATTAATATCTTAAGAAAGAAATACACGGTGACTTCAAGTTGCTGCCTTTTTTTTCCCAAAATTTTAGGTCGAGTCTTCAAGTTGTGATTAAATCCACAGAATGGCATTTTTACTTGCGAATTTCATTGTATTGTTCCATTTTTCTTTAATTTTTGATGTGCTGCATTACAATGTTGACATATTGGTACCAGTGTATGAATGAGTTCAGATCTCTCCTTGTCGATTTCTCCCGTGCTGCAGGTTCGGGTGTGATCACGAGATATTTCGTGCTTTGTTTGTCTATTTCGTAGTCACACAACGGTTTCTTTACTTTACTACAAAACTTCAAGAGGGTTGAATGTTTCTGAAGCTAGTGTACAACGCATGAAGAAAGCAGTTGAATTCCAAGAATTAACCACGAAAACAAAAAAATCAAGAAAAGCACTGACGTGAAGTAAGCAGCTTTTACGCGCTAGTTCACATTGCGAAATGATGAAATTTTAATAAAATATAAAAATTTTCAAAAAAAAATATTTTTTTTCGAATTTTTCCATAGATAATTCTTCTCATTGACATTATTTATCTTCCGACCAAGTTTCGTTTCGATCAGATAGATATTTTTCGAGTTATTGAAAAATCAAAATTTCAAATGGCTGTAGCACAAAAACCATTCGGCAGATTTGGCCCATTAACGAACTAAGATATTCAGGATCTTAACCTAACCTGAAAAGTTCAAGACTCTAGGTCTTTCCTCTCGAGAGTTACAGCGCACACGGCCGGACGGACAATTTTGACCACGGATTCTTCATCAGTGAGTCCAACCTAGTCGTTTGAGACCAATTTCTGCTCAAAATTTGAAAATTACAGACATTGTGACGAAATGATAACGCGCTGTTCCCCAGAAAAAGCACGTAAAAAATGTGGAAGAAAGCCAATCTGTCTACAAGTTCAGAACAATGTCTGAAGAAAATATGTCGGGAAAACAGATTTGCAACCACAAAAATCACCAAATCCAAACTGACAGATGCTAATGTGAATGCTCCTGATCGCACCGTTCGCAGAAAATTGAAAGATTTCAAGGTCTACCAAACTGCCAAGAAACCAAAGATAAATACTGCAATGAAAGCAAAGCGCCTGAATTGGACCAAACGGTGGCGAAAAAAAGGTGTGGACAGTGATCTGCGAAAAGGCACAGGACGTTTGTACTTGGTGAAAGACATAATGAGACAAGACCAGTTCAAAGAAGTCTTGCAAAATCGGTTGCTGCCACAACTCAAAGAATGGTTCCCAAATGAAGAACCATTTAATTTTATGCAAGATAGGGCACCCTACCACACAGCCTGGTCTGTAAAAACCTATCAACGTGCAAATAATCCCTTTTATGGATTGACTGGGTAATACCCCCGACATGAACACCATCGAAAATGTGGGGGAGCTAATGAAGAGAAAAGCTGCTTAAGATCTAATCACATCCAGAGCACAGCTCTTGAAACGACTAATGCACAGAAGGAATCATCATCCACAAATGTAGCAGACAGTATAATCTTGCACTGATAATATGATGCGAAAAATTTCAGCTTTCATAGCGGCAAGACTTGGATCAAAAAAATATTAGTATTTCATTTCCAACTTTGTTAAATCATTAATAAGTCAATATTTTCTATTAAATATGTTGTTTTTTTGTGAAAACCATTGATAGATGAAATATACTAAACAGATATATTCAATTTAACAATTCAATACCCAAAAACCAATTCAGAAGCTTGTTTAATTGAGATTTCGCATTGAATCAATAATAGTCAAATAATTTGGCCAGGTACTGTAAATTCGAATGTAATGAACTTGGGTCGGATTTTTTAACCTGCTGTACAGTTTCTTTATTGTTTTGTGATAATGAACTGCAATTTCGATTTCTTCGTCTTTTTTTTATTTTATATGTTGAACCTTTAATATTCATTATACTTCCAAACCTTATTTGTCTTTTACCTTCTATATCGCTTACTCTTCAAGGTACGAGTGATAAATGGAATAAATGGAAAATTGAAACGAATAATATAGAACAAAAACAAGTCTCCAGGTCCTTCCCATATTGACGTACCAAAAACGAACCAGGAATAATAATTGCAGTGTCCTATCATTCAGAAGGAAATACAGTATTGAATAAGATTTACCTTTGCATGGAAATGTGTCTTAAATTAGAAAATCGTAAGTTTTGAATGATCTGAAAGCATCACTTGATTCCATTGAAAAATTTACATGAAAAATTCAACCGAATAATATAGAACAAGAAGAAGTCTCCTGGTCCTTCCCACATTGACGTACAAAAAATATAAAAAAACTATGAACCAGGATTAATAATTGCAGTGTTCCTTTATTCAGAAGGAACTACAGTGTTGAATATGATTTACCTTTGCATAGAAATGTGTCTGGAAGAAGTAAAACGTAACTTTTCAACGATCTGAAAGCATAAATTATATTCATTGATAAATTGACATGAAAAATTGAACCGAATAATATAGAACAAGAAAAAGTCTCCAGGTCCTTCCTACATTGACGTACTAAAAATATAAGGAAACTATGAACTAGGATTAATAATGGTAGTGTTCTGTTTTTCAGTAGGAAATGCAGTGTTGATAAAGATTAACCTTTGCATCGAAATGTGTCTCGAATAAGTAAATCGTGAGTTGTGAACAATCGGGATGCATTAATTGATTCCATTGAATTATATCGAACAACCTAAATATAAGGAAAAAATTTTGAACCAGGGCTATTAATTGCATTGTTCTATTTTTCAGAATGAAATCCAGTGTTAACTAAAATTTAACCGTTGAAGTGTTGAATCCAACCTGTTATTTTTTCGTATTAATGTATTCTATTGAACAATACTTTGATATCATAATCAATAATCGATAAACAAAAAATTGATTAAATATGCATTTTTGCATTCTTCCTGAATGGAGAACATGATATCATGATTATTCAATTAAATTTAGATGTCAATTATGATTTTCATTAATTTAACAGAAAATTTGAATTTTCCTAATGCAGTAATGTTTACACCTGACTGAAGGAATTCATTATAATTCCATTCAATGTGAACATAATAAATCTGACTATATGATCGATACAAACGACTATGAAGGAAATATTCTCAAAAATGAATATTCATTAAACCCTGTTGTATTTGTTGAGCTTTGATTGTACTAAAATATGTGTTAGTAAGAATACAAACTAAAAGATTCATTTTTTTCATGAATATTGTATGAAATTATTCTTCACGGGTTATATTTCACAAGGCAAAAATGTCTTTCCCAATGTCATCTATACGGCTATAGATGTTTGACCAGTTTATGGTGAAACACTCTGTATTTCTTCTGTGGATTCTATGAAAATTGAATTAGGGCGATTGTTGCGATTACGTTAATAGTCGTCTTAGGCATCTTAAGCATCAAGTTACCGAAAATAGAATTGTGATAAAAATTTAATCAAACCAAGCTATTCAGATCTATTAAGTATTATTGGTTTGTTGGTCATTTGGATATATAAAATTGAGTTTTAATATTTGGTAATGATATTTTAGACAGTACTGAGTGTTTTCATTTGATCTATGGATTTTGTGTTTGAATGTGAGCACCGTCATCGTCTATCCACGAGATGGATTTCGACTCAATCGTGTTTTTATTTCTGTAAATATCGAGATGAAGAAATTTTAAGAACGTTCATCTACTAAACCGTGGGGCAGATGTTGCATATTCTGAACTTGACCTTTGTATTCAAGCTTTAAATATACCCTGAAAATTTCGAGTCTCTAAGTTATTCCTCTGCAAAGGTATTGTGTTTAGAGTCGGCCGGAGACGACTAACAAAGTCATAATAATAAATAGAGAATCACATAAAGAATCATATTTCAAGCCTATATTATATTGAAGCTTTTGAAGGTTTGCGAGGTAGTTTCAACCTCTTTGGGAAAGTGTCACGTTTCGTCCCGGCTTAGTTTGGGGGAACTCGTCAGTGCATGCACCAAACTAAGCCGTTTACATGCCTACGTGAGCGGACACCCCTTAAGCGGATCACAAGGGAGTGTACCAGACCGTTGGGGATGAACGTACTTACGATATCTTGGGAGGATCTAACAGGGACAGAGGCGCGCTAGCGCCCTCTGTACGTTGACCGATGATGTGGCCAAGCGTTACAGGCAGGTAACGTAGGGTAGAGGCGCGCTAGCGCCCTCTGTACGTTGACCGATGATGTGGCCAAGCGTTACAGGCAGGTAACGTAGGGTACTTAAGACGCAAGGGTTGGTACTGCGCGCGCGACTCAAGTAAGAGCTGAGAGAGGGCGCTCGCTACAGGACTCCCCTTCCAGTGAAAGCGATACCAGAAAGATGCATCTGGAGGAGTGTGACCGAGACCGAAAAGGTGTTCTCCTCTAAAACGCGGCTGTGAGCGAGCCGTTTTGCCATTGCTGCGCTGTTGAGCACGAGTGTACGGCGTTTGATGCACGGTTGACCAAACCGTTTTGTGTTGAGCCGTATTGACTGTGTGCTAGAGCGCTCTGCCTCGTCGTTCGAGGAGTGTGACCGATTTAGAGGAGGTCAGCTTTTGACGGAATGTAGTCATGGCCGTATTGACCAGAAGATTTCCCATAAGTGCGGCCGTGATGCGGAGCAGTTGTGTGCCTTTGAACTGTGAGAAACCCGGATTGAGAAACGCTGCGCCACTTGTGAGATCCTATACCACTCGATATCGTGCAGTGATCCGGGTGCATTAGTGAGCACAACATTGGGCAGCGTGTTGCAGCACGAGAGCGAAGTGGCGATGTGGAACCTCCTCGGGATGGTTGCCGAACCATCGCCGAGAGAGGAACGGATAGGATCACACAGTGGCAAGCGAGGTTCTCACTGGAAGCGAAGATGAAGATGATCGCGAAGGGACAGTAACTGTGACACCGTCGTTGAAAAGAATCACGTCGAAAAGTCACCACTGAAGCCGTTAAAATTATTTTCTTCAATAAATGAATATTTTCATCTATTCATGGAATTATCGTCCTGCAGATCTACCACCTAGGTAGATCTATCATTAAATCAGACCTATCGCCTAGGTATATTCATGATGTAAAAAACATGGTGTGCTCATCTGAAAAAAAGGGACGTCAGCAGGATTAAAATACAAGGAAATATACAGGGTGTTTCATCATGAACTGGTGAAACATATGTAGCCGTACAGATGACATTGAGAAAGTAATTTTTGCCTTTTGACATATACTCCTTAATGTCAACTTTGAGCAATATTCTGATAGCTGTGGTGATTTATGCGAGACCTTTGAAATTACGGTTTTTGGTCACATCTTAGTATTTTTTGGTGGTCAATTCAATTATTCTGTAGAATTCTGGAAAAGATATTCCAAAATGGCGGAAAACCTACAAAGTTGAAATGGTTCGTTTTCGATTGCTAAATTGGTTAGCATTATTTCAATTTTCTAAGATTTTCCGTGAAAACATTTTTCCAAAACTCAAACTCAACTTTTTTTTTACATGACTACAGTAAAAAAAATTTCCCAAAATTGTTGGAATTTTCGAGGTTGAACTGACCTTCATTCTGAACACCGGTGTGAAAACAGGAAGGAAAAATATTCGTTGGTTTTCATTTCATAGCCCTTCAAAGATTCCGTCCGGACTACTCCAATAATTTTTATTTAAGAATTTGGTGGCCCTACCTACGGATGCCGAAATTATGCTAATAGGCCTCCAGAATGATCTGGATAGAAATATGACGATATCAAGAAAAAAAATTTTTTTTAAAAACTATGGTGGGAATCGAACTCTCTCCGCATTCGGAAAATAGGGTCAAATTAGATGAACTACCGTTGCTTGGTAACGGACATCATTATCAGAATAAATCCAATTCATACTCGGACTATTGTCCGTAAGTGGAGCGAGTTCGATTCTCACCAAAGTTTTTTTGAATTTTTTTTTTTATAGATTCATATTTCTATTCAGATTATTCTGGGGGCCCATTAGCACAATTTTGGCCACCGTAGGGCCACCAATTTCTTAAATAAAAATTATTTTAGTACTCCGAGCAGAATCTTTGGAAGGCTATAAAATGAAAACTAATTTATATTTTTTCATTCTGTTTTCACACCAGAATGAAGGTTAGTTCAACCTTGAAAGATTTCAACAATTTTGTGAGAATTGTTTTTCACTGTAGACATGTAAGAAAATAGGAACAATGCTATCCAATTTGGTAATCAAGAACAAAAATTCCAACTTTGTAGGTTTTCGCCATTTTGAAATATTTTTTCCAGAATTCTACACCACAATTGAAGAGATCTTCAAAAAATACTAAGAATTTACCAAAAACCGTTATTTCAAAGGTCACGCATAAAAATTGACATTAAACACAAAACGGGGTATATGTTATAAGGCAAAAATTACTTTCCCAATGTCATCTATACGGCTGTACATGTTTGACCAGTTTATGAAACACCCTGTATATCTTGTGCATCGAATTTGAATGAAAAAAGTGACGTCATCATTGGTAAATACGATCACAGATGAGCACAACATGTTTTACTTACATCATGAGTATATATATCCATCACTAAGAGAGATCTGGGCGCAGTAGTTTTAAGAACTATTGTTTGGCATGAAAGTTTGTGCTGAATTTCATTGCAGTCTGATTGATGGTTTTCGAAAAAAAACCTACTTTTTTCAAGAAAATTTCGAAAAAACAATTTTTCACATTTTTAACTATACTTATCTTCAAGAGATTTTCCGTAAGCAGGATTTGACAACTAATTGGAAAATTTCGGTCTGATCGCGACAGTACTTCTCGAAAAATTTAAATTTCATTGAAATATTATAGTCCCCGAAAAAAAAACAAAAATTTGCAAATTTTAATGAATAATGTTTTTCTAGCGGCTGAACCCACACGAAATTTTGGATCATGTAGCACGTAGGCAATCTCAACTCATTACGAGGTTTCAATCTGATGGCATTTGTTTTTTTTTCAGATTAGATGAAACATCGAATTATCCAGGTTGATCCAATTTACAATTTCGATATTAGCTACCCTATTGATTTAAAGTTTAGATAACAGAATGCATGGAAGGATGCTAAAGAAAAATTGGTAAAGGAAAAAATAAAAACCTTCAAAATACTTTACAAATACCAACTATGAAACAGTTGATTTAGATTGTATAACTTTAGAATACAGTAAATAAAGGTGTAAATATAGTATTAGGAATATGTAAATAAAAGATTAGGTGAAAAGTTAGATAAAAGATAATCAAATTGTAGATTTAAGATCAAATAAGTTATGATATGTATATAAGTTATATTAGATAATAATCAGTAATGCATAACTATATATTTAAGAGAATTTGAGACTGATGTTTACAAATAGTTTATAAGTTATGAAAAGAGTGAGGGAATGAGAACAATGAAGCGGAGCGTTCATTGATGTGTCATGCCGTAATTAAACCCTCTAAAGAGTTCTTCGAGTGTTATTTCCAACCCTCTCCTGTACAAACCAACTGGACGAGCCAACCCCAACCGGGGTACACCACATAACCTCGAAATTTTATATATTTTTTTCTATTATATCTGCGAATATAAAAAACGGATAACATTAAAATTTGAAACCTTGTTGTTCAATATTGACTTCAAGGTATAAGCCAAATTTCACTGAAATTGATTTATAGCTCCCGAGAAAAAATTCAACAAAAATGTGGAAAATTTTTGAATATTTTCCTCAAATATCAAAAATCCTCAAAAATCAAAAATCAAATTGGTAGGAACCGTGTTGCAAACGCCTTATATGAGATTCGGATATAAAAACAAATTCATGGGATGTATCAGCTTCCAAAACATAATCGTATAAAATTTCATCACTATGTTGCTGGCAGTTTCGGCCGAATCGTGAAAAATGTGTATAATTTTTTTTTCAACGCTCTTTATCTTGAAAACGCATTGATTTACGACAATTATATATCACTTTTCTACCTATTCTAGAGACGGTCACCTTTTTTAGGGATACCCTGTATATGAAAGGAGTATGTACAGTTCCCCATAGCCGATAAGGAAAAAAGAAGCGGACCGTTCACCGTCACCTGAAGAACGTCAATAAAAACAGGCTGTGGATCACTTAGAAAATTGAATTATGAATTTCAAATTGTTACATTCCACAAATAAAAAGCTTTCGATGCAACGTAGGTGATGGTTTAGTGTGAATTCAACAACCAAACCAAAATTGGAAATAATGCGCTGCTTCTTTCCGTACCTTCTCTCACATAGGTCCATCCCATCCTAGTATAATCTGAAGTAATCTTTGTTCCAAACCTTGTAGTGAGACTTTCTGCGATAGTCTGCATCCACAACCTTCGATCACATAGGTTTCTTGAGCCGTAGACATGGCTTCCTCTTGATTTTCCAGAAGCATTTATCTTGAAGCAATGAAGTTCGTAATTGTCGGATCTGAAATATAGGTCAGTGAAATTGTTATATTAAATATAATACGATGCTCGGGTAGGTGCTCCGTCATATTATGCTTTTTCAAAAAAGATTAAACTTTGTGATCTTGAATTATTTTATTTGTTCATTTAAGTTTATTGAATATTGCGGAAACAGCCGGAAATCTACATTATTTGTTTATCAAGGATAAAAGCACAAATCAACATGATGTTGTTAAAGTTAATAGACACTCCTTGATTTAAATTTGCATTTCATATATCTTACAATGAAAGAAAAAGATTATACGGAGTAATATTTGTACAATGGATGAGTTCATTGAATAGGTCTCTGTAATGCGAATTATCATATTTTTTTGTGTGTCTCATTCTATATCGATACAAAATCATAATGTATGCTATCACACACTTCAACAATTCGCGAATTTTGAATATTTCGGTATTGAAAATGGCCAAATCGGGACTCAAGGTCGAATAGGGAGAAACGCTTCAGATCGCCTCTACGTCACCCGTTATTCTAGGATTCACCGATCGATACAGCCCGACGCTGTCTATTGGCTTGCTAGAGAGAAAAGTACACGAGAAGAGGGAGAGAGTGGATATATCCCCATACGTCACGGAAATCGCAAAGTTTCGTCGGTTTAAACAACCGAAATGCTGAGCCAAATTTAAGAGAGCATTTTCTCGTTGAAAATTGAAATTTTTGATGGCGGTTGAAGTTTTTCACTGGTCTTACGGACAGAATATTTGATTCCTATGATAAAAAAATTCATGCAAGAGACCTATTCATTGACAGCCTTGCAAATTGAAGAGCGGCGAGCTCTTACTGTCTTCATTTTATTTAGATACGGCCTATTAATAGTTCTATATTCTATTTGAAATGAATTTTAGAATGAAGTTTCCTATAACCATTGTATCTTTACACAATGCTATAACTATGACACATGTACTTCAGTTGTCACTTTGATCCTACCCCAAACGGTTTCCAAGTATAGACTAGCAGTAACTAAAGAATTTTTATTATTATATTCAGCCGATTCCTAGGTTCAGTTATGGACCCCTGAGAAGCGAATGCTTGTGCGAGTTAGGAAACCGGGTGTGTCCTGTGTAGGCTTTGTTATTAATTCCTTGAACCACGTTAGGATCGGCACTGTTAATTGTTTATCCAACAGCGAGTTGTTGGACGGTCCCTTGAAAGCCGGAAAAATTCTATCACGGCCATGGGCTTGAACACCAAACCTTACGATCATGGGGCAGACCCTTTACTACTGGACTACCGCCGCTATATGTTGTGGACACATAATAGAGAAGTATTCGAAGGTGGAACAAACTCTACTATGAACGAAACGCTTGAGAAAGCAATAGAGATTTGCGAAATTTCGGAGAGGACTGAAATAGAAATAACGAAGCAGCTGGATCATCAATAAATAAAATAAGCAAGTTCCGCAATGTAATCTCTTCAAGAAGATTTAACAAATATGATTCAAGATTACAAAAACAGAAATAATTTCACCATCATGGACGAGATAGAATTGGACAAATGAGGAGAATGAGGGTCGATAGAAGCAAGATTAAAATATGTCCACTATCTCATGAAGAACAGTATTCAGAAAAGTACAGACGTCAAACTTCTGCGCGAATATTTAAATTTCGTTGCCAAAGCGGTGATTCTTTCATGTACTGACCCTGCTAAACGTAGCATTACCTTCTGATAGATTTGTCGATCCTTTTACACATGGCCCTCATGCTATTCTGCACAAACCTTCAAGCTATAATTCTTCAATCAAGTATACTAGATTTCATTTCGATCCTATCTGTATTTTTGTAAATATTGGGTAAACTAAATTTCGAATGGCTATATCTACGGAGTCATTGGGCAGATGTTACCCATTACCGAATTCGGCCATCGTTATTGAAGTCAAGGCCTACTCTTCTTCAGAAGTTATTGTGTTTACAATAGGCCGTTATTGAAAAAAATATTTTCCCAATATTTCCATAAATACAAATTGGATCGAATTGAACTCTAGTTCTTGATTGAGACATGATAGCTTGAAGGTTCATGCAGAATTTCATCGGGACCATATGAAAAGAAGATCGAGAAATCTTTTCATCAACAGGTAAAGAAGGTACGTTCGACAGAATCAATAAAAAAAGAGACGGCTTTGGCAACGAATTTGAATTCGAATTAGATTATCATCTAATTTTGCCATAGTTTCGCATCATCATTTTTCTAATAGTTACCATTTCGATCACGATTACATCAGTAACCACAAAATTTTACGTATTTTGTTCCCAATATCTACAAAAATTAGAGTCGGTTAGAACTGAAATTTGGTACACTGTTATGAAATATCGAGTTCCAAATGCGCAAAATTTGATCGAAATCTGATAGTTTCCGAAATAACTTTTTCCATGAAAAATTTCGAATTGTTTTGATAACACGATCGACACGAAATCTCGCCCCAAATTGTGGATCAGTAATTGTCAACCATATACCAAGTTTTATCACGGTTGGATTGGGATTTTTTGAGTTATAACAATGATACCGAAAAACAAACACGAAATTTGACATACTTTTCCTGAATTGTTTTCTTACTTTGAAAATTGGGAGAATAATGTGTTGTATTTTTCGAATTATATTGCTTTCTTTTACTGAAAAAAATGCATATCCTGTGATTTTCAAACTCCTGTTGCTACAATTATTTTACTTCTTTCGAACTATATTTTTCCTTTGTTATCCCGAAAGGCGATTCTGTAACATGTAATCTTCAATTCTAAGCCAATTGCTCCGGCATGAAAAATAATATTTCTTTTTGCCGAACTTTGAAATTGAAATTTTACCAACTTGTAGTGACTGTGATGGAAAAAAATTGTACATCAGTTTGGCAAGTTACCTCAAAAGTTAGCACATTTAATAGAGATTCTGAAATGATATAACACTAACTACATTTTTATTAGATTGGATGAAAAATGTTTTTCTTAAAGAAATTCAGTTTTGTTTTATAACAAGATTCAATAACTTCACAAAAGATGTTCAAACTGTCCTCCTTTAGCCGCAATACATGCACGGCATTTTGTTGAAACAGATCGGGATATCAGACAGGCGAATCTTCCGTTATTGACGAATTGCACTGCTTCCCTAATTCTCTCCCGAAGCTCAGCTACATTTTCAATTTGTTTTGAATAAATTCTGACAACTAATTTCGTGTGAAATCTAAATCAATTTCAGCATTTAAAACCTCTAGCAACTCAAAAGATCCTACGACCGTTCAAAATTCCAGTCTACATGTTCACGTAAAAACGATATTGAGGTCTATCTTGTCTCATTAAATTCGGATTATCTGCGTGCCACTTGTGTAAATTGTGTAGGTTCATATAAGCCATCTTTTTAAATGTTGATTCATCCGATAACAAATTTTTTTCTAAGAATTAAGGGTCTTCCCTGTATTTTTTGTAGTATGTATGGTTTGGCAAAACGCAATCCTGAGTTCATAAATCCGAGGTAACAGAGCTTGTGCTTGATGTACAGGTATGGGTGTAGCCCATGTTTTTTCAATATTTGGTGAGATGTACTTTCCAGCACACCTCTATGTTGCTGAATTTCCTTTAACATGCACTTTGTTTGGAAGTCGGACCGCTGTGAAGCGTAGAACGGTACATATTCGTGAAAACTAGATGAACTGGATAACGATTAGCTTTAGGGTATCTCTCGCGATACATTCTCGAAGCTGCACTAGCGTTACATTTGCATTCTCCATAAATGAAGTGCATGTTGCATATTGATGTGAGATCGGTACTATCCAAATCACAAGCAAACAAATTTAATAAACGAAATTTCCAATTTCATTTGGAAAAAATCTTGCTCATAACTTGAGCTTTATATTTCACGGCAATGTACCAAATATCACTTTGACACAATTTGTCAACTTTCGTGTATTTTTCCTCGGTATCGAAGTTTTTCCGGATCAACTCAAAAGAACCTAAAAAAGTACTAATGTGAAGCCACCAGCTTTTGCGCGCACGTTCAAATCCATTGCCAAAGCGGTAATTTTCTTTGAACATGCGCGCAAAAGCTGCTGACTTCATGTCAGTGTTTTTCCAGTTTTTTGACCGATCTAAGAAATAATTTAGTAAGTATCATACAATTTTAGAATCCCCAATAAATGCCCTAACTGAAGTAATTTGCCAAACTGATGTGTTACAGTTTTTTTTCAGAACAGTCAGTTGAAATTAAGCTGAATATTAATTTTGAATGCTTGGTTCTGTAAAAAGTTACATTTTTTTCCTGGAACTGAAGCAATTGAATTTAACATGTTACAGAAGCACTATATCGGATAACAAAAATAATAGCAACAGGAGTTAAAAAATCATTACAGTGTGCATTTTCTCAAAAAATAAAAAATGCAATATAATTGGAAAAATATTTAGATTTTTTGAAATATTTTTCTGATGACTACTATGACTCAGCCTGTTGCACGATTCCGGCTTAACGTCGACATCTGAGACACCCTGTATGTGAATTCCTGATGCGGTTTGTCATTTTAGAGCTTGCTTATAATCATTGCAAGATTCTGGAAAACCTTTCCTCTAACACAGTAACATTTTCATCAGTAAGAAATTGAAGAATATCTATGAGATAGATATAATGATTTGGAGAAATTGAAGAGAATTTTAGGGCTTATATAATGGTAAACATTATTTTGAACTAACATAAACAGAAAAACGAATATCTGTCGATGAATCAACAAATATTCCACCCAATCAACCAAAACATCTACGGAAGAACAGAAGAAGCGATATCCAAGGAGTTAGGTTGCTGCAGTTTCACGGTCATTACTGATTATCAGACCGACTATCCTTGGAAACCACAGATATGATTCTCGATACTTATGACCTGTTCTTCTCCAATAGCCATTCCCATTATTTTAAACTTTCAAGTATGAACGCACGATATGTTAGATATACTAGCCCTCAAAATAATTTCTGAAGAAGATGCTACCAACAAGGTTTATGAAATTACAAGAAACAAACAGAAATTTATTTAGATACCCCAAGCCTCCTATAGTGCTCAGAATGTGAATGTCTTCTTAATGAGGGGATCCAATACGGAACCTAGAAGAATCGGCAAAAATACAAAACATTTTAATGATGTTTCATTAAGTGGAGGTGGAGGTTTTCTGTTAATCAAATAGTTTATACAGGGTGATTCCAAATTGAACGTGAATCTTGGAGGAGCTGTCAGTACGATTCATTTGCTACCGTTTGAGCCATACTTATTGTTAACGGAAAATCAATAGTTTTCTAGTGCTTCTTGAAAAGGTTCCTCACCTCAGCCCATTTTTGGTCAATTTCTGCTATCTCAATCAAATTTAATTATGGTTTTTGATTATTTTTATAAAACTTGGATAGGATACGAATGAAAAAGCAAAACTATGCTGTGTTGTATGTGACAAAAATTTAATATGATTATACATGGGATCATGATCCCTTTTGATTACATTTGCATTATTTCTTGTGCAGAACATTCAACATTTTGTAAAAAAAAATTTGCTGAATCGAAACAAGAAACAGGTAAATGCTTTCTAACGAAAACTTTTCTAGTGAATGAAGAATATGGCAAGTTTTCATAATAATTTTGGCATACAAAAATCGTGGCATTCGAAAGTTGCATGCAACTATTGAAACTCAAATATCTCCGAAACAGTTGGTTTTCTGTTACCGATAAATTAAGCTCAATCGACAGAAAATTAACTAACACCTCCTCCAAGGTTCACGTCTAATTTGGAATCCCCTGTATACATATCCAAATTGAGAAATCAACCATTCAAATTTCTTGGAAAAGATAATAATCTCTTTCAGTCTGCATGTTGTATATTAAGTCATGCAATGAGTTAGGGTAAACAAGGAATATTTTGATTTTTCCGTTGGTACAAGAAGTTTCTCCTTCCTTCTATTGATACATTCATTTTCGTTAATGTGTTAATTGAAATTTTCATGAACCTTCATGTCGTCATTATTTTGGAACACAACGACGAAGGTGAAATTCGTGAATGGGTAAAATCCGCTCAGTAATTTTCTTGATACATGAATATACATTCGAAGTTTCATTTTACCAATA
Organism: Myrrha octodecimguttata; assembly: GCA_958510865.1. NCBI lineage: Eukaryota > Metazoa > Arthropoda > Insecta > Coleoptera > Coccinellidae > Myrrha > Myrrha octodecimguttata. The sequence continues at coordinate 17,832,360 of OY294056.1, forward strand.
TTTACGAAATACAGATCCGATTAATTTGAATCTAGTACCAGGTTGAAAAACGACGGTGTGAAAGTTCATGTAAAATGTCACGTCAGAGCTTTTCTTGAACTGTTTGACTTACTTCAGTTTGAGTTTCGGATGTTTGACAGTTTCAACACTCAGTATGGTATCTATAGGAAATTGTTCCTTTATGTTTTCGCAAGAGTTGTTCGAGTAACAAACGAAAACACCATTTTCCAACATACACCATCTTCCGCTGTATTCTCCAAATAAGTCTTCCACGGGCCCATTTTGTACTTTGTAGAGCATTCCCTTTTTGTAGGCAGAATTCTTCATATGAACCATTGGCCTCTGCACCATACCTTATAACAGAGGACAGAAATAGTTTATTATATGTCGAATTTTTGTATTATTTCTTGATTTTTTTTCAAGCTTTGGATACATTGTAGGAGATTATTCATATTATCATTATTATTCATCAATATACCGTTCTTGGAAAAATTTGAATTTGGATAACAAAATCGTTGTAACCAGGAAGCCGGCTACAAGCTACCTTTGTGTGCATATCACAAATATTATACCCTAAAAAGTGTAATGAAAATTCCGCTGGGTACTCAATATCAGCAAGATTAAATCTGTATTTCTGGTGAAATTAGTAAAATTGAATTAAGTATTTTCTTTGTAAATTATGGGGAACTCAAAGCGCTGAAAAACTTCGCTCGATGGCTATTGAAGTAAGTCAATAAAGAACCCTAAGGCCATTCACGGCACGAGATCGGCTGAAAGTCGAAGTGAAAAGGCTTCGCCCAGAGCTCTCTGCACAATTCGTGGTCGAATTGCAGGCAGCTCAGACTCGAAGCGATTGCTTTACAGGCTATAGGAATGACGCTTCGACTTCCTGCGATCTCAACCCGTTCGGAGACGGCCATATTGCTATTATCATTAAATTTGAAATGGATATATCTGCGGAATCTTGGGAGAGGATATCACCATTTACTTCAACTTCCCAAGGAAAATATCTACAGTCTTGAAATGTTCATGGCGTGTTTGGAGCATAAGTATCTCGGTCAAGTTCGTAAATCCGATCGAATTGAAAATATGTATTGATCAACAGACTTATCCAATGTTTCGATAGGATTTATTACTCGAAAATGTTACATCCCTGGAACAAACCATTACATTTCTCTGAAATATTGCATAAGTATTTGGGTAGGCGCGCACGTGCGAATTTCTGTCGCGCGACTGAATATTCGCGATCGTCAAGAAAGCAATCATTTGCAATTATTTGGTCGTGTATGCGCGCATTCGTATTTAAGAGTATGTGTTTCATTTTTGCGACTAAACGATCGCGCGACAGAAAATCGCGTTCCTGGCCTTTATGCCGTCAGTTTCAATCAATTATTAGCTTTTCGATTTGGAATGGGTATCCCTGCCGAACCATCGGCTTGAATTTTTTTACTGATTCGCGAATTCGGCCTTCATAAATAGGGCACAAACCTGCTCTACAAATATCGTTTCTTTCTTTATTTTATCGTGCTTACGATCGGACGTCGAAGGTTGGATTCTTGGATGCGTAAAATCGAAATTTCACTTAACCGAAATTTTTTGGAATACGGCTTGAATCGCATTTAAATTCACTAGGTACTCGATTGAAAATTTACGGTTTTATGGTTCTAGCAGAATTTTGTCAGGATCATATGATTAGAAAATCGAAAAATTATTCGATGACGAAGTGAAGTTACGTTGGAGGGGAAGAATAAGAAGGGAATGAAGGACCGCTGTGTAAACTGAAAACAGCTGACTTCACATAAGTTCTAGTAGAATTCTGAAACGTAAACATTTCAAATTTTGCAAGGGGGCTATATGTTTATACAAGGTGTCCGGTTAACCTTAAGCAATATTCGAACTGGTGATAGACTACGTCATGACTTAGAATATCGAAAAATTTCAAGTAAAATTTTCACCGTTTTCGAGATAATGGGCATTTTCGAAATTTAAGTTTTTTTTTCCGGAACGTTGCTGATAAGTGTTGCTTTTTCGACGAAAAAAAGAGTTTTCAATTCTTTATATTTTCATTCCAGTAACTTCGACCTGATTTTCTGAAAAAAATTATAACCACGTGAATTCGAACATTCACTACAAAATTATACGCACTTTGTCGTGTCTCCAAAATTGTATCAAACACACTCTGGAAGGGGTGATATTTCCATTGCAAGAGAATGTGAGGACATTTTGGTATATCCTGAAATTTCACAATTTTTGCGAGAAATTATTCTGTTGCGAAATAATCAGGATCAAATGATGAAATAATGATTGATAGTAATGAATCCATTGCTTAGGAGTTCTGAGAAACTAAAATTTGGAATTTCAAAATCTTATTTCAATTATCATCTTCAAACCAGAGTTTAAGCAATAAATTGTACTAATATTTATAGACAAAACTGAATTATTTTCTATTCTTTCTGATGTGAATATAATATTCTTCCAATACGGACCTTTTAAATGGTATGATGCCACTTTTACTTCGATTCCCAAATAGCATGTGGATACATCTTCTCAGTTGTTTCATGTCAGTTGCAGTTAGTTGTTGCTTAAACTTGTTCTATCAAATACCCCAAGTGATTTATTTATGATGTATCATCCCATTGTACTAGGTACCTACATCAAATCCAAACACTATCGAACTCACTGGCCAGTAGTACTATCGCTACTTTCTTAAATGATATGTCAGCTTCTATTGCAAAATTACTGGTTAGTATTGTTCGATAATAATATTTGCGTCTAGTGTACCCAACATAAAGTTGACTCTAAACTAATCTTGCGTCCACCCAGATCACTCGAGTGATTTATTTCCATAGACACATTATCCCACGATATGTCTAGTGATGGGACGAGTCGTCTATTTCTCAACTCGATCTACTCGAGTTGAAATGATGGCCAACTCGAGCTGGCTAGACTTGCTAGGTTCGCCTTCGTATATGTGCCATCGATTCGAGTTGGGTCCCCTCGAGCCTCGACACTGATTCGTACGCCGGCTCGAGGTCGAGGTCGAGGTTCGATACCTCGATGTCGATCTACTCGGAGTGAGTAGGAATAGAAATTGGAAGGAATTGTAGAATCGGGACTCGGAAGTTGGAACTTTTATGAGTCTCGCAACAGCTGACTCATATATCATGTATTAGATAACATTTCACTTTTATATTAGGAATAATTTAATTGAAGATTAAGGGTTCAAATGTTAGTGCACAACTTCAATAAACAACAGATTTATTGTGAAAAAAGTTTTAAAAAATCAGACTTCTCAAAAATGATTGTCACATAATATTTATTAACGAAAAGCTGTCCCTGTCTTAAAAACGTAACAGTTTCATATAATCTTGAGATAAACAACAAATAACAAAATTTTTAAACGGTACCTGTAGCGATGTCCAAATAATAAGACAGATATATTTTCATACAGAAACGAAAAAACTAACATTACTAATTCTAACACTCCGAATTGAACTGATTGTAACATTTTTTTATAACATAGTCACAAGGACGAATATCTGTCGATAAATCAACAAACATTCCCCCTTGATCAGAGCTAATCATCCAATCAATCAAAACACCTACACCGAAGAAGGGGACCCAAGGAGAATGACTACAGCTGTTTCACAATTGTTATTGATCGTCAGGTCAACTTACCTTGGATAAACCGCAGAGGGATCTCCCGATACTTGTCACCTTTCAGAGGGACCGCTGCAGTATAACAACGTACAGCGCGCCATCTGCCAGGAGCATCTTGCGAATCCCACCTTCGAGTGCAGAATACTTTGATCGATGTGCATGGCGTTTATTTTATTTTCAATAGAATAGAATTCTTTCGTGAAAGCCTGTTTCTTTTTTGATTTGTCAGGAATCCAGCCTTTGAGAAGTGCCTTTTTTACGGGACAGAAGTAGCGGGTATACACAAATATTTGCGCGGCATTTTATAGAGTGCTGGAAATATAGTTTTTCGCTGTCCCAGAATTGCAGTGGATCTTGCTTCCTATTTAAGTACGGAAGATCTAAAAATTGTTTCAATATAACCGACGCTGAAGAAATTGGAGTGTTGCGGGTGTTACATTCACTCACCTTTTTATCAAATAGTTCCCTAAGTTCATCATCATTACCAATTGAACTTTGAGATACTGATGGAGCGGTCAGATCAGGCGATCCCATAGGTTGATGTTGTACCTAATATTCTGCTAGTTCTTCTGAAATATATTTGGTAGCACTTTTAGCATTACTTTCCACCCCAAAGGCTTTTTTTGTAACGAGGGTCGAGAAAAGTAGCTTTTGCTGCCATTTTGTTACATTCGTAAATACGCAATCTCTTTTCAATCGCATCAAGCAACGAGTTTTGTAAATGCTTACCTTCTTCAGAGATTGGAGAGTTGTTTCTCACACAATTCTCTAGACCTCTTATCAGAGAAATTATAGAGGATAAAGTTGGGAATAATTCACCCGATAGCATTGACGTTATTTTCTCCACTGGTTTTAGGACACTTACGCAGTCCTCCAAGATCAGCATTTCACTCGAATTCAAATTTGGTGGAGGTGAGTCTAGTAAATGTAACGTTGCAGACAAGGTAATCTTAACCCTTAGTAATCTTTCAAACATATAAAATGTTGAGTTTCATCTCGTTTGTACGTCTTGCTCGAGTTTTATCACTTCTAAGTTCATTTGACACTGCATATCACGTAGAGGATTCGAGGACTTTACGCTCCGTTTGAAGTGGGTAACTATTGCACGACATTTTGGTATCACATTTAATACTTCAGTATTTTTCCAATAATTAGTTTGGGAATTTTCAGTTCCCTGCCAGGTTCAAGGTGTGAGTAATACAAAAATGATTTTCTTTAAATAAGTAGTCATTTACCGCCTTTTTCATATATGAGGCGTTGTTAGTTACAATTGTTTCCACTTTATCGAATATTTGCCATTCTATCAAAGCCGTTCTTAAAACGTTGGAAATATTCCATGTAGTGTGATGTTCACGAAGCTCCATTGTTGATAGGACTAAGGAATGTAAATTGGCAATCGATATAAAATGCACGGTTAAACTGATGAAGCTCATTTGACTATCAGAACTCCAAATATTAACGCTATGTCCGATACATTTTCTAGCTTTTCTTTTAACTCCGCAATACATCTTTAATATCTATTATCCAGCATTTGAGCCAATTTCTTCCGTGATGGTAATTCATAAACAGGATTTAATTTTCGGGTGTACTGCTTAAAACCCGTGTTTTCAACAATTTGTAAGGGTTGCATATCAGTAACTACCATGTCCATCAGAGCTTCGTCAATAGGTCTCTTGCATGATTTTTTTTATCATTGGAATCGAATATTCTATCCATAAGAACACTGAAAAACTTTATCCGCCATCAAAAATTTAAATGGTTAACGAGAAAATGCCGTTTTAAATTTGGCTCCGCATATCGGTTGTTTAAACGGACGAAGCTTCGCGGTTTCCGTGACGTATGGGGATATATCGACTCTCTCCCTTTTCTCGTACACTTTTCTGTCTAGCAAGCCAATAGACAGCGTCGAGCTGTATCGATCGGGGCATCATGGAATAACGAGTGACGTAGAGGCGAACTACCGCGTTTCACCCATTTTGGTTTTGCGTCCCGATTTGACGATTTTTAATACCGAATTATTCGAAATTTGCGAATTGTTGGAGTGTGAGATATCATACATTATGATTTTGTATCGATATAGAATGAGAAAAACATGCAAATATGATAATTCGTGTTGCATGCAAGAGACCTATTGCTTTTTGGCTTATTTTGCTTGGGACATTAAGACGTAATTGCCTTGTTCGCTTCGGAGCTGATTCGCTCATTTCTGTTGGATTTGGAATTTCGGATGGTGTTGATGGAGCAACTTGATTTTCTACTCCTACGGAATGACATTGAAATACCCGCCTCTTCCTGAACCCATTTTGTCCCATAGATTCACTGTATTGAACAATATGTTTTTTTTATGTGATTGATCAAAGTGGATGTGTTTCCAATGAATTTGTAAGAGCAAATTTTACAAATTACTCTGCAGCCATCGTCGGATTTCGTGAAAAAATCCCACGCTGCACTGTTTTTAGGGGTCATTGTCAATAAATAAATGAATAAAGTTTAGTTAATCCAACTTTAGTCTTAAATCACTCGCAAATATATTTTCGAATATTTATAATTAATCCGTAATAGACCAACACCCTGTTGAGATCGATCCAGGCTGAACTGAAATTCTGAAATACTGAATCGAGTAGATCCAACTATTGCCGACTGCGTATGCCGATCCGCCAACCAATTCGAGCGCTGTATGGACCGACATCGACGACGCGTACCGACGATTCACGAAATCGTTAGTTCTACGCATCGAGTCGGGTGCTGAATTTTGGATCCGAATCGCTTTCGAGTTGACTCGAGTTCATTCAAAAGCTAGTCGAGCTGAATCGTCCATAGCGTAACTCGAGTTAATCGAGCTGGATAGCTAGAGTTGCCCATCTCTAGATATGTCTATGTTAATTTCACTTAGGCTATTTGAAAGAACGAGTCCATGTCACAGTTAGATACAGACGTGGAGTATCTACATGGACATTCAGAGTATCAATGATGAAGTGGCAAGCAAAGCATGTTCTAAAAGGTCCTCCTTGAAAGAATTTATATCTGCATCAGAAAAGAAAAAACAATTCATTTTTTTCTCTGAATACTAGTTAGAGCAATTTTTGCTTGAGATCTGGTTTGAAGATATCAATTGAAAGAAGATTTGAAGTTGACTTTTTTTATTTTTCTAAAAATTCCCGAGCAGTGGATTCATTACTATTAATCAATATTTCACCATTTAATTTCGATGAATTCGCAACAGTAATATTTTTTCGTCAAAAATGAGAAAGTTTAGGATAGAACAACATATCTCCGCATTATCTTGCAACGGAAATATCACACCTTCCAGAAAAACTGAGAGTATGTTTCATACAATTTTGGGGGCTTGAGAAAATGTGCATATTTTTGTAGTGAATGTTCACATTCAAGTGGTTATAATTTTCTTTCAGAGAATCTGGTCAAAATCACGAGAATAAAAATAGGTAGTATTTAAATCTAATATTTCACCCTCATTTATTTGAATTTTTGAATCCTTTTTATGAGGAGGAAAAAGGTGAAAATTTTACGTAAAAATTTTCCGATATTCTGAGTGGTCGTGACCTAGTCTATCCTCAGTTCATATATTGTTTGAAATTTACCGGACACCTGTATACTATGTAACATTATTGCTCGAGCTCAACAAAATAAAAATATTTTCGGTCACACAGGGTGTTATCACTTTTCCTGCTTTTACACTTCTTAAACTCGAAATCGACCAAAGTGAACGCCATTCCGACTTCTTTCGGAGGAATTTGCGAGATAAAGCTAACCAGTTAACCCAAGAACATGAGTTCTCGACTTTGCCGGGTATTTTCATAAAAAAAAATTCTTGAAATTTAAGTTAGTTAAATTAGTAGGCGGCTACTGCTCCATTTTGCATCCCTGTGAAATGTCTTTTACTCGATTTTCTGTACTAACATTTCAATTGATCGGTCCAAAAAATTTTATCTATCACTAAGATTACATAAAGTTCGATGAAAGTTGATATTGAAACATTTATAAAATATATCCTTGATTCCGCCTCAGAAGCTAATGCTTGGGCATGTTAGGAGACTAGGTTTGTTTTGTGTATTAGGCTTTGTTACTAATTCCTTACGCCACCTTGAGAACAACATTGTTTACCAACAGCAAATCGTTGGACGGTCCACAAAAAACCGAAAAAATTCATTCCCGGACAAAGGCTTGAACCCCAGACCTTACGACCATGTTCTTACCACTAGACTACCGCCGCTATATTATATTATGAAATACGTTTGACATGTCTCATTTTATGAATTAAATTTATGTTTGGATTTGTGTTCCACCCTTTAGAAAATAGCTGGTGTAATGCTGAGAAGAGCATTCGTTTTTCTATGCCGCACATAATATTAAATTAAGGATTCTGCAAACAACCGCGGCCGCGGTTGCGATCAGGCAGCGGTAGCGATCTTAATCAACTCAAACACAAGCATTTTCATGCAAATTCATTTCATCGCCACCGCGGCCCCGTTGGTTTGTAGAATTCTTTAGTTTTCTCAAATGAGGTGAAGAAGTAGGCCACCAAAGTTGAAAATATCATTCAATATCAAGTGGTTAGATGAAATTATTGCAAAGAAATATGAATACCCACATGCCATTCTTCGTAAAAATGTGGAATTAACACTGAGAAATCCTGGACATACTTTGAAAAGGTTAATGGCGCGATAAAATATATGATTCAGCTGATACCTATAGTAAAAACTATTTCAGGTCATCAATAAATCCCAGTGACAGATTCTTCTTCTTGGACAGATCACTTTAGGCTTTAATACAAATATTGAGTAGTAAACTCCTCAATGGTATAAAGAACCACGCAGTGGCTAGGGACGTTCCGTAAGTGGTCTACACTATTCGAACGTCTATATTTACGCAGACAGTTCAAATAAATCAAAATCTAGAAAAGTACTGACGTGAAGTCAGCAGCATTCACGTGCTTGTTCACATTGCGAAATGATGACTTGGAAATTTCAGTGAAATTTCAATGAAATATAAAAATTTTCAAAACAAATTTTTTTTCGAATTTTTCCATGGATAATTCTTCTTATTGACACTCATCATAGTCCAGCCAAGTTTCATTCCGATCAGATAAATATTTTTCGAGTTATCGAAAAATTGAAATTTCAAATGGCTGTAGCACAAAAACCATTCGGCAGATTTGGCCCATTAACGAACTTAACCGAGATATTGAGGATCTTAACCTAACCTGAAAATTTCAAGACTCTAGGTCCTTCCTTTCGAAAGTTACAGCGCACACGGCCGGACGGAAAGAATCAATTTTGACCACGGATTCTTCATCAGTGAGTCCAACCTAGTCGTTTGAGACCATTTCAAAATTCGAAACTTACAGACATCGTGACGAAATGATAACGCGCTGTTTCCCAGAACAAGCGCGTAAAAAGAATGCAATGTCTATCGTTTTACGATTTTACATCGGGTACGATGTACAATCGGTTTGGTTTGTCGGAAATGATAAAGTGAATGATAACAAAGCATAAATGTGTCGTTCATTTCAAAAGTGTTATATCTCAATATTTTCAAATCAATGTTTTGCACGCAGAAAGTATTTCACGTGTATTTGGATTTATTCCACATCCATTCATGAAGTTCGCCGCCATCGTTTTCGGGACGATGTACAATCAGTTTGGTATGTCGTAAATTATAAAGTGAATGATAACAAAAAATAAATATTAGATGGCGTTCTGGGGGGCGATTCTTGAATCTCGATCAAGAATTGAAAAGTAGAACAATTTCCATATGTTTGCGTCGATTTTATAAGTTGAATATAAACAGCAGGTAGACATGACCCGCGCATGGAACCGAATGTCACTCGACAATCGAATGTTATATCTCCTATACTCCGTACTACTCGTTGCTAAGTCGAACGAAATGGTGAGAAGGTTATGCTTATATTCCGATATGAAATTACTCGATATCTTGATTTCAGTTTATTTCTTGAATATTTTCTTGAAAACATAGTCGAAATGGCGAATAGAACTCTCACAAATTCTGCAGATGCTCGAGGAAACTTAGAAAATCGACATACACAACAAATGACAATTGTCATACTCTTCAATTCTTGATCGAGATTCAAGAATCGACCCCCTGATCAGTTACGGAATTTCCCTAGTCACTGCTCGCAGAGCGCACTCTGCCATACGTCGCCCGTGGGCGGAGCCGTCACTGGCAATTCATCGGTGTTTTTACGTTCGTCAAAAAAACTAGTAAAACCCCGGCACAGGTACTTTTTTGGGGTTTCAATATGGCGAAGGCGTTGGGATGGGTCGCTTACATGCGTTGAATTTGAGAATTTCTCAAATATACTTAGAATCGTCCGCAATCAAGATGTTCAGTAAGCTCTATTTTTCTCTCTCCCAGAAATGTCGAAATGTCGTTCAAGTTCAAGGTCATCTCAATTGTAACCTTATTCAATTAGTATAGTAAAGAAATAGAACAATCACCTTCTTTACTCTTTCCTTTTATGATTTCCGAAGAAGCTATAACGACATCCTTCACATGTTTCAGCCAGCTTTTACGTTCGCCTCCATTCTTCAACTGGCTGTTGATCGGAGGAGCGACCGAACCTGTGGTACCCCTCTCTTCCCTCGTGGTCGTCGTCGCAGGCTCCTCCAGCAAGGAATCGAACCTTACAGGTGGCGAAGGGGGGTTGGCGAACTCCTCTGCTTCGGAGTCCGATATGCTCCAGGTGTCTATGGTCCTATGAGCAGGAATGTTTCCGTACAAATCCTCCTGTAGTATGTCTTCCAGCATCCTGTAATCTGAAACTGAGAAATAATATAATTATCAAGTTTCCCTCAACACAAAGTTCTATGTCGAGCACTATACATATCGTCAAAAGTTTTGGACCCATTTCGAAATTTCTGTAAACGTAGGCTTGCTATTTTTGAAATGAAATAAAATTTGTATAGGAGCAAAAAAAATTTCATTGAGTGAAATCAGTTCCAAACTGATATTAAATGTTTAGAACTAAATTTTGTGTGAATTCTATTTCTCAGTATAATCAAGAAAGTACGACGAATCGTCCAATTGCGCGTCTGCTTGACCAGTTAGTTGAGATAGAAGAATGGTAGGCTTGAGAGACGGTTTATGTCTTCTTCTGAGGAGCAATTGAATCACAAATTTTTTAATCAGGTATTTTTTTAGGGAAACATTAAATTCCAATTTTGTGGTAGTTAACGTCCATGGTTATACATTCAATACATTTTCTCAGGAATTTGGACAGTAATTTATTAGAATCTATTAGTACATTGCCAGCGTTTCGAACCTTTCGTGGTTCTTTTTCAAGGCTAAATTAGTAAATGATAATATTAACAATATGAACAGCTATTGGGATCTCCAAATTTGAATTTATGCCCATCGGTGTGCACATGCGTAGTGAGAGCAGTTTTATGTGTGTTGTTCAAGTTTTTCGTTTCATTTATATGTTGTTTCATTCTTTCTTGTAGTAACTGTTTAGTTTGTCCCACGTGCCATTTGTGACAATTTGAACAATCTATTTTGTATACTTTTTCCGACTGTTAAATCGGTGTTTCGTCTTTTGATCTTGTGTAGAATTTATTTCTGTTGTCCACTGTATTATAGAATGCAGCTGTACAGTTATATTCGTGAAATATTTTTTGATAAATATATGATAAAATAGTGTTGTATTTTGTTGTTCTCTTGTTTTCTGTGTTACGGTGGTCATGTTTTGTGCGTTTTTTGTTGATGCTATTTCTGTTGAAGTTATTCACACATGTTCTAATGTTTCAATGTGATCACATGAAAACGTCTTGAGATATTGAGGAATAAACCTGAAAATATCGAATGACAACGAATTATCGACTTCATCGTCTAGGTCAGATTGCATCTAATTCAAATCAAGTCTTCGAGGGAAAAAAAATTTACATTTTGGATTTTTTTTTTAAATGAATAAATCCACGTAGAATTTCGCATGGAGATGAGTCTTGATATTACACAACTAAGTCTGAAATTTAAAATCTGATCACATCAGAACTTCTTGAGATATTTAGGAATATCGAATCGAATTTAAATTTGAAATACTGTGGTTAAATATTGACTTGAAGCCCTGTGTCAAATCTTTCTGAGAAAAAATTTCAAACAGAAATGGGACAAATTCCGAATGTTCCTTTCATTTTTTTAACCACTAGATTCACACTAAATTTCGCAGTAAGTTGCGCTCTTTAACTAACAAGTTTCAATTCGGTGGCATCAGTACTTCATGGGATATCGACGGACTAACCTCTAAATGTCAAATTACTATAACTCCTAAACTATTTGGCCGATTTATCCCACTAAAACGAACTCAACCGAGATATTTTTGGCGGCAAATTTGAAAATGAAGGCATTTGGACAAGCGCGTAGAAATTAGCATGTGCTTATTCACCAATGGCGGCAAATTGTTTCTGGCCTACAGAAGCAAATGAGACTAATCCGGACCTCGGTCGGGACCGCACCATCCCGCAATGTGTTAAGGCTTTCAAGCATATCATTATTATAGAATGTTAACAATTAAGAAAGGATTATGACTTGTTTAGCTAGCATTCCTTGGTGACAATGAATGAAATCACGCAGCAGCATTTGGATTCACGAGTAATGAACTAACTTGTCAATACCTAGTAAATTTAATACACTCACATTTGGAGTTATGAACTAATACCAAGAAATATGAATGACTCCTTTGAGAATTCAATACTTTGACTCATTTCATAGCAGAACGAAATCTATAAACAAATGACTATCAAATGATAAGTACAACGGAAGTAGAATAATTGTTGAAAATCAAATATCATTGTCCTCGGTAGATAGTGATACCAATAACCAGATTTATTTGAGCATGAATATTAACCTCCTACTGAAGAAGGCAATCCTTCAAATTATACAGGGTTATTCCGGATGAGACCGTCAGATTTTAGGATAAGTTTACACTAGTCAATACAGTCTTGAAACAATGTTCGGTTTATGGTTGGGGGGTCTCTATTGAGACTATACAGGGTGATTGTCCGATTGGACCGATTTTACTTTTATTGATAACAAATTGAGCATCACGTCCTTGATTATACATGGTATACAGGGTAATCTTTTTTAATAGGAATTAGGACAGGTAGTGAAGAACAAAATAAGTTTAACTAAGTGCCGACGTTTCGTCCGTATATTCGAACTTTTTCAAGGCTGTATAAAAGAAATTACAAAAATGCATCAGTATATCACAGCAAGACAATCGAGAATGATCAACCAAGTGGCACTTACATTCTATTTATTTATGCAACGTAGTTGATCATTATTCCGATTGTCTTGCTGGGATATACTGATGCATTTTCGTAGTTTCTTTTATACAGCCTTGAAAAAGTTCGAATATACGGACGAAACGTCGGCACTTAGTTCAACTTATTTTGTTCTTCACTACCTAATTCCTATTAAAAAAGACTACCTTTTATTGATAACTTTGGTATGGCTCATTCGATTTCAATAAAATTTTCAGCGAAGTACAATATAAATGAGCGCATTCATATATTCCAAAAAAAATTCAAACTCTGCGGTTGTTATTGTGATAATTCCGGATTAATCTTGCAGGCTAGAAGACGTCCTGTACATCGCGTTTCCAAAACTTCGCTATTTGTTAACGATTACACAATAAGTAACTTTTTGTGCGTTGCTAATTTTTTGGGAACACTTCTAGTTTTCCGAGAAAATATTTTCAAAAAAAGGCAGTATCGAAATCTTGCTCCAATCGGTTTTACTTTCATTAATAACTTTGGTATGGCTTGTCCAATTTTGAGGATATTTTCAGTGTGGGACAATATGAATGAGTACATTCAATAATTGCAACATTCTCTCAAAGTACAAGGTTGTAATTGTGCAGTTAAAAAAAACACCCTGTATATTGCGCTTCCAAAACTTTTTTATCCGTTTCAGATTCTATCATAGTGAGTCATTATTCAGTGTTTTTTTTTTAATTTTTGGCACACCTCCTGATTTCCGAGAAAAAATTTTCGAAGAGCAAAATCAATATTTCTCTCAGAATCAGTAAAAGTATTCTGCACTAGGTAGTAAAGCTGTTTTGTCCAAGGATGCAAAGCTGTTCAACACTTCTGAAATTATGTTTTCAAAACCGAAAATTATATTTAATTGCTCATATTCTGTATAAAATCATTCAATTCAGAAAATTACATAGTTTAATTTTTTTGCACCCCCCCCCTTTTCAATAAAAGGGTTTTTTTAATAAAATGGCCACTAAGATCGCCTGATTTGAACCCTTTAGATTATTTTGTGTAGAGACATCTAAAATCAAAAGTCTATAAAGTAGGAATTACCGGTAGAAAACATCTCATTCAAATGATTTCCTACAAATGCGATATTTTGAAGCAAAATCCAAATATCATCAGAAGGTCGATTGGAAATTCAATAAAAAGGGCGCAAATATGTATTCGAAAATGGAAAAACCTCTTCGAAAACTCACCAAAATTGGATGAGCCATAACAAAATTATTAATGAAAGTAATATCGATTGGAGCGAAATTTCTATAATATCACAATAGCAACTGCGTATTTTGAAAAAATTTTGGAATTTTTGAATGTGCTCATTCATATTGTACTTCACTGAAAATTTCATTAAAATCGAATGAGCCATACCAAAGTTGTCAATAAATGTATAATCGGTCGAATCAGACAAACCACCCGGTATAGTCTCAATATAGACCCACAACCATAAACCAAACTCGAAACTGCCTTGAGTAATGTAAACTGCTAAAATCTGTACATTATCGCAGCATTCGAATGTTTGATTTTGCAAAAGTTTCATTGCGATCTAAAAATTAGGAAGGTATAGACAATGAATACTAAATATCTTCCTACAGGTGTGGAGGCATCCTTGATAGCCAGTGATATATGATAATAATTCCTGTAGTGTTAAAACGATTTCAATAGTTGGCGCCAGTTCACCTTAACGCAAACGCAAATATTCTTAGGAGTAATCCAGGAATAAGAGTACTGATGGGACCCGTTTGCGTATATTTATTAGTTATTGTTGCCGATTTTCCTAGGTTAATTGTTTACCCAATAGCGAATGGTTGCAGCAATATATTTTTTGTGTTCCGAAATATTTATTTTCTATCAAGCACAATACATTTTCGAATTAGGAGTTTCAATCTGAACTATATAAAAATATGAGAATATATTTGTTAATTCGATCTCCTACATCGTCGAAAGTTTGGTACCTACAGTTTACAGTCCAGTTTGAAAGAGCTTGAAAATATAGATAATCGATGTCGACAACTATGATTTTAATCCAAAATACCTAAAACTGGACCAAATGCTCCCGACCCGCCATCTCTAGACCATTTTAGTTCGAATTTATAAATTCATTGGATCTCATATTTTTATGCAGTGTCCGGATTCAACGTTAATATATTTCGGGGGATAACTTATTGATATAAATCAAAGTATGAAGAAAACTTCATATCAAATTAGGTACAAAAATGTATCCCACTGGCGCTAGAGTCTCTCTCACATGATCTCGGAAATCCCATACATTTTCGATAGCTTTGTCAGTATTTGGTGGATTAATTCAATAAAAGATATTACATGGCAGTTTTCGAGGAACATGAGTTGTCTGGTGAATTTTTTTTCTGGATTTCATCAGTGGTGGAAATAATAGCACCACGGAGCATCGTTCGGGAGAAAAATTAATATTGGGATGACGTGCATTCTGTTTTATTGATAATGTCAAAGTGACACTAGCATATTATCATCAATTTCAAGCGATGGACCAAAAGCCCCGGTCATAGTAAAGGCACCGTTAGAGTTAGGGAGATTGGGGTATTTGGGTAATCGGGGATTCTTCCTATTGGTCGAGAGATTCACCCTAATGGCTGACGACGATCACGTGATCGTCGTCGGCCAATAGGAAAGAATCTCCGATTACCCAAATACCCGAATCTCCCTAGCACAAAAGCTAGCTTTACGGTTATCCAAATTGACATATAGGCTGAGGATAATCTGTCAAGCTTTTGTTCCATCGTGATAAGTAGAGCGCGAATTAGGGCTGGGACTTTTTCGGATTTTTGTATTCGAATATTCATTCGAAAATTTATTCCAATATTCGAATAATTCATTCAAACACATGAATTATTCAATGAATAGTTTTTATTCATGAATATTCAATGAATACGTCTTATTCATGACTATTCAATGAATAGTTTTTATTCATGAATATTCAATGAGTAGTTTTTATTAATGAATATTCAATGAATAGTTGACTATTCATGAATAGTTAACGATTCAATGAATAGTTGCCTATTCATGAATAGTTGACTATTCATTGAATAGTTGATTATTCAGTGAATGGTTTTCATTCATGAATAGGAGAATATTCAACGAATAGTTGAATAGATAGAATGGTTGGGTATTCATGCATTAATGAGTATTCGTTACTTTTCATAAATATTAATTTACTCAGGACTGCTCAGGATGCTGATAAGTAGTTAGTAGAGTTATCCATCTTTCGTAAAATTACGGATAAAAGTGTGAAAGACTGACAGCTGACTATTCAAGAATGATTAAAATAGGTTCATGTAATTTACTCCGAATTAATTCTTTGGTATTCATTTTATGTAATGTTTACATTTTGTTACTGCACTTTCGAACAATCATTGATTTTCAGACATCTGAACTCGAAACATGATACAGGATATATGTTCAGGTACAAATAATAATATCAAAATAATTGAGGTTATCAAATTCGATATGCATTTTTGGATTACGTTGTGGGAGTTAGGCTGTTAGGTTCAGTTCAAGTTGAAGTTATGTGATTTACGCTTATTGAATAAATTGATAGAATGAATAGTTTAAATTCAAATTGTATAATTGTATTAATTTCTTTATAATTTTCATTAATTTCAACATACAACAAATTATTTCCCGAAACTGTTCCACATATATTTTAAAGAATTGCATACACAAAATACATAAAGATACTTGAAATTATGCTTGATAGATTTGTCATCCAGTATTTCAATATTATTTAAATGTACCAATTCGAAAATTGCAAACTCCAAAATACAGACAGTAATAACAATTCCTACATAGAGTTAATCTGGAAATAATGAATGACCAAACTAAACTGTGTAGTATCCAAATATTTAACGTTTTCAAGTGATACCTGAACGGAACCGCAAAAATATCCAAAAATGTATTCTTTTCACTACTACATCGACTTTTATAACCTTCATATACCCTGTATCATGTGTACTCAACACATGATTCAGTGTTCAGATGTCTGAAGATAAACGAAAGATGGAAACTGCAGTAACGAAATATACATAACAAAATAAGAAATATCAAAGAATTTGTTCGTAGTCAATCACATGAACTTGTACCTGATTAATCCAGTTGAATGATTTTTCAAACCTCAAATCGTAGTCTTACGAAGGATGGATTACTCTACTAACTACTAATCAGCAAATCTGAATAATTTAATATTTATGAATAGTGCTAAGCTAATATTCATGGATACATGCACATCCGACTATTCACTGAATATTCATCCATTCAACTAATCAGTAAACATTCTACTATTCAGAAATAAAAACTACTCAGTGAATGGTCAACTATTCATGAATAAAAAGTATTCACTGAGTATTCATGAATAAAAACTATTCATTGAGTATTCATGAATAAAAACTATTCATTGATTATTCAACTATTCAGAGAATATTCATGAATACATAAATAATGAAAAACCAAATCATTCGAATAATTATTCAATGAATATTCGAATATTCAAATCATTCATTCATGATTCCCAGCCCTACCGCGAATGCCTTGGCCTGGCCGTCCACTGGAAGCGATTTGGGGCTTTTATGAGCTACGCGTTTTACGAGCAACGATGAGCTTTTACGACCCGAGCGGTCTCAGGCTTCGGGGTCGTCCACTGGCAGATAGTTTGCGAGGTTTCGGTTCGTTCTTGTTCTTGCGTAGCAGAGGATTTGAACTTCGGATTTCCGTGTTTATTGAAGAAATTGTGATTCGGGATGGATTCAGAATTAATAATTAATTTCTTAGATAAATCTTACTTGATCAGACGTATGTGAGCTACGGAATGGGGAACATTTTTTAGCTAGGGTAGATTCAAATTAAGAAAGAATGAAATTATCGGGAAAAATTAACCATCTTGATAATGAATCTGAAAAACCTTCAAAACTTTACAGATTATTATCGAATACTCATTTATAATACTGCAATGGAAGTTGAAGTGTGAAAGTGGTGACCTGGGTACTTCGAAATTATGGCTGATTTGAGTTTTATTTTTGGAAAGCCACCTTCAGAGGGGGAATATGTTATTAATGTATCTAGAAAGTGACTTCGAAACTTTAAAAGCTGCAAACATCGAAAGAAATCATGGTGACACAAATATTCAGAAATTCTTAAAATTTTGCAGAAGTGCATGCACATTTTAGAAAACAGGTCACTAGTAAAAAATCCGTAGTGTTTGATTGAGAAAAAACTATGTTTATTTTGTGATCGAAAGAATCGTTCTGCAGATGAGATTGATTGGAACGTCGTTGAATCATTACAGTACGTATGGACCAAATACACTTGAGCATATAGAAAAATATTTGGAACAGAATTGGTCACAGACTAAAAAACAATTTGATAATAGATATTGAGATAATAAGAGCTATAAAAACGGAGATAATGGCGAAACGCGCTGGATTTATTATATGTGAAATGCTATACAGCCGATTATTGCCAAAGAGTCCAATTTCAGGTAGGCTACTACGCCTACAGGACTTCTGGGTGCGAGTTCAATGTAAGAAAAAAGAGAACATTCATTAACATTTCAATCTGATCCATCTAAAATTCACCAACAATAAACAACGAGCTTCAACAAATATTCCGTTCACAAACCATAAATTCCGCTTGCCGTCGGATAGCTCCACTATTCGAGCGTATACACGCGGCAGATCAGAACTGATCGGGATACGATTGCGCCGCTCGAATTCTCTCGAACACGCCCGTATGAACTCGCTGCCAGTGGACGAGGGTATCTAGAATTCCATTCATTTGGATCTGTCGCGCAAGTGCAAGTTCGGTAGTTTACGCTCCTATCGGGCCTCTCGAAATCGCGTGCAGTGGACGACCAGTCTTAAGGTATCTTTAGATCTTCCGCACACTGGTCGATCCGATATGCTCGACGAGTTTCCAGCCTCGTCTCTCGTTTCGGCTTCCAATGCAATTCAAGCTAACGCCGCAGACGGATCGTTTTGAAACGTACGATTGGGTTGCACGATACACGCGTCAGGTATTCGGACTAGGGTCGATCCGATGTACTTGACGCGATACAATCGCGTCTCTCGAATCGGCTTCCCAAGCGATTCAAGCTGGCACTGCACACGGGTCTTTTCATAACGTACGTTTGAGTTTCAATCGGATGCATCGTTTCACGCGACTGGCAGGGAAGCAGAAAGTTCGAGAGGTTGGTACGTCGCTGGCTTTTCAATATAACGAAACGATATAAATATAATTCCTTACTATTTTCAACGTGATTTCGAAGCGAATGCATCATTTTTCTTGAAATTAATCTTATAGTGATTGAATCCTTCTATTGATTTCCTGATTTCGTCCCCTCGCGAGGAAAATTTTTTGTAGGATACTACTAACTTTATAATTAAAATTGTGAATTCTTATTATTTCACTTCCTAGAATGAATTGAACTTTTTCTATAATATTTGAACTCGGGGTTCAACTAACGACTGATCAAAAGGATATAATTGTATTCAAGCAAAGGTTCTTCATATGTGAGTCCAACCAGCGTTAACACATTTTTTTCAAGCAATCTACTCGCAAATTACCCAAAATCTACCGAAAATCCACTGAAATCTACCTAAATATCTACCGAGTTGTTTATAGAACTGAGATTGACAAAAATTCAAGAAAATTTGTACTGATGATGAATATTTGGCGAAACAGAGTTCAAAAAATATCGGTATCCTATATTTACAATCATTCCACTCTATTTAAGAGGTCTCTATAATCAATTTACCAACCTAATACAGAACTAGAAAATGGTTCTGTGTGGTTCCAATAGATGACAAGAACAGCATTTTCCACGGCGCAGAATCGGCAAAGTAGAACATAATAAGTGTTCGAGCCACAGTTTCTCCTTGTTCACTGTAGCCAAACGTAACAATTACTTGACTTATGAACATCATGAACTTTTGTCAGAAGCCAAAATCTACTGAAAATCTACAGCGAAAAGTTGACTACTGAATCCTCGGCTCGATTGGCAAAAATTTACCGAAAAAGTAGAGTCCAACCTAGCCCTGGTGTACACATCCGGCTTTTCCAGCACCGGCGCCGTTGGGGCGCCGCAACTGGCTGGTCGGATGTGTACATCCTCCCATCTGATGCTGTGTACTTCAGACTATAGCAGCACCGGAGATAAAAACGGACGTGTAAACCGGACCATAACCTTTCGAAACTATTTTGGGTACAAAATTCGAAAAAAAACTACTCTTCTGTGACGAAATTCTTTACTCTTGTTTCTTAGGACATGCGCGCAAGAACTATCATTAACTGCGTAGATGCTCACCAAATTTATACGTCCCCCATGGTATAAATAAATTTTTTTGTGTGATCAATGCACCAAAACACAGCACCATATACCATGTTACATTAAATATGAACATAGAACAACAATAAACTTTGGCTCAAACCTTGAGGTCACTATTTAACAATAGTGTTTCGAATTTCAATTTTACAACAATGTACCAACATTTTAGTTCGATTCGATTATAATTTTTAGAGATGTCCTGAAAAATATGTTACTTTCGTGTTTTATTCCCTGGTATCATTGTTATGTCCAGAATAACTAATCCACTCATGGTGATACTAGGTAACTAGTTGAAAAATACTGATTCACAACTTTGTGTAAAATCTCGTGATGATCCTGTTATTCAAATTCGTAGCCAAAGCGGTTATCTTCTTAAGTACTGAACTTGCCAAACGCGCCTTTACCTCGGAATGGGAAGATTTGGAGATCTTCTTTTCATATATATATATATATATATATATATTTAATATTTAAGATAAGGGATATCGACCATTAATAACAAAGTTTTCTTCACTCTTTATTCATAGCCAAGCTTTCGAAACAATTTGTTTCTTCTTCAGGGCAGCTAAAAATTTATTTAGATCTCACATTCGGTAATATTGATTTTTAAACAAAACTTACTTTTTCTAATGTGTTTGTAAAAATTTTTAGCTGCCCTGAAGAAGAAACAAATTGTTTCGAAAGCTTGGCTATGAATAAAGAGTGAAGAAAACTTTGTTATTAATGGTCGATATCCCTTATCTTAAATATTAAATATTAAAAATAGTACGACCTTTATCTCTAAAAATCTAATACAAATGGGATTCTATCAATTTATATCAGCTACATACAGCACAGAAACATCTAACATCATGAAGGAGTGGAGTAACAACAACAAAAAACTAGCTAACACAATTAACAGAAAGATATTCTTATTAGAGTGCAAAAGACAGGGATTAATACCAAACCATATAGGAGCAGGAATCAAAGGTGTACTCAGTTTGTTTGAGTTCGAAGTTGGAAATAAGTTCAACCACAAGATCGTTAATTTCAACAAAAATCTGGTACATAAGTTACTCTCATTGGAAATTGAGCAAACACACCGGAAAGTTGCAGGTGTAGTAAAGAGGAATGACAGAATATATGGAGAACTATGCAATGTGATACCACAGGATACTCTACGAGAATTTTTCAGACGTCAAAAGATCTTTTATAATAAAATATTCCATCAAGTTAAGACTACCAACCTCAGAAAGATAAAAAACCTTCAGAAATCTAACAACATTGATTTGAAAACTCAAGAGAAATGGTTCAAAAACTTAACAGACACTGATGTACCGGAGGATGTGAAAACCCTTTTATCATTAGGTTCAAAATTCAGCATACCCATTAACCCAAAAGAAATAAAAATGAAAGACCTGATAGCTGATGTTGAGAACATTCTAGATCTAGTTCAAGAAAACCAAAAGGATCCCCTTAGGGCAAAAATAACTAGCATCGTCACTAATTACATGCACAGAAGTAGGAATGTAAACCACCATATAGACAAACTATATAACACCACAAAACAATTCTTAAATACCAATAAACATCTTTTGGTACTAAACAGCGACAAAGGCTCAGTAACGGTCCTTATGAATAAATCAGACTATCTCGAAAAGATGTACACAATTGTCACCTCAGAAAGCTTTAAACAGATACCCAGGGATCCAACAACAACCATTCAACATGAATCCAACAAAATAATTAGTAAACTGGAGGATAAGAAAATACTGAGTAGAATTCAAGCAAAATCGATGAGGACATATAACTCTGTTAGCCCAAGAATGTATGGAAACCCAAAATTACACAAAATCAACTTTCCATTGAGACCAATTGTGTCCGATACACAAGGTCCAACTCGTGAACTGTCCAAATACATAGCACAAATTCTGACAGATGCTTATGATCAAGATAATATTTACCACGTCAAAGACTCGTTCGATTTTTCAACTAAAGTCAACAACCTTGAATTACCACCTGACCATGTTCTTATTTCTCTAGATGTTGTGAATTTGTTTGGTAATATCTCGAAACAACTGGTACTGGATGCAATAGATGCATACTGGGATAGGATCAAAAATCATTGCGAAATACCAAAAGACGAATTCATGAAGATACTGGCTTTTCTCTTGGATTCAGGATATTTTATATTTGACAAAAAATTTTACATTCAAACTTTTGGCTGTGCTATGGGCTCTAAACTCAGTCCAATACTTTCACTTTATGTAATGGATTACCTTCTTAAGACCTGTGTACCCAAATTACCGTTTAGACTTTCTTTCCTAAAGAAGTTTGTTGATGATCTCATACTGGCTCTTCCGTCATCAGGAATACAAGTTATATTGGAAATATTCAATAGCTTCGACCAACATCTGCAGTTTACTGTTGAAATGGAAGATGAAACAAGGTCAGTCCCATTTTTAGACACAAGAGTGTGTAGAGTGAACAACATAGTAAAATTGGACTGGTACAGAAAAGAAACAGCATCAGACAGGTACATACATTACTTATCAGACCATCCGATTAATATTAAAATAAATTTCATTAAAGAGCAAAAAAATCGAATAACACGAATATGTGATCAAACGTTTGTAGATGCAAGCATAAAAAAATTGTACCAAATTCTCTTAGAGAACTCATATCCTAGAACAATGTTGAACAAACTTTTATTTTCATCAAGAATAGAGACATTACAGATAAACAATGATTCCAACACTGACAATAACAAGGAACCATTCATGTATCGCAGCCTACCTAGTATACCACAACTAACAAGCAAAATAAAAAATTGTCTGAAGGACCAAAAGACTATAAGAATAGCGACAAAATGCACAAAAACAGTATCTACACTTTATTCAACACTAAAAGATCCAATACCAAGGGAATTAAAATCGAATGTTATATATGAAATAAAGTGTTCAGATTGTCGCCAAACATACGTAGGCCAAACTTCCCAATGGCTGAAAAGCAGATTAGCCTTACACAAGAGTGACATAAAGATGAACAACTCTAGATGTGCCTTGTCCATTCATGCCAACCAGAACTCACATACTGTAGACCTTAACAATACTAAAATTTTAGATGTGAACAAAAACTACAAAAAAAGATGTATTCTTGAGATGATTCACATTAAGAATCAAGAAAGCACTATAAACAAAAAAACGGATACACAAAATCTGAGTCCGATCTACTCCTACCTATTAGATTACTGCAGCGCCCCCTTCTTTGACGGCCCTGTTGATGAATAAGCAAGACCATTAAATTGAAGCACTATTCACAGATGACATTCGGTGAAGTTACAATTGTGACAGATAACCTTAAAGGCACACCTCATGGGAAAGAAATTTTTAATTGATATTGTAGAACTTTTTAAAGACTGTATCTGTGAGAAAAATTTAGTTGTTTTTGATGCAAGGAGTTTTCTCCCTTCATTTGATGTTGTTTTAGATCTCACATTCGGTAATATTGATTTTTAAACAAAACTTACTTTTTCTAATGTGTTTGTAAAAATTTTTAGCTGCCCTGAAGAAGAAACAAATTGTTTCGAAAGCTTGGCTATGAATAAAGAGTGAAGAAAACTTTGTTATTAATGGTCGATATCCCTTATCTTAAATATTAAATATTAAAAATAGTACGACCTTTATCTCTAAAAATATATATATATATATATATAAATACAGTGCGCATCAAAATTATAGAACAAATTCATTTTCTCAGAAGAAAAATATTTGGCAACAAAATCCTGAAACAGGTCAATTTTTGTTTCACTTTTACCAAATTTTTATGCATTTTCGAAAGATTTTTGTTGCACCCTGTGCCATCCCCATCAACCCTCTAAATTTTTCGAACAGGGAAAGTAGGTCATGTGGTACTTTTTTGGCAAGGTCTTTGTATCTTCTTTACAGGCGTTCAGAAATTTTCATGAAACAAATTTTTTTTTTGAAAAATTAGTTACTTCAAAGAGGTTTTCAGTATGTGCACTTTGTCATGGCTCATTTACTTTGAGACGATGGTACCTGATGAAATTAGTCACCGAATGAAAGTCCAGAGAGTTCCAACGTTTCAATTCACAATGAAAATCGTGCCGGACTGCAAGTTGAAGTTGGCAAAATTGTTGTTGTGTAGGGTTTGAAGCGTATTTTTTGGAATTTTGCTTATATTTGCAACAATTATTAACTACTGAATCGAGAAAAAATGGATGAGGACAATGAAACTTTCTAAATACTGGTATATTAGATCTAATCTACCAACATAAGTCATAGAATTGTCAGAAATTTTCGGATTGCATTGCGAATGGCAAATTTCTTGCCGACTTGCGTGCTGAATTGATTCTGCAGCTTTACTGCTTCTGTTCCTGTATCTCAAGAGAATTGCCCTTTCAAACCAGCACATACTGGTATAAATTTTTTCGCATCTTGCAACAGCACTTCCCAATAACCAGCTTCTCCTATTATATTTAGAAGTAGTGCCCTTTCCCTAACTTGTTTATGTATTTCCTATAAGGTCTCAAATCAGGATTTTTGTAGTCTTTTTAGAATAGGATCAACTACGTATAAAGTTATAGTAGTTGTTCATTTACATTAATAAAATAAGAATAGAAAACCTGGTCAGATGAATTATCAAACTTGAAAAAATTCATTATTGAAGAAATAAAACTTACCAGCATTGGCAGAGTTGGCATTCAGTAACGGATCAAACTGAAATATTACACTTTGTGAGGGTCTAGGCAGAACAAAATTTTCATAAATCGAATTTCTCACATCCACACTATTATTTGAATTTTTATCTAAATCTTGAGGGTTTGCACAATTCTCTGCTTTGATAGGGATAAGAGTTAATTTTTCCTCAATTTCTTGTCGAAGATTTCCAACAACTGAATCGTAAAATTTCCAAGAGCTTGATCTACTCAATTCGCTGTTACTCTCCATTGTTAAGGAGGTGTCTTCAGTGGTCACTGACAAACATTCTTTAAATTCCTCATCTGGGTAGTTCCTTTTGAATGGATAGACTCTTTCATAAATTTCTGAGTTATATATTTCTCTTGGCGGTAGATGATTGCTTGACACTGTGGAAACTGGGGACGGAACCGCTGGAGGTTCATTGTAAAGTGAATCATCAGGTAAGGAAGGAGGTGGGTAAGAAGGAGGTGCTAAGTTAAACAAGTGTTCACCTAATACCTCATCAGCTCTTTTTCTTATGGGTTCCCAATTTGTATATTCTGGTGTTTTTGGGGGTACCATAGGAGAATCAAATCTGATTGAATTAAAAATATCCAAGTTATTGTCTGCTTTATCTTCATTTTCTGCAACTTCACCTTCACTCTCTTCAGGGTGACTGGAAATACTGAATGTCCTGGTCAATCTTCTCACACTTTGTCTTGTACTTTCGAATTTGTTTTGAACTAAACCTCCTATATCTCCTGCAATTTGTTTGGATGCGTAACTGAAAGATTTCACCCTCCTTGCTGTTCTCGATAAGGTTTTTACATTTTCTTCTGATGATTTTGACGAGGTTGATTCGTCGGATTTCTGACTAGTTGGCGGCATTATTTTGGTTCTTGGAGCAGGAATAGGTTTCTTTAATTCTCCACCCAAACGTGGAGCTGGAACAGGAGTGTTCATTGTTCGCACAACATTATAATTATCTACGAGTCACACTAATTCTCGGAAAATGCTGAGAGTATCAATTATAGCTAATATGGATATTGAAAATTTATAGTCATGATTTATATGAAACTATTTTTTTCATATAGATTTCTAACAAATATATTGATAAGTGTTTTCAACAAAAAGAAAACATGGAAATATTCGACAAAATTTTGTTACGCGAATACATTACTCAAATTCTTTGTTTTGATACCGTATTTCGACGATGACTCATGTATCAGTGGCTGTAGCAATTCAATCAACAACAATCATTTGTTGTTTATCCTTTCTGGTTTATCTGGTTATTTGGTCTACCCTTCATACACCATCCTTTGAGGCATGGCTTACACGAGATCGACAGTAAATAGTAAATGTATATTGGGTTTGTTTTGGTTCCAAATTCAGAACTGTTCGGGACGGTTCGAGTATGCGCGATTGCGATTTTTCAGACTCAAAATGGCAATTGCGCATACTTGAACCGTCCCAAACAGTCCTGAATTGGTTCTGAAGTAGGAACCAAAACAGAGCTATGTGTACCATGATGTTTTTTACATCTTGACATGATTGCATACTACCAGAGAGAGTCTCTGATACTACTATGATGCATAGAACACTTCTATGCACCTTATATATTTACATTATTTACTACATAATACATAACGCAAAATCAAGTAGCTGAAAAAATTAGGTTTGTTTTGGTTCCAAACTCAGAACTGTTCGGGACGGTTCAAGACTCAAAACGGCAATTGCGCATACTCGAACCGTCCCAAACAGTCCTGAATTGGTTCTGAAGACGGAACCAAAACAAAGCTATTGTGATTCTTAGTAGAAACCTTGTTTATTCGTCTTTATAAGCAAAGATGTTTTACAGTGTACGTATACAACACTAAAGTAAATTTATTGTGCGAACTAGCACGAGGAGTTTTGCCGGAATTTTTATTTCTTTTCAGAGAAAAGTCAATCCACAACGGGTCAGGGGTCATTAACGTCCGAACATACACATTTTTTTTTCACTATTTTAAATCAAAATGTGTTTATATTTCTGTATCTACGTATAATATATGATCTCTGATCTGTTTTTGATATTCAAATGTAATCTAATTCATTGAATCTTTTGAATTTATGTGTTGTTTTATTCATGTTTGTCTTATGATCAGAATTATTTGTTATGACTTTGGTTGCTGCTCATCGGATATTGTTTTTTGTTTAGTGCATGCTGTAATTTCATTTTCATTTATTTATTATAAAGAAGTCAAAACGTTGCCGAAAGAATTACTTTTCATAATAATTGTTCCTCGACCGGGATTGGGGTTCCTATAGAACAGTGGTTCCCAACCAGTGGTCCGCGGACCACCAGTCGTCCGAAGAAGCCTAAATATGGTCCGCGAAATGATTCAAATTTAGCGCGGGCGGTGAGCCTGTCGTCATTTTGTTTTTATTATATATTATTGTGTTCCCTGCTAACAATTAGAAAGATACAAAAGTGGCCCTCGACTAAAAAAAGGTTGAGAACCCCTGCTATAGAATATAGATCAACTGGAACGATATCTACTTGGTTTGATCCTCCGCTATTGTATACACTGTATTACCACGAAATTGGGTCCATCCCTATAGTTTTTGATTTATTAAAAACTAGTCATGTTGGGATTCAACCGACTGACGGATTTCACCACTGAACATCTTTTCAACCAAATTAAACATAGCATATTCATTATTTCAATATATCCATATCAAGTAAGTGTAACCGAAATTTTATTTCACCAATAATTTCAAATATACACATTCGATCTGATAACATATCTGGTAGTATGCTTTAAGCTTGTAGGTTTATGCAAAACTTTGAGAGGATCATACAAAAAGAGGATTGGAAAATTGTTTTCATCTGAGAGCGATTCTGGGTGAGATCAGGAACGTGGATGGGGTGACGATGAATAGTTTATTTTTGAAAAGAATAACTCTGAAATTTCACTTCCTCTGGGTAGATTACAGGCGTAAATAGGCACCTGAACTAGCGTGAAGAACCAGAAGCTTTTATACTTTAGTGCTCAGTTACATCAGTCAGACCTTTTCTCAACTTTTGGCATCAACTATCGATGCAGGCGTGCATCCAAAGGGGGATACTGTGGGTAATAAGCTGAGGACGACTTTAGGAAAATCTCATTTCTGGGAATCTTTAGGATTCATGGAGCACAGTTTGTGAACCGCTGATTCAGGTAGTTTTTAAAAAATTTCAGAAGATTAACTAAGCTAATGCGTGTGAACATGCCTTAAAACTAAGTTGCTCTGACATCCGTAGTTCAAATATGATTTGATCTTTATCAGATGCTCGAAGCTGTCAAATAAATGACATTGTCCATGATTGACAACACAACAATATCATGCTTTGAATGAAGATCATTATTTTTATTCAAAAATATTATTATCGTGTTGTGATGACAATGGGAACGGGGAGAATTCATATATTTAGTTGGTTCAGCGATATAAATGAATGATATATCGAAAAAAGATAAGATTTTCCTTTAAAAATTGAAGTATCATACCATGATTGACAAATAGTATCATGTATCTCTACTTTCACCCAATTCGATAAATGAGAAAAAGCAACGATACAATGAGTAAAAATCTGAGTACACCTACTAAACTGACGGAATTTGCTCCACTCAAAACCGATGAAAATTCGCAAACTGTTGGCAAATTCATATCTAGATTCTTCAAGTTAGGAAATCCATTTGCTACAGAAGACCAAGGTAGAATACCCAAAGATGAAAGTTCGCAAGATTTACCTTCTTGGGTCGACACAACGGAAACATTAGGTATTGAAATCCCTTACAACGTAGATGTTAATGAAGGTAGAAGTCTGCCTAATGTTCTAAAACGAATCAGCAACCT
This sequence comes from Myrrha octodecimguttata, assembly GCA_958510865.1. Classification (NCBI taxonomy): domain Eukaryota; kingdom Metazoa; phylum Arthropoda; class Insecta; order Coleoptera; family Coccinellidae; genus Myrrha; species Myrrha octodecimguttata. Next base: position 17,861,219 of record OY294056.1, read on the forward strand.
CCTCGCTTTAAAAAGTAACAATCTTCAAAATTATGGGGACACTGAACTCAAACAATACTGGATGCCTGATTCCGTAAGTAAACAGTGCTATGAATGCTTAGAAAAATTCACTACATTTCGAAGAAGACATCACTGTCGAGTATGTGGTCAGATATTCTGTTCCACCTGCTGTAATCAACAAATACCTGGTAAAATATTTGGATGCACAGGAGATCTCCGTGTATGTACATACTGTTGTAAAATTGTATTATCTTATTTGTCTTCAGATATCAGAACAGATTTACCAACAGATTTGAAGGCGCTTCAAGAAAATTTGAGAACAAAATTATGTGTTTCATCTCCTCTTTCTCCAATTTTTCAAGATAAGCCGAGTCAAAACATCAAGTTCGAATCACTGGAGGGGCCAAAAAAATCTCTAGTTGAGGGGTATCAAGAAGAAATGTTCGCATCTGGAGTGACCTCTTCTTCCTCTTCTTTATCTAATGAGGAGAAATGTAGAGCATACCAGAATTCATCGTCCCTTAGAAGTTTATTCGAGGAATTATCTAAACCTCTGAGTGGAGTTAGTTTAGGTACTCACAGGTTCCATTTAAGAACATATTCTGATTGTTTCTTAGGTTCAGAATTGGTGGACTGGTTGATTTATCAACAGAAAGCAAACAACAGAATTCAAGCAAACGCTCTTTGTCAAGCACTTCTAGAAGGAAACTACATTGAATGTTTATCTGAAATATCTTCTTTTGTTGATAGTTACCTACTTTACAAATTGGGGAACGTTGCTTCACCAGATAGCCCACCACCATCCAACATTTATGATATACCCACCCAAGAAGAACCAATATGGGTTCAGCAAATCATACAAGAGTCAACAAATGGAGATTCTGATGGTGATCAACTTCCTCCCATGAACAAAACTTTCCTGAAATCTTCTTCATCCTACATGTTGGATTTAAATGTTGAAGCTAATACTGTTTACTTGTCCAGACCACCATCTTCATCTCAAAACTTGATGGAAGCAAGCGAAACTGAATATAAAGATTTTGGGGACAAACCTGAAGTTCGTACCTCAGAACAAAGGGAATTTGTTCCAGAATCGGGCTGGCACAATGCTTCATCCCTGAGAGAAGAGAATGGGGAGAAAGTAGCCTATGATATTTTGACAAAAGCATATGAACAGCATGAGCAAAATTTAACCAAGCAAATATTGGCAGCCACAGGTTTATCACTGACTTGGTCTAAGATTCTTCTACCCCTAATTCATGATATAGTGAATATTACAAGACCAGATAAGAACCACGATGCTAGAGACTTGGATATAAGACATTATGTGCAAGTAAAAAAGTTGCCAGGTGGACTAAGGAGTGATACAAAAGTCATCGAAGGTATAGTTTTTACTAAGAACGTGGCCCATAAAGGAATGTTACAAGACATCGACAACCCTAAAATCTTGTTACTCCAGGGTGCTATAGTTTACCAGAGAACAGAAGGGAGATTAATGTCCCTTGAGCCAGTTTTGATGCAAGAACATGAATATTTAAGAAATGTGTGTGCACGTATTGTAGCCTTACAACCAGATATAGTGATGGTACAAAGAAATGTTTCTCGATTAGCACAAGATATCTTAAGAGAAAAGGGTATTACCCTTGTTCATAACGTGAAACAAAGTGTATTAGATAGACTATCATCGACAATCCTAGCAGACTTGGTCGGTTCTTTGGATGCCCATATTGGAAGGCCTCGTTTGGGAACATGTAAAAGATTTTACCTCCGGAATTTTTCAGTTAATAAGAACCATAGCTATAAAACTCTCATGTTCCTAGAAGGATTACCCATGTCCCATTTGGGAAGTACGGTACTTCTAAGAGGTGCTTCAAAATTAGAACTTTCCAAAATAAAAAAAATTTTATCGTTCATTCTGTTTTCAAGTTACAACTGGCGTTTAGAGAAATCATTTCTTATGGACGAATTTGCTCAACCACCCGAATACAAATGCGAATTTTTTGATGATAGCAAAGAAATTTCTTCCAATCTCACAAATGATAAGACAACACAGGAACCAAAGACTCGAAAAGTAGAAGAGTTGCAAAAAAATATCCAAAATAATAAATGTCAAATTGATGAAGGAGTTCAATATTCCACCCAAACAAGTAATGAAGAAAGAAATTTGACAGTTCAAACTGTGAACGATTTCTCTGATCCTCTGCACTCATCTTATAAACAGGATGATGCATGTAGTATCCACAAACAGGAATCTTTATCAGTATCTGAAGTACCTTTCTCTAATAAATTCAGGAAAGCTTTAGATGACACTATTCTCTGCATATCTCCTTATATTGTTTTTTCAATTCCGTTCTTAGAAACGGAACAAGGGAAAAAATGTTCACTCAGGAAATTTTTCCCAGTGGAAATCTATCATAGTCAACAATTTGAGAATAAGATCAAAACCAAGCAGAAAGAAATTGAAAGTGAGGATCAAGTGATAGAAACAACAGGAAAGAATCCTCTGCATCCATTTACAACAGTGAAATTTGTTACTAATGTTGATTCCAATGAAATTCAGAATTTACTGGCACATTTCAGAGCTTGTGGAGGGAGGTTTGAAAAGAAGAATAGCATTTTGAAATGTTTGAATAGACTTGAAGAAGAAACACCAGTGCAACAAGAAAAAGATGAGAAAGTGGATGTTTTGGATCCTTTTAATCATCAACGCCTGGCAGTACTTTTTTGTAGCTTCAGCAATGAGTCTCAGAATGCACCAGCCTTTTGCATGAACCCAGGAGTTGTCTATATGGATTTTTATGGTAGAAATGACATTCCCCTTGGTTGTTTTTTGGAAAAATATTGTTTTAGGACTACCTATACATGTCCCTCTAACTCTTGTGGAACGTCGATGGTCAAACATATACGTAGATTTGTACACAACTCAGGATGTGTTAGTATATTTTTGAACAGTTTCGAAAGTGAATTCTCTGAAGATAACATAGTTACTTGGTCTTCGTGCTCGAAATGTCAAAGCGTATCGCCTGTGGTTCCTATGTCTATTGACACATGGTCCTTTTCTTTTGCCAAGTACCTAGAACTTAAATTTTATGGATCCAAGTATAGTCGAAGAGGAAAATCGCCCTGTGAGCATAGTTTACATCATGATCATTTCCAGTATTTCGGGTATAAAAATGCGGTGGCATCTTTGCGGTATTCACCTATAGAAATTTGGGAAATTTCTCTTCCCCCTCCTGTGATAAAACTAAATGTTGACATAGAGCAACAACATCGGAATCTTATCGAGGAAATTAAAGAGTTGGCCCAAAAAGGACATGACGTGTTTTCAGCCATTTCAGAAAAACTTTCCAGCAATTCAGTCATACCAGATAATTCACCTTCATTAAAAGAGGTTTTAGGCAGAGATAAAGGTTTATTTAGACAAAGAATTGAAGAAGTCCAACTGAAACTTACATCTCCGTCTGTAGAAGAAAAAGATTTTAACCCTAATGAGGCGAGTAAAACTTATTGGAAGATGAATGACCACATGGTACTAGCGAAAAAATGTCTTGTAGAGATTGTGGATAACTGGAACGCTCGACTAGCTAGCGAAGTAGATAAAAAAAGAGACAATGATAAGAAGAGGGATCGTCATACTGTTTCAGAATCAGAAGGTTCCAATATTGACAACAACTCACTGAAATCTGAATCAGATCTGAGCCAGTATTCATCTGCTGAACAAGTAAAAATTTTTGAGGATTTCACAAATGGAGATGATATGCAAAAGGAGCCTCAGAAATTTCACTATGATAGCTCGCCTTTAGTTGCCACTGGTGACGTTGGCGAGAACAGACGAGAATCTGACAAGAAAAGTGTCAAAACATTACTATCACAACTGTTGCCGTCTTCAGCTCCATCTAGCATGATCCAGAATCCGTTCTCTGTCCAAGATCATTTCAACCTTACGCCTGGGGTTCACGCTACTCTTACAGTTTCTGAGAATGATCTCAGCTCCATCATAGCTTATGCTTTGGACTCCCAGGAGTTGATTAGATTAACCGAGGATTCAAAACAGACCCTCATTACACCAGAAGTTTCATCAAGTCCTGGGATCAAGAGAAGATCACAAGGTGAAAAAGAAAGATGTGATGCCGTAGAAGAAAAAAATGGAGGTCTTTTAGGCTTTCTCAGAAATAAGGACAGTAAAACTGATCTCCTGAACAGTACTTCCGCTCCAGTTCTGTCAGACGGTTCTACTAGTGGCCAACAAAGTGTCCCAGATACTGTTGTCGATAACAAAAAGCTTCATCTGGATGTTGTGTTCGAAGACGTTACTTGCAACTTTTTGTGTAGGATTTACTATGCAGAAAAATTCGCTGCTCTGAGAAATTCAGTCCTCTCCGACGGCGAACAAGTTTATATCAGATCCTTGTCTAAGTCCTCACCATGGGAAGCCAGAGGTGGTAAATCAGGATCAGCTTTCACCAAAACGACGGATGATCGCTTCATTCTGAAGGAAATGTCAAAGAACGAAGTCAACCTATTTTTGGAATCTGCTGCAAACTACTTTACTTATATGCAAAAGTGTTATGCTTCAGATCAGCCGACCCTTCTGGGAAAAATTGTGGGCATTTACCAGATCATCTTCAAAAACAACACCAATGGACATCAGATGAGGAAGAATCTGCTTGTTATGGAGAATTTGTTCTACAACAGAGTAGTATCGCAGAAATTCGATCTGAAAGGATCGATAAGAAACCGGCTGGTGATCCCTGACAATCAGGAGGGTGAGATCGTCTTGTTGGACGAGAATCTATTGAAGATGACATGCGATTCTCCTCTGTATATTCTGCCTCATTCTAAAGCTGTGTTGGCAGCTGCAATTGAAAACGATACGGATTTCTTGGCATCTCAGTCGGTCATGGATTATTCTTTACTGGTTGGTTTGGACAGCGAACGGAAGGAACTGGTATTGGGAATTATAGGTGAGTTTGTATCAAAAGTATTGGCTCTCATTCAGCGCATTGCGAAATAATTTTTGAGTACCAGGGGGTCAATCCTTAAACAATGACATATTAGGTTTGGTCATTGTCCCTGCATGTAAATGTTATTGTGCACTACACTCCCCTGCCTTCCACTTGTCAGTGCAGATGATTGCAGTGTAGCCCAATCTGTTAGCTGATTGTTTGCAAATCAAAGATGAATAATCCGAAAATTATAATCCTATCGAATTAAAATTTCTTGCACTGCTGTTAAATATAGGGTTCAAGGTCGGAGCAATTTTTCTCAAATCTGATGAATAGTTTCCGGAGAACTGCCAAATTTTATTTCTATATCTGGGGACTTCCTGAAATATCAGGGAAATAACCTCAAAATTTCAAATCACTAACTCCGAAACCATTTGGCCGATTTTGTCGCCTTTTGAAATGCAACCTACGCTGAAAGTTTCTACTCCATAGGTTTCTCCGCACGTACGTAATTGGCCGGACAGAATCGATTTTGACGCCGGATAGAATCGATTTTGACGTCGTATTACGGATTAATAAGCAGTTTGTCCAACCTAGAAGCTCAGAACTATTTTCGGGAAAAAATTCTAAAATTACAGGCATTAGGACAAAACGACAGCACGCTTTTCTCCTAGAGCATGCGCACAAATATGACGGCGTGACGGTTAAAACGAAATGTCTGGAGTTCAAATTTGAACAAGCGCGTTAAAGCCTCGGACTGGGCTGTTCAGCTTTTTCGTGTACGGCAACGTAAGTAGCTACAAAATCTTACAGCTGTCTATTGAGATCCTCAGACTTTGTTACTGCGTTTGGAATATCTGGTGCACTTCTAGAATCGCCACGACATACATATGACGTGGTATTCTAATGCTCATCTTCTTCCAAGATTACTTTTTCGTCTACATTTTGTTCATGAAGATTAGGATATAAAAACCTATTCCAGTTAATAAACGAAGTTTGTTCCTTGATATATGCATTCCATTCCTCCTGAAGATGAGATCTTAGGGTGTGCTGTCTCCTCCTATCCTCCAGACAAAGGTCTTCATTGGTGTATATTTTTGCGCCCTCAACTTTCGATCTCTTCTCCAAGACTTTGCGCGACACATTAAAGAAATGGTCTAAAACTCGGATAGTCGATAGAACTCTTCAGATGTAATAAGGAGGCAAAAGATTTCGGTGTAGAATAACTTTCAACCAAAAAACTGAAACAATTCTAATGGATGAATCGAATGAAAATTTTATTTCAGTACTTAATACTGAAGAATAATGGCAAACGCTCTCTTATTGGCAACAGCCCAGACCACGGCAAGACGGAAACTTATTTCCCTACTAATTTGCCGTGTTCCGTAGCGGTCAAGTGAGCGCTGTCCCATTCAATTGTATAGAAAGAATAAAATTCCGGTGTGCCATAGGCTGGGCTGTTGCCGATAAGTGAGCGTAGGCCTTGATGCACAACCTTCCTCCTTCCTCATCGGAAGACTCAACCAATAGGTCATTTCTGATTGATCTCTCTGCACAACTCTAACATACGGTATTGAAACCAAAGATTCATTCAACAAGTTCCAGGTGGATTTATTTTCGGAACCTGAATTCAAATTTCTATAACGCTAAAATGAAAAATCCATTTCCAATGACTGGAACAAATCTGAAAATTTTTACGATCTTGTTCTGGGGAACAGCGCGTTATCGTTTCGTCACAAAATCGGTAATTTTCGAATTGTGAGCCGAAGATGGTCCTAAACGACTTTCTGAAAAAGAATTCGTGGTCAAATTAAATTCTGTCTGTCCGTCCATATGTGTTCTAACTTTCGCAGGAAAGGATCCAGGAACTTGAAACTTTCAGGATCTATTTAGATCCTAAATATCTCGGTTGGGTTCGTTAATTGGTAAAATCAGCCAACCTGTTTCGGAGTCAAGCACATCTGAAATTTTTAGGTTCGTTCTTCAATAGCTCAAGAATTAGGTATGCGATTGTTTGAGACTTTGGAATTAGTTGGAGATAACCAACGCGCATTTTCGTGCAGAATTTTGTGACGAGTCATTTGTTTGAAATTAGAAAACGAAAATTTATCGAAAATTTTTCTACTTTTTGTCGAAAAAATAATTTTTTTCGGGGACTATTTATCAGATTACAATAAAATTTGCAGGGTCTTTGGAGTCAATAGTTAACAACATCGTTTCAATTTTCAACTCGATACGATTTTTATTTTCCAAGATGTTGAAAACAAATTCTGAAATTTTGTTGATGTGAATTTTGGAAGCCATTTCCTCATTATTTCGAAAAATACTGTTGTAGGAGAAATATTTGTCAAATTTCATGGTTCTTTGAAGTTTTGAGATCATTTCCTCGATATCTCTAGAAGAACTTACGCTATCAAAATTAAACTTCATTGTCAGTTATGGAATAAAGACATATAATTTTATGCAGAATTTCTTGAGTATCAAACAGGTAGAAAATTCCATAGAAATTGTTTTTCGGGAACTTTCCACACTTTTGTTTTCTCAAAAACTATTCATCAGCCTGCAATAAAGTTTGGTACATACCTTGAGATCACTATTTAAGAACAGTACTCTGAATTTTATTTCTTTCGATAGAATATTTATCTTCGAGGGTATATTGGGAAAATATGTCGAATTGTATGCGTATTTCCGGCATAACATAGTCTCAAACGACTAGTCGGACGTAGGCATGATTACGGACAATCCTATCGACTCTGACTTTTCAGGGAAGGTTGGATGTCAAATGCAGCGGTCAAGTTCGGTAAAGGACAAAATCGGCATAACTGTTTCAAAGTTATGATCATTTGAAATTTTGAGATTATTTCCCTGATATTTCAGGTACTATTTGAGCTATAGGATAGAAACTTGGTAGTAGGTTGAACCATATTGAAGCGCAACTTTTCGCGAAGCTTTTAGAGATCATATCATTTGTAAATAAATTTTGAAAAAAAAACCCGTTCGATCATGATGAATCTTGGTAACTAGTTTGATGCTGCCGATGATAAACTTTGCGAAAAATTTTGAAGAAAAATTTCGAATTTTCTTCCAAATATTTTATATTCTTCGATTTTGTAATCATGTTATCCTCACGAAATCCTGCAAGAACCTTCAAGGTGTAATTTTTCTATCAAGTACTAAATTTTTATTCGATCTAATCCGTATTTTTGGAAATATTGGGAAAATATTATTTGTACTGGGTTTATCTGCGCATTCATTTCGTGGATTACACCCATTAATGAATTCGGCCTTCGTAATCAAACCAACTCAACAAATATCGAGTTTCTGGATTTTTCCTTTCGGAAGTTATTGTGTGACATATTTCAAATACATGCAAATGTCGAAAGTCGCTCGATTTTATCAGATTATAAAATAAATTGAAAAAGCAAGAATCGCACTTCCTGGAGTAAGTGCCTAAAAGGCACTTACAGGTTTTTTAAAGATGCAAAAGCTTATTGAAAAAGTAATCTGTTTCGTCTACTTAGAGCATCCATATCTTTTACTTTCACATGTAGCACCACTGTGTGATATCCGATTAACCTATTTTTTTTCAGATTATATCCGAACATTCACCTGGGACAAAAAACTAGAAACCATCGTTAAAAAGTCGGGAATACTTGGTGGCCAAGGCAAACAACCCACTATCATCTCACCGATCGAATATCAGAAGAGGTTCATTGAAGCTATGCATAAGTATTTTTTGGAAGTACCTGATCACTGGGAAGGCTTAGGGGAGGATTTGTGTTGAGAGAACTCCTCTCAGAGTGTAACTAATTAAATGAAATTTATTTATTTATAAAACAAACAAAGCTATATTTATATTTCCTTTCAATAATAATTTATTATCATCATATGTGTTTCATTATTATTATGATTGTACACATCAATGTCCGTCACAGATAAACTCCGTATTAAACTCTTTTATCAATAGATTAATAAAACTAACTGCAGTTTTAAAGCGAGATTCTACTTTAAAGGCTCGTACTCATGGACGCGTCGAAAACTAAAAATCACGCGATTTTTTTGCCCAATGTCAGTAATTTGTGACTGACATCTGTCATTATGAAGACGCGCGATTGTTGATGAAATGTCACACTTCAAATTATATGAATTTATTTCCACGTGTCTGGTTCCTCAACAAAGTATAATCATTGTTTATATACCTATTTTTCAAGGGATTGAATGAATAGACGCTTTTAATTCCTTGGACATGCTCATAGCTTTCGAAAAATTGTTTTTCCTTGAATTAGTTTTGTTCTGCAGAAATGATTTTCCGAGGAAGATCGATAAATCAATAAATAATAAGTGCCTATAATCATATGACAGATGAGTATAAACAATCTCTTGAGGGTTTTGAATGTCCCGTATTTTTCTTGAAGTTGAAAATTTTCAAGTACAAAAAAAGAATCGCGCGACTTTGGCGGGAGAGCATCTGACAACTCAAATGTCATCGCTTGAGCGATAAACGCGTCTATCAGTTTGCGCCCTTAGCATCGTTAATGTTTACACATTTTTAAACTGCAGCATTAGCAAACCCGAGACAGGCTTTATTTCAAATAATCTAGGACTTAAATAAATTATGAAAAGGTGGCCCTCCGAAATGTCGCCCCTAGCATAGTGGCGCCTGAAACGACTGCCTCACTATCTCACCCCTAAGCCGTCCTCATACACAGCTCAAATAGTTCTAACCGTGGTAATTATCATGATAAATTAGCCCCGTCGTATACATCCGGCTTTTCAAGCTCCGGCGCCGTATCATGGTACTGGGGAGCCTAGAGCTCCTCACCACAGACTCCATTTGCCATTACAAGAGAAAAATCGGTTATTTGATATGTCATATAAGTTGAGGTTTTGATTCTTCAACTGGTCCGTTGAATTATGACTCTCATCTAGATTGACGCTGAGTTTCTCATTTTTCCGACTGTCTTTCGCCAGCAGCCTGAATGAGAAATTTTCTTTGTAATTCGCTAGTTCATTTTTTATTTCCCCCAATGACAGGGTGCCGCTTATTAATCATTTTTTTGGGTGGTCGCAATCCAGTAGATTTATAGGCCTTAAATATTAAGGATTATGCAATGTCTATTTGTCACGACATGGTGGCGAAAACATAAACAGTTGATAAAGCAGTAGTAGCGTTGCTGAACCTGCCGAGTTAAAGTTATCTTCCTATATAACGAACGCTGAAAAATATCTACCTAATTTAAGTTTCATAGATATTTTTGCGGAATTGAATTCTGTAAATGCTATGTCATTTACAGATTTCGCCACAAATCTACTGTTTTTATCAAGTTATTTCTTCCAATATAGCAATGTTTTTTTTTGGGGGGGAAGGTGTGTTATGTATGTTAGGATTTGAGCTAGATATTGGCAACACTGTGTGCAGGTAAATGAATATGAAGAGGAACTGTACATGTCATTGTTTTGTGTGACACCCTAAAAAAAATTTACGATTTACCTGTAACAATAAAGGCAGTTAATACACCTATGTAAAATCATAGTAGTTGTATATTTATTACCGAAGATCCTACCTCTCAAACATAACAGCAATATACACATATTGAGTTATTACTTTCAGAAACTAGTTTGATGTAATGATTTAGTAGGGGAACAAATGGAAATGATCGAACCATTATTCTAATAAAATTCTCTAGAACTAGCACATACAAAATTGATCAAATGAGATTGTTTGGCACTTCAATTCTCTGCCCGTGCAATGATTATAGTAGATAACATGAAAATAGCCGGTAGTCTATGCATCTTACTTGATAAACTTTGGCGTTTTCGAATGTCAAGACAAATTATAGTGCTGAAATGAACAATACTTTCAACTACGTTTTTCCCTGTACGTGAAGAATGTCCAATTCAACTACTTTGAAAATATGGTTTACAATTTGGGCAGCTATAATCGCTGCAGTTTATTTCACGACGGCCCGTGACCAGAAGGATTCAGAAAAAGAAAATGTTTCGAAGAAAAGTCATGTCGAGGAAGTAAAAGAACTGAAGCTGGTTCACCCATTCAAGAGGAAAATGAAAGATGATTACAAATTACTTCTAACGGAATTGAAATTAGCTGAAAATTTTATGAGTGTAGATCAAGATAAAGCTATATGCCATTTTGCCAATGCCATAGTAATGAGTTCAGATCCCCTCGTGTTTGTCAATTCTTTGAGTGAAACATTGCCATCGTCTGCGTTTAAGAAACTAATGAGAGTTTTGATAAGCACTTATGGTGAAGAATTCAGACGCCAATGCGAAGCATCTATCACTGCTGTAAAATCTGGAATTTTTTTTACGTAATACATGTTCTAAAACATATTATTTGTTCCTTCGAAGCATCCTAAATTGGGATAATCTAGTTATGAAATTTTTAGGTATAGAAAGAAAAATCCAATAAAATTCACATATCAAAAATTCTGCTACATGGTGGATAATATGTCTACCATTTCAGATGGGGCGATCCAGTTCCACCAAAGAAGGGATCTACTATATAACGGGTTATTAAGAAATAACATGTTCTCCACACTAAAAAGAGAGTTAACGGAACTCAAATAGAGGCGTGCATTAAATAAAGTTTCCTTTATTTTGACAAAGATGCATGCATACTTACAGAATATTTGAAGCTGGCCTTTAATAAAATACAGACCCTCCTAACTTTGAATAAAAGACAGGTTCACTCTAATGAAAGATCCCTTATTTGACGGTTGTACCGTGATTCTTACTAATTCTGTAATCATAGCACAGTCTGTGATCATAGTGTTATGACTGGAGGTTAGAGCTCATTCTTTATTCATAAATTTTAAGTGCCGTTTTAGGCTGGTCGTCCACTGCACGCGATTTCGAGAGAATTGGAAAGGCGCAATGGTATCCCGATCAGTTTGGATCTGCCGAGTCTATACGCTCGAATTGAGGAGCTATCCGACGGCAATATAAGCGGAATGTGGTTTGGGAACGAAATATTTGTTGAAGCTCCTTGTTTATTGTTGGTGAATTTTAGATGGATCAGATTGAAAGGTTAATGATTGTTGTCTTTTTGCTTACATTAAAATCACACCCTGAAGTTCTGTAGGGGTAGTAGCCTACCTGAAATTGGACTCTTTGGCAATAATCGGCTGTATAGATTCCACATATAATTAACCCAGCTCGTTTTGCCATTATCTTGGTTTTTATAGCTTTTATTATATCAATATCTAGTATCAATTTTTTTAGTCTGTGACCAATTTTATTCCGAACTTTTTTCTATATGCTCAATGTTTTTGGCACATACGTAGTGTAATGATTCAACTACTACTACTAGTTTTTAAAGTTTCGACGTCCCGTTCTAGTTACATCAATAACATGTGTTCCCTTTCTGAAGGTGATTTTTCTCAAATAAAACTCAAATCAGCCATAATTTCGAAGTTCCACATCCTTTGTTTTCGAAGTACCCATGTCATCAACATTCACACTTCAACTTCCATTGCAGTATTATAAATGAGTATACGATAATAATCCGTAAAGTTTTGAGATTTTTCCGATTCATTATCAAGATGGTGAATTTTTCCCGATAATTCCATTCTTTCTGGATTTGAATCTACCTCAGGTCAAAAATTTTCCCCATTCCGTAGTTAACATACGCCTGATCAAGTAAGATTCGTCCAAGAAATCAATTATTGATTCTGAATCCATCCCGAACCACAATTTCTTCAATAAACACGGAAATCCGAAGTACAAATCTGTGGACGACCCCGAAGCCTGAGACCGCTCGGGTCGTAAAAGCTCATCGGCGCTCGTAAAACGCGTAGCTCATAAGAGCCTCAAATCGCTTCCAGTGGACGGCCAGGCCGATTCATGCTAGACCGTGTCGTTACTGGTCTGCGACCGTGGTGAGATCAGGCCGGGGCCGACCGGGACCACTTGCGAGCTGTTGTTACCGGGTCGTGGCCGAGTCTTCATGTATGCTGTATCGTCAGTTCTGACCATCTTGTCTATGGTTCTGACGATGTCGTGGCCATGTACAGCAATTGCAATTAAATTAGGCGGAGGTCTCCCAATTATTGAGCAATATCGATGATTTCTCTTTTTTTGTATCGCGTATAGCTCCAACGTTGCCTTTTTTCAAGAATAGAATATACAGGGTACCCCCAAAAAGGAAAATGATAAAACGTTTTCAATCGGCAACCACTATATTTGAATTGGAAAATTGGAAGGATCACGTTCTTTTACTTCAAGCTATTTATGATGAAATATGCGGGTGTCCTAAAAAAGGGATAAAATAAAATCGATATTTTGATTCCCAACCACAGTTTTATAGTAAAATTATGAATTATAACAAACTCTCTTGTAAAGATGCTACCAGCTAGCTCAGTTGTTCGTTATAACTGTGTTCCTTATGACTCGACAATAAAAGATAAAATTCAAATAGAAGTTTAATAAAATCACTATATTTTATAAAATTCATGATTCAGTTGGTGTGATCTCACTGAAATGACATGAATCAAATAAGATTGAAAAACAAATAACTTAACTTACAACAGTGTTCGAATAACAAGTGTTGATTTCCACTGAAGCGATTGAATGAGTCCGGGGTTGGTAGATTCTTCAGTAGAAATGTTCTCCTCTCATGAGAATGCGATTTACTAAATGTAGTTTTTGTAGAAGGATTCTCCAACCTACTTATTCCAGGAACCAGTGTTACTAGAAAAAATGTCTCCCAACAAAAAAAACGCCTTGAAGACGTTTTTTAGATATTTCACAAGTTAAAGTGTTAACACGACTATCTCCAAATTGAAAAAGAAGGAGCTCTCGGCAGTATGAAATTGCGACCGTTTAAATTGACCTTGAATAGTCCGCGCATGAACAAATGTAAATAGTCTACCAAATGTTGAACTACTTCATTTTAGAGTCATGTGAATTATGCATTTAATGACATGAAACATGCGAAAGTAAATAGTCTTGTAACAAAATATATAGGGTGTCTCAAAAAAATTATCCTCATAACTGTCTCATTAATGTATTTCTTTCAAAGATATTATTTACTTCACTGGGCATTTCACTTCCAAAAAAAAAGACAACCGATCATTGAGCTGAAAAGCAAAAAATGTATGTTTTCTACAAGAGTTCAAAAGCTTTCCGTTGTGCCGTCCAATGCGTTAAAGAAATCCTTGTTTTTTTAATCTTTAGTTTTCATTCCATAATTTGAAGTCAATGCCAAGAAAATTATAACACGATACACACAATTGCTACTCCAACTGTTAGTCTACAACTTCACTTGGACCCGAAGTCAAGTTTATATGGAATAAATAATATAGATTAAAAAACAAACAATGCTTTCTTGAATGCATTTGACGGTGCTACGTAAAGGTATTCAACTCTCGTAGAGAAAAATATTTTCTGATTTTCAGTTCAATGATTCGAATATTTTTTTGAAAAGTTTTATCTCACAATTTTTAGTGTCATGCTCCGTGAATAAAATCTCTGAAAGAAGTTCATCAATAATAAATCTATCGGCAAAAGAGATCGTTGAAATAGGTTCGTACTCTAACGAAGCGTTTTACGTTACGTAAAAATTCCGTTTAATTCATTTTGGTCATGTTCCGTTTCCCGTAATATATTAGGGACCCTATTCTTGAATGTGATGGTATGAACGTTTTCTATCGTTCCATCAAAATGCACCGCGTTTCCTTGACAACAGTGTCGACACGCCTATTTTCTCCCATCCCAGATTCAAGAATAGGGACCCAAGAATCATGATAGAATTTCACTTGCCATTAAGTATTTATAATACCGCTGAGAATACTTCCATTTATTAAGGTTTGCAGTGTAGATTTCCATCCTATATATGGAAAAAATGCCGTTCAATTAACGTCACATTAAATTTCACGATTCAGGGGTTTTTCTAATTGTTATTTTGTTTTTTGTGGCGTCAAAGAGTGCAAAAAAGGGTAACAGATATCCTCTCCCTTGTTTTTTCCGTAAAATTCCAAATCCTCCTAGAACAATCAGGTGACCGTGATTGACCAACAAAAGGGATTTTTGACCGAAATATTGCATATGTTTCCGCTTCCCGACTCCGAGGGTATAAAGGTTCTGTTGAGAGCGATGCATGCAACGCGAGAACACCTAATTTACATTCGTAGGCAAAACAATTCCATCCTCTTGAAAAGTGCTTTATGCTCGAGATTCCAGAGAACTATTAAATTAGTGCTTAATGCTCTATGCTTGAAGCACTTCTCATCAGTACTCGACACAGCTCTAATTTGATCTACCTTATAATCAAAAATATTTAATCTCTGTAGGAGGTGTTAATTTAGTTATTAGAAAAACTTTTTGGGAAGATTCTTCAAATGATTTCGGGATGAAAAGTTTATAAAACATACACCTGTTCCAAACAGATTGCGTTTCGGGATAAAAGGTGCTTTCATGATTTTGTGAGTTTACTTCGAAATTTATGATGAAAATAGATTCAAATCAGGCATTGAATAATGCGCACGATGATGTAATTTCTCAATGAATTCTTAGGGCCCTCCATGAAGCCCTTGATAATGTTATAATAATATTCATAAAACATTCAATGACACTAATTAAAATAATTATAGTAGAAGATTCGATCCTAAGTCAACCTTCACCGAGCTAATAATAGAATGAAACTCATTTTATTATGAATTTAGTATATTATAAACTATATTCAAAATAGGTTGCCTAAAAAATTCTTTACAGAATATTTTTAATTATTTTTCGAAAATTGATTTTTCATTGATTGTAGCAACATCAAGATTATAAGAAAATTTAAAGCATGAAACAAGAATGTTGAGATGAAGGGTTGTTGAACAGATATGCCGATTACTTTCATTTCATAGGATACCAGAATAGAAAAAAATGTATATCAGCATAAGCGCTGTTTTATTGTAAACACGTTGATGTAGAGTTGTTGCAAAAATTCGGGCCTGATAGAGGTTTGCAAATTTTAAATATTTAAATTTCAACGCGTGTGGAAGTGAGTGATAGAGAGATCCGAGGTAGTATGCTATACTGAGTAATAATAAAGGACCGCACATTTCAGTCTTGTCTGATGGGACCCTCAATATAAGAAAGCGCGGCACTGATGAAACTTTTAGAAATTTTTCGTTAAAGCTTGCTTTTCGTAAAAAAATGTGAATATCTTGAAGCTGAACTAACTAAAGCAGCACTCGATTATGTTGGTCATCATACCACGCGTTACAAACAAGTAACTGTTTTTAGGAAATAAATACAATGAATTTAAAATTTTTGAGTCTCTTGAAAATTCGCAGACCTCCATTAGAGCCGAATTTTTTGCAGACAACTCTGTATCAGCGTGTTCACAATAACAGCGCTTATGCTGATATGATTGTTTTTCATTACCATATCAAGTGAAAGTAACTGGCATCGATGCAGAGTCGGATCTAGGATTTTAGCGCCTGTGGCAAATTGTCAAAATGCGCTCTTGTTCTGGATGATGAGCGTCAAGCGCGCAAAAAATCTCATGAATATTATGAATAGTCGAATTAAATTGGCTGGTACAGTTGCCCAGATATTAATAAGTCAAAAAGTTGAATATACATGATTGAAATTTGAAAACACTTTTCCAGTAATAATAATTTTCAGTCCATCTGGGATAACCGTATAGCACACAATATATAATAAAATAAGTTCCTATTTGTTGAATTGACGCGATATAAGCTGTAATGCTGCATAGTACCCCAGATGCGTGAAAAGAAAAAAGAAGTATACAGACCATTCATACCATTCACTGTTGGGTCGAAAATAAACAGTGCTGTGCCTAGGGTGGCGTGACACAGTCACAAAGCCTACACAGAACAAACCCGATATCCTATCTCGCACAAGCTTTAAGCTTCTAAGAGGCTTCTATGAAGCCTTGGATATTCGGATAATACAAATATAAAAAAAGTAGGCTCATCTATCGCCTCGGTCGTAATTCATGATCTTTGGGAGTATTCCAGATAGAGAGGTAGGCGGTCGGGAATCTAAGGCCGCCGGCAAGTGTTAAAATTATTATCTGGGATTTCGTTGGTCTCCTTACAGTGTACAACATGTCAATTCACCACAGCACCGCTCTGAAATATGTGTGAAGCTTGAAGTATAAGTCATTAGATTCAAGAAAAAAATTATAATTTTGAGTCCTTTGGTAGATTGCGCCCGTGGCAAATGCCTCCTTCGCCACGCCCTAGATCCTGCTCTGAATCGATGCACTTGTTCATACCTGGCAACCCAGTAGGTCGTCCAGGTAAATAATAGACAACCCTATATCTGCACATTCTATACAGGGTCTTTCACGAGGAACCTCACCCATATTTATACGGGAGACTACTGAACGTATTTTCATGAAATTCAGCACTTATAAGTATTTCACGATGCTGATGAAATCTAAAATATTTTCAAGGCATGAGCACCTCCGGTTTTTCCGGAAATGACGCCAACTTCCGTTTTTCAAATTAGAACACCATTTTTTTATTGCAGAAATAGATTCCTTAAAAAATTTCAATTTATTTCGATGTAACATTTTTCAGTTTTGGTTGGAAAATTCTCTCTGAGCGGGAAAATTCGAAAAAAAAATCGAAAATAGAGCTCCGCTGAAACAAGAATAACTTCGAGGTTTTTGGATGGAAAATTTTCATTTTTGGGATTTTTCAAGATGTAAGATTGATGTATCCACTTTGAGAATCGAAATCGCGATTCATGATACAGGGGGTGAAAAAATCGCTTTCAAAGTTAGGGATGACAAAATCGTGAAAAATCAATTTTTTCAAATTAGAACCCCATTTTTTTATGGCAGATATTGAATCTACGTTAAAAAATAATGTGAGTGTATGCATCACACCCTTGCCCTAAAGTGGATATTTTTTGAGTTATTCACAAAAAACTGTTTTTCGTCTTGAATTTTCAGCCATTTCTTTTCCCTTCACGCCAAAAAGATGACATTTTCAGGAACTGTTACTTAAACCATGTTTTAGATTTTACTACCCTAATATGCAAGAGAAAAAAGTTACAGGTTGTTCCTAAATAGATGGCGAATTTGGATTCGAATTTGTATCGGAAACCTCTTTATTTCAACTAATCGGCCATCGGTTTTCTCTCCAGTGATAAATAAATAATTCCTTATGAACCATATGCAAAAACTTACCATGTTTTACATTATTTTTTTTTTAATGATAGATATCATTAATTACATCTGCCAAATTCCTCTTTATTCAGTAGCATTTTGTGTTTACTATTAATTTGGTGATAATTCGTATTAAGTTATAAAATCGATCACTATGCCTAATTTTACCAATGAAGATTATTTAAATCTCATTCTACTTCGTGGAGAATGTAATAAAGTTTTAGATAGAACGATTCGACTGTTCATTGAGAGGTTTCCTGACCGACCCAGACCAACGAGAGATACCATTAACAGAACCAGGACAAACTTGAGAAATATCGGATCTTTCGTTAAGAAAACTACACACAGAGAAAAAAGTGTAGTAGAAGATGAGAACAACGAAATTACAGTTCTTGCATATTTTCGTGTGAATCCTCAAAATTCTCTCAAAGATGCCGAGATTGATCTGGGATTATCTCAATCGAGTGTTTGGAGAATATTAAAAAAACATAAAATGCACCCATATAAATTCAATAGGGTACAGCATTTGAAGGAAACTGATTTCGTCAGGAGAACAGAGTTTTGCGAAGCTATGATGATTCGATTTCAAGAGAATGAAAACTTTTTGGACTGTATAATTTGGACAGATGAATCTAAATTCACAAAGAATGGTTCTTTCAATAGGCATAACAGTCATTATTGGGATGAAGAGAACAACCACCACTTCAGACAATGGAACTTTCAAGAGACCTGGAGTTTCAATGTTTTTTGCGCCATCAAAAATAATGCAATTCTCGATGTTCACATTTATGATGGGACTTTAACTGGTAAGATAGAACACTACACATGTTTGCATTATTTAAAGAATGTTCTCCCTTAGGAGATAGATATTCTGACATATTGACTCAAATAATTGAGCCGCTAGTACAGAACCATAATGACTTATGGTATCAACAAGATGGCGCGCCTCCACACAATTCACTCAATGTGTCAAATATCCTCTACAGGCTATTTGAAGATCGATGGTTGGCGAACAATGGTCCACATATTTGGCCACCACGTTCTCCCGATTTAACTCCTTTAGACTATTATGTTTGGGGTAGGATAAAAAATATTGTCTACTCAACTCCCCTGACTGATAAAGAGGACTGCATAGAACGAGTCAGAAATGCGTTCAGGTTTGTTTAGATTTTTAGATTCATAGTTTTGAAACTCAATTTGGTTTTTAAACACTTTTGCAGATCTCTTCCTCCCGACGAAATAAGAAGAGCAACGCACGAAGCATTCCTGAGACGTATAAATAAATGTCTAGAAATTAACGGTCAAAACTTTGAGCATCTTCTCTAGTTATGACTGCGAGAGTTTGCCATGGTTCTCCTAATAGTAACTTGAAGTCGGTTTTGAGAAGGGGTGAAAAATCTACAGCATGGTTCAAATAACAGTTCCTGAAAATTTCATCTTTTTGGCGTGAAGGGAAAAGAAATATCTGAAAATTCAAGACGAAAAACAGTTTTTTGTGAATAACTCAGAAAATATCCATTTTAGGGCAAGGGTGTGATGCATACACTCACATTATTTTTTAACGTAGATTCAATATCTGCCATAAAAAAATGGGGTTCTAATTTGAAAAAATTGATTTTTCACGATTTTGTCATCCCTAACTTTGAAAGCTATTTTTTCACCCCCTGCATCATGAATCGCGATTTCGATTTTCAAAGTGGATACATCAATCTTACATCTTAAAAAATCCCAAAAATGAAAATTTTCCATCCAAAAACCTCGAAGTTATTCTTGTTTCAGCGGAGCTCTATTTTCGATTTTTTTTTCGAATTTTCCCGCTCAGAGAAAATTTTCCAACCAAAACTGAAAAATGTTACATCAAAATAAATTGAAATTTTCTAAGGAATCTATTTCTGCAATAAAAAAATGGTGTTCTAATTTGAAAAACGGAAGTTGACGTCATTTCCGGAAAAACCGGAAGTGCTCATGCCTTGAAAATATTTTAGATTTCATCAGCATCGTGAAATACTCATAAGTGCTGAATTTCATGAAAATACGTTCAGTAGTTTCCCGTATAAATATGGGTGAGGTTCCTCGTGAAAGACCCTGTATGTTTCATACTTCAAGTACATTAAAAAATCTTCTTATTATCTTTATGTTGAAACATCTAATAAAAAAAAATCATTTTCTTGAAAATAATTAAGAATATTCTGTCCAGGATTTTTTTAGGCCACCCATTTCTAATATATTTTCTAATATATTTAATTTATTATTAAATAAATTTTATTCTATTATCAGCTCGGTGAAGGTCGATGTAGGTTCGTATCTTAAAAATTAAAGGTACTTGCCCGATTGTAATTGATTATTGTCGCAGTAATATCCAAAAAACTCAAGAAAAACTATGAAGGTATCTCCCAACACATCCGATTTGGTACATTTATTCATACTTTTCGTCCTGAAATCTTTCGAAAAATGTCTCGGAGTTTGTCCACGTAGTTAATACCCTTATAATAGTGTGCCATGCGGAAATTTGACGGAATTATCACATGGTTCACAATTAACGTTTGCTGATTTTATCATTACCTCAAATGTGAATTCGCTCTAATGTTGGATCTGCGACAAGATTAAGAAAATTCGTTTTTGAAAATAATGTTTATTCTCAAAATGATTATCTGTAAATCGATAACTATAATTCTCAAGAATAGCTAATAAATAAAATATTGTCTGTAGAAAGGACACTAGTTGCTTATGACCTAAATAATAATGATGATCCAAACAGTATCACGCCTGAGTTATGGTCACGGTCTTGAGTATATTGTCGTCCGACAACAGTGGCCTCTTTTCTTCCTTTTTCTTCACCTGCTTACCTCCTTTAACCTTTCCTCTGTTCTGCACGCCATCAGGATCATCCATCATTCGTAAAATTAATACCTAGTCACGAAAAATGTCAATCAGAAATCATCAGAATTAAAACATAGATTAGTGAGGATTCCCAGGGGAAACCAAGAACACCGCTTGGGCATCATGTCCGGGTAAAATTTTCAAATATTTTCAATGATCAATATTTCCATATTCAACTTGATACACTATGCAAAATTAAGAGATATCTATTTTCATTTCTCCGAGACTTTGACCAAGAAATTTAAGAATGTATGTCTTATTGATTCGTTTCTATCTGCTGTACTATATGGTTTCTTTCGCTATTTAGCGTTGCAATTCTTCGGTTTTCGGATAGAGAATGGTTGATCGATTTGGTGAACGTCTTTTACTTTTCTGTGGAGTTGTTACCCTACTCTATGTACGTGTATTATGTGCTTCGCTTTTAATCGTATGGTCATGACTTGATGATGTGTGTATATTTTTGATACACATATTTCAGCATACTATCAATACGAACTATTTGAGTTCACAGGTGATAGAATAGAGATAACAAAACAGTGCGTAACTACTCTCTAATGAACTTATACTTTCTGTATTGAAAACGTTGTTACCGAAACGTACGTGAGACGCAGAAAGGACAAGTGGATTACAGAGTTGTTACGCACTGTTTTGTTATCTGATCAATACTTGAATTACCAAAAGAATCTTTTGACAGAGAAGGATTTTACAGAAGATCTCCAAAATCGAAGCTGACACTCGAAAATATTTCTGAAGGTACTATAAACTACCGGCGCAAGACATACGCTTAAGGTATTCCAAAAAATATTATTTATCGAATCGAACTTCAATGACTTTGGCGAATTTGCGGAGGTAATCTTAAGAATTTTCTCGAGGTGAAATCTGGGAATGAGAAAAGCAGTAATCTGAAGTTGAGTGACAGAAGGATACTTCGTATTTGTTTCGTATGTTCATGTTTACACTTGTTATTTCGTATGAATTTTATGTTTTATGTGTAGTTTTCGAATTTTACTGATATATTACCTGAAAAAAATGGGTCAAAAAGACGTTTGGAAATAAGCCAATTTTTGATTAATTTTTTGCATTGGGTGTTCGATATCCCTTCTAATTGGCGACAAGAATGTTTTATTAGAAAATCGCTTACATAATAATATCTTCCACATATGATATTGATGATGAAATATACAGGTTGCCTCAAGAAATCAATTCACATAATTCACTCGATTATTTAACAACCTATTTTGATTTTTTTGTGATGATATCAGTATGGCTTCATAGTGGACCAGTCGAACTTAAAGTTTACAGGTCTCCAAATGAAAAGAAAATCATAACACCGCTGATATTTCCAATTGGATATTATTATCTTCTCATCGAAAAATTGCAAACGTTATATCATTCCACATAACACAAAATATTCATCGTGAAATATATCGAGCGTCTCAAAAATTTAATTTGCATAATATCCTTGTTTGTGAACCTATTTTGATGGTTTCTAAAACGATAGGTCGCCAAAAAAAAAAAATAACAACATCGATGTTTGTTCCAATTGACAAAAACCATTTATGCGCTTATATTTTGGGGATCAGTGTGCTATCGTTCAGTTCTGAACTCATCAGCCCTTCACACGGTTTCAACAAATTTGTGAATTTGTATTTTTTCCACCCAAAGAGTTAAAAAAAGTGAAAATTGTTGAATTCGAAAATCAAAGCCTCATTGAGTAAATCTCTATTGAGAGAATGCTTATAGCTGCAGCCGCCACATAGTAATCATTTACAGTTTCGTCCTTGAAATTTCGTATCATAAGCTCATTGATGACCGACAACAGGTCCGTATTCTTTACAAGTGAATATTCGATGCACATACGTATAACCATTCAAAGTAACCGCGACTGATGCCAATATATTTTGGTTCGTGGGTTGAAATTGATTATAAACTGATCAATATCCTCGAAAAAATTTTAATTACTAGGAAGAGATGTAATATCCGTATTATTGCTATCTACTTGGAGCGGATGTAACTCTATCTTGTTCTAAACAGTACCGCTTTTCATGCCCAGATTTAAATCTAATTTATTGAAATTATTTCAAGTGAGTTTTTGAACGGGATATTTATCCTATACATACAGCAGGAGTTGCTCAGGTGAGCCAACTGAATCAGGTATAATTTTTACGACAAAAAACTGGAATATTATGAACATTGCAATATAAGATACTTTAAGAATGACTTTAAGAACAGTTTGCTTCAGCAAAATTTTTCCAAATTTGAATTTATTGATAAATAAATAATGAATACAAACCTGATCAGACGATTCAATTGGCGCTACTGAGATGTCTCGCACAGCCCTGAATTTACCGCAGTTGTTCAAGTGTTCGTTTTCCAAACGGAAAAAGTTCCATATAAACCTCCTGAATACTTCCAATGGAGCAGTCACTGACGTCATCAGGTCTGAGCTTATAATTCTTGAGTCGGTTAGAAGGAATGATGGTATCCATAGGAAACGTAGAATGAAGTCTTCCACAATGGCGAAGTAATAAAAGTGCTGAAACAACATATTATAATAATACAGTAGTTCAGCGTAGCGCGGACTAATGATCTATTCTGGAATAGGTAACAAATTTTCTAGTCAGACGGTTCCGACCATTCTTCACTGATGTTGGGTCAAAAATTAATAGTGCTGTACCAATGACGGCGCAAGGACACAGTAACAAATACTACAGAGAACAAACCTGATATCCTAACTTAACAAAGCTATTAAGCTTCTGCGAGGTTTCGTCGAAACCTAGGAAAATTGGCAAATATACATCTTAAAAATTGAACAATCATAAATATGACTAGAGAGGTATTAAGAATCGGACTTGAAATGGTTTTCAAATTTGCAGTTGTTTGTCGTTAATTAACAGTTTGAATATTTGATATTCTTATTTTTTCAAAAATCAGTATTTCGAAAAAAACTGTATGCTGATTTTATTCGCAATTCTGCAACACTAAAAAACCTAGAAGGGCACTGACATGGAATCAGCAGCTTTTGCGCGCATGTTCGAAAGAGGTAACTGCTTAAGCAACAAATTTGAACATGCGCGCAAAAGTTGTTGACTTCACTTCAGTGCTTTTCTAGTTTTTTTTGAGTTGTTACGGAAAAACACCGATACAGAACGAAAAACCTCGCAATTTGATATATTTTACAGAATATCTTCAGAAATTAAGATATTATCAATCTGACATTTTTTTATACACTGCTGTGAAACATAAGAGTTCTAGGTTTGAGCAAAATTGTTTTCAAATATCGTCGATAGTTTCCAAAATAAAATCATCAAATAACTATGACTCCCAAATCGTTTAGCCCATTAACGAACTTGACCGCGGCATTCCAATACGCGACCTACCCTGAAAGTTTCGAGGCACTAGCTGAAGAAAAAAGAAGGAGAAGAATCAAAAGAAGTTTCATAATATATATTTTTTAACATTTTCTGAAAACTTCTTATCAACACTTTTTCATTTCATCTCGGTAAATTTGGAACATAATGAAATCGTTAAGGTTAGATAGACCAGATTATCCCCGTGCTCTGATTGAATGGAAATATCATGCCTTCCAATGATAATAAGAATACATTTTATACACTTTTGGAGACTGAACAAGGAACAAAGTGTGCACATTTTTGTAGCGAATCGATTCTCCAGAGATTGGAGTTAAAATTATGTGCATAAAATGGGTTCTGTCGTTTCAACCTCATTTCTCAAAATGTTATCAATTTTTACGAGCTTGTTCTGGGGAACAGCGCCTTATCGTTTAGTCACAATGTCTGTAATTTTCGAATTTTGAGCCGAAAATGGTCTTGTGCGATTAGGTTGGAATCCCTGAAGAAGAAGCCGTGGTCAAATTCAATTCTGTTCGCCCGTATGTGCTCTAACTTTTGAAAGAAAAGACATGGAGTGTTTCGGGCTTGGTTGGGAGCCTGAATATCTCGGTTTGGTTTAGTATCTCTAGTTAAGGAATTTTGTGATTAGTTACAGAACACCAACGCGCAACTTAGTGCAAAAACGGATCCAGTTGTTAAAAAATGTTAAAAGATGTTTATACGAAAATTTTTTTTTTTAGAATTTTCTCGGAAAATGTTGATCAGATTTCAACGAAATTTGACGTAGACTTAAGAGTCAGTATTCAACAAGGTCCCAAATTTGAATTCGATCCGAAATTGACTTTCGGAGATATAAGGAAAAAATATATCAAATTTCGTTGTAGTTTGAAATTTTGGAGTTATCCCCAGATTACTCAAGAAGTACAAATCAGATTCAAACTTGGAAATTACCAACGCGCAACTATGTGCGGAATTTCGTGTTGATGTAGTCGTAAGAAAAAAATGTAGAAAAACTACTCAAAAATGTTCCAGATTTTTGTTGAAAATTGTTGCTTTTTGGAGAATATCAAAAATATTTCTATGGCATTTGGCAAATACCTTGAAATCGATACCGAAGGACAACATTTGAAATTTCAATTTGATCCTATATTTACTTTCGTAGATCTAACAGAAATATTATGTCAAAATGTTTTTTGAAATTTCGAGGTTATTTCCTCAATATCACAAGAAATACAGATGCAATCATATTAGAACCTCGTAATTACTAAGAGAATGCATGTGCAACATGATAAAAAATTTCATGTGGATCTAGTCCCTAGAAAATTTAAAAAAAAAATTTTGGTGACTACTGAGAATATTTCAATTAAATTTAGCACAAACCCTAATTTTTTTCAATTTCGTTGTTATTCGATATGTTGTGGTTATTTCCATATTATTTGTAAAATACTGAATTGGTTTTTCGGAAACCATTGATCAGACTGCAATAAAATTTGGCATGAAATTTCAATAATAAAATCAATAAGAGCAGATAGGAAAAAAGATCTAATATCACCAATTACATTAGACAATTGGGATATATATTTCAGCGAACTCCTGAATGAGAAGCGAGCTCAATTTGAAATCGACGACCCATCCCTAAATGTACGAGTCGAAGCCTCCCCCATAAGAATATCAACAAAAGAAGTGAAAAATATCTGTCTCTCGTTAAAAAATGGTAAGGCACCAGGACCAGGTGGTATTCCAGCAGAACTAATAAAACACGGCACGGAAAAGCTATTCGAAGAGCTAAGGAAATTATTTCAACACTGTATATGCGCACAAGATATCCCAAAGGAATTTGGAACTTCCTTCATTTCTACAATTAATAAATCAGGAAATAAAAATGACTGTGATAACTATAGGGGAATCGCGGTTATGAGTACGATTAGTAGAATATATGGAAGGATACTGAAAAATAGAATTGAAAGAGAATACAGTGATTTGGAAGTCGAAGAACAGGCAGGTTTTAGAGCCGGGAGATCAACTGCAGATCACCTCTTCTGTTTAACTCAGATAATAGAAAAAAAAAGTAGCAGTAGGCCAGGAGCTACACATTTTATATGTAGACTTAAAAAAAGCCTATGATAGCATTCCCCAAAAATTACTATGGAATGCTCTTCATGAAACCAACATAAATTCTAATCTCATATCAGCCGTAAAAAAAATGTATCAGTTCTCTTACTCTAAAGTGAAAATGAAAGGATCAACATCTAAAGGCTTCCTGATAACTAAAGGACTAAAACAAGGATGCTGCCTTTCACCCACCCTATTCAAAATATATTTAGAGCAAACGTTGAAAATGTGGAAACGAAAATGCAGAGAGATGGGTATTCCATTAGAAAATAACAGCTTATTTACATTGTGCTTTGCTGACGACCAGATAGTCATAGCTCAAGATTATGAGGACTTGGAGTACATGGCTCGCAAATTGATCGAAGAATATGAGAGATGGGGTTTGGAAGTCAACATAGAGAAAACACGATACATGAACATCGGTGGTACCCGGCAAGATCTGATATTGAATAATGGACAACAAATAAAATACTGTGACAATTATAAGTATTTAGGATTAGAAATTTCAGATGATGGTAAATTAGACCAAGCTATCAGGAAGAGGAATACACTGGGAAGAAGAGCCATCACGAGACTCAATAGCATAGTATGGGACCAACATATATCCAAGTCGAACAAGCACAGGATATACAATACTATAATAAAGAGTATCATAACGTATGGAAGTGAGGTATGGCCACTGAAAGCGTCAGTAGAAAGAACCCTCGAAGCAACAGAAATGGATTTCTGGAGGCGTGCATCAGGAAGATCAAGGTTGGACAGATTTACAAATAACAGAATAAGGGAAATTATGGGGGTAACTCATACAATAACGCCGGACATCAAGATCAATCAGCTCAGATGGTATGGACATGTACGAAGAATGGAGGACCAGCGACTACCAAAACAAATCCTTGATTGGACACCACAGGGAAGAAGAAGAAGAGGACGCCCAAGAAAGAGCTGGAGAGAGGGAATTGACAGGGAGATGAGGGAAAGAGAATTGGGTGAAGATCTGTGGATGGATAGAGAAGCTTGGAGAGTAGGCATCGGAAGACGTCGGAGAACGTTCTAACACCGATTTATATATATATATATATGAAATTTCAAGTCAATAGTCAGCAAGAGTGCTCTGAATTTCAGTTCGATTAGATATTCATTTTAGGAGTTATTGGGAAAAAAATTTGTCAAATTTCGTGGCTGTAAAAAATTTCGAGCTAATTTCCTCAAAACTCAGGAACAACTAACGCGATCAGATTCAAACTCCGTAGATAGTTGAGAATACTGATGACCAATTTTTATTTGAAAAATGAATTTTTTCACAAACTATTCGTTAGATTTCGAAGAAATTCAGCACAGACCTTGTAATCACTATTCATCAACATTGTTGGAAATTTCAGTTCGATCATATATTAATCTTCGGAAATATGAAAAAAGATTAATTGGTTGTTTTCAAGATATCGCAAGAAATTCTTATTCGATGATGAAACTTTGTTACTAGTTGGTAATTGATGATCAGCAAATTTGTGCAAAATTTTGTTCTGATCGTTCAGTGGTTCCCAACCAGTGGTCCGCTGAGGCCTAAATATGGTCCGCGAGATTATTTCAAATTCAGCGGGCGGAGAGCCAGTCGTCATTGTGTTTTTGGTTTATTATTTGATAAAATCAAATAATAAACCTTAGTGATCGACCAACAAAAAAAAATTCAACCCCCCCTTAAAATTTCACAGTTTACGTTTCGGAGTATGTAGATTTGAATAAAGGAATAAAAAAAAATCCGTCCGTCCGCCCTCCGTTGTCTGGGGATTTTCTCTGAAAGTACTGAACCGAAATCCGTGAAACTTGATAGAAAAATCTTGTGCCACTTGGCATTGATCTTCCAAGCTTTTCTGCAGCATCGGTGTACTACCCTAAGGGCTCAAAATTGGGGGTTGGAGGGAAAAAAAATTATTTTTCAAAAACTTATTACCGAATTTTCATGAAACTTTCAATATTCATGTTGCATAGCTCAACCTAAAAATTTTTACCTGAATGATTTCCGACCAGTGGTTCCTGAGGTGTAAAGAAAAAAGCTGCAAATTTTGGGGTGAAAACCAATGAGTTATAAATAGTTTACAGCCTGCCAAGAAAGTAACGTAACTTGTCAATAATTTTTGAACGAAGAATTATTAAGGAAAATCCTCGCACCCGTCGATTTTGAATTCCGAAAGCAATTTTTCCTGTGTTTCTTTGAATTTGGAATATATGATTGTGATACATCAAATGAAAGCTAATTTGATTACCTACTCAGCGATTCGACTAAAAAAAGAATTTGTCGTGCCGGTTTTGAATAAAAATTAGGAATTAATTTACAATTTGTGATTGGAGAGTACTGCAATCAGACCATTATTCTTTTAATAATTATTATTAAGGGAAATCCACGAATCCAAGGATTTGTAATTCTGAAAGCAGGTCTCCCTATGCTTTTTTTTTTAAATCGAAATCTCCCACCCTTTACGCTCCACATCCCCATACTATTTTTTTTCAAATAGTAATATATGGATTGTGATAAATCAAATGGAAGTACATTCCATTGCATATTGAGTGGCGTGACTGAAAAAGAATTTGTTAATCAATTTTTTTATTAGAAAATTAACAATTTGTGATTGGTGTCAGATTCTTAATCTTAAAATAATAAATGTTGAAAAATATCCACCTACCCGCCGATCTCTATTTTCGAAGTTTGAGAAATGCATGCAGTTTTAGAGTTGGGGGTTTATACCCTTAAACCTCAACAGGATTTTTTCGAAAAAATATTGCATGTGATATATCGCATAAAAGGCCATTCGATGACCAATTCAGTTATGTGAACGAAAATGAAAGTTAATTATTAATTCAATATAAATTACAAATCCATGGGTTCGAGAATTTCCCTTAGTAATAAGGTAAGTGTTTCTGAGGCAAAAATTCATGCTGAGAATTGTACTGAAGTTAGGGTTTAGAAAATCTTGTAAATGGCATTCTAAAGGGGAAAAATTTTTAACATCATGTGGTCTATACGTATATAGGGTACTCGTTTTCATGAAGGTACTTCCAATAATATTTAAACTATTACAACACTAGGCGCACAGATACACATACTTGTACCCACGTCACTCTTTAACCTTAATAGAAAAGTCGCGCTTGAACATGAGCCTAAGGCTATTCAATGCTCTACACCAAGGGTTAAGGAGAACATCCAACTTGAAAGTTTTCAAAATTACTTTGTATAATGCAATTGTTGACTGTGAACCATATCCTAAGAGTGAATTTTTTGATTTTTATAAAAGTGAATTGTTTTGAGTTATGTATTCTGTTTTTAGGTAAACAACAGTATTGTATTTCAATAAGCTTTTGATTGAATAAATATATTATTATTAAAATTATCATTATTCATTAATAAAAGAATAATGGTCTGATTACAGTACCCATATATTTCCAGTTGAAAAAATAAAGTAGTGAACTGAGAAATATCAAATTCAAAAAAGCACAGGATAAATTGGTTTTGAAATCAAAAATCGACGGGTGCGAGGATATTCCTTAATAATTCTTCGTACCATCATAATTGACGAGTAATATTACTTTTTTGGCACGCTGTATAGGTTTAATTTAAGATATCAATGGTATTGGGTTACTTAACTGAGAAAATAATAAACCCGTGTGTAAAATTTGCAGCGTTTATTATACCTACATAGTGGTACCTGCTAACCAGAAAGATACAAAAGTGGTCCTTGACCAAAAAAAGATTGGGGACCCCTGGATTAGATCAATAATCAATAAAATGAAACATTTTGAACTTTTTTTTAAATATTTTATATTTGGCGCTCTATATATGGTCCCCACGAAATTTCGCATGAACCTTCGAGCTGTGCTTTCTCCTTTTTCTTGAAGTACTGGACTTTAATTCGATAGGATCTGTTTTTTTGGAAATATTGAGGAGATTTCATTTTGAATGGGTATATCTGTGGAATTATTGGGTGGATTTCACCAATTCCTCCTTCGTAATTACACTCTGAACCTATAATACAAGTATCAAGTCTCTAATTAGATTCTTCGGAAGTTATTCTGTTGACTTTCGGCGTTAAGCCGGTCGTAAACACAATAACTTCCGAAAGAAACTATATTTGTAGGGTTGGTTTTTCTGTTCAATTACGAAGTTCGAATCAGTGAATTGATCAAATTCGCTTAGTTCTAAACTTTATTTTTTCAATAATTCCAAAACAACGAATCAGATTGTATTGATAGGAAAATGATAGCTTGAATTTCATGCCGAATTTCGAGAGGACCATATGAAATGACGATCTCCGATTTTTCCATCAGGATGTAGAGCTGCGTTTGGCGGACTCAATACGTGAAAAGGTGTCTGATTTGGAAACCCATTGGAACAAGCGCGTTAAAGCTTCTGACCTCACGTAGGGGCTTTTCAAGACATTTTTGAAACGGCTTTATACGTCCGAAAGCAGAATTTTTTCGGAAAAGAATTATTCAAATCAGTCCATTCAGAAATATGGTATCCATGCATCAAGGTATCTATCATCACCAAATCTGTTAAATATTCAACTAGAAAATTTTCGATATTTATTATTATCATAAAACCTTGTCTATCTTCAAAGATTGTTTATGGTTTACCAGATACCTTGTGTATAACTCTACTTACCGCAGAAGAATATACAATTTCTTCACGGAGAAAACGGTTGTCTCCATCTGAAACTGTAGAAAGTAATCCCCAATCCATTTTTATGTCCCACAAGTAAGCGTATGATGAACTGATCACCTGTGCTATAAACCAGGCAATAAGGAATGGATTTGGAGATTCATTGATGTATTCAGCTGGAAATTGAAATAAATGTCATCGATTAGAACGAGCTCTCTATACATCTCAGATAAGAGTTACATTTATGGTAATGAACATCATTATGAGTTACAGGTTAACGTATAGTTTCGACAAGTGGAAATCAAAACAAGATGTGGTCATGCACCAACAGTGTCATTTAGGAATCATCGTTGCCAGATTGTGCGGAAGCCTAGTATTAGAGTCGAGTGAAAGCATTGTGTGAGACAACTTTATACAAGGGTGATAGTATGAGATGGTTAGTTCTGATTTGAAAACAAAGTACACAAATAATAATCAAGTTATGTAATGAATTCTGTCAGGGGTTAGATTAGTTTAATTTGGGGCATTGCCAGTCCAAATCAGAAGAAATTAAATTTGGGATAGTGCTTTTAAATTCCGTCTTCTGATTTGTTTAGGCTCTAGGTCAGTTAGGTTAGGACAGTGCCCATCCAAATCAGAAAACTATTGAAATGCAAACTTATATCACTGTTTCAAACAAAATAGTGCAGAATTGCTGTTTCAAACAAAATAGTGCAGAATGATCCTTATTTATTCATTCAAACATATTCTTTTCCTTTAAAATTTCCGTCTCAACTTATATGGAAGCAGAATTCAAAAGGACGTGATATTTTTGCGGCATAGGATTTATTTTACAGTCTGGCAACGATGCCCCCTGAATGACACGGTTGGTGCATGCGCACATCTTGTTTTGATTTCCACTTGTCGAAACTATACGTTTACCGAGTTACATTCTTGAAACAAGAAAAGGCCCCTATACGCTTATGGAAGAAATAAGGGTAAAAACATATTCTGAAAATTTCCGATATATTTGGCATACTCTGTTCAGGTGAAAATTTGTTGACAGTTCCAACAACCAATCAAATTTTGTCATTTTATGTCATATGAAACAATTTAATATAAAAGCAGGTCAACAAAATGGTACGGCCAAAATGCATAGAATATATCGGGCGTCGACACTTCCCTACTATTACCTACTAAAATTTTGGGTCCAAAACGCGGTCCCAGAATTGTCAAATATTGTCCTACTTGGCTCCGTAAACGATGAGGACGCTAAGGTCGCTTTGCTGAGTTCATAAAATTAATTCCGCTGAATAAAAATGAATTGAGATATAATATGATTGATCTGATGAAACTACCTCCCAAAAAATGATTCAGACATTTGCAAATATGGATTCTTACTAATATATAAGAATGGTTTAACAAATGTGGAACATTACTCATTAAATATGAAATATGGGAATAAGGAGCAATAGAGGTTCATTGTAAGAACATTTTCATAGATGGATATAATAAGTTATTTCGAAGCCAAAACAACGGTGGAAACGGAACTTGAGATTGATATTACTAATGGATTTTATTGGATAGTACGGGTCTCCTTTCATTAAAATATGGTTTATAAATTTTTATGTACCTCTTAATAAATATTAAATTCAAAAGTTATGAATTTTGTTACATACTTATGAAAATATTTCGAAGAAATGTTCATATTCAGCATTATTGAAATTGATATATGAATTTTCACTTTGCTGTTCATGTTCATACGTTTATCAGACGAATTTCAAACCAGACAAATTAATTGTAGTATCTTTCGTTCCAAATGATTTCTTGTGGTATTATTGAAAACGCAACTCTGGAAGACTTCCTTTCCATGAGCTTAATATTGAGATTAAAAATACCTCTTGTAACGAACAGTTATTCAAAAATATCAAGTTTCAGATTTGTGTATTCAGAGATGAAGGAAATCCTGTATGCATATTATCGACTGAATGAACTGAATAATCATAATTTAAATTCGTCAAAATGCATTTATTTTCGTAAATTCTTGAAAATAATGTATGGTCCAACTCGGAAAATCAGAAAGAAGTTTTGTTATAACAGGTCGGTAACTTCCGGCATCTTTCGGCGAAATCTGAGGTAGGCCAACAAAGCCGGAATTTGACAACATTTGGACCTCATTTCGGACCCGAAATATGTCAAAGAGTGTCCGCACCTATTCTATGTATTCTATGCATCTATGGTACTGCCAAATGGCACCCAAGACCGTGAGTTTGCGAGTCGGCCTGTCACTTTTCAAAAAACTGTAAGTAAGCATTTCGAGTTATAAAAGTAAAGTCTTTCTGGGATGTATCCATGCTCAAGACCAATCTTATGAATTCTACCTGCACTATGACCATCTCTCACGTTGACTATGCCCAAATGGTCAAAACGAATAAAATCGAGATCTCGCGTGCACCTTCGGCAGTACCCATCATGTAAAAACCCATGATGTGCTCATGTGCAAAACAAGTTACGCCAGCAAGTTGAATATTCAGGGAAATATATACTCTGCGCTTTGAATTTTCATAAAGTTGTAATACGTCATCATGTGTACATACGGTCACAGATGAGCACACCATGGTTTACTTACATCATGGCCGTACCCATACAATGAAACTTTTTTAATAGTAACATAATATGTAACATAATTTGATAGTTTTAACAACCAATTAAATTTTGTCATTGTTTCATATCATTTCATCGGTGATATGCTCCGTTCGTGGAAAAGTGTCGTGTGGCGTTGAACGTTTCGACTAGAACAATGAGTGACGTGAAAAAGAGCGATTTGTTTGGTTCTTTGACGTTACCATGTAGGGAAATATTAACATATCTTCAGATTGGTCATTTATTTATATTGGGTTCATATTGTAGTCCATAAATCATCACTTTCCCAAAGTTTGATCACTGAACCTCACCTGCCCCGACAAACTGTTGACTCAAGAATCCCCTTCAAAACAGCAAAGTCTGGCAGTTCAGTTTGCTTAAATATCCTACTACAAATATCAATTTCAAGCGATGGACCAACAGCTCCGGTTATAGTTACGGTTATCCAAACTGACATATAGGCAAATGAAAATCTGTCAATGTGAATAACCGTAACTATAACCGGAACTTTTGGCCTATCGCTTGAAATCGATTAAAAACATCAACCGTCGGTTCCACAAAACTTTTGACGTCCGATCAACTCGTTGATTGATGTTTGCAATCAAGCCCTTGATCGAGCCAACAAAGTTTTGTGAAACCGTCCGTAAGTGTTGTGAATATTTCCTTAGTAACGTTCGAAACTCGAACGAATTGCGCCATTTTACGTCGACCATTGTTTTAGTTGGAAAGTTTGACACCACGCTTTTCCGCAAGCCGAGCATTTCACCAATAAAGGTTCAATGACATCACATTGACCCAAAATTGTTGAGGAGCAAATATTCTTTCGGTATATAATATTTTGAAAAAATGAATATGATGATTCTTTTTGGCTTCAAATGCTTTTTAAATGGTCCCGTTTCGATATAAAATATACAAGGTGTTTCAAAAAAAAGGAATCTATTGATGTTTTTCAATAGACAACCAGGTACCAATTTTTAAGTTTTCACGAATTCTATATACATTCAGAGTCGGTGTATTGTATTCACCAATATTTTCAATTGCTCATAACTTTTAAACCACCCAGTATAATTCGTTGTTATTAAGAACATATAATTTAACTCATATAGTTCAATCGAATCATATTCACATAATTGATAAATTCCAGGTACGTAGAAGAAAAATATGGGAATTTTGTCCAGTCGTCTATTGAAATTTCAAAATTGTATGTAAATATTTGAAAAAAGCATAAAATTTTCAATTGGAATCATTTGATTGTTTTATCGCGCACGTTGAATTGCTTATCAAAAATTTCACGGAAAGATTTGATTCAATAGAGGAATTCCAATAAATTCTCAGATGATTCGAAGTTCGTGATGGAATTGAAAGAATTCCTCGTCATACTGTTAGGAAATATGTACAGTGGAACTTCCCTAACTCGAACTTCCATATCTCGAAGAATTCTCCAAGTCGAATTTTTTTCAGAAACAATAACGTTTTCATAACATCACCATGTAATTTTGTCCCTATAAGTCGAATTTCCATAACTCGAATATTTCTAAAACTCGAATTTAAATTCAGCAGTTTCCGAGGCGACAACCAAGCAAAACTCGATTTTTTGAGGCAACACTCACTGCAACTTCGGGGAATCACCGAGCGTAGAGCCGCCGACAGATCCAAACTTGTTTTTCTTAGTTTCCTTACATACGTCGCATAGCGCACGCGCTGTATAAAATATTATTAGTAACTGTTTTGTGTTAGGTGATATAAGAGTGAACGAAAATGACATCAAAGCGAAAATTAAAGTGTTTAACGCTCAAAGAAAAATTGCAGGTAATTGCTGAGGTGGAAAGGGGAGAAGCGAAAAAGAAAGTGATTGCACAACAATTTGGGATTCCCCCAAACACATTATCAACCATTTTGAAGAACAAAGACAAACTTTTAGGAAAACAAGATCGATATGAGTCTAACTACAAACGAAAAAGGCTTACAACTTGTGTGAACAATGGTGTTGATGAAGCCATGCTAAAGTGGGTTACTACTGCGCGTGCAAAAAATATTCCTCTCTCAGGAGTCTTAATCAGAGAGAAAGCTCTAGAATATGCCGCTGCTTTGGGTCACGAAGATTTTTCAGCTAGTGTAGGGTGGCTAGATAAATTTAAAAAAAGACATAATATCACCCAAATGTCAATTTGTGGTGAAAGTGCTTCTGCAGATTCAAAATCTAGTGAAAATTGGAAAAATAACGTTTTGCCAGATTTAATCAGACAATTCCACGAAAACGATATTTTCAACGCTGATGAAACGGGTATTTTTTTTAAATGTTTACCCAACAAAACATTAGCGTTTAAGGGTCAAAAATGCTTTGGTGGCAAAAACAGCAAGGAGAGAATCACAGTTATGGTTGCCAGCAATATGAGTGGTTCAGAAAAGTTGAAATTGCTCGTTATTGGCAAGTCAAAGAACCCACGTTGTTTTAGGGGCATTAAGTCACTTGATGTTGATTACGAACACAACAAAAAAGCGTGGATGACAAGCGAAATTTACGGTAAGTGGCTCACAAGTCTAGATAAAATCTTCGTTGCCCAGAATAGGAAGATTCTACTCTTTGTTGACAATTGCCCTGCACATCCTAAAAATGTAGAAGCAAACCTAAAGAATATTAGACTGGAATATTTTCCCCCTAATCTCACGTCCTTTCTACAACCAATGGATCAAGGGATTATCAAAAATCTTAAGCATCATTATAGAAAACGAGTGGTAATGAAAGCCTTGGCACATATGGAGGAATCAACTCCTACGACTGTGTCGTTACTTAATGCAATCAGGGATCTGAATAAAACCTGGAATCTCGATGTAAAACCACAAACAATCCGCCATTGTTTTAGAAAGGCAGGATTTGTTAAAGATGAATTGATGCAGAATTATACTACAGCTGACTGGGATGAAGGAGACGATCTTCCATTGGCAGAATTGAAACAAATTTGGACCACATGC
Organism: Myrrha octodecimguttata; assembly: GCA_958510865.1. Classification (NCBI taxonomy): domain Eukaryota; kingdom Metazoa; phylum Arthropoda; class Insecta; order Coleoptera; family Coccinellidae; genus Myrrha; species Myrrha octodecimguttata. The sequence goes on from OY294056.1 coordinate 17,897,909, forward strand.
ACAAGGTCAATGGGAAGCGATGATGTTTCTTTTGAAGATTACGTCGACATTGACGATGGTGTACAAACAATGGGATTCCCATCAGACGAAGACATTTTAGATGACGTTATAGAAAATCTAGTTTCTTCTGGAAAAGGTGATTTTGAAGTGAAATTCCGCATTATTGTTAAACATAAATAATCTATTCTTTTAAAGTCAGATAAAGAAGAATTTTCTAGTGGAAGCGATGTTGAAACAACTACTGTTGCCACACCCACCTTCAACGAAGCGTATTCTGCTATCCAGACCCTACGACATTTTGCTTCGTCAAAAAAAAATGTTCCGTGTGAAGTACATGCGTCGTTAAATGTAGTGGAGGATTTTATAGATAAAAATAAGTGGTCCCTATTGAAACAAACCAAAATTACAGATAATATATAATAAGAATAAATGTTTATGTACTTCGAATAAATGTACATGTTTTTTTTTTTATTCGTATGAATTTGTTTTTTGTTATTGTTTATTTGATAGAAGGTATATGGAACCGCGTTTTTGTAATACATACATATAAATAGCCGTATGTACACGCGTATTATGTTTAATTCAAAAACCCTCAATCTACTGCATTTTTCCGTAATTCGAATTTTCCGTAACTCGAAGTAAAAGTACTGGCCCTTGGAGATTCGAGTTAGGGAAGTTCCACTGTATTTCATATTATTTCGAAGAATTTTTTTGAAAACTTCCCAGAAAAACATTAAGTTTGATAAATTTATCCGAAATTAACAACAATTAATGATTAAATCATTTATTGAATAAAGATCTTAAAAATGAATCACAAAAGAAGTTTAGAACTATCACCGCTTCGTTGAATCTTAATGCTTGCCCGACTCAAAATATTACTAACAGTTATATCCTTATTTCCCTACTTAGACAAATACACTCAACATTTCAAATATTTTGAAATTCAAGAATAATCGACAGGATTTAAATCTGATGATCCAGCAGTCGAGGTATGCGGTGCACCTCTGCCTATCCACATATTTGGACAGTTCTGACAGACAAATTTCCAGACTATAACTATCAAAGGGCGAGCCATCACCATCCTAAAAACACATTTCTGCACCGGAGCTTCGATTAATACAAGAAGATGCTGCTTTTGGAGGGAATCTGAGAGCATTTCATCCGCACGCCGTTCTGGTAGGATATGTGGCCCAATACGTTTATAGTGTAACGTTTTCTGGGTTTTCAAAACGTTTAGAATATTTAAACTATTTATTTACACTATTTACACACTACTATTCCAATAACTAAACAAGTATTTCTATCAAAGTCTGTTCACAATTTATTTCCACAATTTATTTCAACTGAACACTTTCCGCTACGAATCACTCTGCTGAATTGATCCCTGTGCTGATCCGCGCCTACCTTTTTATTACGTGTGGAATTTGCAGCAGTTTCCAGAATGCTCTAGAGCGAGGCGGGTGACTCATAGACTGCTCGGGCCTTCTTGAGCATTCAGCAACATTCTAGAATAGACAGGGCCGTACTCGTCACAATAGTAAAATCTGTAGGTACTGGATTCCCGTAAACCTGACTTGATGAGTATTTTCTTCAGGTACTTTTTGAAACATGTGTATTGGCAGAGGTATACTGCATAGCTGGACCTCTAGATCACCAGATTTAAATACTGTCAATTATAGGAAATGGTTTCATGGAGAAGAAAGAGCTCCAGTAGTAATAAATAACATAATCACAAGGACAAATTTTCCCTAGGGAATATTTGTTGATTTATCGACGGATATTCGTCCTTGTGATTATGTTATTTATTACTACTGGAGCTCTTTCTTCTCCATGAAACCATTTCCTATCTTTGTTAGATGTTGGACGTTTTCGTCTTGTGGGAATCCACATGAACCGAGTGTTTCCGATGTTGATCGGTTGTTTGTAAAGCTGCAATATCGCAGTTACAGCGACCTGATGCGACAATAGGATGAACGTCACACACATCGATCAAAGTATTCTGCACTCGAAGGTGAGACTCGCAAGATGCTCCTGGCAGATGGCGCGCTGTAAGTTGTATACTGCAGCGATCCCTCTGAAAGGTAACAAGTTTCGAGAGAACTCTCTGCGGTTTATCCAAGTTAAGTTGACCTGACGATCAATAACAATTGTGAAACAGCTATAGTCATTCTACTTGGATCCGCTTCTTCGGTGTAGGTGATTTGGTTGATTGGGTGATTAGCTCTGATCAAGGGGAATATTTGTTGATTTATCGACGGATATTCGTCCTTGTGATTATGTTACTGTCAATTATTTTATTCGGGAACATTCAGATGTTTACTTGTATTCGTCTGAGATAGGAAGTAAGGAGATAGGAAATAGCAAGTAAAAGGTCTATTACACAATCCAATCTCAAGGGCCTGGCATATCGGGTGCCCAATCTGCCAGGTCGGGTGTCGCTTATTACACCACCCTAGATACCGGCCCCTAGATGCCGGCCGCTTCTATTCTATTCGGGAATGAACGCTCTAGATGCTAGGATACTGCCCTGTATGCCAGGCTGTAAGAAGCTAGTCAGATGGGGTCCACTCGATCGCCCTAGATCAGGATTCAGGCTGCCGGTTCGTTATTACCTGCCTCCCGGGCACGGGATATTGGGTAGTGTAATAGGCCCTTAAGGGTATCGAAGCAGTCTACTATAATGCACGTAAAAATACAGACATGATCAAAAACACTATATTGAAATTCAACGAAAAGGGGGTCACTTTGAAACTCATTATGTGATTCATTATTGAGATTTGTATTTCTTAATTCATTTATCATTGTTGCAAATTTCCGATACATTCTGCAAAATTTATGTTTTTTGAAAATTTTTCGAAATAATCCTTCGAAATAACATGAAGTACTAATTTCCAATCGGTAAGACAGGAAATTCTTTCAATTACATCAAGAACTTCGAATTATCTGAGAATTTAGTGGAATTTAAATTCAATATTTCCCTGGAATTTTCGATGAGCAACTCAACGTGCGGGATGAAAAAAATCAACTGATTCCAATTGAAAATTTTCTGCTTTTTTCAAATATTCAATATTGAAATTTCAATATACAGGATCTGGAATCTCGACTTGACAAAAGTTCCATATTTTTCTAATATGGACCTGGAATTTTTCAATTATTTGAATATGAATCGATTGACCTATATGAATTAATCATATGTAGAGAATATCAACGAATTTTGCTGGGTGGTTCAAAAGTTATGAGCAATTGAAAACATTAGCGAATACAAGAAACATCCTGTATCTTGGTTGTGGAATTGATTAGATCTACCATATTTTTTGGACTCGTCTAGGGTAACCTCAGGTTACCGTATGTTAATTTACCAACGAAACACCCTGTATATCAACCTTTTTTTCAATAAAGATTGTTATTATTATCATTATAGCTTTCGTTTTATTCAGCGCGGTATTCTATTGGATGAAATTATAGAGAAGAACAATTAAAAATGATAGATTTGAACATGATATGTCGATAGTAGTATACAAAAAAGGTATATATGGCTAAGATGATATTTCATAGAACTACTATACAGGGTGTCCGGGTAAGAACAATCCAGACTTTGAGTGTAGTTTTTCAGGTAGGGGTATTCTCCTCACTCCTTCCAAGTAACAGCGCTTTGAATATGCAATTGACCTCAGGCTAGTTGAACATCTGAATAATGAATATGCGATATCACAAAGGCGTCATTTTTGTGCTGAGGTATGGCCAAAATGATAATCTATCAAACTCATATCAAAACAGCTTATATTCAATACATTTAGAATGAAAATCCCACCGATGAAGTTATAAAAATTAATATTTTCACTGTAATCTTCTACATCTTTGTGTTCATCTACAAAATTCTCCTCAAATTGATAAATCAATTAGCTGAAGGTCATGTTCACATTGAAGGGGCTGTCAGTTGCAGGGGCGAGGAGAAGACTTCCCATATAGTTTTTGTGTATAAAATCGACTAGAGAAGGTGCCCTTGAAGCCATGTATCGACTTAAACCGGATATCATGTATTTCCACTGTTTGTAACTTACTTGCATACATTGACTTCATAGTTGAAAACAGCACAACAAAAAACGTTGTTGCATATTTTCCAGCGTTAACCAAGTGTGGAAATGCTTCTTTGGAGTCATGATACCGCCTCAGACACTGAGCAAATCTGAACCATGCTGGTAAACAATTTATTATGGGACGGATGAGGAAGTTTTTTTCCATACATTCGGCAGTGTCTGAAATTATAAATATTCTATTGGATCATGAATTTCGACTCCTTTGTAATTTCTACGATGTGACCCCACAGAGTTTTCCAAAATCGCTGTTTGACTAACCTATTTGGTATGTAAAGGGTGTTTTTTCAGAGGTAGGTAACTTTGAAATGGAATAAAACAAGGATGAATTTTCGAAATTGACATGAAATTGACTCTATTCAAAATATAATCTTTTGGCATTTTCAAAATATACACGGTGAAATATGTCAGAACGTCATCGCCAACCGGGATAATTTATGAAAGTTAATGGAATATATGTAGGAACAGCCACATCCAAAAAAGACCAGAGAATCTGCTCCTAAAGCTCGGAGTTCGATTTCTGAACAAGCTTTCATTCATAGATTCCACGGGCAATTTGAGTTGACTAATGTTTTTATAATATCCTCTATACCACAGAAAATGTGGAAGTCGGAATAAAAACATCGCCATTCGATTTCAGTTTCTCTGGATTTTCGAGTGAAAGAGATCGAGAATGTGTTACATATATCTTTTCAACTCCAGCTCTTTATCCTAGACAACAAATTTGGACTACCCTGTACAACTCATATCGAATAAATGAAAAAATTTACCTCCAGCTTCCAACCAGTCACCATTAGTGTAATAGAAGCAAGTAAGAAATTGCAAATCAAGCAGTGCGTAGACGAAGCTATTCATTTGATCCGCAAGCCAGAAATCTGCGAAATTTACGGAGAAAAAGGGTGCTCCAATCACTCTTCCCTGAAACGAAAATAAGGATCATTTCAACATTTTAATTCAGCAAGTGGAGTTTTATACTAAAGAATCTTTAAGAGTTATTATGTGATAGCAACATAAATCTGCTATTCGGAATTGATTAACGGTTTTTATTGTTTCGATATTATCTATTAGCCAACAAAGTTTCAAACGAGTGTCCCATACGAGTAGTATATACCTAATTCCTCACACATTTTCATTTTCTTATTACTTATTTGAAATATTTGAAGAGAAAACCCATAAAGAGTTTCTAGCTCTTCCCAAAAGATCCTGTGAGATATGTTATTTCTCAAATACAGAAATTAATATGTGAAAGTATTGAACTCAAAGATAACTGCAAATTGCGGATCCACGATCGATCTATTGGAGATCAGAAAAATAAATTTTTAATTCTGATAATTTTTCATTTTGTGAGCTTTTGTTTTAGGAAACCTATATTTGAATAGAACTCACTGAAGAACAATACGTAATAAAATTCGATTTTATTCGTCCGCCCGGCAGTACATACGATTATGTGCTCTAAACTTCGAACGAACAGATCTGAAGTGGTGACAATTTCAGAGAAGGGTTACAACCTGTATAGCTTGACCAATTTTAGTAATTGGGAAAATCCGATCTAGGATTTCGCAGATATACCCATCTGAAATATTTTTCCCCAATAAAAAAAATAATGATCCGATCGAGTTGAAACTTGGACGTTATGTAAAATGTGAATAAGCCAAATTCCGTGGAGATCCTATCACTGAAAAGTGAAAAAATCGAAGAACTCATATCCCAAACACTACCCATTGGCTTTCGATGAAACCTTCCACATTAGCTAGATGATATTTCGACCATTCGACCAGTAACCACGTCTTTTCTTCCAGAAATTAGAGTGCCTACGGTCAGACAGAAGAAATTTAATCATCAGTGAGATCAACCAAATAATTCAAGGTCAAAAACTTCAAAACCCGAAAATTACCAAAATGGTTTCAAATGTATACTCGTACTGCTCGATTTCATCATATACTACACATATGGAAGAGTCTACTAACAGCCATCTTAGACATCCGAGAATTCATTGCGTGCTTTCAGATTTGGAATTTACCAAATTCTTATGCGCCAACATATCGTGTCTTATGATTTACTTGGTGAATGCAAAAAGTCTTCAACGCAAGCATTTTCCGATATTCTCGGAAATGTTGCTATTTCAGCTGTTTACCGCATCGATTCTTATGGTGCTCTCATTGCTGTAACTCTCACAAATGTAAACTTAAAAAATCAATTAAGAACCATAGACATAAAGACATGGAGAGCGCCCTGTTCACGAAAATGGTACTGGTGGGAGAGAGACCAGGCTACTTCTAAGTAGATAAAAGATAGAGGATGAAATGTCTCAGATTTCTCTCCTCTTTAAGTATTTGTCTATTCCTAGAAATGAACTATTATATATGAATCTATGGCAGCCGAAAATCAAAATGAAAATTCATTCTGCTTTCATTACCGCTCACTGCAGGAATCAAAAAGAACTACCGCCTTCCTAGAATACGTGTTCTTGTGTAGACCTATAGAAATGGACTGCGCAATAATCTCATAAAATTGATCACTTCAAGAAGGAAACAGCCCTATCTCCCCTCCATCACAGACCATAAATAGAGAAAAGAGATGTGAAATGATTCTTCGATGTATTTCAGGAAACGGCGCAGACCACGTCTATATGTCACAGTTAAAGCCGAAACAAAAGTAATACAGTAAAACAACCTGTATTTCAGACTCTTAAGATGAACCTACATTGCATGAAAGAAAGTACTAAATTTTCGAATGAACTAGTCTTTTTGGTACTCACAGTTATTCTTAGCAACCAGAACCTGGCTTCATGCCTGAACACCTTGAGTGGATTGATTAAAAACAATATCATTATTATAGTCAAAGCTAAAGGATTTACATATGGAGGCATGCTTAGGCTAGCACTGAACAAGAAACTGAGCACGCTTAACGCCCATATTACCCCCAAGATGGCCGCCAGTTCCATTAGATGCTGTTCAGAGAGGTGGTTCCTAGGATCTAATTCAAAAATAAGTACATGATTTACGCCTGACGACCTCCATCCGTATATATTTACACTAATTAAAAATAAGAACTCTATAAACAAGAGGGGCCCTCTGTAGAGGCGGAATGCTATTTTTAGGTTATCACTTATTCCAACGTGGAAGGTTGCTGAAAAATAAAACTCTGTTAAGACTTTATATGAAAAGTTTTTACAGTTTGAATTTACTCGAGAATTTTCGAGTTTTTCCGGTAGAAGCACATATATATGGTTTTTGAAAGTTATGTGCAAGGTGTTAGGTCAATGAGGTAGGTCAGTGGTTGGCGTAGTCAGTTGTTCTCAATGAAATTTTGAGTGAAGCAATGATGTTAAATTAGTAGTTTTTACGAGTTTGTTTAGCTACCCATTGAAACCTCAAATCTACTAAATGATTTCAAGCCTCTCAGAGTTATTCGTTTCGAATGTTAAATGTTAATAATGGAAACTTCCTGACCCATAGAAACAAATTTTTGAGGAGTAGTAATTGGTGAAGTTTGAAATTCACATAGAACCATGGGAATACATGGATAAACAACTGCTGATGAAGCATATACCGGGTTCCCTACGAATACCGTTCCTTAAAATATTTTTGAGGAGAAATTGAAATTCACGTTTGCAATTTCGGACTGAAGTTTTGACTGGAGAGATAACTCCCTGTTAATTTTTTAAGATTCGTGGAACTTCCGGTTTTACCGAAAGTGAACCAACTTTTGTTTTTCAAATGGAAAGCCCAACATTTTATGATAAAATAGATTCATTTCTAAATTCTCGAGTTTATTTCATGTCAAACTTACGAATTTCCTTCAGAATTTTTTTCAACCTAAAATTGCAGAAAAAAATTGTAAATGGCGCTCTGAAGTGCGAATAAGGTCCAGTGTACACATCCGATTTTTCCAGCTCCGGCGCCGTTGCGGTGCCGTACTTACGGTCTGAAGTACACATGTCAGTGGTAGAATGAATGCACACATTCGACGCCGTTGCGATCTGAAGTACAAAAGTATCAGTGCTAGAATTCACACATAAGTACGGCATCACAACGGCACCGGATCTCGAAAAAACCGGATATGTAAGCCGAACCTAACGCTCCTCTAACAATACTCAGAATTAAAAAATCTAGAAAAGCACTGACGTGAGGTCAGGAACTTTTGCGCGCTTGCTCCCTTGCCAAAGCGGTCATCTATTGTCCCTGCCAAAAGCAGATTTTTTTATATTGTCCTCACGAAATTCTGCATAAACCTCAAGCTATAATTTTCGATCAAGTACTAGATTGCAATTCGATCCAAAATTTTGAATAGGTATAACTATCTAAAGAATAATTGGCGAATTCAACCCATTCAAGCATTTGACCTTCTTAATTAAACTGAAAACCTACTCTACAAATATATTCCCTATGTCGATTCTTCCTAAAGTTAATGTGTTTACGGCCGGCCTAACCACTGATAGTGAACAAAATAACTTCCGAAAGAATCTACTTAGTAGCTGGATAATTGTAGAGTAAGTTTGGAGTTTAATTACAAATACCAAATTGGCGAATAAGTAAAAACTATCGAATGATTCCGCAGATAAACCCTTTAAAAATTTCTGATTTTCGATATTCCCAAAAACATAGATCGAATCGCACTTCAATGAAAAATGTCACCTTGAAGTTTCAGCCGAAATGGGCCTACAGAGCAATGAGCAAAATAACTCTTCCATTCAACAAAATACAGGAGGATTCTTTAACTTTTTTTGTTCATTGTTCTGTAGACTCTATTTGACTGAAACAAAGGTGGTATTTTTCATTGAAGGGTGATTCGATATATGTTTTTGGAAATATGGGGAAACAGAAATTTTGAAAGGGTATATCTGCGGAATCATTCGATAGTTTTCACTAATTCGGCATTCGTAATTAAACCTCAAACTTACTCTACATTTATCAAGCTACTGAGTAGATTCTTCTGGAAGTTATTTTGTTCACATCAGTGGTTAGGCCGGCCGTAAACACATTAACTTTAGGAAGAATCGACATAGGGAATATATTTGTAGAGAAGGTTTTCAGTTTAATTAAGAAGGTCGAATGCTTGAATGGGTTGAATTCGCCAATTATTCTTTAGATAGGTAGTTATACCCATTGAAAATTTCGGATCAAATTGCAATCTAGTACTTGATCGAAAATCATAGCTTGAGGTTTATGCAGAATTTCGTAAGGACCATATGAAAAAAATCTGCGTTTGGCAGGGTCAAAACTTGTATAGATGATCGCTTTGGCAACGGAACAAGCGTGTAAAAGCTCCTGAACGCACGTCAGTAATTTTCTAAATTTTTTTTAAATCATTAAAGACCATTTTTGGCTCAGAACTTTGAAAATCACAGACACTGGGCATAACGATAACTCTTTTGTGCCCTAGAACTAGCGCGAAATGAAAGAAAATATCTTTCTGCTCAATATGTTTCATTACATAAAATGAATATCTAATCGAATTGAAAAGTTGTTAAATACTGACTTCAATATCTCCCAAGACGAATATCCGATCAAGCTGTAATTTGAAACACTGTTGTTAAGTAGTGACGATTCCGATGAACTACTCATGCGCTACGGGGAAGTACCAATGAAACTTCCTGGGAATCGCCTCATGAAGCATATGTGGAACGCTATCCCGGATAATCTGATTGTAGGATCCAATAAATGTTTCGACTTTTAACCAGTAGATGTCGTGAACGGTCGATGTGAAGGAATATTCTATACATTTTATATTTCGGAAAATTAAAATAATACATATCTGATTAGACTGAAACCGAGTCTTCGAGTTCTCGCTGTCGATAAGAGTAAAATTTCAACGAAATCGGAGATATGCTTTTTGAAGTATATGAATTTCTAAAATAAATTTCCTGAATTTTTCTATTGATTGATTGTTCCTCCGGAAAATCAGGAAATCTGATTGGGCTGAAATAAAGTACTCGGTTATGAAGTGGCGGTTGGGAGATTCCAGTGAATTCTAAATTAAATATGAAAATTTTCGAGAAAGAAATTTTTTTTAAATTTTTCTATTGCTCCTGTTCATCTACCAAGTCTCATTTCGATCAGATGAATATTTTTCGAGTTATTGAAAAAACAAAATTTCAAATGACTGTAGCACAAAAACCATTCGATAGATTCGGCCCATCAACTGACTTGACCGAGATATTCAGGATCTCAACCTAACCTGAGAATTTCGAGACTCTAGGTCCTTTCTTTCGAAAGTTATCGTACACACGGATGCCGGCTGGCCGGACAGAATCAATTTTGACCACAGATTCTTCATCAGTGAGTCCAACCTAGTCGTTTGAGACCAATTTCGGCTCAAAATTCGAAAATTACAGACATCGCGACGAAATGATAACGCGCAGTTCCCCAGAACAAGCGCGTAAAAATCAGGATTCAGGTCACGAAAGCGTTGACCAACGTTGGTACTTTCGAAATGTTTTTTTATGAATATAATCTAAAATAAATGTTCCATATGTCCTCTTCTCTTTGAGACATTTCAAAGTTCGATGAAATTCCAAATGTGATCGCGTACATTGTTCTTTACGAATATCTCAGAAAACATGAATTTTAGCGCATAGATGTTACTTCGACGCCAACTTTATTTTTCGACGTAGATTTAATTATGGATATAAAAAATGGGGTTTTTATTTGGAAAAAATGAGTTTTCAAGTCTTCACGTTGCCAACTTTGGCAACGTTTTGTGACCTCCTGTATTATGATTTTTGATTTTGACCATATTGAAAAAGATATTAATCTCACATCTCGCGGAAGCGTCAAAACGAATTTTTTCTTAGTGAAAAACCTTGAAGATATCCATGAGGAGCGCCATTTTATTTATTTTTTTCACAATTACACGTTAAAGAAGAAATTTCAGATAGAAATTCGAAAGTTTGACATCAAAACAAATCAGAATTTCAAAAGGAATCTATTTCTATTATAAACTGGGGCTTTCCATATGAAAAATGAAAGTTGGTGTCACTTCCGGTGAAACGGTATCCGTGGGACACCCTGTATGGGGTATCCCTCAATTCACTACTTGATTGAAGACAATACACAAACCAATATATAATCATCTAAAAAATACCTGCGAGTACAACAGCTATTAAAAGTACAATGAAGGATCCGGAAAAGAGTCCAACTTTGAAAGTTGTCCACGGTGACTGTTGCTCACCAAGGGGCGGTACCCTCAGACGTTTCATAGCTTTTTGTCTATCGCCTCCTTCGAGCTCATTGATAACTGTTGCTTCAGTCTCACTTATGAGTTTGTCGATGTCCTTGTTAGTGCAGATATGTGAAGTCTCCACATGCTCCTCCCTCCATTTCATTCCCAAATCATTGTTTAAAAGCTGAAATGTCAGAACAGGTATGAATTCTAACACGAAATATATGACTAAAAATGGGGTTTTTTCCTTTAAACGAACACGCAGTTATTTTCATGAAAAACCTTCAGAACATCACATTTCAAACATATAATTTCAATATTATATTTTTAAAAAATGTTTGATCACTTAAAACTGAAAAATAAAAATGGGGGTTTGCATTTAAAGGGATTTGTCATGATTGCACGATATGGCAACGTCGAATTCAGCTTTCTTGGAAATACAAGGAAGTCAAATGTGTTACTTTGCCTAGGAAAACAGAGATAGCTATACTTCGATCTGGTTAGAGTAGAAGACAATGACTAAGGAATAGAAAAAGAAGAGCACAGACTGTCATATTACTGACAAATCGCAAACGGAAATTGTTTGGTTATATTGACAAAGAACACGTGTGTACCACAGAATAGGAATAAATATTTCGATATTCTATAGCAGAAAAAGCAATTCTACTGAACAACGTTGACACTTCGTGCATGCATGACAAATCCCCAACCCCGATTTTGAAACCTGATTTTGAATCCTTTCTGAAGGTAATTTGGGAAAATGATGAACCAAACCCATAATAATTATGTTCAAATTTGCATTTGCAGTAATAACCCAAATTCAGGAAGAACCCCCATTATCACTACATCATTCGAAGGTCTACATTTTTTTTCTAATAAGCCGATAATGGTCTCGAAGAGTTATACTAGCCATAAATAATTTGTGGGAAACTTCAATTCTGTCCATCCCTAGTGTAAAATGGGCAAATTCCGTCACATAGTTCCGGGAATACATCCGTTCGAATTTTAATCTACCCAAGATTTCAAAACCTTCACCAAGATATGAATATAAATAATGATTGAAAGGATGAAAAATCGTATCACTGGAAAGAAAAAATTCAAAGATATTTTTATCCCAGAAATTACATATCGAAATTCGTTCAAATACCATTTTTCAACCAAGTACTTGATCTTCAGGACGAATGGGTAAGTAGTTTTGAAATTATTGTGAAAATAAAATATCGACAGATATGCGATTATATTTGTGGGTAACCAGGCAATTCCAAACTGAGGATTGCAATTTTTCTCTCGATAACATATACGATTGAATTATAACTTGGTGGATGATTGAATGATTGTGATACGAAGACTTATTACGGAAAGACTCACGTCAATTTCATCACTTAAGGGAAATTTCAAAAATATTCTGAAATGTCATATCCCAGCCTTCATCAGTAAGATTCCTCTGGAATTTTACAACACAGTACCGGATTTCAGTTTGACTGGATTTCTATTTTTATTAATAATGGAAAATACTATTTCGAAAGGGTTTTTCTGAGGAATCATTGGGTGGATCATAGTCATCCATTCATTTGACTTCCGTAATTATGCTTCAGTCCTAGTCTGCAAATATCGATAAAAAATGTTACGATCTTCTAATCTTATGATGAAGAACTCGAATTCATCACGGAGTAAAGCTTCGTTTGACAGGTCAATACGTGAATAGGTGAACGCATTCGCATCAATTTTGAACGCATGGAAGCATTTAAATATTTTTATTAGTTTTCTAAGTATATTTTTTCTGTTTCAGATTAATATGAAACTCTATGCGGGATGAATTTCATTTTGATGCATACCGTATTCGTAGGAAACGAAAAAAATTATTTGTTTCTGAGCGTGTGTATAGAGAATGAGCAGTACCATCAGAATAATCTATCATCAGGAGATTATTTCCATTATGGTGCAAACAACACACATTTGTATCAATATCATAAATGAATTCTATGAAATCAGCGTGAGCAAATCAATTGAACTCTATGAATTCTATGGAAAGTCTAGTCCATAGACATGGAGGCAAGTCTCTATATCTATGCTCTGGTCACAAAATAGATAAATAACTCTGTTTATTCTGTGGTCCAGACGAAGGTGGGTAAAACACTTGGTTTCCGAAACGTGCGTTAGACGCAGAAAGTTTAAGTGGATTAGAGAGTAGTTACACACTGTTTTGTTATCAGTATTCTATCGACAGTGAACTCAAATAGTTATATACCGCCAAACGCACTTTAACTTCCTGATGAAAAGAGTTGGTGATCTTATTATCATAAAATCCTCACGAAATTCTGCATGAGCCATAGAGCTGTCATTTTTCAGTCAGGTAATGAATTTCATTTCGATCTTATCTGTATTTCTAGAAATATTGGGAACACAAAATTTTGAATGGGTATATCTTTTGAACCATCGAGGAATTTAACCCATTCACTAATTCGACCTTTGTCATTAAGCCCCAAGCCTCGTCCTCAAGGCCGATCGTAAACAGAATAACTTCTGAAAAAAACAACGGAACTTGATATTTGTGAAGTAGGTTTGGACGTCAATTCGTGAAATCCAACCAATAACTCCGCAGATATACCCATTCAAAATTTCGTTCTCCCAATATTTACAAAAATAACGATAAGATCAAATTGTACTTCATTTAAAAATGACAGTATTTAATAATACATACAGAGTGTAACAGCCAAATGGAATAAATTCGATAACGAATAAATGAGGGCGTGTTGGGAAAAACGCTCGGATACGTCGATTTGTAATTTTAAATGCGCATATTTTTCAAGAAAATAATATTATATAGGGTGTTCCATGTGACCGTGGCCAATACCAACTTTCTTATTTCAAATGCAACCCCCTGTATATTATTTATTTTTGGGATTCTTCAGAGGATTCTAGACAAAATTCATGCACAATGTCCTATACCTATCTTTAACTATTTCGGAAATATTAAGTGTTTTCAGATTTAGTGCAAAAATCAACGTTTTAAATGAGAATTATTTTATTTCACAAATTCGGTACATTATACTTAAAACCTAATAAGTAATACTGATTATTTCTTAATAATTAAAAAAAAAACATTAAAGTCAATGTAGGAAATGTTCGAAATGCTCGCCGCGAACGTCTTGGCAACATGCTAATCTGGTGTAGAATTGTCTTCTAACGTTACTCAACATTTCTGAAAACACTTAATATTTCCGAAAAAGTTGAAGATAGGTATAGGATATTGTACATGAATTATGTCTAGAATTTCCTGAAGAATCCAAAAAATAAATAATATACAGGGGGTTCCATTTGAAATAAGAAAGTTGGTATTGGCCACGGTCGCATGGAACACTCTATATAATTTTATTTTCTTGAAAACTATGCGCATTTAAATTTACAAATCGACGTGTCCGAGCGTTTTTCCTTACACCCCCTCATTTATTCGTTATCGAATTTATTCCATTTGGCTGTTACACTCTGTATATCACCAATCCATCATCCAATGAATTTTTCACTTTAATATTATAATAACAATTCAATTGCCGTAAGTGGTTCGAATAAGAACCACGCACAATGTTTGATATCGAGTTTGACAACTATCAAAAATTTTTGCGACAAATATCCCTCGGACATTGACAAATGCCTCATAATTTTATGACGAATTTCTCGAGCTCGGTCGTTGCTAACAGCCCAGGGGGGCGATTCTTGAATCTCGATCGAGAATTGACGAGTATGACAATTGCCATATGTTCGCGTCGATATTCTAAGTTAAATATAAACAACAAATAGACATGATCTGCGCATGGAACCGAATGTAACTCGAAAATCGAATGATATATCTCCTATACTCCGTACCACTCGTTGCTAAGTCGAAGGAAACGGTGATTATGATATGTTTATATTCCTATTTGGAATTTCTCGATATCTTCTATTCAGTTTATTACTTGAATATTTGCTTGAAAACATAGTCGAAATGGCGAATAGAACTCTCACTAATTTTGCAGATGCTCGAGAAAACTTAGAAAATCGACATAAACATATGACAATTGTCATACCCTTAAATTCTTGATCGAGATTCAAGAATAGCCCCCCTGAGCCTTCGGCTTTCGATTGTCATAAAATTACCTCGTCTATTATCAATGTCCTAGGCATATTACTACTGACAATAACCCTATATATAATAGATGCATAGAATATATGGTGCCGACACTCTTCGACATATTTTGTGTCCGAAATGCTGTCCAAACGTTGTCAAAATATAGTATCCAGTACGAGTTCACTTGCCACACGAACTGAAAAACTCAACTTGTTCGCATATTTTTTGTGAAACAATAAATAATGTATCGTGGACCTCACAAGGTTGAATTAGAATTTTTACTTAACCCAAGGGGGTGTCAAAACGAGTGTTGAACCATTCAATCTTTAACCATTGCCCATTAGACGGATATTTGTCCGGCACGTATATGTTATCGATTAACATTTCAATATTTTTAGTAGAGCGTGTACTAGCCCTAATCAAATCGACTTTCCGTAAGGCTACTGAAAAACCTTAACCGTCGTCAAAAATTTCAATATTCAACGAGAAAATGATCTTTTGAATTTGGCTCCGCATATCGGCTGTTTAAAAGGACGAAACTTCGCGGCTTACCGGGATATATCTACTATCTTCCTCTTCTCGTGTACTTTTTTCTCTAGCAAACCAATAGACAGCGTCGGCTGTATCGATATGTGAATCGTACAATAACGAGAGACGTAGAAGGCAAACTGACGCGTTTCTCCCGCTTCAACCTGGAGTCCCGATTTGACCATTTTTAATACCGAATTATTCAAAATCAGCGAATTTTTGAAGTGTGTGCTGGCCTTCATTATGATTCTGTATCGATATAGAATGAGAAAAACATGAAAATATTCGTGTTACGTGCGAGAGACCTATTATCTACTCCTAACAATTAAACATCGTCTACCTTGTGTTCTAACATTTGCTCGTTTTCAAATATAATGAAACCAAAGGAAGTAGGTTCGGTTCACACCGATTTCTCTAGAGCTTATAAGAACATGGTACATTGGTTGCTTATTGATGAATTTGAAGCTTTTGTGTGTAAGTGAGCCTCATTTACTGTATAACTGACCGCATTCAGGGTGGTGGATCGAGGGTTCAGAAACATCTATCACTGAGGTATCGTTCAATATCCCTTTCGAAACAACTAATTAATTAAAGCATGAAAAAACTCTACTGAAAGAGTCATAATAGAGGCCAATCGTGTAAAGTCTATTTATTCCTCCTGTCAATTATCCAGCTTGAACAATATTTCCAAATAGCGATGAAATAATGTTTGTGTTGATTTCAAATAAGAACTCATTTTTTCATTTTCGATTCTATCTTTTAATGTAAAAGGATGTCCTGTGAATAATAAATGAATAGATCACTTACCTTATCGTGTTTCTTCAGGATCTTCCTGAAACCCGTATGATTAAGGGTTTGATAATTCTGGAGAAGAATCAAGCTCAGGTAAAACTCACTAAAGGCAAATTTTAACTCTTGCAATTTTCTACCAGATAATGGTTTTTTCACCGTCGACTCCCTTCTTCTCCTGTGAATAACATCAGAGGTGGCAGCTTTCAATTCAGCCTGAAGAGTGGCGAACTTTCTGGTCGCTTCGGCCAGTTTTTCCGAATAGAAAGTGTTGATCTTTTTTAGCTCCTTATCACAGTAGAGGAAGAAATGTTCGTCGAAATTTGCAAAGTGCCTGGTTATGTATTCTGGTTCTACGCTTTCTTGGGAAGGAGCACCTTCCACAGCCATGTATAGTAAGGCTTTCATCTCCTGCAATACAGGATATACTATGTTAAATCCAATAATAAAATATTTTTGTTAATTTCACTTGTATAGTTTGAACGTTGACGAATTGGTGGTTGATAATAAAACATCTAGTTTCTAAGTAACTAAGTTCAACCGAAATCGAGGAATACTACATTTCTGTAATACATTTCCAAGATTTCCAAGATAACACGAGATATACAATGTTGTCTAATAAACACCTTTTCTGAGAGAACCTGTAGAAAATCAACTGGACCAACTAGCACAAACAACATTTTATTCGAAACTCATCGGTGGTATTCATTTTACTAGAGGAGTTTCGACGCGCTTGTTGAGAAAGAGCGTGTTATCATGTTGTCAAAGTGTATGTGGATTTCGAAGTGTTTGTAGAAAATGGTAAATACTATGTTAAATTGGGGCGGTAACTTTCGACCGGCGTGAGCTAACGATTTTCGTCTACCAAGTTTATCCAAATGCAACAACGGTCGAGTTCGTTAATAGGAGAAATATGTCAGTATGTTTTGGAGTTATTCACACTTAAGAAACTTTGAGGATATTTCCTCATATTCACAAGTACTGATGCGATCTGATTGGAACTTGGTAATTAGTTATATTATAAATCTCAGACAAGCTTCTGAGAGGTTTCATAGAGAAATCTAGGAGAATCGGCCACAAACTAGAAGTCGAATCTGAATCGTGATCAAACTTAATAAACATGCTGATGCACAATTCTTCTGATTCTTGGAATCCGACCCTCGTCGATTAGCCTTGAGTTTTTCATTTTTCCGACTTTCTTTGCTAGATTATATCATACCGAATGATGGATGTTATCACCCTTAACGTAGTTATGAAGCTATAAAAATATATACCTTGATCACAGTTATAATTCTGTTTCTTAGTTGAACACTGAGGTTTATTGATAAAAGATTTTTGCAATCATTTTGCAGACTGACACGGTTGGCCAACTGGCTGACTGGTTTGGACCTTAATTACGAAGACCAAATTCATGAATTGGTAAAATCCACCCAATGATTCCGCAGATATGCCCATTAAAAATTTTATTTTTCCAATATTCCCAAAAGTACAGATTAGATCGAATTGAAATCCAGTATTTTATCGAAAAATGACAGTTCGGAGGTTCATACAGAATATCATGAGGATAATATAGTCAGAAAATCACAGAAAATTGAATATTTGAAAAAAATTGTTCTGATGACATGATCATCACGAAATTTTGCACAAAGTTGCCCATCAGCATTTCCTAACTAGCTGCTAAGTTTCATTTCGATTTAATTAGTGTTTTTTGAGTTATTTCGGACAGAACAACGATATCGAGAAGAAAACCACGAAATGTTATATATTTTTTCTCAATATCTCCAAAAATTATGGTCCTATCGAAATGAAATTTGGTGCACTGCTGTAAAATATAATGTTCAAGGTACGAGCAGAAGTTTATTCGAATTTAATGAACAGTATCCGAAAAAACAAATTCTTCGAAAAATTTTTTTTTTTCAAAATTTACTGTCAAGTTTCAATTCAATCGAATCAGTAGTTCCTGATATTGCAGGAAATTTATCTCAGAATTTAAAATGACTATAACTCCGAAACCATTCGACCGATTTGTCCCATTAACGAACTTAACCGGACATTCCTGAATGCGCGACATAATCTTAATGTTCTGAGTCGCTAGCTTGCATCGTTCGACAGTTATCGTGTCGTCGGCCAGCCGACCGGACAGAATCGCTTTCGACACCGGATTCGTCATCAGTGAGCCAACTTTCGAGACCATTTTCGGGAAAGAATTCGAAAATTACAGACATTTGGACAAAAAGCTAGAACGCTGTTCCCAAGAACATGAGCGCAAAAACGCTCGAAAAGTGTAAAGATACTTTCACATCATCAAAAATATAATAACGCAGAAAAACCATGGAATATCATGAAAAATTCACAATATCAAGAGAAATTCGAGAAGATTCGCTCACCCAAACAATGGAGGTTTTTCCTTTGAACGAAAATGCGGTAATTTTCATGAAAAAACTTCAAAACATCAATTTCAAACCTATAATTTCAATACTATATTTTTAAAAAAATGTTCGATCACCTAAAACTGAAAAATAAAAATGGGGATTTGCATTCGAAGGGATTTGTCTTGAGTGCACGATATGGCAACGTCGAATTCAGCTTTCTAGAAAAGAAAAAGACGTCAAGTGTTTTACTTCGCTTAAGAAAACAGAGATAGCTTTACTTCGATCTGGTTAGAGTAGAAGACAACGAACAAGGAATAGAAAGAGAAGAGCACAGACTGTCATACTATCATATTACTGACAAATCGCAAACGGAAATGGTCTGGTTATATTGACAAAGAACACGTGTGTACCACAGAATAGAAAAAAATATTTCATTATTCTATAGCAGAAAAAGCTCTTCTACTAAACACCGTTGCCACTTCGTGCATGCATGGCAAATCCCAAACCCCAATTTTGAAATCTGATTTTGAATACTTTCTGAAGGTAATTTGGGAAAATGATGAATCAAACCCATAATAATTATAGGAATTGGTTTCACGGAGAAGAAAGAGCCCCAGTAATAATAAATAACATAATCACAAGGTCTTGTGGGAATCCACATGAACCGAGTGTTTCCAATGTCGTGACAGTTTTTTTGTAAAGCTGCAATATCGCAGTTACAGCGACCTGATGCGACTAAAGGATGAACGTCATGCACATCGATCAAAGTATTCTGCACTTGAAGGTGGGACTCGCAAGATGCTCCTGGCAGATGGCGCACTGTACGTTGTTATACTGCAGCGGTCCATCTGAAAGGTGACAAGTATCGAGAGATCCCTCTGCGGTTTATCCAAGGTAAGTTGACCTGACGATCAATAACAATTGTGAAACAGCTGTAGTCATTCTCCTTGGATCCGCATCTTCGGTGTAGGTGCACAGACCAACAAGACGAATCACTTCATCGTTTGAGGGAATCGCGTCTCTCCGACCTTGAGAAATATAACAGACATAACCACACTTTCTTCTTCCTCGAAACAGCTGTCAAATTGAATGCTTGATTTTGGAATATCTAAAATCGAAATGTAAAAACGGATTTGTCGGGATTCAGGAATCACAAAACCAAAATCAGACTAAGATTTTTCGATGAAACCATTTGAAAACCAAATTTCCAACACCAAAGCGAGTGTTTTGTCACACCTCAAACTCCTGTAGAAGAACTCTGTTCGAGTAAATGAAAATTTTGGAAAAATGTTATGGAAAACCCGTTTACCTTAATCAGAGAATCTTTGTGATTTCACATCAAATGAGATTCATTTCAATATAAAATCAAATTATGAATAGACCAACTTTGTTCGATTCCAATCCTAGTGTTTGTGCAATCATATACAATTTTATTAGACATCCCATCGTTTTAATTGAATAATGGAGGTTGTAATGCTTTTACTTCAGTTGCAATTCCTTTATATTATATAAAATGAACATTATGAATGAGTCCACCTTAGTTCGATTCCATTTCTTGTTGTATAATTAAAACATTTAATGAGGTCATCATAAAATAGAACCTCAAAGATGACTAAACAATTGATTTGGTTGTAAAATACTGTTTGGATTATATTCTTAAATGGAACAGATACGAAATTATTCATCAATTAATAGGATGAAAAATTCATTTCAGTTTGTATACATGTTTATAACCTCTTCAAGCGAGTCCGAAAACGGCGAGAGTGACGTAATCCTATTCCTGCAATCTGATTGGCACCCCAAAGCACCCCAAACGCCTACTAAAATTCTGATTAGCTCGATTCAGGGTCATATCTGCGTTGACATAGATTTCCTAAGTAAATGACGCGAGTTGTTTATCTGGTTGATCTGTGGTAGGTGTTTTGGTTGATTGGATGATTAGCTCTGATCAAGGGGGAATATTTGTTGATTTATCGACGGATATTCGTCCTTGTGATTATGTTATTCATAATAATTATGTTCAAATTTGCATTTGCAGTAATAACCCAAATTCAGGAAAAACCCCCATTGAATTCGTTCATTCGAACTCAATTTCTAATAAGAAACAAAAGATAAATATTCTCAATTATTATATTAATCAGGTGCAAGATTCATCCACCTACTCATTGGATTTGATACCAAATGGGGTTATGACAAGTAGCGTGAACAGGAGCTTACAATAATACCAAATAATATCTAATACCGATCAGACTACACAGGACTTAGATTACAGGAATAAAAGGAGAGGAAGAGGAAAAAGCACGGGCCTATGAAAATATATATACCTTCATTCAACACAGTTCTGTGCCAAATGAATATTTCTTGAGTGAACGATAAAAAGGAAGCACTTCTAGTGATGAAAGCAGGAATACGATTTCAATGCTGGGAGCACAGATCAACAAGACAAATCACTCCACCGTTCGCGGGCTTCACGCTTCACTGCCTGCCGACCTTGAATCGATGATTCCCAGCTGCAATGTGATTGGGCCAATGAACTCTATATTATATACCTGGAAGGGACCCGTTTTGCGCGGCAAGTGAAGCCAATTCGTTGCTTATGCAACCCGCGAAGTGGACGGGTATCTATCTCTTTCTTCCTCATTGCAGTAAAGGGAACTCTGTCGAATTTATTCTAAATATTTTTAATTTTTCGTGTCAAATTAGGAGAACCTGAATTTTTTCTGACTAATTCGTGAATAAGGCAGGATTGAAGAAGATCGCACATGTTCAAGTGAAATTTCAACTTAGTGAGCGGTTTTTCTGGGGAACAGCGCGTTATCATCCTCCGTAAATTTGCGTTTTTTTGCCGAAAATGGTTCCAAGCGACCAGGTTGGACTCACTGATGAAGAGTTAAATGTCAAATTGAATTCTATTTAGCCGCCCGTTGTCACGATAACTTACTACCGAGAAAAGCTATAGCGACTTAAAAAATTCAAAATAAGTTCGTTAATGGGCAAAATTTACCTAACAATTTCGAAGTTATATCTATTTCAAATATATTATTTTATTTCCTTTATATCTCAAGAAGTACTGATGCGATCAGATTGAAACTTGCTAAATGATTGCATGAAGGAATCGTTAAAAAAATATTTTTTTCGGAAACTATCAATGAGATTTCAATGAAACTTGGCGCAGACCTTGAAGTCGAATCTGAACAGCAATGTTCGAAATTTCAGCCCGATTGGACTCACATTTCCAAAAATATCGGAAAAAAGTATGTCATATTTCGCATTGGCAATGAATTTTAACCAGCGCTTAAATTTTCCTGACTTCAAGTCAGTGCTTTTCGAGAAGTATTTTCCTATGTTCCTATTATTAAATTTATTGTAATAATGATGAAACTATCGTCAATGCACTGCTCACACCAATATAATTCTTCACTTTTTGAACCACACGCGGTGAAGGCAGAGAAAGTAATGGCATATCAGAGAAAAATAGATATTCATTTTCAAAAATATTGCACTTTCTAAACGATGTAATACCCAAACTACCTGAATTTCCAAGTAAAACCAAATTTGAGCCGTTCAACACCATTTACTTCAATGGGTGTGACAGGGAGAGGTTACCGTAATTAGCGCTATCTTTGTTTCGTTGCCCCTTGTTACGCTTTAAGCTTAGTTGAAGAAGGGTCGGGTCCTTTCCAGGTAGTAATATAGAGTTCTATGGATTGGGCACCCAACGCAACCCAAAATACTCGTGGAATACGGCTACGCTCGATTCACGGTCACGAACACGTGCACATAGATTTCCTGAGTAAATAAAGCGAGTGGTTGATTTGGTCGGTCTGTGCTGGGAGTATCTCATCGAGAAACTGTTGGACATATAACTAGCAGTGTGTGCTGGTATCCTGAGAGAGGTCTTGAAATGTGCTCTGGTATTATAATACACACTACCAACATCTCGAAGACACTCGCAGAGATATTCGGGGAAACGAGCCCTCATAACCTTGGAGCCCAACACTTCTAGGCACCAATTACGACGTTGCCCCATAGTAAGGAGTTTGAGCTCACGTCGAAAATTACTAACATGGTAGAACTTTCTAGTCCATAAACAAATCGTTTGCCGGCGTTCAAACTTACTGTTCTGTTGGGAAGTCAGCCGCGTGTAAGCCACATCCGCATAGTCAATTATCGGTAGTAATAGCGAATGAAATGAGGTTATTCTTGCGGCAACGGACAGGAAGTTTTTAAACAGACGTAACTGATGCATATCGCGATGGAAATTTCTATGAACAGCAGCTACCTGGTCATCCCAAGACATAGTATCATCGATAATAATTAAACCCAAATCTCTTACACTGCGGGAATATGGAACATCATACCCATTGACAACTGTTGGAAAGGCTATTATAAATAGGAAAAGATTCGGCACTCTAATGCAGTTTATTCCGAATATAAATGCACCAAAAGGTATCTTTAGCCAAGGAAGGATTTATAAGAACTAACTTGAATAATCTACAGAAATTCTCTCATTCCCAATAATACAAAATGTAAGCATTTCTTCAGGGTACCTTCGTTTATACACTTATATAATGTAAACATTCTGAATGGGCATTTCTGCTTCGAGTCGACTATATCAATTCGTTATCTAAGAATTTATTAGCTGGGAATGGACCACAAGTAAACCTAACAACTATGATTTAATGCGACTTAATTTTTGAACATTCAGCGGGGACTGAAAAACCAACAACAATCCTGTGCCTGCAGGAAACCATCTTATCCAGAGATCTACGGGTGTCAATTATTAGCGACTGAGTTTTTGCTAAATTCAGAAGAAGACCTCAACAAGATGCCTCCTCTGATAGCAGAGCCAAATCCTCGTTGATTTTTTGCACACAAATAAAAACATCCTCCAGAGAAGTATGCAAATAAATCTGCGAATCGTCAGCAAAGAGATTTTACTAACATCGAGTGTTAGCCAAAAGAGAAGAGACTAGTATGGAAAACAGCGGACCCAAAACAAATCCCTGTTGTACTACACACTCGATGATACCAAATCCGAAATTCCATCCCCAGGTCAACTCTACTCTTTCGAACCCTCAGATAAGATTTGACGAACAAACTAGAGCTGCAAGAGAATACCATTTCCCTTAGCTTAGCAATAAATATGCTATAATAGTGCTTTGTTCTCTGCTCTACACTTTGAACAAAATGGTATGGCTCTTGTTCTTGCTTGTAGAACAAGTAGGTAAATAATACGAGTAATTTGGATATGAATCCTCTCGAATTTGTGGTCGAATAATTTGCAATTAAGGGGTTTCTTTAATACTTCCCTAGAAGCACAGATTCATTTCGCCCTATTTCAAGAGTCTATTCTACTAAGCGTTATTGCACTGCCGAATCTTAATGCTTGAGACAAGGGCTGCTGATATAAGGTGAGGTTTGTTCGCACTGTAGTAAACAAGTTTCGGATCATGCCTAATAGACTTAACCGCACAGTGATTCCTGATCGGTTTCAAATCAGGAGTAAGCTTCTCGACGCATCATCGTGCGGATCAGGCACCAGGGATGCCAGACGTATCAAAATTATGGAATCGTACCATAATTTTTCACCCCAAAACTAAAGCATTCAATAATCGTTCCTTAATCCGTGATTGTACCATAAGTTTGGTCGATTCGATTTCTTGCTCCAAATTGTTTAAAAAAGACCATTTTATTGTACAGCGAACATTTTCACACAGGTCCAGACTCGAAGCCGAAAAATACACTCTTCTCTATTCATAATAATTATTATTCAGGCCCCTTTGATGACATCATCTTTTTCCTGGAAGATATTGGTTTTACGACACTCTTACGATGATAGTAGTCAAGACTCAACAATAGGATAACAGACCTATCTAGCTCAGATATCTATTGCCTAAGCAGCTATAACATACCCAAAATAACAGTTTGGGCATAGTATATACCATGGTTTAGGTGTGCAACATTTAAAATATCTTGGTTTTTTCCATTTTCGACAACCTTTAGGGCTAAAAAAAGAATTTTTCCGAAGTGAATTTGATAAAAACTGTCCGAAATGGGATTTTTCCACATTCGATTGATGGATTGGCACCTCGAAGCGCTTATACGAAATGCTAAAATTTCGAATTGTTCGATACAAGCAATGGAAGCGAAAAATTTCCACAAATTCGATGACGTGGAAGATGTGGAAGTGTATTTTGATCCACTAACATAAACGCAAGGATTATTACTGGAGAACTTTCTTCTCCATGAACCAATTCATTTCCTTTCTTTCCTTTGTATTTTGATACCAAAATATAAGTTGGATATATGATTTTTTTTGTTGAGTTCTCTGTTAATTTTGAATAGTTATGTGAATTTATTTTACAGTCACAGTTCTGCCGAACGTAATATCATCTTCGTATATGTATATCGTAATTTTGTTTGTGTTTCGCGTTTCAAATACATTATTTTAACACAGTGAATTCGTATTAGTGTTTCATTTGTGGTAAATGCAACGCTCTGAATTTAGTACCATAAATTTGCTTGAAATCCCATAATTCTGGCATCGCTACGCCATAATTTCATATTTGATATCCGGCAACACTATCTAGCAGTATCAGTAATGGGATGTTCATAAATCCAGTTTGAAATCGATCAGAAACTGGGCTGTTTGAGACACGTTGGTTTTGAAACCGTCACAAATTTGTTGAGATTAACATGTCCATTAATGTAGCAGAGCCACTTGCACGGAAGTCAATGAAAACCATCTCATTAATTGTCGAGAATTTGTCGTGGAAGAAAAAAATTTGTCGCGCTTCTAGTTTTTTTTGAGGGTGGCTCTGCTAACTTTATATTAAGTTAGCAGAGCCATTCTTAAATATGCATCGAATTCGATCAGAAATGTTATGAATAATTGTCGAGTATTTGTCGTAGACCATCTAAACTGAAAAACACAGAAAAAATAATTTTTTTATAAATTTTTTATAGGTTTTAATGAAATGGTCTGGTTTCTCAGGAAATTTGTCAGATCAGCAACACTGCATTGGTAAATTGATATTTCAGGTAAGTTTTCCGCATCATTATTGACTGATATTGGGTTGTATATGTTAAATCTTCTATTTCCCGAGATGAACAATTTTCGTTTCAATGCTGAATAATATAAATATTCCATTCTCACGGATATACATCGACGTAACTTTGTGATACAAGAAAGTTTATTAGATGACCGTTTTTTCTTCCGGAAATGAGCTGAACGATTGAAGGACGACCAAAACATATTTGTCGTGAAAGAAAAACATTTGTCGCGCTCTTTGTTTTTTTTTAATGGGGTGGCTCTGCTAACTTAATATTAAGTTGGCAGAGCCATTCTAAAATATGCATCGAATTCGATCAGAAATGTTATGAATAATTGTCGAGTATTTGTCGTAGACCATCTAACCGGAAAAAAAACAGAAAAAAACATTTTTTATAGCTTTTTTATAGGTTTTAATGAAATGTTCTGGTTTCTTAGGAAGTTTATCATATTCGGCAACACTGCATTGGTAAATTGATAATTCAGGTATGTTTTTCGTATCATTATTGGGTTGTATATGTTAAATCTTCTATTTTCCGAGATGAACAATTTTCGTTTCAATGCTGAATAACGGAAATATTCTATTCTCACAGATTTACATCGACCTAACTTTGTGATACAAGAAAGTTAATTAGATGACCGTTTTTTCTTCCGGAAATGAGCGGAACGATTGAAGGACGACCAAATTTGTCGTGAAGAAAAAAATTTGTCGCGCTCTTTGTTTTTTTTTAAGGGGTGGCTCTGCTAACTTAATATTAAGCAACTTAATGTAATATGTTTTGGTCGTCCTTCAATCGTTCCGCTCATTTCCGGTAAAAAAAACGGTCATCTAATTAACTTTCTTGTATCACAAAGTTACGTCGATG
The DNA here is from genome assembly GCA_958510865.1 of Myrrha octodecimguttata. Taxonomy (NCBI): domain Eukaryota; kingdom Metazoa; phylum Arthropoda; class Insecta; order Coleoptera; family Coccinellidae; genus Myrrha; species Myrrha octodecimguttata. Next base: position 17,924,881 of record OY294056.1, read on the forward strand.
TATCTCCGTGAGAATGGAATATTTCCATTATTCAGCATTGAAACGGAAATTGTTCATCTCGGGAAATAGAAGATTTAACATATACAACCCAATACCAATGCAGTGTTGCAGAATGTGACAAATTTCCTGAGAAACCAGAACATTTCATTCAAACCTATAAAAAAGTTATAAAAAAATTTTTTTTTCTGGTTTTTTCATCTTAGATGGTCTACGACAAATACTCGACAATTATTCATAACATTTCTGATCGAATTCGATGCATATTTAAGAAAGGCTCTGCTAACTTAATATTAAGTTAGCAGAGCCACCCCTAAAAAAAACTAGGAGCGCGACAAATTTTTTTCTTTCACGATAAATATACGACAATTAATGAGATGGTTTTCATTGACTTCCGTGCAAGTGGCTCAGCTAACTTTATGGACACGAGATTAACTGTGCGAACAAACCTATACTCATGCGATAAATTGGGTCCGGTGTACGCATCCTGTTTTCAAGCTCCGGCGCCGTTGCGGTGCATTCTACCATTGTATGTACTCTTTATACAATGATTCTACCACATATAGTGTGTATTTCAGATCGCAAGTACGGCACGGCAACAGCGCCGGATGTGTGCATTCTACTACTGATACTGATGCTGTGTACTTAAGGGCCACTTGCACCGTATTACAAAACCATAGATTAAGACCATAACCAAGGTTTAGGTAAAAAATTATCTTGCACCGTCACGTAATCCACGTTTAATGTTTAACGTTCTATTAAATTTAAACCCTGAAATTTGGGGGCTTAAAAGAAGGAATAATGGTAACCTTCGAAATCTAACCCTACTTTCGAGCGATTTCGTACAAATTTGACATTTTTCTGGACGTAACCTCCAGTTTGTTTACATTGGGCATTCATGTAGAACTCTTACGAGTTAATAGATTTGATAATCAAATTTTGATTAAAAGTTATTGAATTTCAGATGATATTCATGAAAAATGATATAGAGAGATAATGACATGAGTAGGCATTGATTCGTATCTTTTAAAGCATGAAGAATTAACATCAGTATTTCCATTGAGTTCGAAAACTCAATGGTATTTCTTATAAGCCTTCAACTACTTGAATTGATAAAGTAACAATGATATGCTTATTTATTTCCAAGAGCGAATAGCAGAATGAAATCGAAGACATATTTGGAATGCAAAAGCATAGTTTCATGAAGATTCTTCAGTACTATTTCATTAAGTGATGTATTACGTGGAAAGCTAGCATATACTACTTTATTATTGTGCAGGTGCTGTCTCTTTGCTATCATTCTCCTCGATTATATATTAACTGGACTCAAAATGTAACTACAAACGAATTAATGTAAAAGAAATTGCATCCTTGTGTTAGTCGATCTTCAAACGTACACCTTCGTCAATCCATCCATACATGATACTTCAATATTCATATAGAATACTTTTTATTCTGCGGATCTCACATTAGAGTTTTCATTATATTCGACCAAAAATTAAATCAATTCATAAAATACTTGTTACAAACAAAATAATTCAATAGAAAGTCTATCCTTGGGTAAGCCGATCTGGTAAACCCGCAAGATTTCCCGTCGCGAAGCTATAAGTAAGATATTCACACCATTGTAAGCAGTGTGAGTTCCTGAACGAAAAATATGAAGGCCAACATAGGCGGTCTCTCTTCGTTTGGAAGATATGGGCCCCCAATGTTCCAAATTGTTGCATTTTCAGATCCTTTTTTCCGTCATAAAAAGGATCTCTCACTTCTCAAATCTAGTTCATAAATCATCTTTGAACCTTCAACCAACGAATAGCGACACTTTCTTTCAAGAATATTCATTATTTAAAGGAAGAAAAGTGAAAATATTAGACAACCACTTAACCTATATTTCTACGAAATACTTCTCAATGTTAAAGCGGAGCTTGGCAACAGCGTCTTTTCATCGCTGGCCAACGTATTATGACCGAAGGGTAGTTGCTGGCAGGAAATATGAAATGATGGACAGTTGAAGGATATGATTGTAAGGAAAATGCTTCTGTCACTGAAGAGGTGGTTATTATAACATCAAAACAAAATCATTGAGAATATTTGTTTAAGGTTTCACTCTCAATATTTTCGTTTGAACTTTCTTTCCCCTTCAAAACAGGGAGGTTGTTATCTACTTCGTTTTTTGTTGTCTTCGAGATGGTCCCAGTCTAGAATGACATTCAGGGTATTCCAATAAAATGGGTTATATAATAACCTCGATTTCATTGGAAATCTGGGAAGGGCGCGACCTATCACATATGAAAAAAATGTACGTTGAAATATATATCAGGGTGTATTCTCATTCTATTACTATGTGTTTCAACCTTGTGGATTTCATTAGAAACGAATTCTCCTATTGGAAGATTTGTAGTATAGCAGTAAACAGTAAGAACTATGAACATATTTCATTTTTCTCGCCAGCAATAATCTCATTCACGAATACGCACGATGGCACGATTCCGACCGATGAAATTAGCGCAATTGCCAAACTTCACTTTTAGACTGAGTCGAAATCAGAAGGAATAGAGGTTAGATGGTTATCCAGTAATTTCATTGTTTCTTCATTAAATATTGATTATTCTTGAAAAAAAGTGTTGCTTATTGTTGGTTGAAAGTTCAAAGGTGGTTTGTGAACTATACAGATGAAGTGAGAGATCGTTTTTATGGTGGAAAAAAGGACCTGAAAAAGACTCATTTTGAAAATTTGGGGGCCCATATCTTCCAAATTAAGGGAGACCGCTTATGTTCGATTACACATTTTTTATTCAGAAAAACACACTGCGTACAATGATGTAAATATCTTTTTAATATCTCGGCGACGGGAAATCTTGCGGGTTTACCGCCGATCCTTATACGAAAGTTGTTTCGGATAAATCAATACTATTTATTTATTCATTTTACAAACGACAGGATTGTAATTCCATGCAGAAGCTCAAATCGTATGATATTATAAAATATAAGTTTACTTGAGTATATAACTATAAATTTGAATAATGTTTAAAGCCTGATGCAGAAGTAAGAGCACAGGTCTGTAGTAAGAGATCCCTAGTCTTAATGATAATAAACAAGTCGGGAACGTTACACGCAATATTTTCATGGAAGCTATAAAGTCTGTCAGATATATTTTTTTTGTGGGTTTTTCAATAGATGCATCTTGATTTTTCATATATTATGGAAATATGGTAGAACCCATAAAATGAGTTTCATCTTTTGAATTAAAATATTTCATCAATTAGGGTTAAAATAAATAACATGAAGCTAGTCACAAGTACCAATTCATGAGAAAGTAACCAAATTTGTAGATTAACTTTAAACTAGTTACATTAAGCCTCGGTGCAAGCCGAATATTTTAACTAGAGCTTAATAAGTTTATCGTCGCTTAACTAACTGAAGCTTAAGACGAAAACGGTGCAATTGGCCCTAAGATCGTAAGTACGGCACCGTCGCTGGAAGAAACCGGATGTGCACACCGGACCTAAATCAGGAAACGTTGCGGATTCTGGATAAAGTTCCGAGTCCTATGATTTATTTCGAAAATGCGCCTAGTGAAACATCTGTATAATCAACTCGAACAGATTTTCTGCAATGTATAAGTAGGAAAAATTAACAATACTAAAACAAGGAAATAGATCTGGAAATTGAACCCAAAATATTCCACACAGGCCTTATCAATTTTGAATAATTATTAATCACGCTTAATCTTCTCTCATTGAGCAAACCAAGCATGCAAAGACTCTTTAATCTGTAATTCATTTATATTATCTGAGATAATCATTCCGTTATGCGGAATCTGATAATGGCTACTTAAACACAAGCCTCCGACAACTTATCGTGGATTTACTCAATGATTCTGAAAGGATAAAAAAGATTGATCAAATATAAATCAGATTTGAAGTAATCCTGAATAATTGAACTTAAGGAATGTAGGTACTTCACGGATTAATTGAAATACTTATTTTCATGTAGACATTTTGTTTGTTATGTCGAATTCAATTTCTGAAATTTTCGGGGTATATGCGAAGCCTGTAAATATTGGTTTAGTTTGTTAGTAAGCAAAATCCCCCCATCCTCCATTATTGCCATCTGACATTTTGTTATTTTTAATTCTATGATATCTCAGGAAATACTGATCCGATCAAAGTGAAACTTGGTAATTTGGGTATTTCAGAAACTATCTGAAATTTTGCCTAAATCCTTTAGCCGATATTTCAAAATCCGGTACCGAATTTCAGATCGATCGCATATGTACGAGGGCTGCGTTGTATATTTCGGAATGTTGCAAACCGGCAACTGACAGTTCTATCTTAAAGTTTGACATTTTTGAGGTTATTACATACGAGCACTATTTGTGTGTTGTGTTTACAGTGTCACGGTAGATTCAACTCGGCCAAAAAAATCTAATAAAGCACTGCCGTGAAGGCAGCAGCTTTCGATCGCATGTTCAATGTAGATGACCGCATCAGCAACGAATTTGAACATGCACGCAAAAGCTGCTGCCTTCACGGCAGTGCTTTTCTAGATTTTTTTTGATAAATTACTGGATTTCAATTCGATCTAATCTGTATTTTTGGAAATAATGGAAAAATAAAACTTTGAATGGGTATATCTACGGAATCATTGGGCAGATTTTACCCATTCACGAATTCGACCTTCGTAATTAAGGTCCAAACCTTCTCTACAAATATCGAGTTTCTAAGTTGTTTCTTTCGGTAGTTATTGTGTTTACGCAGTCGGCCGTTTGGACCTTAATTACGAAGGCCGAAGTCTTGAATGGGTAAAATCCACCCAATGATTCCGCAGATTCAAAATTTTATTTTCCCAATATTTCCAAAAATACAGATCAGATCCGATTGAAATCTAGTACTCCATCGAAAAATTACAGTTCGAAGGTTCATACAGAATTCAATGAGGATGATATGATAAGAAAATCACAGAAGTTTTTTTTTCAAATTGTTCTAATGCCACGATCATCACGAAATTTTGTATAAAGTTGTCTTTCAGCATCTTCAAACTAGCTGAGGAGTTTTATCAGGATTGAATCAGCATTTTTCGAGTTATACCGAAAAAAGCAACGATATCTAGAAAAAAACCTCGAAGTTTGACATATTTTTTCCCGATAACTCCGAAACTAATAATCGTATCGAACTGAAATTTGGTACACTGCTGTGAAATATGAAGCTCAAAGTCCGAGTGGAATTTTTTTTGGATATGATGAACGGTTTCCGAAAAAAAAAATTCGAACAAACCTACCCTGAAAGTCGGCCTAACGGTCGACCGTAAACACAATAACTTCCGAAAGAATCAACTCAGAAACTCTTTTTTTTGTAGGGTAGGTTTGAGGTTCTATTACGAAGTTCGAATTCCTGAATGGGTAAAATCCACCCAATGATTCCGTAGATATACCCGTTCAAAATTTTATTTTCTCAATATTTCCAAAAATACAGATTAGATCGAATTGAAATCCAGTACTTTATCAAAACAAACCTAGGAAAGCACTACCGTGGAGGCAGCACATTTTGCGCGCATCTTCAAATTCGTTGCTAAAGCGGTCATCTCCATTGAACATGCCCGCAAAAGCTGCTGCCTTCACGGCAGTGCTTCTAGGTTTTTTTTAAACATTATCAACGCCAAACCTAAATGGGAATTTTAAAAGAGCACTGACTTGAGGTCAGGAGCAATTCATAATATCGAAAATTTTCTAGGTAAAATTAAGTAGCAATTTCTCACGAATTTCCAAAATACCCATTACCTCGAAAGCGGTGAAAATTTTAATGAGAAAATGTTCGATATTCTGAATGACTAGTCTATCACCAATTCAAATATTGTTTAAGGTTTACCGGACAGACTGTAAATTTCATTCAACTTGTAGCTGGCTGAAATACTAGCAGTTGAAATATTTTTCAATTATTTCTTTCCACTTCAAGGATTTCACCAATACCTATTCATATAGTCTCAACCTACTAACTACTGGTTGTGAATTATTGCTATGAAAATCTTTATGAACTCAAGCATAATGAAAAACAAGCTTCAGTTTAAGCTAAAACATTATACAATTCAATCTGTCATCCATCATATTCATTGGAGGTATAAATAATGAAAATGAACTCTTCATGTCTACTCCAAACATATATTTAGCAAATATAGCGCTACATATGTTTCGACCCCTTCAAAATTGGGGTCATCTTCAGGCATCTGCTGACAAATACGAAAATTGTAAGGTCACATTCGTGAAATAACAAAAGACAATAACAGAAAAGTACACGAAAAGAGTAACCACTGGTATGAAATATAAAAAGTATTTTACTATAAGTAGTAGCGTTAGATTTGCTGAATATATGTTTGGAGTAGACATGAAGTGTTCATTTTCACTAAACATTATAACTTATTATACATGTGACTGAGTGTTGTGCATTAGTAGATTTCGTTCATAGGTTCTTGAGGAATAATTAATTTTTCCTATTTTCATCTGTAATTATTCCTTCAATTGAAATTACGGCAACGTTTTTGTTCTGGGGAACAGCCTGCAATCTTTTTGTCCAAATGTCTGTAATTCTCGAATTTTCTCCAGAAAATGGTCTCCAATGAGTAAGTTGGACTGTAACTGATGAATCCGAGGTCAAAATAAATTTTGTCCAGTCGGCCTTCTGTAGGCACGATTCTGGCTCACGGAGAATGCCATCGAGTTGAAACTTTCAGGGTAGGTTGCATTTCAAAATACGGCGATTGACTTAATTAATGGGCAAAACCAGCCAAACGGTTTCGGAGTTATAGCATTTGAAATTTCGAGGTTATTGCCCTCATATTTCAATACTAATCCAATTGGATCGAAACTTGGCAGTTAGTTAAAGCATAACATGGCGCAACTTTTCAAAAATTTCGTTGGGATCGTATTGTCAGTGGATTAAGAAAAAATTTTTTCGAAATTTTTTTTTTCAGAAACTTTTTTTTCATCATATTCAAAAAAATTGGGATTAAACCTTAAACTTCATATTTCACAGCAATGTGCCAAACTTCAGTTTACTACCATTATAATTTTCGGATCTATTGGGACAAATATTTCAAATTTCGTGGTTTTTGGGCGCATGTTCTAGGGAAACAGACTATCGATTTGTCCAAATGTCTGTAATTTTCGAATTTTGAGCTGAAAATATTCTCAAACGACTAGGTTGGACTCACTGATGACGAATCCGGTGTCAAAATCGATTGTCTGGCCGTCCGTATGCGATATAACGGGGTTACGGAGAATCTGATCAACCTGAGACTTTCAGGATAGGATGCATTTTAAAATGCGACGGATAAGGTCGTTACTGGGCGAAATCGCCCAAGAGGTTTCGGAGTTAGGGCCCTTTCAAAATTTGAGGTTATTTTCTCGATAACTTCTAGAACGGTTGGATTGAAATTTGGCAGTTAGTTGGAGTATAAAAACGCGCAACTTTCCGCAAAATTTTTTTGAGAAAGTACTGTTAGTTAATCTCGAAAAATTCTTGTTTTCGAAAACTATTCATCATATGCTTATGGCATTGAGCTTCATATGTCGCAGTAGTGTACCAAATTTTAGTTCGATCCGATTATAATTTTTGGAGATTCAATTATGATGAAACTTGACAGCTAATTTGAAAATGTTGATTGACAACTTTGTGCAAAATTTCGAGATGATCGTGTCATCAGAATATATTGAAAAAAAATTAATTTTTATTTTTTCAAATATGCGAAATCATCTGATCATATTATCCTCATGAAATTCTGTATGAACCTTCGAAATGTTGTTTTTCGACCGTTAGACCAACCGTAAACACAATAACATCCGGGCATTTCTCCTGTCATTCTTTCTAATTCTGTAATGACTGGAGGCTTTCTTCATAAAATTTGAATGCCGTTAAATGTTGTGGCATCTCTGAAAATGAATATCAGATCAAATTGATATTTGAGACACTGGTATTGAATATTAATTCAAGGTCATTGCCAAATTTCATAGTTATCTGACGAATAACCGCCAAGGAAAACTAAATTTCAAATATAAACGAAATATTACACAATTTTCTCCTTATATTTCCGAAAATGAAATCGGATCGGATTGAAATTTGAAGTGTTATTGTTAGATATTGATTTAAACGTCTGTGCCGAATTTCATCGCAATCTGGTCAACAGTCTACAAGAAATTATTTTTTAACGAACATTAGTTGAATTTTCGAATACAAATTTCTTACGAATTTTTCAACAACTAGATCCTCACGTAATTCTGAATCAGGATACGCGTTGGTTTTCCCCAAATTAAGTTTCAATAAACATAAGCCATAATATCGTTGAATTTTACTTTCACATCTGATACCAGTGAGTGATACCATAGATAACCCAATCTCTATGATTTGTCAATGACAAGAACCACATCACAAATGTCATCTTAAAGTTGAGGGGAAACAAGTCCCTTCAATAGGCGATTGTCGAACCAAAGTTAAGGGATCTTTTATTAAAGGATCCTTTAATTAAGTCGGGCAACTTGAAATATGAGATCACATTAAATAAATCACATAAAAATTTCCGTATAAAGTATAAGAGAAACCTGATTATCCGATCTAATTGTTGTCTCTAGGCATTTCGATAATCGAATACCAGGATAATCGAAAATATGATGTTATCATTCATATTATTGCAGAGGAAATTGATATATAATTATTTGAAAAATACAAAATTAAACCAAGCAATGAAAATAAATATTAATTTCCAAAATAAATAAATATGCAGGGTTACGGTGTTCTTCCATAGCTGCCAAACAAGACATCTTAGAAATTCCGTTCCAAAACAGACTTCTAGGAGATTTATTTCTAGATCTCACGAAATTATTTTACAGTATACAGGAAGTCCTCAAAAAAAATTATCCGGCAGATGAGTGATCATTTAAATGGATCACCCTATATTTTTCCATATATTTTTAATGTGTTCTAACTCCTCTTTAAGGGGGTGAAATTTTAGAGATATTTTTCCAGCCGTACAGATCTTATTGAAAGAAAACTGTAAAAAGTTGAGGACATAGCCGTCCGCTAAAACACCTCAAACGCTCAGTAGAAATTCGAGTTTTTGATGAGTTATCGCAGCAAAATAATTATCCTACCTTCTACAGGATGGCCGCTATTAACTGTAAAATATGGAGAATTCCAAATTGATGTTTCTCGATTTTTTTTATTGCAAAACTCTGTATATTTTTCATGAGAGTACGGATTATTGAATTCTTTACATTTTTGCGGCGGTAATATTGGGGCTATTTTCACGTTTGCGCCTAGCAGACAAGAAAAATACTATCAAAACTGAAAATTTATAACTAACAAGCGTAAAAGAGTCTGAAAAATGAAACCAGTGATAAAAATCATTCAGATAATAATTCGTTCAGCGTAACTTCATCATGAACATCTCTAATACAGGCTGCCTGGAATTTATTGCTGAATTAGTAGTATTCCAACCGCATAATTCTCCGAATTCTCAGATCTATCATCTTGTAATAATTTATCTTTTAGCTGCCGTCAAGAAAATCATGATTCAATAAGTCTGTTCCAACACACTCTGGGACTAGTTCTGAATCGGGCGGAGTTTGCGCATATCGATATTAGCGTTCCAACAAATTTCGAACTGGTTAGGAATGGCAAACCAACTGTTCCAACGTAAAAAGAATTTGTGTCAGACCAGTTCTAGAACGGTGAATTCAGTTCTTGAGTTTAGGCAAGAACTGAGAAGAAGGAATTGAAGCAAGCGGCAATAAAACCACATCTGGCAGAGACGGGCTGCATTTTCGGGTGACAAACAGCCCTTAGGCTATGACAAGGGAATTTCTAAGAATGATTCGTTTCCAACACTTTCGAACTATCTATTCAGAATTAGTCCCGAACTAGAATGAGCGAAGACGTGTGAATTGATTCAGTTCAGAATGAGTTCAAGACAGTAACAGAACTGGGTGTTGGAACAAACCTAATATTATAATAATCGAGTGAAATAATAGGTTTGTTTTGGTTCCGAGTTCAGAACTGTTCTGGAACGGTCCCGCATGCGCGATTGCGATTTTGTGTTTTGTTTCATTTCAGAACCGGTTCAGGATTTAAGTAATCCTGTTTTGGTTATTTTCAGAATCGATTCCGAACTGTTCTAGAACTGAAAAAGGAGTTCGGACTTGAGAGTCTGAACTGTTTCAGGTTTCAAAATAGGGTAGTTCGCACAAGCGTAGAGTGGCTGTCAACGATTTAAATGGTTAACCTGTCTTTTTCGACGTCGTGTTGATTTCGATTTTGATTGTTTTATTTGTCGAGGAAACGGTTAACTGTTAAATTTAAACATTTATTATTGAGAATAATTCCTTCGCTATGACGTACCAGGATAATCTAATGGATTTTATTTCCATAGTTCACACCTAGGATGTATACTTCTTATATAAATCTATGAATACAAAAGTCATCTTCCTCTACTGAATAATAATGTTTCGCATTAATTTTTCTCTGAAGAGCACATTTCTGAAATGCGTTCGTCATTAGATTCTTTACTATACAGGGTCTTTCACGAGGAACCTCACCCATATTTATACGGGAAACTACTGAACGTATTTTCATGAAATTCAGCACTTATAAGTATTTCACGATGCTGATGAAATCTAAAATATTTTCAAGGCATGAGCACCTCCGGTTTTTCCGGAAATGACGTCAACTTCCGTTTTTCAAATTAGAACACCATTTTTTTATTGCAGAAATAGATTCCTTAGAAAATTTCAATTTATTTTGATGTAACATTTTTCAGTTTTGGTTGGAAAATTCTCTCTGAGCGGGAAAATTCGAAAAAAAAATCGAAAATAGAGCTCCGCTGAAACAAGAATAACTTCGAGGTTTTTGGATGGAAAATTTTCATTTTTGGGGTTTTTCAAGATGTAAGATTGATGTATCCATTTTGAAAATCGAAATCGCGATTCATGATACAGGGGGTGAAAAAATCGCTTTCAAAGTTAGGGATGACAAAATCGTGAAAAATCAATTTTTTCAAATTAGAACCCCATTTTTTTATGGCAGATATTGAATCTACGTTAAAAAATAATGTGAGCGTATGCATCACACCCTTGCCCTAAAGTGGATATTTTCTGAGTTATTCACAAAAAACTGTTTTTCGTCTTGAATTTTCAGCTATTTCTTTTCCCTTCACGCCAAAAAGATGACATTTTCAGGAACTGTTACTTAAACCATGTTTTAGATTTTACTACCCTAATATGCAAGAGAAAAAAGTTACAGGTTGTTCCTAAATAGATGGCGAATTTGGATTCGAATTTGTATCGGAAACCTCTTTATTTCAACTAATCGGCCATCGGTTTTCTCTCCAGTGATAAATAAATAATTCCTTATGAACCTTATGCAAAAACTTACCATGTTTTACATTATTTTTTTTTAATGATAGATATCATTAATTACATCTGCCAAATTCCTCTTTATTCAGTAGCATTTTGTGTTTACTATTAATTTGGTGATAATTCGTATTAAGTTATAAAATCGATCACTATGCCTAATTTTACCAATGAAGATTATTTAAATCTCATTCTACTTCATGGAGAATGTAATAAAGTTGTAGATAGAACGATTCGACTGTTCATTGAGAGGTTTCCTGACCGACCCAGACCAACGAGAGATACCATTAACAGAACCATGACAAACTTGAGAAATGTCGGATCTTTCGTTAAGAAAACTACACACAGAGAAAAAAGTGTAGTAGAAGATGAGAACAACGAAATTACAGTTCTTGCATATTTTCGTGTGAATCCTCAAAATTCTCTCAAAGATGCCGATATTGATCTGGGATTATCTCAGTCGAGTGTTTGGAGAATATTAAAAAAACATGAAATGCACCCATATAAATTCAATAGGGTACAGCATTTGAAGGAAACTGATTTCGTCAGGAGAACAGAGTTTTGCGAAGCTATGATGATTCGATTTCAAGAGAATGAAAACTTTTTGGACTGTATAATTTGGACAGATGAATCTAAATTCACAAAGAATGGTTCTTTCAATAGGCATAACAGTCATTATTGGGATGAAGAGAACAACCACCACTTCAGACAATGGAACTTTCAAGAGACCTGGAGTTTCAATGTTTTTTGCGCCATCAAAAATAATGCAATTCTCGATGTTCACATTTATGATGGGACTTTAACTGGTAAGATAGAACACTACACATGTTTGCATTATTTAAAGAATGTTCTCCCTTAGGAGATAGATATTCTGACATATTGACTCAAATAATTGAGCCGCTAGTACAGAACCATAATGACTTATGGTATCAACAAGATGGCGCGCCTCCACACAATTCACTCAATGTGTCAAATATCCTCTACAGGCTATTTGAAGATCGATGGTTGGCGAACAATGGTCCACATCTTTGGCCACCACGTTCTCCCGATTTAACTCCTTTAGACTATTATGTTTGGGGTAGGATAAAAAATATTGTCTACTCAACTCCACTGACTGATAAAGAGGACTGCATAGAACGGGTCAGAAATGCGTTCAGGTTTGTTTAGATTTTTAGATTCATAGTTTTGAAACTCAATTTGGTTTTTGAACACTTTTGCAGATCTCTTCCTCCCGATGAAATAAGAAGAGCAACGCACGAAGCATTCCTGAGACGTATAAATAAATGTCTAGAAATTAACGGTCAAAACTTTGAGCATCTTCTCTAGTTATAACTGCGAGAGTTTGCCATGGTTCTCCTAATAGTAACTTGAAGTCGGTTTCAAGAAGGGGTGAAAAATCTACAGCATGGTTCAAATAACAGTTCCTGAAAATTTCATCTTTTTGGCGTGAAGGTAAAAGAAATAGCTGAAAATTCAAGACGAAAAACAGTTTTTTGTGAATAACTCAGAAAATATCCACTTTAGGGCAAGGGTGTGATGCATACACTCACATTATTTTTTAACGTAGATTCAATATCTGCCATAAAAAAATGGGGTTCTAATTTGAAAAAATTGATTTTTCACGATTTTGTCATCCCTAACTTTGAAAGCGATTTTTTCACCCCCTGTATCATGAATCGCGATTTCGATTTTTAAAGTGGATACATCAATCTTACATCTCGAAAAATCCCAAAAATGAAAATTTTCCATCCAAAAACCTCGAAGTTATTCTTGTTTCAGCGGAGCTATATTTTCGATTTTTTTTTCGAATTTTCCCGCTCAGAGAGAATTTTCCAACCAAAACTGAAAAATGTTACATCAAAATAAATTGAAATTTTCTAAGGAATCTATTTCTGCAATAAAAAAATGTGTTCTAATTTGAAAAACGGAAGTTGACGTCATTTCCGGAAAAACCGGAGGTGCTCATGCCTTGAAAATATTTTAGATTTCATCAGCATCGTGAAATACTTATAAGTGCTGAATTTCATGAAAATACGTTCAGTAGTTTCCCGTATAAATAGGGGTGAGGTTCCTCGTGAAAGACCCTGTATAAACCAATAATTTGTTGTTTCATTTCGGAATATAAATGAAGTAGTCAAGAAAATTCAGAAAAAAAATCAAGTGGAAGCAAGTATTCCCAAAAATATTTTTATATTACATGGTGCCACAAGGACGTTCGCATATTTTTAATTAAACCACACACAATATATAAGACATGATTAACATTCCCTCTTTTCTACCAACTCAAACGGAAGTTTTTTTTCTTTTACGATCCCGATGAGAATCCGAACTTAATTCGTGTTTTGGTTTCATCGCTTTCAGAACTCTTCTAGGATAGTTCAGAATCGGGTTTCCACAGCGCGTCGATTCTACGCCGTTCTAGAACTGTCCTAGGACAGTTCTGAATTTCGGAACCAAAACCAACCTAATGAAAGAGCTAGACACATTTCGGAGGGTTAATACGTGATATGCGTGAAACATGAAAATAATGATGTTAATATGCACCACCTATGTCATATTTATGAAACTAATAATCGAAAAACTAATAATTCAAACCCATCTTTCTTGAGTAAACAAATATGGATTTCAGCTACATCAGTGTTTCATCGGTATTCTGAAAATCAATTATCAATAGAAACTATCGTTCTTTAGAGCTATGCCTATTTGCGAATATAATATACACACATATCAAGATGAATTTTGATAAAAATGATATTGTTGATATGATTTTCCTATTGGGGCAGTGTCATCAAAATTGTTTTTTAGCAAGTAGAGTTTATTCTACGGAATATACCGACAGAAGACATCCAACAGACACGAGTTTCCGAAGACTCTTGAACAGATTTGTTTAGACAAGTGATGTACAATACAGGTAACAGGACAGAAAAAAATCGGCCACTAACGAAGAAAAGGAGCTAGAGGTTCTACTGACTATAACCGTGTAACTGAATCACCAGACAACAGCCAAAGGGAGGCAAGCGAAGCCTGTGGTATAAGTACATGTTCAGTTCCAAAAAATCATCAAGGAAGATAAGTATCATGTCTACCACATTCAAATGCATCAGTCGCTTGCTGATGGCGATTTTGAAAACCGTTTGAATTTCTGTAATTGGTAATTGCGAACGGAACAGAATCCCAGATTTTTCGATTATGTTTTATTCAGCAACAAAGCGACATTTCATAGTTCTCCTTTCATTAATAGACACAATTTTCACTATTACTCTAGTGAAAATCCAAGAATAATGAGAGAAGTCGACTACCAACACAAATGGTCATTCAATGCCTGAGGGACAGTTATTGACAATCATGTGATAGGCCCTCATTTTTGCGCGCATGTTCTAGGGGAACAGCGTGCTATCGTTTTGTCCAAATGTCTGTAATTTTGGATGATTGAGCCGAAAATGGTCTCAATCGACTAGGTTGGACTCACTGATGACGAATCCGGTGTCAAAATTGATTCTCTCCGGCCGTCCGTAGACACGATAACTGTCGACAGAAGCGAGCTAGCTAATTGAAACTTTCAGGATAGGTTGCGCATCAGAATGCCGCGGTTAAGTTCGTTAATGAGCCAAATCGGTCGAATAGTTTCGGAGTTATAGGCACTTGAAGTTTTGAAGTTATTTATCTTTTATTTCAGACACTACTCAAGCGATTGGATTCAAACTTGACACTTTGGTGGAGTATAACGACGCGCAACTTTGAGCCAAATTTCGTCAAGATCATATTGTCAGTAAATTCTAAAAAAAATTTTTTTCGAAATTTTTTTACAAAAAAATTTTTTTTTCGGAAACCATTCATCATATCCAAAAAAAATTATACTCACACTTTGACCTTCTAATTTCACAGCAATGTACTAAATTTCAGTTCGATACGAGCATAAGTTTTGGAGATATCGGGAAAAAATATGTCAAATTTCGAGGTTTTCTTCTCGATATCGTTGATTTTTTTGGTATTACTCGAGAAATACTGATTCAGTCCTGATTAAACTTCACAGCTAGTTTTAAGATGCTGAAAGACAACTTTATGCAAAATTTCGTGATAATCGTGTTATTAGAACAATTTGAAAAAAAAAATTCTATGATTTTCTCATAATATCATCCTCATTAAATTCTGTATGAAACATCGAACTGTTATTTTCGATGAAGTACTGGATTTCAATTCGATCTGATCTGTATTTTTGGAAATATTGGAAAAATAAAATTTTGATTGGGTATATCTACGGAATCATTGGGTGGATTTTACCCATTCACGAATTCGGCCTTCGTAATTAAGGTCCAAACCTTCTCTACAAATATCGAGTTTCTAAGTTGTTTCTTTCGGAAGTTATTGTGTTTTCGCAGTCGGCCGTTAGGCTGACCGTAAACACAATAACTTCCGGAAGAAACGACTTAGAAACTCGATATTTGTAGAGTAGGTTTGGGGCTTAATTACGAAGGTCGAATTCGTGAATGGGTAAAATCCGCCCAATGATTCCGTAGATATACCCATTCAAAATTTTATTTTTACAATATGTCCAAAAATACAGATATGATCGAATTGAAATCCAGTAATTTATCAGAAAAAGATTTCAAAAAGCACTGCCGTGAAGGCAGCAGCTTTTGCGCGCACGTTTCAATTAGTTGCTGAAGCGGTCATCTACATTGAACATGCGCGCAAAAGTTGCTGCCTTCACGGCAGTGCTTTTTGAAATTTTTTTGGAGGACTTCTGGACGGATCTTCTTATTTAAATCTTTCTAAAAAATTCTTCCGGGACTATTAGGTCTGCTACACATGTAAGAAAGGAAATATTTTCTAGA
Organism: Myrrha octodecimguttata; assembly: GCA_958510865.1. Classification (NCBI taxonomy): domain Eukaryota; kingdom Metazoa; phylum Arthropoda; class Insecta; order Coleoptera; family Coccinellidae; genus Myrrha; species Myrrha octodecimguttata. Next base: position 17,941,108 of record OY294056.1, read on the forward strand.
TCACCAATTTCCGAATAAATGGATTGGTAGGGGCGGACCAACACGATGACCTGCTATATAACTAGATTTTTTTCTGTGGGGATATGTGAAGTAAAGCGTTAACTATGAAGCTCCAACAACAGCTATGGATACGCGGGAGAAAATAGTGAATGCTTTTCGGAGCATTTCTCCATCCATGATGCTGACGCGGGTTAGTCGATCGTTTCGCGATAGGATTGCTTTGTGTTGAGAGGAGGAGAACGACACTTTGAACATCTAATCGATCATTGAGAAATTTTTTATGTTAGAGATATTTATGATGAAGTAACGTTGCACGAAATATTATCTGAATGATTTTTATCTCTGTTTTCATTTTTCCAACACTTTTACGCTTGTTAATTATAAGTTTTCAGTTTTGATGGCATTTTTCGTGTCTGCTAGGCGCAAACGTAAAATAGCCCCAATGTTAACATCACAGTGTGTAACTCCTCTCTAATCCACTTACACTTTCTGCGTCTAACGCACGTTTCGGAAACTAAGATTCCTTCGTCAAAGATATATTGTTACAGTAACATAATGTGGTGTTAGTGGATTAGAGAGTCGTTACACATTGTTTTGTTATCAGCATTCTATGCAGTTAACTAAAATAGTTATTTTGGTCCCAATGTTACTTCCGTAAAAGTGTAAAGAATTCAATAGTCTCTGGTTCAAGAAATCATGGCTAGACACTTGAAAAAACATAATTATTGAAAAACAGCACGGTTTTATACAGGGAAGAAATTTGGAAACGAATTTACTTTGATTTTTGGAGTATCTACATGGAGGAGCTGGATACTCGTACTCAAGTCGATGCTGTGTACACAGATTTTTGGAAGGCATTTGACAAGATTAGTCACTCCATTCTGCTTTGTAAGATTGCGGAGGTTGGCATCTGCGGGGATCTCTTGATATGGTTGGAATCATACATCAAAAGAAGGTCTCCTTACTATTTATCATAAATATCAATGATGTATCAGAGTGTTTCAAATTCGCGCAATTCCTTCTTTATGCTGATGACTCGAAGTTTTACTTGAGGATACTTTCTCGAGATGACTGCGCCAAGCTACAGAATAATTTCTGTAGACTGCAACAATACTGTTAGATAAATTCTCTGTTTTCGAATTTCCAAAAATACCTGAAGATAACATTCCAAAGAAATAATAATACCAACCATTCTGACTACTATGTAAACGATGTCAGAATTTTTGAGGTGAATGATGTTTGTGACTTGGGAGTGACATTCGATTCAAACTTGCTTTTTGACCAACAGATTGACAAAATCGTAACAAATTCCAATAGAGCTCTAGGGTTTTTTCCGCAATAGCTGCAATTTTCATAATAGGCAAACACCCTTGACACTCTTTTATTCTTTTGTTTGCAGTAAGTTGAATTTTGCATTCTCCATATGGAGTCCCAGATATGCATGCTACATTGAACGTTTGGAAAGAGTGGAAAATAGATTTTTGAGATTCGTGTCTTATAAGAATGGAACTGTCATTCTAGATCATGATTATACTGAAATTTTGAACAACTGTAACATGTTAACATGAAAGATTGCAGATGTGATGATGATGTTCAAGATCGTGAGTGGTGCGTAGTCGGTGCCCAGTATACTGCAGAACATTCCTTTTAAGATTCCAAATTCAACTTTGCAGTCCAAGAAGACTTTTTACCTACCTTTCTGAAATACGAATTCAGCAAAGAATTTACTACTCTACAGAATGATGGTAGCTAGCAACCTGCTACTAATCGGATTGGATATTTTCTACCAAACAATGCCCTCAAGAAAACGCAAGCTTGCCCAAACTTTCAAATCTCACAGTGTACAGGTATAAATTTTAGTCTGATTTTCCGATGTGACAAAGCTTTTTTTGTATACTGAATTGTTGATAGGCGCGATATTTTTTTGTTGTTAATATGTGGATACTTCATCTGGGTTTCAAACCTGTTAGTATTCCTTTCTGTATAAATAAATGAATAAATTCTCATGAAAAAATATATAGGGTGTTGCATTTAAAAAAAATCGAGAAATTCTCCATATTTGACAGTTAATAATGGATAATAATGTAGAAGGTAGGATAATTATTTTGCTACAATAACTCAGCAAATATCTCAGTTGAAAAAATTTATGATCGAATTTCTTCTGAGCGTTTAAGAGCTTTTAGCGGACGGCTATGCCCTCAACTTTTTACAGTTTTATTTCAATAAGATCTGCACCTTTGGAAAAATATCTCTAAAATTTCACACCATTGAAGAGAAATTAGAACACATAAAAATATATGGAAAAATATAGGGTGATCCATTTAAATAATCACTCATTTGTCGGATATTTCTTTTGAGGACGCCATGTATACTGAAAAATAATTTCCTGAGATGTAGAAATAAGTCTGTTTTGGAACGGAATCTCTAAGATTTCTTTTTTGGCAGCTATGGAACAACACCGTACTAAATTATGACCCTGTAAATGTATAGTCATTCTGATGATCAGGAAAACGGTGAAACTGCAGTAACTGAATCACTTGGATAGCGCTTCTTCAGTGTAGGGGCTTTGAGTGATTAGCTCAGATCAAGGTGGAACAATTGTTGATTTATCAACAAATATTGGTTCTTGTGTGCTGTAAGTTTACACTAAATTATGTATTTTTGTATTTAGTTCAATCAAGGTTGAAATAACAGTGCAGACTTTAGGTGAAGTTCCAATCCTGACCTAGTCTCCTTGACGACAACCAGATAATTGGGAATCTCCATAAAAGGGGTCCAGATAATGGGGGTCTCTACTGTATATCATATGTAACTTGATGAAGTTTCCTCATGAAAGATGGAATGCAAACAAGATTTCACAATAATATAATAACAACTCTTTGAAAACAAGGTATCGTAAAGATTTGATGTCTTACTCACTTCGTAATTTATATATTGCTTCCTCCATTCTGGGGTTATATGAGCACTAAGATGTTCAGCAAACTTCATCCTTGTTTTAATTTAACCAGTATTTATAGGTATCTGAGCAATAATGCCTAAATGAAATCTCTATCAGCTTCTTGCAATCATTGCAATTTTATAATAGATCACTATTTGTTCTAGCTATTGCCTTTGATACAAACCCGAATTTAGTATTTGTTTATTGTTATCTTTATGGATATCGAACTTTTAAACACTTAAATTGCGCCAATATTTGATCAATAGTGTTATTTCTTTCGAACTGTAAGATGGAAGGATATTTTTTATGATTGCAGAACTTGCAGGAAGTACAGGTAAATAAGTAAAAGTGTCGAGTAAATCACGTGTACTCTACGAAAATGACTGAGATTTTCCTTCCCCTGTATAGAAGTTTTTCCATGTTAATCATAATCAAATGTGCCATATTTTGGACCTACGCACTTTACGAACTATTTACTCATTTCAGAAAGAGGCACTCTAAGTAGATCATTTTTCATACTTCAAAAACCCAACTATAAGGCTGTTGAAACTTGGATGCCATGAATAAAGTATACGAAAAGTAAGAAAAGAGTAGAACTTATAGGCAGGGATGTCCGTAACAATGATTATAGGATATTCGATATTGTTATTATTATTATTATGCTGATAACTGACACGGAACGGAAGCCTACGGTAATCTTAGTTCACGTAGGCCTCGCGGATACTTCAACATCGGCAGAGGTAGATCAAAACTTCACAACTGAGACGTCATCATTGTTTTATATTTATTATTTATATTTATAACCTTATTTTGGTGTCTGCCACTGACCTCTGACTGTAACTTTCTAATTCTAGTTTCTAATATATACATAGATATATAGAGGACAGAATTTCTCACCCAGAAAATATTTTAATTGATGAACTAAAGAAAATTTTGATTTATAGGCGAGTATTTTTTTTATATCATTGTTGATGTATATTCGCTCATTTTCATGTATAATTGAATAGGAGGAAAACGGAAGTATAACCTGCACTCCTTATTAAAAGTCACCATTGAGCCTTTACTATTTGAAAATGACAATCCTGCAGAGTCCCTACGTTGTATTTCATTTGGACTCGTAATCTTAGGTCGACGAGACTAAATCATTTGGTGGTTTTCACCTATTCTCGGATCATACCGTAATTATTCCTCAATACTACTCTACAAATATTAACTACCTAAGTCGATGCGACTCCGTAATTCACATAGACCTAAAATAATTATATTAGGTCTGTGGTAATTCATTGTCTTCATGTTACTGTACTCACAAAATTTTTACACAAATCTTTGTGCATGGAATTTTAAACTATTTATCCTAAATGTTTCAATTCGATCGCATCGGAAATCTGCGAGTTTTTTAAGAATAAGTATTTCAGATGGCCGTAACTATGTTAATGAGTCAAATCGGAGTATTTAAAACACATAATTTTTGTGTTAATAGCGCTGATCCCTAGAATAAGCACGCAAATAGTTATAGTTGGAACAATCTGAGAAAGGGTAGCTTCAAAAATTCCTGACCTAGAAAAATATAAGAAGATATATCAGCCCCAATTTTTAACAGATTATCTTCGATGGAATAATTCATCGGTAATCTCATCTCTATGAAAACATTCTTCAATATTGCTAGCTATTTATAGAATCTCACTGGTTGAGTCATTGGCATATTGAACAATCCAATTAATCAAACAATTCACAACATTTCAAATTTACAAGACTCTTTTTTTTACTAACATTTTATTATTTTCTTACAGGTTGTATATTCTTACAACAATTGGAGTTCAAACAAAATACAAGAAATGAAGATTGTGACATGTCAAGCACCAGTGAATATTGCTGTGGTAAAATATTGTGAGTGTACTCCAAGATTCAGTTAACACATGGGCAAGGGCGGATTTAAGGGGTGGGGTAATCAACCCACACACCAACCAAATTGAATTTATTTCTGGTCAAACATTGTACATTGGTTAGTCTCTCAAACGGTATATCTGAAATCGAACTGGTATATACAGGGTATGAAAAAATGCCTGCTAGCAGAATCTTCCTTATTTTAAATGGAACACTGTATGTTTTATCGATCCATAAGAAGCACCAAATAAAGCTCTACAAATTTTGTCCAGTAGTCCTTATGGTTAATTTCACTAGTTTTTTTTTAACAGCTCATTTTATGGAAAATGGCAATTATTCATATTCCTTTGCTATGATTTCGTTCAACTACTTGATATTGATATGATAGTTTCAACTGTGGTGGCCAGCTAGATCGCCTGATTCAACAAAACTAATTGTTTCTAATGGGGATGCATAAAATGAGGCTTGTTGTGAACCAACTCCTTCTGATAAGATGCGGCGTAGAATAACGGAAACTCTTTGCAGATAACACCAGCTCTCTTGCACAGTGTGGAACAGTCTTTCGAACAGAAATTTTCTTTCACTCAGGGCCAATTGCACCGTATTACAAAACCATAGATTAGGTCCATAAGCAAGGTTTTGGTACAAAATTATCTTGCACCGTCACGTAATCCTCGTTAAAAGGCCTTAACAGACTGTTATATTTAAGCCTACGAATTTGGGGGTTTAAAAGAAGGATTAATGGTAAGCTTCGGAATCTAACCCTACTTTCGAGCGATTTCGTACAAGTTTGACATTTTTCTGGACGTAACCTCCAGTTTGTTTACGTTTTTTTTTGTTTACATTGGACATTGATGGAGAACTCCTACGAGTTGATAATCAAATTTTGATTAAAAGTGGTTGATTTTCAGATGATATTTATGAAAAATGATATAGGGAGAAACTGGCATCAGTAGGCATTGATTCGTATGTTTTAAAGCATGAAGAATTAACACCAGTATTTCCATTGAGTTCGTAAACTTAATGGTATTTCTATAAGCCTTCAACTATTTGAAATGAAAAAGTTACAATGATATGCTCATTTATTTCCAAGAGCGAATAGCAGAATGAAATCGAAGACATATTTGGAATGAGAAAACATAGTTTCATGAAGATTCTTCAGTACTATTTCATTCAGTGATATATTACGTGGAAAGCTATCATGTACTACTTCATTATTGTGCAGGTGCTGTCTCTGTGCTATCATTATCCTCTATTATATATTAATTGGACTCAAAATATAACTACAAACGAATTAATGTGAAAGAAATTGCATCCTCGTGTTAGACAATCTTCAAACATACACCTTTGTCAATCCATCCATGATACTTCAATATTTATATAGAATACTTTTTAGTCTGCGGATCCACATCAGAGTTTTCATTATCTTCGACCAAAAATTAACTCAATTCATAATATACTTAAAATAATTTAATAGAAAGTCTACTCTTAGGTGAGCCGTTCCTTATCGGAAAGTTGTTTCGGATAAATCAATACTATTCATTTATTCATCTTACAAACGCCAGGATTGTAATTCCATGCAGAAACTTAAATCTTGAGTATATGACTATAAATTTGAATAAGGTTTAAAGCCTGATGCAGAGGTAAGAGCACAAGTCTGTGGTAAGAGATCCCTATAGTCTTAATGATAATAAACAAGTCAGGAACATTACATGCAATATTTTTATGGAAGCTATAAAGTCTGTCATATATATTTTTTCGTTGGGTTTTTCAATAGATGCATCTTGATTTTTCATAACTTATTGAAATATGGTGGTAGTAACCCATAATAATGGGTTTCATCTTTTGAATTAAAATATTTCTCCAATTAGGGTTAAAATAAACAACATGAAGCTAGTCACAAGTACCAATTCATGAGAAAGTAACCAGATTTGTAGATTAATTTTAATCTAGTTACATTCAGCCTCGGTGCAAGCCGAATATTTAAAGCAGAGTTTAATAAGTTTATCGTTGCTTAACTAACTGTAGCTTAAGACGAAAACGGTGCAATTGGCCCTCAGCTACTAATCATCATCAAATTCAAACAAATCAAGTTTGCTATGAAATTAACGTTTTTTATAGAACAATAGATATAATTATAGCTCAAATAAAAAACAAAAGTTCTGCACTGGCCGACATTTATTCAAATTTTCGGGTAATATGCCCAGATATTTTACGTAATCCATCTTTTTCTGACGAAGAATTATATGAAATGGGCCAGATCCTGTACCTTAAATATATATATAAAAAAAGTTGATTTGTCTAAACAGGAAGTACTCCCAATTATAAGACATAATTATAATTCAAAGTCGATATGAAATCTATATATAATATTTATATAACTCTAAGTAAAACTAAAACAAAACATCAAAACCAACACGAATATTTGCTAATGGTGACCCTGCTGAAGATGCAGAAACTGTCTGAGCTTTACCTTGAAAGACCTAACACCCTCATCAGAAACACAAACATTATTGTATACGATATTGAATTGTCAACACATAGCATAAACTGGTGACTTCACTAGTATATTAGTACTGGGCTTAGGATGGTTCAGAAATTGCCCAAGTCTGCTACCGAGACGAGGGACGCGGAAACTCAACGTAGTCAACAAATCAGGGCAGGAAATAAATAAGTTTATATACAATCAGGCACATGTGCCTGAATAGATTTTTCTGCTTTCCAACGACATAAAAGAGAACCTGCTCAGAAGCTGATTATGGTCGCATACCCGAGCTGGGTAGACACCATCGAATTTAAAAGCTAAATATTTCAAAAATTGCCTCTGAACAGATTCGATCTGTTTGATGTGAACACTGTATAATGGACTCCAGACAAGGCAGCCATACTCAAGCTTAGATCGAATAAAAGCGTAAAAAAGGGTAGTGAAACATCTGGAGTCCTCGAAATCTATGCGTACCCTGAAAATAAGGCCAAGCATTCTCTTTGCAGCAGCAGAAATTTTGTTATTGTGTGGTGTAAACGTTAACTTATGGTCAAATTCTACACCTAAGTCCCTTATTTGCTGTGTCCTTTCCAACCTCATATTATTTATCGCATAGTTGTGCTCGATGCAGGTGTTCTTCTGTGCGTATGTTATAGTCGTGCACTTTTGGACATTGACGGATGATATTTCAGATACTATTTCATCGCAACTAATTTCTTTTAGAAATTGTTGTTGGTATGAATTAAACACAGTTGATTCTATTTTGGAATTGTCTGAATTTATTTTGGTTCAAAACTTTTCTTCTTGTTGAAGTTTTTCTGAAATTTTAACAGCATGTAACATATTTCTGACTAGGTATACCTGTTTCAGTTGCTCCCTCTGAATGATCTTTTTCAGGATTGAAAATAATAAAAAACTATTCGAGAAGCAACTATTTTGGTTTTTTCATACAGATATTCGTTGGCTGGGTTATGTAGTGGATTGTTTGGATGTCTTACTTTAGTCATCTTTCAAATACTAGTGCGTTCCGCTACTTCATTCATTTTCATGGTGCTTTTGTTGCACTGACCCAGAATTTGGTGTCCATATTCTAGCAGAGGTCTGCAGATCATCTTATATATTTTGCTGGCTGTTTCCGTCCTAATGCCTTCATCTCTGTATGTCAATGTTCTGAAGTGGCTAGCTCTATTGATAGTTGTTTGCTTAGTTGTATTCACATACATTTTAAAATTCATTTTGAGGTCAATTATCATTGCAAGATATTTACAGTTTGTGCTTGGTTTCAAGGTAATGTTGTCCAAGGATATAGTCGGCGAATTCTGATTACTTTAGATTTCCTGGGGTTGAGTTTTATTCGCCACTTTTTTAGTCATAAAACCATTCCATTCTTCAATTGTTCCAGCCTGTTTAATGTTTCTTGAATACTTTTACCATGTGCGATCAGTGTGGTGTCGTCTGCAAACTGTAAGATATATCTCATTTCGTTTAATAGGTCCTGTGGTAAGATGTCTGAGCAATACAGGTTGTATAGAAATGGTGATAGAGGGGAGCCCTGAGGAATTCCTTGTCTGGGGGTGAATTTGTTGGAAAGTTTGTTCTTGACTTTTACTTGGATTGTTCTGTCTGTGAGAAATTCATTAATCAACCTTAAGAGATATGTGGGACAGCCGAGATTATGCAGTTTGTGAATCAGTCCAGCGTGCCGAACATTGTCAAACGCTTTTTGAATGTTCATAAATATTGCTGCAGTATGATTTCCTTCTTTTCAATTACATTGTACATTCTGGGCGAGTATGATCAGTGGGTGGATAGTCCATGTTTTCTGAGTGAAACCTAATTGGAATTTGGAAATTTTGTGGCTTAGTATTTTCATCATCCTGGATTTGATTATTTTCTCGAAGTTCTTTCCAATTACTGGGAGTAATGTGATTGGTCTATAATTTTCGAGCTTCCTAGTATCGGCTCTTGATTTAGGAATTGTGATCAATATTCCTCTTTTCCAAATCTTGTGGAAACAAGATTCTCGAATACAGTAGTTATAGATTCGTATTATTTCAAGGTGTATTGGTAGTTCGAGCCTTTTTAGAATGGTTCTGGGAATATTGTCATATCCTGGAGCAGTGTTTTTGCCAGGACTATGAGCTTCGAAGTATTCATTCTGATCTATTAGTGTGACATCATTTTCATTTCGCAAGGTAGGGAAGATATTCTTGTACCAATTTTCAGTGACTTCCCTGTGGTTGGCATCAAATGACGGATCCTCACTTACTTTGAAAACATCCTGAAAGTGGACTGAGAAGGCATCTGAAATTTCCTGATCTTTGGTTATAGGTTTTCCGTTTACTGCAATTGGTTTCGTGATGTTGTGGCAGTTATACTTTGAGAGTTTTTTGATTGATAAGATAAGATGAGATTTATTTCAGATAAAAGTTACAATGGCAACAAAGTATTCTTTGAAATGAAATACTGTCAAAAAAAAAATAGAAATGAAGCTGCTATTCAGAAGTTGTCTCCTTCCAAGTTTTAGCCCCCCTCAAAAATTCTTCAATATTGTAGGGTTCTTTGTCAAGCAGCATCCTGTATATTTTCTTTTTATATGTTTTAGTTTTGTTTCCATCTTTATTACGTCTGGCATTGTGTTGAAATACTTGATACATACTTATTTGGGTCCTTTCTCTGTAGATGTTCTTTTGTGAATGGGATGTTTTAGGTTCGTTTTTCTCGTATTATAAATATTGGATGAGTTCAGTTCAAATTTACTCTTCTTTTTGAAAACAAAAATCAGACATTCTTGAATTTATCCAGGTATTGTTTTCCAGTAAGTTCTTCCCTTCTGATTTTCAATTTCTTTACACTCTTCCAAATATTTATGAGACCGATAATTACATATGAGCTTATGAATATCTTTATTTAGGGCATTAAATTTCCCCTTCAGGTTGGGGTCACTGTTTTCTCTGATTTCTCTATACAACTGTTTTTTCATTTTTATGAGCTTCAATATGTATGGTGGAATTTTCTGGTTATGATATCCCACTGTGATTTTTTATGTATGTGCTAGGATTGTATCAGAGATTTGCTTTGTAAACCAAACAACATAGTCAGGGGTTATGGGTGTTTCCGGGTTTATCATTTTACACATTTCTGCATTTACCTTCTTTATATTGCACGAGGAGAAGTCGTATTTTATTTCCATGGGGTATGACATTGGGCTACAGTCTAGATCCAAGGAAAATTCAATTGCCAGATGGTTGGAACCCAAGTCTGTAGTTAATTTAATATTTTTTATGTTCTTTGAAATGTTTTTGGTACATAAAATCCTATCTGGAGTACTGTCTTGATTGTTTTCAATCAAGAATCAGGTAGGCGGAGTCCTTATTTCAACAAAGTCAGAGTTTTTGGTGAAGTTATTAAGTATTTTTTTTCTTCTATTATTCATGTTGAAATCTCCTATTATTATAGAGTACTCATATTGAGACGCTTTCACCAACAGATTTTCTTCAATGTAGTTACTTGAGTGATGCATGTATCTTTTCGATTTTGAACGGTATGGTAAAGTGTAGGACTTCATTCCAGGGATTATTGAGATGTGGTGGGTTAGATTTTCATATTGAAATACCTCTTTCTGCCTGAACTATACTACCTCCCCTTGTGTTTTCATTTAAAATATTCCCAGGTTTAACTATCATATCCCAGTTCCTATATTTCACATTTTGTTCTTTTTTGATTTTGTTTCCATCATCATCAAGCATTGGACGCCATTCTTCTCCACATAGTGCCTAACTAATTCCTTTTTATTGTTTAAGCTGTTGATATTGGCATACAAGCACTTAATCATGAACTTCTCTTTCCAATTGGACCCCCTCCGATGGCTCTGTATCCATTGTTTTAGATTCTAGTTCTAGGTCAAACATTACAATGTAAAGCCGGTTTCCTATAAATGTGGGGATAGTATTTATTTAGTAAAGATCAATATTGCTAATATTGTGACAAATTTTGCAAATTCAAAAGCCCGCTAAAAAAGTTTTAATTGCGCTTTGCTTTGTTTTGCTTTTTGTGTTTTTAGTTTCACTTGCCAATATTATACTAATATATTTATATACGAATTTGGTTTTAATATTATTTTGTTTTTGTTTTCCTTTTGCATATAGTTAAGTAGGTGGTTCTACGTACTTTGTATTGTCAATATTCAAACATAAGTGACAAAAAAAATGTGGTTTTTTATTTTGTCCTTATCGTATTTTTTAAATTATGTACCTAGCAGGCAGCGCTGCTAGTGAGGGTAGGGGCCCGGAAAATATCTTGAATCCAGGCCCGTGGTGGCGTTACTACACCGCTGCTTGTATCTTGTATCGCTCTTGGAGTCCTTTCTCACTAATAGATTTATATCTGCGGAATCATTGGGTGGATTTTACCCATTCACGTATTCAGCCTTCGTAATTAGGGTCCAAACCTACTCTACCAATATCGAGTTTGTAAGTTGTTTCTTTCGGAAGTTATTGTATGTGGGATCGGCCGGGAGAACGACCGATATTTGTAAAGTACTTAGGTTTGGACCTCAGTTAGGCCGAATTCGTGAATTGTTAAAATCCATCCAATGATTCTGGAGATATACCCATCCTAAATTTTATTGTTCAAAAATTTCCGAAAATATAGATTACATCGAATTGAAATTAAGTACTCGACTGGAAAATGACAGCTTGAAGGTTTATATTTTCGCCAATCTGCGTTTTGCGGAGACAATACTTAAAAAGATTACCGCTTTAACCGAATTCGAACATACGCTCGAAAGTTGCTGACTTCATGTCAGTGCTTTTGTAGTTTTTTTTCACTTTCGAATTACATTTGTGTCTCAAAAATATTATTCAATTTCAGGGGGAAAAAGAAATGAAGATTTGATATTGCCACTGAATGATTCGATAAGTGCTTCTCTTAGTATAGACCATGTAAGTTAAATGCTTTTTCCTTGTCATCTCTCACTTACAGTTTTGATATTTTGGTTTAAACTCTGTTTAGTCATTGGTTGCTTGTGGTGAACTATTGACATTGATAGATTACTTTTTAGATGTGTGCCAAAACCACAATAGTTGCTTCTCCTGACTTGAAAGAAACGAAGTTTTGGTTGAATGGAGAATTGCAGACAACAGATAATAAAAGAATGCAGAACTGCTTGAAAGAAAGTAAATATAAATAGACTCTAAATGAGGTTCCACACTGAGAAAAAAGTTAATTCAATAATTATCAATACACATATTATACAGGGTGGTCCAAATAGTGACATCAATAATTTTATTTTATAAAAAAAAATCTGTAAAATTTTATTTTAGATTCCTCACACCGGGGGTATCCATGTATGTTATGCGATTTTTGTAGTTTTCGAGTTATGATTATTTTTGTGTTTTTTCAATTTATTATGCTAGCGACGATTCAAAAATTCATATCTTATTACATAGTAGGTATTTTTCAGATTTTTTCTGTATCATGATCTCCCTAAATGTTGTTTAAATAACAAAAATATTTCAGTTTTCTGAAGCTACTCAAAAAAGGCTTGAAAGTTAAAACTTTAGTTTTCAGTAGAATTCACTCGAACATTCAACTTCAATTTAAAAATACAAAAAGGAGTTTTCATAGCTTCTGGCTGAGTTTAAATACTTCGCAGGGTCCTAAACTACCGAAATCGTAAGAAAAAATACCCGAAAGAGCACTGCCGCGAAGGCAGCAGCTTTTGCGCACATGTCCTACGTAGATGACCGCTTTGGCAAAGAATTTGAACATGCGCTCGAAAACTGCTGCCTCCACGGCAGTGCTTTTTCAGGTTTTTTTCAGTACTGGATTTCAATTCGATCTAATCTGTATTCTTGGAAATACTGGGAAATTAAAATTTTGAATGGGTATATCTACGGAACCATTGGGTGGATTTTACCCATTCGAAATTTTATTTCCCCAATATTTCCAAGAATACAGATTGAATCGAATTGAAATCCAGAACCTTATCGAAATATGACAGTTCGAAGGTTCATACAGCATTTCATGAGGATAGTATAATTAGAAGATCACAGAATATTGAATATTTGGGAAAAAAAATTGCACAAAGTTGTCTATCATTTTTTTTTCGAATTAGCTGCCAAGTTTTTTTTGACATATTCGAAAAAACAACAATATCGAGAAAAAAACACTAAATTTCACATATTTTTTCACGATATCTCCAAAAATTATCGTTTCAAACTGAAATATGGCATACTGCTGCGAAATATGAAGCTCAAAGTATGAACAGAATTTTACCTAATGTGATCAATAGTTTCTGGAAAAAAAATGGGTTGGAAAGAAATTTTACTGACAGCACGATCCCAACAAAATTTCGCTAGAAGTTGCGAGTTCTTATGTGTCAACTAACCGCCAAGTTTCAATTCAATCGCTTCAGTAGTTCTCGAAATATCACGGAAATAACCTTATAAAACTTCAAATAGCTATAACTAAGAAATCATTTGACCCATTTCACCCATTAAGGTACTTAACCTTCGCATTTCAAAATGCAACCAACCTTGAAATTTTCGATAGGATTATCCGTACGCCCGTAATCGTGCCTAAAGACGGGCGGTCGGCCGAATAGAATCGATTTTGAGACCGGATTCATGATCGGTGAGTCTAACCTAGTCATTTGAGACCATTTTCGGCTCAAAATTCGAAAATTACAGACATTTGGACAAAACTATAGCACGCTATTTCCCCAGAACATGCGCGCAAAGATAGAAATTTATTAGCCTTTTTTTGCTGTAATCGGCCTTCGAAGGCGATAGGCTAAAAATCATTGAAACACGTTAAAGTTTTTTTTCCACTTCTATCATTCTTATGGTGAATTGAACTTGAAAATTTGACTTGGAGGTAATTTTAATTGAAATTCCTTGATGATGGAAAGGGTATGCAGGGCCAATCGAATGACCTGTGCGATCGCCAGACCTAAACCCCATCGATTTTTTATTTGGGTATTTTACAAAGAGCTGGTTTAAACGACAGAAAGCAACAACGAAACAGAATTAAGACAAAAACTTTTACAATCGGAAATTATATATTCAAGTTGAAAAACTATTGTCGAAATTTGGTCACTTTTCGTCACTATTTCAGAGCTCAAAAGAAGTTAGATTGGAAAGTACAAACCAATTACTTCAAAAATTTCAATTTCTTGCTTTCTCACTGAAATCTGATATTAACCTTTAGGTCGATATTTCATAAAACCTTCATAATTTCTGGTCGATAAGATGTGTATTTTCGGAAGAATTGAGACTTCAAATTGCAGGCATTTGGGTTGATTTTTCCCATTCATTCATTTTAATTTCGTTATTTAGATACAAACTGGCTCTTCAAATTTTGAGACTGCAAGTTTCTTTCGGGCGTCCTTATGTTCGCAATCGGCTACTAGGTCGAAGATAGGATAACTTCGGTCGGCCGTTAGGTTCTTTCGGACTTGAACAAGCACATCAAAGCTCTACTGTACGTCGGTGACTCTCAAGAATTTCGCTATAACAGTGCGCGTCAAAATTATCGAACAAATTCATTTTCTCAGAAGAAAAATATTTGGCAACAAAATCCTGAAACGGGTCTATTTTGTTTCACTTTTACCAATTGCATTTTTGAAGGATTTTTGTTGCACCCTGTGCCATCCCCATCAACCCTCTTAATTTTTTGAATAGGGAAAGTGGGTCATGTGGTAGTTTTTTGGCAAGGTCTTTGAATCTTCTTTACAGGCGTGCAGAAATTTTCAAGAAAAAAACATTTTTTTTTGAAAAACTAGTTCAAAGTGGTTTTCAGTATTTGCACTTTGCTCATTTACTTTGAGACGATGGTACCTGATGAAATTTGTCACCAAATGAAAGTCGACCATTACAGTTTCGTTCATGCACAACTTTCAACCCCCTCACGTGAAAAATTAGAATGTGTGAAACACTGCGCTTCAGTTATGATCTTAAGTAGGTATGTTGCTAGAAACGTACTAATAACATATCTACTTAAGATCATAACTGAAGCGCAGTGTTTCACACATCCTAATTCTTCACGTGAGGGGGTTGAAAGGGGTTGAAAGTTGTGCATGAACAAAACTGTAATGGTCGACTTTCATTCGATGAATAACCACATGACCTACTTTCCCCATTCATCAAATTTAGAGGGTTGGTGGGGATGGCACATGGTGCAACAAAAATCCTTCAGAAATAAATATAAATTCGGTGAAAGTGAAACAAAATTGACCTGTTTCAGGATTTTGTTGCCAAATATTTTTCTCCTCAGAAAATTAATTTGTTCCATAATTTTGACGCGCACTTTAGTATTATTTGAATTGTAGTGCTTGTCTTGACCATTTATCTCACGGATCTTAAAAGTTCTCCGAGAAAACACATGCAATAACATAAATAATTGGAAATTCCTGAATTTGTTGAAGAAAATTGGCGAGAGAAAAAAGTCACTATTACTCTGAACGATAGATTACTATTCTACTATTTTTGACCCGCTCAACGGCTGGCAACCCTGTACATGGGGTATTTTTTGGATACCCCCAGGTGTGAGGAACCTAAAAAAAATTATTGACGATACTACTTGGACCACCCCGTATATAATAGAATCTTACTCAATAGAGGAATATAATAATAGGAATTAACAACTCTCATCAACCTAATTTAGCAATTGCAGGGACATTATGCGACACACATGCATATTTTTTATACTTTATCGTTCCAGCTGTGATACCTCATGAAAGCAATGAAACAACAGTATCACTTGTATTTTGATTTAATTCCTGCGTTTCGTCAAAACCATGCAGAAGCGCATATCTTGTGATAGATAGTTTGTCATCTCTGCTCAGAGACACCAGACTTAATTAATTAGAATCACTAATGCCATCTACTGGTCGACTAGAATACAGTAGCGCTGCGTTAATCCTAACTTCAATTTTATGAACTTGCTCGAACCAACGGAATGTACGTATTTCAGTTCGATAGAAAAAGGCAAAGTTTCTTGATAAAAACATACATTAATATTCAATGAGCTCATAAAATACATAACCACAAAATACGTTAGTTATAAGCAACGAAGTGCAACTGTTGTACTTTGTTACCCATTCATTAAATCATCTATTTAAGACTGGAGGATTATATTTATTGACAAAAAGTAGTGTTTGTCTCCTAAATTACAAAGCAAAATCTTCGCCGATAACTAACGGTCATTTTCGTCTGCACGTTTCGAGTAGGTTCCATAGGTTACGAGTAGTTTTGACAGTTGGGAGAGGCTGGAGGACGAACAATAACCTTAAATACATTGTTTACTATGAGAAAAAGCGATTGGGCTTGTGATTTTGTATGAATTTGGACTGAAATATTCACTATTGCATTATCTAGGAACTATATCCAAAGTACTTGATATCTTGTAACAGTAACAGCTTGACTTAATTTATGGAATTTTTCGAATAAATACAATTCTTGCTGGTTGAATGTGTTGTTGCATGTTGCTTGGTTTAGTAAGGCAAGAAATACAATTTAAAACCTTTTTTTTTTGAAGTAAATTCAGGTATTCAAGGTCGAATAATCAACATCAAATCGATGAAAACTACCAATGAGTTGTTGAAGTATTTTCATTTGAATGGTACGTACTAACCAGATGTGGAGAGGAACTCAATGTATCCATTATAAAAGAGAGAAATGAGAATATTCTATCGGTTCTGAAGGAGAAAATCATATTTTCTGAATTAATTCAATAAAGAACTGCGCTCTAAAATGGAAATTCACAGAATAAATGTTACTTTGCAACTTGTCAGTTACCTTGGCAAAGAACATAGGTTGTATATTAGTCTGGACAATCAATAAAACTTGAATTAGATAGCATTGATTCATACCATTGACATTCAGTTATGCAATGACATCGAAATTCATCTGATTTTCATGTTTAGTCGAGTAGTATCATGTAGGTTATTTTGGTAGGGTATACCGAACGATTCGGGTTATGGAATATTTAAAAATCATAAGTTCTTAATAAACATTTCTTTATTACTTGAACAAGACAGGATTTATAAAAGATATTTCCATTCAGATATACAATGCAGGCAAATTTTTAGATGATTCTCACTTAAGGTGCAGTATTACTACTGCCAATGTTTTGTTTGGGTATGCCGATTGATACCAGGTAGGGAATTTTCGTAAAATCGTAAGTTTTTGATAAACATTCCTGATTGTTTTCACAAAAAAAGATCTAAATCACCCTTGAGTCGTATTTTAGGAACAAAAACCATCCACTGTGTCAATACACTGTTCCTATCTACTACACACAGAGAAATAACTGGCAGTATCTAGGAATGAAAAATTTATTAGCACTATGATATCACAAAATGTTTCCGCAATACTTTACCTCCATATGAAAGTAACAAGGTGCCTATATAATCTACTACAACACGAAAAGACTGTTGACTGAACTAACCAAAGGTCTGTTTATTTGCCTGTATATGAAGTCAGGGACTAATTTCATAATATGTATACCAAATTTATACTATCCTTTTCAAAAAAAAAGTGAATATGTCAATCCAAAATTTCCAAATGAATACGAAATCACGAGAGAAATCGCGTTTTCTCATAGTAAACAATGCATTTTAGGTTATTGTTGGTCCTCCAATCTCTCCCAACTGTCAAAACTGCTCGTGACCTATTATACCTAACCTCTGAAAACCCACAGTGTGCAAGTTGCAAAGATTAACTCAAATATACAGGGTTGCTTAATAATAACTGAAGACAAAACGAAATAACAGCGGTCACTGCACGATATAGGAAGAAGGAAATGACAGTTCTGATTATAGCGACGTTCGGATAAGCGTGGGTGCGGATTAACGAGGCTCTAATTTAGTTGCTTGTCTGCTTTGTCATTGATAGAAACCTTTTTCTGTGAGAACATATTTCTTTTTTTCTCAAATTTCTTTACCAAAAAAGACTTGTAGGTATTTCTATTTAGTAGTTTCTGAAGAACGCTCTCTATCATTTTGTTGAAAAAAGTTTACCTATTATCGTAAAATCACAATCTTCTTAATTGAAAAAATTTCTCACTTTTCTTTGCAGTTAAGAAATTAGCTAATCCAGAGTTGGAATGTTTGTTGTGGAATTTAAGTATCTGTTCAGAAAATAATTTCCCAACAGCCGCAGGTTTGGCATCTTCTGCGGCTGGCTATGCTTGTCTCGTATCTGCTCTAGCTCAAATTTATGAAATCAAGGAGAATATTTCACCTATCGCTAGGATTGGTTCTGGAAGTGCTTGTAGGAGTGTCTTTGGAGGATGGGTAAGATTTTTCGACATTCGTTAAGGAAACAAGAACCGTTTTTTTATCGGTCGTTACAAGGCACTATATCTGCATTTTTCAAATATTGGTATTACAATGATCTCGACAAAATAATATTTAATTTTCAGTTATGATGCGTTTCCAGCAGAAACAAACAAATCCAAGATTTATACGCGCCTATTCTGGGTTTGGCCCAAATTTCTGTAATTTTCAAATTTGGAATGCTGTGGTTAAGTTCGTTAATGCGACAAATCGGTCGAATGGTTTCGAAGTTATGGTCATTTGAAATCTTGAGATTAATTTCCTGATATTTCGGGAACCACTTATGCAATTGAATTGAAACTTGACAGTCAGTTGGAGCATATCAACGCACAACTTTTCACAAAATTTCGTTGAGATCACACTGTCAGCAAATTTGTAAAAAAATATTTTTTTCAGAAATTATTCATTGAATCCGGAAAAAACACCTGCTCATACCTTGTGAATTATATCGTTGTTTTTTCCGGATTAACTCAAAAAAACTGATTTGATCGGAATGAAACTTGGCAGCTTGTTTGGAAATGCTGATAGGCGACTTTGCGCGAAATTACGTGACGATCGTGTCATGAGAACAATTTGAAAAAATCTTTCTTAATATTCTGTGATATTCTGATTATATCATCTTTTTGATATTCTGTATGAACCTTCGAACTGTCATTCTTCGATAAAATACTGGATTTCAATTCGATCTAATCTGTATTTTTGGAAATATTGGGAAAATAAAGTTTTAAATGGGTAAATCTGCCGAATCATTGAGTGGATTATACCCACTCACGAATTCTGCCTTCGTAATTAATAGATCAAATTGAAATCCAGTAGTATATCTAAAAAAACATTGAAAAGCACTGTCGTGAAGGCAGCAGCTTTTTCGCGCATGTTCAAATTCGTTGTCATGCGCGTAAAAGCTGCTGCCTTCACAGGAGTACTTTTCTAGGTGTTTTTCCGAGCTATTCCGGAAAAAGCAACAATATCGAGAAAAAACGACGACATTTGATGTATTTTTTCCCAATATCTCCAAAAATTATAATTGTATCGAACTGGAATTTGGTGCACTGTGATATATGAAGCTCAGGGTGTGAGCAAAACTTTTTCCGAATATGATTGTTGATTGTTTCGGAAAAAAAATTATTTACTGACAGTTCCCAAAAATTTGGTTTAAAGTTGCGTGTCGTTTTGCTTCAAATAACTGCCAAGTTTCAATCGAATCGCTGTTGTGGTCCCAAAAGTTCAAATAGCTATAAATTCGAAATCATTTGGCGTATTCGCCGCATTAACCAACTTAACTGTCGCATGCCATGCGCGACCTACCCTGAAAGTTTCAAGTCGTTAACTTGATCCGTTCAACAGTTATCGTGTCGTTGGACGGACGGACAGAATCGATTTTGACACCGGATTCTTCATCAATGAGTACAGTCTAGTCGTTTGAGGCCAATTTCGGGAAAAAATTCGAATATTACAGACATTTGGACAAAACGATAGCACGCTATACCTCAAAACAGGCGCGGAAAGACAAGTTCGACGAAAATTTCAAGATTTTACATATCGAGAACAAAAGACGGACTTTCATTGGAGGCTCTGGAAAAAAACTGTTTGAAAAATTCTGCTTAAGTATTGAACGACCAGACGGAACTATCAAATTCAACATTTTTGAACTTATTCGGCAAGGATCCTGAGCCCGTATTCTTGACAAGTGATCTCTCGATGCGTATACGAATTCCCGAACTAGTAACTACCAAAATGCGCATCGAATGTTGACTTGTCGAGAGTACGGAGCCTGGTCAGTTTTTCCAATACTGACCTGTAGGAATCATCTCAGTACCTGCAATTAATGTGCAAATGAAGAATGAAGAAACTACAATGTAGTGAAACGCGTCATGTGCTTGAAATAAATTAGAAATCAACAACATGTGTCTTTTAATGAGTGTACAATGGATTTCTATCAAGTTAAGGCCAAAACAATACTAAATTTACATACAAGCTTTTTCTTTATATTTTCACTCAAAATCTACCATGCTAGTTATGTCCAATTTGAATGATGTAGCATTTTCGGTTTGATTATAGTAAAGAAATCACAGTTCTTAATCAGTTCTTAAATGTATTAAAATTTAACTTATAACTCAGATTATTTTATTCGTATTTTCCTCCTCAAAGGTTAGGTGGCATAAAGGAAACACATATGAAGGATCAGATTCGATAGCAGTACAAATAGCCCCTGAAACCCACTGGCCCGAAATGAGAGTATTAATTCTGGTAGTCAATGATAAAAAAAAATCATATAGTTCTACCTCAGGGATGAGAACCAGCGTCGAAACCTCTGAATTTTTGCAGTACCGAACAGCAAAAATTGTTCCTCAAAGAACTGAAGAAATGGTGGATGCTATAAAAAATAGGGATTTTCAGAAATTTGCACAGTTAACAATGCAAGATTCCAACCAATTCCATAGTGTTTGTATGGATACATATCCACCATGTTTTTACTTGAACGATACTTCTAGAGTAATCATAGAATTGATCCATCGTTATAACCAATTCAAAGGAGAAACTAAGGTGAGATCATATGACAGATTGTATACATGTTTCACTCTACCGATTTACGAAGTGAATAGTAAGTAGAAGTAGAACGTAGAGTTTGCCGCATTTTTAGTTCAAGTATGCGCCCTTTGAGAGAGGTAGTTTAATCGTGGTATATACTGTAAGTTTGTGAGGATCAAATTTTAATAGACACTTATGATACTATATCTGTTAAGAGCAATTCAAAATATTACAAGGTAAATACATGTTTTTCTGAAGTTGTAATGGATTTGTTCGTGTTATGGCCTGAAAAAGGATCGAGACTGATCTGAAACGTTTGCACAGTAGTAAAGTTCAAAACTGAAATTGTCCAAATTCCAGATATATCTACTTATCAAACAACAATGGACGTGAACATTATACCACATTATAAAAAACATTTGTCTTTGAAAACGTGGAAAAAATCTTCTAGGTCTAAGGTATAATTTCGTTACCCCAAATTATCTCAGGCCAGAAACGCACATGTGATTTTCTGTCGCGCCATCGTTTAGTCGCAAAAATGAAACAGATACTCTTAAATACGAATGCGCGCACGTCTAAATAATTGCTTTCTTAACGATCGCAAATATTCAGTCGCGCGACAGAAAATCGCAAGTGCATTCCTAGCCTTACTTTTAGCAACACAGCTCCAGTTTACTGCTACCTTCTCTTAAGTCTTTGTTTTGCTTTGCTTTGAAGTTACGTTTGTATACTCGGCGTCGGACCTATCAACCGCTTTTATTGATCTGAGGTCATACTGGTTCAGAATGTCAAAAAAGTCCTGCTAAGAAACATTCTTGAGAAAATGAGCATAAAGTTGAACTGTTTCAGCCGTTACTATTTGGTAGTTGCTTTCGATTATAATAAAAACAAGTTTTGTAATTTCTATGTCTTTACCACCAATAAAATTGGATATTCCAATTTAAGGCTTACATTGTGCAACCGCGCAGTTCCTCATCAGACACTCAAGATTCTACAAATGTAACAGAGTATTTATGTGAATACAGGTACAAAAAGGTAGTAGTACTTGAAATAAGTTCGAAACTGCGCGGTTACATAATAATTGTATAAATACTGTTTATACAATGGCACAATGTAACCCTTAAATTGGATATCCGACTTTACGGGTAGTAAAAACATAGAAATTGCAAAACTTGTTTCAATAAAGGGGCCTTTTGTGAGAGGGAGATTTGGGTAATCGGAGATTCATCCTATTGGCCAAGAGATTCACACTGTTGGCTGACGACGATCACGTGATCGTCGTCGGCCAATAGGGAAGAATCTCCGATTACCCAAATCACCCTAGCACAAAAGGTAGCTTTATGAGAATAAATTTGGTGACATTTTTGGGGAAATGCAGATGAAATTCCAATTATGAATTTCACCCTTTGTTACTCCACAAAATTTGACACGTTTTTCTGAAAAACTTCACAGAATATGCATAGTTTATGTAGTCTCCTTAATATAAGCGTAGGTATAAAACGATCCCTAACTATTTTTGGAAGGGATTATATCAGCACTGATTATGATTCTAGTGATATTCTGGTCTGACATGAACTTTCATGATTTTTCTGAAAACGTATTTTTTTTTCGATTGTCAAATAAAATTTTAAAAAACATAGCGAAACAACACGCTGATTCGCCGGCAACTGAAAATGACCAAAGTTTTATTTGCTGGTGTCAACTGAATACAGAACATAATATAAAGCGATATCTATAGGCACAATTTTTATAAGACATATAGGAATATTTGGAATTACTCAAAACACCCACACTAAGTCAAAATATTTCTTGATTACAAAAATAATGATTCAATGGCACAATGTAACCCTTAAATTGGATATCCGACTTTACGGGTAGTAAAAACATAGAAATTGCAAAACTTGTTTCAATAAAGGGGCCTTTTGTGAGAGGGAGATTTGGGTAATCGGAGATTCATCCTATTGGCCAAGAGATTCACACTGTTGGCTGACGACGATCACGTGATCGTCGTCGGCCAATAGGGAAGAATCTCCGATTACCCAAATCACCCTAGCACAAAAGGTAGCTTTATGAGAATAAAGTTGGTGACATTTTTGGGGAAATGCAGATGAAATTCCAATTATGAATTTCACCCTTTGTTACTCCACAAAATTTGACACGTTTTTCTGAAAAACTTTACAGAATATGCATAGTTTATGTAGTCTCCTTAATATAAGCGTAGGTATAAAACGATCCCTAACTATTTTTGGAAGGGATTATATCAGCACTGATTATGATTCTAGTGATATTCTGGTCTGACATGAACTTTCATGATTTTTCTGAAAACGTATTTTTTTTTCGATTGTCAAATAAAATTTTAAAAAACATAGCGAAACAACACGCTGATTCGCCGGCAACTGAAAATGACCAAAGTTTTATTTGCTGGTGTCAACTGAATACAGAACATAATATAAAGCGATATCTATAGGCACAATTTTTATAAGACATATAGGAATATTTGGAATTACTCAAAACACCCACACTAAGTCAAAATATTTCTTGATTACAAAAATAATGATTCAAAGGTTTGCAAAACCCAAAAGGTTCAAAAATGGATGGTGTTTTTTGGATTCCAAAGCCTTTGTCAAAATATCTGCAGGTATGTCATCGGTCTGCATATACTCTAAGGTGGTTGGACCATTTACCACTGTTTCTCAAACGAAATGATGGTGCACACCAATGTGTTTAGTACGTTCGTGAAACGTTGGATTTTAAGTAAGCTTCAGGGCACTTTGACTATCACTATGCAATATCTGACAGTCTGAAAAGCTTCGCAATTCTCCCAGTAGGTTCCTCAAATATACAGCCTTTTTAGCTGCTTTTGCTAAGGCCATATATTCTGGCAACAATTTTTGGTATGTTGCTTTCCTAAGATACAGCATAATTAGAATAGATAAGACGAAATCCAGTAGAGGACCCCCTATCAAGAGAATTACTACCTCTATCAGCTTCTACAAATCCGAGTAAACTCTTTGAGTCTTTCTCAAACTTCAAACCTAAATCTTTAGTTTTCTTTAGGTATTTAATTTTTCATCACTTCGCCAATGAGTATTATAATGACAATTATTCAATTGGCGAAAGTAATATACATTTATCCACCTCAGCCGTTGAAATGGCATAAAATCTCAATTATTACCCTTCAAAAGACTTACATTCTGTTAAACGTCCAATTTCTCACAGAACATATTTGTCGCGTTCCGAAATTACTGATTTCATCTCGAAGATTATATTTGACATTCAGTGGTACAGATATTATTCAAGAAAACATTATAAAAGTTTCTTGATGTTATGAAATTTTAGAGCTACCTCTCCAATACAAATAACTTCAATCCAATTAAATCTTGTTTAATTAGGAAGATTAGTCTCTACATAAGTCAATGTAAAACACTTTTAGTCGAACCATTCAAGTTCAATTATCATCAAACAGACCTTCCAAAAATTGAATGAAAACTAATTTTCGCTTGTTGGTCCATTGGATAATCTGGAATATAATTAGACTGAATTCTAAAAGTGGCTTCATTACATATTAGAATAATCTACTATCCCAGAATTGACTTCATAGGCCAGAATTAAACCTTAATTCTGGGTACCTTTAGCAAAACGTGTTTTTCCACTTTTCAATTGTTCAGTTCAGTTTACAATTATAGGATAAATATGTTGAGAATATTTCAGAGAGAAACGGAAGTAAGCATCTATCAATGCCCTCTAAATGTGGGGAACTATTGTTTCCAAGATTCACACAGATATTTTATCCCTTTGCTCCCCACCCTCGAAGGTAACATCTGTTTCACCCTGAATAGAATTCACACTCTGGCTCCCTCTCCGTCAGAGACAACACAAACTTACTCACAAATTTTGATGCAAACCACACCAACATTTGAATCAAATTAAACAACGGACAAGAAGTTATTTTTTCAATCAAACCACACAAAAATCCCATATATTAATTATGAATTCAAAATTTTTAAAAGTACTGAAAACGTAGGTCGCAACCAGTCACTCCTGTATCAACATTTGAAACACATTGGATCTTGAAGAATGGATTGTTTGAATACGACAGTGGTACCAACTCGAAAATTACCATTTTTGGAATTGTATCCGTCATTAGCGTGCTCTTTGCTGAGCCGCCTGCTTGAAGAATTGCGCCCAGGTCCTAGTTGCTAATCTCTGTCTAGGAGACCTTAAATTTTTCTAACCTATCTCAATATGAGGACTCTGTTTGTAATATATATTTCACTATTCGAATAAGAAATAAAAGTAGCGTAACCGTACAGTACCTGCCCAGGTGGTCTATTTAAAATAGTACAATGGAACTTATTCGCGATCTCAAAATGAGAAAGGAGATCCCTTCTGTCCCACTTTCTCATTTTAAGATCGCGAATCCGTTTCATTGTAACTACTATTTTAAACATACATACTAGGGCGCTTGTGAGCTTTGCTCGCTAAGTATGCCGTTCTTTGTCGCTTGCACTCTATATACAACAACTCATTCTCGACGCAATAAGAATAGAAAATTACGGGGTGTTGTGAACAGTTAGTCTTCACATTTGATTTCGGCGACGATTCCAAGGGGGGTATTATCTATCGATTTCCATATTGGATTTTGAATGAGTGTTTCATAACTGTTTGTACATGCAAACAAAATTTCATTGGCTAGTCGCCAATTGTATAATGAACAATTTTTTAGGTGGCTTATACCTTTGACGCTGGCCCAAACGCCTGCTTGTATCTTTTGGAGGAAAATGTTGCTGAAGTGATAGAAATGATAAACTACGTGTTCCCGCCAGATCCTACACCTATTCGCAATTATTTTAAGGGTATGGAGGTGCCAATGACAACACCTGATGAAGTGAGTGTAATGTATCCGATATATGTATCTTTTGGAAAGATTCCATTTTGTACTCTCAATTTACCAATAAAACAACTCAAGGTTTGTTTGTACAACAAATCTCCAACAAGATTGTGTTTCCATGTTGGATGCGCATATCTCAAACAGTCCAGTTTCTTATCGATTTCAAACTTTGTTCGAAAATCTTAGAAGACCGATGCTGCCACGATGATGGGTCGAGATCTGTATAAAAGAGCTAATAGAATATGATGTCATACTACCTGAACTCTGTTCAAATATCGCTTGTCACTGCTTAGTGTCTGTAGAAGCCTCTAATGCGCACACTCCTGAAACATTGCTTGAAAAGTATCCACGAGAGGTCTGACTGACTATCAGATAACAGTTGCAGATGTGTGTACAACAGCTTACTTTTAGTTTGAAACCGATCAGAAATCACTGTGCGAACGAGCACAAATAATATAAAAAAATCTCATTAGTGCGTATTATATTCTCAAACTACTAGGTTGGACTCAGTGATGACGAATCCGGGCTATGGTCCGTATATATTCTTGGTTACTTATGGTTAGTGCCTGGGCTGTCAGATTCCAGACACTTGGGTTCATTATCTGTCAGATGTCACTAACCATTAGTAACCAAAAATATATACGGACCATAACCCCGGTGTCAAAATCGATTCTGTCCGGCTGTAGGCATGATTACGGGCGAACGGAGAATCCTATCGGCTTGAAACTTTCAGGGTAAGTTGTTGAATTTTGAAATGCGACGGTCAAGTTAGTTGATGGAAGAAATCGACCAAACGGTTTCGCAGTTGAGTCATTCGAAATTTTGAGGATATCTCCCGGATATTTCAGGAACTAACTGAGCGATTAGATTGAAACTTTGAGCATTACTACGCGCAACTTTCTTCGAAATTTTCTTGAGATCGTACAATTAGCAAATAGAAAAAATAAAACTTTTTTCAAGAATAATTTTCCGGAAAATAATAAAATTAAAAATAATAATAAATCGCCCTTATTGACAATTGAATAATACATATACAATAAACAATAATGAATACAATGATGTGGCGAAGTCTAGCGTAGCTATTCAAATTGAACCACACCAAAGTAAATAAAAACAAAATAATTATGAATTCAACCCCTCATCCACTTACTAATCTATAACTATTCACAAACACCTCATCCCATAAAAAAATTAAGAAACTACCCTCAGAGACAAGTCAGGCATGCTGGATCTTATCAGTTCTCAAAATTTAGTGGTCCAGCATGCCTGGAGCACTAGTTTTTGAGAACTGATAAGATGTATCTTATATTTAAGCTTGAGTTGTCTTAAATTGAGAGATCTTAGTGCTTCCGGAAGTGAATTCAGTAGTGATATAGCGCAGTTCACAAAAGATCTACAGAACATGGCTGTCCGGTGACGCGGTACAAGAAACCTATTCCCAAATCTGGTATCCCTACCATGTCTAGAATCAACAGAGACAAAATCTCTTGTGAGGTTCGAAGGAGCATCTGCCGACTCCAACAATCTACGGGTGAAACCTGCCAAATGCAGTTTCCTCCTATTTTCCATGTTGAGCCAGGCAGTGGAAACGAATGCTTTGTGGTCAAATTTACGTAGACCGCCTATCAGACGACAACAGCCGTTCTGTACTCTCTGTATGCGAGCCTTCTCAACTTTTCGTAAGCAGGGACCATAAAGAAAGTCACAGTAATTGAACTGTGACAACACTAAAGACTCGCACAATTTCCTTCTCAATGCCGGGTTGGGTATATGCCTATTAGAATAAAGTAGCTTCAAATTATTTATTTATTTACACAAGAACACAAACAGGACAAAGTCCCAGAGACAGTGTTCACTAAATTACAAATAAAACCTCAATCAATTACATTAATTCCACTATAAACTAAACAAAACAAGAAAAAATTACAGAAGATACAACATTAAAATCTACACACAATCAACTTGAAGAAATTGAAAACAAAAGTCGACGTTTCAGACTTTTTTTGAAAGTCATCAGCGAGCAGGAAAAGTAATCGACGTTTGGACCGAGGGCGTTCGAAGTCGTCATCATTCTGACGAGTGGGGAATTTGCCGTGTAGTTTTTTTTCCTCAAGGGGACTTGAAACACATCATGAGACCTGAGTCTTAGGTCGGGAACCCTGAAGCGAATCTCCTCCAAAATGCCAGGAGCAACTATCAAACCATTTATGAGCTTGAACATGAATGAAGCATCATTTATAAATCGTATGTCGACTAGCCTAGGAAGCTGGAAAATCCTACGAGCATAAGTGTAATCATGATTTACAATTGCGATTCTATTCCTGTAAGACAGAAACCGAATGAACTTATTCTGGACGGACTCTAGACGTCGAGTATAACAGTCGTATCTCGGGTTCCATATGATCGATGCGAAGTTCAGTCGATTGAACACAAATGCATGGTAAAGTGTCAAGATGGTCTCATTCTTTTGGAAAGATTTTCCGTGCCTAAGCACAAAGCCAAGCATTCTGGAGCAAGATGTGACGACCTCATTGATGTGAGCATCGAACAGCAACTTGGAGTCAAGCGTTATACCCAGATCCCTGACAACACTAGATTCCCTCAATCGATGGCCATCAAACGCTTTACCCACTAAATTTTTCACATGCTGCCGAAATCTAATATCACAATCCAACGTCAATCCCAAGTTCTTAGCTGACTCCTCTATGACCAACCTAGTATTGTCAACGCATACAGATACGCGATTCTTCAGAGCCTCCATATTCCTTTTTTGGGAGAAACAATGGAGAACTGTTTTCTTCCCATTTAATTGCAGTGCATGCTGCCTAGAAATATTCGAAATATTAGTTAACTCCTCATTTAAACAAACATTGACAGCGTCAACATCACAAGAATCGAAATGCTTATATATTTGGACATCATCGGCGTAAGCCCAAACATTACAGCTGGAAATGGAACGTATTATATCGGCGATGTATATAATGAAGAGCAGTGGACCTAAAATAGATCCCAGTGGTATACCACTTGCAACACCAGCAGGCGAAGAATATATTCCATTGTTGAACACCATCTGAAAACGATCCTGCAAATATGAACGCATCAAAGCTGATGCAGAAGACTCAAAACCATATTATCTGAGCTTGGCGATAGAAGGCGATGATCGATGGTATCAAATGCCCTCGAATAATCAAGAAAAACGAGTAAACTCGACATGCCTTTATCATGGGCATTCAATAGATCATTAAGAACAGCCGTGAGTGATGTTGCTGCGCCGAATCCCTTTCTGAATCCACATTGGTTTTGAGGCAAGATACCTCTCTCTGTTGTAAGCTGATAAATTTGATTGTACAAAACTCTTTCAAAGACTTTAGAGATGGCTGGTAGTATGCTTATTAAACGCAAATCATCATATCCCTCTACACAACGTTTCTTAGGAATGGGCCGACAGATTGAAAGCTTTCAGGAACTGGGGAAGTGGTTATGCTCAATACAGCTGTTGATAATATTTACAATAATCGTATCAATAAACGGACTACAGTATATAAGCATGGTTGCTGTGATTTTGTCACTGTCCCAGAGCATTAGATTTAAGGCTATTGATAATTGAATTTACCTCAGCGACAGAAGTCATGGAAAAAGTAAAGGAGTTGTTACAATTGAATTTAGTGCGTTCGTAAAGGTTAATGGTTTCTAATGAAGCTCCAGAGGCACCACGGAAAAGAGATGTGAAAAAATTATTTATATCCTCAGGATCTGAAATGTCCCCTGGAATAACATGATCTTTTCTATTAATATGTACGTTCATATTCTTTATGGTTTTCCAGGTTTTATAGGGATTGTTTTCCGAACTAATTGAATTGAGATGATCACATTTTGACCTTCTCACTGAAGTGACAGCGAAGTTACGCAACTTTTTATAAGCATTAATATTACCAAATTTGAAATAAACATTTTCAGACCTAGAAAGCAACCTACTTCTTCTAAACTTTGAAAGTTTTTAATTCTACCTCTTTTTTAAGTAAATTCAGCCAAATAGGGTCTATATCTACAGAACAAAGAGCATGATTGCTCTCTTGCACTGCAATATCGGTGAATAAATAGTAATTGAAAAGGCAATTAATATGGTTTATTGAAAATATTCATGAAAATTCATTTTATAAAATTTTAAGGACAATAGATAAAAATTAAATCTGGCTTCAGAAAGAGGCATTTGAATACGTTTCCAGTTAAATTTTCAACTTGTGATCCCAGTTTTAGACCCATAGACAAGATCAGACCTAGAAGAGTTTGTTATTAAAAATTAAGGAAGTCGGATCAATTTGATGGAGAAGAAAGTTTGGTTATCTGCATCATTCTTGTTCAAAGTCTGAGAGTCACGCAAGGATGAAGTGATTTGACTTGTTCGTCTGTGTTTATATACAAAACAGCAGGTTTCACACAGTTTTCATTGGGGTGATAGTGATCACCAAAATAATTCTATGCTCGATTGCAGTTCAATTTTAGTGATCCGTTTGTCTCGGTGGTGCAGTGAGTTAATAGCTTGCTTGTGAAACCGAAGGTTGTAAAGTGTCTAGGTGATGATTTATAAAGTCTCAAGAAACTGATATGTTCAATGTGTTGTGTCGATGGTTCATAGTGGCCAAGCATAGTAAAAGATAAAAAAAAAAATTTAGTGATCACACAGAATATCTACATGTTGATCGGACAATCAAGCTTTGTTTACTAATAATTTACTTTCATATAAATAGTTCTTAAATAATGGTAAAATATTCAACTTGAACTTAATAATTTGTAACTTTACAGAAATTAACTTCAGCTATCAGCAACTTCCAGCAAGCAGAAGGTAAATTGAAGTATATAATATACACAAAGGTTGGAAGTGGCCCTAGAGTTCTGGGAAACCCGGAGAATCATCTTTTAACTGAATCTGGAATACCAAAATCTTGAAAACATACTATGAAATAGTCCAAAAAAATTATTCAACTTCTTGTAACAGGGAATTTTAAGAACCATTCAAGACTTCAAGGGTCAGTAGGGTAAGATTTTATATTATTTGAGGATTCTCAAATGATGGTGTGATGCATTCTCTGCGTTAAAAATATATGAAGTATATTTTCATATTTTATTGGTGATTTGAAATAATTTATAATAAACTTTTACTATTCAATGATATTCATTATTTTACCCATCAGATTTCTTCAGTTGGAAGCTTCAACATTTTCTGCAAAAAAAAAACAAATATCAGTAAAATGTAAATATATATATATATATATATATATATATTTTACATTTGGATTAATATTGAGTATTATTTTCACATCAAAAGAGAAATAAGTTCCATTAAATCATAAACACACAGCTTAGAAACCCACTCAAATGAAAAACTCCATTCATTCCAACTTGCAATCTTTTGACCATCAAAGCTCATAGCCAACCCAAGGTATGAATTGCATATGTCCTACTACTATAAATTTGAAATGCCATTTCACCCCTATTCATAGTATGAATTTTTTATATCTCAACTATTCATTTTTGAATATGATATTATAAGGTCAGTCAGGCCGACCCTAACGTAGTAACTCCATTTAAATTTGAAGGCTAGCTTTGGAACACTATCACGAAAGTCCAATTCGTGAATAGTTGAATTCAACCAAATGGTTACGTAGATATATCCATGAGAAAGATTATCTTCACAATGTTTCAAAAAAATACAGATACCATCAAGTTAAATCAAGTAATTGGTTTAATTCCTATTATAAAATCAGTATTGAAGTTAGTATTGAACCACAAGTTCGATAATATTTAGGTCTAATTTACTCAATATTATAATGGATTGGAGACTCTAAACCAATCTTGCAATTATTTGACAACTTGTTTAGGAAATTTATCGCTTGAAACTTTGGTTTGAAAAGATATTAATTAGAAAAAATTGTAAAAGTTGAGGATAGACCAGAATATCTCCCTATTCTCTTACAACGAAAATATCACCCCTTCCAGAAATAATCAGACGACATTTCAAACAATAATGGAGAGTGAAAGTACGCATATTTTTGTGCTGAATGTCGATCAAGTGGTTATAAGTTTTTTCAGAAAATTGGGTCAAAGTCACGAGAATTCAATAATAAGTCATTTTATCCCTATTTTTCGCAGAATTATATAAATTTTTGAAATTTTTTTTCATACACCCGAAAAGCAGCTGGCATGAAATCCAAAAAATCGCGGAAAGGTAGCGATTTATCACGAATTTTCAAAATGCATGGTTGTCATGACCTAGTCTATCACCAACACAAATATCACCCTGTATAGTATAACTCTTTGTGTCATTTTATGCTTTTGCACAATTATACCCGCTATGTTAACTTTAGTGTAGATACGGTTTCTGTTTTCAGGTCGGTTTGTGCAGCAGTTATAAAAATTTTATTTATGAATCCAATATTTATCGCTATTTCAAATGGAAACTAAGATTTTATTTGTCCATAAACGCACCTCAACTAAAAATAAGTAATTCCTGTTGTAAGGAATGGAATTGTTCCAATCATTGTTAGTGCACAAATTTGGCAAAACCAATCACAAACACTTACGAAAACTACTCAATTCTTGAAATGAATTGAATCTATTCCCTTGCACCTGAGAAATTGAAAATAGATATGAACTCCCTCAAAGTAATTACTAAGACGATAAGTAGAGTCGTTAAGATGATCCGGTACTTACTTATTGGTTTGCCATCAGCCCATTTTGTGATCTTCACAGTGGAAGTATCCCTTTTAGCTGCTTCTGCTCGAGCATCTGCCTTTAAGGATTGTCTCAATATTCTTGCAGCAATATTTGAGTAGCTGATGTAGCTGCAATGTGGATACAAATTCCAGAAAATAAGTGATGAGTAAAATGATTTCCTACTTACTTAAGACCGGCAGCTCTCCATGCACTCATGATGGTGTTAAAGAAATGTGTTTGATAATCTAATAAGAAAGTATGAAAAATTGAATAACTGAATTCCGATAGAAGATATTACGTAAAATATACGCTGAACGACTGAACCCTAAGTATATCTTGTCTATGACCCTAAGCCACAGAATACAGACGTCAAATAAAGAAATCACCACAGAATACAAATAAATAAAATACAAGTTGTTTGAATAGACCTAAAAAGTTAACCATTAGAGAAGATGAATGAATGAATATTAGTTAGGTCTATGGTTACTCTACACATGCGAACTAGGGACAGGGACATGAAGGTTGGAATTGGCCAATCAGAGAATACGCGCAATGGAGGTAATTTTGAATTCCACAGCGTGAATGATGACTGTTCTATGTGGCCATAAACACTGTAATTTATTATTTCGAAGGAGAAGGCCTAGACCAAGAGTATTTACTGAATATCCCGGTAGACAAAACTCAATAATGAGCTAAATCCACCAAAGAATTTCGGGGATATACAAATCTGAAATGAAGGTGCTTTCCTAAGTAAGAACTAATATCAATGAAGTACGATTTCGTGAATAAGTAGGTAAAATATATCTGAAAAGGATGCAATAATGATATCATCAGGCGGATTAAAATCATTTACGAATTGGTCATTATGAACCAAAACTCTTACTTTACAAATATAGGTTCACGTGTAGGCCGATTGTTAATATAATAACTTCGAGAACAAATAACAAATAAGTTGAAAGATGTAGATCCAGAGGGGTTTGGAGCTCAAGTTAGAATTCATGAATGGGAAAAATTCACTTGTGTAGTTTTCAAACACATAATTTATCTATTAGAAATATATTATACATATCCGATGGAGCTGAAATTTCGTACTGGGTTCTGAATTATGTCGACTTGAAGGTTTGAAATTTTTTAATAAAGAATTTTTTTTAATGTTATTGGCGAATGAAAATAAGCGCTACTCCCTCTGGTGGCTATCCGAGTAACCCGAGGTACAGACATTATCATTGATAAGTTAAAAGGAATGTTAAGAAAATGAGAAAGTTTGTGCATTTTTCTTGGCGTTTGTGTGATTTTAAAAGTGCTTTCACTGAGGAAAAGCAAACTCAAATGAATCTTCCCATAGATTTCGAGTTAGGGTAAAAGAAACTTCCTCTAACAAGTGTTGAAGAATCGATAAAAACCAACAAACAAGATTTATGTCTGTTACCTGCCTTTTACCGATGATGATCATTTTTATAGAGGTAAGCACGAATTGCTCATGAAATACTAGATCACATTCATGAAGACAATTTTTTTCCAGGCCCCTAATCCAAGCAGAGAAATTTACTTAAGAGGAATGCTCTGCCTTCCAGAAATCTGCCTGTTGACCTGATCATTAAGGAACAACGTAAATGTTATAGTGATAGAACTGACTATTGGAAAAAAAAAATCTCAACAAGTAAATATCTGGTGATGAATACTGTTCGCTCAAAGTACTTCTGCCGATAAGGGCAAAGTTGTAGAAGGCTTATTTATTACAGCTTTTTCAAGACTAATCATATGAGTGTTGGAAAATTTATTTGTCAATCCATAATGAATAAGATCTACGATACAAGTAGCATTAGTTTTATGTGAATGTTTTCATTTTATTCACAATATATATTGAGTATTTAGTCCTTTGCTATAAAAATAGTAATGTTATTAGTATTTGTCTATTATTCCAAAAAGTATATTCTACAATACTATCTGTTTTTCAACTTTCAAGACAGCCTATGAAATTCACCAAAGTCAATCTTGCCATTTGGATCTGAAAATAAATAATATTAAAATACTGTCTAACCTTGGAGATATCCCCGTAATTTTAGAGTTGCTACACTCAATATGATTGAAGAATGATACATACCTACTTTATAAGAATGGAATATGTACTCCCAGTAATACTCTCGCCAACTATGAAAGTCTCAAAAGTCTTTGAATGAATCGTGAAATCAAAAATTATCAAACCAAACACTAACAAACAGTACAAAATCGACTATCAGAACAAAATCTTTTTCTGTATCTAAGGTTCTGAAACTGGCCACCGTGGCGCTGCGATCTTAAATTCAGACACAAATTGCTAACGATTACCCACCTGTGAGATTTGCGTGAATTTGTATGTTAATAAATTAATATATATATATAGATATATTATTGAGTTTGCTTGATCCAAATATTCAATATCTGCACCTGAAAATTTCAACACTGATTTTCTTCTCCTTCGAAAGTTACAGATAGTGTTTATGGCCTGACCGACCGAAATAATTTAAGGGGTGATTCTATGATGAAAATGAAGGTAGGTATAACATTTTCGAAAAATCTCCCCCCGAAAAAGTTACACCCTTCCGAAGGTCAACAAAAAAAAATTGTTTTTTTTTTATTTTTCCTGTATATTAAGCTGAAGACACGAAACTCAGTTAATATTATTTGTCAGTTTAACTACACATTCTGGAATTTTTTCAACCCTGAAGTATGCTTAGAAGGGGTCGAAATAATCAACCCCTAAGTTTTTTTCTTGCAACTTATTTTTGAATACATATTTTCCTTTTTAAACCACATGCCTGAAAAGCCAAATTCATTTACTAACTTTTTTATCTCTACAAGTTTTTTCGGGAACTCAAGCAATTACGAAACAAAAACGATGATCTGCGAAATCGCATTTTAGCAGGGTGTGGAACGATAAGAAAGAAATTCAGCAGGCGAATACGCATTTCAATGAGGAGAAGAGTAAATGCTAGTATTGAAGGCGGTCATATTCAACATTTATTAATTTCATTATAATTGTATTGTCAATATCAGACAGGTGTTTGTTCATTGTTTGCTATAGTTGTGAAAGTCTTAGCCTAGTAGAATCATGATTTGGTTGGCTGTTGTTCAATAAATATTTCTATTTAACATGAGTTATGTTTTCTCGTAAATGCTCAAGTTTCAAAAAACTTGTAGAGATAAAAAAGTTAGTGAATGAATGGGGCTTTGAGGGCCTGTTTTTTAAAAGGAAAATTTCTATCCAAAAAAAATTTGTAAGAAAAAATATCTTACGGGTTGACTATTTCAACTAATTTGTGACGACCTTTTCTCGGTGGCGGTGTAACCTGCTTATTTCAACTTTTAAAATTTGCTCGAGTTTACAATGGGTTTTACAAGGTTGTAACCAAGGCTGTAATTGAAATAAGTATTTGAAATACAAATACGTATTTTGTATTTGTATTTCAACTACTTCTTGAAAATGTATTTTGTAATTGGTATTTCAAATACCTGACGCTGAAGTATTTTGTATTTCGATACTTTTGTCTTCAAAATACTTTCGAACAAATACATCTAGCGCTACAGAAAATAGTCCCTGAATCTCCCTTCAGATGGCGCGACGT
This sequence comes from Myrrha octodecimguttata, assembly GCA_958510865.1. NCBI lineage: Eukaryota > Metazoa > Arthropoda > Insecta > Coleoptera > Coccinellidae > Myrrha > Myrrha octodecimguttata. The sequence continues at coordinate 17,977,495 of OY294056.1, forward strand.
TCATCTGCTTCATCTAGTTCTTTTGCTAGCAATCATATTTTCGGCAAATGGAAATGAAGAAAAGGTCCTGCGCAATTGTCATTTCATCATGGAGTTAGAGTTAGTCAACTTCTAAAAACGATAAGAGCAGAGAGCTAACCATCCTTGAACATTATCCTAACATAAAAAAATCTAGAAAAGCACTGACGTGAAGTCAGCAGCTTTTACGCGCTTGTTCACATTGCGAGATGGTGACTTGGAAATTTCAATGAAATAAGAAAATTTTAAAAATAAATTTTCAAAAAAAAATAATTTTTTTTTCGAATTCTTCCATGGATAATTCTTCTTATTGACACTGTCCATATTCCAACCAAGTTTCATTTCGATCAGATGAATATTTTTCGAGTTATTGAAAAATCAAAAGTTCAAATGGCTGTAGCACAAAAACCATTCGGCAGATTTGGCCCATTAACGGAACCTAACCGAGATATTCACGATCTTAACCTAACCTGAAAATTTCAAGACTCTAGGTCCTTCCTTTCGAAAGTTACAGATCACACGGCCGGACGGACAGAATCAATTTTGACCACGGATTCTTCATCAGTGAGTCCAACCTAGTCGTTTGAGACCAATTTCGGCTCAAAATTCGAAAATTACAGACATTGTGATGAAATGATAACGCGCTGTTCCCCAGAACAAGCGCGTAAAAATGTGTTCATACAATATAACACAAGTTTCTGCCCATCAGGAACTGTAGAAAGATTGTTGTGTTTCTGAAAGGAAATTCTTCATTTAGCGATAAAATAGCTGAGCTGAATTAGTTGTACCCTTGTCACATTTTACGTAACACCTGAATGTATTTTGTAATTTGTATTTCAAATACAAATAGTTAAAATACTGTATTTTGTATTCTATATTTCAAATACCCGACTTGAAAGTATTTTGTATTTCAAATACCTGCGAGAAAGTATTTTGTAATTTGTAATTTGTATTTCAATTAAGCCAAGCATGTATTTTGCCCAGCCCTGGTTGTAACGCCTTGGTTGAATCGTGCACTCAAACAGCTTTGGAAGAGTTCTGTCTAATCTAAGCTGGTAGCGATTAGTATGTAAAGGTTTCTCTCCCACAAAAGGTGCTGACACGAATTTGGAGATGTTATGACGAAAGTACCGATGTTTTAAAGATTCATAACAGACATTAAAATAAATAAATAAATAAAAGTTTCACCCTCGACCGTCCTTTCCGATCTTCAATACAGTTTTTTACCTCTCATCATTATGACGGTAATGTGATTATTAGGATAAAGGGTAAACAGTTACAGATAAACAGGTTCCATTCTGCGATGGCTTTATCGGCACCTCTGATCGAAGGGTAGTACAATTCCCCAATTTATTTATGACCCACCTTTAACCTCCGGTCGGCGTATTGAATTATGGAATTATTAACGAGAGCGATCTAAAATACTTTTTGGATCAGTAAAGTGGTGATTTTTGAATTCATCAATATTCTTCATGCTAAATAATTTATTCATATTATTTTGTATGTCATGACGCAATAAACTAGCAATACATTTGTTGTTTTTGTATTGAAAAGTTCTGCGAAAAACCCCCCGTTCCATTCCTCTTTCGCAAAAACTATCCTGATTTATTACAAACCTGCATTTATAGAACGCAAATTACCCTAGAAAAAATTATTGAAAGCACTGACGTGTAGTCAGCAGCTTTTACGCGCTTGTTCACATTGCGAAATGGTGACTTGGAAATTTCAGTGAAATTTCAATGAAATATGAAAATTTTCAAAAAAAAATGATTTTTTTTTCGTATTTCCCATGGATAATTCTTCATGTTGACACTGTTCATCTTTCAACCAAGTTTCATTTCGATCAGATAAAAATTTTTGAAGTTATTGAAAAATCAAAAATTTAAATGGCTGTAGCACAAAAACCATTCGGCAGATTTGGCCCATTAACGAACTCAACCGAGATATTCAGGATGTTAACCTAACCTGAGAATTACAAGACTCTAGGTCCTTCCTCGTGGTTGAGGTCAGCCTAACTGCCAACCATAAAATGAGAACCAATTTAGAGACTTGACATTTGTTGAACCGATTCAATTACGAAAGCCGAATTCGCGAATTGGTAAAATCATCGAATGTATTCATATATATTCGTCCGAAATTTCATTGTTTCAGTATTTGTGAGTTATTCTGTAAAGAACAACAATACCGAGGAAATAACCAAGAAAGTTGACAAATTTTTTCCATTTCTGAATATGTAAAGAAGATAAATATTGGATCAAACTGAACACTGTTGTGAAATACTGACTAGGTTTTTGCCAATTTTGTTGAAATCTGAGGAATAGTTTCCGGTAAAAAATTTACAACAAAAATTTCCAAAATTTTCAAATAATTTCTAACAATTCTCTACTCCTATATACGATCCTCACGAAATTTTGCAGTAAATCGTGCGTTGGTATTCTTCATCTTACTACATAGATTAAATCTGATAGCGTCTGCTTTTGAGATATTAAGGAAATATCCTTTATCTTTCGATATCTCCGAAAAGGAATATCACATCAAACCGAAGTTTGAAGAACTGTTTTTCAATACTGACTTTGAAGTTTATCCCAAACTTCAATCTGATCGCGTCAATAGTTATCGAGAAATTGAGGAATTATTCTCCAAATTTCAAATAACAACGAAATTTGACATAATTTTTCCTGATATCTCCGGAAATAAAAATCAGATCCAATTGAAGTTTAAGAAGCTGTTGTGAAAGACTAACTTCAAGGTCTGTGCCGAGTTTCATCGAAATCTGGTCAATATTTTCTGAAAAAAATATATTTTTCCTATACTGATATTGATCATTTTAGAAAACCATTTTTTCAAAATTTTTAACTATTGCAGACGCGCATAAAATTGCGGTAGGTTGCGCGTTGATATTCTTCAGATAATTACGAAGTTTCGATATTATTGAGGAAATAACCTCAAAATTTCAAACAACGAAAATTGACATATTTTTTTCATATATCTCCAGTAGTGAATATCTTATCGAATTGAAATTTGAACCATTGTTGTTGAATACTGAGTTTGAGGTCTGCGCCTTATTTAGTTAAAATAGAATCAACATTTTCTGAGGAAAAAGAATTTTTCAACAAAACTTTTTCGAATAAAAATTTCCAAAAATTTTCTTCCAACTGGATCCATACGAAATTCTGCAATAAGTTTTGCGTTGTTATTCTCCATATAATTACGTTTTTCAAGTTTTGATCTGATTGCCTCTTCACTGCTTGAGATACTGAGGAAATAAAGTCAAAATACCAAAGAACAACGAAATTTGACATATTTTTTTCCATATATCTCTGAAATTAAATATCGTATCGAATTGAAATTTGGAATATTGTTGTTAAATACTACTGATTTCAAAGCCAAGATTCTTCAAAATCTGATCAATACTTTCCGAGAAAAAAAAATTTTTCATCAAAAATTTCAAATATTTTCAAATAGTTTTTTTACATTTTCTACTATTAGATCAACACGAAATTTTGCACCTTTTTGCAGGTTGGTATTCTTCAACTGATAACGAATTTTCGATCTGATTGCATCTCTTCTTCTTGAGATATTGCGGTATAATAACGTTGAAATTCCAAATAAAAACAAAATTTGGCATATTTTTTTTCCTTATATCTCCGGAGGTAAATATCGAATTGAAATTCGGACTGTTGTTGTTAAATACTGACTCAAAGGTTTCGACTGAATTTCGTTGATATCTGATCGATATTTCCCGAGTAAAAAAAAATTTTCAAATAAAATTTTGAAATATTCGAATAAATATAACACGGTCAAGACGAAATTTTGCACTGAGTCACACGTGGGTATTCCAAAAAAGTTCACAGAGTTGCAATCTGATTGAATTCATGAGATACCGAGGAATTAAACTCAAAATTTCAAATGAGCCTATCTCCGAAACTATTTGACCGATTTCACCCATTAACGAAATTAACCGAGATATTTGGACTACAAACCTAATCTGGAAATTTCAAGTCACTAGGTATTTTCCTTCGAAAGTTAGAGCACATACAGAATTGAAGTTGATCACGGATTCTTCTTCAGAGAGTCCAACCAAATCGTTCAAGATCATTTTCAGCTCAAAATTCGAAAATTACAGACATTGTGACGAAACGAAATCTCCCTGTTCCCAGGAAGTTGCGCGTAAAATCATATTCAAACTGTACAGAACAATAAGGCTGGACCTAGTAGAAAATCACTGAATTTGTGGCATTGAGTATTTCAAAAAAAACAAAATTGCAGAAATAAAAATAGCTGCCTTCATAGTGCAACATTGCTCTACAAAAACGGCAGATCATTTGACCATGTTGATTAATAATTTGGATACTAATTCTGGAATACTCAAGGGAGTAAAGGTACAGAGAACGAAAGGTACAGCACGTATTTTAAATGTGATAGCCCCGTGCCTATTGAAAGCTAATTTCTGATATTGGCAACGTTAAATTTTCTCTAATAATTGATGAGAGAACAGCAATAGATTGCACCAAATTGATGTGTGTTATGGTTGAATATGCTAGTAAATCCAAGAAGCAAATAATTGCTACCTATTATAAACTATTAGAACTTGACTCTGGAGATGCTGCGACGTTGACCGAAACATTTACAAGCCAAATAAGAATCTACTCATTGAAAATTTAGTGGGGGTTTAACTAGATGGTGCAAATGTTTGGTTGGAAAACACCAATCTCTCGCAACTTTGTCGAAGACGCTAGAAAACCAAGAATTGGTGGTGGTTAAATGTATTTGCCACTCCCTCCACTTGGCTGCTGAGCATTCATTTAAATTTTTACCGAAGCATTTGGACTTTTTGATAAAAGAAACCCACAACTGGTTGAGCTGTAGTTCTAAGCGTCAAATACAGTATAGAAAATTATATGAAGCTTTGGATGAACCATGTCCAAAAAAAAATGATATATTTAGCTGCACGAGATGGTTGTCACGTTAAAACACTAAAGTAAAAATTTTAGAACAGTGGGATATTTTGAAACTGCATTTCCAGTCAGCGAAGGAGAATGAGAGATGCTCTACGGCAAATCAGATTTATGAGATATTGGCTGATAAAAAAATCAAATTATTTATGATTTTTCTGAGGACAACACTGAAAGATTTTATTACCCTCAACTCAGCTTTCCAAAGTGAAAAAGCAAATTCTCTCGAGCTGATGGAAGATCTTCTGCAAGTATTTAGAAATTACTTAAGAATCCTATTCTCCCCAATGCGCCTTGAAAAAGTTCTTGATAAAGAATTGATTAACTTCAATTTTCAAGACTATGTAATGGGCGCAGATATCATAAATTTTGGCTATTCGTTTTCTGAAGCACAAGTGGGATTCCAGAGTGTTGAACTGATAGTCTTCCGCGAAAGATGCCAAACATTTTTAATAGAAATATGTCGCCAAATTCAATGTCGACTTTGAAATTGACATTGAAATTCTTCTGAAGATTTGCTTCTTCGATCCGGGAATCGCACTTCTCAGGTGAAAAAGCCAGATATTACAAACATATATTGTTTAAACAATGTTACAACTGTGGCTTGTAGTTTCCAAAATTGATGTCGAAATGTCGATCATACGGTGAACGAATGGAAGGCACTTCAAAGAATAGAATGGAAACACCCCGAACCATTTTGGATTGAGGTGGCCAATGATAAACATTCACTGGGTGAAAATCGATTTCCCCACATAGCGAGGCTGGTCTTGGCACTTCTCTCATTGCCATTTTCCACCGCCGCTATGGAAAGGGCCTTTTCATTAGTGAATTTGATTAAGAGCAAACAATACCGCGACCAAAACGGGGTGACAATGTTATATCTAACCTTAGTGAGATTTAGTAATTTAATTGTACTGAACCAAGAATTCACTTCTTCAGTAGGGGCAAGTCCCCGCACTTCTAGGACTGCGTGGATTTCCAAAATGTTGGTCCCCCGACAAAGTATACAGCTGATAAGAAAGGTTTTGAAACAGGAATATGAAGCTCAACTATGAGGTTCATCACTGAATTTATTTATTTATCGAATACAGGAGCACAGACAGGCGAGCCCAAACCAGGTCTCACAAATTAAAAAAAAATGTTTATCACACATGAAAATCAAATTCTCCAGAAAATTTAACTTACCTAATCTCCTTAGTCAACGTTGAAACTATCACCATGAGTTTGTTGCTCAACTGAGGACAGTCAAGAGGAATCTGCCAGCTGCTGCGAAATAACAATTGCCAGAAGTCTGAAAATCCCCTGCGTGTCTCTGGCCACCATCTACCCTATATCATGATTTTTCTTTTGATAGCTAATGTTTTCATCAGGGAGCAAAGCTGCGTTGGGCGGGATCAATACGTAAATAGATGATCGATTTGACAACGACTTCGGGCAAGCGCGTAAAAGGTCCTGATCTCACGTCGTGGCTTTTTTAGACTTTTTAATATTAGGCCTGCAGTGGACAACGTCACATTTTAATGGCAGTGGCTTGTCGCTATACCTATACTGAACGCACGTTTCACAAGATTTCTTTGTAATCTGCAGTTTCATGAGAGCAGGAAGCGTGTAGCTGCTTGTAATCATTTTCACTGGACACTTGAACTTATAGACTTTTGTGATACCAACAATGGTTTGCTGGAATAATTTTCAGGGTAGGTTGAAATAGAACGAAAAAATCCAAGTAATTGTTTTTATGGTATAACAAATTTATAAAAATCATATACTGCATACTACATATTTCTTAATAATTATTGATTAATAAAAAAGTTACAGGAAATTGAATCATTACTTCAAGGTATAAATTAAGAAATAATATAATCAGTCACTACTGAGATTTGTTGAATTCATTATATAATCTATATACATTTATAATAATATATAAATGATGATGATAATCATGCTATAATTGAATGTATTTAAAAATGCCAATTTGAAAATTGATATAAATTATGTTGGGTGTCAAAAAATATCAGATTCACCCCAATTATAATTTGGACATTGAAATACTACAGATTGTTTTCCATCCACTGAGATACCTAAACGAGGTGTGTCCATGGCTTCCGACTCAACCGGAAATGGACGAACGTTTCGAATTTCTTTCATGAAATAATGCTTACTTTTGCTTATCTGAATAAAATATTCAATTTTACGAGAAATGTGTTAAAGAATCACATGCAGAGAAAAAAATTCAATTGAATTGTTTATGAATTCGACCTTATTGGATCGATTGTAATTCTGGATTTATAAATTTTTAGTGATATCTTTGAAAAATATGCCCTCTCAAAATTGAACACTCATGGAGAAGTCATAAGTATTTTGTTTAAGTCTCTTGAAATGCGCGAGCATTCTTTGTTACTTCTAATTAAACTGCATCTTCATTTATATAATTTTGCATCAATCATACTCTCTGATTGTACAGTAGCTGGAAAGAGAAATAATAATAAAATTTTTTAGTGAAAACAGGTAAGAAATAGAATGCTCCATGGAAATGTGGAAAAAGTCCTCCAATAATGCTTCATTGTTGGTAAATGTTATTTTTCTGTCCAGATACTGTATTATTGAAGTGTATACGTACAAAATTTCATTAACCTAGATGCGATGAGCAGAAGGCCTCCCCCCAGTAGGAAACTAAAACAAAATACTTGTAACTTCTGCCCAAGTAGTCAATTTAACGCAATAATAAATATATCCACTGTAACAATCAGAAAACAGTTACGAACAACAATTTTCTGATCAAAATTTTTTGCTAAATTTTTTTTTTCGAGGGTACTTTATTCGAAATCCAACGTAGAATTCGAATATTCAAAAGTATTCATATGGAATTGAAAGTTACAAACAGAAGTATGAATATGTTACCATTAATCCTGTCAGTAAATGTGGCAAACTGAAACTTATAATGGAGAATCTTAAATTATAAATTTAATCACCCGATGGATCAAAAATAGTAGTGATTAATATTAGCTGTCCAACCTTTCGTGAGAAAAACTTTCGAACTTGTGTTTCATTGAAGTCAATGACACTATCAATATGAGATCTGTTACCAATAACTTAAATTGCGTTCATATTCTGCTTTTGAATCATAAGTCGCAGAGGAGAAGAGACCAGTCCCAAAGGAGTTACAGCAGAGTGAAAGCAGAGCTTATTGCGGACCGCCTGATAGTTTTTCCTTCGATAGTCAACGTCCAGCGCATAGGGGACTTTTCAAAATTAACGATTGAGGTTACATATATCGCGGTAAATTTGCGTTTTGTTGCAGTAGTTTCCTTGTCTCTTGTGACAATTAGTTTTGAGATAATTTTTGTTTCGGTTTTCAGTGCTTGATAAAGTCTTGAAAAAAGACGAACCGTTGCAGAAAGATGTCAATAAACATCATCAGATAGTTTGATTTGTCCTCATATCCCTGATACATTTTAGTAGTATCAATATCCAAAATTTCAGTCCGATATATTGAAAAATGGAAATTTTTTGGTGATGAATCTGATTCCTGTGACACCTGGTGTAAGTAAGTTGTTTCATCTTCAGTTTCGAAGTTGAATGGCTAACCAGAAATATTTGAATGTAACTTTTCGTGAATGAAGAATATTTTTTCAATCAACAATTTTATCGTGAATATTTAATTTTGCATGAAAGTATACAAATACAAATTATTATTGATATGTTTATCACATTTGAATATCAGGCCCCTATAATTGAGATTCGAACATTTCAGTGTTACAACCTAAAATTAATCAATCAAGAGTTAATTCTATTGAGTTGGGAAGAATGACGATTAAAAAGCTATATATTGGAAAGGATGAAAAAACCTAGGCTATCCCTTTTCTGGACTATTGACTTGAAAATGCCAGGTTCGCATTCAGCGTACAAAATTCTTACAATCATACTTCAAAGGGAGATTTGGGCTTAGATATGAATTCATCACCGATATGCAGAGAATCATAGTCATATTACTAACCCAGCATCCCCAGCCAACATACAGGGTGTTTCATCATAAAGTGGTCCAACATATACAGCCGTATAGATGACATTAGGAAAGTCATTTTTGCCTTATGACATATAACCCGTTTTAGAGGCATAAGCCAGATACAGGGTATTTAATGTCAACTTTGAGCAATATTCTGATAACGTGGTGACTTATGCGTGAACTTTGTAATAACGGTTTTTGGTCACATCTTAGTATTTTTTGGTGGTCGATCAAATTGTTGTGTAGAATTCTGGAAAAAATTTCCAAAATGGCGGAAAACCTACAAAGTTGAAGTTTTTTGTTTTCGATGGCCGGATTGGATAGCATTATTGTAATGTATTAAATTTTCTAAGATTTTCCGTGAAAAATTTGTTTTAAATTCAAACTCAACTTTTTTTACATGTCTACAGTAAAAAAAAAAAATTCACCCAAAATTGTTGAAATCTTTCGAGGTTGAACTGATCTTCATTCTGAACATCCACTGGTTTTCATTTTATAACCTTCCGAAGATTCCGCTCGTAGTACTTTAATAATTTTTATTCAAGAAACTGGTGGCCCTACGGATATCAAAATTATGCTGATAGGCCTCCAGGATGACCTGTATAGAAATATGAATTTATCAAGAGAAAAAATATTTTCTAAAAACTTTCGTGGGAATCGAACTCTCTCTGCATTCGGAAAATAGGGTCGATAAACTACCGTTGCTTGGTAACGGACATCATTATAATCAGAATATATCCAATTTACACTCGGACTATTGTCCGTAAGTGGAGCGAGTTCGATTTCCATCAAAGATATTTTGAAATTTTTTTTTTTTATAAATTCATATTTCTATCCAGGTCATTCTTGGGGCACATCAGCACAATTTTGACCTCCGTAGGGTCACCAATTTCTTAAATAAAAATTATTTCAGTACTCCGAACGGAATTTTGGAAGGCTATAAAATGAAAATCAATGGATATTTTTTCATTCTGTTTTCACACCGGTGTTCAGAATGAAGGTCAGTTCAACCTCAAAAGATTTCAACAATTTTGGGTGGAATTTTTTCTTCACTTTAGACATGTACAAAAAGTTGAGCTTGAATTTTGGAAAAATTTTTTCACGGAAAATCTTAGAAAATTGAGTACATTGGAACAATACTATCCAATTTGGTAATCGAAAACGAAAAATTCCAACTATTTAGGTTTTCCGCCATTTTGAAATATTTTTCCCAGAATTGTACACCACAATTGAAGAGACCACCATAAAATACTTAGATGTGACCAAAAACCGTTATTTCGAAGGTCACGCATAACTCAACACAATGATCCGAATATTGCTCAAAGTTGACACTGAACGTATCTCGCTTATGCTTCGAACACGGGGTATCTGTCATAAGGCAAAAATGACTTTCCCAATGTCATCTTTACGGCTATATATGTTTGACCAGTTTATGATGAAACACCCTGTATGTAACTTCACATGAAAGCGCCAATATTCAGAAGAGATGATTCCGGTTCAAATATAAACAGAAAAATTAACTTTATGGCGAAATCTGTTGTGGTTTTTATACTATATATTTTATTCACAGTCCATATTATCTCGAACAGGTTGCTTGTGCGCTAGGAATAAAGTTAATATGCTACTCAGGGCGCTCACTAAAAATATCACATCGAACCAGCGATGATAAAAATTGAACTGAAGATCTCCCAGAACTTGTGTTATGATTTTTCTGTACTGTGGAGGCATGTTCATCCGCAGGAGCAGAACAGAAGACACGAAATACATACCCATTATTTGTGCTAATATCAGCACTATTATTGTTGAACTCTTACTAGAAGATATTTTGTTGAAGAACTGAAAAAAAAATTGTTGAAGAGATATTCATCAGCACAGTTAATATGAAGAGTAAATATTACTACATCAGGTTATTGGTGCACAGATGTCGAACTAAATTTTGTTCAGCCCTCCGGTCGTTCGCTGCCACAATATCTTTCGAACCGAACGAGCTAGCAACTTGAAACTTTCATCGTAAATTGCGTATAGTACGTTGACATTCGTTAAAAGGCTTAATTGGTCGAACGGTTCCGAAAAAATATGAATATGAGATATTGATCATATGCTCCAAATCTCGATATTAGTACTAACGCGATCAGATTGAGATTCCATAATTAGTTGAAAATACTACTTTTGCAAGATTTTGAAAATATCGTATCGCAACCGTAAGAGATTGAGAGAAAAAATTTTCTCTAAAATTGAGCAATTTTTGTTGGAGATATTTTTTTTCGGAAATTATTAATCAGATTCCAATGGTTCTTTGTTTGTTACAGGACTTGAAGTCAATATTTAACAACAGTATGCCAAATTTTAGGTTGATCTCGAGGAATCCAATCATCCGATCATGATGAAACTTTGGTAACTAGTTGACAAATGTTGATGCGCAAACTTTTGCATAATATCGAGATGACCGTGTAATGGGAACGTTAAAAAAAATTTCTCAATAATTTTATATTTCGTCAACTTTTTATCATATGATCCTCTCAGCAGTCCGCTTATTAGAGAATTAACCCGGCATTAAACACACGCACTGCTTCGATTGTCATATTTGGACGGCTTGATATTGGACGATCATATTTATCTATTTCGTCTATATTAAATATGGAATCTTCGAAATATGGACGCCCAAGGTTCATTATTTTGAGATATCGTTCAATAATGAAAACATATTGATTGCTTCATTTTAAGCAGAGACACAGAGACGTGGGCTGTATAATATAACTATAAGCCTGGTCGTCCACTGAAAGCGATTTGGGGCTTTTATGAGCTACGAGCTACGCGTTTTAAGAGCGCCGATGAGCTTTTACGACCCAAGCGGTCCCAGGCTTCGGGGTCGTCCACTGGCAGACAGTTCGCGAGGTTTCCGTACGTTCTTGTTTTTGCGCAGCAGAGGATTTGTACTTCGGATTTCCGTGTTTATTGAAGGAATTGTGATTCGTGATGGATTCAGAATTAATAATTAATTTCTTGGATAAATCTTACTTGATCAGGAGTCTTATGTTAGCTACGGAATGGGGAAAATTTTTGAGCTAAGGTAGATTCAAATTTAGAAAAAATGAAATTATCGGAAAAAATTTACCATCTTGATAATGAATCGGAAAAATCTTCAAAACCTTACAGATGTAGTCGACGTAGTTTAATTGAGTTGCCCGAAGACCGCCAAACAGATTATTATCGTATACTCATTTATAGAGATTGATTGGAACGTAGTTGAATCATTAAAGTACGTATGGACCAAAAACACTTGAGCATATAGAAAAATATTTGGAATAAAATTGGCCACAGACTAAAAAACAAATTGATAATAGATATTGAGATAATAAGAGCTATAAAAACCCAGATAATGGCGAAACGCGCTGGATTAATTATATTTGGAATGCTATACAGCCGATTATTGCCAAAGAGTCCAATTTCAGGTAGGCTTCTACACCTACAGAACTTCTGGGTGTGAGTTTAATGTAAGAAAAAAGATAACATTCATTAACCTTCCAATCTGATCCATCTAAAGTTCACCAACAATAAACAACGAGCTTTAACAAATATTCCGTTCACAAATCATATATTACATTTGCCGTCGGATAGCTCCTCTTTTCGAGCGTATAGACGCGGCAGATCCAAACTGATCGGGATACGATTGCACCGCTCGAATTCTCTCGAAAACGCCCGTATAGCTCGTTGCCAGTCGACGAGTGTACCTAGAATTCCATTAATTTGGATCTGTCGCGCAAGTTCGTTCGTTTACGCTTCTATCGCGCCTCTCGAAATCGCGTGCAGTGGACGACCAGCCTAAAGAGGCAGAACTTACTCTCCCCATAGACTTTTTACTACCTTTATATGGTTATGATGAATAAGGAAACAAATGGTTGCACTTTGTGCGCATCGCTCGAAGTTTTCTGTATTTGAAGGTTTGAGTTCGTTAGGTGCTCTTGAGATGACGCTAGTGAAGTTTCGTTAACAAGATCGCCATTCAACAAGTAACCAGTATTTAGAACCTATTCGACATTTAACAAAGTGAGCCGTAGTGATAATAGGAAATAGCAGTGAAACTGGCAGTAATCAAATTCCTTAGACATTGATTCTTATCTGTAGAGGTTTTGATTGATTGAATGATTAGCTCAGTTCCAGTATTGGTTTATAATGGATATTCTTTCTTCTATTAATTTTAGTTTATGATGATAAATACACTTGGCCTGAGCCAAGAGTATTTCGGTTGCACTTTCCTATATAGATGGAGACAACTTTATAAATGATACTCACCTTGGTTAGAGTAAGCAGCAAACCTCGAATAGACGTAACTACAATGCACCCCACAAGATAAAAGGATACCTGCTGGGACCAGAAATTCACATCGAAATTGAAACCCATCCAATGAATGGCAATTTCAATCACTCTTGTAACAGGATCTTTTTTACCCACTCTATCGAAAATAATGTTGACTGTGCACTGAAAAAAAAACCAGAGATGAATCATTGTTTATACAATGAATCATATAATCAACGTCGAGAGGCAAACATGGGTTAAAGTTTATGATGATGTATAAAAAAACCCCTGCAAATTTTACAGAATTCTTTATTTTCTCAGCATAATGTTCAAATTCTCCCCCAACATTCATTCGAATTTCACAATGTAATCACACTTTCATCGCCGATAATGGTTTAAACAAGAATGATGATATTGAAATTGAGTAGAGGCCAAATATAAGCGATCAAGTTCACGATGGCGTTCCCGTCTGACTGGAACATATATTGGCGATCAGATCGCGATCGCGAATTTTTTACAGTGTCTGTCAAAATCTGCATAGAAACGGTAGTAAAGTTCAGTAACATCATGGGATCAAGTTTGGACGCTGATAGGTCGCAGGCAGATAGGAAGTGTATGCTGCTCCATTAGTTCAATGTAATAACCTGGGGGCCGATTCTTGAATCTCGATCAAGAATTGAAGAGTATGACAATTGCCATATGCCCGCGTCGATTTTCTAAGTTAAATATAAACAACAAGTAAACATGACCTGCGCATGGAACCGAATGTCACTTGACAATCGAATGTTATACCTCCTATACTCCGTACCACTCGTTGCTAAGTCGAAGGAAACGGTGATAAGGTTATGTTTATATTCCGATTTGAAATTTCTCGATATCTTGCATTCATTTTATTCCTTGAATATTTGCTCGAAAACATAGTCGAAATGGCGAATAGAACTTTCACAAAATTTGCAGATGATCAAGAAAACTGAGATAATCGACATAAACATATAAAAATTGTCATACTCTTCAATTCTTGATCGAAATTCAAGAATCGGCCCCCAGATCGCGTATATGTGGCTTCCCCTCAGATCAATTTTTGAGATTGTTTGTCTGGGGAACGATCTGAAATGCAATCTCTGTATAATTTAATGAAGTATTCCCAAGATACTGAATATTTTTGAATGAGTTATTCGATGTTTAAAAATATTAATTTCGAGAAGAAAACCGTTTCTCGATTTCAACTACATTTTTCGGGAAAGGAGTGATATTTCGATTTTCAACATATTTTCCCCATGTATTTCAAATTTATCAAATCAATGAATTATAATAAGTTTTCTTTTCTACAAGAATTTTCCTTTACTGTTTGTTCTGTTATTTGAGCTCCTACGAAATTTTGTGAGGTCCTTGAATTCACAATTGTTTGGATCTTTGGATATTAATTGAACGAAAGGGTTCTTTCGTTTCGCCAAAATGTCCGTAATTTTCGAATTTCGAGCCGAAATTGGTCTCAAACTCCTAGGTTGGACTCACTGATGAAGAATCCGTAGCCAAATTTAATTCTGTCCGTCCGCCTTCCGTGTGCGCTTTAACTTTCAGAGGAAAGGACCAGTCTTGAAATTCTCAGATTAGGTTAAGAACTGTATTGAGTTTTCTATGCATTGACTCATAAAACTCTAGAGTTCAATATGTCAATGTTTGAATCATCAGCTATGTAGTTTACAAAAGCAAAGGAAGTATAACGTACATTTATTTGAAGTTTTTATGTTTTTAGGAGGTTTTAGGAGAATGGATCTGATTAACAGATTAACTGCTACTCAATCTTAAACGAAGCCCATTAAAAACGATATTAAGGAAAAATCGCAATATTCAACATTGAATCTTGTTTTTTGAAGGCTGAAGAATCGGCCTCAGAGATATTATTAATTAGAAATATAACTTTTGAAAATGAAGCAGTAAGAATGGTTGCTTCTTTTATTTCCAGAAACTAATAACAGAATGAAATAAAACATATGTATGGAATGGAAGAAACATGGATTGGAGAAAACTGATCAGAACTATATCGAATAGTACTGCATGTTGGGAATTATCAAATAACTATTATATTATTCTGATGATAGTCATCATCATCATCATGACTGAACATTATCATACAAAACAAATTGAGTATGCATCCAAACAGTTTGCCTTCTCTAGGAGACTCCATATTATTTTCTATTTCTTCCAATGACGAATAGAATTTTGAGAAGGGGATCAAATATGAAATATAAACTACAATAGGTACCTATATCTGAAAAATCG
This sequence comes from Myrrha octodecimguttata, assembly GCA_958510865.1. NCBI lineage: Eukaryota > Metazoa > Arthropoda > Insecta > Coleoptera > Coccinellidae > Myrrha > Myrrha octodecimguttata. The sequence goes on from OY294056.1 coordinate 17,993,050, forward strand.
TATTCCACCTTCTCTCGATGTATTTATGTTTCTGGTTTCACAAAGTTATAACATTGATATCGGGAAACTGCAGTTTACCGATAGCTGAAAAAGTGCTGATGTGATCAGATTGAAACTTTGTTATTAGTTGGAGAAAATCAACGCGCAACTGAGAGCAAAATTTCCTTCGGGTCAAGTAGTAAAAATTGGAAAAAAATGAATTGAAAATCTTTCCAAACTAGTTTGACCAATTTTTTATTGATCAGATTTCAATGAAATTTGACACATACATTTAAGTGAATATTAACAAAATGTTTCAAAATATTCTATTTCGGACAGAAATTCCGTTTTTGTTTGAAATTTCGACCTTCCTTGATATCTCAAGAACTACTGATGCGATCAGAAACTTTGTGATATTGGAAAAGAGGAACGCGCACCTTAATGCGAAAGTTCTTGTGTTCATCTCAGAAGATCTTGGAAACGAATAATGTCAAATTCCGTGGCTATTCGAAATTTTGAGCTTATTTCGTCAATAATTCAAAAATTATCAACGCGATCAGATGAATCTTCCTACATTTTCTGAGAGGCGGCTTCGTAGTGACCTCATTGTCGTCTTCAGAGCACTGAAAGGTCTCTCCGACTTGGGCTCGCCATTCACTCTCAATACTGATATTACTGATGCTCGTCTTCGCGGCCATGGATGCAAGTTGCGGAGGGAGAAATTTAGGACCGCTCAAAGAAAGCATTTCTTATCCAACAGAGTATTTGCCGATTGGAATCGCTTGCCTTCTTCTGTGGTGAGTGCTAGTTCGGTGAATGTGTTCAAGAACCGGTATGACGAGTGGTTGATGGAATAATCATGTTATTTTAATTTTCTTCTGAAACCATTTTTTGTATTATTATATATTATTTCATTCAGAGTTGTTTTTCTTCTGTTTCAATTTTCTGCTGGTGACATGTAGCTATAACTATTTTTATTTTACTTTGTGAGTTTATAGAATTCTTCTTAACTCTTATCGAATAAATAATAATAATAATAAACTTCGAGGAAAATTGCATGCGATGCGCAACATTTTCTAAATTTCGTGGGGATCGTACAGGCAGAAAGCAATAATTTTTCTTTCGAGAATTTTTCAATTTTTAATACAAATTTTATTTGGAAACTATTCATTAGATTTCAGTAAAGTTTGGCACAGTCCTTGAAGTCACTACCTAGCAACAAAAGTTTGATATTTCAGATGGATCATTTATTGATCTTCGGAGATATGGGGAAGATATATTGACTAAGATTTTTTCCATATCACTACAGCAGGGTAAACTGCCTTCTTCGTGGAAGCATGCAGGGATAACCCCAGTTGTCCAGAAAGGTGATCGCTTTTGTACTGGAAATTATAGACCGATAACTCTGTTATCAGTGGTTACTAAGATGTTGAAAACTCTGATCGAAAAAAAATTGATGTCCTTTCTAATTGATAACAAGATCGTTCCTGATGAGCAACATTGTTTTGTGCCGGGTAGATCAGTTATGTCCAACTTCCTGTGGACATCTTCTCTGGATGCCAACTTACCTGTGAATGCAGTTTACCTAGACTTTGCGAAAGCTTTAGACAGAGTTCCTCCAATGAAACTTCTAGTCAAGTTGGAGCATTTCGGTTTCCGAGAGGTTCTGCTCAGGTGGTTTACGGACTATCTGCGAGGCCGGATTCTAGGTGAGAGTCGGGGAAGGAGTATCCGATATGCGAAGGGTGACAAGTGCCCAGGCAATACAATGATGTTCTAAAGATATCCCGGCGATATCTTACCTCAGAACATTGAGAGTATTGCTACTTCTCTAAGAAGTCACAGAGACTGCTATATTTCCTCCAAATGTCCGCCACAGCGATATTCTCAGAGATCCTGACGATATCGCATGAGGAAATTCTCAAACTTCCCACAATGGGAGGTCTATGTAAAATTCGCCCACATAGCCTCATGGTGAGAGTTTAGGAAATTCTCAATATGGTATGGTATATGGAAACGAAATATTGATTAGGAATCCCTACTGGTATTTGAATGAGAAACATGTTGATGATTTCTGGAGGAAAAACGTCGGATCTCATATTTGTCAATATTCTGATAAATCTCTTCGGATTGAATTTTGGATTCTCCGTTTTCTTCCAAAAATTCTGGAAATTTCACATATTTAAGAACGTAATTTCCACTCGAATTAAATTGTTCAAGTTCGCCGTTGTGTAACAGATACTAGTAGTGAATTTTGGTCCAGAAATATAACAATGTGAAAAAGAGAGCTTTCTACACAATGAATGAAGCCTGTCATAATTGCATATGTTACTCAATTAGGTTCGTATTGCTAGTAACTGGGGTACTAGTTGATAACTAGTTTTTAGTATAGAACCATTGTATAAAGATATTTATACAATAATAGAACTATACATTTGCTAGATACTTTCTTCTTGTTAATACAGGTTTCAACTTGACTCGCATTTTCTCCTCCACCGAATATATAAAAACGTCGAGATTTTGTACCACAACATCCTTCATCATAACCGGAAAATCGTGCATCATAAAATCCAGTAACGAAATATGATACAGTCAATGCGAATTATGTCTTTACTAAGTTGTCTAGGAAACCTCTCAGAAGTTATTTATTTGATTCCTATAAATGAAACGCATATTATGCTCAACTATAAATAGTGGATCACGAAATAAAATTATCTGCAATTCATGTCTGTTTCAAATTCGCACGAGGGAACTCGTGAAAAATTCTTCCTCATGATCAATTTTCAATTGTTGTTACATGCGGGATGAACTTGGGAGCTTGCATTGCGAATTTCCTATTCTGGTTACGTCTGTGATGAATTTAGGAACTCGCATTGCGAATTTCGTATTCTGGTTATATCTGCGATGACTTGAGGACCTCGCATTGTGAATTTTCTATTATGATTACATTTGGGATGACTTAAGGAACTCTCATTGTCAATTCCCAAATCATGTTGTGATTGTGACCACTTCGGGAAATCACAATAGAAGTTCGCATGAAAGCCGGATTAAGACTCTCAAATATCTCGCCGGGAAGTTTGTGTTACTTGGGTGTAGTCCTCCAGGGTTCAGTTTTGGGTCCCATACTGTTCGTGATTTATGTTGCAAATCTGTGTGCCATATCATGTCATGATTCGTCTTCATTTGCTGATGATATTAAGTGGTTTGCAAATGCCTTCCCCTGCTACCATATCCAACAACGCGACTTGCAATCAGTGTTAGACTGGTCTCTTGATTGGCTCATTCCACTGAATGCTTCAAAGTGTAAAGTTCTCCACTTTGGCAGAAATAATTCTCTTCATGTATACTTTCTCGATGGCCATCCAATCGACTCTGTTTCCGAACATGATCTTGAAATAATCATCTCCGAAAATCTATCGTGGTCTAAACATATTTCTCACGTAGTGTCTAAATCCAAGAAGATTTTATATCTTATGAGGAGGTCGTTTCCAACTTGCTTCCCACAAACATGTAAACTCCTCTATACATAGTATGTTCGCCCTATTCTGGGGTATGGTGGTACTGTTTGGTGCCCCACCCTGAGGAGAAATGAGCTGCTACTAGGAAGTATTCAACGAAGTGCTACGAGAATCCCCTATGGTTTTCGAAGACCCTCGTATGGGTATCGGTTGAGTTTGTTCAGTCTTACCCCGTTTGGTGAGAATAGGGTTGGCGGTGACCTTCTCATTGCGTTTTGTGCGTTGCATGGGTCTCTGCGGCAGTGATTTGAGTGGACTTTTTGCCCATATTTTGAACTGGTGCGAAAGTAAGAACGTGAAAAGTTTAAAAGAGGAAGTACTTTTGGCGTACCTGCATTATCGACCTCAATAAACCAAATACACTCTGGCCACACTATTCCATGATTAAATGTTCATTGAAAATGTGGGACAACATTGATATAAGTAAGTTTTCAAGTTAACCAACTACTTGAAAAAGCAAAATACGGGTTTTCGATCAAAAATAGAGCAAACATTTTTACAAACGAAGATATTGTAAAGTTTATGTCAGCATCAGACAATGTTAACCTTAAGATGAAAGTGGCAACAATTTTTGGTGAAGCTAGAGCTTAACGCAGAGAGGAACTTGCAAAAAATCACCCTATTTGATATTGAAGAAAAAGGGGTTCCTCATAACATTAACATTTCGGATTCCAAAAATCACATTTGTGATTTCTGAAGAAATACATACTGGGATGTTTTTGCAAATGTACAAAACATACGCATATTTACGACCCCCAACCACCACCCATCGTTTGTTCTTCGAGAATAACCAATTAGAAAAATTGACAACTCAAGGTGTAGGTATCAATAAATTTGGAAAATACCAACCGAGATCGCAGCATATTCTCTGAACTCTACATAGGCCATAGTTTTAAACATTCTTCAGCAACCTTCCTAGCAGATTCTTCTGCCTAGGACGTGAGGAATCGACTACTGTGGCCGAGATATACGTGGGAGAATCCGAAAACAAAAAAAATTGTGTAACAAAATACCCTCTATCAATTCTTCTTCACCTTGGGATAAATAAATTGAACCATGTTAATCGAACAGTCGCACTATACTGAGCCAGTTGGATTCCGTAGAATCTGGTCCAAGACTTGGAGATATGTATCATCAATTGTCATCGGCAATAAATCTCGATAATGCAACAAATTGCACCTTCAACCTTAATATTGTCTCAACAATTACGGCAAATGAATGATGTATTATAAATATATATGCGAGTTATATCTCGCATTTCTTTCAGAAAAGTTAATTATCTTAGAATAAATGCTTGAATTCATTTTTTTATTTCATAATAATGTAGGAAAAATATTGTTCCTATTTCGAGCGGGAAGAATCTTCTCCGCAATCTCGTGCGGGAAAGTAAAACTTTCCGTTCTAGGTAGGAAAATAACTATTTCCGAGAATTTCTCATATTTTCGCTGAAACAAATTGCTTTCTCGAAAACTGTTTATCAGTTTGGCAAAGACCTTGGGGTCACTATTTAATTTGATAATAATGTTACAAATTTTAGTTTCATCGTATATTACATTTATCTTCCTAGTGTGGAATTTCGTGGTTATTTCCTCGGTATCATTGTTATTTTCAGAATTAATAAAAATGACGACACTATCATGATGAAATTAATAGGCTGATGTTGATTCCCTAACTTGTGTAGAATTTCTTGGCGATTTTTCCATTGAAACAATTGTAACAAAGGTAAAAATTTTGAAATATTTATTATTTTCAGATCTTTTGATCATATGATCCTCACAAAATTCTGCATGAATCTCCAAGCCGTAATTTTTTATCGAGTTACTGGATTTCAATTCGGTTCAATCTGTATTTTTGGAAATAAAGAGAAATCATTGTGTGGATGTCACCAATTCAGGAATTCGGCTTTCGTGAGTAAACTCCAAACCTGCTCTATAATATTACTATATTATTTTTACGTAAATTGTTTAAGTACTTCTTGTTTACAATTGGCGGTTAGGCCAGTGTGATCACAATAGGTTCCGAAAAAAACGAATTAGAGACTCGATATTTAAGGGTAGGTTTGGGGCTCACATATGGAGGCATAATTATGGAATGGATTAAATTTGCCCTGATGATTCATAGAGAGAATCATTAGAATGATTTTCCTCAGTATTTCCAAAAATACAAATCGGATCAAATTGAAACCTAATACTCCATCGAGCATAAGTTCGTGAGGATCCCACGAGAAGCAGATCACCAAATCCTTGCATCAGGAAGCGAAAATGCGTTTCGCGGTGTCAATACGTGAGCAGGTGACTGCTTGGGCCACTCATATGAAAAAGCGTAAAAGAGCCTGACCTTACATTTGGGCATTCCTATAATTTTTGCGCGCATGTTCTGGGGAACAGCGTGCTATCGTTTTGTCCAAATATCTGTAATTATCGATGATCGAGCGGAAAATTGTCTCAAACGTCTAGGTTGGACTGACTGATGACGAATCCACTGAAACGATTGGATCGAAACTTGGCTGTTAGTTAGAGTACAGCAACGCGGAACTTCTCGCGAAATTTTGTTGGGATCATACCATCAGTAAATTTCGAAAAAAAAATTTTTGAAAATTTTTTTAGATTCTTTTTTTCGCGAAGTGTTCGTCACATTTGAAAAAAAAAATCTGCGCGAAATCTAAGCTTCATATTCCACAGCAGTGTACCAAATTTCAGTTCGATACGGTTATTAGTTCCGGAAATATTGGGAAAAAATATATGAAATTTCGTGGTTTCTTCCCGATATCGTTGTTTTTTTCGGTATAACTCAAGAAATACTTATTCAATCATGATGAAACTTCATACCTAGTTTGTAAATGCTGAAACACAACTTTTACAGAATTTTGTGATGATCGTGTCATTAGAACAATTTCAAAAAAAAATTTTTTTTGGTCAAATTCGTTGCCGAAGCGGTCATCTACATTGAACATGCGCGCAAAAGCTGCAGCCTTCACGGCAGTATTTTCGAAATTTTTTACTTCTCTAATAATAATAATAATAATAATATTTTTTATGAGTATTTTTTTGCATCTATTGAACGAGTTGAGTCGTGGATAATAGGTAGTCTAACTCGACAGAGCATTGCAGCGGAACACCGAAAAAAATCCTTTCTGCTGCCAACCGTCATTAATTAATATTTCATCATCATCATCATCATCGTATCAACAATCAACTGAAACTGATCCCAAATATTTTTCTTCATCTATTGAAGGAGTTAAGTCGTGGATCATGGGCTGCGTAACTCGACAGAGCAAGGCATCGGAACACCGAAACCAAATCCTTTCTACTGTCAACCGCCTTCAATTAATATTTCATCATCATCGTATCATCAATCAACTGAAATTGATCCGAATCGACAATTGCCATCGATTAGAAGGAATAGTATTAATTTGTTAGCTGACATTTTTCGTCGTCCAAAATAGTTAAATTCACGAAGTTGCTCAAACTGAAATAATATTTAACAGATACAACCTAAAAATCTTGAAGTTTTGCATGAAAATTGACAAATTAACGCACTTTTTCCCGCCTAAATGCTGTAGAATTGCTAGATGTTTGGAAACAATATCGCGGTATCCCATTTTTTCATTCGCGTATTCTTTGAATAGAAAAAAAATAACTCACAATGAAAATCTTCCACAAGCAGTACACTGAGAAAATATATCCCAGAAAGTTGAAGTATAATCCCTTCCAAGTCTTAGACCACTCAATTCGTTCCAACATGTTTCTTGCTTCATGTGCTTCAAGAAATAACTGTCTGCTCAATTCTTCTAGACCGGCAACTTCCAGCTTCAACTGGGATATATCTGAAAATATTTCATACAAATACAGTAATAACAAAGCACGGTGTGAACGACTGGTAAAATATGCACAACAGTAATGTTGATCAACTTATTTATCTTCTTGCGCGGCTGTCCTTCGGGCGCACTATCGCGACAATCGTAAAGGCAATACGAAACAAACTATCTAGAGAGTTGATATTTATCCAGTATGTTTATGACTTTACCAAGACCAAATTTGTACCTGGGTAAAATATTGTTTTCGGTCCCAGCGGTATTGTCAACTCTTCGGGACTGGTCACTAGTGTTAGAAAGTGCGAATGTTTACTCGAAGTCAATTTTGATCTGAAATGAATACTATATTCGAATAGAAAGCTTATGCTAGTTATGTATTATATTATTTAAAAAATACTATGAAATAACATGACGGAGTCTTCAAAACTTTGAAATCTTTTCTCCCCAACAACACGGATTTATGAGGAACGGAAGAGCTGAAACCGCTCTTGTTAGCTCAGGGTGATAAATTACACTAACGTCTGAAATCTTTCCAAATTGAAGTATTTGTTCGAGGCATGAATACTTCGGTTGAGTATGACAATAGGTAAGGTGGGTTGGATGTTGTACCGGAATACCTGAGTAATCAAAATTTTTAATAATTCCCCCGAAATTTTAAAAATCAATTATCCGATTGAAATCAAATTCAAAATTTCATAAATCGAAGGTCTCCAAATTTTATCTGAGCATCCTATAATTTTCGAGAAATGTCATTCGAGGCGAAGGTACTATGTATAACCGTTTCGTTTAAAATTTCTGAAGTGTTTTTTCTAGACATCAAAAGGCTTGAAAATCTGACTTGGCCATGAAAATTTCTCTATTAATACTTCTCATGAAGTCGACCGACCGCCTATAACAGAGTTGTATAGGTTTTTCGTAATTGCCATGTTGGGCACTCTTATGTATATGAGTGCGAATGAAAAATCAAGCTTGGCAGTTTTTTATGTAGACTGGCCGAGGAGAAGGCAGTGCAAAGCGAGTTTGTATAAGTTTTGTGAAACGTGTCTTCTAAATATATTTCGGATTCAGCATCTAAGCTCTCTATGACAATTCTTAAATTGTTATTTCTAATGACGAAAGCTGCCTTTAACAGGTCTGTATATATCTTTATTGAGTACGAAAACACGAATATCTCAATTGGATATAAAAATTGTGAATTTAGTATTTCTCATAAGGACGATCGCCTATAACAGGAATGTATAGGTCTTCGTAACAGCCAGGGTGTGGTTGTATGTGGAAGGAATTAAATACTCAGCAGAATTTACCCTGATTGATTTTCGAATTTCAAACACAAAAAGCGATTTCAAGCGATGGACCAAAAGCTCCGGTTATAATTACGGTTATCCATATTGACAGATTATCCTTTGCCTATACGTCAGTTTGAATAACCGTAACAATGACCGGAGCTATTCCATCGCTTGAAATCGATGAAAGTGTCCACAGGTGGAAAGGCTGTACCAATAAACTGTCGTTTAGCGAGGATCCCCAAACTAACTACTGAAGAAATATGAGCAAGTTCCATGGACTTTAGATTTGTAGACTTGGTTTGAAGTCCAGATATCTCGGTAGAGTTCTTTCTAGGGCAAAATCGTCCAAATGGCTTTGGAGTACCTATTTGAAATGTAAAGCTCAGTTCCTCGATATCTCAAGAAGTACCTACTTATGCGATTAGATTAAACATTGTTATCAGTCGAAGAATGCCAACGCATAGCTGAATGCAGTATTTTCATTGGATATAGTCGTTAGAAAATAAAAAAAAAACTTCTCGAAAATTTTCCAAATTAACCTTGAACATTTTTTCTCGAAGATTGTTGATCAGATTGCAATTAAACTCAGTACAAAATTTGAAATCAATATTTAACGAAAGCGTTTAAAATTTTAATTCGATACGATTCTTATTTTAGGAGATATAAAAATCAAATATGTAAAGTTTCGTTGTTATTTGAAATTTTTGGGTAGTTTCCTGAATATCTCCAGAAGTATCATTGCAATCAGATTGAATCTTCGTAGTTAGTTGGAGAATTCCAACAAAATGCAAAATTTCGTAGTTAGTTGGAGAATGCCAACGCGCAACAAAATGCAAAATTCCGAAATTTGAAATTTCGACTATATTTCCTCAATATCTCAAGAAGAACTGGCTACGACCAGAATAAAACATCGTAATGCGTCAAAATATTGCAAATATGCAATTCAACCCAGAATGTCATGTTGATCTTGTGGTAAGGAAATAAAAAAAGTAATTCGAAAATTTCCTAAAATTTTCTTGAAAATTTTTTTTCTCGGAAACTATCGATTAGATTTCAATAAAATTCGGCACAGACCTTGAATTCACTATTCAACAACAGTTTTTCAAATATCAAACTGACTCGATATTTATTTTGGGAAATTCGTTTTCGAATTAGTTTCTTCGCTCGAACCTTCCATGAAGCCTCCTGCTATTATTTCACGGAAAGAAATATTGATTTGAAATTTTCAGCCAAAAGACTCCGTACAAGACAAGGTTTTACTTACTGATGAGGAATCCCTACTCAAAATCTCCCGCAAACTCGAAAAAAAGAATATTCTTGAAATTCCCACGAAGAGATTGGTTTCTTAGTAATTTGGCTGACTTCGTTAACCTGCGGAATTGATCGAGTGGCTCGGGAGTTAGCGGCATTGAAATTTTTATAATAAAATATGAATATCAATGAAACAATTCAGCGGCACGAGCTAAATTTAAATATTTAAAAATGATTGAAAAGCACTGACGTGAAGTCAGCAGAGCTGTAGCATAAAAACTATTCGGCAGATTTGGCCCATTAACGAACTTGATTGAGATATTCAGGATCAAAACCTAACCTGATAATTTCAAGACTCTAGGTCTTTTCTTTCGAAAGTTATCACACACACGGACGGCCGGCCAGACAATCAATTTTGACCACGGCTTCGGCTAAAAATTCGAAAATTACAGACATGATTACGCGCTGTTCCCCGAAACAAGCGCGTAAAAAGAAGAGATTTACTTCATGAGTTTGTGAAAAAACTGTAAAAGACAGATATATTCGTTGTTGGAAGACTGGCAAATGCGGATGAATGGCGGTAAGAGTCATTGAAATTTTTGAGAGAAAATCAGTTTTTAATTCTATGGTTGGCTCCTAACGCTAATCATATCGGCGAAATGAGTAAGGTGGTTTTTTCTCCTATATTCTAGAAAATAGCAGTTACCAAAAAAATTTCCTGACAAAGCCTTTCAGCAGAATCTGAATGACAGGTAATGGTCAAAATTGTTATTTTCACGAATAATCATGAGAGCCGGTGGCAAAACATAGCTAGCTCGTATAGGTTTTCTCAATCGCATTTTACTGTATATCCAACTGCCAATATATCCAAATTATTCAGTTCTGTTCGACAATTTTAAAATTAGTATTTCTCACCACGACGACTGTATAAATCAAGCATATACAGGGTGTCAATTTGAAAACTTTCCACCCCTATTATCTCGAAACGGATTAGGTTTTTATGAAATCGCTAGCACCCGTCAATTTTATTTTCGAGGGTAAACAATTTTTATGTAGAAATCATTTTGCCTCTTTCAACCTCCTACCCCCCAGAACCTCCCTCTCGAAAATCTACGTCTACGTCATTTGAAATAACTTTTTATTCTCTACATTATAGCACCAATTTTTTCAAATTTGAGTGTTGCGTTGCCAAGTTAGGGTTATTTAAAGATTGTAAATTACTCATTATTAGATATTATGCCTGAAAGTGTTTCAGTTACGTTAAAGCAAAGATTTGTATTGGAACATGTTTTTTTAGGTTAGTAAATTGTTTTAATACACCAAAAAATCATTTTACTAACCTAATGACTTGGTGTTTTTTGACATGACCATAAAGAGAACAAGCATTTATCGACACTGTAAGTGTTTTTCGATCCGATAAATTCGTTTGGTCATAAAAGATAAACATTTAAATTTCTTCTTTTATTTTCGTTTGCAATGAAATTCGTCCCAATACGATTTGATGATATGATCCGAAATTTGAAATATTATTCATTGAACTTTCCTACTTGTCAATATCACAAGGTATTCAAATCAGTTGAAATGTATTGCGATAATTTGTGTGTAGTTGTTAATAACTATGGTATACACGTTTAGGCAAAGAATTGAAATGATTTTTATTTATGGTGAGCAAGGAAGATGCGCAAGAAGAATTCATCATTATACAAGAAGATATTGACTGGAAGGAAAGTCCACTAAATAATATTTTAAATTGCGGATCATGTCATCAAACTGTATTGAGACGAATTACATTGCAAACGAAAATAAAATAAAAGAAAAAAAATTAAAAGTCTATCTTTCATGACCGAAAGAATTTATCGGATTGGTAAGCACTTTCAGTGATAAAATGCACCTGCTCTCTTTATGGTCATGTCAAAAAACAGTAGGTCAATAGGTTAGTAAAATGATTTATTGGTTTATTGAAACAATTTACTAACCTAAAAAAAAAAGTTCCAATACAAATCTTAGCTTTAACGTAATTGAAACACTTACAGGTATAGTGTCTTATAATGAGTAATTTACAATCTTTAAATAACCCTAACTTGGCAACGCAACACAACACAACAAAATGAAGAAAATAAAAAGTTCTTTCAAATGACGTATCACTCAACCCCTATTGCCATTTAGGATTTTCCAGAGGGAGGTTCTGAGGGGTAGGGGGTTGAAAAAGGCAAAGTGATATCTACATAAAAATTGTTCCCCCTCGAAAATAAAATTGACGTGTCCTAGCGATTTTATAAAAACCTAACCCGTTTCGAGATAATAGGGGTGGGAAGTTCTCGAATTGACACCCTGTATAGGCGAATATTTGGGCTTGTAAACGTCTTTCACAGTCGTCGTTCTGTGGCGTATGGTGAAGGATTGAAAATCCAGCTAAGAAGCTCTCACAAGACAGCTATTCAAGGGCTCAGGGCGTTCGTTAAATAGTAAAATTATATACGAAAAGTTGGTGTTGAAGGCAGCGCCCTCGCACTGGCCTATCTCTGAAGTTTTCTGTATATTTTGAAAAGTATTACCGTCTTTTCAGACCCAGCTGAAAATACACACCGTGCTTTTCCCAACGTTCCTAAGTCAGACATTCAGTCAGAAGTTTTCAGAGCCGGGTCTGGCAATTCAGCTTTGGACTGAAAAGTCGGTCGTGTATATCGATTTGGGTCCAACAAATCTATATACAGTTATGGAAAAGACAGTCAGCAAGATGCAATACTCAGCGTTAATCTAATTAGGATCAGAATCCAATAGAGTAGGGAATAAATCAAAAACTCAGCGCTATGCCATATCGAATAAACGGCTTGGTTCCCTTGCAATGGTAAAATGGAAGGGGATCTAGGCTTTCCAGTGCGATCGAATCGCTCGAATCAGTTGCACTCCAAACTCGAGATGCGTTCGAGCTTATTATTGAAAATAAAGTCGATAATACTTTATTTCATTGTAAGAAAGGAATTGATTTGCCACCATGAATGACACACAAAATTTCCTCTGTTAAAATGGATACTTAGGTTCTTTTTCGCCATGAATTTCATTGGTATGTCATTGTTTTCCTCCAATAGAAAACATCAGTAGTAAGACATTGGTCTTGCAAGAATAAGCAAATAAGTATTTTTGTACCTAGTTTATTATTATCATTATTATTAGAGTTCCTACAGGGTTGAGAAAAACTATAAAACTCCCAACAAAACTACATTGAAAATATAACCCAAATGAGAAAATTGAACACAAAAGAAAATAAAAGTGAACAAATGCACACTACAGCACCGCACTATTCCTCCGGCTGTCAAACCTATTCTTGAAGGCGTTCACTGATGGAGCTCCAACTACATCCGGTGCAAGCTGATTCCGGCAATCAAAAACTCGATTGCTGAGAAAATGTTCGCGGCTTCTCGTATTAAATCTCTCCCGTGCCAGTTTCAAGCTATGCCTCCTGAGCGAATTAGTATTCAACTCAAAGAGATACGACAGATCGGTGCCGAAGAATCCCCTCAGAGCCCTAAACGTGACTATCATATCCCCTCTACGCTTACGATCTGCAAAGGTGTCAAGACTCATTATGTTCAAGCGTTCCTGGTAGCTAGGTCTACTAACTCCGAATGGCAGCCTTGTAACGCGTCGTTGTAGGGATTCGAGCATTTTACTATCTCGTCGTAGCCATGGATACCAAACAGGACCAGCAAGTTTCAAGAGTGGACGGATGTATGTCCTGTACAAAGCGGCGACTGTTTCCGGATGGCTACCTCTGAAGCACTGCTGGATCATGTAAAGACGTTGTTTCGCTTTATTACAGGTATGAAGTACGTGTTGGCTCCACGACAGGTCACTGCCTATGACAACACCTAGATCGACTTGTCTTAGACATCCCTCAACAGCAACACCATCAATGAAATAAGGTTGTCTCGGATTATTTTTGCCCAGATGTAAGACACGACACTTCGATATGTTCAGTGGAGCCAATCGGAATACCACCTCACCACGAAATCAAGATCGCTCTGAAGAGTCCGATGACAGGTCGACCTATTGTATTGACCATTTGACCAAGAACGGATCCCTGCGGTACACCACTCAGAACTGATCTCAGAGAGGACAAAATATCACCAACTCTTACCGCAAAGGAACGATTTGCTAAAAAGGAATCGATGAATCTCAGAAGTGATCCGCGAATACCTAAGTGTTCCAGTTTGTAGAGAAGTCTATTCTTCGGTACACGGTCGAAGGCTCTTGCAAAATCAAGATACAAAACATCCATAGGAATTCCACTACCCAAAGATTTAGTCCAATCGTCCAGGCAAGTCAGAAGATTGGTAATAATTGATTTTTGCAATGCAAACTGAAGGACCTGCTTACAAACTATTTTTTCGAGAGTCTTGGCCACGATGGAAGTGATGCGTTAGCTTGAATTGCCAAGGAAACCGCATAGAGAAACGAACTGATTCGAGTGATTCGATCGTACTGAAGAGTCTAGAGCTTCGCTCACTGTATCAATGCAAGAGAACAAGTCGGTTATTCGATATGGCATTGCGCTGAGTTTTTGATTCTACCACTAGTCCATTGGATTCTGACCCTCGTTAGCTTAACGCTGTATTTCGCATCGACTGTCTTATCGAACCTGTGTTTACAGGGTGTTAATGATTAGTTGCGAAAAAAATTAAGATGTGATTCCTTGTTGACAAATAAGGGGAGGGGGGCTTTCATAAGAACTTTCGTTGCTTGAGCAGCCCGATGAAGATATCCCCAGGAAATCAATTACCTATGTATAATCTTTTTTCTTAGAAACCAAATATCACACGGAAACGAAACTAAGCAGTCATTCTAGGCGAGCGGGAAGACACTCAAACATATGTTTTATAGTGTTACTGCATTATTTCAATGGGTAGAAAAAAATCTCTCAAAATATTCATTCTGCACGAAACTTTTTTTTCTCATTCAAAATCACCACTGAAAATGAATTTCGAATAGATTCATTTATTCTGAAGAAAAAAGTGTCGTGATTTTCTGCTTAAATTTACAGTTTCTGAAAACAAAAAAAATATCAACAGGTACGTAGCATGATTGAGTTATGAGTATGATGGTAGTTATGAATGGAAAAAAAGTTTTCTGTAGAATGATTTGGGGCTTGATTTTCTTTACCCCTAGAAATCATAGAGCAACGTTATGAAAATAGAGATGTCTACTTAGTTTTATTTTTGTGAGATATTTCGTTATAGTGAAGAAAATTTATTATTGCTTTTCTGGTGACATCTTCAGAGAGCTGTATCTAAGCAGAGGCTACGGAAAACAAAAGAATTATACAAAAGGTCCAGCCTACCTTCGACAAGAAATCTTCTCTTATTTTTTCGCAACTATTCATTCACACGTTGTATTGTATGTATGAATATGTTTGTAGCTCCATATGAGGTTGGTTCGAATCAATGATATTTCACATACATATTGTCTTCTGTCCTCAATTTCAACCTGAGGCGGTAAAAACATTCAAAATTCATTGATAACTCACTTTCTTGTTTTCTTGATGTAGCAGAGGCAATCATACCCCAAATACCTTGCTTAACGGAATCCAATGAGTTGTTGGCCATCTGTTTTTTGGCAACAGCTATCCGTTTTTTTTTCACTAGAATCATATCCATGGCCTGTCTGAGTTTTTTTTCAATATTGTTGACATCGGCAATTGTTACTTCTCTAAAAATGATTATCTTGATATAATACCGAATAACAATGAATAGGTGAAGCAGTGTGATAATATATCAGAATTCTATTTTATTGTATTTATATCTTTAACAGGAAGATTATGGACATTTATAAATCTGAATTTATAAAATCGCGGAAAAATTAATGAAATCTCGAAACAATATTCAATATCTTTCGGATTTTATCAATATTCTTCGGGTGTTGAAGAGTAAATCAAACCTGAAAATCTTGAAATGAAGAGCTGACTTTTTCGGATGAATTATATTTACTATTCAGAAATTGTCAAAATACTCTGAAAAAGCATCTACGTGGAGTCAGCCCTCACGCGCTCGTTCGAATTAGTAGCTGGAGCGGTCACCTATCCAGGTATTGACTTGTCCAACGTAGACTGGCTTCCGGATGAAACGATTATGCGACCTTCTTATCATATGATCCTCACGAAATTTACATCAACCTTCACGCTGTTAATTTTTAACAAAGCGCTGAATTTCAATTCGATCAAATCTGTATATTTTGAATAATGAGAAAATAATAGGAATAATACGAAGGTCGTTTTCGTGAATGGGTCAAGTTCAACCAATTATGCTGAAAATACACTTAAATTTTGCTTCATAAGGTCTATGTATGAAGTAGAAGATTATTATGAACGATGTCTGCGACAGGGGCTGAGGCAAAAGCTATGTCAATCGATATGAAGATTTATGAGCGTGACTGCCATCCGTGGACAAAAGAAGGTAGGGAAACACAGAAAAGACTTCCTGTACGAAGAGCGCTTCAAACAATAACCTCGACGACCCCGTTTTGGTATTACACGTCGAATCTCTGGGCAATGAATTGGAGAAAAGTTCCATTGCGGGTTTGTTTTGGTTCCGAGTTCAGAACTGTTCGAGTATGCGCGATTGCGATTTCTCAGACACAAAATCGCAATCTCGCATACCCGAACAGTTCTGAATTGGTTTTAAACTGGGAACCAAAACAAAGATCATATAATCGCATTCAAGCCTTTGAACTTCGGAGCTGTGACGACTACGTTTGAACTGGTGCCAGAATTGGCAGCTTTGAGAGAAGGGAGGGAGTTAGCTGCAGAATGAAATAATCCAGACTTCAGCGAAGAATCTTGATTTTGTCCAAAAGTAATTATTTGAGAAGCTATTGCCATTTCTAGGCAATCACCAATTCTTTTATTCGAGCTCATATACCGCTCATCTGGAGCAGGTAGTCAGCAACACTCGCAGTGTTCTTTTCATGTCTAGTAGGATTGTCAGCAAATCATTTGTCTCGAAATAATGGAATGGATTTTCAGTTATGCCGCATTGATTTGGTGCCCTAAAGTTGAATTCAAAGTGGGGGAGACCGTTTTGAAGAAATTGTGACGGTCCGCATTCCTGGCTATAACCAGAACCATGTATTTTTGCACTACTGCTGCTTTTTCGGTGTTTGTCTATTCTGAAGGAGTGCAATGCCGAGGACAGATACAATAATCATGACACACTAGTTTGGGAAAAACTTCTCTGTTGTAATTGGTTATGATTATTTCCTAAGAGGTCTCTTGTGTATGGCCCAATTGATCCAAAATGGGAGATGGCCATACAGGGTCCAGAATCTATGAACCGAAGCTACAGATATCCATAGTCATATAATTAATAACGCCTATTTATTCTTGACTCACAGCTTCTGGCGCTTGACTCATGTACCTGTCCCATAGAATAGGTGTGCGATATTAGTGGGAGAACATTGCCTACCTCAACATAATCACAAGGACGAATATCTGTCGATAAACCAACAAATATTCCACCTTGATCAGAGCTTATCATCCAATCAACCAAAACATCTACATCGAAGAAGCGGCGTCCAAGGAGAATGTTACAGCTGTTTCACAGTTATTACTGATCATCAGACAAACTTACCTTGGATACAACCGCAGAATTGGAATCTAGATACTTATCACCTTTCAGGTGGAATACTGCAGTATAAATACGTAAAGCGCCATCTCCAAGGAGCATCTGGCGAATCCAACCTTCAAGTGCAGAATACTTTGATCTATGTGCGTGGCGTTCATCCGCTTGTCGTATCAGGTCGCTGCATCTGCAATTTTGCAGTTTTACAATGTCCGTCGCGACTTTGGAAACACTCGGTTCATGTGGTTTTCCCACAAGATGATAACGTCTAACATCTGTCAAATATAGGAATTGGTTCATAGAGAAAATATACCTCCAGTAGTAATAAACTAACATCATCACAAGGACGAATATCTGTCCATAAATCAACAAATATTTCACTTTGATCAGAGCTAATCATCCAATCAATCAAAACATCTACATCGAAGAAGTTGCGTCCAAGGAGAATGTCACAGCTGTTTCACAGTTGTTACTGATCATCAGACAAACTTACCTTGGATACAACCGCAGAATATGAATCTAGATACTTATCACCTGTCAGATGGAATACTGCAGTATAAATACGTACAGCGCGCCATCTCCCAGGAGCATGACTGATATATACAGGGTCTTTCACGAGGAACCTCACCAATATTTATACGGGAAACTACTGAACGTATTTTCATGAAATTCAGCACTTATGAGTATTTCACGATGCTGATGAAATCTAAAATATTTTCAAGGCATGAGCACCTCCGGTTTTTCCGGAAATGACGTCAACTTCCGTTTTTCAAATTAGAACACCATTTTTTTATTGCAGAAATAGATTCCTTAGAAAATTTCAATTTATTTTGATGTAACATTTTTCAGTTTTGGTTGAAAAATTCTCTCTGAGCGGGAAAATTCGAAAAAAAAAAACGAAAATAGAGCTCCGCTGAAACAAGAATAACTTCGAGGTTTTTGGATGGAAAATTTTCGTTTTTGAAATTTTTCAAGATGTAAGATTGATGTATCCACTTTAAAAATCGAAATCGCGATTCATGATACAGGGGGTGAAAAAAACGCTTTCAAAGTTAGGGATGACAAAATCGTGAAAAATCAATTTTTTCAAATTAGAACCCCATTTTTTATGGCAGATATTGAATCTACGTTTAAAAATAATGTGAGTGTATGCATCACACCCTTGCCCTAAAGTGGATATTTTCTGAGTTATTCACAAAAAACTGTTTTTCGTCTTGAAATTTCAGCTATTTCTTTTCCCTTCACGCCAAAAAGATGACATTTTCAGGAACTGTTACCTAAACCATGTTTTAGATTTTACTACCCTAATATGCAAGAGAAAAAAGTTACAGGTTGTTCCTAAATAGATGGCGAATTTGGATTCGAATTTGTATCGGAAACCTCTTTATTTCAACTAATCGGCCATCGGTTTTCTCTCCAGTGATAAATAAATAATTCCTTATGAACCATATGCAAAAACTTACCATGTTTTATATTATTTTTTTTTAATGATAGATATCATTAATTACATCTGCCAAATTCCTCTTTATTCAGTAGCATTTTGTGGTTACTATTAATTTGGTGATAATTCGTATTAAGTTATAAAATCGATCACTATGCCTAATTTTACCAATGAAGATTATTTAAATCTCATTCTACTTCATGGAGAATGTAATAAAGTTGTAGATAGAACGATTCGACTGTTCATTGAGAGGTTTCCTGACCGACCCAGACCAACGAGAGATACCATTAACAGAACCATGACAAACTTGAGAAATGTCGGATCTTTCGTTAAGAAAACTACACACAGAGAAAAAAGTGTAGTAGAAGATGAGAACAACGAAATTACAGTTCTTGCATATTTTCGTGTGAATCCTCAAAATTCTCTCAAAGATGCCGAGATTGATCTGGGATTATCTCAATCGAGTGTTTGGAGAATATTAAAAAAACATAAAATGCACCCATATAAATTCAATAGGGTACAGCAGTTGAAGGAAACTGATTTCGTCAGGAGAACAGAGTTTTGCGAAGCTATGATGATTCGATTTCAAGAGAATGAAAACTTTTTGGACTGTATAATTTGGACCGATGAATCTAAATTCACAAAGAATGGTTCTTTCAATAGGCATAACAGTCATTATTGGGATGAAGAGAACAACCACCACTTCAGACAATGGAACTTTCAACAGACCTGGAGTTTCAATGTTTTTTGCGCCATCAAAAATAATGCAATTCTCGATGTTCACATTTATGATGGGACTTTAACTGGTAAGATAGAACACTACACATGTTTGCATTATTTAAAGAATGTTCTCCCTTAGGAGATAGATATTCTGACATATTGACTCAAATAATTGAGCCGCTAGTACAGAACCATAATGACTTATGGTATCAACAAGATGGCGCGCCTACACACAATTCACTCAATGTGTCAAATATCCTCTACAGGCTATTTGAAGATCGATGGTTGGCGAACAATGGTCCACATCTTTGGCCACCACGTTCTCCCGATTTAACTCCTTTAGACTATTATGTTTGGGGTAGGATAAAAAATATTGTCTACTCAACTCCCCTGACTGATAAAGAGGACTGCATAGAACGAGTCAGAAATGCGTTCAGGTTTGTTTAGATTTTTAGATTCATAGTTTTGAAACTCAATTTGGTTTTTAAACACTTTTGCAGATCTCTTCCTCCCGATGAAATAAGAAGAGCAAAGCACGAAGCATTCCTGAGACGTATAAATAAATGTCTAGAAATTAACGGTCAAAACTTTGAGCATCTTCTCTAGTTATAACTGCGAGAGTTTGCCATGGTTCTCCTAATAGTAACTTGAAGTCGGTTTCAAGAAGGGGTGAAAAATCTACAGCATGGTTCAAATAACAGTTCCTGAAAATTTCATCTTTTTGGCGTGAAGGGAAAAGAAATAGCTGAAAATTCAAGACGAAAAACAGTTTTTTGTGAATAACTCAGAAAATATCCATTTTAGGGCAAGGGTGTGATGCATACACTCACATTATTTTTTAACGTAGATATCAATATCTGCCATAAAAAAATGGGGTTCTAATTCGAAAAAATTGATTTTTCACGATTTTGTCATCCCTAACTTTGAAAGCGATTTTTTCACCCCCTGTATCATGAATCGCGATTTCGATTTTTAAAGTGGATACATCAATCTTACATCTTGAAAAATCCCAAAAATGAAAATTTTCCATCCAAAAACCTCGAAGTTATTCTTGTTTCAGCGGAGCTCTATTTTCGATTTTTTTTTCGAATTTTCCCG
Source organism: Myrrha octodecimguttata (assembly GCA_958510865.1). Lineage (NCBI taxonomy): Eukaryota > Metazoa > Arthropoda > Insecta > Coleoptera > Coccinellidae > Myrrha > Myrrha octodecimguttata. Next base: position 18,013,770 of record OY294056.1, read on the forward strand.
CTCAGAGAGAATTTTCCAACCAAAACTGAAAAATGTTACATCAAAATAAATTGAAATTTTCTAAGGAATCTAATTCTGCAATGAAAAAATGGTGTTCTAATTTGAAAAACGGAAGTTGACGTCATTTCCGGAAAAACCGGAGGTGCTCATGCCTTGAAAATATTTTAGATTTCATCAGCATCGTGAAATACTTATAAGTGCTGAATTTCATGAAAATACGTTCAGTAGTTTCCCCTATAAATATGGGTGAGGTTCCTCGTGAAAGACCCTGTATAGAGATGCCAATTAACATCTCCAAATTGACATCCATAAAAAAAATTTACTTGATCTGCTTGCAGTCACCCCGTTTCACCCCTTTTCGAGAAGTCTTGAAATCGTCAACTATCTAGAGCAATTTCGAACTTTTGTAACTTTTTATCCTTCAGGTCTGCATTGATGAAACCTTGCCTCAAGGAGCAACTATAAATACGGCCCCTTGTTTTTCTTACATCATGCCTTAAATATATTTGATCTTCTTTGCCTTAAGGCAAAGAAGATCAAATATATTTAAGGCATGATGTAAGAAAAACGATGATTTCCTTTTATCTTAAAAGTTAAATAATGTGTATAAATTATTATGCTTCATTACGCATTTTACAGAAAGAGTAACTGATATTTTCATTACAATAATATGCCATGAGGAATTCTCGAGATTGGATTATTACTTGAGTGAGTTTCATAGTAGGCATTTTGATGTAAATAGATATAAGTACGCAATTTTCCATGAGACATTTCTAATAATACAGCCAGTATAGTTGATTTGTGAAAACCCCTAAAATCTCCAGCAACTATCAAGAAAGAACAAGCTGCATAAACTCTGCGTGTAATCAACACATTTGCATCACTAGCGTCACAGCACGATTTCTAAGAATATGTATTCCATTACAGGCGTGCAGAGTGTCCAGATAAGCGAAATCGGTTCCGAAGATGATATGACATAATGAAGCTGCCTTATCAATAACTGATGACCAGGACTAGTGTATTTTCAACGTCTGCCTGGAACTGCAGTGCCGAACTAATTTGTGTCATAGAATCGTGGTTAAGACTAACAATTAATAACGAATTGTGTAAGACGAAACTATAAAAATAATGAACGATCTGAATATCAATTAAGGTATAGGTTCGGATATCCTTTTGGAAACTGCTATAGTATATCATCACTGACTTTTTGTTCTGTTTGCTTCAGTCGACAATTTGCACCTGACAGCAATCGGTACTGAAGATGAGGTCTTGGGAAGGATCCGAGTTGGTGGCGCTGAGCGGAAAATAACAGTATTCTTCCAAAGAAGCCTTGACATGGCACCGGAGGAGATCCTCAGACTTGTCAAGGTTCAGAGATGCAAAATCAAAACTGGAGCTTGAAGAGTGCTGAACTCGAAGAAAGAGGGTAAAATCGCTATTGGGGTTGATTCCCAATTTGAGGAGGTCCTGAGAACAGAGGGATGTCACCTGAACTTCAGGTTCGGGCGCATCCCAGTCTCCACATCCCAGAGACCCGACAGCTGCGGCTCTGCTGGGGCTCCTGGGGTGGCAGAGACTTCCTCTGCATCTCAGGAGACTGGGCTGGGCGGAGGAAAACCTCTCAGACGGAATTCGAGGAAGGACAGGTTGAGAAGAAGAAGGGGACAAGCACCCTATAAAACAAGCCTACCTCTCCACCAGAATAACGCAAGTAAACCTGCATCACGAGAATGGCTCCTCAGCTGTGATTGCAAGGTTGTTTGTGAGGCTGCAACGAAGCATTGCTCTGGTCCAGGAACCCTGGATCAACAAAGAAGGTCAAATTGAAGGTTTGGCAAGGAATCAAATCTGATCTATGATCTGAGGCAAGTAGCTCCACAAGCTTGTGTTCTAATAAAGAAAAACATTAATTATAATTGTGCTTCAGAATACATGTCTCGGGACTTAATACCAATTATGGCATACCTCAATGTTAGGGGGCGTTGACCGAGCCATCGTTATTGCATTCGCGTACTTCACTGGAGACGGGCCAATAACACCGCCAGAGGAGGTACGGAAACTGGTACGTTTCAGCTAAATCGAACGCCTTCCAATTATGATTGGTTATGATGCAAACGCGCATAACACTGTTTGGGGAAGCACCAATAATAACCTTACAGGTGAGTACTTACTGGAATATCTTTAAGCTAATAATCTCGAGACCATAAATGTTGGGACAACACCCACATTCGTCACGACAGCAAGGAAAGAGGTTCTGGGCGTAACAATTGTAAATTCTGCGGCCAGGAAGAATATCACTTACTGGAGGTTGATGAACGAACCATCACTCCTGATCATAGGATGATCGAGTTTAGGTTGGAGGGGGATAACACCTCCTTCTCTGCGATGCGAAATCCTAGAAATAGATTGGCTCTTTCATAGACACCATCTTAAGAAAAATCCAGAACAAATCGATATGATGGGCGACCGACATTTCGATTCGAGCAAGCTGGTCAGTAGGACAATAACGGAGGCGTTTGACTCCAGCTGTCCACTCACTAGAGTTAAACCCAGTAAGGATGCAACTTGGTGGAACGAGAACTTGTCAAACCTCTAGAAGGAGGTCCGTCGGCTCTTTAATAGGGCAAAACGGGATAACAATTGGCAGGGGTACACCGAGAAACTTACCGAGTATAATGAAAAAAGGAAAGTCAAAAGGCTGAAATTTCAAGCTTTTTGTGAAAATATCACTTCCACTCCAATCGCAACCAGACTTCAAAAAGTCGTGGCAAAGGGGTATCAACCCCATAATGTCGCTTAAAAAGCCAGACGGGTCATATACGGAGGGAGAAGAGAAACGATCGATTCTTCTTCTCAAGACACATTTTCCATGTAGTGAACTCATAAGTGGTATTGAGACAGAAAAAGAACCAACTAAAAATTCCGTTAAAAAGAAAATATTCACTAGGCAACGACTTCAAAAGGCAATCAGCACCTTTCAGCCGTACAAAATCACCAGGAGTAGATGGGGTGTTTCCTGTACTCCTGCTGAGAGGAGTGGAAGAGATTCTTCACCATCTGCTGGAGATCACAAGAAGCAGCTTAGCAATTGGTCAAATACCTGAACACTGGAAAAGGCAACCTTTATTCCTAAGGCAGGGAAAAAAGACGGGACTGATCCCCGATCTTTAAGACCCATTTGCCTAACTTTGTTTTTGCTCAAAACGATGGAGAAGGTAGTGAATAACTATATAATAACGGAGAATCTGGAGAACACACCACTTCAAAAATGTCAACATGCGTACACAGCGGGACGTCCCACGGAAACTGCTCTGTACGGGCTGACCGAAAGCATCCAGAAGACCCTGAACAATAAAGAAATCGCATTGTGGGCTTTCCTAGACATATCAAGAGCCTTTGACAACACAACACATGTGTCTGTCAGAGCGGTACTTGTGAGGCGAGGAGTGAATGATACCTTTATAAAATGGTTGTATGAGGTGCTGTCGACGAAGACAGCTGAGATATTGATGGGCAATCAGACCATCTCTGTTAAAACCACTCGCGGAATACCTCGGGGAGGAGTATTATCCCCCCTCCTATGGAGCCTAGTAGTGGATGAAATACTGCACAGGAAACTGAGTTTGGCTTCGAATGCATAGGCTATACGGATGACATAATAATAGTAAGGGGCAAATTCGAGGGTGTCTTCTGTGAGTTTTCGCAGAGGGACCTTAGAATTATTGAGTGGTGCTTGTCAGTGGGGCTCAACATTAACCCAACCAAGACCTCAATAATATCCTTTACTCGGAAAAGAAACCTTCCAGCTATGAAATCCATTTCGGTAAATGGAGAGATTATTAAATGGACGTCTGAAGTTCAATATCTGAGAATCTCCATACACAGTAAGCTTCTGTGGAATAAGCTTGTTAAAATTACTGCTAGTAAAGCGATAAAGGTTTTAATAGTGTGAAGAAGACTATCCGGTGAAACTTGGGGCTGTAACCCTAAAATACTGCGATGGATGTACATCATGATTGTAAGACCGATAATAACATACGGGGCAGTAGTCTGGTTTGCTGAAGCAGGGCAGATAAGCACGAGGAAAATACTCGACAAGGTACACAGGCTTGCCTGTGTTTGCATCACCGGGGCTATGAGAACGTGCCCGACTAGGGCACTTGAGGTCATCATAGATCTAAGTCCTCTACATCTAGTTATTAATAGGGTAGCCCATGAAGTAATCCTTAGAATATCTATGGAAGGCACTAGTAATGAGAGAATTAAAAGTCAGAGAGCCTGGTCCTCTTTGAACAAATACATCTCATCAGCAAACCTACCTAGTGATGGTTTGATTGAAAAAGTTAGCACCGAGAAGAACTTGAACTCAATGATATGCAAAAGGGAAGAATGGGAAAAGGAATACATCACCAAAATTTCAGAGAAAATACCGCTTGATGGTATTCAGATCGTTCTTAAACCGCGATGGGGGCTGGCGCTGGAGTATATGGTCCAAGAACCAAGTGTACACTCTTTAGGCTCCTACTCAAGCATTTTTCAGGCAGAAATACTTGCAATCGAAAGATGCATAGAAATTAACCTGGAAGGGAACTATCAAGGGTATGACATAGTGATACAATCTGATAGTCAGGCTGCTATTAAAGCACTGAACTCCTATGTCATTGACTCAAAGCTGATATGTGAGTGCCAACGGAAACTCAATGAAGTAGGCAAGAGCAGCAAGGTCTCCTTAGTCTGGGTTCCTGGGCATTCAGGAATCAAAGGAAATGAAGAGGCTAACACACTAGCCAGAAAGGGAACACAAACGCCACCTGCTGGCCCATAACCTTTCTGTGGTATTGACAAATGCACCTTTAAGAAAAGTTTTTGGAGATGGAATGAAAGAGAAGTATTCTGAGGGAATCTTCCAGGAATGGATCATTCCAAAAAGTTCCTTCGGAACTTCGAAATTGCAAGGTCCAAAAATTATTTGGATCTCAGCAAGAACAAGTTTCGCCTCCTCACCGATTCCTCAAAGGACACTGTCGCCTAAGAAAGCACATGATGAGAATGGGCTTATCAGAAACTGACGAGTGCAGATTCTCTGGGAGAAAGGAGGAAACTCCTTTTCCCCTTATTACAGAATGCCTCGCCATTGCAAGCTCGCGAAAGGAATGTCTTGGACAGGAGAACTATAGGAGGAATGAGAAACTAGCCTTCTTGAAATCCTCAGAGATAATGGAGTTCATTCGGGCTCTAGAGGTGGCAACTATCAACTAAAATCCACCTCATGAAATACCCATTCAAAATTGTATTTTCCATTATTTTCAAAATTACAAACCGGCTTGAATGGAAATCTAGTACTAGGTTAAAAAATTGCACATAAATGGTTCATACATAATATAATGAGGATCATATGATTAATTCGCTTTATAATGAAGTAAAGTTGCATTGGTCTTAGTCCATACACCGATGGATGACCACGAGGACTTCAAATTTGAATGAGCGCGTGAAAGCTCCTGTAGTAGTAAGTGCTTTTCCAGAGTTTTATACACTCTGATTGATTTTCTTCGCAGTTGTATTTAGGCCTTTTTGAATAAGGTGGGCAAATATGGTGATACCTAAAGTGTATATTTGTAACACTTAGGGTATGAACAGAACGAGTGGGTCGCGGTCGAAGTGGAGGTCGATCTCGACATCCATGTAGATCAAATCATTGAAGGGAATGGAAAAGAACAGAACAGGTAAGTCGCGGTAGAGGTTTAGAGCGATGCTATCCAGAAGGTTTACATAGATGCTTTTGAAACTCAAATAATTTGTTTCACATGGATGCAGACTGCGCTGTCTACAAGGATGCTCTCCTGTGATTGGTGCGTTCAAGACCTACTTGCCATCCCCTTCCATTGCAACTCGCATTTTATGATAGAATGATGTGTTTCGTGGACAATTTCAGATTATGCTTACAAGTGTCAAACTAAAATAAATAGAATCGCTACTAAATCATAATTCGGCTATACATCAAGAAACAAATATCTCTGTATAGCTTAATGAAAATTTCTCTCCCTAACATTGAGCTACTTCCTCGAATTAAAAGAAATGAGACCTATATTGTGCACTTTGAATGTTCACGGATCTGTGCTGTCGACATCGACCTCAACTCAACTAGTAGCATCGACCTCTACCTCCACCTCGACCCACTTGTCCTGTTCGTACCCTTAGGGAAAGAGGAAAATTAATGGCACATTCGCATACCTTTTTTCGAGAAATTTGCCGTCAACTGTCAACTATCTAGCTGAGCTATAACTAAGGTTGCCAAATTTATAAACATATGAAAATAAGGGACATACTGAAATGGTGTCATTTAAGTGGCAGAATCTTTTTGATGAAGCGATCACAATCTCATTTCAAACATTTATGAATTAAATTAATAAGATAAAATTTAACTCTTTTTACGCGTTTGCTACTGTGAAACAGCGCGAAATTATTTTGACCAAATGTATGTTATTTTCGAATATTTCCCTCGAAATTGGAACCTAAAATTTAATTATTTCCGACTGGCCGGCCGTGGCAACGGTAAGATTCGAACGAAACGAACAATTGACGTTCAAATTCATTAATGGGCAACATCTAGAAAGAGATTTCTGAGTTTTGCTCATCTGAAATTGAGAGGTATTGCTCACTATCTCAAGTACTGATTCGCCAGGTTGAAACTTCGTAATTAATTCTGAAACATCAACGCACAACTTCATGCAAAATTTCGTGTTGATCGTGTAGCTATAAAACGAATAAGAATATTGTACAGAATTGCAGTTCGATCTGCTTTTTGATTCCGGAAACATTGAAAAAAAAACGTTATTTCTTGTCTCTTTGTGCCAATAACTCATAAAATACCGTTTTGACAACGAATTTGAACAAACGCGTTAGAGCACCTGACCTCGCATCGGTGTTTTCATGAAATTGTCATACTGTATTTTCATTCATAATTGTTTGCACTCTACCTTTAAAGAATGACCTCTACGCACTCAACGCATTTGAAGAAGGCGTGGGAAGAGGTGTTTCTGTTCAGCTTTTTACATGTTTGTTTTCAGTTTTATCTTAGCAGAATACTTTTTTTAATGTATTGAGTGCATAGGTATTACCTCCACTTTTATTGTAGTTTATTAATAATAATAAACATACATTCTATTACTTGATTGATTCGGGCTTTACTAGGTGGGGATTCAATCTCATCAATAATAATGAACTTCAATTCCCTCAAATAGACTAAATGTATTTCAACCATTATTGTTTCACCACACAACGTTAAGAAGAAAAATATCTTCTGTTTTGGAGAAGTGAAAGCGAACATAATACAAATGGCGATGATTTTTTTGGGGTTTTACGCAGGGATTTCCAAATTGTTTGAAGCTGTTAAGCCAGGGAGGTCTGATAACATCTGTTTGCTCGTTCAACAGGACTTTTCGGAAATTATACCGGTCAATTTCCAAGGAGTTTGGTAGTGCTAGTACGGAATTTTTATTTTCGGTTTGTAGAATTTCGTAGTATTTTGAAATTATGTCAGATTTATTTCAAATGGTTGGCATATGTGGAGTGTGAGGTGTTCATTGTATAGATTTTCTGGTATTATGTTCCTGAAAGATCTTCCAGTTTGGCAAATATAAACTGCAGCCAGAGCCCTTTCTCCTTCCTTACGCGCGCACTACTTCATCCCGTGCATCTCTACGTTAACTACCTGTGAATCCTTGCCGCCTCGGTCAACGTATACGGGGTCTCAGCCCTCACGCTGTACCTGGTGGGTCTTCTCAATATCTTTTCACCCTAGTGATCTCCGTCGTCGTGTGATCCGCACAATGTGTGTCCACTAACACATGCCTTGAAGAGTTCCTCCAGATTAACCCGAGACGAAATGTGATACTCCCAGAGAGGTTGAAGCTACCATGCAAACCTTCAGAAGTCAAAACCATAGGGCAATCATTAGATGTCAACTTGTGGACTTCAGATTTATTCTCTTAATTTTTTATCTTCATTGTTTTTTATCAAAATATCTGAATCGTTCAGGGTTCTTAAAGATATATTGAAATTTTCTTTGAAATAACCAGCAATAATTTCGAAAATTCTATAGACCTAAGTTAATGAGTTATATCGTGGTATATTCTCAAATTTTAAAGGAGGGTACGTGTGATTCAGTGCATGATTCTTCTGTTATATAACATTTTGCCCATGACAGATGGGTTGTAACCGTTATTGGGAGGGTACATTTGTTTGATGATATTGAGTACTTTAGAAAATAAATTATGATTCATAGGTACCTTAATTAATCTATGAAATGTATACTACCATTTTTGGCTTATAGGTTGGTTTGAGGTTTTGAGGATACTAGTATTAGTATGCGCTAGTTTCTATTGGCTGAACTGGAATATCTTCCAGGAAGAGGACACCACCTATGCAAAAAACTCAAATAAATTCGGACATAATTTCAATAACTACGAAATGCTACCAACCGAAAATTAAGATTTCAGCTGACACTACTAGCATCCTCAGAAATTAAATGGAACAATTTCTGAAAAGTCCTATTGAACGAGTAAATAGATGTCAATAAATCTCCTTTGCTGCAGATATTTTTATATGAATCATTACATCCTACCCATTTGAATTCAGTTCAAAATGCAATCCAGAAGAAGCCAGTGTGGTGAATCCATTGTTGAAATACATTGAAACGTCAAGTGGATATTGAAGTTTATTATTTTCATTTGAACATATTTTCTCCGATTGATCGAAGATCATCGGATTGGCCAGATTTGTCTTGCCACCATAGTTTTATTTTGAGTAGTTATTAATCATGAAACCTTAATTTTCGTGAACCAGGACCCCTGAAAATTCGATCAATTTTTATTTGAGTTTGAGATTTTCGATTTTTAAGGAATATTTATAGACCTTTGAAATATTTTGGAGGGTCAAAGCTCTTAATTTTTAAATAAAGGACTCTCCTTTCAAATAAATGACGGTGGGCAACCCCAGCAGAAACATAATATTTTTTCATGAAAACAATAGCTTATTCTAACTCGAAAATAATCATTCTGCTTTCAAAAATAGATAATATGTATATCCTATTTTGTTCTGATGTTTTCCAATGGATTTTCTCGCTGAACTTGTTTAACAAACCCGTGTTTTTTCTAATGAAAATAAAAGTTTACTATAACTAAGAAAGAACCACTGTACAATTCAATGGATCAGTAACTGACCACATTGGAGAAAAATCAGAGCACGACACTGGAAATATATGACATAATATAAATGATGTCTGGGTAAGTAGTAGCAATAGTTTAGGGGTAGTTTCTATGGTAATAATTATCGGAGATATTGGAAAAAAACTGTCAAATTTTGAGCATTTCTCCTAGGTATCTTAGTAGTTTTCCCGAATAACTCAAAAAATACAGATTCAATAATGATGAGTAATTAATTTGAAAATGCTGATGAAAAACTTGTGCGGAATTTCAGAAAGATCGTGATAAAAAATTTCAATCTTTTTTTGCGCGCATGTTCTAGGGGAAGAGCGTGTTATCGTTTTGTCCAAATGTCTGTAATTTTTGATTTTTGAGCCGAAAATGGTCTCTAAAGACTAGGTTGTAGTCACTAATGACGAATTCGGTGTCAAAATCGATTCTGTCCGGTCTTCCATCCGGACGACGACACGATACCTAACTGTCGAAAGGAGCCAGCTAGCGACTTGAAACTTTCAGATAGATCATATTTGAAAGAACTTATGCTCCTACCTGGAGCTTTATATTTTACAGAAGTGTACCAAATGTCACTTTGATACGCTTTCTTTGGGAAATTGGGAAAAAACATTTAAAATTTCGTGTTTTTTTCTCGATACCGTTGTTTTTTTCCGGAATAACTCAAAAATACTGATTCAATCATGATGAAACTTGACTAGTTTGAAAATGCTGATTGACAACTTTGTGTATAATTTTGTGGTGATCGTGTCATTAAAACATTTAAAAAAAAACTTCAAACTTTTTTTTTCAAATATTTAATATTCTGTGCTATTCTGATCATATTATCCTCATGAAATTCTGCATAAACCTTCGAACAGTCATTTTTCTCAATATTTTCAAAAATTCTAATCGAATTGAAATCCAGTACTTTATCGAAAAAAAGCGAGAGAAGTACAGTCGTGAAGGCTGCAGCTTTTGCGCGTATGTTCAAATTCGTTGGCATAAAATCGGTCATCTCCATTGAACATGAGCGCAAAAACTGCTGCCTTCACGGCAGCGCTTTTCTGAGTTTTCTGTTCAAATATTTGATATTCTGCGATTTTTTTGATCATATTATCCTCACGAAATTCCGTATTAACCTTCGGGCTGTTATTTTTTCATCAAGAATCAGTGGCGGGCGCCCCCTCCCCAAAAAATATATTGTCCTACGACAAAATTTATTCTTTTTGAAATAATAAATATTTTATTAACAAACAGCAACCGTTAGTAGATATTTCAACAAAAATCACAAACATCCGCTCTTTTTAACGATTCATCAATCGGGATAGCAGAATGTGCCTTTATTTACCGTGGGAATATCGAAAATGTATCTCGGGCGAGCGAAAGTCGCGGCCGCACGGCCGGGCTGGCCGGAAGCCTTATATAGAAACAACAACCACAGCGAATGCTGTCGAATGACCCCGATCAACTCCGAACTATAAGTATAATAGGGCCGCGGAATTACTGCGGCCACAGTTCGAGATCAAGTGCGGTCGAATTGATTACAGCTGTTCGTTGGGTCGACGAACGTCTCAGTTCTGTCCTTTTTTCTGAAAGATACAAATATTTTAAAAATAAGTCTTTGGGAAAAATTTTTCGCCGCCGGTGTCGAGATTTCCTCCTACCTATTGGGAACTTGTGCGAAGATGCCAGCGCCCTAACGGATAAATTTGGAACCTGCCCAAGCTAGTAGTTTTATGTAAACAAACAGTAGAAATGTGGTAGAGAACGAATATTTATTAAGCAGAGCTAGAATATTTAAAGAAATTATCATAATTTTGTGTAAATTTTTTTTAGAAGGGACTTTTCTTTTGGATGGTGTTATAAAATCGTGCTTCAAATCGTTCCTGGAGGATAATTTCGATGTTATTTTAGTGTCTGTTGATTGATGAATCATAATGAACCAATATCGAAGTTTACTTGAATTTCTGGAAAGACAGGCACCTCAATGAGTAATTCAAGGACTCTTATCAATGTGAAGAAGTGCTGAATGCAAGTTATATTATGTGGTAAATCTAGAATCAGTCTAAATGATATGTCTTGTTCGCTTTGTTTACAAACGAGTGAATCAATAAAATGATAAGACAGCTTTTCTGCTTTAGTTCTTTTGCATCGATTTTCGAAAGAAAAGAAACGAAACATATAGACATATAATTGATTTTATTTCCATATCAAAGCAGCTGAAGATACACATTCAAAATGAAAAATGTCACAGCTATTTCACCGTACCTATATAGAAATGAAAAATATCGATGTATATGAATAACTTTAGCTATTATCAACTTTAAAAGTGTATTTAGTTTTTGTCAGGTTTTTAACCAGATCACTCTCTTTGAATATGATTTTGTGTATCGTGTGAAGTAGGTAGCTGGAGAAGTGCTTAGCAGTTTCTCTGCAGGATCAGCATTTTTCATCAAAATTCCCTTATTTTCATTTACACCTAAAATATCTGGATATGAAGTTGTTTCGAAATGATTACATTGTAATTTACCTTTATGAAAATAAACATCTTCAGAGAAATGCAGTGAACATACTTTCTTGTATTTCGTAAAATGTTTTCCATTCTTCAATTTCAAAATCCAGACCTTTTATCATTAAGTTCTCTGTCAAATGCTGTTTCCAAATTAACTTTACTCTCATTTGGCTTTGGAAAAAATGAAAACCTGAGGTAGTAGATGATCCTTTCTTCTTTGACCATGAATAACATTGAGTTGAGGCACTCAACAATAGTCATTTCGGGAGGATGCCATTTCGAATTGATACAATCGAAAATTTCAATCGGAAAGAAAGGAATCGATTGATGAATATTACAAACACTTTCGGTATACCAAAATTTTAACTCTGAGAACAACACAAAAACTCGCAAATGAACTCTCAAAGTAAACAAAATACATTAGAATAACGGGCACGTCGAAAAACTACTAGCTTGGAAGTGTTCGAATTTCTATCGCCAGAGGGCGTATCGCTTAGCAGTAGTTGCGAATGCCACTCAACCCACAATCTTTACTACTTGCGCCCCCCGACCTCATACATTAAGACACCCCACTGTCAAGTACCTACCGGATTACAATTCGATCTTATCCGTATTTTTGGAAATATTGGGAAAATAAAATTCGGAATGGGTGTATCTGCGGAATCACTAGGTGGATTGCACCCATTCACGAATTCGGCCTTTGTAATTAAGGTCTAAACCTACTGTACAAATATCGAGTTTCTAATTCGTTTCTTTTGGAAGTTAACGTATTTACGATCCCCAATATTTCCAAAAATACAGATAAGATAGAATTGAAATACAGTACTCGATTGAAAAAAGCTGGCAAAACACTTGCGTGAAGTCAGCAGCTTTTGCGCGCATCTTCAAATTCATTCCCAGAGCGGTCATCATCTGTTCACGTATTGACCCCACCAAACGCACTTCTGGTGATGTTCTTTGAAAATACGCGCAAAAGCTGCTGACTTCACGTCAGTGCTTTTTTTATATTCCCAAAAATAAGACCCATACGAAATTTTTTAGGTTAGCGCGTTGGCATTCTGCACCTAATCACGATTTTTGCATCTAGCCGCATCAGCAATTCTTGAGATCTAGAATCGAGTCAATACTTCATGAGATATCGAGGAATTAACCACAAAATTCCAAATGGGCCAAACCTCCGAAACTATCCAACCGATTCTACCCATTAACGAACTCAACCGAGACATTTGAACTCCAAACCTAATCTGACAATTTCAAGTCGCTAAGTCTTTTCCTTTGAGAGTTAGAGCACATACGGACGGACGGACGGACAGAATTGAATTTGACCACGGAGTCTTCTTCAGGGAGTTCAACCCAATCGTTTAAGACCATTTTCGGCTAAAAATTCGAAAATTAAAGATATCGTCACCAAATGAGAACGCTCTGCTCCCTAGAACAAGCGCTTGAAAATGACATATATTCACTCAATCAAAAAGAACGGCGAATTATTTTCGGCCTAGTCTCTAGGGGAATATCACCAGTATTTAGATCCGCGGTTGCGAATACGGACCTAGACTCTTTAAGCATTTGAGGTCGATGTGCGTGGGCTTGAAATGACTCCTCTATCAACTGGACTTGTTGGTTGAGTGCAGTTTTCATAATAGAGATCACGACGTTAATATCGTGTGATCATCAACTTCTCCAAAAACGTTCGTTTTGGCACATATCCCCCTGTAGAATTGTTCTGTAATCACATACCATGCAGTGTTTGCTGTAACTGCTTTTGAAAGCACGTAGCTCATGTAATTTACATCATGCTGGTGTAATGTTTTGTTCACATTTGGAAAAAATATCCACGAAGAAGTTCAGTAGTGTAATATTCACCCTTAGTGGGAATTTCGAAAGTCTAACAGAACTTAATCAGATCTGTTCAAGATCTGCCAAAAAAAATGGCGGTTATAGACTTTTTTCCTTTTTTGGATATCAGCAACGGTTTTCGGCAAATCACTAATAGGGACCCACGCTGAGTACAACTGCTCTTGAATCATTGAATTTATAACAACAATTTGAAGACTTCTTTGAATATGAACTCTAAAACCAGGTAGAATACTGTTTTTTCGAAAAAACTGAAAGATCAAGGAAAACTTTTTTTGAATATATGAACAACCAGAAATGAATTTTGGCCCCTACTAACTCTGACAGCATGTAAATTTATGAAACAAAAAAAATTGTGATTTTTTGAAGTCCTTATGAGCTATCGTTTTCATGAGAAAAATCTCAAACATTTAGTTTTGATAAGCGGAAATCAAAACAAGATGTGCTCATGCACCAACAGTGGCATTAAGGGATCATTTTTTCCAGATTGTGAAGAAGCCTAATATTAGACTTGAGTGATAGTTTCTTGATTCATCCTAGGTGGTTAATTTTGGTATGAAGTTGAAGTACATAAAATAATAATCAAGTAAAGTAATGAATCCTATTGGGAGTACAATTATGAGTTGTAGCTCCAAACTAAAAAAGACAGGAATGAAGTTCACAGCTATATGAGTTCTTCGATAAAAGGTGTAACCGCAATGTACCATTAATTTTTCTCCATCTCTAAGGGTTAAACAGTTCAAATGCCGCCAATTTTGTCCAGTCTGTACATTGTATTTCTGTTAGGCAGATTGTTTATTTGATTATCATTCTTCAAAAGAGTAGAGTAAAGTAAGCATCAATAGTGTTCTAATAGATAAAATTTGGTCTTACCGTATGAAATATCTCATTGATGTATATGGATAATTAACAGCTCCAAATCCAGAAAGGAGGGCCATCACAGTTACACCAATAACACCTATTCTTGACACCAACTGTTCAATTGATAGGAGACCTTGCTTGGTATTCAGTATCGGGAAGGGATCTCCTATTTTCCAGAATATCACAAGAAAAGCTATCCAGACAAGGAATGTGGCATGTTTGATGTATTCAGTTCTTACTTAAATGAGACAAAATAACACAACTTGTCAATTCATTTCACAATAAAAGAATTCAAGAGCCTCTTAAAGTTTCAAAATAATTCCTTTTTTCATAGATGAAATATATATAAAATATTTACCAAAGGGAACATTACTTATGCAGCAGAAGGATAGATATAGTGGGTTAGCCACTATAACTATGAAGAGTAGGAAATATAACATAAAGTACCAATAGAAAAACCTAGAACTAAGTTTGCGTTATTGCCACATAATTCCAATATTAATTTCAAGTACCTGGAATCAAGCACCTCAATAATTTCGAATATAATTAGTTCGAACATAGTGCATGATAACGTTAAAGTTATACAAAACAAAAGTTGAATCATTACATGTCTGACTTCGTAGTCCTTGAATAACTGTTTCACGAAGAAAATCCATGCTCCAATGAAGAAAAACACCTGAAACAATTAATACAATCGCAGCATTTCAATTTTTTATTCAATGGAATATCTTTTGTTGAAGAAAATTCATTTATGTTTTAGAATCTGGGTTTATTTTAACATCTGCAAAAAGAACATTATGTTTAGTTTGTAAGGTTTCAAATACTGACTTGGGAAACGAATATGACGATACTATCACCTAAGAAATTCATTTTCATTGAAAAAATTGAGGTACGACTCAAACATTTGGGTTATCTATTTATTAATATTTGATTTCGGCTTCCCCTTTACACGATAACATGATTGAAATTTGAAATTGGGTTATGATTTTGCTGACTGCGGGACCACAGACATAAGTTTGTTAAAGGTGGAACAGCTGATACAACATAGAGCATAAAGTACGTGTTCCATTATGTGTCTGTGACATAGATTCATAGATATATTTAAATAAGGAACAATATAGAATATTTCTGTTCCTTAGCAATGCTGATACTAATAATACTCTGACGATAAAATGTTTCATTCAAGATTCAAATATATGTGGCGTGGTTCCATCTCAACTGATGGAAAATAAATTTCCTTCAAAATCTTGGTAGGTGGCTGGACAAATCCTACATCATCCTAGAAATGGATACAAATTCATCAACACCGATCCAAATAGGATCAATAAATGAATTCCAATAGGTCCTTCAAAAAAAGATGAAAACTACATGAGAAATCGTCCATAAAAGTAATGAAATTAATGGAACATGGTCAGTAGAGTGAGTAAACAAACACAGAATATAAATTCAGATATTTCAAATGAACAGACTTGTCAAAGTTGAAATTGTCAAAATCAAATTGGCAAGTTCTGAGAGTTTCGTGCCCAAAACATAGTGCAAATATTCAAAATTCGTAGTTTTTAGTTTGTTTGTGTGTTTCAGAGTGCTTTGGACTTTTCTCATTCAACCAAAAATGTGTATAATGTACTCGTGAAATTGGTGTTTTTGCAAGATGTTTCTCTTTTAGAAGAAAAAAGGTCAAACTTACATCCGGCAAAACAATATTTGGATTTTTAATAGTTGGTGAGTGGAAAATTGAATCTTATTCATTATATGAATTAATTTTCGAGGGTCCGACCCATAGTTTTACTTGAGGTATGACATGAATGAGACTATATCTATAAGAACCAATATTATTTATAACATAAACAAATGTTTGATGTTTGAAAGTATTGTAAACTTTTATGAGTCTGAACCAAATATTCATCAATTCACAATTTTAAGCAGCGAACAGAATATTTGGTACTGCTTAGCAGGATAGTTATAAATAACTTGGTGAATAAGTCTATAATCTTGCTGTGCAGTTATGTTATCTTTAGAAAACTATACAATCATAATTTAGTCTTCAAATATGTCACAACTAAAGCGCAATGTTATTTCAATTAGGACTTTCAAAGTGTAGCTCAACCAATTTGCCGTAGCTGATTGGGATAAAAAACGTGTAAATTATTACTGCTGTGTGTCCTAAAATGTATGGAATCCAAGTGCAGAGATAGAAAAACAGACCCAATCAATCAAACTTGCATATAAACAATTATTCTTCACTGCTCATAGGCTTTATTGGTACATTACATTGTCAAGTCGAATGGGATTTAAAATATCATCTATGTAGATTTTTTTAATTGAAACTGAAATATTTAAATGACTTAATGGTATCCAGTTTTTGGCTAGTAATTGGGAATTGCTACTCAAGAATCAGAAGGTAAATATTGAAGTTTGCTCATCCTGCATACAGTTATAAGATTGTTGTGTCTGGTATTTGGTATGCAATTTGGTATTTTGAACATAAATCTGCAGTCAAAACTCTGCGGCATACCTCCATTTTGAAAATATGACCCCCCAAAGTCGCGAAAAAGTCCAATTTCAAATAACTTTCTCTATTCTCATAACAACAATGAGTTGGCAACTCATCCTTGAATCTATTCACAACAGTTCGAGGTGTGTTCTTTGAAATATATTCAATGTTTGATTGAAAAACATCGAATTTCTCGAACATTTATTTCACCTGTCATTTAAGGGAATTCGACTTCGGTTATCAGTGGAGTTTGGCATCTGGGCATCATCCCTAGCACTTAATTGCGGGGGGCGGGGGGTAACCACTAGAGATATTTTGTGGCAAATGATTGCCTCCCTTCAATATCCCCTCAAGATCTCCTTGGATCTCCTTGGATCTCCTCGGATCTACCCGGGATCTCCTGGTATGGCATTGGATCTCCTCCTTATTTCCCCGGATCTCCTCGTATCTTCCACGGATTTACTCGTATCTCTCCGAAAACCTTTCTTATATAGAATATTCTGAGGAATTCAAGCTAGACCCGGTATTATTTGTGGATCTTCGTAAAATATTCTTCGAGATTGAAATTGAAAAATCTGGGGAGAACGAGTCTCTTTCTCGGTCTCGCCTAACGCGAGGGGGTAACCACTAGAGATATTTTGTGGAAAAAGATTGCCTCCCCTCAGGATCTCCTCAAGATCTCCTTGGATCTCCTCGGATCTACCCGGGATCTCCTTGTATGGCATTGGATCTCCTCCTTATTTCCCCGGATCTCCTCGTATCTTCCACGGATTTACTCGGATCTCTCCGAAAACCTTTCTTATATAGAATATTCTGAGGAATTCAAGCTAGACCCGGTATCATTTGTGGATTTTCGTAAAATATTCTTCGAGATTGAAAAATCTGGGGAGAACGAGTCTCTTTCTCGGTCTCGCCTAACGCGTGGGGGAAACCACTAGAGATATTTTGTGGCAAAAGATAGCGTCCCCTCAGGATCTCCTCGGGTCTCCCCGGGATCTCCCCGCGATCACCCGGGATCTCCTCAGATCTCCCCGGGATCTCCCCGGATCTCCTCAGATCTCCCCGGGATCTCCTCGGATCTTCTTGGATCTCCCTCCCCCTCGTATCTCTTACGGATTTACTCGGATCTCTTCGGATCAATTCACACGAAGTGCTATATTTCAGTTCGTCTAGAATATTCTGAGGAATTCAAGCTAGACCCGGTATTATTTGTGGATCTTCCTAAGATATTCTCCGAAACAAACCACTTTGAAACTCAAAATTTGAAGAGCAGGTTTGGACCTTAATAACGAATGCCTAATTCGTCAATGGGATAAGACACCCAATAATTCCGCAGATATACCCGCTCAAAATTTTATTTACCCAATAATTCCAGAAATACATACAGATTGGATGGAACTGAAATTCCGTAATTAATTGGAAAATGACATCCTGAAGGTTTATACCGAATTTCATGAGGATAAAATGATCAGGAAATCGCAGAATATTGAATCTTTGTATAAAAAAAATCGAGTTTTTTTTGAAAATGCTCCAATCACAAAATTTCGCAAACAGTGGAATATCAGCATTTTCAAGTACCAAGTTTCATTATGATTGAATCAATATTTTTGAGTTATTCCGGAAAGAACAACGATATCGAGGAATTTGACATATTTTTTTCCCAATAGGTATCTTCAAAAATTATAATCGTATCAAACTGAAATTTGGTACTGCTGCAAAATATGGAGCTGAAGGACGACTTTCCGAAAAAATTTTTTTTCTAAAAGCACTTTTTCTGGAATTTACTTACTCTACGATCTCAACGAAATTTCGTTTGAACTCGCGCGTCGTTATATTCCAACTAACTGACTATAACACCGAAACCATTTGGCCGAATTGGCTCATTAACAAACTCAACAGCCGCATTACGATGCGCGATCCACCTTGAAAGTTTCATGTCGCTAGCTTGCTCCGTTCTAAAGTTATCGTGTCGTCGGCCAGAATTGATTTTGTTAACGGATTCGTTATCAGTGAATCCAACCTAGTCGTTTGAGGCCGTTTCCGGGAAAAAATTCGAAAACTGCAAACATTTGGATAAAACGATAGCACGCTGTTCCCCAGAAAATGCGCGCAAAAAACAGAAATGAAAAATTGTGTTTTTAGTATTCCCGTATTTGTGGAAAGACATAACATCATCATCGCGGCCGTTAGATATAGGAAAGCGAGAACATAAAAACAACCCAAGGAATATAGAGACCCACAAAGATCCTAAATAGCGAACCATGAATGTTCGATCATTGGGAATTACATAATCGATTGGGACAATACATAAATACTGATGTCGGAACCAGATAATCGGAAAAGAAAAATTCAAGAATCCTTTTGCATTTTGTTAAATGGAGGGAGTATTTTAACTCATTTTCAGAAATGAATCATATTTGGCTGAATTTACTAAAAAAGAGTTAGAATCAAAACACTTTCATACCAGGTGAATCTGTGTTGCTGTGATTTTTCGAAAATGTGAATTTAACGAAAGTTTCAAAAAACTAAAAATCAGAAGAAAATAATTCTGATAATATTCTATTTTGTCTGATGAAGGAGACGGATTTTTACTCTGAAACGTAACAGTTCTCCTTTTAGATCGTTTGGATTGTTTCTGTATTGTTCATTTGGCAATCCGCAACGCCAAAATAAGCATTAATTTAATACCAAAAGTTAATGGGTTAGAGTTCATCCCTCGAACCCTTATGTAAAGTTCAATCTTTTTTTCGATAATGCATAATAATATGCTGAACAATATTTTTTTCGAATTTCGTGATGCAGGTATTATGTTTTCCTATCGAAAAACGAACCCAAAAGTTGACGGTTGAAAGTTCGACCCCTAAATCCCATTTGAAGTGGAAATTTTCTTCGATAATTTATAAATCTATCGAATATATAAAATCTTCATTTCGCACTGATTAATCCGTTCACTTAGCACCGGTCATATGAATTTTCGCCCCGAGTTTTCAACCAACTGTCGAAAATAACTTAAAAATGTCGCAATCGACCTATCGAAATATAGACATTCCCTACCACCAATCTTTCCGATGCAGACGCGGAAAGAGTGAGAGGGACGATGATCAGAACATTTGCGCACGCGCAAACGACACACAAATCTTGGATCTCCTCGTGATTTCCTCGGATCTCCTTTGGATCTCCTCGGATCTCCTTTGGATCTCCTTCCACTACGACATAAAATCTCCTCAGTGGTTTCCCCCTCGGCCTAACGGCTGATCTTAAACACAATATCTTCCGAAAGAAACCACTTTGAAACTCAATATTTGTAGGGTCGGTTTGGACCTTAATTACAAAGGCCTAATTCGAGAATGGGATAATCCAACCAATGATTCCGCAGATATACCCGAGGATATACCCATTCAAACTTTTATTTTCCCATTAATTCCAGAAATATATAGAAATTGGATCGAACTGAAATTCTGTTATTCATAGAAAAATGACATCCTGAAGGTTTATAAAGAATTTAATGAAAATAAAATGATCAGAAAATCGAGAATATTGAAAATTTGTAACAAAAAAATATTTTTTTTCGAAAATGCTCTAATCACCAAATTTCGCTAAATGTGGAATATCAGCATTTTGAAACTAGCCACCAAGTTTCATTAGATTGAATCAATATTGTTTGAGTTATTCCGGAAAAAACAACGATATCAAGGAAATAATCACGAAATTTGAGGTTTTTTCCCCATTATCTTCAAAACTTATAATTATATCGAACTGAAATTTGGTACATTGCCGTAAAATATGGAGCTCAACGTACGAGCAAATTTTTTTCGAATAATAATATGATGACTTTCCGAAAAAAAAACTTTTTCTCTAAAAGAACTTTTTCCAATATTTACTGACTGTACGATCTCAACAAAATTTCTTTCAAACTTGCGCGTCGTTATGTTCCAACTAACTGACTATAACACCAAAACCATTCGGACTATTTGACCCATTTGTTCTACAGTTATCGTGTCGTCGACCAGACGGCCGGCCAGAATCGATTTTGACAACGTATTCGTCATCAGTGAATCCAACCTAGTCATTTTCAGGAAAAAAATCGAAAATTGCAAACATTTGGATAAAACGATAACAGGCTGTTCCCAGAACATGCGCGCAAAAAACAAAAATTGAAAAATTGTGTTTATAGTATTCCATGTATTTGAGGAGAGACATAAAATCATCATCTCGGCTGCTAGATATCAGAAAGCGAGAACACAAAAACAACACAAGGTAAAGATACCTACAAACATCCCAAATAGCGAACCATGAATGTTCGATCATTGGGAATCACATGATAGATTGGGACCTCGATTGGGACAAGCAAAAATACTGATGTCGGAACCAGATAATCTGAAATGAAGTTTTGACCAAATGTCTGTCATTTTCGAATTTTGAGCCAAAAATGGTCTCATACGACTAGGTTGGACTCACTAATAACGAATCCAGTGTCAAAATCGATTCTGTACGGCCGACCGCCATCACGATCTGTGGCGCACGGAGGATTCTATCGCCTTGAAAATTTCAGGGTAAGTTGCATTTCAAAATGCGAATGTTAAGTTTGTAGGGGGCAAAATCGGTCGAATAGTTTCGGAGTGGATTTTAATCATTCACGAATTCGGCCTTCGTAATTAAGGTCCAAACCTTCTCTACAAATATCGAGTTTCTAAGTTGCTTCTTTCGGAAGTTATTGTGTTTACGCAGTCGGCCGTTAGGCCGACCGTAAACACAATAACTTCCGGAAGAAACGACTCAGAAACTCGATATTTGTAGAGTAGGTTTGGGGCTTAATTACGAAGGTCGAATTCGTGAATGGGTAAAATCCGCCCAAAGATTCTGTAGATATACCCATTCAAAATATTATTTTTCCAATATGTCCAAAAATACAGATATGATCGAATTGAAATCCAGTAATTTATCAGAAAAAAATTTCAAAAAGCACTGCCGTGAAGGCAGCAGCTTTTGCGCGCACGTTCAAATTCGTTGCTGAAGCGGTCATCTACATTGAACATGCGCGCAAAAGTTGCTGCCTTCACGGCAGTGCTTTTTGAAATTTTTATTATAATGGTGAAGATGATTTCCCTATACTCTCAATCAACCAATTATAATTGTTTCTCCTTTGATTGATGAATGATTTGATTCAATGAAAAAGTTCATACTTGAAGAAATTGATAGTAAAGCATTGATGTAGGCAATTGGTAATGTTGCTATTGATTTTGTTCTTCGGAACATATGCTCGAATTTTTGTTCATAGATTTACAAATCTGGTTCACATCTGATGACGGTTGTCGTTGTATCCATGATGTAAAAAACATGGGGGCTTATCTGAAAAATGAGTGACGTCAGCAAGATTAAAATACAAAGAGTTGTATATTCTGTGCTTTGAATTTGCATGTTAATTCAAAGCACAGAATATATACAACTCTTTGTTTTTTAATCTTGCTGACGTCACTCATTATTGAGATGAGCACACCATGTTTTTTACATCATGGTTGTATCTATCTTCATCTGTATTTGAATAATATGGAATTCATTGTCAAATTCTGAGGGGTATTTTCTTTGTCTACAGGTATTACAAATAACATTCTTCACGCTTGATGTTCCTCCTGCGACATCGTATAACGTATCCTGCGATATATTCAAAAAGTTTTACGAGGTGGCAAAATTTCGTAAACGATCCTCATTTCAGGATAATGATGATAATGTTATAATAATTCATCGAATTATACACAGATTGAGTGTATAGGACAAGTCATAATTTAATTAAACAAAATCACTGAATAAGTATAATTTTTTATTCAGAAATTTGTTAACACTATAATAACATTTGTTCAATTCAATATTTTTGGAAAAACACATTCGAAGGTTTTATCAAAGCAGGTGAATGACTGTTACAGGAACAGGATGTTTCATACTTAGCTGTTCTATGTTTTGGACTGAGATGAATAGATATTTTCTTAAGATTCCTTTTTTATGAGGGAAAAAGAATTTTTTGAAATATTTGATGATGTTCTGATTAATGAAATTCGGCTTCTGTTGAGTATTTTCCAAGATGTTGATTGCTCTGAATTGGCCGGAAATGCGGGGACAACCAATGAAACAGAATTTTCTCTCCGCAGATGAATTATCATAATAATTTCCTTCAAAATAGTCGGTACAACCACGGCTATGATCGGTTGGTTTCCAATTATCCCTACTAATCGATCGAATACATTTTTTTGTAAATTCGGAGTCTTTAGAGAAAGGGGGAATAGTAGAGTTGTTTACGTAGATACTTGCAATTTTCTTTCTTTTCTCCCTGTTATTGTATCCATACGCATCGGACACGCCCATTCTTCTAATTGAAATCAATAAAAAAAATAGGGTCAATGAGACGAACGAATTACACTTCAAAATAATGAAATTCTTATAAGAGCCCGCCAAGTACGAGTCAGCTAGTAGGGCACCAGAGAGTAGGGAAAACTTGACATACCGCGAGTATCTGGGTGGTCTATAGTGAATTCTATTCTCAGTGGATTCAACAGAATCACAGATATATAAGGTTTGTTTTGGTTCCGAGTTCAGAACGTTTCTGGAACGGTTCCGCATGCGCGATTGCGATTTTGTGTTTTGGTTCATTTCAGAACCGGTTCAAGATTTGAGTAATCCTGTTTTAGTTATTTTCAGAATTGATTCCGAACTGTTCTAGAACTGTGAAAGGAGTTCGGATGTAAGAGTCCGAACTGTTTCAGAACCTATTCTGAAACAGTTACATGCAAGAGACCTATATCTTGCATGTAACACGAATTATCATATTTTTATGTTTTCCTCATTCTATATCGATACAAAATCATAATGTATGCTATCACACTTTTCAATAATCAGCGAATTTTGAATATTTCGGTATTGAAAATGGCCAAATCGGGACTCAAGGTCGAAGCGGGAGAAACGCGTCAGATCGCCTCTACGCCACTCATTATCGTACGATTCACCGATCGATACAGCCTGACGCTGTCTATTGGCTTGCTAGAGTGAAAAGTACACGAGAAGAGGGAGAGAGTGGATATACCGCCATACGTCACGGAAACCGCGAAGCTTCGTCCGTTTAAACAACCGACATGCGGAGCCAAATTTTAAATAGCATTCTCTCGTTAAAAATTGAAATTTTTGATGGCGGTTAAAGTTTTTCAATGGTTTCACGGATAGAATATTTGAATCCAATGATAAAAAAATCATGCAAGAGACCTATTGGGTAGTTTGCACAAGCGTAGAGTGGCTGTCAACGATTTAAATGGTTAACCTGACTTTTTCGACGTCGTGTTGATTTGGTTTTTGATTGGTTTATTTGTTGAGGAAACGATCAACTGTGAGATTCAAACTTTTCCTTCGCTACGACCTACCAGGATAATCTAATGGAATTTATTTCCATTGTTCGCACTTGGGATGTATACTTCTTAAATAAATCCCCTCACTCTATTGAATAATAATGTTTCGAATTAATTTTTCTCTGAAAAGCTCATGTCTGAAATCATTATATAAACCAATAATTTGTTGGTTCATTTCGGAATATAATTGAAGTAATCAAGAAAATTCAGAAAAAAAAATTAAGTGGAAGCAAGTATTCCCAAAAATATTTTCATATTACATGGTGCGACAAGGACTTTCGCATATTTTTAATTAAACCACTTACAATGTATAAGACATGATTAATATTCCTCTTTTCTGCCAACTCAAACGGAAGTTTTTTTTCCTCTATGATCCCGATGAGAACCCGAACTTAATTCGTGTTTAGGTTTCATCGCTTTTAGAACTGTTCTAGGATAATTCAGAATCGGGCTTCCACAGCGCATCGATTCTGCGCAGTTCTAGAACTGTTCTAGGACAGTTCTGAATTTCGGAGCCAAAAACCAAAACAAACCTATAGAGTAGCTCTCACACGGTCGTTCAAGTCCAAGTCTTACCATAGGATCCATGCGAATTCTTGCATGAATCTTCGAGTCGTCATTTTCAACAGACTTCTAGATTTTTGTTCAATCCAATCTTTGGAAATATCAAGAAAACGAAATCAAGAATGTGTCGATCATAAACAAAATTACTTCAGAAATAGACAATTTAGAGACTTGATATTCTCAGAGCAGGTTTGGGTTTTTATTACGGAGGTCGTTTTCAGGAAGGCGTGAAATCTGCCCAAGTATTCTGCGGAAGATTATACCACAATCGAAATTTTATTTCATCAGAAACTATGAGGCGCCGTTTGGGACAAAATTTTAATTTGAAATATAAGAATTTTCGAGACAATATATTTATTAGTTGCATCCATATATTTATTTTTCGTTCCGATATATTTATTTTCTACGAAACACAATTTATTTATTATTTGGATGTTACAAATATGCAAATTCGTGGTGACAAATATATTTATTAATTCGACCTATCCCAAGTCGTCACGAGAGGTCGCGCCTGCAGCGTTTAGTGCAGTTCCGAGCTCATGGCAACATGGCGTAGTTATTAGTTAATAAAGTTGCTGATAGTAACCAATGGTTGGGAAAGGTATCTAACTTACAGAGTTCTATTAACTTTTTCCTACCAATATGGCCCCTAGTTTTGAAATAATAACCATAGAAGATCACGATACAAATAACATAACAATTTAGCTGTAGCAGATTACAAAGAGATTTCAACGTCTGCATACAAATACCAATAATAATAAGTTTAAATTTACTGTTTAATTTGTGGTTGTGCTACTGCAAGAATAGTTTAATAAGGACAATGAAGGAATTATGCATAAATTGGCGATAATAATTCGTGAAGTACCGCAAAAATGTTAAAATCGTAATTTCATATTTCTTGCTGTAGCAAAACACCAACCAAATTAAGTTAATTGTAGCCTAGTCTTAGGATACAAACCAACTGGTATTAGGATTCCTTAGTATAATAATATCTACTTATCTACAAAATATATAACGAAAAAGGATATCCGTGAATAAACTTGCATTTGTAGGTTATGTTATGTTCATTTTTGGTTGGGTTATCATGGATGGAAATTGTTACTAACAATGATCTTATAATATGTTATTATTAGTATTATTGAATCTTTGCCTACTAAGCTGATATCCAAAGACAACATGCTACAAAAAGGTGAAAGGTTTCTGCTTTCAATACCGATAAGAATCCTGCTGAAGCCTCAGGAGATTATGCCATCTGTTAACCAATGTAAGTACTACAGGTTAAGAAGATAACTACTTGATATGTTGTACTAATGGCTACGCCATGTTGCCATATACTCGAAACTGTACAAAACGCTGAAACGATGAATGAATATATTGGATACCACGAATTTGTATATTTGTAACACCCAACTCATGAATATATTGCGTTCCGTAGAAAAGAAATATATCGGACTGGAAAATAAATATATCGGCGCACAAAATAAATATATTGCTACAACCAATAAAAATAAATTGGATACCACGAATTTTTATATTTGCAATACCCAACTCATAAATATATTGTGTTTTGTAAAAAAAATATATATGGAACACAAAATGAATATATTGTTGTAACTAATAAATATATTGGCTCGAAAATACATTTTTTCGAAAACACACTTTTGTCACAAACGGCACCTCATAAGAAACGGTCGAAAACTATTTTCTTTTCGCTCTGTCCCACGTACTACATATGTGGGGAAACTCTCGTGGGCACTACATATGCGAGACAGGAGTTTCCGAGCGCCTCTCCTGAGTGAAGAACTGGTTTTTCGTTCTATGAAAAATATCATATTTCTCAATAATTTTCCAATATTAAAATGTTTACTAGAACGTATAAAATGCTAATAGTGTTTGTTGGTTCAGTGTTTGAGACCATTTGATATTCAAACATGCTCGCGCATGAATATTCATCGAAACAATTAAAGCTAAGACCAGAACACGAAGAAAAATTAATAATGTGTTAATTTTTTACGCTGAGATTCACGAGATGCATTGGTGCGTCTAGGCGTCGTTCTACGAGCCGGTCAATCTCCTCTTGCAACAACGTTAGGCTCAGAAAAATGCAGCTTGTTATATTGAGGCGGATACACCAAAACAGATTCGTGGAGTCGCTGTTATGTTTTCGAAGTCAGAAAATTTTTCGAATTTTGAGTCGAAAATGCTCTGTAACTATTAGGTTAGACTACCTGGAGAAGAATCCGTGCACAAATTCAATCCTGTCAGTCCGAACGTTCGAATGTGCTCTAACTTTCGAAGAAAAATAATTAGCGACTGTAAATATTATAGGTGTGGAGAGGAAAATTAATTATGTGCACAGCTTTCCTATGTACAATTTGTTATATACTATATTTCATGTACATTTGCTCACATCTACTACTCGGCTTGTCTTATGTCTTATTCTATTAAAGCGTTAACAACGAATGAATGAATATTCAGATCTTTCCAGTGCAATATGACAAGGCTCCACATCAGCGCCATCTAACAATATATAGTTTAAGTGTAAATGAACAATATGAATAAACCTGTAATACCAACAGCGACAATAGATTTTGAGATAAGGTTTGTAGCCAAAATATCCCGTTGAAGGAAAATGTCGGCTTAACGGTTTCGGAGTTACGCTCGTTTGAAGATTTGAGGTTAGTTTCTCTACATATCAAGAAGAACTGATGGAAACTGAAACTCTATCATTAGACAGAACACGAATGTCCAGCTTAATGCAAAATTTGTTTATCAAATTATAATGAAATTTGACACAAAATAGTGTTTCAAACCTCAATCCGATCCGCTGTTTTTTCAGAGTTTTGAGGAAGAATAAATTAGTCAAGTGATTTCCTCAATATCTCAACAAGAAATAATGCTATCAAATTGAAGCTTTGTTACGAGTTGGATAGTACCAACTTGCAACTTGGAGCAAGATTTCATGAGGATCTAGTTGTTACAAAATATTTAAAAATTTTTATGAATTTTTAGTTTTTTTCTGGGTTTTCATTTCCAATATCTCAAACATAACTATTAAAAATTAATTACAATTTTTTTATGGAAATTACCATTGCGGATTGCAGGATTGATCCATTTCTCAAGGGCAGTTTCTTGGAAAACAGATTGCCTAATGAACAATGCAGGAACAATACAAACTATGAACAAAGCGAACTGTGACGTTTCAGAGTACAAATTTGGAACCCAATAGACTAGCTTGCCCGTTAAACTAGCTCAGTGGTTTTCTCTAGTCAATTTGTTCGTCCGCAGATGAAACACCTTACCTGAGTAAAATGCCTCATAGTGCGCCATTGAAATTGAATTTACTCCTGAATGTATCCCCAGTCGTTAGCCTGATGCAACATCTTACCCCCTATCTATTACAACTTCACAATTAAAATTGCCATTTACAAAAACAAATTTACATTTAATCTGAGATCCGGGATTCGAAGAGCACTGATCTTAATTAATGGTAGGTGTGATGGTGTGTGGTAGAGGATTCGGCGCTATGATTTTCCAAAATGTAGGCATTAAGCAGGTCGTCCGGCTTTTAGAGCTCCCATCCAAAGCGAAGTCCACTATTAGGATATTCCAGTAACAATTAGCTCCGGTACAAAGGTATTCCAGTATTAATTGGCTTCAGTCCAAAGGTATTTCAGCAATAATCAGCTCCGGTACAAAGAAAATCCAACCAAATTCTGGGTGCGGTAATAAGATAATCCAGTGAGAGTAAGCTCCGGTACTAAGGGATATTCCAGTTAGACTTAACTCCGGTACTAAGATGTTCCAATCAAATTCTGGGTCAGGTACCAAGACGCCTTTTGATAAGACGTTTTAAAAGAAACAATAAAACTTCGAAATTCCACGATTTTTATGGATAACGAGGTACGTTAATTCGCTAAACTCTAGCAAGGTGTTGAAGCTTCAGCTTCTCCGTACCAAAAAAGAAAGATGTCTCCGAACCGATTTCGAACGGTCGCTCATGCGAAACACACACTCAACCGTCAACGCGGAGAGCGTTCCTTAGGGATTGATATTAGAATCGAAGCGTTTTCTTGCGATTGAAATTGAAATTGCTAGTCTATCGTTTTTTTCGCGATTGAAACTGAAATCGACAGTGGAGCGTTTTATAACGTTACAAATTATATCGATATTTGAAATTGTTTTGATTGATGTCTCAAAATTTTATTCAGAACTCTGTATTCGATGGATTTTTCAGGTTGAAGTTGTTGAGCTGTTTATTCAATTGCTGACGGGGTAACGGCATAATATCCAGAGTTCTGAATGAAATTTCACTTTAGAGACCTATCAAAACAATTACAAATTCAATATAATTCTAAAATTTTCTCGTTTGTCTGATTCAAGACTAAGATTCGTACTCAGCGAAATGTCACAGCTTTGGATATTGTTTGTATTGTTCCTGTATTGTTCATCAGACAGCATTATTAAAAATAAAAAACGCAATTTTCTTTCGATTTGCTCGATAATTATGAAATGATTCATGAAGGAATATCTTGGATTCGAGCTTCCCAGGTCGAAATGATAATAAATAATTCTCATAATGTTCCTGTATCTGCAGATTTGTTTGATCCTTATGAAACGTTCAGAGGTGTGATAAATATTTGAATACAAGCTTTCCATTTGTCTGATTATGCAGCTCAAATAGTAGATGCCAAAAAAATTACACGAAGTGGCCTACAGGGTGGTCAGTAGTCAATATTGATTTTCCTGAGTACTGGAAATATGATATTCGCTTTACATAATCCATTAGCTGCCGTAAAGTGTTACACATTCTGAAAAAAACATTCAATTCTGATTTCCAGTACCAGAAATATAGACAAATGAAATTTTGGTCAGAATGAATGAATCATCGTGTATCTGGGTAAGGAAAAATGGGAGACATTCCTAAGTAGCCATTTCGTGATGCTGATGATAGACTAAATATATGGTAATAGTATGTAGAGTTCCTCGTGAGACACCCTGTATATTCTTCGAAATTTTGCTTAAGAGCAAACAATACCACGTGGTGCTGAATTACAGCTAGGCAACACAGCCACATTCAAGTTTAATTAAACCTCGTTAATATCTCAAGGTCTGGCACTTGGACGTGGTCTACATGCTTCGAAGTTGTCAATAACCGCTTGAAATCTAAGAATTCGGAGAAATTTCACCAGTGTGAAAGCAGCCACCAGTTTCCTAGCCACGCGTTCTCTCTCACGAACGTTGACGGTCGGCCGACCGCGATAGGTTCAGTGATACAAACTCGTGGCTGGCTGTCGCAGTCGGGCTGTGGCTGATTCTGATTCGAGGAAAAATTCGAAGTCTTCGAAATGGACGAAAACGACATTTTTTAATGTAGTTATCAGGTTTCCGAAGGAACAAAATTGCAGCTATATTTCAGAAATAAGGTTTATTTAATATAATGAAAGCATTTTTTGGCGATTGCAAGTAGAAATTCATGAATACTAGGCAAATGAAATTGTTAACTTAGAAAATTGTAACATTTAGGCAAAAAATTTGAAAAATTTTGTATATTAGAGATTTAGAATATAGGCAAGAGGCACATCAAAATACGGAGAAAATACGGCCGAATTTTCTAGACCAGGTTCGAAGAAGGAAAACTTACCTCTGAATAGAAAACTGCGAAAGCATCATTTTTGGAAGACATTTTTAAATGCAAGGCACACTGGTTTTTTAAGAAAATTTAAAGAAGGTATAAATACCGAAGCTCGAGCACAGAGAATTTAGTCCATTTTCAACCATCATCAAGACTGCAGCTGCTCCTCGTAAATATTTTCTCCAAACCTCGTAATATTCCGGTCAGAAACCCAAAGTAAACCAAAATTGAATCAAAGTGACTGGCATCCTGGAAGCATATTAGAATTAAATACATGGAATATTGAAGAAAAAACAAGATAAACTTACAAAAAGGGAAAATCCAGCAATGATCAAATCCACATTAGTGAACTCCAGAAAAATAAACTTCAATTCAAAGTCAACCTTGGAGATTGCAGTAAATAAACACCACAAACTTTGAGGTTATCCAGAAATCCCGAACCACGGAAGAACATCAAGCAACAAAGTGACATAGACTAGAAACACCGTGGGTGAGAGCAAAAAGGACATTATTATTATAAGTTTTTAAATTTAATTTAATAATTTGAGTTAGGTTATTAATTAGTTTGGCATTTAAATCGATTTCCTTGAAATTATTTTCATTGAATATTATTATTCGAAATTATAAAAACTGTTATTATTTCACGTCATAGAATCCACCTGAGAAAGAGACAAAAAGCCGCGCGAAATTTAAATCCAAACTCAAAATTTATATTTTATTGTTATTGGATCCTGTTAGAAATTCAAAATTCCAAATTATTCAATATTAAACAACAGTTCGATTCATAACAGTAGTTATCGAAAATTTTTTTTGATGTACTTAATTCTTTTGTGAGAATGCACAATGTTAGTTATTTTTTCATTTATCACTCATTTTCAGTTTTATTCTCCTGAGAATTCTTGAATATAATAAAATGGCAACGTTGCGCATTCTTACGATTTTTTTCAACCAGTTGCACCAAAACAATTTTTGGAAAAAAAGAACTCAGGCCTTCAGAAGTCACCCCGTTATATTCGAGTTATTGTTTACTCTCAATTATATGTGCATGATTGTTAAAGTATTCGACCTATTTGTATGCGCAACTTAAATTGAAAATTCTAAGTCTCGAGGTATTTTCCTTTGGTCAGCGTTTTAATCGGACGGACATAATTTAACGTCGGTTTCACAAAACTTTCGACGTCCGATCAACTCGTTGATTAAGGTTTGCATTCAATGGTTGGGTTGAAAATGAACTGAAATCGAGCACAGAATTTACTGCTGAGCGACAATCAAGCCCTTGATCTGGCAATCAAAGTTTTGTGAAACCGGCCGATAATATGTCCACAGATAGTTCTTCTTGTTTCATAGAACAAGCACGCGAATAAAACGTTTTCAAATTCTTGCATGAAAAATTTATCATCTTTCATCATTAACGCATGCTTTGATAGAAGACTCCGTTCGAAAACAGAAAATAAAAGCAAAAATCGTCGAGAATAACTGGTTGCTTTTGATACAGAAGAAAGCAAGCAAAATCGCGAGGAAAAGCTGGTCCATCATAAACTGAAATACATTTTTCATCTTTCCATTCAGTCTCATCCTCTGAAGAGGCCCTACAGCCTACAACACTGAGGTGCGCACTGGCAGATCTTGACATCGTTTCCATCTTCTTTGATAGGCATATTTCTTTATAGTTCGGCTCGTCCAAGAATATTAGTAGCAAGTGACGAACGAGGAGAATTGCACTCAGTTTTTCAGTGTGTATGAATTTGCGTAAGGCCAGGTATAAAATTTTATGTTGAATCCGCTGAAAGTTTTTGGGATTTTTCTCCTCCATTTGCGCGTGGAAAATTGATCTTCACCTTAAACAGTGAATTAACAGGTATTTCTGTTTCGTCTAAATTTACACATTTTGCGCGCATGTTTTAGGGGAACAGGATTCTATGGACTTGAAAATTTCAGGGTAGGTTGCATTTCGTTATGGAGCAAAATCGGTCGAACGGTTTCGGAGTTATAGCCATTTGAAGTTTGGAGGTTATTTCCCTGATATTTCGAGAACTACTGAAGCAATTTGATCAAAACTTTGGAGATGGTTTGACCATGAGGACTCGCAACTTTTCGCGGAATTTTGTTGAGATCGTGCTGTCAGTATATTAAAAAAAAAAATTTAAAATTTTTTTTCGAAAAATTCGAAACTACTCATTACATTTGGTGAAATTTTCGGGCATACTTTGAGCTCTATATTTTACAGCAGTGTACCAAATTTTAATTAGATACGGTTATTACTTCGGAGATATCGGGAAAAAATACGTAAAATTTCTTGTTTTTTTCTTGATATCGTTGTTTTTTGGGAATAACTCAAAAAGTGCTCATTCAGTTATGATGAAACTTGGTATCTAGTTTGAGAATGCTGATGGACAACTTTGTGCAAAATTTCGTTATGATCGTGTCATTAGAACAATTGGAAATATTGAAAAAATAAAATTTTGAATAGGTATTTCTGCGGAATCATTAGGTGGATTTTACCCATTCACGGACTCGACCTTCGTAATAAAGGTCCAAACCCACTCCACAAATAGCGAGCTTTTACGTTGTTCATTTCGGAAGATATTGTGTTTACAGTCGGCCTAACGGGTGACTGTGGAAACAATAATTTCCGAAAGGAATGACTTCAAAACTCGATATTTGTAGAGTATGTGTGGGGCTTAATACAAAGGTCGAATTCATGAATCGGTAAAATTTGCCTAATGATTGCGTAGATATACCCATTCAAAATATTATTTTTCCAAAATTTTCAAAAATACAGATTAGGTCGAATTGAAATCCAGTCGTTATCGAAAAAAACCCAGAAAAGCACCGCCGTGAAAGCAGCAGCTTTAGCGCGCATGTTCAAATTCGTTGCCAAAGCGGTCATCTCCATTGAACATGCGCACAAAGCTTGCTGCCTTCACGGCAGTGCTTTTCTAGTTTTTTTACACAAAACTGTTTCATTTCGAATTTCAACCGGAAAATGTTCTCAAACGAATACACTGATATGAGACTCATCGAGGATATCATAATTTGATTTCATTACGAACGTCCGTTCTTTTCGAAAGAAACAACATCAAGAGCGATATTATTATGTTATAATTTCAATATTGTCAGTGGAGACGTACTCAGAACGTTCGAGGACAATATAATACATCGCAAGATAAAATAACGAAATAAATAACATGTGAAAGTATTACAGCGAAATCAGTATTATTCAATGATTTCATCATGATAATGTAATTTTAAACTTTTTAATCCTCGAACCTAACGCCCAACGGCTAATCGTAAACCAATAACTTCCGAAAGAAACAACTTAGAAACTCGATATCAGTAAACCAGGTTCGGTGATCAATAACGAAGGCCTGATTCCCAAAAAGATTGATTGGATCGAATTGAAATTTAGTACTTGATCGAGAAACTATTTGAGTTCACTGCGGATGAAATACTGATAACAAACAGTGTGTAACTACTCTCTTATCCACTTACACTTTCTGCGTCTAACGCACTTTTTCGAAACGTGCGTTAGAGAGTAGTTACACACTGTTTGCTTGATCGAGAAATTTCAGTTTGGACATTCATTCCAAATTGTATAAGGACCATATGTAAAGAAGATCGTCAAGGTGTGTTTGGCGTGGTCAATACGTGAACATGTGACTGCTTTGTCAACGAATTTTAATGATACGATCATCACGAAATTCTCCACGAAATTGTGCATCAGCGTTTTTCAACTGGTAATAAGTTTCATTATGATTGTTTCGAGTTATTCCGGAAAAAACAATCGATACCTAGAAAAAAAACACACACATTTCGATAAATTTTTTCCTAATATCTCCGAAATGTATAATCGTATCAAATTTAATTTTGGTGCACTGCTGTGAAATATACAGTTCAAGGTCTGATGAATAAATAGTTCCCGAAAAAAAATTTTTTCCAAAAATTTGTTTTTACCGCTTCGGCAAAGAATGTGAATAAAACGATCATTACGAAATTCTGCACACAGTCAAGCATCCGCGTTTCTCAAGTAGAAACCATGCTTCATTATGATTGGATCAGTTCTTCTTGAATTAATCCGGAAGTAAGAACTATACCAAGGAAAAAACTATGCAATTTTACACAAGGGTTTATTATTTTCTCAGTTAAATAACCCAATACCATTGATATCTTGAATAAAACTTATATATTATCCTAACTTATTCGTTTTTCACACCAAAATAATATGCAGCCTTTTCCTTAATAACTCAGGGACCACTGGTTGGAAATCATCCGGGTGGAAATTTTCAGGTTGAGTTATGCAACAGTAATCAAACTTGAGAGTTTCATGAAAATTTGGTGGTAAGTTTTCGAGAAATATTTTTTATTCTTCCAACCCCCCGTTTTGAGCCCTTAGGGTAGTTCTAGCTCCGCGATGCGTTAGCAGTGGCTAGGGACGTTCCGTAACGGATCTGTACTCTTCGAACGACTACATTTACGCAGGCAATTTAAGGTAGAATGCAATATCTATCGTTTTATGATTCCATATAGGGTGGGACATGGCTAATAAAGGTTTGATAATTACTGAATATGGATTATTCTTGATTACAGTTCAATATTTTCGTTTGGAAGTGGTAAAAATATATCTGAAATACGTTTTCTGACTGATAGCCCTGATCGAGATCTGACATTTATGCTTTGTTATCATCCTCTTCATCATTTTTGACATACCAAACTGATTGTACGTCGTTCCGAGAGCGATGGCGGCGGACTTGATATCGAAGAAAATGGGAAAAATTCAAATACACGTGAAATACTTTCTGGGTGTTGGCCCAGGTGGACACCTGATTCTTATGCTTTGTTATCATTCACTTTATCATTTTCGATACACGAAACTGATTGTACGTCGTTCTGAGAGCGAGGGCGGCGGACAACATATGGATGAGTGGAAAAAATTCGAATACACGAGAAATACTTTCTGGGTGTTGGCCCGGGTGGCCACCCGATATTTTTGCTTTGTTATCATTCACTTTATCATTTTCGATACACAAAACTGATTGTACGTCGTTCTGAGAGCGAGGGCGGCGGACAACAAATGGATGAGTGGGAAAAATTCAAATACGCGAGAAATACGTTCTTGGTGTTGGCCCAGGTGGACACCTGATTCTTAGGCTTTGTTATCATTCACTTTATCATTTCCGATACACGAAACTGATTGTACGTCGTTCTGAGAGCGTGGGCGGCGGACAACATATTGATGAGAGTGGAAAAAATTCAAATTCATGTGAAATACTTTCTGGGTGTTGGCCCAGGTCGGCGTATGATATTTATGCTTTGTTATCATTCACTTTATCATTTTCGATACACGAAACCGATTGTACGTCGTTCTGAGAGCGAGGGCGGCGGACAACATATGGATGAGTGGAAAAAATTCAAATACACGTGAAATACTTTCTGGGTGTTGGCCCAGGTGGACACCTGATTCTTATGCTTTGTTATCATTCACTTTATCATTTTCGATACACGAAACTGATTGTACGTCGTTCTGAGAGCGAGGGCGGCGGACAACATATGGATGAGTGGAAAAAATTCAAATACACGTGAAATACTTTCTGGGTATTGGCCCAGGTGGACACCTGATTCTTATGCTTTGTTATCATTCACTTTATCATTTTCGATACACGAAACTGATTGTACGTCGTTCTGAGAGCGAGGGCGGCGGACAACATATGGATGAGTGGAAAAAATTCAAATACACGTGAAATACTTTCTGTGTGTTGGTCCAGGTGGACACCTGAGTCTTATGCTTTGTTATCATTCACTTCATCATTTTCGATACACAAAACTGATTGTACGTCGTCCTGAGAGCGAGGGCGGCGGACTACATATTGATGAGTGGAAAAAATTCAAATACACGTGAAATACTTTCTGGTTGTTGGCCCGGGTGGCCACCCGATATTTATGCTTAGTTATCATTCATTTCATCATTTCCGATACATGAAACTGATTGTACGTCGTTCTGAGAGCGAGGGCGGCGGACTACATATTGATGAGAGTGGAAAAAATTCAAATACACGTGAAATACTTTCTGGGTGTTGGCCCAGGTTGGCATATGATATTCATGCTTTGCTATCATTCACTTTATCATTTCCGATACACGAAACTGATTGTACGTCGTTCTGAGAGCGAGGGCGGCGGACAACAAATGGATGAGTGGGAAAAATTCAAATACGCGAGAAATACGTTCTTGGTGTTGGCCCAGGTGGACACCTAATTCTTAGGCTTTGTTATCATTCACTTTATCATTTCCGATACACGAAACTGATTGTACGTCGTTCTGAGAGCGAGGGCGGCAGACAACATATTGATGAGAGTGGAAAAAATTCAAATTCATGTGAAATACTTTCTGGGAGTTGGCCCAGGTCGGCATATGATATTTACGCTTTCTTATCATTCACTTTATCATTTCCGATACACGAAACTGATTGTACGTCGTTCTGAGAGCGAGGGCGGCGGACAACATATTGATGAGAGTGGAAAAAATTCAAATTCATGTGAAATACTTTCTGGGTGTTGGCCCAGGTCGGCATATGATATTTATTCTTTGTTATCATTCACTTTATCATTTCCGATACACGAAACCGATTGTACGTCGTTCTGAGAGCGAGGGCGGCGGACAACATATGGATGAGTGGGAAAAATTCAAATACACTTGAAATACTTTCTGGTTGTTGGCCCGGGTGGCCACCCGATATTTATGCTTTGTTATCATTCATTTCATCATTTCCGATACACGAAACTGATTGTACGTCGTTCTGAGAGCGAGGGCGGCGGACTACATATTGATGAGAGTGGAAAAAATTCAAATACACGTGAAATACTTTCTGGGTGTTGGCCCAGGTCGGCATATGATATTTATGCTCTGTTATCATTCACTTTATCATTTCCGACACACGAAACTGATTGTACGTTGTTCCGAGAGCGAGGGCGGCGGACTACATATTGATGAGTGGAAAAAATTCAAATACACGTGAAATACTTTCTGGTTGTTGGCCCGGGTGGCCACCCGATTTTCATACTTCGCTATCATTCACTTTATCATTTCCGATACACGAAACTGATTGTAAGTTGTTCCGAGGGCGATAGCGGCGGACTACATATTGATGAGAGTGGAAAAAATTCAAATATTTTCACCCCCACCGTTCTTGTTCTTTATCCAATTCAATGTCCAAATTATTGACTGTACCATAATGGTAATTCTATAAAGTTGACATACATATCGTGACATTCACTCAAGATTCTATATCACTTATATGCATTTTATCTCAATTTTAATCAGGAAAGCTAGAAATTTCTTGAATTCATAATTTTTCATGATAGCTGTACTCATTTTCATTCATTTGTCAGCTATCTTAAAGAAAAATCTTTCATAGTTTCAGATCAACAACAGCAGCTGTTAAATATTTATCAAATTTCATGTAGAATGAATATTGTCAAAATATATATTCTTCAATATCAGAACATTCGCTGGCTCAGCAATAATCGATAAATAATAATGTGTTTTCACTTTTATAGGAGTGTGCTTTCAGTAAACAATTCATTCAATTTCTTAAATATTGTTCCGAAGCATGACATTTTAACCTCTACTATCTCGTTATATTTACAACTGGATATGGATCCGTTTTCGATTATTTCTCCTCAAATTCTTCAATGGTCAGGTAATATTCACTGTTATATGGCATCATTAGTTTTATGTTACGCTTACAAAGAAAATGAATACCCAAAAGATGTGGAATTCTATCAACTAGTGAGATATGCAATTATCCCTATGAAGATTAGGGCTGCTAAATGTAATTGTTCAGAAACTGATAGATATCTCTAGGTGGGACCTCAGGCTATTGATTTCCATCTTGGGGGGAGAATGAATTTCATAAGGTTTAATAAATAATGAACACTCAGATTCTCATAGCCTAATTGGTAGGAATCGTACTAGGTACAAAACTATAAAAACTGTTTTTTGTGCATGTGAAACAGCATTACTGATATGTTCACAAATTTCTTTTTTCGTGCAAGTTCTGGGAAACGGCGCACTATCATTTTGTCCAAATATCTGTAATTTTCGATTTATTCCGCGAATATGGGCCTCATCGATGAAGAATCCGGTGTCAACATCCATATATAAGTTAATTTTGAAAAAAAAAATTTTAATTTTCGTTCAAATTTTGTTTTCAGAAAGTATCCATCAAATTTCGCAGGAATTTGACACAGACCTTGAGGTCAATAATAGCTTTAATGTACCAAATGTCAGTTCGATCCAATTTTCATTTTCGGAGGAATTGGGGAAAAATGTGAAATCTTGTGATTCTCCTGGGTGTCCTTATTCCTGGACTTACTCGAAGGATACTAATTCGATCGTGATGAATAACACAATAATATATTATTTGCGATCTTCACTCATTTATAATCACGAAATTAATCCCCCAACCCATTCCACAAATATTATGTTCCTAAGTCGTCTCATTGAATTTCATGAGGACCATATGAAAAAAGATAGAAAATTTCATCAGGATGTGCAGGTGCGTAGTAAATACGTGAATTGTTGACTGCTTAAGGAAATATTCAACGTGCGCGTAAAACCTACTGATGATAATACACTGATCTAGAAATCCCACCTCTTAATGAAGAAATCATCGAAGCAATAAAATTGGTTCAATCGAACAATCTATTAACACAAAAAAACGCTGAAAGGGTTCTCATTTGTTAGTATATTCTTGGAAATTTCAATACGTCATTTCCACTGTCAGTTGATAATTTGAAAACCCACAAAAAATACATCACACTCGTTTCGACTAGCCTTCAAGGCTTATTGATGGTGCAACGAAGGTTTCCTTATGCTTTTTTGAAATTTCCAAATCGTTTACAGTTTCCCGTCGTGCAGTAATGGTTTTGCCGCATTCGTTTTAACATGAACCAACCTTTAACATTTCACATCCAAATATTTGACCATATCATAGGGCAAGTTGGAGATGAATGAGAAAAGCGCAAAATTGGTAAATCAAGAACTCATACTTACTGAACATTTACATTTTCCAAACTGTAATCAGATGACAAGAAACCAGGTAACTGAATTTGAGGCAAGTCGATGATCCCGTCAACAAAAAATAAGGGGGACATAAGTTTACGACAAAATTCCGCACAGCAA
The DNA here is from genome assembly GCA_958510865.1 of Myrrha octodecimguttata. Lineage (NCBI taxonomy): Eukaryota > Metazoa > Arthropoda > Insecta > Coleoptera > Coccinellidae > Myrrha > Myrrha octodecimguttata. The sequence goes on from OY294056.1 coordinate 18,053,453, forward strand.
CTTCCTTCTTTAAATTTGAGCTCGAAACCGCTTCATTTGAATGATTTTTTTCCATAAAAATGTGCCACAGATAGGCATATTGCAAAGCGATGTCTTTCTTCCTACCTTTTATGTGAGAAAATTGTTTTCATTCACAGTATTTCTCAGGTATGATAAAAGAAGCGATACTTCGCATTTTGAAAGACGCCGCCGTTTCGTGTATCGGAAATGATGAAATGAATGATAACAAAGTATAAATATCGGGTGGCCACCCGGGCCAACACCCAGAAAGTATTTCACGTGTACTTGAATTTTTCCCACTCATCCATATGTTGTCCGCCGCCCTCGCTCTCAGAACGACGTACAATCAGTTTAGTGTATCGGAAATGATAAAGTGAATGATAACAAGGCATAAATATCATATGCCGACCTGGGCCGACACCCAGAAAGTAATTCACATGTATTTGAATTTTTTTCACTCTCATCAATATGTTGTCCACCGCCCTCGCTCTCAGAACGACGTACAATCAGTTTAGTGTATCGGAAATGATAAAGTGAATGATAACAAAGCATAAATATCATATGCCGACCTGGACCAACACCCAGAAAGTATTTCTCATGAATTTGAATTTTTTCCACTCTCATCAATATGTTGTCTCTCGAACGACGTACAATCAGTTTGGTATGTCAAAAATGATGAAGAGGATGATAACAAAGCATAAATGTCAGATCTCGATCAGGGCTATCAGTCAGAAAACGTATTTCAGATATATTTTTACCACTTCCAAACGAAAATATTGAACTGTAATCAAGAATAATCCATATTCAGTAATTATCAAACCTTTATTAGCCATGTCCCACCCTATATGGAATCATAAAACGATAGATATTGCATTCTACCTTAAATTGCCTGCGTAAATGTAGTCGTTCGAAAAGTACAGATCCGTTACGGAACGTCCCTAGCCACTGCTAACGCATCGCGGAGCTAGAACGCAATGTTGCCATACGTCGCCCGTCGGCGGAGCCATCGCTGGGAATCCATCGGTGTTTTCACGCGCGTGATTTTTCTACCAAGTTTCACGGGTTTCGGTTCAGTACTCTCAGAGAAAAGCACCGGACAACGGACGGCGCACTGACGGATTTCGGTTTATTATTGGATAAAATCAAATAATTAACCTTAGTGTTCGACCACAAAAAAAACCCTAAAAATTTCAGTTTACATTTTGAAGTATGTAGAGTTGCATAAACTAATAAAGAAGAATCGTCCGTCCGCCGTCCGTTGTCCGGGGTTTACTCTGAAGTACAGAACCGAAATCCGTAAAACTTATAGTAGAAAAATCGTGTGTCGCTCGAGATGGATCCTTCAAGCTTTTCAGCAGGATTGGTTTAACCTAAAGGCTCATAATTGGGAGTTGGAATTAAAAAAAAACCCGAAAACTCACCACCGAATTTTCATGAAACTCTTAACGTTGATTACCATTGCATAACTCAACCTAAAAATTTTTACCCAGATGATTTCCGACCAGTGGTTTCTGAAATATAAAGAAAAACACGTCTTTGACTGTATCTCTTCGGTGGAGATGAAACGACTGTGGAACGTTTCTACTCATTCAAAATATTATTTTAAATTATTTTGAACTGAAAAAATAATAAACCCTTTTGTAAAATTTGCAGCGTTTTTTTTTCATTTGTGTATTAAAATTTACATACTTCAAAAAATAAACTTTTTTTTCAGGGGTCATTATTTTTTTTGGTCGATCACTCAGGTTTTTTATTCGATTTTATCAAATAATAAATCAAAATCAAGAAACTTGACATATTTTTTCCTAAAATATCCAAAATTCACGATCGTATCAAACTGAAATCTTGTACACTGCTGTGAAATATGAAGTTCTTTTGAATATGATTACTAGATTCCGGAAATAAAATTGTGTCCAAGAATGAATTGAAATTGTAATTATACGATCATCACGAAATTCTGCACAATGTTGTGCATCAGCGTTCTTGAACTGGTTACCAGCAGTACTCTTTCAGTTATTCCGTAAATAACAACGATATTGAGAAAAATAAACCGAAAACGCACCGACGTGAAGTAAGCAGATTTGTCAAAATTGATTCTTTCCGGCCAAGGTCACGATAGCTGTCGAACAGAGCAAGCTAGCAACTTGAAACTTTCGGGTTAGGTCGCGCATCAGAATGTCACGGTAGAGTTCGTTAATGGGCAGAATCGGTCCAACGGTTTCAGAGTCATAGCCATGCGAAATTATTTCCCTGACATTTCAGTAATTACCTAAGCAATAAGATTGAAACTTCGCAGTTAGTTGGAAACAATTTATCACATTCCAAAACGAAATCTGCCCAGACCTCGAGCTTTAAATTTTACATCCGTGTACAGAATTTCCGTTTGATACGATCATAATTTTTGGAGATATTAGGAAAAAATAAGTAAAATTCCGTGGTTTTCCTCGATATCGTTGTTTTTTTCGAAATTACTCTAAAAATACTGATTTAATCATGATGAAACTCGGTAACTAGCTCGAAAATGCCGATGAACAAGAACAACGTCCTGCACATTTCAGAGATGATCGTGTCATTAGAACAAAAAAATCTGGAAAAGCACGGCCGTGAAGGCAGCAGCTTTTGCGTGCATTCGTTGCCAAAGCGGTCATCTTCATTGAACATGCTGCTGCCCTCACGGCAATGCTTTTGTAGGTTTTTGAGCCTCATTCTATGATGTCTTTTCATTGACCAATAATCTTAGATCAAACCGTAGATATCAGTATTATCAGGTTAGAATCATTCAAATACGAATACAAGGAGCGAGCAGAAGTTTCTGCCGGCCTGTAAGAACTTTTCTAGAATCTGCATCGTACCTTATGAAACTTGCTGGAGGCAGATCAAAAGTGGGATGTGTAGTCGATTCACCGTGAAGCAATGTCTTGGTTAGAATTTTCAATGGGGGAATTAATGATGAGCTGAAATTGCCCGCAACGCTACGATGGATATGATATGGCGCTAACCGTTTGAAAAATAAGTGAATGCGAGTAGCAGCAAATGGTAGCTGCATTCTGTTCAGTACGACCAGAGTTGTTTTTATAACTTGTTCGCCTCTTCAGAGTTAATGGCATATTGTCTTGATGGCAGATCTACGATATCGCCAAATTGATTGGCGGCTGAGGGAAGACATAAAATTTATAACAGGATTATCTGCCGTGCCGCAATGAAAACCACACGACAAATATTTGGATTTCATTGAATGTCTTTATTTTGGGTTAGTTAATTTTTTTGCTTCTTTTATTTTTGCCGATTCTCCTAGACTCCGTAGAAACCTTTCAGCAGCTCAAAACTTGTGCGTTATAATAGATCGGGGGAATCCTAGTCTGCTTTGCTACTGTTTTCTTGCGCCCTTTCGGAAGCATAGCACTGTTTATTTGAATTCATTATACTGAATCTGCTCTCTTACCGGGAGGGTCTATTAAACCAGGTCCGATCCTCTAAGCGATGATTTTCCATAAGCTCAGGTAAAGGAGGAATGCTACGGGTACCTAATATTGGGTAATCATATCCCATAGTGCTATTTTATCTTGAATATTCGATTCATTTATGGAGTTGAATTCAAAAGCTTGTCACGTTATCATGATATTAGTAATAATAGCGCTGTTTATAATATACCCAAAAGCGACTGGCTAGAAAGTTTGTGAAGGTGTAAACATTTATTACTACACACCCCTATTCAGAGGACACCTATTGCAAGCGGACACTTTTGCTTGGTCCCGGCAGATGTCCATTTGAATATCATCGAAGAAGCCCTCTTTTGAGCGGACTCTCTTTTGAACGGACGCGGACACAGAATACGTTAGTATGGCGTCATCAACTTATTTTGGACGGACAATTTGTATTGGCAGACGCTTCAAAAAAAAAATATACACCATTTTCTTGCAGAAGAAACTGGATTTTTCTTCAGGACTTTCAAGAATATATGTATAAAGGTAGAGTATCAGTTTTATATTGCGCAATTATGGATCTTGATAAAGAGAAGCTACTGATCATTGGCAAATCCGCTATATTAAGATTCTACAAAAATAGAAATTACTTGAACGTGTAAAGTTAAAGTTTGGATGACGTCTGAGATCTTGGGAGATTGTAATCATATGTTTGACTGGAAAATAGGAATTCAAATTAGAAGAATTGTATCATTTTCCAGATTTTTCGGGGTTTCCACTCACAATATCCGGAACAGAACTATTAAAAATTGAATAAAAATTATTTTTTCATGAAAACCGCCCACGCGGATTGCAGGATTAAACTGTTAGTAAAGGACAGTTTCTTGGAAAACAGATTGCCTTATGAACAATACAAGAACAATATAAACGATAAAAAATACTATGCCATGCCTAGATACAACAATACACCACTTTGAAAAACATCAAGTTATTTTTATTTGCCTCCTCAATGTCCTGAATGTACTTCTTTTTGTTGGTCATTCGATCATGGAATTCTTATGAAGTTTTGAGACCACCACAGAACTATGATAGTAAGATATTCTATATACAGGGTCTTTCACGAGGAACCTCACCCATATTTATACGGGAAACTACTGAACGTATTTTCATGAAATTCAGCACTTATAAGTATTTCACGATGCTGATGAAATCTAAAATATTTTCAAGGCATGAGCACCTCCGGTTTTTCCGGAAATGACGTCAACTTCCGTTTTTCAAATTAGAACACCATTTTTTTATTGCAGAAATAGATTCCTTAGAAAATTTCAATTTATTTTGATGTAACATTTTTCAGTTTTGGTTGGAAAATTCTCTCTGAGCGGGAAAATTCGAACAAAAAATCGAAAATAGAGCTCCGCTGAAACAAGAATAACTTCGAGGTTTTTGGATGGAAAATTTTCATTTTTGGGATTTTTCAAGATGTAAGATTGATGTATCCATTTTAAAAATTGAAATCGCGATTCATGATACAGGGGGTGAAAAAATCGCTTTCAAAGTTAGGGATGACAAAACCGTGAAAAATCAATTTTTTCAAATTAGAACCCCATTTTTTTATGGCAGATATTGAATCTACGTTAAAAAATAATGTGAGTGTATGCATCACACCCTTGCTCTAAAGTGGATATTTTCTGAGTTATTCACAAAAGACTGTTTTTCGTCTTGAATTTTCAGCTATTTCTTTTCCCTTCACGCCAAAAAGATGACATTTTCAGGAACTGTTACTTAAACCATGTTTCAGATTTTACTACCCTAATATGCAAGAGAGAAAAGTTACAGGTTGTTCCTGAATAGATGGCGAATTTGGATTCGAATTTGTATCGGAAACCTCTTTATTTCAACTAATCGGCCATCGGTTTTCTCTCCAGTGATAAATAAATAATTCCTTATGAACCATATGCAAAAACTTACCATGTTTTACATTATTTTTTTTTAATGATAGATATCATTAATTACATCTGCCAAATTCCTCTTTATTCAGTAGCATTTTGTGTTTACTATTAATTTGGTGATAATTCGTATTAAGTTATAAAATCGATCACTATGCCTAATTTTACCAATGAAGATTATTTAAATCTCATTCTACTTCATGGAGAATGTAATAAAGTTGTAGATAGAACGATTCGACTGTTCATTGAGAGGTTTCCTGACCGACCCAGACCAACGAGAGATACCATTAACAGAACCATGACAAACTTGAGAAATGTCGGATCTTTCGTTAAGAAAACTACACACAGAGAAAAGTGTAGTAGAAGATGAGAACAACGAAATTACAGTTCTTGCATATTTTCGTGTGAATCCTCAAAATTCTCTCAAAGATGCCGAGATTGATCTGGGATTATCTCAATCGAGTGTTTGGAGAATATTAAAAAAACATTAAATGCACCCATATGAATTCAATAGGGTACAGCATTTGAAGGAAACTGATTTCGTCAGGGAAACAGAGTTTTGCGAAGCTATGATGATTCGATTTCAAGAGAATGAAAACTTTTTGGACTGTATAATTTGGACAGATGAATCTAAATTCACAAAGAATGGTTCTTTCAATAGGCATAACAGTCATTATTGGGATGAAGAGAACAACCACCACTTCAGACAATGGAACTTTCAAGAGACCTGGAGTTTCAATGTTTTTTGCGCCATCAAAAATAATGCAATTCTCGATGTTCACATTTATGATGGGACTTTAACTGGTAAGATAGAACACTACACATGTTTGCATTATTTAAAGAATGTTCTCCCTTAGGAGATAGATATTCTGACAAATTGACTCAAATAATTGAGCCGCTAGTACAGAACCATAATGACTTATGGTATCAACAAGATGGCGCGCCTCCACACAATTCACTCAATGTGTCAAATATCCTCTACAGGCTATTTGAAGATCGATGGTTGGCGAACAATGGTCCACATCTTTGGCCACCACGTTCTCCCGATTTAACTCCTTTAGACTATTATGTTTGGGGTAGGATAAAAAATATTGTCTACTCAACTCCCCTGACTGATAAAGAGGACTGCATAGAACGAGTCAGAAATGCGTTCAGGTTTGTTTAGATTTTTAGATTCATAGTTTTGAAACTCAATTTGGTTTTTAAACACTTTTGCAGATCTCTTCCTCCCGATGAAATAAGAAGAGCAACGCACGAAGCATTCCTGAGACGTATAAATAAATGTCTAGAAATTAACGGTCAAAACTTTGAGCATCTTCTCTAGTTATAACTGCGAGAGTTTGCCATGGTTCTCCTAATAGTAACTTGGAGTCGGTTTCAAGAAGGGGTGAAAAATCTACAGCATGGTTCAAATAACAGTTCCTGAAAATTTCATCTTTTTGGCGTGAAGGGAAAAGAAATAGCTGAAAATTCAAGACGAAAAACAGGTTTTTGTGAATAACTCAGAAAATATCCATTTTAGGGCAAGGGTGTGATGCATACACTCACATTTTATTAACGTAGATTCAATATCTGCCATAAAAAAATGGGGTTCTAATTTGAAAAAATTGATTTTTCACGATTTTATCATCCCTAACTTTGAAAGCGATTTTTTCACCCCCTGTATCATGAATCGCGATTTAGATTTTTAAAGTGGATACATCAATCTTACATCTTGAAAAATCCCAAAAATGAAAATTTTCCATCCAAAAACCTCGAAGTTATTCTTGTTTCAGCGGAGCTCTATTTTCGATTTTTTTTTCGAATTTTCCCGCTCAGAGAGAATTTTCCAACCAACACTGAAAAATGTTACATCAAAATAAATTGAAATTTTCTAAGGAATCTATTTCTGCAATAAAAAAATGGTGTTCTAATTTGAAAAACGGAAGTTGACGTCATTTCCGGAAAAACCGGAGGTGCTCATGCCTTGAAAATATTTTAGATTTCATCAGCATCGTGAAATACTTATAAGTGCTGAATTTCATGAAAATACGTTCAGTAGTTTCCCGTATAAATATGGGTGAGGTTCCTCGTGAAAGACCCTGTATACAGGGTATATCTAGATAACACAGAAAAAATTTATGGGGTGATCCTGTGATGAAAATTTAGGTAGGTGTTTGGTGTAGAATTTTTTAGAAAAACCTCCCCCCGAAAAAATTTACACCCCTCCGAAAGTAGACAAAAAAAATTAAATTTTTTTATTTTCTCTGTATATTGAGCTGAAGACACGAAACTTGGTAAATATTATTTGGCAATAAAACTACATATTTATGAATTTCTTCAACCCTAAAGTATGCTTAGAAACAATGTTTTTTGGATGCACTTTTTCCTTTTGAAATCACATGCCTGAAAAGCCCAATTCATTTACTAATCTTTTTTATCATTAAAAGTTTTTTCGAAAACTTAAGCTTTTACGAGAGAAAAAATCGATGATCTGAGAAACCGCATTGTTGCAGGGTTCAGCAGGCTTATTTCGTCGCATACGCATTTTAATGAGGAGAATAGTAAATGCTTGTATTGAAGCTGAAGGCGGTCATTTTCAACATTTATTATGATTGTATTGTCGATATTCGACAGGTTTTTTTTCATTGTTCGCTATTTCTTTACTTGTGAATCATCATTTGGTTGGCTGTTGTTTAATGAAAGATGAGCTATGTTTTTCTCGTAAATGCTTACGATTTCGAAAAGACTTGTAGAATTAAAAAAGTTAGTAATGAATATGGCTTTTAAGCCATGTTTTTTTTGAAGGAAATTTTTCATTCAAAAAAAAGTTGTAAGAAAAAATATCGTAGTGGTTGACTATTTCAACCCCTTCTAAGCATACTTCAGGGTTGAAAAAACTTCAAAATCTGTAGTTTCATTGACAAATGATATTTTCCAAGTTTCGTCTGTTCAGCTTAGTATACAGAAAAAAAGAAAATATAGTTTTTTTGTTTATCTTCGGAGGGGTGTAACTTTTCCGGGGGGAGGTTTAAGGAATTTTTAAACCAAATAGCTACTTCAATTTTCATCACAGAAACCCCCTTCAAATTTGTTCGGTGTTTTCAGATACACCTTGTATATATCAATGAATTATACTGGGTACTTAAAAAGTTATGAGCAATTGAAAATATTTGTGAATACAATAAACACATTGAAAGTAGACCGTATATGAAATAAACGCACGACTTAGGTGGTTCTGAAGGCGGCTGGGAGTGAAGTGCAGAGATGGCAAATGTAATCCTGCAAACCAATGAAAATATCTTTCACCAAATTCTGAAGGAATCGGCGCAAATACTCTGTATCTTGGTTACGGAATAGGTTTCATGAATATATTTTTCATCAGTGGAATCCGATATTCTATCCGTAAGAATGAAGAAAAACTTCAACCGCTGTCAAAAATTTCAATTTTCAACGAGAAAACGATTTTTAAATTTGGTTCCACATATTAGCCATTTAAACGAACAAAACTTCGCGCTGTATCGATCGGGAGAATCGTGCAATAACGAGTGACGTACGAGGCAATCTAGCGCGTTCCACCCAATTTGAACTTGTGTCCCGAATTATGCAAAATTAGGGAATTGTTAGAGTGTGTGACAGCATACATTATGATTTTGTATCGAAATAGAATGAGAAAAATATAGAAGTTTTATAATTCGTATAACATACAAGATACCTATTGATTAGCTTTACCATATATAAACACAATATCCCCCTAAAGGAACAATTCATATATTTATTAAGTGGGTTTTTTGTGATCAAATAGGATGTCAACAGGTATACACCCAAAAAAACATCCACAAAAAAATACAACTAAAAACAATATGTGCAACAACCTAGATCTACATATCACCCAAGAACATTTAAGCTAGTTACCATGAAATAAAATATTACGAATACAGAAATGAAAATTAACTAAGCAACTTAAGTCTTTTTTTAAATGGGCCTATCGGCATGAAAAATATATCTAGTTCACTATACTTTAAATTGAACAATCCCACCGCTCTATTTATCGGAGAGTGTTTTCTCATATTTGTTCTGTGAAAGGCAACCTCAAAAACAGAGCAACCCCTCAATGACCGAGCCGGAACATGCACATTTATGTAAGATAGCAATGTTGGTGAATCCACATAGTCATTCAACAGCTTGTACAAAAACATAAGATCACTATGCTCCCTACAACTTTCCAATGAGCGGAAGCAATAGTTTTTTCTAAGATTGATCGTACTTGCAATATTATCATAGTTTCCCGTGACTTTATGGTCCAAACATCTTAAGAACTTGTTCTGTACCACTTCTAGTCTATGTTTATAAGTCTCATATTGTGGAGACCAAACAACCGACGCATAGGATAGTTTACTGTACACAAATGCAAAATATAGAGCCTTAAGGGCCTCGATGGAGCTGAAATCTCTGCACGATCTTATCACAAATCCCAGCATCTGGCTAGCTTTGGTCACCACATAATCGATGTGAGAATCAAATAACAGCTTCTCATCAAATATTACCCCAAGATCCCTCACCTCATGCTGACGCCCCAGTCCACAATGACCTAGATAATAATCGTGAAGATTGATATGTATTTTACGGCTGAAAGTTATACAGCTACACTTATTTAAATTGAGATGCAGTTTATTTTTGATACAGTAGTTGTTGAATGCATTCAAGTCACGTTGAAAATTTAGATGGTCCAAGGCGTCAACAAATGCGCAAAAAGATCTTCACATCGTCTGCAAATACCAAAAATTTACAAAACTTGAAACAAGACTTCATGTCATTTATGTAAATTATAAATAAAAGAGGTCCAAGGAGAGAACCCTGGGGTACCCCCGAGGTTACAGAAAAAGATGGTGAAAAAAATCCATTAACAGTAACAATCTGAGACCTATTGTTTAGATATGAGGACAGCCACCTCAGCAAGTCACCATGCACACCAATCAACAACAATTTTTTCATCAGGATATTATGATCCACCCTGTCAAAGGCCTTAGAAAAATCGGTATACACAGAATCAACCTGAACCTGATCGTCCATTGCCTCAAGAATGTACTCCGTGTAGACGACCAGATTTGACAAAGTTGATCTTTTGGGAACAAACCCATGTTGCTCCGGAATGATTAAAGATCTAACCGAATTCATAACTCTCTCATGAACGAAAAACTCAAGGACTTTACTAAAAATACTTAATTTGCATATCGGTCTATAATTTTCTACATTATGCTTGTCACCTGCTTTCGGAATCGGAACAACGTAAGCCGTTTTCCATCTACTGGGAAATTCACACTCCACAAATGAACGGTTGAATATGATACAAAGGGGAATGTACAATGAATCAGAGCATCGCTTAACAAAAACGGACGGTAATCCATCAGGTCCAGCACCTTTATTTTCATCTAGTTCAGAGAGAACCTCAAGGACCCTATCTTCGGTTACCCTTATCTTATTTAACGAATCATAATTGCCGACATCCGTGGATTGATATGATAATCTCTGCTCATATGGTTGAAAAACAGCACTAAAGTAGCCTGCAAAAAGATCGGCAACCTCCGAACCCTCGGCAGTTTTATCATTGTATGCCATTCTGCTTGGGAACGAACCACGACAATTTTTCAGGTGCTGCCAAAATCGCTTGGAATTTTTCGGAAGTTCACTTTCAACGGAAGAGATGTAATAACTATAGTCAGATTGAATTGCTTTTTTGGCCCTACGCCTCAACTCCGAAAAGACCCGATAATCGAAATCACGGGAAGTTACCTTCCATCTTTTATGAGCTTTATTCCTTTCTTTGATACAGCTTATAGTACTATTGCTGAAATAATTCGGAAAACTACTATGGATTTTTTTACATGGTACATACATATCAACTAGTTCATAAATTTTACTATACAATAAATCCAAGCAATTATTTATACATTGCCGGCTAAACAATGCCAACCAATCAATCTTCTTCAATTCTGAATTAATAGCCAATTTGGATCGAATGCATGGAGAAGTGAAATATAACCACATGAAATTTCATTTTACAAATATTTCCAGAAATACAGACCCGATGGAATTGAAAAATGCAGGTTCAAGCAAACTTTCTTCCTTTCGATCACAATAAAAGGAATGAATAAAAGAATGGATTTGCATAGAGGCGTACAGCTCCACTATACGAAGGTTGAATTGATCAAATCCTTTGAATACTTTGTAGATTTGTATTTCAAATTTTAATCTGACAATATTTCTGAATATTGTAATCACGACTTACGGGGTTCATGCGTTATTTCGTGGGGAGCGTATCAGAAAAGGGCTCTATCTGAATGTCAAGCAATATTGGAACAGTTCAGTACCTGGATGGGTGACTGATCTATGTAGGAATACAAATGAGCAGACAGAATCTCCTGACTTGAGTTCATTTCGGATCCTATACTTTTGGTTTGCACTGTATGGTAACTTTCTTTGATTTCCTTCCCATCTTCACAATCATCGCGTGTATCGCGAGAAGAAACGGTCGTATACATGGCTGGCTAGTTCCTTCGTATGTCTGAAACAGGAGTTCTCGTTGACTAACCGTACGCTGAACAGATGCCGTTGTTATCGTTTCTAAGAAGCGTCATGATAGTGAAAAATCACGCGAAATACGTTGTTTTCCCGTGTCCGATCAGTGAAAACGCTCAAATATGAGAGGCTGTGCCGTGAATTATGGTTGTTGTCACACATACCATTCTGTGCATACCGGTCACATATAACAGGGATATCACCAGAGATAGGTAATTTATGTGCGGATATATACAAATAAGCACAGGTATTTATCAATGAGCTGGATAGAGAATTTGAACTGTTTCATCCGTTACTATTTGATAGTTGATCATAATTAACACAAACCTTTGAATACTTAGTGCTATAAGCAACAATTATGAGATATTCAACAATATTTTCGATGAACTTTCGTTCATTAGCAGACAATTGACCACTGAACACATGGTGCAGGGTATTTAGGCAGATTCAGTTAAAACGACGATATAATAAAAAAGTGACAGTTATAGGAATTTTGTACTATGCAACAGATTTGAGAAAGAATACATTTCTTGGGGAATCATACGGGTGCATTTGAATGCATTGAACATTTTTGGAACTATACAGTTCCGTTCAGTAATTCATTATTTCAAGAATATTTTTCCGCACTTATTTATAAATTTCAGTGGACTGCAGATAGTTAAGTTTTGCTGTTTTTGATTCCACATGTAATATTTTAAGATTGCCGATTATTGAAATAATGAATGGCCGGTCTTGATGCTATAAACGACGATAGACCCGCTTTCGTTTTCAATTAAATCCATTCGTTAATCATGTATCAAAACTTAGAATCTTTATACCATTCAAACGAAAAAATTGAATGAATTATCGACCCTGGTATTCAATGCCAAAGATTTGAGGTCAAATTAACAAATCAATAGTTTATGAGTCAATATGTTCAACCTGTAATGAGAAATGAATATATACAGATCAGACGGAACGTTCATTCAAAACAAGATTCAACATGGAATGTATTTCACACAAAAATCGAGTCTACTGTCGCAACCCATTGCATTGAAATTAGCCACTCATTTCTAACTATCTTCTCCACAAATTCTAACAATTGAGGTTTCCTCCCCCAATATCTGAAACTAATTAATAAATTAAAAATTAAAATTATATAAAAATTGTTTTTTTCATGAAAAACGCCCTTGCGGATTGCGGGATTAAACTTTTTGTCAAAGGCAGTTTCTTGGGAAACAGATTGCCTTTTGAACAATACGGGAATAATACAAACGATGAAAGAAGCGAAATGTGACGTTTCAAAGTAAAAAAAAAAAACAGAAAAGCACTGACGTGAAGTCAGGAGCTTTTACGCGCTTGTTCCGTTGCCAAAGCGGACATTTATACAAGTATTGACCCTGTCAACACACAGATCTTTTCTTCATGTGGTCCTCACGGAATTCTGCATGAACCTCAAGATATAATTTTCGATCAAGTACCAGATTGCAATTCGATCCAAAATTTTGAATGGCTATAACTATCTAAAGAATAATTGGCGAATTCAACCCATTCAAGCATTCGACCATCTAGATTAAACTGAAAACCTACTCTAGAATTATATTCCCTATGTCGATTCTTCCTGAAGTTAATCTGTTTACGGCCGGCCAAACTACTGATAGTGAACAAAATAACTTCTAATAAGAATCTACTCAGTAGCTTGATGATCGTAAAGTAAGTTTGGAGTTTAATTAAGAAGGCCGAATTGGCGAATTAGTTAAAACTATCGAATGATTCCGCAGATATACCCTTTCAAAATTTCAGTTCCCCCATATTTCCAAAACATAGATCGAATCGCCCTTCAATGAAAAATGCCACCCTGAAGTTAGTATATATGTATAGATGACCGCTTTGTCAACGGAACAAGTGCGTTAAAGCTCCTGACCCCACGTGAGTGCTTTTCTAGGTTTTCCTGACTACGATGTTCTCAAGAGACATTCTTGCCTGCGAGTTCGCTCTGCGAAGTGATTGCATCAGGAGTCTTCGTATATATGTTGGTTTCTTACTCGATATAATGAATTAAATCCCAGTGGTTATCCAAAAAAAAATTATAACAGGGATTTTGGTATATATTTTTCTAGGTTCAAAACCACTCTTAGGGTGATTTAGCTTTCTCAAGATGTATAGGTGAATCGTTATGTAAATGTACCGAAATAATTTTTACAGTTGTAAGGGGGGGATGTAGGAAATAAAAAATATTTTTTTTACGCCGAATACCAATAATTTCAGTTGCAAATTTAGAATCCATATGCGAAATCTGATAAATAGAATTCGAAATCCTCCCAAAATGTCCCTTGATCGACTATCCAAATAAGTTTGCATATATTTGTATATTTATTCTAATCTTATTAAATATAAGCAAATACACATTAAAGAAATTCTGGAAAAATTAATTTCATCCACTGAACTTATTTGTCAACTCATGCAAATAACTATATTTATCAACAAGTTAACAGAAACTCAATAAAATATTGATAAACATATCCAAACACATATAAGATTAATTATTTAAATAATGACATCTGAAAATGGGCGAACAACGTGAATGTTACATTAATGATCCTTAAACTGAACCTTATGAACGCTTCGATGCATAAGGTCGCTTATTTTTGGTCTAAGACCCGTTTACACGCGAGAGTGTGCCTTACTCGCATCTTCACGTTCAGCAACAAAGAAGGGGATTCAACAACACATTTTCTTATTTTTTGAGAAAAATATTGGTCCTATTGTTAACACCTGTTATATGACTCATTTTTTCGATATTCCCAACAGTTTTCGAGCAAAATTGAAATGAACATAATTGTAAACTTGCATTTTCAGGGCAGGCGATTATATCATAAGGAAATCCATATCAGCGCATGGTATCAGACATTTTAGATAATTAAAATGAAATATTTTTGAATCGTATATTTTGATAGAAGTTTGTCTGAATGAAGAACGCTCAACGTAGATGAATATGAACGGAAAACATTTTTTTGCCAGTTTTTGGAAAAATGCCTCCACCACTTCCTGCACATGACGATTTTTTGACGACATGTTGATTTTGCATTGTAGGGATGTATAATAGTGAATGATACTAAGGGGTTCGTACATTTTAGCAATGAAGTTCACTATTGCTACTGTACATCTATCAACCAAGTTTCATTTCGATCAGATAAATATTTTTCGAGTTATTGATAAATCAAAATTTCAAATGGCTGTAGCACAAAAACCATTCGGCAGATTTGGCCCATTAACGAACTCAACCGAGATATTCAGGATCCTAACCTAACCTGAAAATTTGAAGACTCTAGGTTCTTTCTTTCGAAAGTTATAGCGCACACGGCTGGCCGGACGGCCGAACGGACAGAATCAATTTTGACCTGAAAATATTCATCAGTGAGTCCAACCTAGTCGTTTGAGACCAATTTCGGCTCGAAATTCGAAAATTACAGACATCGTGACGAAATGATAACGCGCTGTTCCCCAGAACAAGCGCGTAAAATGAGTCTTCCATCAGATAAAGGAGGAAATCTCGAGAATATTTAACTGTAGGCACGTTTTGGTCTCAATATCAAATTCTAATTCATGAATATTATACCCATATTCATCAACTCCAAAATTGAGCCATTCTAATATTTCCTAAATAACATATCCGATCGATTGCTTTCTAAGAATTTCAGTGTAATCTGACAGATAGTGACTGAATAATAATAATAATAATAATATTTTGAATATTCAAGAACATATTCCTCTTATAAATTGATGGCGTTGAAATATAGCATAATTTTAATTGTAGGCTCTTAACAACTGATCCCTAAGTTTGAGTATAATCCCATAAGAAGTTCTTGAGATTATGTGAAAATAACTCAAAATTTCAATTGCCTACAGCCTCGAAATCATTAGAAGGACTTTGTTTATCAACGAACTCAAACGGGATAATCAGTATCCAAACTCATCTAAAAAATGTCAAGATTCTAGGTTTTTTTCTTCGAAAGTTAAACGGATTACTAAGTGAGTCCACTTGAATCGACTAGTTTCCACGGGAAAATGGAAAGTGTAGGGTGAAATGATAACGCTTTTCCTCTGCAACACAATCGCATCAAAAAATCAAGAGAAACACTGACAGGTTATCAGGAGGTTTTCAGGTTTCATTATACACTGGTGTTCCTAAATTGAAGCCACTAACGAAATTCCTTGCATAATTGTGGGAAAAAAGTCTAATGAACTTGGCCCGCAAAAGTTTCTATTTCGAGATACAGGGCGTTTAAGTTTGAATTTTATTAAGTTTATTTTCTCATAGTATCATCTTCATTAGATGATTTTATGAGTTTTTCGAGCCTACATTGCTACAGATAGGGGAAATAGCCATATGAACTAATAATGAATTGATTCACCGCAGCTTACTTGATTGATTTTATGACAATTTGGATTTTTCGGGGGATTTCGAGAGAGCCGTCCTTTTTGCGCGCATGTTCTGGGGGAACAGCGTGCTACCGTTTTGTCCGAATGTCTGTAATTTTCGATGATTGAGCCGAAAATGGTCTCAAACGACTAGATTGGACTCACTGATGACTAATCCGGTGTCAAAATCGATTCTGTCCGGCCGTCTGTGGACACGATAACTGTCGAACGGAATGAGCTAGCAACTTGAAACTTTCATGGTAGGTCGCGCATTGGAATGCCGCGGTTTAGTTCGTTAATGGGCCAAATCGGTCGAATAGTTTCGGAGTTATAGCCACTGTTGAAGTTATTTACCTTTTATTTCAGAAACTACTTGAGCAATTGAATTCAAACTTGGCAATTAGGTGGAATATAACGACGCGCAATTTCGAGCCAAATTTTGTCAGGATCATACTGTCAGTAAATTTGAAAAAAAATGAAAAAAAATTTTTTTTACAAAAACTTTTTTTTCCGAAACCGTTTATAATTTCCAGAAAAAAATTTCACTCGGACTTTAAGCTTCATATTTTACAGCAGTGTACATAATTTCAGTTCGATACGATCATAAGTTTTGGAGAAAAATTATGTTACATTTTGAGGTTTTATTCCCGATATCGTTGCCTTTTTCGGTATAACTCGGGAAATACTGATTCAATCCTGATAAAACTTCGCAGCTAGTTTGGGGATGCTGAAATCCAACTTCATGCAATTTCGTGATGATCGTGTCATTCGAACAATTTGAAAAAAAAATTTCTGTGATTTTCTTATCATATTATACTCATTAAACTGTGTATGAACCTTCGAACTGTAATTTTTCGATGGAGTACTAGATTTCAATCCGATCTGATCTGTATTTTTAGAAATATTGGGAAAATAAAATTTTGAATAGGTATATCTGCGGAATCAATGGGTGGATTTCATCCATTTACGAATTCGGCCTTCGTGATTAAGGTCCAAACCTTCTCTACTAATATGGAATTTCTAAGTTGTTTCTTTCGGAAGTTATTGTGTTTACGCATTCGGCCGTTAGGCCGACCGTAGGCCGTTAGGCTTAATTACGAAGGTCGAATTCGTAAATGGGTGAAATCCGCTCAATGATGCCCTCTATATACCCATTCATAATTTTATTTTTCCAATATTTCCAAAAATACAGATTAGATCGAATTGAAATCCAGTAATTTATCGAAAAAAAATCTAGAAAAGCACTGCTGTGAAGGCAGCAGCTTTCGCGCGCAAGTTCAAATTCGTTGCCGAAGCGGTCATCTACATTGAACATGCGCGCAAAAGCAGCTGCCTTCACGGCAGTGCTTTTCTAGATTTTTTTCTTTGAATCGGTATCAGATACTACAATATAGTTTAGTATAACAACTAAACTCCTCTTTACAATTTTTCACATTAACAGTGGCTCAACAAAAAAAAATCTGGAATAGAACTATATTTTCTTGATTATTATGATGCAGATTTCATCTTTACCATTATTATTCGATACGAAAAGGAAATGAGGTTTGTGTATGACCCTATAAACTCGCCAACAAAAATATTGAAAGTATAGATAAGACAACTTGCTAACATCAATGGAATCGAAAAAACATCTACCACCCATAAATACTACATTCAACTTATAATATAAAATTATTTCGTCAACTGAAAGAGATTGAAAACAAATACAAATTTAAGCTGATTTTACCAACAGAAGAAACAACTTGAAAACTCGATATTCGTGGAGTAGGTTTGGACCTTAATTACGAAGGCCGAATTCGTGAATGGGTAAAATCCACCCAATGATTCCGCAGATATTCCCAACATTTCCAAAAATTTATCGAAAAATGACAGTTCGAAGGTTCATACAGAATTTCATGAGGATATTATGATCCGACGATAATCAGAATATTGAATATTTGCAAAAAATGTTTTTTTTTCAAATTGTTCTAATGACACGATCATCACGAAATTCTGCAAAAAGTTGTCTTTCAGCATTTTTCAAACTTGCTGCGAAGTTTTATCATGATTGAATCAGTATTTCTTGAGTTATACTGAAAAAAACAACGATATCGATATATCGAGAATTATGAAATTTTTTCCGATATTCCCAAGAATTATGATCGTATCAAACTGAAATTTGGTACACCGCAGTTAAATATAAAGCTCGAAGTCTAAGTGGAACTTTCTTCTGAATATGATGAACGGTTTCCGAAACAAATTAATTCTGGAATATTTTTTCTGAATTTACTGATAGTATGATCTCTACAAAATTTCGCTAAAAGTTCCTCGTCGTTATACTCTACCTAACTACTAAGTTTCAATTCAATCGCTTCCATAGTTTCTGAAATGAAAAATAAATAACTTCAAAATTTCAAATGACTATAACTCCGAAAATATTCGACCGATTTGGCCCGTCAACGAACTTAACCGCGGCATTTCGATGCGGTAACCACCCCGCAAGTTTCGAAATTAGTGCAGCATCAACATATAAAAGCTTTATGATAGGAGTCCCCGAACAACTTAAGGATGAGATATATAGGCAAGATTTCTGACCAGTTGGTGTCACTTTCACTAGATTCAATTTCAGGAGAGGACAACATTTTTCAGAGCAAAATCCGAGAAAACCCTACCAAACTTAATTCAGAAGTACGGAAATATGCAAGCCACGTACACTACACACAAACAAACTGAAGTCTTTACTATCTTCCACCAAAATGTAATGTCCATAGGGAATTCATTTAACAAAATAGAGCATATAGTTAATGAAAATGACTCCATCATGTAGTATATATACATTTAAATTAACACTGTTTCTATCATTTTCTTCTTTGTGTAATAGAGGTGAATTTATATGAAATAAAGACATTTATTATTATTATTTTATTATTATTATTATATGAAAAGAAGATCGACAAATGGAACAACGTAGAAACATGCGTTTGGAGCAGTCAATACGTGAAAAGATTCCTGGAAACTAATTTGAACATGTCCGCAAAAGCTGCTGACTTCACGGCAGTTATTTCCTAAAAATTTTTCAATTTGGATTGATAGCGTACATAAAATTGTTTAGACTAGGTCGGCCGGACGAAATTGAATGTTCACTAGCGTGGTTCATTTGGTTGTATGGCAATATAAACTACAGGGCAAGCTTTGGATGTACTGAAAAATGTAAAATATTGAAGTATTTGATGTGCGTTGACGATTTACCGAATAGTTCTTCACACTATTCAGAGAAAAATTAAAATGTGAAATTTTTCCTCTCACTAAATCTCAACCCTATAATGTGCTAGTCAACGCATCAATCTGAATTTCAACTCATTAACGCCTATTAGCGCGAAATTAAAAAATTCTCACCATCGTTACCGGTTCAAAAATTTTTAGCTCGCGAGATATTTTCGTTAATATTGATCTTGAACGTTCTTCTGCTCATTATTGTATTTATTCAGGTACCATTTCAAGTGTGAAGTGATACCGTAAAATAGGTATAGGATATGCTTAGGTGGGTTACTCAGTCTTACGAAGGTATAATTAAATTCGAGTTTGTATAAGGAATTGTCAGATTATATAGTAGAAATTAATTGGAATTCGTGGCAATCGTATGAATGATGATTTAATCTTACGCGTGTACTAAACTACCTCACTGGATATTGTCATTTTTACTGACAGATTCTTCGTGGATTTGTTCTAGGGAACAGCGCGCTATCATTTCGTCACGACGTCTGTAATTTTCGAATTTTGAGCTGAAAATGATTGGATTGAACTCCCTGAGAAGACTCTGTGGTCAAATTCAATTCTGTCTAACGTCCGGCCATCCGTCCGTCCGTATGTGCTCTAACTTACGGAGAAAAAGAATTAGCAACTTGACAGATTAGGTTTGGAGTCCAAATATCTCGGTTAAGTTCGTTAATGGGTGGAATCGGTTGGATAGTTTCGGAGTTAGGCACCTTTGAAATTTAAAGGTTAATTCCTCCTTATCTCATGAAGTATTGACTTGATCAAATTGAAACTTCGTGGACAGTTTTGGAATAACAACGTGCAACTTATACCAAAATTTCGTGTGGATCCAGTTGTTAGAAAATAAAAAAAACTATTCGAAAATTTTCTAAAGTTTTGATGGAATTTTTTTCCCTCTTAAAATATTGGTTAGATCTCAATGGATTTCGGCACGTACTTTAGAGTCAGTATTCAACAACAATGCTCAATTTCAATTCGATCCGATATTTATTTTCGGAGATATAAGAAATAAAATGTGCCAATTTTCGTTGTAATTCGGAATTTTAACGTTATTTCCGCAATATACGAATGTCATCAGATTGAAACTTCGTAATCAGGTGGAGATTACCAACACGCAACTAGGTGCTAAATTTCGTGGTGATCTAATAGTCAGAATCCGAACAAGCCCGTAAAAGTTCCTGACCTCACGTCAGTGCTTTTCTAGATTTTTTATTACGATACAGAACGGATAACGGATAGACAATTTAGGGTTCCTACCTCCAAACTTTGAAATCCATGATTTGAGGGTAAAAACACCAGAAAATTTCGGTTCAAAGCCAGGATATGTTTAAGAGCAATACCTCATTCTTATAGTTGTATTGCACGGGTAGACACGGTCAATGAACCAACTGATAGCAATCACATTCTTATTCAACTAACATTTATTTAGGCACTGAATTAGTTTATCGAATGGAGTAATTTCATAACATGGGCCCTTAACGGATTCTCTGAAAATTATCAAGGACAGGCCAAGACATCCCAAAAAGTAAGACATGTCCTGGGAAAACAGGTCGGCCGTAAACACAATAACTTCCGAAAGAAACAACTTAGAAACTCGATATTTGTAGAGTAGGCTTGGACCTTAATTACGAAGGCTGAATTGATGAGTGGGAAAATCCACCCAATGATTCTGCAGATACTCATTCAAAATTTTATCTTTTCATTATTTCCAAAAATACAGATTAGATCGAATTTTCGAAGGTTCATATAGAATATCATGAGGATAATATGATCAAGAGATCAGAGAATATTGAATATTTGAGAAAAAAAGGGTCCATTCCGATTGAATCAGTATTTTTTGAGTTATTCAGGAAAAAACAAGGATATCGAGAAGAAAAGTGCGAAATTTTATATATATTTTTTTCCAATATCTCCAGAAATTATAGTCGTATCAAAAAGAAATTTGCTGCACTGCTGTAAAATATGATGTTTAAGGTATGAGCAGAAGTTGTTTCCGGATTCAATGAACATTTTCCGAAGAAAAAATTTTTTCTTAAAAATTTCGAAAAAAAAATGAAACTTTATTTTAAAATTTACCGACAGTTTGATTTCAACGAAATTTCTTGAAAAGTTTTGCGTTGTTATGCTCCAAGTCATTGTCAAGTTTCAATCCAATCGAATGAGTATTTCCTGAAATATCAGGAAATTAATCTTTATTTCAAATGACCATAACGCCGAAACCATTCGACCGATTTGTCCCATTGACAACCGGCGCATTCCGATTCGCGACCTAATCCGACAGTTTCAAGTCGCTAGCTCGCTTCTTTCGACAGTTATCGTGTCGTTGGCCGGACGGACGGCCGGCTGGATAAAATCGATTTTGACACCGGATTTGCCATCAGTGAGTCCAACCTAGTCGTTTGAGAAAATTTTCGGGAAGCAATTCGAAAATTACAGACATTTGGACCGAACGATAGCACGCTGTTCCCAAGAACATGTGCGCAAAAGTGAGAGTTAACTGCTCTCTGTGGTCAAAATACCTTTGGACACCGATTATTTAAGTTTGGAAACTCGCGAATAATGGGTGCTTTCTATTTGACTAGTTGTGGAGCTCGGAGCTGCAAATCGTCAAATAGAAAGCACGCTTTATGGTAGTATCAACCCCGGTGAAACATAACCTAGCAGTTGCACACGTCAAGAACGCACGCACTAATATAAAGGCAGATTCATACTAGCTTTGTTTTGGTTAGTAGATTAAATACTGTCCTTAGAAAATTCTAGAACTGCGTAGAATCGATCCTAGAAAAGTTCTGATGAAAGCGGTGAAACTAAATCTCGAATTAAGTTCGGGGTTCTCATCGAGATCGTAGAGGGGCGTTGTTTTCAACACGAGATTCTACACAATTGCATTCTTGCCCATTCTCACACCGAAAATTCCACCAATATTCTCATTTTACATGAAATCACTCAATTAACCTAAACAAATCCATTAACAATAGAAATCTGTGGAAAGTCTGGTCCATAGACATGAGAGTATGTCTGTGGTCTGGTCGCGAAATATCATAGACCTGATCTATGCGAAATGGATAAATATTTCTATGTATTCTGTGTTCCTGGTAAACGTGGGTCTTGCTTGATTCACGGCCTTTACTAGCTCAGGGGGGATCCAGGAAAAATAGAGTAATTTCATCAGATTTTATAACATTCAACGTCAAATATCTCGAAAACGGTTCGTATGAGGAGGAAAAATAAAGAATGAATTAAGTATTCTAAAATGATTGAGGGTTCTCATAATGATTCAAGATAAACTTTATATGCATTGTTCATGCTAATTTCTCGTAGTTTATTTGAGTAGGGGAGTTTTTTTTTCGTACCTACAATTCTCAAGACATTTCACGAAATGCATAAAATAGGCCAGCCCAGCAAATTTCGAAAAGCACATTTTAATGGCTGTAATGGATTGTGCTATACATATTATCAGTTATGCTGTTCTAATTTTCCCGAATGTAGCTCTCATTTTTCGAAAAATGAAAAAAGTTAGCCCAGCACTTTTGTTTCTTCTTCTCAATCAGTAAAAAAGTTTGTGCTGCATTTGTGCTGCCCTGCACATTCGTTTTTTCTGTTGAGAATACATACGAAAAATCGTCCCTCATGTGAGCTAACTTGTGCTGTTGAAATTTTCACGAAAATACTGCTAATTTTCCGAAAAATAAAAAGATTTGGAAAAAAATTTAGTCCAATTGTTTTCGATTTTCGAATTTTTTCCTTGGGCTGAATTTGCTAGGTTTATACTGGTTTGTACCATTGATTTTTTTTAATTCCATATGATTCCCACGATAATCCACAAAATGTACAGAATGGACCGCTCAGATAAGAATGAATTTGGCTCGATTTTCCAATGAAATTTTTTTTTGCTAAATTGAAGTTTTTATCTTATTCCATACGGTTCTAGAGATATTCCACAAAATGTATGAAATAGGACAGCTGAGACTTTTCAAAAAAATGGGTGATAACGCCGGAAATAGATTGCGCTATCTACAAACCGAGTTGTGCCGTTCGAATTTTTCCGAAAGTCCCCCTTATTTCTGAGAAAAAAAATTTCAAAGAAAATTAGCTCACCCATTTCGGTTTTTCCTAATAATAGGTGACATATGAAGAAAATTGTGCTATACTTAATCTTATTTGTTTCGTTGAAGTTTTCACAGAAATCCTGCTAATTTTCCTAAAGGGAAAGATTTTGGAAAAAAGTCGGCCCAGTACTTTCGTTTTTCCCTGTCGAAAGTTGCTTTATATATATTTAGACGTGATTTGTGCAGACTTGTACTGGTTAGATTTTCAGAAAAAAACTCTCAACTTCTTCACACGGTGGCAGTTGGATAAAACATTGTTGATTGATTCGAAGATCAGTATACATGATAACAGGCATGAGATTCAGACCATTGGATACCGCAACTGGAAGGCGATCTGTTTGGATCAAATAACAGGATGTTTGATTTACTTTAATTTAGTATTGAATAGTTACTTCTATTGAATTACGCTTCGGTTTTTGGAAATATGTAGCTTGGCCCACCTTTTCAGTGGTTCAAAAAATTCTGCACTAGCCTGCAAATTCGTGAAATAAAATAAATGGAAAATACTCATTTCCTTCACCTCACTGGATTATTTTTCCAGAGTCATTAAGGTACTCTTAAGAAGGTAATCTTCCCAGTGCAGAGTTTTCTTTGTATTCGAGTTCTTTTCGGTGATTGATGCTATTGACTGTCAAGGAATCGAGCAATTAAAAATTAAATTCTTTCATGTACCGGTGTGTGAAAAAGTAGTTTAGTAGGAGTAAAATACCCACAACTTTAACTATTTTTTCAAGGTGCCGCGGATGCTTATCGTAGTATTTCGGTCGACTTATGCTATAAATCATTCAAGAGTCGACGTCTTGAAAGACAGTACTTGCAATAGGAGAATGCCAACGTTTGAGGTCGGAGCCTGTATTCTTCAGGTCACTAGTATCCGAGTTGACCTCTTTATAGGCGACCGTGACTTTTCAAAGGTAGGCCCATCAGGGATAACAAAAATAGTGCGGGAAGGAGGAGCCCCACCAGACGTGGCTTCTGGTGTCCCCTGGCTTGTGATGGCCTCGCACGGGCCGTGGATTTTGCTAGATACCCCTAGATGGAGAACTGTGGATCGCGAAACTCCATGAATGTTGCAATCGTCCTTAGAGCTGGGAAGAACCTTGTCAGTCATCGTTTGAGGTGTCGGGGAATATCGAAGTACCCTAGTAACCGAGATGAACTGAAGTCCCCTTCAACTCTTGCTAGAGCCGGAGCTTTAAGTGTTCAAGGTGTCGGAGCCAGCGAGCAACTCTCTAGTATCCGAAAAGGTGATGGCACGAGTCTAGTTTTCTGTCGTCCTAAGGTCACCTGTTGAGTTCGGAAGCTTGACGATGAAAAAAATTTCAACAAAAATGTGGAAAACTGCCGAATGATTTTTTTTTATTTTCGAAGGATTTCATCAACACGGAATTCAGCACGAATGTGCGCATTAGTGTTCTAGAACTGATGATGAAGTTTCAATGTGATCGTATCAGTAATTTTTGTAATATTGAGGAAATAACGTAAAAATTTCAAACAACTAGTTATGACATTTAATTCCAGAAATTAGTATCGGATCGAATTGAAATCTGAAACGTTGTTGTTAAATATTAAGAGTGTACAGTACCTCGAATACAAAGGCGACTTTTGGAGGCCTGAGTTAGTTTTTTTCAGTCCAAATGGTTGAAAAAATAGTAAAAATTTGCAACGTTGCCACAACAAATAGCATTGCCCATTTTCACAAGAGAATTGAGTTTATCCCAAGAATAAAATTAAATAAAAACTCACTGAAACTTGCAGAACGATATTCTGTTTTCTCCTATTAAATTAGATTTCACGTGTTCTTATATTTTTCGCCGTTATTTGCAACATTACAACAGGCAGTCCGTAGGCGTGTGCCTGACCTTGAGATTTCAAGGAGATAACTTGAATGTGGCTCTGTTTTGCTGAGATCGCGCAGCTGTAATTTACTAGCTTGCGTGCCGAATTCATTCCAGCATTCGACTAACGAAAATATCCGTTCCGGAAGTGCAAAGTAAAAATTTGAATGCTGAATTCACTTAATCGACTTCAATAAAGTATTTATGGCTTTCCCATAGACGCGTTCATGTTAAGATGAACGAGAATGATGCGAATCATTTAGTGATGAGGTACATACCGTTATTTTCACGAATGACCCAGTCGAAAATGTTTAAATGTTCAGCCAAGTTGATATTTGGCATAATTACTCTTCAATGAATTTGGAATAACATATCCGAAGGAGATTGATTTGCAGGCCGTCTGAGGGGTAGTAAACTCTTTTCGAGGTCTGTGGTAAATATCGTTGAAGTCGGATAAACATTCCTCAAAGAAAAATTCTCGAATAAATAATTTTAAAATTTTTTAACTGGATCCGCACAAACTTTCGTATTGAGTTGCGCGTTGGTAGTCTCGAACTAATTGCGAGGTTCGAATCTGATTGAATCTGTACCTCATGGTACTTCGAGGAATTAACCTCAAAATTTCATATTTTTATAACTTCGAAACTGCTCGGCCGATTATGCCTACTATAACGAATTCAAGCGAGATATTCAGGCTCCAAAACAAACCTGAAAATGTACACACTTCAGGTCATTCTCTTCGAAAGTTGAAGCATTAACGGCCGGACGGACGGACAGAATCGAAAAGATCAGTAGCGAAAACATTTTCGGCTCAAAATTCGAAAACTGTAGACATTGTGACGAAACGATTTCCCAGAACAAGCGCGTTAAACTAATGGAACGTGAAACAAAACTGCAGCCGAAATGGAACAGGAAATGATGCGAGTCAAGTAATGCGTATATTATTTTCTCGGGTAGACATAATGTAACGAAGTCATATTCATAGTGAATTACTTCGAAATAGTCCGGCGACTTAATGTCGAAGGTGTGGTGGAGTGGGCGAGCCTGAAAATAAATTGTCGTTCACCTTCCAGATCGATCCAGTTAACAGAACTGATTAGAGTGTCATTTGATGGGTGAATTTTTTGTTCAAGAATTACTATTAAATTCGACTCAGTTTCAATGATCTGAAATATCAAAAAATTTCCGTCCGTTGAGTGTTCCCATATGGTAGTCGTGAATATTCACCCAAAATTTTCCAAAAAGGAAATTTGTTACCTTAATCTCCAGGGTGAAAAATGTTTCGAGCAAATAGTTTCTTCGGAATTTTTCATCATATTCGGAAAAAAATTCCGCACATCTTGAACATTTCACAGCAGTGTACCAAATTTCAAATTGATGCGATCATAATTTCTGGAGATATTTTTCGTCGGTATCGCTGATTTTTCGGAAGAATACAAAAAATTCTGTAGTTCGAAACTGCCGATGAACAACTTTGTGACAAATTTCGTGATGAACGTCTGAACTTGTGATAAGAATGATTCAGAATTTTTGTTTTTAAGTATTCAATATTCGGTGATCTCGTGATCATAGAATCCTCACGAAATTCTGCATGAACATTCAAGCTATCATTTTTCCATCAGGTACCTACTGGATTTAATGTATTTTTGGAGATATTGGAAAATTAACATTTTGAATGAATATATCTGCGGAATCAATGTGTGACGTTCACCCTTTCACGAATTCAGTCTTCGTAATCCATGTCCAAACCTCCTTAACAAATATCGTTTTCCTACGTCGTTTCTTTTGGAAGTTATTGTGTTCAGTCGACCGAGAGGACGACTGTAAACCAAATAACTTTTCGAATCAAAATACTTGAAACCTCGATAATTTTAGGGTAGGTTTGAGACATAATTATGGTGGTCGAATTCATGAAATTTAAAATCCGCCCAATGATTTCTAGATAAATCCGTACAAAATATTATTTCTCCAATATACCACAAATACAGATTGAACCGAATTGAAATCCACTACTCAATTGAAAAATAACAGCTTGAAGGTTCATGCAGAATTTCGTAAGGATATGATCAGATCACCAAATCTTTCCATCAGGAAATAGAGTTGGGCGAGGTCAATACGTGAACAGATGACAGCTTTGGCAATTCATTTGAACACGCTGCTTACTTTTACTAGAATTCTTCATGTTCTTTTGCTTATGGAACGATACTCATTATTTTCTTCGCTAGTTTCAGAATACTTTCGAGGTAATCTTATTCCAAAATAAAATATTCAGGTTGTCCCAAAAAGGAGGTCGAGAAAATTGAAAGGAGATATTCTTCCACGTTTTTAGAGTCTTGGGTCACAGGGCTAAAATGAAAGAATAAAAAGGAACGCGTTGTTCCTCAGAACAAGTGTGTTAAGATGACTTAACATCGATGTTTCTTAAACCAATGGCAACTACCAATTTTTTATTGGAAAATTTAAAAGGCCTCATTCTCCTATGTATAACAAGATTGTTGTGATAAAATGCGAAGGAACACCCTGCATTTTATCGATCCATAAGAAGCGCAAACAACTTTTTACTATTTATTATGCAGATCATTCAGAAGGTTGCATATTGCAGAACACGCGCAAATGAAACTAGTGGATAAGGGAGAAATAAGGGAGTTCTAATGTTGCAAGCGAATTTATATAGGAAATTGATTCTTCTTCTCTTCATAGAAAGGTTTTTTTTAGAGGTATAGAACTTTGAAATGGAATAAAACAAGGATGAATATTTAAAATCGACATCGACCCTATTCAAAAGAGGATCTTTTTTTGAATTATAATTTAAATATAATTTCTGGCATATGACCGCCTCGGCTGACTCGGACGTAATCTAATCTGGACGTCCAATTTTCGATCACTTTTTCCAACATTTGTGGCCGTTTATCGGCAATAACGCGGCGAATGTTGCTCTCCAAGTGGTAGATCGTTTCGGGCTTATCGGCGTAGACTAGCGACTTCACATATTCCCTCACAAAATAGTCTAGTGGCGTTGAATCGCACGATCTTGGGGGCCAATTCACGGACCCGGAACGTGAAATTATGCGGTTATCAAACGTTACCTTCGGTGAATCAATTGTGGCACGAGCTGTGTGATAGTTGATAGTTGGTAAGGGGTTACGTTCCACTGCGACCTTAAGGTCTATTGTGCCCCCTTGTCAGAGCTGTTTTCGCAACCTACAGCTCGCCCTCCAGCTCTAGAGCTCTGATGAATTCTAATATCTGTGAGGGCTTCAAGGAGGCTAAGTTCTCATTCCTCCTATAATGCTCCTGTCCAAGGTATCTTTTGCGCAGGCTCACAATGGCGAGGCATTCTGTGATCAGGTGAACAGGGGTTTCCTCCTCCTCCCCACAAAATCTGCACTCGTCAGTTTCTGATAAGCCCATTCTCATCATGTGCTTCCTTAGGCGACAGTGTCCTGTGAGGAAACCAGTGAGGAGGCGTCAGTCTATTATTATCAGAATAACAATTTTTCAGAAACAATTGCAATATAGATGCATAAAATTCTACAATAATTTACCACTTAATATACAGAAAATAGAAAACCACAAACTGTTCAGAAAGGAACTATTCAAAATTTTGTTTGACATGGAACAATACACATTAAAAGATTATGGTCTAGATAACTGAAATCTTTGGAAACTGACACTGTTTCATTTCTTTGTGATTATACTGTAACATAGAGTGATTTGAAATAAAGATTATTATTATTATTCATGTTGAAATGCTAGACCAAATATTTTTCTACTGATTTAAAAAAAAATCATGCAGTAAGGGGTTAAGGCAAATCACTTGACAGCTGACAGAATGGCCGCTAGTTAAAAGAGTGTTGCCAACTTTAAGTTCTATACCTCTAAAAAAACACCCTTTACGACCATTTAAATTATACGTATATGTTCTCAACATCTTGCACGGCCTATTTTTTTTTTCATACAAACCATATCCTTTTCTGATAATAAGTTCCCGAAATTATTATCGAATTAGATCAACATAGAAATAATTGACGAAAAATTAACTAAAAAATCTTTCAAAAAAAAATACAACTGAAGATCTCCAAAGCTGTTGATTTTTGGTGATCGATAAATATGACCGAAACGGCAGCGAATGAGTCGAATTTGGAATCACCCTGTATGTAGGGTTCAGCAAGAATGGCGCGCGGTGTTCCATATCTCTAGTCAGGAAACAGATAGGAATCTATTTTTCTAGCATTACCTTATTGCTTGAGCTTGACAAAATGAAAATATTTTCGGTCGCACAGGATTCTGTATTTTTCGGGACGGGTGCCAACTTCATTTTTTTGAATGACTACCTGTGTTTTTCAACAAGTTTTTTGATTCTTCATGAAAAGTAAAAGCTACGTTATTCATATCTTCACTCCGAAATTTCTTACGGTTTTCGATATATGATGTCTGACATGGCTTTTTTTTTCAATATTCCTATTCCTATTTTGGCGGTATTTCGACTTCTTTGGTAGAAATTCACAGAAAATAGCTGAGCAGTTAACTCAAAAACGTGAACCATATATGTATGTTGTCTCATGAAAAAAATGATTTTTGTTGAATCAGGTGATCTTAACAGATCGCAATCAGTTAAAAATATAATATCAAGTCGTTAAACGTTATGACGAAGAAATATGAATGGTTGCAATTTTTTGGAAAATAAGCTGTTTAAACGAAATCTTTTCTCCATTCACTTTGATAAATTATCCTGGTTGGCCATGATTCAGGTCTATCAAGTCTTTTACTTAAAACTGACACAGGTTGGCACTCGTGAAATATGGGCAATATCAAAATAATTCCCAGCGACGTTGCCAAACGCCGTTGTCAATTGCTACTCTCAATCTCAATATGATCATCACGCTTGGAAACTGAAAATGCCGAAGGTACTTTTGAAAAAGCAGAGACAAAGTATCAGGAAGTGCTGTGTAGAATTGAAATATGCTTTTTCTGATAGTAACCCTGATAATTCGGAATCAATAATTTATCACAAGCTATCCAACGTTTTCGACGTATCTGAGTGAAAACCCAGTGTATCGTTCACATAGATTCCCAAGAACTTTGTAAATTGAGTTAGTTCTTTTAAGATGGCACAAGTTTTGTAGTACTACTCCATTTTCATACTGGAGTATTTCAAGTTGTGCAAAAAGGTATATACATGTCTTATGTAGACTTATTTCATGAGAATTGCGAAAAGTAGGGAATTCCATAGGTTTGCCTGTTTGTTTAGATGTTTTACTGCAGGTTATTCGAGTACTTCTTATCATTGATTCGAATGAACTATCACAAAGTAACGGACTACTCAATCTATTATTTTTCTGTAAAATTTCAACACTCGATTGTTGATTTTCGTACAAGAAAATAGCATAACTGAATCTTCCAACTATGTTTAGATACGTGAAATACTTTCAGTGTTAACAGAGAAAAAAGTTTTTTTAACATTCGCCAGGTCTTTGGAATTATTGAATTCACATAATATTTTCTCATTCATTATTTTCCCAAAGTAAATTCACATTTTGAAAAATACGTATTTACTACGACCCCTATATGTTGAGAGGACAACGTTGCGTAGTTATCTGACAGGAAAATGACTATAACCTAACATTTTCAAAATATACACGGTGAAATTTGTCAGAATGTCATGGCCAACCGGGATAGTTTATAAAAGTGAATGGAGTATAGTGAACTTAACTATAAGGAATACCCGACGAAATTCATGGAGCATTTTTTGCTGTTTCTTATGGATCGATAAAATATAGGGTGTTCCATTCGAAATGAGGAAAATTCTGCTAATTTTTATTTCCGATAGATGGCATCTTTTTATACCCTGTATATCAAAGTTCAATTTTAAATATACCGTTTGAGGAAGTAACAATAATAATAATAATAATAATGTGTTTTTATTATGTGAATATTACATTTCAGCAACATTAAACACAATAAACGTCAATTTGGAATGCTCAACCTAAAAACTCCCCGATATTATACGGTTCAAGCTCAACAAAATATCAAAAACTTTTTTCTTGAATTCTCTCAAATTTTGGCTGAGTTTAGCATCCCTGGGTAATTTATTGTAGAATTTTATACACCTGTAAAATGCTCCCTTTTCTGTCAGAGTTAATCTGTGCTTTGGATAATTGTAATCCAGTGTTCTGGTGTTTCGAGCTGTTTGTGGAAGGTATGCGTCGAATAAATGTCTATTTTTGTATAGAAAGAGGACACATTCCTGAATATATACCCCGTACACAGTCAAGATTATATTTTCTTTGAATTTTCCTCTACAGGATTGTCTAGAGTTGATCCTGGCATATACAAGTGCACAATATTCGACTGAACATACTTTCCAATGGGAATTGGCACAACTTAATAATTTCGAATATTCCTAGTGGCGAATATTGGAAAAATACGCGTGTCTGGCGGCATATTTCGAAAAGTGTTAAAAGATATAGATAATTATTTATGATAAGGGGTAAGGTTTAGATGAAATGTTGTTTCGTTTCATCTACATTTCAGCACAATTTATTGATCTAGTCAAAAAGACAAATGCATGTTAATGCAGACATCTGATTCACTAGATCTGTTATAATCTTATACTTTTCATGTGACGTAGGATAAAAAATGATTTTTTTAAAAAAGCAAGTGAAAACTTTGGACACTTTCGCACAGATGACGTAACATCCACAGATGGATATACTTAATTGGAAAGCACTGAAGAATGCAACGGACATGAAGAATCTTACCGCTCCTAAAGCATAAGTTTCACCTTCTCCGAATAAAAACAAAACTAGACTATTCCACAGCGTACCATAAATAAGACTTTTTTCCTAATGGGTACCAAAAATTCCTCTCTTCATTGAGATTCCGCTGTGTTTTGCTCATTCGCGAATATTTGAGGCGCTACCGATCATCTCGACGACGTGGACGTGGACTTTAAAACGGGAAGTGTTTCAGGTTCAAGTCAACTGTGGATATACAGGCTGATTAAACTGTTTCGGCTGAGACTACACTAGGAAACCTTCTGATTTGGTTATTACTTTTCATTCAAATTTTGTACAGATGGTCAAGACCTATAGTTCAAAAGAATGTGAAAATATGAAAAAGAATTATTATTGAAAAAAATAGGAGTTTATCATTAAGCTGAAAATATTCACCCTTATTTCAAAATTCGGCTCACCGAAGCGTTCAATGTTATTGTAAGGTATGTTCAGGCGAACTCCATTCTCAAGAGCATAAATACCTCGAATTACACGTTGTTTGATTTTTATAAATTTTTTTCTTTCAAAATATTCAAAATTCAATTAAGAATGCGTAATATTTACCGTATTTCTGCTTCGCTGATTATCCGCAAAGAATAATTTATATGGATTAAAAAACTGAATTCAAATTCAACAGTGCCCATTCTTATGAGCAAAATAGATCATTGAAAAAAAATTAGAAAAGCACTTATGTGAGGTCAGGAACTTTTACGCGTTTCTTCAAATCCGTTGCCAAAACACCTGTCACCCCGCCAAACGCACGTATTTTCGAAAATATTGAAATCATGAGATTTTGAATGGATGAATGAATCTACGAATTTTAAAATCCACGAATTCGATATTCGTATTGAAACAGAAAACCTACTATACAAGTATCGAGTCTCTAAGTCGTTGCTTTGGGAAGTTATTGTGTTCACGACCGTCCTTACAGCCGATAGTAAATAAAATATCTTCCGGAAGAATCTACTTGGAGACTTGATACTTGCATTGCACTTGCATTGCATTGAAGGTTTGGAGTTATATTATAGAGACCGAAGTCGCGAATTGGTAAAATCCTCCCAATGATGGCGCATTCAGAATTTAATTATTCCTATTATTCCAGTACTTCAATTTAAACGGCAGCTTGAAGATTCACGCGGAATCTCGTGAGGATCATATGCTTTAGATCGCCATCTATAAAATATTTGAAAAAAAATGTTAAAATGTTTTTTTATTGATCTAATTTAACGATCACCAAAAAATTTTGAACAAATTTAGGTACTAATAAACAATTGACAACTACTTAACAAGTTTCATCATCATCAGACCAGATTTTCTTGAGGTATTCCGGAAATAACAACTATATTTAGGAAATAACCAAGAAATTTAATCATCTTTTTTTAAATCTTTCCGAAGATTGATATACGATCAAACTGACATTTTAAAGACTGTTGCTGAAATCTGATGAATAATTCGTGAAAAAATTTTCTGCCTGTAGGATCATTGGAAAATTACGCTATAAAATATGCGCATTGGTATTCTACAACTACCTACGGAGTTCTAATCTTATCGCGTTGTTCTTGAGTAATTGACGAAATTTCACCAAAATTCCAAACAAACACGAAATTTTACATATCCCTTCTACAATATCTCCAAAAATAAATATCTAATCCAACTGAAATTCGAAGCACTCTTGCTGAATAATGACATGAAAGTTTGTGCCAAATTTCATTGCAGTCTGATTAATGGTTTCCGAAAAACAATTTTTGGCAATAAAAACTTTTTCACATTTTCACCATTATGATCCCCAAGACATTTTTCGTAATGTTGAGCGGCATTTACTTACGAAATGTCAATCTGATCGCGTCAGTACTTCTTGAGATATTGGTTTCGTGCGTCGTTTGACATTTGTCATACGTTGGAGGTAAAACAAACCCACTTTCCCGCTTTGTTTATGCTATGAAGTACAGCATTTTCAACGATTTCAGGATAAATTTACAAGTTAAAATGGTTTATATTCATAGAATTGGTGAATTACTAGACCTGTGAGGCCAAGTTATTGTGTCGTTGTGAAATGCTACATAAATACACCGAGAGACCAAGGAATACATTCGCTTTGTTTACATTGGCGAAGAGCGATTATTTGGAGATGTTAGTGATTTTATTCATTTTACAAGTGAAATTTTGTGATAATGGATCTGATTAACTGATATTCAATCTCATATGATAATCGTTCAAAACGATATAAATGAAAATTGCAGTATTTAACCTTGTCTTCTAAAGCCTAGAGTTTCCACATCAGAGATAGCGTTTATTATAGGTAGAACTATTGAAAATGAAACAGTAAAATGTTTGGCTCATTAATTCCTGAAAATAAACAGCAGAATGAAATCCAACAAATGTATGGAATGGAAAAAACATGGGTTCCAGAGAACTTCTCAGTACTATTTCAAATAACGTTCTATGTTGCAAATTATCAAATTACTACAATAATATTGGTCTACAGTTGCTATGTCAGTGTTATCATAATCTTCAATTATATATTTATTATACTAAATATATGTTACAAATAAAATAATTCATATGAAATTTTTTCCTTGAACACCGATTTCGATTCATCCTCAAAAAATTCTTTACTAACCATATAAAATGCTTTTTTATCATGCAGATGCAACATTAGGGCTTTCATAATCTTTAGTAATTGACAATAAGGTCAATTAGAAACATATTACAAACAACTAAATGTAGAAGTTCCATCCTTGAGTAGTCGAGCCACATCGGAACGTGTTCGGTTGAGAACAGTGAAAGTTATCTGGTTCATTATTATAAAATGCATGCAATATTTTGACAAATCTGTCACAACGAATTGCCTTGATTGGCTTTATATAAAATATAGAGATGTGAGTGGTAACCAATCAGGATGGGTTTGTCATTCATAACGCCAGCTATTGTAGTGTCGAGAAGATATAATTCTTGAAATGTGTATAACAAACACGAAATATTCGTATCATACTTATCTCATCATGAGTCAACTTATTAAACAGAATAAATTAAATAGATAGTCTAATATAATTCCTTAACTAGTGTGGAAATGCCTCCAAAAAACTCTACCATAGTTTGTTACTTTGTCAGAACAGTTTTTTCAATTTATGGCGTGAATATAGGATGTTTGCCATCTCTGGGATAGTTCACATAGTATTCTATTTCTTCGAATACTAGATAAAACTTAGGGGAATGGGTCAAAAATGCAAATATTCAAATATAAAGTCTTCACTACAATATATCTGAAAAATAGGATTCCTTCGTCTCTCGGTGTATTTATGTTGTATTCAACAACGAAACAATAACTAGGCCTAGTTATTTACCAATTCTATCAATAGAAATCATTTTAACTTGTGAATTTATCCTGAAATTGTTGAAAATGCTGTACTTCATAACATAAATAAAGCGGGTAAGTGAGGTTGTTTTACCTCCAACGTATGGCAAATGTCAAACGACGCACGAAACCAATTGAGGAAATAACCTCCACATTTCGAATATCAACAATATTTGACTAACCTTTTTCTGTGAATGTATATCAGGTGAAATTGAAATTGGAAATATTGTTGGTCAATATCGACTTCAAGGTCTGTACCAAATTTCATTGACCGATTATGAATAGAATTTTCAACAAAATGACGAAAATTCTCGGATAATGATTAAAAAAATATTCTTGCGACTCTATCCATACGAAATTTTGTATCATGTAGCATGTAGAAATTCTTTAACTTACTACAAAGTTTCAATCTGATGGCATCTACAGAGTGTAACAGCCAAATGGAATAAATTCGATAACAAATAAATGAGGGCGTGTTGGGAAAAACGCTCGGACACGTCGATTTGTAATTTTAAATGTGCATATTTTTCAAGAAAATAATATTATATAGGGTGTTCCATGTGACCGTGGCCAATACCAACTTTCTTATTTCAAATGCAACCCCCTGTATATTATTTATTTTTTGGATTCTTCAAAGAATTCTAGACACAATTCATGCATAATGTCCTATACCTATCTTTAACTATTTCGGAGATATTAAGTGTTTTCAGATTTAGTGCAAAAATCAACGTTTTAAATAAAAAATATTTTATTTCACAAATTCGGTACATAACACTTAAAACCTAATAAGTAATACTGATTATTTCTCAATACTTAAAAAAAAAACAAAAAAAACATTAATGTCAATGTAGGAAATGTTCAAAATGCTCTCCGCGGACGTCTTGGCAACATGCTAATCTGGTGTAGAATTGTCTTCTAACGTTACTCAACATTTCTGAAAACACTTAATATTTCCGAAAAAGTTGAAGATAGGTATAGGACATTGTACATGAATTATGTCTGGAATTTTCTTGAGAATCCAAAAAATTAATAATATACAGGGGGTTAGATTTGAAATAAGAAAGTTGGTATTAGCCACGGTCGCATGGAACACCCTATATAATTTTATTTTCTTGAAAACTATGCGCATTTAAAATTACAAATCGACGTGTCCGAGCGTTTTTCCTAACACCCCCTCATTTATTCGTTATCGAATTTATTCCATTTGGCTGTTACACTCTGTATATATCTATAGCGATATTGTGGAAATATCCTCGATATTTCAATTAACACCGAAATAAATTTTTTTTTTCTATATCTCCCATAATAAATATCGGATCAAATTGAAATTTGAAATATTTTTGTTCAATATTGACCCCAAAGTATATGCCAAATTTCATAGAAATCTGATCGATAGTCCTCGAGAAAAAAATTTCAACAAAATGTGTAGCACTTTGGAATATTATTTTTTTTATAACTACTAAATCATAGCACTTGGTTGCGCGTTAGTATTCTTCACATGATTACGAAGCTTCAATCAGTTCGCATTAGTACTTTTTAAGACATTCTGGAAATAACGTTAAAATCACAGACTATCGAAATTTGACAATTTTTTTTCTTTATATCTCCGAATGTGAATATTGGATCGAATTGAAATCTGGAACATAGTTTTTGGATACTGAGTCAAAGGTCTGTGATATATTTCTTTGGAATCTGATCAACAGTTTCCGAGGAAAGTGGTTTTTCCAACAAAAATTTGAAACATTTTCGACTGAATATTTTTTTTTAATTTTCGGAGTACCAAATTCTCACGAAATTTTGCACTTAGTTGTGTGTTGGTATTCCCGGACTGTTTGCGAAATTTTAATCTGATCTAATCAGTACCCCATGAGATGTCGAGGAATTTACCTCAAAATTTCAAATGGGCCAAACCGCGAAACTAAATCTTATGTGTAAATTTCAAGTCGCTCGGTCATTTCCTTCGAAAGTTAGAGCACATACTAACGAACGGACGGACGGACAGAATTAAATTTGACCACGGTTTATTCTTCAGGGAGTTCAAACCATTCGTTTAAGACCAGTTTCGGCCCAAAATTCGAAAATTACAGACATTGTGACGAAACGATAACGTGCTGTTCCCCAGAACAAGCGTGTGAAAGGTACATAAATGACATGATATAAGCTCAAATCATCAAGTTTGAAAATTTTGATGAACAACTTTATGCAAAATTTCACGAGGATCGTGCTTCTAAAACAATTTGGAAAAAAAAAATTTTTTTTCATGAAGATATTGTATATGTAGATGTCGTACGGTGTGTTTTGTTGTTAACTTGCACAGCAAGTCACATATTTAGGCAGTGCATAGAGTATTAAACATCAATCATGATCATGAAAATTTGTTGTGGCCTCTGGTTCTTTTCTGTTATCTTGGTAGCAATCACTGGCTGGAATTTGTATACTTTCTTTCTACGTTCATTTGATTCATTTAAACAGTCATAATTTTTTCCGTGATGTTAGAACAACTTTCCGAAAAATCTGCATAACCATTACCCATAAAATTAACCTAAACATAATAGTAGCGAAAACAAAAGAACCATAGAATTCTGTGATCTTGGATTTGCACAAAATCATGGAACACATTAAACTGCACTGACTTCATTCATTCTTATATCTGTTACTAGATTTGACTACACTCATATGTAGTATGTTCCGCGTCTGAGAGATATTTCCTGAAATTCAATTAGCTTCATCATTTTCTTCGAAGTTAACGTTGAGGTGGTCGTGATGATAGTTCCTCGAAATGATACAGATGTAATTTGATTGCGAAATGATCCGAATTACTGATCGCTGATTCTCTATCTACTCTACTGTTCTTTCGGAATCTTGATTTCACTCAATCGGCTAATTGGTGCTAGTTTCACTTAGATTGTGATGTCTTTTTCATATTAAATGTTTCCGTGCAGATTCATTAGTATTAGATGGCAGATGATTATTCCGAAAATGAAAAGTTTTGCAAATTGTGTTCGTTCAGGGATTACATTCTAGTCGCTGATTTGAAGCCATGTGCAGACGCAGTAGTCCGATTATTTTCGAAAGAATGGATAGATAGATAGATGAATCTTCTTCATTTCAGGTCTTGTTGTTAAACATAAGAAATGAAATGACCTTTAAATATATCTCTAAAATACAGACCATTGGAATGAAAATATTCATCTAAATTGTACGCTTCCAATCCAAGCAGCATTTTCCTTATTAATTTCTTCAAAGTTCCTAATAATAACATCTCTTAACGTTGTTTATTGAGCAGTTTGGTACACCTAAAGTATGGACCCGTCTCTGTCATGGTTGATCTATATCGTGGAAAAAGAAGATCTAGATTCTTGTATCATAACCACGTTCTCTATTCAATTCAGAAATGTCTTTATTGTTGAAAACGAAAACTAAATACTCATAAATATACAGTCCCTGGCCAAATGATTTGGCGCACCAGTGATTCGCTGCAAAATCTCAATTAAAACGGCGTCTGAATTGGTAATTGAATATTCAATTATTAAATCGAATATGAATGTTAAATATACTTCATCCATCAATGGTTCTATCACTATACTAATTGAATAGGGAGCACATTCGCCATTTTGCAATATAGACAATCTAACCGCTAGATCTTTTACAATTCTTTTTCTCTGACATTCAGAAATAGGCGAGTCTATCTCTAAATGAATTATATTGCCTACACTTGTTTCCACTGATAATACATTATATTCATCAGGAAATATTGACTTATTCATGTTTTAATAAGGTTGGCAAATTAAATACTAATGTTTTATTGGGCCACCTTCTGCCGATGTGAGCGCTGCATTCCTTCGAAGCATATTATCGAGATTGTACAGTCTGTTGCATTGTGGATGATGAGTCCATATGTGAATTATTCTTTTAAAGACCTATGCCCTGGATGTGATCCGATCTTAAGCAGCTTCTCTCCTCATTGGACCCCCACATTTTCCATGGGGTTCACGACAGAGGTGATCCAAAAAAGAGATTTTTTTTTTCATTTGGGAACAAGTCTGTGACTTCTGGCAGCAAGCGATTTTGTACAGGTCTTGTCTCATTATGTCTTTTACCAAGTACAAACATCCTGTGCCTATTTCGCAGATTACTGATCAAGCCATTACTTTCGTA
Source organism: Myrrha octodecimguttata (assembly GCA_958510865.1). Lineage (NCBI taxonomy): Eukaryota > Metazoa > Arthropoda > Insecta > Coleoptera > Coccinellidae > Myrrha > Myrrha octodecimguttata. Next base: position 18,093,271 of record OY294056.1, read on the forward strand.
GGCTGCTCAACAGTGTGGAAAACGCAATACGGATACAACTTTTCTCCATGGAGAAGACGTACGAACTGAGTTTTATACTGCAAAATTTCCCATGTGCTCTCATCGCTGATGCAAACCCACCAATAACAAAAAATAAGTATTAAAATACTAAAAATCAGTGCAGTTTTTTGATTGCTTGGTCGTAGATGATTCGATTTTGTTGCGCGCATGTTCTAGGGGAACAGCGTGCTATCGTTTTTTCGCCACTGTTTGGTCCAATTCAAGTACTTAGCCTTCATTGTAGTTGTTGAATTTGTTTCTTGGCGGATCGGTAAGCCTTGAAATCCAGATTCCTCAATTTTCTGCTTTCACATCAGTATCTTTTAGTTTTGATTGGGTGATTTTTGTGATTGCGAATTTTTTTTCCAGAAGGATTTTTTTCAGGCATCGTTCTGAGCTTGTAGGCAAATATACTTTATTCCACATTTTGTCCAAATGTCTGTAATTTTGGATGATTGAGCCGAAAATGGTCTCAATCGACTAGGTTGGACTCACTGATGACGAATCCGGTGTCAAAATCGATTCTGTTTGGCCGACCGTCCATCCGGCCGAGGCCACGATAACTGTCGACAGAAGCAAGCTAGCAACCTGAAACTTTCAGGGTAGGTCGCGCATCAGAATGCCGCGGTTAAGTTCGGTAATGGGCCAAATCGGTCAAATAGTTTCGGAGTTATAGGTACTTGAAATTTGGAAGTTATTTATTTTTTATTTTAAAAACTACTTCAGCGATTGGATTCAAACTTGGCAGTTAGGTGGAGTATAACGACGCGCAACTTTGAGCCAAATTTCGTCAGGATCATATAATCAGTAAATTTTAAAAACATTTTTTTTCGAAATTTTTTCCCAAAATATTTTTTTTTCCGGAAACCATTCATCATATCCAAAAAAACTCAACTCACACTTTAAGCTTCATTTTTCACAGCAGTGTACCAAATTTCAGTTCGATGCGATCATAAGTTTTGGAGATATCGGGAAAAAATATTTCAAATTTCGAGGTTTTCTTCTCGATATCGTTAATTAAAAAAAATTTCTGTGATTTTCTTATCTTATCATCCTCATTAAATTCTGTATGAACCTTCGAACTGTAATTTTTCGATGAAGTACTGGATTTCAATTGGATCTGATCTGTATTTTTGGAAATATTGGAAAAATAAAATTTTGAATGGGTATATCTGCAACAAAATAACTTACGGAAGAAACGACTTAGAAATTCGATATTTGTAGAGTAGGTTTGGGGCTTAATTACGAAGGTCGGAATTTTGCGGTTCGAAAACATTTCTGCATCAGTTAGGGCCATAATTTCAGCTTTTTTGCGTGGTGTAAGGTCCCTTTTTTACCCATGATTCATTGGTCACAATGAACTTTTTTGGTTACTAAATGTGTTCTGGGCAAGATGAACAAACCGTGATGTTACTCAAGAATCCGAAGTAGATGAACAAAGCACGGAATATCTCGTAATCACATCCGATCTTGCAGCATTCACTCTGGTACCAATATGTCAATATTGTAATACAACGCATCAAAAATAAATGAAAAATGGAACGATACAATAAAATTCCTAGATAAAAATGACATTTTGTGGGTTTCAAATTCAATTATTTTCCTTTTTTTTCTCGGACAATACAAGTAAATATCGTCTAATAAATTTGCCAGGGACTGTATAAACCACAAATGGTAAATAAATTCTCAAAGTTTTTTTTGAGTGAAAAATATAGAATGAATTTCATTATTACTAATCAACAAAATTATTCCATTCCTCAAGACGATTTGAAATTAGTATGATATATTATTTTTACAAGATTCTCATCTAAGTTATTGGACAAGTCTTTATTCCATAGCCAATACTAGATAACTTCAGAGGGACCTTATCTATATAAATTTCGCAATTTAGGAATTGATCAATATGAAAACTCAAGAATATGGTATCTAGTGAAAGTGGAACACTATTGTTATCCAGAATAATGCAATCTAGAGATGTGTTCAGAGCTTGTTAAGGATGAAAGAGTACCAGTCTAGTTTTGTTGTCATTTATCACTAACCTGTTCATGTCAAACCAATCCTGCACCTTCAAGAACGCATCTTTTGTTCTGTGAACAATCTCCATTAAATCACTTCCTTCAATTAAAATATTGGTGTCATCAACATAATTTGCATTTAGTTACTCTCATCTATGTTCTCTGGTAAATTATTAATATAAACTAGAAATAAAATTGGTCCAGCTATAGTACCCTAACCAACTCCCAATCCCGCATTTCGAATATCTGATTTTAAATCAGCACTCAAACCATTAAGAATAAAATGTTGCTTCCTTTTTGACAACAAGGATCGTATCCAATTATTTGCTTTTCGCCTCATTCCACTTTTATCCAACTTCCGAAGAAGAAGCTCAAATCAAAAAAATCAAAAGCTTTGTTCAAATCAAGAAAAAGACAATGTCAAATTCTTATTGTCCAAACAATGCAAAACTGCATTCACAGATCTGGCCTTTAAATATCAATGTTTAAAATTTGAGAATAAATTATTTTCATTCATGAAACTTATTACTTAAGTGATCATAACTAATTCAAAAATCTTGGAGAATGTGGGTAATAAACCAAGTGGTCTATATTTACTCAAGTCGAGTGGATCCTCCTTTTGCGCGCTTGTTCTGAGGAACAGCGTGCTATCGTTTTATATAAATGTAATTTTCGAATTTTGAACCGAAAATGATCTCAAACTACTGGATTGGACTTACTGATGACGAATCCGGTCTCGAAATCGATTATGCCGTCCGTATGCACGATTACGGTCGTACGGAGAATCCTATCAATCTGAAACCTACAGGGGAGGTTGCATTTCAAAATGCGACGGTTGAGTTCGTTAATGGGCAAAATCCGCTAAACGGTTCCGAAGATAAGGCCTTTTGAAGTTAGGAGGTTTTTTCCGTGATAATTCGGGAACTACTGAAACGATTGAATCAAAACTCGTGTGTTAGTTGGAGTGAAACGACTCACCACTTTTCGCGAAATTTTGTAGAGATGACACTGTCAGTAAATAAAAAAAACAATTTCCGGAAACAGTTCATCATATGTCAAAGCAGTGCACCAAATTTTAGTTCGATACGATCATAATTTCCGGAGATATTTGAAAAAAATATTTCTGAATCAGCAGTTTTTTCTCGGTATTTATGAATTATCTCAAGATTTACTGATTCAATCGTGATGAAACTTGGTAGCTAGTTTGAAAATACTGATTGACAACTACGTGAAAAATTTCGTGATGATCGTGTCATTAGAACATTTTTCAATTTTTTTTCTAAGAGGATCTCTGGTCATATTATTCTCCTGAAATTCTGTATCAGAGCTGTGCCTATGCCTTGTGCTTAGTGCTCGTGAAAGCACTCGAAGCACTTTTGTGCTCCTAAGCACTGTGCTCGCGAGCATTTTATTAAGCCGGTGCTTAGTGCTTGGTGCTTCGAGAATTTTTTGAGAAGGCTTAGTGCTTAGTAATTCGAAAAAGTGCTCCTAAGCACCGCAAATTGCTCCCGAGCACCGTAGGGCTTCGAAGCACTTTTCGGGATTACTAAGCACTAAGCCCTTCATGGACTTGTCGAAACAGGAAAATGTCGGGCTATCGCGTGATTGGAGTAGACAAAGAGAACTAATATATCGGTTGTCTCTGGTGTTTGGAGACATCGGACAAGGAATACAAGGATACTCATTCGACACATTCGTGATATATGTGTTTAAGTTTAGTTTCGCGCTACTATTATATGAAAACAATAAAATGCGTTCAGAGTCAAAATGTCAAAGCGTAAGCTTTCAGCTGGGAACATCGAAATAGGATATTTCGTATTCTATCTGGATCATGGAGATATTAGAATTCCGTACTGGAGAGTGTTAGAAAATCTAAGAAATCCACTAACGTGGAGTCACGTGGATTATACTTATTAAATTTTCGTATTCGTATGTCATACGTTCCGGTTCGCATTTAAAATTTCATTATTGTTTTCTCTATGATTTCTTACCTAATGATTCTGATTGAAATGATATCCTGCATTCTTTGATGTAGTATGATTGCGTGCAGGTTCGTGAGAAATTCCAAGAGTAGGTATCGCAAAATTAGAATATTTGAGAAAAATATATTTCTCGAGCTTAACTGAATCCTGGATGAGTGATTTAAGTCATTTATGGCGGATGACCAATCTCTACATTCAAATACTATGAATATCAATTGTTTCAGATAATTAGTTGTATGATGGGGAAAAATAGAAATTAATATTGTTTTTTGATATCCTGATTAAACGGTCATCACGAAACTTGGCACGAAGATGTCTATTTTAGAAGTTATGGGACAAAAATATATAATTATGCTCACGTCAATAACACTGTAACTTCCCGACCGATTTTGTCTATAAACGAACTTAGCCGAGATATTTAGGCTCTGAATCTGCCCTGCAACTTTTCAGGGCTCTAGATTTTTCGTTTGGAGAGTAATCGTGTTTACGGAAGTCCGAACAGCCAAACATCGATATTATCTGCGTTTTTTTGAGAAATATTGGGAGTATAAAATTTTGAATGTATATATCCACGGTATCATTGGGCGCATTTTACCCATTTACGAATTATACCTTCGTAATATGTATATCCATTCTCAATTTCATATTCCCAGTTTTTCCAAAAATAACTGTCAAATCGAATTGAATCCAGTACTTCAATGAAAAATGACATGATTCAAATATAAAATTTGTGGAAACAAAATTTTGAATTTTATATCAATCCAACTAAACGATTATCACGAAATCGTACAAATTTGCTCATTCGCTTTCGTCAATAAGCCTGACGGCCGATAGTAAACTCAGTAACTTCCGAACAGAGCCGGATCTAGGGCGTGGCGAGGGAGGCATTTGCCACGGGCGCCAACCAACAAGGGGCTCGAAATTATGATTTTTTTTTCCTGAAATGATGTTTTTTCACTTCAAAGTCCATTCATATTTCAGAGCGGTGCCATAGTGCATGCACCTGTTGTACAATATGCGGCGACAAGTAGTTACCAATAAACTAACAGATGATAAATTTACACTTGTCGGTCGCCCTACACGACTCCCGATCGCGACCAGATGTTTGTTATTCGAACACTGAAGACCTCAATTAACGGCAAGTTCAGAGGCACTTTAATGTTCGAGTTAGCGGCATGACAAAGAGATTCAGACCGTCCACATTATTCGCCGAATCGTTCATCACACCGGCTCTGATAAGGGTAATGTATTTCGAAGACGTTTACGATTGATAGGCTTGATGAAATCACCCCAGTATTATTAATACTACTTTTTTCTCGCATGTGGGGTACTTCCATGCAGCGGCGCAGTTGATGGCATCAATAAGAAAAATAGGACCCAGGAACTTATCATAATATTTTATATTATGTGCAATACCGCAAATAACGTGATCGTGCGAGCGGACCGGGAAATTATTCGTGCTGGGAAAAGTTTCAAAATTTCAATCAGGTATGTTATTTGAATAATTCAATTTTGAGTTGAGAATATTGGCGCGCTCGGTCAAATTATATTCTGTCCATGCACACGAGAGTCAATCATTTTCGAAAGATATAACTTAGAAACTTCAAAATTTATAAGGTTATGTTTGGGTTGGGAATATGTCGGCGATATTATCGTTCGAATTTTATTTGCGAGATCCCAGATTATACCGATTCAATTAAAATTGCGTTGTACCATAATTACACGAGTTTCCATATGTATAAGAATAAGTTCAAAATGTTGAGAAGAATACGATAAATTTATCGTATCTCTAGTATTTTATTAATCAGCTTCTTAGCTATGGGTACTACAGAAAGAGGATCATATGTCGATCAAATGAATAGTATGATTCTTGAGTTTCACTGAAACATGAACCCTTTTTCTGTCCTCCTGACATTTGTCGAGCATTGATGAGACAATTCAGATATGAATATAAACGAGCGCTCAAAACATTCCGATTCGACGTCCATAAATTTTCAGAATCTTATAACATTTTAGGTTGATATAACCAACTGAAATGCCGCCCAAGAAACAGGATCTCAATCTCGGAAGATCAGGGATAAAAATTATTAGACCTAAAAAAAAATACTGGTAATATCTGAAGTTATTTCAATAACGATCCGGGTATTGTGTCGACAAAAAGTGATTCCACTAGCGAAGCCCATCATGTACCGGAATTTCCTTCTACTTCTTCAAGTACCGAGCCTATCGTAAGAAAGTATTCCATTTCGGATAATTCGGACAAGGAAAATTGTTTTGACGAGGAATCAGGACTTCCCGAGGTTAAACCTGAACCAATTGATATTAATGACCCTACATCATGGCGAATTACAAAAAGTGATATTAAAATGTTCGTAATGACCTTTGTTGGCATGTGTGTTCTCTAATGTAATTCAGTTTTTCATTTACACTTTCATTTATTGTTTTTTTTAAGCTTTGAATGCTTGTATATTATTTTGAGAATAAATTATTCTATTCGCTTCCTTTTTGTTTTCTTCATACTCTCTTTATCGTATATTAATACGTTCGTGAGTTCTCTTCACTACCTTATAAGATACATGGGAGATTATAGTAATTACTCTACACATATTGTTTGCTATACCTAAGAATCTGATGCTCGTTCTCAAAAGAATATAATAATAGTAAAATATCTTAGGAATAGAATAAATACTATCATTCATGAAAAGTATGTAGTCATTGAAAAGAAAAATTGAAAAGGGGGCATTTCGATAACTTGCCACGGGCGCTGAAATCCTAGGTCCGGCTCTGCTTCCGAAAGACTCAACTTAGAATCTCGATGTTTGTGAAGCCTCAATATTTTCAGAAATACAGATGAGATCGAATTAAAATTCAGTATTTGATTGAAAAATGACAACTTGAATATTGAATTTTTGAAAAAAAAATAAATTTTTTTGAGATTTTTCTAATGACGATCATCACGAAATTCCGCACAAAGTTGCAAATCAGCATTTTCAAACTAGTTACCCAGTTTCACAATAATTGAGATTGAATTTTTTGAGTTATTCCGGAAAAAATATCGATACTGAGTGAAAAACCATCCAAAATTTCCTCCAAATATTTTTTTCCAATATCTCTAAGAATTATGAACATATCGAACTGAAATTTGGTACACTGCTATGAAATATGGAACTCAAGGTATAAGCAGATTTTCTTCAAATGTAGTGAACTGTTTCTGAAAATTTTTCTGAAAAAATATGGAAAAAATTTTTTCAATCCTCCTGAAGGTACGATCTCAACAAAATTTTGCAGGAAGTTGCGTGTCATTGTGCCCCAACTAAGCGCCAAGTTTCAATATCAGGGAAATAACCTCCAAATTTCAAATAGCTATAACGCTGAAACGGTTGGGCCGCTTGTGCCCATCAACGAACATAACCGCGACATTCGGATGCTCAACCTATCCTGGAAGTTTTAAGCCTCTAGTTTGCTCCGTTCGACAGATATCAGGTCCTCGGTTGGACGGCCGGCCGAACAGAATCGAATTTGACACCGGATCAGTGGGTTCAACCTAGTCGTTTTAGACCATTTTCGGCTCAAAATTCGAAAATTACAGACAAACCAAACACCAATCAAACGATAGTACGCTATTCCCTTGAACAAGCGCAAAAACGAGTTTCCGTAGGCCATGCACTCTCTGAGGCATGTCTGTATGTTTCCATTATTTCGACAGCATATTATAATAGCGAAGACTATATTTGGAAGTAATCGAATGTCGGTGAGTAAGTTTGAAATTTTAAACCGAGAATGGACTCCCTAATGAAGAATCCGTAGTCAAAATCCATTCTGTCCAGTCGTAAACATGATAAATCTCAAAGGAAAAAAGCTCTGTTCGGGTTCCAAATTATGGTCGGTCCCAAGATGGTTTTCCGGTCTTCGAGAAACAGAAATGCCAAAATTACAGACAATTGGCCGAAAAAGTCTTGAGGTCAAAGTTCCATATTAAAAAGTGCTTAGTGCTTGGTGCTCGTGTAAACGAATTACTTTTTTAAGGTGCTTGGTAATCGCGAGCATTTCACAAAAAATGAGTGCTTAGTGCTCGAGATTCCGGAGCACTTTTCGAAAGGGCTTGGTGCTTTGTGCTCGGAGCACTTCCCATCAGTGCTCGGCACAGCTCTGTTCTGTATGAACCTTCGAACAGTCATTTTTGGATAAATGATTTGATTTCAATCAGATCTAATCTGTATTTCTAGAAATATTGAGAGTATCAAATTTCGAATGGGCATATCTGCGGAATCATTGGGTGGATTTCAGCCATTCACGAATCAAGGATTTGACCATAAGTGAACATGCGCACAAAAGCTGTTGACTTCTCGTCGGTGCTTTTTTAGGTTTTTTTGAGTGATGGTTTTATTAATATTGATTCCAACTGATCAAGATAAATAGAGTACCTCATGGTATTATTAATTATATAACAAAGCACATCTGATATTGTCTTGATAGACGCTCTCACTAATTTTGAGAGTATGCCATCGTCACCTCAACAATATTTATACTTCAAATGGTTAGACAATTCAACCAATTCAGTTGAACTGACTGGCCCAAAAAACAAAGATTCGTCATTCGGGAATAAGGCCTTCAAAGGTTTTCTTTTGCTTGAGCTTTTGTTGAACTTTATATAAAACATCAACGAGGTATTGATTGAATTCATTCTCAAAATTTGATGGATTTTCATGTATTACATTATTCCGATTTGTATTTTTTTCCAGTAATATCCTTGCAAATTGCCCACATAGTTTTCATTTTAAAATCTTATTTATTAATTCTATCTTCATTTTGTCCAGTTTTCTAATTTTTCAATATACTATTATATTCGTTTTTCAACATTTTGTATTCAGATTAACAAACGTAATTAAAACCTAACAAAATTAGAATGGAATCTAATTTTTGTTTAGTTTTTTCAATTTCGAAATTTTTTTATAAGCAACTCTGTTTTTATTTTTGTGCATTTATTGAAAATATTTATAAATTTTTCAATGAGAACCTGCAACTGCGAATTAACATCAGATTTTATAACTATCAAACTTCTTTCCAATTTTGTTGTTCAAGCTTTTCAATAAAAAGTTTTTCATTATCCACGCTGAATAATCTTTTCCTGACAAGCTCAACTTTGACTCTATGGTCTAGTTGAAAGCAGACCTTCTGAGTTTCATGGTCAGGAATATGATATTCTAGTATCCAAGACAACAAAATATTACGCATATTTGTGAATATATTATCTAGACAACTTTTTGAACTGTCTGTTATTCTTGTATAATCATTAATTTGAGCATTTATGTAAAAATGATTCATCAATGCGAATAACCATGTTTTGACATTGTTGTCATCCTTCATTTCAATGTTTAAATAACCTACTACGAAAATATCCCTGTTTTCAAAGATCTTGTGGCAGGAAATATATTCAAGTCTATTGAAAAATACCTCGATATTTCCTATGAATTCCGGTGAATTATATTTATGGTCTGATTACTATGTATGTCCTCATTTGAGGTTGTCCCTATTTGAACGAGAATATTGCCTGTCAAAAACAAATTCTCTCACAATCACACCCTTAGCCCAGAAATAATCATCAAAAATTTATTCACACGCTTCTACACACGGAACTCCGACACTGAAGGCCTCATGTTCTAGGGAAACAGCGTACTATCGTTTTGTTCAAATGTCTGTAATTTTCGAATTTTGAACCGAAAATGGTCTTAAACGATTAGGTTGGACTCAAACAGTTATTTTGAATTTTTCACTGATACCTATCCCCATGAAATTTCGCTCCCGAAAATTAACATCGGATCGAATCGAAGTTTGAATCACATATAAACGTGACAACCGTCATCCCCAGCATTTTCATCAAATCTTATCATAATCTGACAAATAGTGTCCGGAACCTACAGTTTTTTTTTACAAAAATTTAAATCCTCAAAATTCTGCGAGAAGTTGGGCGCTGGTATTCCCCAACTGGTTTGGAAGTTTTAAACTTATCGCCTAGCATATTCAGGCGGATACGTGGATGGTTCAAGAATGATTGGAATATTCAAATTTCTTCTGATAGAATAATCCACATATTTGAAATCATCTGTATAGATTCAACATCAAAATAGGCAGCTGAGCAAAAGCGAAATATCTGACTCAGTTTTGTGGTTCAGTCGAATTATATTTCATTGAGAGCAGAAGAAATCGCAGTACCTTATGGAAGTTCTTGATGTCAAAAAGCCGTGAATAGTCCTCACGATCACCTAGAGGTGCTTTATGTGAGTCGCTGAAAGATGGTTTCATAATTATTCTGTTCAGATTCCTGTCTCATATTAATTGAAAATTCTTCGCTGCTATGTACTTCCGTTATATTATGAATATCATGATACATAAACTGCTCAATATATGAAAGGGGTAGACTGATATTATTGATTGGTATCCTAGGTAATGTGATGTGGTAACTGATGATACCAAAGAGTTGTCTTTTTGATTTTTCTTATACCGGGTTTGCCATGCATAAAATCGCAACATAAAACCTGATCAATCTGCTCTCTTTTACTAATGTCCTATACTTCAAATTCTTCATTGACCATTCACAGGTGAGGACGGAGGAGCTCTTCTTGTCGGTATCTTCGATGCATTCGTCCATTAAGAGCATGCAAAATTCATAATGAAACGTATATTCATTTGCAGGTTAGAGTTAGTTTTTTTTCGAAAACTTCGTTTATTATATTGGAATTCGCTTACTTAGAAGGTGTCTTTTGGATTTCTACTCCCAATATCTGAAACAGCACTATTACAAGTGTTACTTATAGAAAACGCTTTGCGGATTGCAAAATTGTAACTATTTGTCCAGGGCAGTTTCTAGGAAAAAAGTTTGCCCCATGAACAATGTGGAAACAATGCAAACGATCTACAAAATGAACTGTGACAAATAGCTCAATCCTGCAATTCGCGTTTTCTATAAATAACAAACCTTATTTGATTTTTAATAGTTCTGTTTCAGGTATTGGAAGTGAACATCTAGAAGACATCAAAAAAAAAATGCAAAATCCTTTTCAAATGAGCTTCAATACATTTCATTTTGATCATTGATTCAAATCGATAGGGACGAATATGGTGGATGTTTCTATTATGTTTTTATAATTTTCAGGGGGGAAGTATTATATGAGGGGTGGAAAATACAAGCGAATCCCAAGTATTACTAGCAAATCTGTTCATTTGCCAAAAGATGAAAAGCCCCGAAAGCTATAATTTCAAGATCACAACGATTTTTCTCTTGAAATACTGCAAAGAAGACTGGCGTAGTGTTCAAAGCTTTTCATTACTAGTGTATTACCTATATGATTGAAACAATAGGCTGGCCCGTTAAACAATTGCATTGCTATTAGTCGCTGTTGTTCTACTCGGAGAATTTATTATGTTAGCGTTTTTCAGTGTACATAATGGAAATTTTTACTGGTAATGTGTCTTATGTGATTTAGTTTTTGATGCTATTCGAGATCACGTACCTCATTGTGAAACTGAATGTGCCAAAAAACATAATTTTGGAGCACAGTGAATGATGATGGATAAATTATCGAGATATAATATGTGAGTTTAGGAGATGTAACAATTCCAGAAGATTCTAAAATGTTATATTATTTATTATATATATTTAAAATTATATTAATGGTAAATTCAGCTCAATTGCGAACATTTTTTTTTTGAATTTTATTCAATTTATTCCGAATTCTAAATATACGATGTTCTCTGTCTCAAAAAAGTTGCAATGTGAATGTTTTTGTTTATGACTGAATGTCGATAAAAGGCTATAAATATCGGAAATTCGTAAGAGTGCAACCCACTGTGCCCCTTTCAGGAGAAACCAACAAATATTTCACCCCATATATTATTGAATTTTTGGTATGATGGTCTATTCAGGCGTCGCAGTATGCGTTTACACTATGCAATTTCCTGAAAGGCTTCATCTTAACAAATGACCTCAGGGTTACCTTCCGCCCATACACACTATCTGGCTTCCACTTGCGGGCGGTCTCAATAAACTTGGATATGCCTGGATTGCCACACACTGTGTAATGAGTGCCTGAAAACAGCCTTTCGTTCGTCGGATGCCTCTGCCGGTTAGATGGCAGCTCTAGCCCAGATCGTATGAAATGTTATTTCAAAGCTGGTCCTTAGCATAAGATCCAAAGTTTAGTATATTTGTTTGCATCAACCTTTCACGACATCTACTAGTGAATAGTCAAAGCATTTATTGGATCCTACAGTCACATTATGCAGGACAGCGTCAATCGACGTATCACAGTCGTCTGTTCACACTCTAGGCTTCATGAGATGATTCCCTGGAAGTTTTATCGGTACTTCCCCGTAGTGCATGAGGAGAGCCTTACGACTGTCCGGCCAATAACTGCAGGCAACCGCAAAGTTTTTGGGGCCCATGTGGAACATTCGAAAGAAATTTTCAAGGGAGGTTTTGATCCTGGATATACCGGCCAAGTTCGTCAATGGCCAAAATCGGTCAAAGGGTTTCGAAAACACTTATGAAATGTTGAGGCTATTTCCTCAAAAAGGATATATTGGTCATATTGAAACTGCGTTATTGATTGTAGAATGAGTAGAATTTCGTGGGGATCGTTTCGTTAGAAATGAAGAAAATTTCCGACAGGTCTCCAAATTTTCATCTCTCCAAGAGTGGTCTTGAATGATTAATTAGGTTGGACTCCACTAATGAAGAATCCGTGATCAAACTCAATATTGTTCGAACGTCTGTCGCTAATTTTTGGAGGAAATGTTCTAGAGTCCTGAAACTTTCAGGTTGAGTTTGGAGTTTGCATATCCCGATCCGGTCCGTTTATTGGCCAAATCCGTGCCCTTCTGAGAAAATGTATTCCAGATGCTCCTCGGAAAATCGTTATTAATTATCTCCAAGGGAGCCTCCAAACGATCATGCTTGCTGATGAACAGTAGCTTAGTTTTACACTCTTATTGCGCACATGTTCTAGGGGAACAGCAAACTATCGTTTTGTCAATTATCTGAAACCCTCGAATTTTTCCCGAAATTGATCTTAAGCGACTAGGTTGGACTCATTGATGGCGAATTCAGTGTCAAAATTGATTCTTTTCGTCCAGCCAGACGGCCGGTTCCAGACGGCCGGTTGTCCGGCCGTGGACAAGTAATTTCAGGAACTACTGAAGCCATTGTATTGAAAATTGGCAGTTAGTTAGAGCATAACGACTTGTAACTTTTTACTAAATTCAGTTGGGATCGTCTAGTCACTGAATTTGAAAAAAAATCCAAATTTTTTGAAAATTATTTATTCAGGAAACTATCCGTCAAATTCGAAAAAATATTGCTCATACATCGAGCTTCATATTTCACAAAAGTGTCACAAATTTCGATTCGATACGAACATAACTTTTGGAGATATAATGAAATAAATATGTCATAACATTGGGACGAAACTGTCCAATTTCGTGTTTTTATCCTTGGTATCGCTGTTTTTTTTCCGGAAGAACTCAAAAAGTACTGATTCAATCATGATGATACTTGGTTAGTACTTCGAAAATGTTGATGAACGATTTGGTGCAGAATTCGTTGATGACCATGCCAAGAGAACGATTCGAAAAAAAATCAATTTTTTTCGGTTGGCCGTTAGGATGACCGTAAACACAATAACTTCTGTAAGAAACAACTTAGAAACTGGATATTTGTAGAGTAGGTTCTGGGCTTAGTGACAAAGCTCATACTCGCGAATGGTTGAAATCCGCCGGGTTATTCCATAGGGATACCCAATCAAAATTTAATTTTCTCAATATTCCCAAAAATGCAGATATGATCGAATCGAAATCTTGTGCTGAATTGAAAAATGACAGCTTGAGGGTTCAGACAGAAGTTCACCATAGAAGACAGCTTTGGCAGCAAATACGAACAGCCGCGCGAAAGCTGCAGACTTCACGCCAGTGCTTTTCTAATTAATGTGGTTATGTTTTTTCAAAATTGTTTTCTTAAGCTTGGTGGATTCATATATTATACTTCTTGATCGCGGTAATTTAACGAAACTATCATCTTATTTTATTTTTGCAGATTGAAGATACGTTACGTGATGCCCTCGGCGAGGCTCACTTTGCGTGAGGAGGACGTGGTGAGGCTGGCCTTGGAATTTCTGCACAATCGCGACCTCCATATCTCTCAGCTGAGTCTCGAGCGCGAGACTGGCGTCATCAACGGCAACTACTCGGACGATGTACTGTTTCTTCGTCAACTTATCCTCGACGGGCAATGGGACGACGTCCTGGAGTTCATTCAGCCGCTGGAGGCGCTTCAGACGTTTGACATGAGAAAGTTCACTTACGCGATATTAAAACACAAGTATATCGAGCTGCTGTGCATTAAGTCCGAAGCTAACGGCCAGGGTAGTAATGTGGACAATGCTGTGGAGGAAGTCGTAAAGGTTGGTATTAGTGATTTCTAGATGAACTGGGAGCTAGAACATTATATATTTAAAATATTAAATTAAATATTGAATAACATAATGAGAACAAATCATAAAATCAGAATCGATTATAACTGTTTACCTTCAATTCAATTTGCCAAATTATTGGATAAATTCAATCAGCAATTACTCGATATCGTTGCATAGTATAATGTCTATAATATATTGGAATAAAATGTTTTTATATCTGTAATGTTTCTGCTTGTTTGAGTTGGTAAGATGCAAACGTCCTCAGATTTCAACTTGAATTTATTTCTATAAAAAGAGTGAAATGTTTCTTTCATGTTGTATAATTTGATACTGCTGTTCTATATACATGCTACACAATTGCACATGGAAATGCAATGGTCATGCGCAATAGAGTAGGGGCAAATTTGAAATGAATAAGAATATACTACAATATCACACTCAACCGGAATAGGAATGAACATTTCAAGGTGTTGTGATTGGTTATATTTTTACCCTGAAAATGGCACTGTTCTGTCTAGATTAGCCGCATTATCATATCTTGTTCTCAAATCATCATTTGACATTTTGCAGGTATTGAACGACCTGGAAAAATACGCACCATCCAAAGAAGAATACTCCACTTTATGCCTGCTGCTGACTCTGCCCAGATTGACCGACCATCTCCAGTACAAGGACTGGAACCCCAGCAATGCCCGTGTCCAGTGCTTTCGGGAGATATATCCCCTTGTATCGGACTTCCTACCCGGCGACAGAAAATCTACTGACGTGAACGCCAATTCCTCATCTAAGAATGATAGACTGGTCCAATTGGTGATCAAGGGTATCCTGTACGAATCATGTGTGAACTATTGTCAAGCAAAAGCTACTGGCTCCACCGACTCCCAGAGCCAAGAAATGAACTTTTCCAAGCTTCTCGACGGTTCCGTCGGGTTCAGTGACTCTGATTTGAGTCTGCTCAGTTGGTTACAGAGCGTGCCGCACGAAACATTTTCCGTTCCGTTCGAACAGAAGACCCTCAACGTCGACGTTGAGAGGCTGGAGAGGCCCTCGTTAGAGACTTCGTGGGCCGAACATATGTTGATCACCCCTATTAAACCCAAGACGTTTCCTCATTCGGCTATGCCGTTTACCAGACCCAAATCGGCAGCAGACATTATGTCTAGGTCTTTGATGCCGGTACTCGACGGACTACCTTATGGTCTGACAACTTGCGCTGCGACCCACAACGGTAATCCAAGAGCGATGGCGATGAGTACCGGTGATATAGCGACCAACGGTCCTATGACTAGAAGTAGCTTCGCCAGTTTCCACCTTACCGGCATCAAGAACAACAAACTGATGAATTCTTCCGTCGATAGACTATTCGAGAACGAAGGGGAGGTCTTCCTAAGTAACAGTTACGCAGAGTTTCAACAATTACCCTCGATTCAGGAACAGACAAGCACTCCGACGGTACCGGTCCCGGGGAAACCCAGAACCAGGTCGCGGAGTCCGGATCAGAGAGCTTCGAACGTGTCCACTCCTGAGCATCGAGGTAGGGAATCTCCTGCCTCTACGATAAGGTCGAGTAGAAGGGATTCTTTGAACGAGAAACACATGGTAGGACCGCCAGCAGGTAGCCATCAGAACCTTGCAACGGTTCAGGCGGCTGCCGCGCAGATAGTGAACGATTCGCCGTATGAGCAGAACTTCCATGGGGACCTACTCAAGGAGTATCAGAAGCAAAAGCAGCGGCTACAAGATACTCTGAATGCTCGAGAGAGGGAGCGAGAGGAGTTGTGGAGGCAGATTAACAGTAACGGAAACGAGTACTTGGATAATTGGTGAGCAGGTTTCTTTTTTTTGATGCTTATTGAAAAAGAAGTGTCCCAAAATAGCTGGGGTAATTTCGCTAGGGAGTATAGTGATTAAGGTTCGCGAATCTCAGGTTAGAAACACTTAGCGACAACAGCATGCAAATGTTAAGTGAGTCGAATTGATCGGATTTTTTCCTCCTGAACAGAGTGTCCACTGAATTGGAAACGTGAAAATTCATTTACATATCAAGTTTTGGAATACGAACTGTTATGGTCCAAAACAAGTATCCTCTGATATATTCACATGAAAAACAATATTGCAATAATGTCCAGCAGGTATTGAAATCATACAATCAGAAAAAGTTAAATGTTTCCTTATCTATAACGAATAAATACTTCTACTAACAATTCGATTGGAAAAATTGACATAGAATGGGTCCAAATCATAACAATTTCAACAAATTAGTTGCTTATTTTTGGAACAAGTTAGTTCCTTCCAAAGTTCGTTGGAATTTAGCCGGTGTAATAATCTCTTATTTCTTAATTGTCCTTTAGGCACACGATAAAGCATCATGGAAACTGAATCAGGCACACGATAAAGCATCATGGAAACTGAATCTGATGGCTTTTTGTGAATAATTGAAAAAGTTTTTATCCTTCTGTGCTCTGAAAGCTATATTCGATAGGTAAATCAGATTTGATTAATTCCATTGGTGACGAGAATTCATGTCATGTGTTAGAATGTTACAAATCTATTTTGAAACCTCTCTTCTCTCTGCCTATGCACAATGTTTCGAGGATTCCATAGAAGAATGGTGATATTGATGTTGCTGCGTGTAATAGCAAAATAAATTGCTATTATAGCCGACTCAAAGTTGAAATCTACATATTTTGCCAAAAAAACCAAAGTATTTACGGGCTGAATCGATGAGGTAATCTTTGAGAGCATTGAAAGAAATTTTCGAAACATGCATGTTTCGCAATTGCACTAGTTTCTTTTGTGTATTGATGAAATGATATTCTCTTGTCACCTTGGATACAACAGTTGGTATGAATGGTTGCCTAAGGTATTAGTCGTTCATCACCGCTCGTATCATTTTGTTTAACAACAATTACGATTATTGTTCGAGGTAGGTTTGCTTCGCTTGTGGAGAAGAATAAATTAATTCACAGAATTGACCTTCGATTTCCAAATGAACGAATGTACAACAATTTATAAAGTTCAACGTTCATTATTTATGTGCACGAATGAATTGGATATGATTGTGAACATTTATGTCCTAACATTCTCGAAGGATAAAATTTTTCTGTTCTAGTGTTAACAATGCCGATGGTCAATTTCACCGAAACTATTTCAATTTTATGACTTTACGTATAATTTCTTTCCAATTTTATATTGAAAATAAGACGTGCGATAACGATAAGATTGAACTCACTTATTCTCGGTCAAATTCAATGAAAAGAAGAAAATATATCACGATTTTGCTTATGTTTTGGCTATTCCATTCAGTTCATGAGTATAAAATTGAAATAAATTCATGGATGAAGCTTTACCAGGGTAGTTTGAGAAATACTGGTTTCATAATCATAATTGGCGTATTGTAAATCACACTATTTTTGAACATTCATTCGAATATACAGGGTGATTCCGGAGGAGACCGTCAGATTTTAGGATAAGTTTACACCAGTCAAGACAGTCTCGAAACAATGTTTGGTTTATGGTTGGGGGTCTCTATTGAGAATATACAGGGTGATTTGTCCGATTCGACCGATTTCACTTATATTGATAACTTTGGTATGCCTCATTCGATTTTAATGAAATTTTCACTGAAGTACAATATTGATGAGCACATTCATTATTTCCATTTTTTTTCAAAGTGGGCGGTTGCTATTTTGATAATTCCAGATTAATTGTACAGGGTGACATCGCGTTTCCAAAACTTCGCTATCTGTTTACGATTCTACTATAATGAGTCATTATTTGAGAGTTTCTAATTTTTTGGCACACTGCTAGTTTTAAGAGAAATTTTTATCAAAAAAGGCAATGTCGAAATTTCGCTCCAATCGATCCCACTTTTATTTATAACTTTGGTATGGCTCATCCAATTGTGGTGAAATTTTCAGTATAGAACGATCAAAAAAAAAAAAAAAAAAAAAAATCTGAATGAGTACATTCGATAATTGCAACAATCTCTCAAAATACAGTGTTGAGTGTGTGATAATTTCAGAATTTCAGATTAATTATGTAGTTGAAAGAAAAACACCCTGTATATTGCTTTTCCAAAACTTTCTGATTCGTTTTAGATTCTATAATAATGTCACGGTATTCAGAGGTTTTTAATTTCTTTGGCACACCTCCGATTTTCCGTGGAAAAATGTTTGAAGAAGAGCATAATGGAAGTTTGGCGCAAAAGCAGTGAGGTAGTAAAGCTGTATATTCCAAGGATGCAAAGCAGTTCTTAGGTTCTAAAATACTCTTTTCCAATTCCAAATTCATATTTAATTGGTCGTATTATGTATGAAATCATTCAATTCAGAATATTACTTCATATGTGCATATGTTTATGTGCATAAACCAAACAAATCTACACACATCTAAACAAATTTTGAACAAACATACGAAACAAATGACAAGTGGACTCTAGGATCAACAGAAACTTCACATTGAATTTTCGAAATGGTTTCCTCTTTTTGAATTCATACTTTTTTTATCCCAATCGACATTATTGAACGAAATCACGTAACGTCTCTGCTTCATAGAAATAACCCTTTTATTGAAAAGCGGAGTAATTTTCTGAATGGAATGATTTTATACAGAAAATGAGTAATTGAAAATGAATTTCTTATTTGAATAGAATATTTGACGAACAACTTTGCATCCTTGGCTAATACAGCTTTCCTACCTAGTGCAGAATACCCTCACTGCTATTGAGCCAAATTTCGATTATGGTCTTCTTCAAAAATGTTTTCTAGGAAAACCGGAGGTGTGTCAAAGGAACTAAAAACCTCTCAATAATGACATATTATTGTAGAATCTGGAACGAATAAAACTTTTGGAACAGCAATGTATAGGGTGTTTTTTTTTTCAACTACAAAATTAATCTGAAATTCTGAAATTATTGCAAATACAACTCTGTATTTCGAGAGATTAATGCAATTATCGAATGTACTCATTCAGATCATTCTACGCTCCAAATTTCATCAAAATGGAATAAGCCATTCCAAAGTTATTAATAAAAGTAGAATCGATCGGAGCGAAATTTCGACATTGTCTTTTTTGCGCGCATGTTCTAGGGGAACAGCGTGCTATCGTTTTGTCCAAATGTCTGTAATTTTGGATGATTGAGGCGAAAATGGACTCAATCGACTAGGTTGGACTCACTGATGACGAATCCGGTGTGAAAATCGATTCTGTCTGGTCGTAGACACGATAACTGTCGACAGAAGCAAGCTAGCAACTTGAAACTTTCAGGATACGTTGCGCATTAGAATGCCGCGGTTAAGTTAAGTTGGCTTTTAGGTGGAGTATAACGACGCGCAACTTTGAGCCAAATTTCGTCAGGATCATATTGTCAGTAAATTTGAAAAAAAATTTATTTCGAAATTTTTTCCAAAAAAATTTTTTTTTCGGAAGCCTTTCATCATATCCAAAAAAAAATTTCACTCACACTTTGAGCCTTATATTTCACAGCAGTGTATCAAATTTCAAACCGATACGATCATAAGTTTTGGAAATATCGGGAAAAAATATGTCAAATTTCGAGGTTTTGTTCTCGATATCGTTGTTTTTTTCGGTATAACTCGAGAAATACTGATGCAGTCCTGATGAAACTTCGCAGCTAGTTTGAAGATGCTGAAAGACAACTTCATGCAGAATTCCGTGATAATCGTGTCATTAGAATTGTGATTTTTTTATCATATCATCCTCATTAAATTCTGTAATGAACTTCGGACTATAATTTTTCGATGAAGTACTAGATTTCAATTCGATCTGATCTGTATTTTTGGAAATATTGGAAAATAAAATTTTGAATGGTTATATCTGCGGAATCATTGGGTGGATTTTACCCATTCTCTACAAATATCGAGTTTCTAAGTTGTTTCTTTCGGAAGTTATTGCGTTTACGCAGTCGGCCGTTAGGCTGACAGGGTGTTTTTTCAATCTGCTCAATTAATCTGGAATTATCAAAATAAAAACCGCCCATTTTGAAAATTTCATCAAAATCTAATGAGGCATACCACATTTATCAATAAAAGTAAAAGAGGTCGAATTGGACAAATCACCCGGTATATTCTCAATAGAGACCCCCAACCATAAGCCAAACATTGTTTCGAGACTGTCTCACCCTGTATATCAGAAAAAATTGTTGAAGAATTCATTTGATCCTCTTAATTTTTTTTCATTGAAAATCGAACAGCAATTGATCTGACCAAGGATTCAATTTACAAATTTCATATATCTGGTGTTCCATGGATGGAAGAAAGATATCATGGTATGAATCGTCATCTTCATATTGTAGCGTTTTCTTCGTTCTATCAAAACGTTCAGAATAATTAAACTATTTATTTACTCTTATTTATACACTACTGTTCTAATAACTAAACAACTTATTCTATCAAAGTCTGTCCACAATTTATTTCTACACTAATTTATTTTCACTGAACACTTTCCGCTACGAATCACTCTGCTGAATTAGTCCCTCTGCTGCTCCGCGCCTACCCTTTTATCACTTGTGGAATTTCTAGAAATTGCGAGAAGATTAGGGAGAGAGAGGCGGGTGACTCATAGACGTCTGGAGCTTTCTGGAATATACTAGCACAGACAGGGCCGTACTCGTCACACTGTCCCCTCCTTAAGCCTGTTCTGTCCCAGAACAGATTCCATGAATACTCAGAGGGCCGTGGCGAAATCTGCAATCGTCACCATTTCTACAGTAGCCCTTCTGATGGAAGTAACAGTCTACAGTTTTGCTGGGCTTTCCGTCTTGCTTTGTGTTGAAATTGCATACCAAAATCTCTATACCTGTCTTCTGAAACACTACTACCAGCATGCTTCGCACAAACCGCCAATTCAGTTGATCCAGTCCACAACCTAGTTTGGGGACAGCTAATTTCCCAATTCCAAAGCAATGAAGGTCTTCTTTCAAGGCATGTAGTGCTGTCCATAAATTCTTGTAAGTTGGCTTCTGATAAGAGTACTGTTTCGTGGCTACGTAATAAATGAACCGACCATCTGACTTCATTCTCAGGCATTTTCCGATTCTGGGCTGCTGTCTCATCAGTTCCTCTTGACTTCCAAATTCATGAATTCCTGAAAATCGTCATTTTCCTTCGCCGGAACCTCGATGAGACGTACTTCTTCGTCGTCCAGTGTTGACGCTTACGGACCCAATCGGTTGAAATGGACGACCTTCGGTTTTCCTTTGGGAAGCTTCCGTATCCGGTAAACTACATCATTTATCCTTTTCATAACTTCATACGGTCCTTCCCACTGTCCGCAGCTTCGGTGAAAATCCCCTTCTTCTTTGCGGGTTATACAACCACACCAGATCTCCTGCGGTGAATCCTCCTTCAATGGCCTTGATGTCATAGCGCATTTTCATCCGATCACTTGCTTGCTGCATTTGATTGCGCACCTTGTCATGAATGTAATCTAGCTTACTCCTCAATTGACTGACGTAGTCCTCCCCGGCTACATCTTCTCCAGACTTACAATCAAATTCTAGGTCACAAGGTAGTCTAATTTCTCGACCGAACATTATATTGGCTGGAGTTTCCTTGGTAGACTCTTGAACCGAAGATCTATATGCCATGGTGAATAGATGCAAATATTCTTCCCATTTCCTCTGGTGATCGGAGACTACTTTGGCAAGATGTTTTCCCATGGTCCTATTCATTCGTTCTACCATGCCATCTGATTGGGGATGTAGAGCTGTTGTCCTTGTTTTATTAATTCCCAATTTTCTACAAATTTCTTGGAATAACGTCGACTCGAAATTTCGGCCTTGATCACAATGCAGCTCTAGAGGTATTCCAAATCTGCAGAAGAATTCTTTGACCAATTTATCAGCAACCGTACTTGCCTCTTGATTAGGAATACTGTACGCTTCCACCCATTTGGTGAAATAGTCCATGGCTACCAATATGTAGTTGTTTCCGTGATCTGTTTCGGGAAAGCGGCCCGCGATGTCGATAGCTACTCGTTCCATGGGAGATCCGACGTTATATTGCTTCATTGGAGCCTTCCCTTTGCCATAAGGACCGTTAGCTGCAGCACAAGCTTTACACGTTCTACACCAGTCTTTAACGTCTTTCTTACAGTTAATCCAATAAAACCGCTGCCTGACTTTCTCCAGCGTCTTAGTAATCCCGAAATTTCCACCTGAAGTTCCATTATGTAGTCTGGTCAAAACGTCTGTCACTCGACTCTTCGGCACAATCAACTGGGGCCTCTGTTCAGATCCATCGTCATTCTCCCAACAACGTTTCAGAAGACCTCTATCGATCTTCAACGTTTCCCATTGTGCCCAGTTCGACTTTACATTTTGACTCGTTCTGGATACTTCTTCCCAAGTAGGTCGTCTACCGCTCTTTTTCCAACTCAGGATTACTTTCAAGTCTGAATCTTCTTCTTGTGCTCGTTGTAGTTCTTCAGGTAGCCAATCATCTTCAATTGCTGTGGTCCGTCTCACACCGGCTTTGCCTTCCACACGTGAGCAATGGCTGCAATCCTCGGGGCAAGGCCTTCTTGATAACGCATCGGCATTGCGATGGGTAGCTCCCGTTCTATGTTCAGTATCGAAGTTATATTCTTGAAGTCTTTGATAGACTTTGCTGAAACACCCTATAACTCTTTCTTGTCCTTTCTGTACTTGTGATAGAACACCTCCGATGGCCGAATTACTAGCATCCGTGTCGAGCCCAAACTTCCCTTCAGCTCTTGCGTAGCTTAAAACTGGAGCTGTGACCAGAGCCTTCTTCAACTGTGCGAAAGCTTCAGCGCAATCATAAGACCATATGTACTCCTGTCCATCCTCTGTTAATTTTGTGAGAGGTTTGGCAACGTTGGCGAATCCAGATACGAATCTTCTATAACAGGTGCATAAGCCTAAGAAACTTCGCAATTCACCCTTGTCTCTCGGTATAGGACATTCCTGTACTGCTTTGATCTTATCCGGATCAACTTTCACTCCCCTCGAGAAACTACGTGTCCTAAATATTTCACCTCTGTTCGGAATAAATTGCATTTTTTTCGGACTCAGCTTTAGGTTAGCTTCACGAAGTCGCTGGAAAACCTCGAATACGTGGTGTAGGTAGTCTTGAAATGACTTTCCCGCTACTATCACATCATCTAAGTAGACCAGGGCACCTATTCTTGAATGTGATGGAATGAACGTTCTCTATCGTTCCATCAAAAATGCACCGGGTTTCCTTGGCAACAGCGTCGACACGCCTATTTTCTCCCTTCCCTGTTTCAAGAATAGGGGCTCAGGCAAGTTTTCCAGGAGAGTCCTCTCAAAATAGTTCCCATTAAACTCTCAAAGGTGGCCGGAGCGTTGCATAGGCCGAAGGGCATTACTCTAAATTGCCACAGACCCGTTCAATACTGTCCTTCGGATCCAAGCCAACCTGCCAATACCCACTCTTCAGATCCAAGGTGGAAAACCAAACTGATCCCGATAGTGTATCAAGTGTATCGTCAATTCTCGGTAAGGGATAGCTGTCCTTCTTCGTAACTTGATTGAGCTGCCTATAGTCTACACAGAACCTGGGGACCCCTCCTTTTTCTTCAACAACACTACAGGCGACGTCCAGGGGCTATTGGATGGTTCATTCACACCTTCTCTCGCCAGGTCTTCAATAATCCGTTCATCCTCTTCTCTTTTTGCCAGAGGAAAACGTCTAGGGTGCTGTCGAATGGGTTGTGCATCACCAGTATTTATTTTATGCTGCACAATATCGGTCTTCCCTGTTCTTTCGTCGGTGGCAAACACGTCGGAGAATTTCTGAATCAGTTTTCTCACTTCGGCCAGTTCATTACGGTCAAGATCTTGACATTTTGAGGTGAGAAGGGTCACCAGCTCTTCAGTATTCTTCTGACTCTGCGAGACTCCTGCAGTACCTATCCCACCAGAAATACGGTACACTGGTACTCCTTGTCCAATCAAGGTGTTCTTCTTCAGGGTGACTGTAAACCTGTTGACATTGAGTAATCGTATGGGAATACTGTCTGTTATTCGTACCAATGGTTTTCCCAGTAACATTCCTTTAGCTAAGATTGCATCGTCACAGGGCTCGATCACTTTATCGCAGCCTTTTTTCGTAACGTCATCACATATACCAATCACTATGCCTTCAGTTCGACCTGGCAACGTCCTCGGCCAATCGAATCCGATATGCCTTATCATCCACATCATTGAACGGGATCTCTTCATTTCCCAGTCGAAGCACATCACTCTTCATATTCAGTTTGCATCCAAGTTTCTTAACGAGGTCCAATCCCAGGATAACTTCTTCCGTGATTTCAGCCACTAGAACTTCGTGCCTTGCTGTTGTATTTCCCAATTCAATAGTGGAGAGGACCGATCCATAAGTTGGTATTTCCTGTCCAGACGCAGTTCGAAGTTTGATCATAACTGGACGAATCTTAGATCCTTTAGCTATATCTGGACGCACAATGGTTCTGGTCGATCCAGTGTCTACCAGGATTTTCACATTTCGATCATTTATTTTTCCGGGAACTACTATGCTGGATAAATCTGTGGACATAATTCCTCGGATTATCACTTCAGGGGTATCTACAGCTTGAGTAGATTTATGCCCCTTATCACCGGCCCTTTTCCGTTTACCTACTGCGGCTCTTTTCCTACTTTTTGAGCCGTTCCGCTTAATATGCCCACCTTGATTGCAGTACCTGCACTCAGCATCTTTTTTCCCAGTACTCAATAATCTGCTGACTTCTTCTCTTATGACTTCTTCAACAGGTCGGTCTATTCCTTGGACTTGTCTCACACGAACGTGTCCCCTATGCGACGCCTGCTTCGCTGCCTCGAATTCTAAAGCCTGAGCCAAAGCATCATCTATGGTTTTAGGGCGTGCAAGTCTCAGAACTTGTTGTGTCTCACCGTCCTTGATTCCGTCTACAAAGGTTTGGATTGATAGCAGTTCAATGAAGCTGTCTGGAGCAGTTGGGTAAGCCAGCCTGACTAATCTAGCCACATCGGCTTCAAATTCCTGGAGATTTTCTCCTGTTTTCTGCACCCGGTTCTTTATTTGAGCATGATAAACTTGTTGTAGATGAGGATCACCATATCTCATCTGAAGTTTGGATGTTAGAACTTCATAACAGGCTTGTTGGCTCTCCGGAATCGTTTGAAGAATGTTGAATGCCTCTCTTCGTAGAGCTATTTATCAATGCTGTGGCTTTTTCGTTATCGCTTCAACTGTTCGCCAGCGCAGCAGCTTCAAATTGTTTTTGGTATGTCGACCACGGGACTTTTCCATCAAACGTCGGAGGCTTGATCTTCATTTTTCCACTTTCGCCGTTATTTTCCATTTTCATGTTGCTATAGGGTGATGAAGCCGGATAATCTTTTCCAATTGCCGTTCTTTTCAGGGACTCTATTATTTAAGAATGCTGTTCGATTATTTGTGTCATTTCTTCAAATTTTTCGTCAACTTCGTCAAATTTTCCATCAACTTTTCCATAAACTTCAACAAATTTTCCATCAACTTTTTCATAAACTTCTTCGAATTTTTCGTCACCTTTATCATAAACTTCGTCAACTTTTTCATGAACTGCCTGAAATTTTTGGTCAAGTTTATCAAATTTTTTATTCACCTCGTCCATTCCTTTCTTCATTTCATCTTTAATGGTTTCCATTTTCTCATCCAATTTGGTTGCAAATTGACTCACCAATTCATTGCTATTACGAAAATGTTCCTCCATTTCCCGAGAATTTTCCTCCTTTTTCCGAGAATTCTCCTCCATTTTCTCACTGATTTTCTGGGAATTTTCTTCCATTTTCTCATTGATCATCTGGGAATTTTCTTCCATTTTCCGAAAATTTTCCTCCAATTTCTCATTCATTTTACTCAAAAATTCCATTATCGCCTGCGTCTCCATTGCGTTCTGAAGTCTTGTAGTCACTGGCATAAATTTCAATCAATAGAGTTTATGTACTCAATTCGAGCGATGTCGAAGCCCACACCTGACACCAATGTAACGTTTTCTTCGTTTTATCAAAACGTTCAGAATAATTAAATTATTTATTTATACTTATTTACACACTACTGTTCTAATAACTAAACAACTTATTCTATCAAAGTTTGTCCACAATTTATTTCCACACTAATTTATTTTCACTGAACACTTTCCGCTACGAATCACTCTGCTGAATTAGTCCCTGTGCTGCTCCGCGCCTACCCTTTTATCACTTGTGGAATTTCTAGAAATTGCAAGAAGATTAAAGAGAGAGGCGGGTGACTCATAAACTTCTGGAGCTTTCTGGAATATACTAGCGCAGACAGGGCCGTACTCGTCACAATATTCTTGGACATTTGCTTGCTAGAGAAAGATATATTAGATATAGTTTCGATCCTTTCTACGCGCTTGTTCGAGGGAACAGCGCGTTATAATTTCGTCACGATGTCTGTAATTTTCGAATTTTGAGCCGAAAATGGTGTTAAACGATTGGGTTGAACTCCCGGAAAAAGAATCCGTGGTCAAATAGAATTATGTCCGCCCGGCCGGCCTTGTGTGCTGTAACTGCCGAAAGGAAAGACGTAGAGTCTTGAAATTTTCAGGTTAGGTTTTGATGCCGGATGGTTTTTGTGTTACAGACATTTGAATTTTTGATTTTTCAATAACTCGCAAAATATTGATTGAAATGAAACTTGGTTAGAAGATAGACAGTATCAATATGAAGATTTATCCATAGAAAAATTTGAAAATTGGAAATTTTCATATTTCATTTAAATTTCATTGAAATTTCCAAGTCGCCATTTCGCAATGTGAAAAAGCCGTAAAAGCTGCTCACTTCACTTCAGTGCTTTTCTAGATTTTTTCCGAAAATGGTTTTATACGACTAGGTTGGACTCGCTGATGAACAATCCGAGGTCCAACTCAATTATGTGCGCCCGTCCGTACTATGCGCCTTACGAAATAACATTCCTTAAAATAAATAAATAAATAATCTTAAAATGTGCTGGGTAGGTTTGGAGCCGAAATATCTCGGTTGAGTTCGTTAATGGGCAAACTCATTCAAACCCATCCATCAGGTTTCAATGATTCATCAAGTTATCTTGACACTGGATTCGTCATCAGTGAGTCCAATTTAGTCTCTTGAGGCCAATTTCGGGAAAAAATTCGAGAATTACAGACATTCGGACGAAACGATAGCACCCTGGCTCCCAAGAACATAGGTGCAAAAAGGGTTTCATTTGGTGTACCAGAATATTGCTATAGTTATTGTATAGTTTTGAACTCGCCAAACTTCAATATATCGATATTTAAAAATGAAAATCTCCTGTGCCTATAATTTCCCAGCATTGGTGGCGGATTAATTGAAGCTCAGACAAAGCATTTTCCTTCTGCCTCTGAGATTTGATGGTTCCTGTGAAAAATACACACCGATACCACAAACTTCATATGTGGGTTCTCTGTAATCGATACCATGGTGAAAAGGTACATGGTGTGTGGCTACGCCAGTTTCCCAAATATCGTTCGATTTGGCACATTAGCATATTCCTCTTGAACGACGATCGGCGAACGAAGGACGACCCATTTTCTGTAACGGTTCTCGATAACAATGACGATTCACTTCAACAGAAATGCGTGGGATACGACGCTATAGATTCTCTAAAGGTAAGCGTCCATTGGGCGAACGGACATCGCAGAAGGAGAAATCCGCCTGCTTTTATTTAAATGCAACTAAGTACACTACAGCAGCATATATTGCCGGGGCTCGGCGGAATCAGCCAAAGTGGACGCTGGACCGGAGCAACGCACTTGCTGATTTACAAAAACTTTTCTTAACAACGAATCTCGGCTGAGATCCGTCGATGCTACCCGGCCCGCCTTGTTCAATTGCAATGGACGCATTACGCAATAATGCTGGCCTCAACGTTGCGACCCGGTCCCCCTTCAGTGGACGCTTACCTTAATAATGCAGCGTCACCCACCAACCACGGATGCCAAACCGGACCAGCAAATTCGAGTATTGGTCGAATATACGATTTATATAGTTGGGAGCCCATTTGTTGAGGCAGAGGACAATATATCCTCCTTTGATGAAACCACGATGGGTATCATTCATCGTATGATGTTATGATTCAGAAAATATAACCATTTCCTCATATAACAACTTTTTCAGTATTCTACACAGAATAGAAGTGAGGCTTATAGGTGTAAAGTTGTTCGGATTTTTTTTATTGGTAACAAAACAGTGTGTAACTTTTCTCTTATCCACTTACAATTTCTGCGTCCAACGCACGTTTCGGAAACCACGTTTCCTTCTTCCAGAGACATTGTTACTGACTACAGGTACAAGTTCACATGCTGAATAAGTGGGAAGGGTGGTATGCAGGACCAATAGGGGTTGGTCCTGTATACCATCATTGTATAAAGATCTTTATACAATGATACCATATAACGGACAGAATTGAATTTGACCGCGGATTTCACATCAGTGAGTCCAGCCTTGTCTTTAAGACCATTTTGGCTCGAAATTCAAATAAATCAGACATTGTGACAAAACGATAACACGCTGTTTCCTGCTGAATTTTATGAGGCTCATATGATTATAAGAACGTCAAATCTTTTTATCAGGAAGTTTTGGATGACCGTTTTGGCAACGAATTTGAACATGCACGCAAGATTTCCTGACTTCAACTCAGTGCTTTTGTAGAATTTTTCAGAATTATGGTTTTTACGTAGATATAATTCGCAGACATAAGCTGAATATCCTATCAATTCAATTTTTCATTTATCATTATCAGGATATGGGCGGTATTCCTTACAGTCAACCAGGGAAGTATTCAATCAAACCTTTCTGATTGATATAATATGATCCCGTGACGAAATCATCAATTATTATAGCAATTATCCTAGTTGGTAACCAATTAAGTCGACGTTGTTGATTTAATGCGTTGGAGTCAATTCATTGTGGATTTCCATATTATTCTCATCTATGATTTGTTATTCCGCATTGAACGAACAATGATTACGGATTATTTAGTTGGTTAAGGATATCATACTTCCATTTATCTTAGAGCTATGGGAATAAATCTGCGCAGTAGCGGTCCATGGAAGGATTGCATTTTTCCTAACATTAATTAACATATCCGAATTATTAATAAGAATTGAACATGAGAATGGTGAATCTGTAAAAGTTACATTTCTTAAAGTTCGGG
This sequence comes from Myrrha octodecimguttata, assembly GCA_958510865.1. Classification (NCBI taxonomy): domain Eukaryota; kingdom Metazoa; phylum Arthropoda; class Insecta; order Coleoptera; family Coccinellidae; genus Myrrha; species Myrrha octodecimguttata. Next base: position 18,122,982 of record OY294056.1, read on the forward strand.
ATATTTTCGATCAACATAATAGTCTTTCTGAGACCCTTATAAGGAATTTGATCAATGAATTTGAGTCGTCAGGCTCGGTACATAATGTGCAAACACCAACGCGTGCTTAAAATGGTCCTTCAAGTGAAAACATTTGTGTTTGGGGAAATCCGAATTGGTCCATCCCTCGACATTCTCAACAACTGCATGGCCTATTATTGAAGATATGGACACAGACCAACAAGACAAATCTGTTCATCGTTTGCAGGAATCACGTCCTTCTGACCTTGGGAACAATAACAGACATAACCACACTTTCTTCTTCCTCAAAACAGCTGTCAAATTGAAAACTTGATTTTGGAATGTAACAACGGATTTGTTGGAATTCAGGAATCACAAGATCAAAATCAGACTAAGATAGTCGATGAAACCGGAAATCCTTTGAAAAGCAAATTTCTTATACCAAAGCGAGTGTTATCATAAACTTCTGTAAGAACAAGATGAAGAACTCGGTTGGAGTAAATGGAAAGTTTGGAAAAATGTTATGGAAAACCTGTTTTCCTTAATCAAAGAATCTTTGACTGATACTTATAGGTCTCTAGGAATTCCCTCAAATGCTTGTGGAACTTTAGGTGTGTTCTATTTCATTGCAAGTGTTTTGGTAAAATGTGTGGATGCAATCGAATTAATGTGTAAGGAATGAAGATACTTTGAAAATTCATAAACAAGAAATAGAATTCCTTTGAAAACTACTTTGCCTTTCTTCTCCATAACACTAGCAATTATTATCACTTATACAGGGTCTTTCACGAGGAACCTCACCCATATTTATACGGGAAACTACTGAACGTATTTTCATGAAATTCAGCACTTATAAGTATTTCACGATGCTGATGAAATCTAAAATATTTTCCAGGCATGAGCACCTCCGGTTTTTCCGGAAATGACGTCAACTTCCGTTTTTCAAATTAGAACACCATTTTTTTATTGCAGAAATAGATTCCTTAGAAAATTTCAATTTATTTTGATGTAACATTTTTCAGTTTTGGTTAAAAAATTCTCTCTGAGCGGGAAAATTCGAAAAAAAAAATCGAAAATAGAGCTCCGCTGAAACAAGAATAACTTCGAGGTTTTTCGATGGAAAATTTTCATTTTTGGGATTTTTCAAGATGTAAGATTGATGTATCCACTTTAAAAATCGAAATCGCGATTCATGATACAGGGGGTGAAAAAATCGCTTTCAAAGTTAGGGATGACAAAATCGTGAAAAATCAATTTTTTCAAATTAGAACCCCATTTTTTATGGCAGATATTGAATCTACGTTAAGAAATAATGTGAGTGTATGCATCACACCCTTGCCCTAAAATGGATATTTTCTGAGTTATTCACAAAAAACTGTTTTTCGTCTTGAATTTTCAGCTATTTCTTTTCCCTTCACGCCAAAAAGATGAAATTTTCAGGAACTGTTATTTGAACCATGCTGTAGATTTTTCACCCCTTCTTGAAACCGACTTCAAGTTACTATTAGGAGAACCATGGCAAACTCTCGCAGTTATAACTAGAGAAGATGCTCAAAGTTTTGACCGTTAATTTCTAGACATTTATTTATACGTCTCAGGAATGCTTCGTGCGTTGCTCTTCTTATTTCATCGGCAGGAAGAGATCTGCAAAAGTGTTTAAAAACTAAATTGAGTTTCAAAACTATGAATCTAAAAATCTAAACAAACCTGAACGCATTTCTGACTCGTTCTATGCAGTCCTCTTTATCAGTCAGGGGAGTTGAGTAGACAATATTTTTTATCCTACCCCAAACATAATAGTCTAAAGGAGTTAAATCGGGAGAACGTGGTGGCCAAAGATGTGGACCATTGTTCGCCAACCATCGATCTTCAAATAGCCTGTAGAGGATATTTGACACATTGAGTGAATTGTGTGGAGGCGCGCCATCTTGTTGATACCATAAGTCATTATGGTTCAGTACTAGCGGCTCAATTATTTGAGTCAATATGTCAGAATATCTATCTCCTAAGGGAGAACATTCTTTAAATAATGCAAACATGTGTAGTGTTCTATCTTACCAGTTAAAGTCCCATCATAAATGTGAACATCGAGAATTGCATTATTTTTGATGGCGCAAAAACATTGAAACTTCAGGTCTCTTGAAAGTTCCATTGTCTGAAGTGGTGGTTGTTCTCTTCATCCCAATAATGACTGTTATGCCTATTGAAAGAACCATTCTTTGTGAATTTAGATTCATCTGTCCAAATTATACAGTCCAAAAAGTTTTCATTCTCTTGAAATCGAATCATCATAGCTTCGCAAAACTCTGTTCTCCTGACGAAATCAGTTTCCTTCAAATGCTGTACCCTATTGAATTTATATGGGTGCATTTTATGTTTTTTTAATATTCTCCAAACACTCGATTGAGATAATCCCAGATCAATCTCGGCATCTTTGAGAGAATTTTGAGGATTCACACGAAAATATGCAAGAACTGTAATTTCGTTGTTTTCATCTTCTACTACACTTTTTTCTCTGTGTGTAGTTTTCTTAACGAAAGATCCGACATTTCTCAAGTTTGTCATGGTTCTGTTAATGGTATCTCTCGTTGGTCTGGGTCGGTCAGGAAACCTCTCAATGAACAGTCGAATCGTTCTATCTACAACTTTATTACATTCTCCATGAAGTAGAATGAGATTTAAATAATCTTCATTGGTAAAATTAGGCATAGTGATTGATTTTATAACTTAATACGAATTATCACCAAATTAATAGTAAACACAAAATGCTACTGAATAAAGAGGAATTTGGCAGATGTAATTAATGATATCTATCATTAAAAAAAAATAATGTAAAACATGGTAAGTTTTTGCATATGGTTCATAAGGAATTATTTATTTATCACTGGAGAGAAAACCGATGGCCGATTAGTTGAAATAAAGAGGTTTCCGATACAAATTCGAATCCAAATTCGCCATCTATTTAGGAACAACCTGTAACTTTTTTCTCTTGCATATTAGGGTAGTAAAATCTTAAACATGGTTTAAGTAACAGTTCCTGAAAATGTCATCTTTTTGGCGTGAAGGGAAAAGAAATAGCTGAAAATTCAAGACGAAAAACAGTTTTTTGTGAATAACTCAGCAAATATCCACTTTAGGGCAAGGGTGTGATGCATACACTCACATTATTTTTCAACGTAGATTCAATATCTGCCATAAAAAAATGGGGTTCTAATTTGAAAAAATTGATTTTTCACGATTTGTCATCCCTAACTTTGAAAGCGATTTTTTCACCCCCTGTATCATGAATCGCGATTTAGATTTTCAAAGTGGATACATCAATCTTACATCTTGAAAAATCCCAAAAATGAAAATTTTCCATCCAAAAACCTCGAAGTTATTCTTGTTTCAGCGGAGCTCTATTTTCGATTTTTTTTTCGAATTTTCCCGCTCAGAGAGAATTTTTTAACCAAAACTGAAAAATGTTACATCAAAATAAATTGAAATTTTCTAAGGAATCTATTTCTGCAATAAAAAAATGGTGTTCTAATTTGAAAAACGGAAGTTGACGTCATTTCCGGAAAAACCGGAGGTGCTCATGCCTTGAAAATATTTTAGATTTCATCAGCATCGTAAAATACTTATAAGTGCTGAATTTCATGAAAATACGTTCAGTAGTTTCCCGTATAAATATGGGTGAGGTTCCTCGTGAGAGACCCTGTATAAATATGTTATTAGATGTTTTCAGTAGGAACCTATGTTGTTAGTTTACCATGTTACTTTGAGCCATATTTTGTCAGGTCATACTGCAGTAAATAAATTTGAAAAAAAAAATTTTTCGAAATTTTTTTCCAAAAAAAAATTTTCTTTCGAAAACCGTTCATCATATCCAGAAATTCCACTCAGACTTTGAGCTTTGTATTTCACAGCAGTGTACCAAATTTCAGTTCGATACGATTATAAGTTTTAGAGTTATCGGGAAAAAATATGTCAAATTTCGAGGTTTTTTTCTCGATATCGTTGCCTTTTTCGGTATAACTCGAAAAATACTGATTCAATCCTGATGAAACTTCGCAGCTAGTTTGAAGATGCGGAAAGACAACTTTATGCAAAATTTCGTGGTGATTGTGTCATTAGAACAATTTAAAAAAAAACTTTCTGTGATTTTCTTATCATATCATCCTCATTGAATTCTGTATGAACCTTCGAACTTGGAATTTTCGATGAAGTATTGGATTTCAATTCGATCTGATCTGTATTTTCGGAAATATTGGGAGAATAAAATTTTGAATGGGAATCATTGGGTGGATTTTATTTTTTTTTGAGTTCCAATATTTCCAAAAATACAGTTTAGATCGAGTTGAAATCCAGTAATTTATCGAAAAAAATCTAGAAAAGTATTGCCGTGAAGGCAGCAACTTTCGCGCGCAAGTTCAAATTCGTTGCCGAAGTGGTCATCTACATTAAACATGCGCGCAAAAGCTGCTGCCTTCACGGCAGTGCTCTTTTATAGTTTTTCTTCCTAGTTTCTTTATTTTGGTGGCTAATTCCGCTCTTTTACGTCAAAGCATCATCAGACCACCTCACTACAAAAATTCATATAAGTAATATTACAACAAAGCCTCTCCTCACCTGAACTCCCAACTAAAGAGAGGCTTTGGTATGATATTTGTTATGTGAATTTTTGTTCTTTTGTTCTAAGATTTATAGTGAGACTGATCTGCTGATGCTCTGGAGTATAAGAGTGAAACAAGTCACCGCAATAACGGAACGAGGAAGAAACAACCTGCTTTTATTTGATAGAACAACTTGCTACTCGCACATATTAATTGGATAATATGTGATTCGAACAAGACAGTGCCACAAGTCACACATCCACTAAAACAATGGATTTATCGCCAACCTAATTTTCTGATCGCATAATTTCGCGAAACTCAGTGGTTGAATGGCCAGCTCGATCATGCGATTTTACACCGCTGGATTATTTCTGAGTGATTATTTTGAAGACTGAGTCTGAATGGAACCAATTAAATTGATTGCAGCCTCAAAACTCCAAATTCGTGAAGTGATTAATGAAACCTCCACCTCCACCAAAAGGTTGAATTCACTGTGGAGTTACCAAAAAACAATTAAATTTTCTAGACATAACACTAATCCAAAAAAGTCCTTCAATATATTCAGAAAACACACATCATATACAACCATTCCCAGTTTTTCAATCAACCTAATCCTCATAAACTAACTGCTTCTGTTATACTTTTCTTGAGTTGCCACTTAAGAAAAGTATAACTAAATACTGATACTAGAGATAATTAACATAAGGAACCAAAAAAAACCAATGAATAAACAGAGCGACGTACAGAAACTGAGCAATGTGTATACTTATCTACTCACATATCCTAACATTGAAGAACAAAATTGTTATGATGGACCGTTGGATGAATAAGTCAGAGAAGAACAATATGAAAACAAAACAATCTATGGACTGATATGAATACTCTGTGATCAAAATATTTAAGGTTAAATTTACATCAACATAATTTATTGCGTTTTTAAAAATTGACCACTTCGTCTTGTAATTGTTTGTCTTAATGTTTTTAAGTGTATTCACAACTACTGAGGAATAACCTCAACATTTTTGGCCCTGATGATGGAAACAAAGTTTTCGAAAGCTGGGCAAGAAATAAAGAGTACTAAAATCTACCTCGTTTCAGTCGACATCCCTTAAAACTACACACATTTATAGGTATATATATTCTTTTGAGAACGATCATTACATTCTTTGACATAACACAGTATTAGCAGAGGAAATATAAACGGGTAACATACATTTTTCGTATGATACCAGAGCGCTGGTAAAAACCTCAGGAAAAACTCCGTCTTCCCGTATAAATGTAGTGATTTGTTGATATTCATCATTCACTGTATGTATCCTTCCTTTTCCTAATATAAATAATCCAATTTATTCTAGTTCTGCTGCTGTTGATGCTATTTTGATATACATATTCAGGGTACATATGAATTTATTTGTTTACTGTACATGTTCAGATACAATCTCAACTGTTCGTGCACGTCCCTGATTTACCATAACAACAACGATAAATGGACAATAAACATGAAATTCTTTTATTTCATTCTAGAAACGTAATAATTATATTTTGTCGATCTCCTGTCTTAATGATGTATCCCGATATGTTAATCAGTATTGTTTCTCTGCTCGACCTGAGTAGGTGGAAAATGCGTTTTTCTCATGTTTTTCCTTACGGCGTATTATTCTAAGGTCTCTCTCGGTGTGAAACCTATTTGTAGGTCCAGAAAGTAAGTGAAAGAAAAAGTGTCCACGACCCATGCTTGTTTTATTTGTATCAGTTGTTAATCCTTGAACAATCTATACAGAGTGAGTTTTCGATCGGTGAATATAGTTTTTGTGTTATCGTTTTGCAAGACATACAGACGGTCATTGGATTGGTACATCTATATTAAATTTTCATGGGATTAACTTAGTTTTTGAGTTACTGGAGGACCAACAATTTTTAAGTTATTTGCTTACGTTTTGTCCGAATGTCTGCACTTTCAAAAGCTTTTTTCTCGGAAACGACTGAAGGTTGAACTCATTGATGACGAATCGGATGTCAAAATTCATTATGTTTGGTCGTCTGAACGAGCTAGTGATTTGAACCCTTTAACAACAATGTATTGAATTTCAGTTTGATCCGATTTATATTCTTAAAGATATTGGGCAATTATATTTTGTGTTTTTTCTGGATATAGTGATTTATCGGTTTCATTTCTGGATAACTCAAAAAATACTGCTCCAATTGTGATGGAACTCGGTAACTCGTTGGAAAATTCTGATGCACAACATTGTGCGAAATTTCATGATGTACCAATAGAAAATTTCGAATTTTTTTTTTATTTTCTATATTATGCGATATTTCAATCATATTTTGAGTTAACTTTGAAGCTGTTATTTCTCGATGCAGTACTGGATTTCTATTTGATCCAATCTGTATTTTCGGAAATATTTGCGAAATGATTAATCCCATTCCCGAATTCAGCCTTTGTAATTAAGGTGAACATACTCTACAAATATCGAATTTCTAAGGGATTTCTTTCGGAAGTTGATATGTTTACAGTAGGCCTAGGTTTGGGGGTCAATTACAAAGCTCGGATGTATGAATGGGTAAAATCCGCATAATGATTCTGTAGACATACCCATTAAAATTTTTCTTCCAATTATTCCTGAAAAATGCAAATTGGATCGAATACAATTTTAAACATCTTCAAGAATCGAGAATTCACACTGTATATGTAGAGAATCTAGGAGCCGGTCAGGCTGGAACAAACACACTTCGGATATCCGTCTTCATCGTTTGAACTCGGCATCCTTCATCTATCCACAATTAGCCAATTAATTTATCGCTAATTGCGCCCTGAGTGAACTTCTCTAGAATTCGTTCTGCTTATGGACCATCCTATCGGAATGAATCGTGACGAATTATCGTAACAGAATATTGGAAATTACTCATAATGTCGATAGAATTTCAGTATATCATCGAATTCTTTCACTCCTATCGCATTTTGTTTTCGTGATAATCATTCGAAGAAGTGCGTTGGTGAACATGTTTTATGGCAATTTTCTGCATCCTCCAGTCGAAGCAAAATATAGAGAACAAGGAGGCCACAGGAGGGTGGTCACTTACATCGATAGGAGTGCTTGTGATCTTCATCGGAAGCGGTAAGATTTTTCGTTCACATTGAAATCACTTTAACAGTTTCTGCCTTTGCATTAATTGCATTCTCTTTTATATAAAAGGATACTTCATTCCATTTATTCATTTTTTCACCGGCAGTTTCTGCTTACTAACGGTATTCCATATTCATACGAGTATTGCGACTTGAGTTTTGTGATATATCAACACTGATGTACACATGTCAAATCTGTAATTTTTATCGTGAATTGTGACATTAGGCGTTTTCGGAAACTTGATCGGATTATCTCGGATAACTTACCCGGGTCACTCAAATGACAGATAGAGCGTTCAATATCAATCGTCATTTGAGTGACGCAGGTAAGTTACCCGTGTTAATCCGACCAAGTTTCCGAAACCGCCTATTATTAACACTGACCATACACAGATCCTGATATCATAAAGCGGTTCCGGAAACTTGATCGGATTAACACGGGTAACTTACCCGGGTACCCATCTGTCATATGAGTGATCCGGGTAAGTTACCCGTGTAAATCCGATCGAGTTTCCCAAACCGCCTATTGAAGGGCGATCTGTGTTGTTTTCATATATTTGGAACATTAATCTTGGTAGGAAAATCAAACTGAATCGTAAAAATTGTTCTATGTAATTTCTATGACGTTGATATGAATTTTATCCAACCAATAATTGTTCCAATCAACTCGCTCCAGCTTTTGGTGATGAAATACCATTCCGCTTGCTCTTCGATATCAATAGTGGTCGCGCTTTACCACTGGGCGAATTTCGTGAAGGTGATCCGAAGTCAGATGTTGTCCTGAAAATCATAAATGCTGAGCGGGAAGTGATAATACAATCGTCAGGTGACATGGGGGTATACTTTGGCATTAGTTACACTCGTGAGCTTATGGTTCAAGCAAATATTCAAGAAATGAACTGAATGCGAGATATCGAGAAAGTTCAAATCGAAATATGAACATAACCATATCACCGTTTCCTTCGACTTAGCAACGAGTGAGTATAGGAGATATAACATTCGATTATCGAGTGACATGCGGTTCCATGCGCAGATTATGTCTACTTGTTGTTTTTATTTAACTCAGAAAAACTACTCAAACATATGGCAATTGTCATACCCTTCAAATCTCGATCGAGATTCAAGAATCGGCCCCTTGAATTGTTACAGTAAGCGATCGATCGCGGCGCACACACCATTTTGCAACTATAGAAGGTGACTCTGCTGCCGACGTATCTTACCTGTGTTTTCGCTCTACCATCCTAATAAATCTATGATTAGTTGCTTTAATTGAATGGTTAGAATTTTTGCCGTGACAACTTGCCGACAAATCACATACCTCGAAATGGTATCGAACAAAAAAGCCTAGAACTCTGTCATCTTGGATTTACGCAGTATCGGAAAACTGACTACCTCATTCTGTTATCTGTGACCGCACTCAAATACACCCATCTGCACTGAGGAGTAGAAGTCAATTAAGTTAATGTTCAATAATATTTGTATACAGGTACAACGAACGAACCTTATCTATACCAAAAAAACTTCAATCAATTGATGGCCTTCACTTTAACGACATTGAGGAAATCACAACGAAGTTGACATATTTTTTACCAATACGTTCGAAAATTCTAAATCGAATTTGGTACACTGTTGTGAAATATTAGCTCAAAGGTTTGAGTCAAATTCATAAAAATCTGTTGCATAATGCCATAAAGAAATATTTTTAAGTGGTATCGTTTAAAGCTTATTTTGGGCTGTTTTTGCAACATTCTGTAAGCTTTTTCCGGGTTTTCACTACTGATATCTGAAATAAAAACTATTAAAAATTAAATGAAAATGTTTCTCTCATGGAAAGCCTCCTTGCGGTTCAATCCTGCAAATTGAACTATTTGTCAAGGGCAGTTTCTTGGAAAACAAATTGCCTAATGAACAATATCTGAATAATACAAACGATAAACCAAGCGAACTGTGACGTTTCAGGGAACAAATCTGACTTTTTTTCTCTTTCGATTTTTCGTTTTGTGAGACTTTTGTCAAATGGACATATTTGAGAAATCACAGCAACATAGATTAACTTTTTCTGAAAGTTTTTCAATTATACTTCTTTTTCAAGTAAAAATATAAATATAGTACATTTCTACAGAACAATAATCAATATGTAACATAATCACAAGGACGAATATCCGTCGATAAATCAACAAATATTCCCCCTTGATCAGAGCTAATCATCAATCAATAATAATCATCAATAATCAAAATACTCTCTCCATTTACAAAATGCTGGAGGACTTTTTAATTTTCTCCTTCAAGTTATCGAGTTCCGACATCTGTATTTTTGTATTGTGTCAATCTATCATGTGATTCCCAATGCTCAAACATGCATGGTTCGCTATTTGGAATTTTGTTAATCTCTATTCCTTAGGTGAGGTTAGGACGAAAATCTCTATTCCTTAGTTTATTTTTGTGTTCTCGATTTCTGATACGGTAACGGTCGAAATGTTCCATCTGTATTAGTGGAAACACATATAGAGGGGAAGCATCTTGACCGTTAGATATCAGAAAACGAGAACACAAACAAAACCTAAGGAATAGAGATATAAAAAAATCCCAAATAGCGAACCATGTATGTTTGACAATTGGGAATCAAATGATAGATAAGCACAATAAAAAAATACTGATTTCGGAACCAGATGACCTAGAAAAAATTTTAAAGTCCTCCTGCATTTTGTTGAATGGAGAGAGTTATTTTGCTCTTTGTTCTGTAGAAATGGATTTTACAACTATCTAACTATCGTAGGCTCCAACGAAACCCCTCAGAAGCTTGAAGCTTGTGCGAGTTAGGATATACCGGGTGTATTCTGTGTAGCCTTTGTTACTAATTCCTTGCGCCACGTTAGGAACAGCACTTTTAATTGTTCACCCAACAGCGACTAGTTGGACGGTTCCCTGAAAACCGAATACTATTTCGAAAAAATGCCCAATACTCTGATTTATGCGCTATATCTGCATCGCTGTCATTCCCCTATAACGGTCAGGATAGAGAATACTTTGGTTCGTATTGTTTGATTTTAACTGTAATTTTTTTTTTCAGCAAACAAGATAGTAAACTTATAAATGGAACGAATAGAAATATACCAGTATCTAGAGGTCAAACCAATGGAAATGTTCAAGGAAGGTAAGAACCTATTAAGTTTTAATTGTAGATCCTAGTTTCGATTCGATTAATTCAACCATTTTAATCTAGACATAGTCTAACGACCGAGTGTGAACACAGTATCTGTCGGAACAAAAAACCCAGCTTGATGAACAATGCCGAATTCGTGAATCTGTGAAATCCACCCGATTAGTCTGCAAATGCTCCCATTCGAAATTGTATCTTTACCATATTCCCAAAGATTCAAATGCGAACAAACTGAATTCTACTGCCGGGCTCAAAAATGACGGCTCAAAGGATCATGCAGAATTTGTTGAGCAACATATCTGAATGTCGGTAGTTTAGTTGTAGAGCGTTGGACTCGTGACGCGTTCGAAAGGTGTGGGGACGATTCCGGACAAAGGCAGAAAATTTTTGGTTCAGAAGGTACCGGTCACCATTGACTGTTTGGTCAATAATTAACAGAGATGTGCCTAGGGTGGCGTACATACAGAGTTACAATGCATACGCAGAATTCCGACACCTGATCTAACTCGTACAAGCTACAAGATACTAAGGGATTTCCTCAAAACCTAGGGCAAGCAGCAGAATACAAATACAAAAAAAAATCATGAAGTGGATTGCATTCATTCACAAATTGTATTGGGCCCAGAAGTGTCCTAATGGATATTGAGTCTCAATCTGTTTTTGTCTTCAGAAGGTATTGTATTCAAGTATGTCCCAGCGGCTGATCGTGAACACAGTACATTCTCAAAAAACTCTTAGGTTCGTAATGAAGAAGTTTATCATACAAACAAATTAAAAACTTGACTACGTTCGCAATTTTTAATTTAAAATATCTTGCTGACTTGTTTCCGGTTTTATCCCATTATCAAAACTGAAACGAAAATACATGGGACTACACAAATGTACATCACATTACAGATGTTAACACCGGAGATAAGCGGAACTCCAATTGATCATTAACAATTGGTAGTTTTTGTTTATATGTTGATATTTCCAAAATTTCTAGTCTTTTTCTTTTTTCTCCTTCATGCAAGATTGTTGTTTTATTAAAATCTATAAAATGGTTGCAAGTTATAAAATGTGTGGCGAAGCCCTTTCTGGATTTGTTTTGAAGAATTGACTTTTTATGTTCTTCCACTCTGACTTTTAGAGAACCACCGGTCTGAATGCAGGGAATTCGTCACAGATAAGTTATCATGTTTTCTAAATATACTGCTCCACATGAGTTAGGGATATTGACTTAAATTCCAAAAAAATATAGTTTGTGGGGTCGTGTGTCCTGTGAAATCAAACACGCAATAAAGAAAAGGGCTTAGCCTGTTTATTTTACTCTCGAGTGTTACAACAAAAGTGACTTCGAAAGGCAATAAAATTCTTTTTGTTGAAAAGGCACAGGCTAAGAATTCTGGTTGTAAATCTTCTTGGGTGCTGATAGGTAGTCTTCTCTGGCGACGGGCTTCCGTCGTCGAGGGGGGTAAACCAGATGTTGGACCTTCTTGAATTTCTTCCTTCGCCTTGACGCGGATAAAGATGAAATGCAGATGTCGGTCAGGAATGCAGCGTATAGATAGAATATCTTCTTAGCGGTGAATGCAGATGGGTTGGAGAGTGAGTGATTTTTGAGTGCGGAGCGAAATGTATTCATTCGATTTTTCGGAGATTTGAATTTCGTGTTTCGACTCCGCCCTTTTTTCCGTTTTTGTTGAAGTGGATGACTTCGCTACACACTTCCCTGCCAGTGATAAAGTCACGAAAATCCTGCTTGAAGTCGGTCCGGAAAATGAACTTTTCTTCCAGAGCGAGTTCGTCTTTCCTGATGACGGAGGTCCTGTGTTGTGGGTTGAATTGACCGTTCATCGGGCTGGTTGTCTGGTTGAGGTTCTGTGTTTTCATCGGTGATGATGTAGGCTGGTTTTACTCTGTCGATAGCAACAGTCGTTTCCTTTCCATAGTAGTTGACGGTGAAAGTTTTTGGACTTCGTCTTACTACTTGGAATGGTCCATCGTACGGTAGTTGTAGGCAGGCTTCTGGACCGTCGTGACGAACGAAGACATATTCTGCTGTGGCCAAGTCTTTGAAAACGAAACTTTTCCGTTCTGCATGTCTCGTTCCGTTCGTGGGCTTTATCTGTTTGATTTGTTTTCGCAAACTCCTTACAAATTCCGAAACGTCGTCAGTTCCAGTTGTCTGTTCCCTTGTTTCGAGAAATTCGCCTGGTAATCTTAGTGGTTCACCATAAACCAGTTCTGCAGAGGTGGATTTTAGATCTTCTCGCCCTGCTGCTCTCACTCCGAGTAGGACTGTTGGGAGTGTTTCAGTCCATCGGTCGTTTTGATGGCATTTGATCGCTGCCTTCAGTTGACGATGGCTCCTTTCTACCATTCCATTTGCTGCTGGATGATAGGCGGTGGTTCGTAGGTGATTAGTGCCAGTCAACTTATTCAGTTCTTTGAACAAGCATGACTCGAACTGTCTTCCTTGATCCGTCGTTACTCTGAGGGGGGTTCCAAATCGCGATAACCATTGGGAGTAGAACGCTTGGGCGACTATGGTTGCTTCTTGGTTCTGAATGGGGATTGCTTCTGGCCATCGGGTGAATCGGTCGACACAGGTAAGGCAATACCGGAATCCTTCAGAATGAGGCATTATGATGATGTCCAAATGTACATGCTCGAATCTTCTCGGAGCTTGGGAGAAATCACCAAGTGGTGCTGCTACATGACGGGTGACTTTGGCTCGTTGACATGGGAGACAGCTTCTTGTCCATTTTCTGCAGTCGGAATTGATTGAGGGCCAAACCAATCGTTGTTTGGCTAGTTTGACTGTTGCGTTGGTTCCAGGATGTGACAGACGATGGACGATATCAAAAGCAGATCTCCGAAATGGCTTCGTGATGAGGGGTCTAGCTAGTGGTGTGGAAGTATCGCAATACACAGCGACGGTTGATCCAAGCAGCTTGACCATTTTCAGTTGAAGTCCAGTGTTGCCATGTAGAAGTTTCTTCAACTAGTCGTCGTTTTGCTGAGAGTTGGCCAATGCTGCGTAGTCGAGGGCGGTTGAGAGTTCCTCGACTCGTGACAGGGCATCGGCAACGACGTTTTGATCACCTGGTGCGTAGCGGATATCAGTGGTGAACTGCGAGATGAAGTTGAGGTGGCGGAACTGTCGAGGTGAGCACTTTTCTGGCTTCTCTTTGAAGGCGAACGTCAGAGGTTTGTGGTCCGTGAAGATGGTGAATTTTCTTGCTTCTACCATATGCCGGAAATGCTTGATGGCGAGGTAGATGGCAAGGAGTTCTCGATCATAAGCTCCATAGCGGGTTTCTGCTCCTGATAATTTCTTCGAGAAGAAAGCTAGTGGTTGCCATTCTTGATTGTGAAGTTGTTGCAGAGTTGCACCAACTGCTGTATCCGAAGCATCACTCACTATGGCTAAGGGTGCATCGTCCTTGGGGTGTGAGAGGAGAGTTGCTGTAGCCAGTTTCTTTTTACACTCTTCGAATGCCGCTGAAGCCTTCGGAGTCTAGTTGATTTTGGCCTTCCACTTGAGCTTCGGTACCAGTGGGTCGTTGAGGGGTGATTGAGTGTCTGATATTCTGGGTATGAAACGACGATAGAAGTTTATCATACCTAGAAATCGGCGGAGTTCCTTGGCTGTGGTTGGTTGAGGATACTCCAAAATGTCGGTAAATCTATCTGGTAGTGGGCGAGTGCCTTCAGCGGAAATGAGATAGCCTAGGAATTTGACTTCAGGCTGGCCGAAAACACATTTGGCTGGGTTCAGTGGCATCGAGTGTTTCTGGAATCTTGCGAAGACGATTCTGAGGTGTTCTGTGTGTTCTTCTTCGGATTCTGGGGCGATTAATACGTCGTCGATGTAGCTGAAGCAGAAGTCAAGTCCTCGTAGTACTTCGTCGATGAAGCGTTGGAAGGTTTGAGCAGCGTTCCTAAGTCCGAAAGACATGAATGGAAATTCGAACATTCCGAAGGGTGTCGTGATGGCTGTTTTGGGAACATCCCCTTCAGCAACTGGTATCTGATTATAGGCTCGAACAAGGTCCAGTGTGGTGAAGATGCTCTTTCCTTGCAGGATGTGGGCAAAGTCTTGAATGTGCCTGACTGGATATCGATCTGGTATTGTGCGGGCGTTGAGAGCTCGGTAATCTCTGCAGGGTCTCCAACTGTGGGTTGACTATTTCGGTGCTAGGTGTAGTGGGGATGACCATGGACTTTTGGATGGACGTGCAATTTCTAGATTGATCATGGCTTCAAATTCTTCTTCGCTGCTTTGAGTTTTTCTGGTGCCAGGCGTCGTGGTCTGGATGACAGTGATGGACCAGGAGTTGTTTGAATGTGATGCCTTGTACTCCCTCAGGTCTCGTTATGTTGGGAAATTCCATGAGGAGGTCGTGGTACTTGGATGAACCGCTGATTGTTTTGATGACTGGGATGTTGCATTGTGCGGCTTCTCCTCTGGTGGTGAGCTTAGTGGTTCCGTCCAGGGGGCGTTGGTTTCTCACGTCCACCAGTAGGTTGTAGAAGCTGAGGAAATCGACTCCAATGATCGGTTTGGAGACATCTGCTACGACGAATCTCCATGTGAAATTACGGCGTAGTCCCAAGTTGAGCGAGAGGTTGATTGTACCAAATGTTGCGATGTCTGTACCATTGGCTGCTGAGAGGGTGTAGTCGGACTTCTCTCGTCTTCCAGAAGTTGCACTGCGAGGAAATACGCAGAGATCGGGGCTGGGATCACTGGCCGTCATTAGTGATTGCCCCTGTCGTTTTCCGACTGGAAGGAACAGGGTTGTGTGCACTTTGTGGAGTTGCTTCCAAATTGTAGGTGGTACCAGCAGAATCCATTGGTGCGTTGTCTGCTGTGGCTTCGGGACCTGGAACGTTCTCGGTGTCGGTGTTGTGTCGGTTGTCTGCTGAGGGCTGCCACCTCTGCTCGAAGTGCTGCGATCTCTTGGTTCAGTCCCAGGGTGAGCTGCGCCATGTGGACGTTCATTATCGCCTCGAGGGATTGAATCGACGTCGTCTCAGCGATCTGCGAAGCGGGTGGTTTGGAGGCCTCGGCGATGTTGTCTGCGTGGGCTGCCAAGTCCTCTAGTTCGCTGTCCTTGACGATGGTGAGGGCAACTTGGATCTGTCTGGGTAGTCGGCTCAACCATAGGGTCTTCATCAAATATAGCGAACCATAGTTCCGGGTCGGCGGAAATGAATTCTGGCATCCGGACTGCGACTCTGGAGATTTGTGCTTCGTCGCTCTGCATTTTGCTGATTCAAGAATTCGGGTCGGCCCTGATGTCGTCTACGCCACTGGAATTCCTTATTGCGGTCGTCGGGGGTCACCAATTTGTGGGGTCTTGTGTCCTGTGAAATCAAACACGCAATAAAGAAAAGGGCTTAGCCTGTTTATTTTACTCTCGAGTGTTAAAACAAAAGTGACTTCGAAAGGCAATAAAATTCTTTTTGTTGAAAAGGCACAGGCTAACAATTCTGGTTGTAAATCTTCTTGGGTGCTGATAGGTAGTCTTCGCTGGTGCCGGGCTTCCGTCGTCGAGGGGGGTAAACCAGATGTTGGACCTTCTTGAATTTCTTCCTTCGCCTTGACACGGATAAAGATAAAATGCAGATGTCGATCAGGAATGCAGCGTATAGATAGAATATCTTCTTAGCGGTGAATGCAGATGGGTTGGAGAGTGAGTGATTTTTGAGAGCGGAGCGAAATGTATTTATTCGATTTTTCGGAGATTTGAATTTCGTGTTTCAACTCCGCCCTTTTTTCCGTTTTTGTTGAAGTGGATGAATTCGCTACAAGTTAAAATAGGATTTTTGTGATGAAAATTCATCTTAATATGATTTATAGTTGCAAATTAATTTTAGCCTGTAGGTCTGCAGCGTATACAGGGTGGTTAAGAAAAATCGAGTAAAATAACGAAATTTTATTTCCAGAGAATTCAAGCATTTTAAGACTATCAATACAATGTATGGCCTCCACGGGCATCAATAACAGCTTGACATCTTCTTTGCATACTACACACGAGGTTGTTGAACATTTCTTGAGGAATTTGGTTCCATAAACGGGGCAGAAGCTCTCTCAGATCATTTAAGGATTCTGGGGTAGGTTGATAATTATCTAATCTTCTTTGGAGCATATCCCATGCATGTTCTATGCAATTCAAATCTGGTGAGTGCGGAGTTATTGGTAAATGTGGAATACCAAGCTCCTCGCGCGCATTCTCAACTATGGCTGCACGGTGCGGTCTAGCGTTATCGTCTAGAAATTGAAAAGTTTCACCAATAGCAGCGTGAAAATTTGGCACAACATTGTCATTGACATGCTCCCTATAGTGTAAGGCGGTCATATTCCCAGGACAAATGTGTAGATCTGTGCGCCCATTGAAACATATGCCGTCCCATACCATAACACTACCCCCTCGGAATGGATGGACTTCTTGGACATAGCGACGATTACGGGGTATGCGTGGGATTGTCCATACCCTTATTCTTCGAGAGTCTGAAAATCGTCCATATCTGGATTCATCAGTGAAAAGGACACTACGCCATTGATCGTTCCAATTGATATGTTGCCTTGCCCATTCCAGTCTTTGTCGCTTATAGCCACGTGTTAATGGAACTCCTCTTAATGGACTTCAAGAACCTAGATTCACCTCTCTCAAACGTCGTCTGATGGTTTCGATGGAAACTTGGACCCCATCTGCATTTTGAAGAGTATTCCGTAGCATTCTACACGTAGATGTAGGGTTTCTTCTCGCCGAAACGGTGATGAAACGATCCTGAGCAGGTGTTGTTTTTCGTCGCCCACCAACCCTTGGTCTTTCCAACACGGAACCTGTCTCCCTGAACCTATTCCAAAGTCGAGATATCACACTTTGGCTGACTTGGAGCCTTTCCGCTACAACAACCTGAGTTAGGCCACCCTGTAGCATTCCGATAGCCCTATTAGCCTCAGCGTTTGTTAATTGACATCTTGTCATTTTCAGAAAACTCGTTTGAAATCGAAGCCGTTGATAAACTGACATGATATCAAAATAAGAACATTCATGAAGCTTATGCAAAGAACCAAACTTCAGAAAAAAGGCGACCAGATTGACGAAATGTCTCATACTGATTTTATTGGATCGATTCAAGTTGTTATTGAGTTTTAAATGATTTTACAGCGATTTTCTCGAAGATTACATACCTTTGAAAAAGATTGAATACGTTATCCCTAACTCTTGTGGAGCAGTTTATAAGTTCATCTACTATGCCAGGGGAGAAGAAATTGTTCTTCGCTAATAATTTTAACACTCCAACTTCTTTTTTGAAATTGTTATCTGACAACGGAGTTGAAATTAATCCATATTTACAAGGGAATGAAACGCTGACATTTCAATTCTATATGGATGTGAACTACTGTTATGAATGAGAGTGTAGTAAAAGTGGGGTTTCTGTATATATCGAATTCAAGATAGTCATCTACTCCTTTTATTTGAATATCTAAAAAATTGAGCTATTTATTTTCATTTTCTATTTCTTACGTGAATTGAATTGATCTTTAAAATGAATTCATCAATTGTAAAAATGATTTTAGTTCGGATGTTGAGCCAGACCAAACACAAAAAAGTGGTGTACATTCTATTTTGGTCAGACCGGTCGTTCTCTCAAAGTGAAAGTGGAAAAACATAAAAAGTCAATTCCTCAAAACAAATCCATAACTGCTTCTACACACATTGTATAACTTACAACCATTTTATAGATTTTAATAAAACAAATATTGCATGAAGGAGAAAAAGGAAAAAGAATAGATCTTCTAGGAATTTTGGAAATATCAGCACATAAACAAAACCTACCAATTGAATGATTGTGAATGAACAATTGGAGTTCCGCTTATCTACGGTGTTAACATCTGTTATGTGATGTACACTTGTGTAGTCCCATGTATTTTCGTTTTAGTTTTGATAATGGGGTAAAACCCGAAACATGCATATCAACAAGATCTTTTAAATCAAAAATTGTGAACGTAGTCTAGTATTTTATTTGTTTTTATGTTAAATACCATGTTTCACCAAGTGTTGAGCGAGCAATCAATTTTCAATAATGAATAAGTTTGAGTTGATCAATGAGTTTAATCCGCACAAAGAGTTCTCCATCCGTGATATTTTTTGCCCAATATTTCCATTCGAGTTCAAATTCAGTGCACGATTTTCAATGTCTTGAAAATTTAAAAACAATTTCACCAGAGTGACGGATATACCATGCATTTTCAAACCAAAATTTTGCTAACATAATGTTCCTCACAAAATTCTTCACAAACTTGCACACTGCTGTTAACAGTTAATCATTAAGTTTTAGTGCGATGTGGGCGAAGTCTTCCGAGTTATTGGAATAACAGTGTTCAAATAAGGGCTGTTACTCTAAAAACGTTCTACAGATTCTCCAGTAACGATCTTAGCCGAGATTAGAGAGATATTGCAACTTTTGAATAGCGCAAGCGTTATGTTATTACGGTGCGCTATATATAACGTTTTGGTGGTTAACGTGGATTTAACGGTCGTTCCAGAAGTAGACGTATTGCTACACGTTTTTGTTACCGTTACGTTAGTTATCAGTTTGTTTGGTTAGGTTATGTGAGACGTCAGATTTTTGTGTTACAAACTCACGTTTAAACTCCTAATGCTTGATAATTTGCATTTCTGCATTAGTTTTTTTATTCTGGACAAAATGGAAATGGAATCGGAAGCGGTAATTTCACGTGGTGCTAATGCAGAAGAAGTGGAAATAGTTATATTACACAATATAATTGGAATGGTTCAAACTATTTCTAATTTCCAACCCCTCATGTTGCTTCCAAAATATTTCTTAATTCGTAAAAAAGTAACAAATACCTATTTATGAAAAAAAATTGCTTAGGTAGCACTAATAAATATTAATGTCTAATATCAGTTGTGTGTAAGAGGTATTGTAAAATAGATTTGAAAAATCTGAGGAAGTTGTGTAATTAATTTCGGAAAACATATTAACAAACAGCTTTTCTATAACAGTGACGGAGCCGGAAGAGCCCGAAGCTTAACGATTCCTTCCGATATAGAATAGCGCAACGTAAATTGCGGCTCGCAATTGTCCATAAATAACGTGTGACGCTAACGCTATTTACGTCGCGTTATTCTGAAACTGAATCTGCGCATGCTTAGATGTCAAAATAACGTTTGCACTAATAACGTCACACAAATTTGACACTGCAATATCTCTCTATTAAACGCTTCAACCGTACCCTAATAGTGGGTTCCTCAAAGCTTGATTGTCCGATCGAAACATGTATATCCATTGGTGTCGCTAAAAATTAACTGAAATTCAACACATAGTAATCTTGATCATGACAATGGGCACAATGAGATTTTTGTCAAACCTGCTGTGAATAGTTCGAGGTTATTGGCTTTTCATCAGGAAGCTAGAGCACATACGTTCGACTGGATGACGGACTGAATTGAATGTGAACTCGGGTTCTTCATCACTGAGCCCAACCTAATTGTTTGCGGCCATTTTTTACAGAGCAGGAAACATAAATTGACCGGCTAAACAGCAACAATTTTCAGTCTTCACAGATCAGGCTGGACTCCTTGATGAATAAGCCGTGGTCAAATTAATTTCTATCCGGCCATTGGCACAACTTTCAAATAGAATGGGCTTGCGCATGTGCCGACGCAAATTTGTGAAAATTGTGTTATCATTAAAAAAATTAGGTTTTTTCGTTGTACCTGCATAAAAACATGGGTCAAATTTCATTGTTATTTCTTAGGTATCGTTTTTAATTCCGGAATGCCTCAGCAAATATCGATTCGATCATGATGAAACTCAGTATATAGTTGGCAACTGCTGGTGAGGTCATTTGTGCAAAATTGTGTTACGATCGTTGCATTAGATCAATCACAAAAAATTCAGAATTTTTTTTCAAATATTTTATATGATCTTTGAATTATGGCTCCAACGAAATTCTTCGTGAAGCTTTAAACTGTCCCTTTTGATTGAATTACTGGATTCCAATTCGATCCTATCTGTATGATTGGAAATATTGGAGAAATGATATCTTGGATGGGTATATCTGCGGAATCATTGGTTTGATTTCACCAATTCGCGAATTCAGCCTTCGTAATTGAACTCCGTAGTTACTCTACAATTATCAAGTTCCTAAGTGGATATGCACTACAGATACAAATGAATAGAATTCTTGGTACCCTCGTCGACTGGCTGCGAGTTTATGTGGGCATTTTCGAGAGAATTTGAGAAACGCAATCTGACGGGAAGCGGAATGTTGTGTGGAAAGGAAATATTTTTTGAAGCTGATTGTTTATTGTTGTTGAACTATAGATAGACCACATTGAAAGGTTAATGAATGTTGTCTTTTTCCTTACTTTAAACTCACACCCAGAAGTTCTGTAGGATTAGTAGGCTACCTGAAATTGGATTCTCTGGCAATAATCGGCTGCATAGCATTCAAAATATTTTTCATCCAGAGCGTTTCTCTATTATCTCGGTTTTGTAGCACTTATTATCTCAACATTATCAATTTGTTGTTTAGTCTGTGACAAATTTTATTCCGAACATTCCTCTACATCAAGTGTTTTCGGTCCAGACGTACTGTAATGATTCAACTATGGTGTTCAAATCAATCGCAATGTTGAACGATCCGTTTGATATAAAAATAAACATAGTTTTTTTTCTTGATCAAACGCTATGGATTTTCACTGTGGCCTGTTTTCTAAGAAACGCATGCACATCTGCAAGATTTGAAAATTTCTGAATATTTGTGTCACCGTCATGTCTTCCGATGTGTGCAGTTTTTCAAGCTTTGAAGTCACCAACTGGATGCATCAATAACACAAATAAAACTCAAATCAGCCATAATTTCGAATTTCCAAATCATTCGCGTTCGAAGTACCCAGGCCAGCAACATTCTCACTTCAACTTGTATAGCAGTATTATAAATGAGTATATGATAATAATCTGTGAAGTTTTGGGGGTTTTTTCGATTCATTATCAAGGTGGTAAATTTTTTCGGATTATTTCATTTTTCTAAATTTGAATCTACCTTAGCTTAAAAATCCTCCCCATTCCGTAGTTTACATGAATGAATTTCTAACTCTGAATCAATCTCGAATCACGATTTCTTCAATGAACAAGGAAATCCAAAGTAACGAATCCTCTGCTTCGCAAAAACAAAAACCAAAACGAACCGAAACCTCGCGAACTATCTGTCAGTGGAGGTCCCCGAAGCCTGAGACCGCTCGGGTCGTAAAAGCTTGTCGGCGATCCTAAACGCGTAGCTCGCAAAAGCCCCAAATTGCTTTCACTGGACGGCCAGGCTTATTCGTAAATGGCTGAAGTTCGACCAATGATTCCTTAGATAAAGTTACTCAGTCAAAATTATATTTTCCGTTATTTCCAAGAATACAGATCCTACTCGGAGATAGATGAGATGAAATACTTCCAACCAAACATTTGCAGGGAGCAACAACCTAGTAGTTATGAACACATTCTTCAAGCTTCAGAAGACTATATTCTTGGAAATCACCTCAAGATAAACCAGGAAAGATAGTACGAAACCAAATTGACTATCTGCTCGTGAATAGAAAATTCCTTAACAGCTGCACATCTGTTAAAACTTATCCGGGGACCGACACCGAGTCAGACCACGTGCCACCCGTAGGTGTGTTCAAACCCAGAATGAAAAGGGTAGGTACGAAGACCCCCAGGTGTATAATATGAGACTTCTTAGAAAGTCGAAAAAATTCGAAATGACCAGATCAATGATATTAAGGAGCAGTTGGAAATTGAACAGACAATTAACAGAATACGGAAGGCTGTGGGGTATATAAGGGATGTATATCTTAAAGCAGATGAGACCAACAAGAGAAAATTCACTATTTCGCTAGTCATGGAATACTATCGAAATAATGGAGATGATGGAGAAGAGAAGAAAATACAAAAATGACCCACAGAAGCATAAAACGATATACATTTTTTCAGAAATAAGATCAGGGAAGCCAAGGATAAAGAAGCGGTAGGAAAATGTGAGGAAATCGAAGCACTACAAAAAAATACGACAGCTGCAACGTGCATCAACAAGTTGAAGAGCTCACCGGAAACTCCAAAAACAAACAACAAAGAAACCTCACAGATTCAAAAGATGAAATTATAGTAGATAAACAGACCAAAATCAACACCTGCAAAGAAAACCTGAAAATTGTTTGAGGATCATATAAAAGAGAACATCTTGAAATGCGGGCCAAAATTTTTGAAAGAAGTAGTACACACAGCCATTGCACAATTGAAAGATGGTAAATCATCGGGTCCACATAATATATAAACAGAACTCCTCAAACTACTTGATGAAAGAGCAATCAGGTTTATATTACTCAAGTGTTCAATATCATTTACGACGCCGGAAAAATTCCATTCGAATGCCTGAAATCTGAATTTGTTGCTATAAGACCAAAAAAGTGTGAAGAGTATCGCACAATAAGTCTTATGAGCCACCTCTTAAAAGTATTCCTCAGGGTCGTCCACAGGAATATAAAGCGTATGTGAGAGCCAAATATCTCCAAATCAATTTGGTTTTCTACAGGGGGTCGGCACTAAAGAAGCTTTCGTTGAAGTGCAAGTTTCATTTCAGAGATGCCGAGACATGGATTGCGACGTATACTTATGCCTGATCGACTACCAAAAGGCATTTGACCGAGTGAAACGCGAAAAAATGGTCAAAATACTGAAAAAAAACCGGTATCGATGGCAAGGACCTACGAAAAATTGGGAACCCCTAGTGGAACCAGGTCGCTAACCTTTGAATAGAGGGAAAAACACAGATTACGTAAAAATAAAGCGAGGGGTTCGACAGGGCTGCATACTTTCGCCTCTCATTTCTAACCTGTACTCGGAGCACATCTTCAAGGAGGCCCTAGAAGCCATGAACAAAGGCATTCTGATAAACGGACTCAGACTGAATAACA